>JARWLC010000015.1:82221380-83555547 GCA_033318265.1 Phyllotis vaccarum | reverse complement strand
GATGAAACACTGATGGGGTTTGCAGTATTTTTTTCTCTTTATTTAGCAAAGAGTTTTCTTTTATGGGTCTCCTGCCAAGTTTTTACTTGGTTTTGCCATCAGGCAGTGATGAGAATGGTTCCTTCATTACTTTCTTAGAAGCTGTAGGTGTCGGTATCCATTTTCCCTCTTAGATATTTACCAGAATCCATCAAGAAAGCCATGCAAGTGTAATGCCTGTATCACCCGAGTGAGCGTAATCGAGCAAAGGCCTGGAGATTGAAAGACACAGACACGAGGGTCACTCTTGAAAGAAGAATGTCGTTTGGAGCTCAGGGAAAGCCTTATATACTAGGGTTGCCCTCACCTTCAGTAACTTCTGCAGCTCACAGGCAACATCTGGCCTTCGCCAGCTTCTTTGTTCTCTGCTAACTTCCTAATTCCTTAATTGCAGCACCCGCTTGGGCATTGTTCCATAAAGGTTCAGAGAACAGATCAGCTTGATCCAGTACATTGCAGGCAGAAATAGTGCTAAACCCTGGGGACTGCAGGATGACCTCTACATGTGAGTCTGGCTTTTCACTGTGGAAAGCTTTTAAATGGTCAACTTCTTTCTTATTTGTTATGTTGAGTGGAATTGGATATCTTTAATATCTCCAGAAAAGCACCTGTTTGTCTGAAGTTGTGTAACCCATCAATATTACATTACTTACACTCTCTTCCTTTTCTCCCTCCACCATTTTATTTCTGGGGTCTCTGTGCAGCTCAAACTCGTCTCGAAACCACGATCCTCCTGCCTCTGTCTCTTGGCTGTGCAACTGCTAGCCTGCCCTACTGCCCTCGGCTCTCTTTAGAGAATTTATGACCCACCTAGTTTCTGTTTCACTGGTAGTGATGCCTCCTTTTCATTCTCGTTAAGGATTTTGTTTGTGGTTTTTTTTTTCCCCTCTCTCCCCCCCTCATCTGGCTTAAAGTTTATCAATTTTATAATATTTTTAACACTCCCTTTTGTTTTGGTTTTATTGTTTTCTCTGTTTTTCTGCTTTCTACTTCTGACACAGGTGTTTAAAGGTATAGATTTCTTTTTAAGCACTCCATAAAAATTTCATATACTGTATTTTACATCCGTTTAAATGTTTCTAACTTCCCTCATGATTTTTCTATCTTGGGAGATATCTAGAGAGTGGTATTCCACTTTGGAATCGTGGCCCTTTTCTGGCTGCAGCATGTCAGAGGCTATGGATCTCATGAGTTCAGTCTTTTTACATTCACCAAGGCTCATTCACACCTTCACTTTCTCAGAGGATGACCCATGTGTGCTTGAGAAGAAATTGCCGGTGTGGGTAAATTAGTGTGGGCTGACAGATAAGATGCTCCAATCTTCTGTTTTCTTGATGATTTTTCTTGCTTAGTTGCCTTGTAAGTTATTAAAGGGATAGTCTGATCTATTTCTGTAAAACTGCTCGTGTTTTCTAATTCTATTAGTTTTTGCTTTGTATATTTTGAGGCTGCTGTATTATGTTTATAATTTTTCTATCTTTTTAATGTTTTGACCCACTGGTCACTGGAAAGGACCCTCTTTGTGGCTAGTAGTATTCTTATCTTTAAGTTTATTTTGTTAAATATTAGAATTTTTGTAGTTAGTGTTTTTATGCTATGTTATAGTTCTATCCTGCTGCCTCTGACAAACTTGTGTCTTTGAACACAATTCATGGCTTAAAACAGTAGAACCTAGCTGTATTTTTTTTATAGTCCTACATTCTCTGCCTTTGATTTGGGGAGGGGCAGTGTTTAGAGCGTTCATATTTAGTGTGTGATTTGTATCACACTGTATTTATAAACACTACTTTTTGTCCCTGTATAGATCTCTTATTTTTTCTTCTATTCATTTTTATTTCTTTTTATATTAAATATTTTTGAACATTTACTTATTTATTGTGTATGTAGTGTTCTGTCTGCATGTTTGCCTGCATGCCGGAACAGGGCATCAGATCTCCTTATAGATGGTTGTAAACCATCATGTGGTTACTGGGAATTGAACTCAGGACCTCTGGAAGAACAGTCAATTCTATTAACCTCTGAGCCATGTCTCCATCCCGTAATTAAATATTTTAAATATCATTTTATTTCCTGCCTTTTAAAAAAGCTATATGTGATGGTTAGTTTTATGTCACCTTGATACAAGGTACAGTCATTTGCTGGGAGAGAATCTTAATTGAGAAAATGTCCTCATAAGATTGGGCTGTAACCAATTGTGGGTGGAGCTACCCCTGGGCAGCTGGTCCTGGGTTCTATAAGAAACCAGACTGAGCAAGCCACGAGGAGCAAGTCAATAAGCTGATCCCCTCCATGGCCTCTGCATCAGTTCCTGCTTCTGGGATCCCGTCCTCTCTGAGCTCCTGTTCCGACTGCCTCCATGATGAACAGTGATTTGGAAGTAGAAGCCAAAGAAACTCTTTCCTCCCCAAGCTGCTTTGCTCAAAGTATTTTATCACAGCAGTAGTTACCCTAACCAGAACACTACATATTTGAGTTAGATTCTTGAATAGTCTGTGAACTAAAAGAACTTTTAACTTGTCAGAACAATGCTAACATTTTAAGGTTTGTTTCAGCCCATCTCCCTTCTTCCCCATCTCTTTGCTGGCCTTGCTGCCTGTATCTTTACACTAATCTCAGAGAAGTCTGGGATTGAGAGTATTTCACACCAGCTTGCACACTTGCCATGTCTAGTGCTTTCTCTCTTCTGTGAACTGCACTCATCCCTGCCCAGTCTTTCTGTCTGATGGGCGTTATTACCTATTTATTTGCCTATTTATCTGTCTACTTACTTATTTCTGGTAAGTCATATCTGCTAGTAAGGAGTTATACCAGTGTTTTTAAAAATTATTTCTTTAATACACTGCTGTTTTTTCCTGTTTCTTTTTTTCTTCACTTTTATTTTGACAGGATACTTTTTCTGGATACTGATTTTTAGTTCTAGTTTTCTAACTAGCTGTTCTACGGCCTTCTTTCCTCCCCGCACCCCACGAAAGGCTGCCAATTATACTATTGTGTCTCAACACACTGTGAATTGTATTTCTCCTGCTTCGCTTGTGGTTTTCTGTGTCTTTCTTTTGTTTGGTTTGATGTACTTATGCCGTCATTTCTTTAGCCCGTATGGGCTTAGTAAGATCGCAGAGACATTTATAAGTTCATAGCGGCCTTGGAAAAATCTTGCTGGGATCCTCTCCATATTCTTTTAGAGCCTTCCTCTCTCTCTCTGCTCATCTGGGGTTCTTACTGAGTGTCTGTGTGAAGGCTGCCTCGCAGGCAGCCAAAGATGGTTTGCTTTCCTTCCCGTGTTCTTGGCCATGGAAAGTCTCTATTGCGTCCATCTCACTGATTTTCCTACTTTCACATCTGTCACGGAAGCAGGCTGGTGAACTCTCTATATTACTCTATTTTTCAATTTTACAAGTTTTGTTTCTTTAATGTTGTTTTTTCCTGTCTTTATTAAGACTCAATTTATTGAGTTCTGGTTGTCAATAACAACCCGTGTTTTTGTTGCTGTGTTTCTTGCCAAGTCCAACATCTGGAGGCCCTCAGATACTGCCCATCCCTGTAGAGGATGGAGAGTATTCCCCTGTCTCTTTATATTTCTCATGTTTGGTGACACACAGCATCAGCTGACGCTAACTCCCTTCATGGATGCCTGCGCTAACTGTGGTGTTCTCTCTTTGTTATGCTGCTGCTGGTGCTTGGGATTTTTTTTTTTCCTAAGCTTAATTTTTGTGTCCTGTGTCTGCATAGCTCAGAGACCAGGCTAGCCTCAGTCACTTAGGCCTAATCTGCCTTCTATACGTTGCCAAGGGCTTTGTCGGGGAAGGGAGCATTCAGAATGCACACGTGTCCAGTCTGCATGGCCACTTACTTCCTCTTGCTGGAACTTTTATGCTTGCTGTGTGTCTTACTCAGCCTTGGGGGTGGCTAGAACTCAGCACAAGATGGGATCTTCTTCAGGCATTTCCAGCATCAGTGCCACCAAACAGGCATGCTGCTCTCAGGTCAAGATTCTGGGGTTCACCTTTAGTGCTGTAGGTGTGGCTCCTGCTGCCTGTTTCGTGGGAGAGAATCCCCAGGTGTACCTAGCAGGAAAGGGAATATGGAAAAGGTCTTGATCTAGAGTCCTGTTCACTCCATTCCTTCTTCCTGAAGGTCTGAAGTTCTCAGGCACAAACTTCCCCAGCTTGTAGAAAGTAGTGACTGGATATGAAGTTAAAAGGTGTTCTGGCCAAGGCTGAATAAAATGTCCTTTACTAGAGAAGGAACACGGTGGCATATCTTAGGAGAGGGGTTTCAGGATGTCAGAAGAGACAGACAACCTGACTCCCAGCTCAGGGCTTTCCCCTTAGAACATATTGCTGGCTACAGTACTAGCTGTAGCTGAGAAGTTAAGATCTAGAAAGCTTCTGTGTGACAGGCGTATCCACTTGTCCATTCTCTTATCATCATTTCATCCTTACCCACTTGCTCCTCTATCCATCCATCAATCCACTTATCCATTATCCATCCTTATTATCATATTATCCACACACCTATCTATTCACTATTCATCTATCTACCCATTCACCTACTTACTCATAAATTGTGCATCCATCCATTTACCTAATCATCCATTCACCTACCTATTATCTATCCATCCATTTACCACTCATCTATTTATGCACTTGTCCAGCCATTTATCCATTTATCCATTATACACCCACTCACTTGCTCATCCACCCATCTACACACACACCTTCCCGTTTATACACCCACTCACTTGCTCATCCACCCATCTACACACACACCTTCCTGTTTACTTCTACTTATCCATCCACCCCCCCACCAAGTTATCCATCTACCTTCCCATCCATCCATCCATCCATCCATCCATCCATCCACCCATCCACCCACCTTAGTGCAAGTATCTGCTATGAGGAGCAAATGCTGGCTATTCCATCACTCCTATAGTCTCAGACTGGAGACACTTTACCTAGCCTCACAGGTGCGGTTTGAAGACATAGCTCGTGCCTGTCCACTGGTTTTCATTAAAGACGTTCTTATGAGGAAAGCTGAGTTTTAATCAAACCCCCAAGCTGAAATTTTTTAAGCCATGATTTTCCATCAAATTTTTGTGTTGATAATTCTTAAACCTGGAAACAGTTTAAGTCAACATCAGTTTCACATTGAGTGATTTGGTAGCAAAACATGATTTCTAAAATGAATCTCACAAACAAAAGCGCCATGAGGCCTCTTTCCAAATGCCTATGAAAGTGGACAGCGCTGGAAGACTCCTCCTGAGAAATCGAGAATGGGGAGGCTTTGTGGTGAGCTCCAGAGCTGCAGTGTGCCCAGACCTTGCCAACTGCTCCTGGCCACCAGTGTGGGAACCGAGAGGCTCAGTGGAGGATGGGGATGCTCTCTCTAAATGATTAGATCTGTGGAAACAGAAACTTTGCACTACTCTGGAGTCATCCCTCGAGTGCTCCCTCCTTAGTCTTCCTTTTGACCTCCAGCAGTCAGGAGACCCCTGTGGCCATTCCTGCCGAGCTCCTGAGCGCTCCCTAGGGGACAGTGATATCAATATCTGCATGATGTTCCATGTGTCTCTCAGCCTCCCATGCTGGCCCCAGCTTGTGCGATGTGAATGCTGGAGGAACTCCTAGGTCCCAAGCTTCTGGAACATCTTGGAGTTCACCAGCTCTCTCTTTTCTATCATAAATGATCTCAAGCCCACAGATTGTAGAAAGCAAAGCTAAAGACAGAGGAGGGGGCCCTCCCCCTTTATTTCTCATTGATACCAGACTTTGGGAAAAGACAAAACAAACTTTTCTTGGGATATGCACTGAGACCTGGGGCTCATTTGGCATGGTAGTCCTACTAGGCTGCTCCCAGCTCATCCCTCCAGGGTGAGTCACAGACATTTCAGAGGCTACACAGAGACACACTGGCACCTTCTTCACATAGGCGTGCTCCAGAAGGGAGGGCATCATCATGCCCTCAGACACTACAGGGTCTCCAGACTATTCTCTCATTCTCATCCTGTCCGGTTCAGGTCTCCTTCTCCCCTTCTCTGGACCCGTAGCCTGAACCTTTGTCCTGGTTACTCTGCTCTCCTTTCCTTCCAGTCTTTAAAAGCTTCCAGAACTTGCTTTCTGAATCATAGGTCTGACCATGTGCTTGCTATTTGTAAAAACACTAGAAGGTTCTCTTTGACTTCAGAATAAAGCATAGGCACCTTAGTATGGAGAACTGAGGGCTCTGGGCCTGTCTTCCCAGAGGCTGGCCTCTACCAAGGGACTCTGTCGCTCCATGGGTGACCTGGAGCCTCCCTACTCACTCCTATGCATCTGTGTGGTGTGTTATGTGTGTGTGTTGTATGTATGTGTATTCGTGTGTACGTCTACATGTGTATGTGTGCGTGCTTTGCTTTCTCTGAGTCCTGACTCATCATTCAAGACCGGCACACTTGTATTTTTCTTGGACACCAGCACCTCAGGCAGAATAAATCCTTCTTAGGTTTCCTCCAGTCACATTCAGCACATATTTCCACAATGGCTTTATGTTCTCTAGGGTGTTTGTAGCTGTTAAACAGAAATAAAGAGCTACAGGGTCAAAAAGGAATTAAGTAAAGTCAAATAGGGTTTTAAGTTGCAGCACCTTGGAGTCCTTAGTGTGCAAAAGTCACATGACGTAAGTGGGGCAGAGTCAGCAGCAGCTTCTGTTTGAGTTCCTCTGGAGCCCTAAGAGAACTCACCCTCTGTCCCTCCCACCAGGAGACAGAGACCCAAAGTAAACAGCTGGGGAGACTTGGAGGAGATGCTGGAGGGATGTGTGTGTGGAGGTGGGGTAGGGTAGAGTGGTGGTGTGGCAGGATGTGAGTGTGGGTGTGGAGTGGCTACTCTTATGCAGAACATGGTGCCCAATGCTTGCCTTATAAATAATTGTTCACTGTGACTGCAGGCAGGTGTCAAAATGGACTGTCATGGACTCTACTTCATAGGGATGTGTCAGTGGGACAACCTAGAGCTTTCTCACTATTGTCCTGGAGAGGACATTTTAGCAGCACACATGGAAGTTATCGTTTTCTAAATGCCCTTTGGAACATGGTGCAGAGACTTGTGTATGTGCTTGGCAAGTGGGAGGCTGGACTTCTTTAAGAGGCAATTCTAGTAGGCATTCCTTAGGCAACCTGGAGTGTGTCCTGGGAAGTGATGGGGAGCCTGTGTGTGCTTAGGAACACTTGGTGAATGGGAGAAACAAATCTGTTCCTTTTGTAGCACATTAATCATGCCTCTCATCAGCACCAGGGGCTGATGGGTCCACAGTGGTGTGTTCTAAGGGTTAAGGAGCCCTCGGCTCTACCACAAAGCAAGCCCTTAAAAATTCTGCCCATCACAGAACTGCAGACTCCACCTTTCTCCTGTCTGTACTCTCTTTATTGGCTCACCAAGGTGCCTGTTCTGTGCCAGACTCTGGCTCCTGATCCCAGTTAAGGATCTGACCCACTGCTGTCCCTGCTGCCTTGCTCTGTTGCCCCTGACAACCTGACAAGGAGATGTTACACTTGATCTTTCTGGCTCAGAGCTATTGCCTTTTATCCTTAGGAGTCCTTAGGTGTCTCTGCCACTCACCACTGCCAGAGACAGCGGAAAGATGTGGGATGCGCCCTAGGGGCCTCTCTCCTTGGTTGAGTCTCTGTTTTTTTGTAGCATTCACTCCTGGGTTCCTTACCTGTCTCTGAGATTGGCCCTTCTTGGGTGATGCAGTGTTTTAACTTTGTCACATGTATGAAGATTAAGATAACACCTTTAGAGTTCTTTGGCAACTTAAGAAAGCTGTGACTTTTAATGAGCAAGTGCAATAATTAAGTAGACAAAAGGCACAACATTCCTCCTCTTTCTGGAACTCAGTATAGTCACAGGCCTAGCAAGGGACAGGGCTTGCTACCATAAAGTCAGGGCTGAGCTGAGCTCTACTCTTAGTTGGGAGTATACTGTGTTCTGGGCCCTTAATATTTATTATTGTCCTTCAGCCCTTCCTAAATTATTCTTTTATTTTTCCTTAAAATTTTGTTCTATTTGTCTTCCCCCTCCCCTTTTCTCTTGTTTCCTCCTCCTTCCTCTATTTTCTACTCCACTTTTGCTTTTTTTGGGGGTGGGTGACTGGGTCTTTTTGTGTAGCCCAGGTTGACCTTAGACCTGCTATCCAGATTCTTTGGTGCTGGGGTCCCAGGCCTACACTCTCACTCCCGTCTCCTTTGACTTATAAAAATCCATGGTGGTGAATGCTTTGGATTCTAGCCCTTTGGCATCAGGGGAGGTGAATCCCTGTGAGTTTGAGGCCATCTTACGTAGTTAGGTTCATGCCAGAGAGAGACCCTATCTCAAAATGAGGAGGAGGAGAAGAATGAATGAATGAATAAATGAATGAATGAATGAATAAAAGAAAGGAAGGAGGAGGAAGCCAAAAGCCATGCCATTAATTGGGGTTGGATCTCATAATTTGGAGCTGGCATGGGCACTTATCTGGCATATGTAAAACTAGGCTCCATCTGGCACTGGAAGAAAATGGTGGGTCTGTACTGGAGGCACAGTCAGATCACCCCAGGAGCCTAAGATGACTGAATGCTGGAGTTCCAGCCACAGCAAACATGAACTCGGGTTTGGGAATGTTCCCCAGTTTCCCAGGCAAGTCTAAAATGCAGCCTGGGATTTCAAGTTTGGGGTGTATGAGGTCTACCAGAGGATGTGCTAAGACCTAGTCACTGGGTCATACTGAGGTGGGGGGTCTTTTGGTTTTTCGAGGTCTGGGTGGTGCCAGGAGCCTGCATTCCTCACCAGTTACCTGAAGACACTTCACATGCTTACCGAGAAGCACAAGGTCAAAGCAGGCTGTGCCTGTTGGCAGTTGAGACATCTGAGGATCAGATGGAGGTGCAGTAGCCAGGGAAACAGGACACTGAATAATCAGGGTTCTCTGCTGCGTCCCATGGGAGCTTCCTGTGGGGACACATTCCCTATTGCCTATGATGTGTGAGTTTTGGGATTTCACCTGGAGACACGTTGGCCTACAGTAGACACTCAGGACCAGATCCTGAAGTCATCTCTAGACTGACTGAGACTCTTCTCTTGGAGCACCTATTTAGTGTCACTGTCTGTGAGGCTGTGAGGTCCCGGGAGTAGATCAATCTTTGATCCTCGATGGAGCCTCAAGTAGGGAGCAGAGCTGGTGGGGAGAATATCTGAGGCAGGCTTCATTTCAGGACCTCTGTATTTTGTATACCAGGAGCTTTATATTCTTGAAAGGGATTGCATTTATCTGATTGCCTTGGAGGGCCACAGCTCCTGTACATTCCTGGATCCTAAGTCTCCTGTTAGGCTTCATGAAAGGCACCCCTATGAGCCCTTCACATCTCCCTCTTTACTCTAGCTGAAGACCTCAGATGTGATGCCTAGAGGTGGCCAGTCAGTTCTCTCCAATGTCCACACTTTTCTATACCTCTCTCTTGCATCTGTGTGTCCCCCAGTCTTTGCTCTGGGTCTCTGAGGAAGGTGAATGCAAGGAAACGGGAAGTGCTTGGAAGTGGGGTGTCAGGGGTCTACATAGTTTTCCCTTCTTTCCCCCTCTGTCCCAGATCCCACATTCTCTCTAGCCCTTTGGGGGAGCTGCCTCTGAGCCTCAGTGCTGCCTTCATGGTCAGGATGGAAGCTATTAAAAAAAACAAACCAACAATAATCTTACTCCCCTGCTTTAAACATTGCAGCCACACTCTGTCAGCTACTGAATACCAATTGAGCTACTACTCCTGGACACGCCAGTGGGATCACCACACAAGGGCTCTTCCTTCTGTCAGGATAACATCAGTGATGGCTGTGGCTGGCTTCCTCTTGACACCTGCTTCTTTAGCTGACAGTTCTGCTACCTCAAAATAAGTGGGGCATCCCCCACCCCTGCTCTCTTCACCCTTTATCACACAGCAACATTCTTTCTTCCCTGGGTGCCAGCTAGCAGCAGAGCTATTTAGCATCTGTCCATCCTGCTGGGCCTGAGCCTCTTCACCTTTATCAGTGTCTTTGAGCCTTGCTGTAGCTATAAACTGACTGATTCTAACAGCTTTGGTCTCTAGGTTCATGGAAGAGATGAACCGGCCATACTTTTTCAAATTCCTGTAGCCTCACTGGAGCAGACAGTAGATTGTTCTGAAAAGAGCCCTGGCGAGATATCCAGGCCTTGTATTCCAGGCCTGGAGTATCTCATATATTCATGGCTAGCCTTGACCAAGTCACTGTGACCTGAGTCTCAGGTTGTGATGGTCAATGGTAGCTCCCATCTCTTTCCTGGCTGGCTTTCTTCTTCCGGAGCTGAGTTTCTGAATGGAGTAGTATTCCAGAACTCCATTCCCAGGTGATAAGAGGTATGGGTGCCTCAAAGGATGTCACCTCAGATCAGAACACCTGGGTTGGAATCAGGTTCCTGACACGCACTAGCTAGATGACTTCAGGCTGTAACTAAACTTCGGAGTATGTTTCCTTATTTGTAAATGGGGACAGTTCTATTTATTACCTTTCCTGGTCACAAGGTGGCATAAGAAAATGCACAACACACAGTAGGTGCTTTAATAGTTTGCCATATTCCAAGACTTTTTCTTATTACTTAGAAGCTCTACCAAAAAATTAGAATACTATAAAGCCAAACTTACCCAAAGCTGAGGAGACCACAGCAATGAGGGTTTATAGTTGTGACTCGGAGCCTTCTCCCGCCATCTGGGAAAGGCACTGTGGTAGTCAGTCAAGTCTGAAGCTAATTTCCTATCCTTCCCCAACCCCTTTAGCTCTACTCCGATAGGCTTCACTGAACTTTTTCTAGACCAAATGCTGCCACAGCTGTGCACCCACCCTCCCTTCTTGCCTGGCTTTGGACACAGCTCCTGAAAATTTCAGGTTGGAAGTTGACATCAGGGTACAGTCTGGGCACATCCCATAGGAGGAGACCTTCTTGGACACTTGGCAGGGTCTCCAGTCCTGCTCACTGATGGGCACAAGGGAAGTCCTGGCAAAGTGGCCTTTGCGGAGCAGAAACTCCTGAAGAGGGCACTGGCGTTTCAACCTTGGTACCAAGTTCAGACTTGGCTGGATACTTGGTCCTCTGCTCGGTTTGGATCTCTGAAGCGAAGAGACTGAGCAGGCAGTGCAGTGTGGCCTGGACCCTGGGCTTGAGAAAATGGGCCTTTGCCTGACTTAGGAGGCAAAGGTCACCTGCACTTCTGGTCTGATTTGATGGGCTCCTGTACCCTCACAAGCTGGTCTGGATGGCAGAGGGGCTGGCAATGATGGCTGCTTTCTTAGACATTGGATTAAAGAGATCGAATGACTGGCTGGGAACTTCGTGAGCTCTGGGTCTAGTTTCCAAGCGTTCTGTGGTGACCTATGCCATCTGGCCGGGACCTTTTTTCTCTCTCCTCACCTGGCTACTCCTACACAGGTGTAGTCTTTTGCTCAGGGGACCCCCTAGGGGTGGGAGATAAAGCACGAATCTGTTGGTCTTGAGGTGACACCCCAAAGCTCCTGCCGTCTTCAGCTGCCTGAAACATCTGTTTCATGACTCTCAGGCATCCTTCTGACCTTCTCCAGCAGTGCCCAGAGGAGGCGCTCTCACCACTTCCGTTGACGGGCTGCTTTGGAGTTGTTTGGCCTCTAATCAGGCTACTTGGGTGTGGCCTGTCTCCCTTTGTTGCACCCCGTTGTGCCCCAAGTGCCTGGAACTCAGGCTGGCCAAGTGTAGATGCTCCGTAACCCCCCTAAGAAAGGCAGGGAGGATGGAAAGAGGGAGGGATAGGAGGATCTAGTATGAGGTCGGGAGTCACTGAGGTTACGAGGGCGTCTTGAAAGTGTGACTACACTCAGGACATCCTGGTCTGACCCGATCCCGGCTCAGAGCTGCGGTGGCTCGCACGCAGCCGGCAGGTGGCGGTGCTCCCTTGGCTGCGTGGCGGCTTTGAGTCCCCTCCTCCCGCGCTCCCTCCCTCCCGGCTCCTTTCTCTGCGCTTTCGCTCCAGCTCCCAGCGCCCGCCCGCTCTCCCGGCCGCGGTGTCGCCCGCACCGCCCCGCCGCTGTTTACCGGCGACCATGGCGCATGGGGGAGCCCCGAGTGCTCCGAAGCGTCCTGGTCTCACCGTTCCGGCCCCGAGGTCCCATGCTCCGCCGCCGCCGCGCTGGCCGCGCTTGTGGCCGCTGCCGCTGCCGCTGCCACTGCTGCTGGTGGTGCTGGTGGCTGCCTGCGGGGCGGCAGGGCGCTCCCCTCAGTCCGGGCGCCTGGGTCCAAGCGTGCAGGTCACCCGGCAGCTGCACGCGGGACTCCCAGAGTCCGGCGATCAGGAGGATCCACAGGCACGAGGATCTGAGCCCAGCGCCCCGGGTCATGGTCCGAGTCTTGCTTCGGGTCCCAGAGCAGATGGCGCCCCAGCTCCGGGCAAGGGGCGCAGGGCGCGGGCGGCGCCGGTGGCCGGTTCAGCTTCGCGCGCGCAGGTCTCGCTCATCAGCACGTCGTTCGTGCTCAAGGGGGACGCAACGCACAACCAGGCTATGGTGCACTGGACAGGAGAGAACAGCAGCGTAAGTGACCTCCGCGCGCCCCTGGTCCTGCCCTGGACACCTCTCGATACTCAGGGAGACCACCACAGCCCCCTACTTCCGGACCACCCGCGGTCACCCCTGCTGGGTGTTCTTGGCGACTTGGGGGACGCAGGTCACCTCGGCTGCGCCCCTACTGGCTTCTGGCTATGGATTACTTTTGGAAGGGTCCTCAAATTTTTGAGACTCAGTCTCGCTCAGGTGGCATTCCCGAAGACCAAGCATATCTGGTCCCTAGAACTGGGCCCCGGGGAAGTCTCTAGAGTCTTTGGGATCGAGGCAGCATGACTCCAGGTTCTTGAGGGCCACCTAGCTCTGTGCCGCGTGTGTCGCCCACACACTGCACTGTACCCAGTAGCTCCAGCGTGTCCCTCTCGAATTTCTGGCTCTGGAGTCCTTATGACCGACTCAATCTATGCTGATCTTGGGGGCCAGGATATCCCTGTCAGTTCCATGCCCTGCTCTAAGAATCTTAATTCTAAGATTGTTCCTCCTCGTGTGTCCCATGGCTGCCTTTGGTCTGCCTGGACCTAGGAGTATTTAATATTATTTAATGTTATGAGGTCTTTAGCGCAGGGTGTCAAATCCCTGCCTTTCTCCCATACTTCTCCCTCTGGCTGGAGACCTTCAGCATCCTTTACTCTCTAACACACGCAGATCCAGGATCTAGACCCTGTTCCTGTTTTGGGAGTGCACCTCAGGAGCTTTGTTCTTCCTGGTTAAAGGTCATAGTCACTATGTCCCCTCTGGACAGTTCCAGGTGTATGCACATCAAGTTTGCAATGTGCTATCCAGGGAAGGGTGTTTTCATGAACAGGGAGCTAGGAATCCCTCCTCACTGGTCTGCACCACTGTCCACTCACAGTTTCCACTTGCCCCACCCCCAACCCCAGTAGCTGACCTGGCCTTTTCCCAAGTTTAGGGAAAAATACATAGGGCCAGGATCTCTGCATGTACTGGGGGTGGAGTGGGCAGGTTTTCTCTATTGGTTGTCAGGGTCTGCAGACATTTTTACCCGTCTCCTCTCCTAGCACTCTTGGTGACTGCTAGGAGGTTTCCATTTGTGCTGGAGAAGGGACAACCAAGTGGCCCTGCCTGGCCCAAAGCCCAGTCCTGCTGGCCCCTCCCACACTGGCTAACTGCATCCAGTTTGCAGGTGTCTTCATTGGTCCCTAGTTAATGGCATCTCTGGGAAGACTAGCAGCCCTCAGAGGGCAGAGCTAGTGTTGTGGATGCAGCCGACCAGCAGGGGGCAGTCAGGGTGCTGATCGGAGTGTCTTACAAAAGGTGGGTGCTTCTCCCAAGAAAGAAGTGGAGGTGCTCTCCTGCCCTTCTCACCTGAACTTTGAGCAAGCCCTCAGACTCTAGATATGTCACGGATCCCAGTCTTTCAGGACAAGCTGTCCCCTGTGCCATAGGCCATTCTTTAGAACTGAAAAGCAGCCAAGGGACCAAGAATGGAGAAGCACAGGAAGCTCCATGCATTTGGAATGTTGGGGCTGTTGACCTAACTAGCTTATTCTTGTCACTCTGTCACTTAGCTTCACGGGAGGGGGGTATGAAAGAAGAGAGTGAGACACCATGTGGGGTGAAGGACTCCCAGGAAAGGGGACCAGCCGCTTCTAGGATGGGTTGGTGCTCAGCTGAACCCCTTCTAGGCTCAGAGCCTCGGCCCCTGAGTGTCTTCCTTGGAGAGTTGAAGATGGGGGAATGACTGGCCAAAGAACTTAAAAGGAGCCTTGAGGGACCCACTTCTGGAGCCATTATGATATGGGGACAGGTGTAAGATGTGGACAGTAGGGCACAGCCTGGTGCTTAGCTGACACCTAGCTGAGTGTGTGCGGGACAGTATGGAAATAGGGCTGGGGCATCTGACGTGCCCCCCCCCCCCCAACTGCACTCAGCCCTGGGCCATAAAGAATACGGGGTGTGATTCTTTCTAGAAAACCTGGCCACTGTGGTTGGGGATGCACTTAGAGGCTTATGTTGCCTAAGAAAACCCAGGAACGAAAAAAGATGGGTGAAGGCTGTCACCGAGAGCTGCCTCAGTAAACCGGTCCCTTTAAACGTGCTTCTCCCAGATCTGACTGTGCACAGCACATTCTTGGCACATGAAGTGTCTTGGAAGTGCATTGCTCCCTCCATGCTCAGTGTGCAGCCACAGGGACAAAGCTGAGAGCCAGCATTTGGCAGTTGGCTGTACCTCTTGCTCAAAGCACTACTGTGAGCTTGGATGAGAAAGGAGCAGATACAGGGACTCTTTGCTGAGTGCTATCCTCATGAAGTTGCCTTTCCGCTGCTTGCTCCTGCCTTCTGCAGTTGTGGTCCACAGCAGAACATTTGCTTTATCATGACAGGTGCTTTTCAAAATCAGAGTGCTGGGGGAGGGGCACAGACTCTCAGAAATGGCATTAGAGAGCATCCCACTGAGGGATGGGCTGAGGGATTGCGGGACTCAAGCTGGTTCCCAGACAGTCTCTGTCACTGCAGCTCTGGGAACATATGTGAGTTTTCCTTGCAAAGGCTTGATTCTTCCTGCTCCCATGGAGATAGGGAAGGGGACTGTCTTGGAAGTTCAAACAGGGCCTCTCCAGCTGACGTTTAGCTGTGGCAACACATTGTTGTATGTGAAATGAATGCTTCATGGAAACCGACTATGGTTGCTGTTTGATAGACCCAGATTGGGCGGTGCACACAAGGCCCTGCGTCTCCACACTGCCCTTGGAGGCAGTGAGGCTATACAAAGGCAGGAAATAGACCACAGTGCTGAGTTCCACCTGAGGGTGACAGTTGTTTGTTAGCCTGGTAGAAGTGTGAGGTACAGTTTTGGGAGAAATTGCTTAATTTAAGCAAGATACCCTGCACCTCTGCACTCTCCCCCCGGCCCCACCCCTCCAGCTTCTTCCCACAAGGCACTAGTATTGCGACTTTGGTTCAACTTGGATGTGAGCTTCCCACAGTCACATCCCATCTCTGTTCCTCAGATTGATCATTTACCTCCCTTCTGCCTCACCCTGCATGTCCTCCAGTAGTGAGGATGAGAATTCACAGATAATTTTAAGCAGCTTAAACGCACTCAACCCCAGGCATCTGGTTGAACTCCCTTCCTACCTGTGCATTTTGTATAAATGCAGAGAGTCCAAGGTGGGCCAGAAGGAGGTTCTCTGCATTGGAAGGTCAAGGGAAGGCTATCAGCTTTGGCTTCTTATATCGAGGTATCATGGCTCCTGCATTAGTTTGCTTGAACTTTGTGACAAAGGAGAGTAACACTGTGGGCCCTGGATAGCAGACTCTTTTTGTTCCTTTGTTTGCCCCTGGGATGGGATTGTTCTTTCTAATTGGAACACCAGTATCCTTGGGTTAAGACCACCTTGACAGACTCATTATGATGGAATCACCGTTAGAAACTGTATTCCACGTCCACCCATTTCACACAATTCAGCCCCCAAGAGCAGTGAATGGGCCTCCCTTGTTATTGTCTGAATATAGCACCTGGAGCTCAGAGTCATCTGCTGAGAGAGACGAGGTAGACATAAACAGGCAGACACTAGAAGGGCATCAGCAGAGAGGACAGCATAGAAGAGGTGGCCTTAGGGCTGGTGCAAAGGATGAGTAGGTGGAACTGACAAGAGAGGGAGAATGTTCTAGCAGGAGGTGAGACCTGTGAGGTGGGAATTTGAAGGTCGCAAGTGCCATACAGAGACAGTGAATGTGTTGTGCGGGAGCAGAAGCCTGGGGAGAGAAGCTGGGAGGAGAATGAAGTTTGTCTGTGCTCCCCAAATGTGCGGCTGAAGAGCTTGTGGCAGTGTTGGCTTAGTGGATAATTAAGCCTTGGAGCCTGCTGGGCTGAGTGTGGCTCAGGCTCACCTTCTGGATCCCAGGACAGATGGGGGAGATATTCTGATCCGTTGTCTTCACCATGGAAAGGGGGGTGGGGAGCGACTTGCAGATTTGTAGGTTGGTTGTTGTATCCACATGAAATGCATAGATCAGAGCATGGCGTGTAGCTAGAAGTTAGCATGACACCCATCCTGGGTGTGACCAGAAAGGCCACAGGAGTACAGGGTTGAGGCTAGTGAGGCTCTGTATTATTTAGGCTGTGTCTGGGCTGTGTTGGGGTGAGTCTGAGGGAGGTGTCCAGGTAAGGATGAATGGTGCCCTGTATGTCTCTCATTTTCTTCAGTGCTGGGCTCTGAGGCCCGGGGTCAGTCTCTATGTACTTCTGAGATCTGAAATGAATGGGTCCTTCCCCAGCACAAAGCTGACTTATAGCCCTGCTGCCTTCAGCTGCGGTTTTGTGGTATCCCGGTAGAAGCATCTCAGTGGTTCCTGGGCATTGCAAGTTCCTGAGTTGAGGGCTCCCGGGAGCCAGTCTCGCATTGTTCTGAGGCTGGAGCCGTGGTCTGGCTTCCCACAGAAGCCGAGAACAACAGCCTGTAGGCACTGAGTATTTGTCTTTGCAGCCACTACCAAGGTGTCCAGTGACCACCCAAGTAGGACAGAGACCAAGGATGCTTTGGCTGATGTTGAGTGTCTGTCACATAGGCTGTCAGGAGCTTTCCACCCATGTGCAAGCCTGTCAGGACTGTAAGTCTAGTGTCTAGATGCAGAATGAGGAGGGAGACAGAGATGCCTGTGCCGTGTGACAGGTGGCAGTCACAGAGCAGTGTGCTGTGACATAAGGTCTATAGGAGCAAATCATAGGTGCATACTCTGGTGGCCTCTTGTGCTGAGAGTACCCCAGAGTCCTGTGCTGAGGGTACCCCAGGGTCCTGTGCTGAGGGTAACCCAGGGTCCTGTGCTGAGAGTACCCCAGGGTCCTGTGCTGAGGGTACCCCAGGGTCCTGTGCTGAGGGTAACCCAGGGTCCTGTGCTGAGAGTACCCCAGGGTCCTGTGTTGAGGATGCCCTGGGTTCTGTGTTATGCAGAATGGTATTATATAGAGGGATCACAGGTGCTGAGGGACCCTGCCAGAATCTGCGTGTAAGCATGACTATTTGTATCCTGTCTAACTTTCTTCCCAGGAGATGGGAGGGGGTGGCTCTGGTGACACTGAATGCCATTCTTGAGGGCAGAGGAAGCATGCTTCCCTTGGGGCCGAGGCTGACCCTCAGGGAAGTGAGAAGGCTTTGCAGCCTGTGGGATGTTATCTTCCCATGTAAACACTTGATGTCTAGCAGGAGTACACCATAAACCCCAGGGCCTGCAGGTCACAGAGACTGAACTGGGTAAGATGAAGAGACACAAATGGGAACTGGGAAGGGGACAGGACAGCTCATTTTAACTATGGAGGATTCTGGGGAAAATTAAGTATATTAGGCCAGTGAGCTAGGTGTGGGGAGTAGCAGAGGCCTGGATGAGAGGGGGCATTTAGGGTTCAGCCTTTAGAGGCTGCAGGCTCCTGCACACAGTACATGCCAGGAGCTCTCTCGGGGATCTCCTGCATGGAGTCTGAGAGACTCTTTGGCTCTAGTGGTACCACCCATTTCCACCTCCGCCACCGGGCACCTCTTTGGCTGCAGGTGGATAGCTGCCCTTCGTGTTCTCCTTCAGTGTCAACAGGTGCGGTGTCATCAGATTGAGGTTCCCGTACTATATGTCACCTTCTCTGGGCACCTCAGGTCTGATCTGGTTCTTGTCGCTTTTTAGGATCCCTGATGGTCCCCAGTCTCACTCAGCATCTCCCATGAACCCTAAGGTCCTGTCCTGCTTAGTTCTCTACTAGATGACCTAGAGTCCAGAAGACACCCCCCCCCCCCGTGTGTGTGCGTGTGTATTGGACTGGGCTGAATGGAGGGATTACCTGTAGGACATGCACGGCCAGGAGGGCTATGGGAGCTGAGCTGGACTTGAGAGGCTCTCAAGCTCTTCTGGAGCCACTGAGCTCTGAGAATTTGAATTGCTTGAGAAGGGATGAGATGTCTGCTCCAGGCCTTGCTGGAAGACTCTCAGCACTGGGTAGGAGGAGGCTGGGCATGCAGAGTAAGCTGATGTGAGCCCCTGTGTGATGGACCCATGTTAGGTGTCAGCAAGGGTGGGAGGCTGAGGGTACAGTCGCCAGTGTGAGCCCCTGTGTGATGGACCCATGTTAGGTGTCAGCAAGGGTGGGAGGCTGAGGGTACAGTCGCCAGTGTGAGCCTCTGTGTGGTGGGACCCATGCTGTCCTCTCAGACTCTGACCCCGGGGACCCTGCCCTGTCCTCTAGGATGCCCACTTGTCTCCTCATTAACCCCAGGCTTCAGCCCTCTCCACCCTCAGTCAGAAGCCCACCCCTCCAGTGCCTGCCCCTGCTGAAAGTGTTTACCCGTGCACTCACGCTTTCTTGGGTCTCAGTTTCCTCATCAGCAGTACCAGGTGATCTTTAAATCGCTACCAACTGTGGACTCTGTGCATGCATTTAATTTATGCATACTTCATTTATAGATGTGAGCAGAGTGGAGGAGTGGGAGAGCTTGCAAGGCCTAGCACTGGTACACTCTACTTCCTCCTCTTCATGCTGTGTAGGTGCCTCAATGCCCCAGGGCTTCAGTGTGGACTGCAGCATCCGGCCCAGCCAGGCAGGCTCACCCTGATCATGCCGTTCTACTTGGGCGAGGACAGAACATCTCTGAGCCTGCTTTTAGTTGGTAAAGCATGGATCATAATTCATGCATCAGGCTGGGTACCTGTGTGGAGTCTGGACGGCATGGATAGGGCCTAGCCAGCATGCTGTGTCTTCCTCCATTTTGCGGTTTTCCAAGACCTTGGACATCACTTCCTTATTCTTTTTTTTTTCTAGCAACAGTGAAGGTCCCAGCTCCCAGTAGCTGTGAACTCAGCTAATATTTGCTGAGCATTTCTTGTGTTTCTGGCGGGGTTAACTACCAGGGCTAAGGCATGGAGGAGCCCAGTGAAGCAAGGACCTTGCCTGGTGAGATGCTGAGTGGGGACAGAATTCTTCCCAGAGTGTCCTCAGAGCTGTGTGACTTCCTGGAGGAAGTGCAGACGAGTCAGTCTGAAGAACAAGAAGAGCCGCCCCTGATCTGAGGCAGAGACTGCGAAGGTGGAGGTATTGAGGCCAGAGGGAAGTGAGGAGTTGAGAACCTGGAGAGTTCACAGACAGAGAGGAGAGATGTCTGCCGTCAGGAAGCCTGGCTCAGAGGTGCCAAGACAGCCCTTCAGCAAAGTTCCTGACACACTGCACACACCCACCCCTGCTTTAATGAAGGGCCTCTTTCGTCTGTAGTTGTAGAAAGTTCCAGAGCCCGTTCTAAAGAGGTCATGAATTAGCTAGTCCATGTACCCCCATAAATTAGCTCGTCCGCGTACCCCTGCAGGGGTAGAGTGCAGCCTGTGGCTTGCACAGGCCTCTCCAGAGTTGCCGCTACTCCGTGATGATGCATTTCCAGTCAGGCCAGGACTTGCCAGGGATTTTGATGTAAAAGAACACAGAGTTGGAATGCCTGGAAAACCAGCTGGGTCTCTTCATGGATGCCTGAGCTTACAGGCTGCCTTCTGGCTGGAGCCCTCCTGGACCCATAAGAGGGCATTCCTATCTTAAGAGGGGGCTCACTTCTGCTTCATCTCTTGATGGCCTTCTTTGGGTCAAGGGAGGCTGAGCCCTGAGGTGTAATGACGTCATTAGGACTTCTGCTCAGGGCCATTATCTTCCCCCTGGAAATGAAAGGAGAAGAACTGTACTCTGTCCCTTAGGACGTCTAGTCTATAAAATGTGGATAACAATATGTGTGTTAGGCTGGTTTTGAGCCTGGGCATGATGAGCATCAGCAGAGTGCATGCTTGTATCGGATCATTTCACGGCTGCTTTGGTTACGGGAAACCCTTTCAGGGTCTCCTGTGAGTGCGATCTGGATTCTGGGTGTGAAAGAAGGCAGAGCAGGCCCATGCAGTCACAGGTCTTCCTGGACCTGTCCCACAAGACTGGAAACGGGGAAACTCAGGCATCTGTCTCTCAACCTGTGATAAGGATGGCAGGCACTGAGCCTTTTCCCTGACACTCTAGGATGGCTGACACTTTGCAGCCCACAGAGTGTTCATCACCCTGAATCCAATTAGGCTCCATTCATCATTTGAACATTGACTCGGGCTACCTGAGAGAGAGAGAGCAGACCCTGGAAAGCTAGAAATAAGAAATAAAAGCTCCACCATTCTTTGAAGGTGGAAAAGCCCCTTTCTAGTTCGTAGCAGTTGGTTGCTTATTTGCACAGAAAATTACAATCAATTAATTAGTTTCTCCTCACAACAGCTCGAAGGTCTTAAAATAACAGCACTCGCCTTCTTTACTAATTTTCTTGCAGAAGCAGATGATTTGCTCCAACGTTAAACTAGCCTCAACTTGAGCACAGCACGTCTCTTGCGGACGCCATTTCCTGATGCTCATGGATAAACTGAGTTCAAATGGAAGCAAGGAAAGAGCCAGGCTGAGTGCAGTCTGAAGTCTGAGAGTTGGTTTCTGTTTCTTTTTTTGTTTCCCTTGTGGATTTTGTGACGTATCAGCATAGACGCCTTCTGCCAGAGAGGCTCGCTCTTGCCTCCTGCCTCCTGCCTCTGCCTCTGCCTCTGATGCAGTTTGACTTTATCATAGCATTCTTCTCTGTTTGCATAGAGCTCTGGATTAAGGACAATAAAGCGAATAGCCGCCACCCCTTAGAACCTGCCACATCCGGCAGCCCGTGCCCCTCATTGTAGAGACGGTACTACCATATCATTTACAGCCACGACCGATATGCATGCAGTTGCTGGGCACAGTCATGAAGGGTCCCAGGCGTGATTTGGATTTTATTAGTCCTGAACACAAGCTGTCTCTCACACTGCACACTCTCACTCTCTTTTAAAAATAGAAGAAATATTTTGGGGCTAGTGATATGGCTTAGCAGGTAAAGGTGCTTGCTGTCAACCCTAAGGATCAGGGTGGAAAACTTGGAAACCACATAGTAGGAAAGCCTCTGACCTCCACACACATGCTACAGCATGCATGAGTGCTCATACATGCACATGTAAATACAACATAAGTAGGAAGTGTAAACATTTTAAAACATAAATATTTTTTATTTTTCTTTACTGTGGTTTGAATTATGGTTATATAACATACCTCATTGTACCTATTTTTGAATGCACAATTCAGCAACATGAGGGCACTTGCGTTGCTGTGCAACCATCCCCATCTTTTATTTCCAGAATGTTCCTCTAGCTGAAACTCTGTCTCTACTAAGTGCTAATTCCCCCATGAATGGCCTGGTAGCCATCACTCTGTGGGTTTGAAAGCTTTCAACCTCATGTGAGTGGGAGCTGCATTGTCTGTCCTGTGATTGGCTTGTTAGCCTCATGTCCTGTGTTCATCCATGTTGTGGCATGGACGTCCTTTGGTGAGGGAGGTATAATACTCTATTGAATGATGGACCATTTTTCCACTCTGCTTTGTTTCCATTTGTCTGATGATGGGTGTTTAAATTCTTTCCACCTTTGGCTATAGAGAATGAAACAGTGAGCACAGACCCACAGTAACCTATTCAACCCTGGCTTCAGACTTGTTGGGTATTTTCATGGAAAGAACTCTTGGGTCTCAGAGTGACAGTTTCATTTCTGGATTGAGCATGAACTTGAACGACTTGGTAGCTGCTTTGAACTTTGACACCTGTCAGATTGGTGTACGGCTGCAATTCTTGAGAACCTTGAGAGTGCTATGGCCTGCCTGTGCCCAGGAAGGAGGTGGCATGGCTGTTGCTGAAGCCAGTGTGCTTTTGAGATTCAAGGCAGAGGCTGCTGGTGAGCCTAGGACATCTACATCCATCACCTGTGTCATACAGATCTGGGCTGGTGTGGTGCCGGGCCAAGGTCGGCGACACCATTCCGAGGCAGAGGTTTCCTCCAGGTATTGTGGAAGCTGCAGGTCACATTTTAAGTTCACGTCTTCTTCTCTTCCTCCTAGCTCTTAGGCATTCTTCCCTGTTGACTTCCTCATTGACCAGCTAAGTAATTCAATTTTCACTCTGTAAAAATAAAGCACTCAATAAAAATCCCTATGTTTTTCTCAATTTATTCCCATCAATACCTCTTAACCCTGCCGGAGTTTGTTGTCTGATTTATCATTTGAAGGCCGAGTGGGGCTTTTGGGTGTTTGGAGTCCTGCAATCCAAATACGCCTCTCTGTGATTTGAGGCAGCTACAGCCCTCACAGCCCTCAGAGTCAGGGGAACTCCAGCACACAGTGGGGAGTTTCCTGGCTTGGTGAATTCCTCACCTTGACATGTGGGTTCCTATCTTTCTGTGCCATGACTCTACCCACCTCACCTCTGTAGAAGTGTGTGAGGGGCGCTCTTGGAATGTGGATTGTTGTTGTAAAATGAATAGGTATAATATAATAGGTATAAAGGAGGCCAGCTCTTCATGAAGTCTGGTGTTGGGCCTCATACCAGGGTGGGAATCATAAAGATCTGGGCCTCCGTGGGGGCTGTCTTCCAGTGCATATGTGCTCAGTTAATATCAGGCAACCACTGACCTGACTCAGAGGTCCAGCTACTGAACTCTTGTAAACACAAAGGAATCTCGTCTTATGCTGTAAGGCCCAGGTCCACCTCTGTGAGGACAACTAAGAGGTGGAGCTATATGCGCTCTACCCAAGAGGAGCCAGGCCAGAGGGCAGGAACTACCTGATTCCTGTTGGAGGCTGTGCAGCCAGACTACAGCACAGACTGTCCACATTGTTGGACCAGCCATGGCTCTTCTGCCTGAACAGATCAGCCAGGAGCCAGGGTACTCAAGGAAGAGGAAATACTTGCTCCCAAAGGAAGTTGGGACATTTAAACAGAGCTCTTGTCCTCAACTCCATCTCACTTAGGAAAGGCAGAGCCAAGCAGAAAACCCTGGGGACTGGCCTTTGACAAAGAGGGTTGACAGAGATCAAAGACTGTGGGCAGGTAGAGTGGCTGAAGTACTTTCTGGAAAGAGCAAGTGGGGGGATTTGGGGGCTTGGGGTTAGCAGGGGAGAGAGACCTTCCACAAAGAGCTTACTTATTCCGCTGCCTTGTGGTCAGTGTCCAGAGGATACTAGCTTTGGAAGTCTAGGGATCCCTCTAGGGAGGAGCCCCATAGATGACCTCTGCATGTGTCTGGGGTCTTGGTTTCATTCTGTGTCTGGGAATTGATATGCTACTTCTAAAAGTCTGAAGAGGTCTTAGAGATAATGACTGGGCCACTCTACCCCCCCCCCCCCAACCCTGGCCAGCAGCCTGGGTTAGGGGGCCTCCTGAGTATGCTCTGATGTGCTGAACTGTGGCGTTCTGGATGGTCTCAATTGATGAAAGTGGTGTGGGTGGCTGTGCACACAGCTCTGAGGAAGGGCTCTCCCTTGCATTATGGGGCCTCAGTTTCCCCATACACTGTTGCTCCTAGACCATCAGGGAAGGAACTGGCCACACAGTTGCCAGAAATCATAATTTTCAGGTTTCTTAAAACAGGGTTCCATGTGGTTCCATTTTCCTCCCATTTCTGGAGTTGCCTGCTTAAGTGAAACAAAGGCCCCGCCCCCTCGTGAAACACTCATCTCTAGGGCCCCGCCTCTGAAGAGAGCCTTTCTCGTTGACATCTGGTTTTTCACAAGTTTCCTGATCTGAGTTATTGTTGGAATGTTACCTCTTAAGAGCAAGCCAGAATTTCTCTCCCTGTCACAGGAGGCGGAGCAGAGGCCTGGCAGTGACCAGGAAACCTGAAACCCCATGCTTCAGGGGCCTGGGTAGGGACAGGACCCCTGAGCTTTTTAGCTCAGTGCCTGCTCCTTCCTTGGCCATGGTTCTGGGTGGCAGCCAGTAGTATAGGGGAAGCTATGGCATGGAGGTGGCCTCTCTCTGGCCTGGCTGCTCCAGCTTGGCATTTAGTCTGGCCACTTGAACTTGTAAGATGGTATTGGGGGGGATCTGATGCTAACTGTCCGTGTGGCATGGCAGGGAGACCAGAGCAGGGGAAAGCTGTGTTTCCAGAGGCCTGTGGTGGTGGGGTGGAGGGGCGGGGAGAGGTTTATACTGTTTGCTAGAGAGTTTTCCTCTCCTGTAGACAGACTGTGTCAGACTTGGTTCAAGGCTTCCTGAGCTCAAAGATGCAAAGACTCTCCTGGATTGCTTGATTCAGCCTTACGTGTGTGTGTGTGTGTGTGTGTGTGTGTGTGTGTGTGATGGGCTGGGATGCCACCCACAAGAACATGAGAGGTTGCTCATAGGCTCAGCAATGGGCTTTTTAACATATATGAAGTCACAGACTCCACTTGCATGCGGCTTCTTGGCTTCTTAGCCCTTAGTGTGTGAACTCTAACACTGGTCACTTGGTCTCTGCCTCAGCCCTGCTGCCCATGTTCTTCATGACTCAAGGTCTTCCTCCAGGAAGGCCCTGTGGTTCTGTTTCCAGGCCCAGCCAGCATTGCTAACTGGGTGGGTAAGAGTGGCTGTGTGCCTGGGACGCACTGAATGGTATAACAATGACATGCTAAACATGACAGCATTGTATTGCGTTGCTGCCCGTATCCCTGCAGCCATGAAGCAGGGCACTAAGTGACTACTCTGTGCTCTGCCTTCATCCCGGAGACTGGCTTCACCTCCCCGGCTTTCCCTTCATTATGGCTTTCACAAGATTTGCCTATCTTCTCTGACTGGGAGCCTCTCTCTTTGGTCTTGTCATGGAGCCTGTGGAGAGCTGCTTCATCTCTTGCTGGTTTGTAAACTTCTGAGGAGGAGGAGGAGGAGAGAGTTCTGAGACTAGTCAGGAGCAGGGTTCACAGTCTGCATGCCAGGAAAGGGTGACAGGTGGGGACATCTACCCCTGCAAAGACAGCCCACCCTGCCTGTCTCAGTGGCCCCGCTGCCACACTTGCCTGTGACCACACTTTGTCTTCCTGGCTATGCAGCCTTTATGAGCTGTTGACTTCATGAACTTTGTCCTGTATGATGGTCAGACCTGGTGGACCTTGTGGAGACCACATTTACCAGGCACTGTGTTGAGCACATCTCCCACTCACACACTGACCCTTTACCTACCCTGCTGCTCCAGCCTCAAGTCCATGAGGATTTGGTCTTGTGCCTGTCACCTTGGCCCTCGAGGCTTTTTCTGAGGTTCTGACTCTCCCACTGTCTCGGTGGCCTTGGGGTCGGTCCTTAGACTCCTAAAGAAATGGGACTCTCTTTGGGAAGCCTTGAACCTCCTTTGCTATCAGAGGGAGGCCAGTTGTCTCAAAGAGCCTCTGTGCTGCATAGGGCCTTCATGCTGTAGTGAGGGAGGGCTGGCTCCCTGGGTATAGTGGCTGCTTCATCCTTCTGGAGCTGGTCTGTGAGTTCTGAGACGTCCCAATCAGGTTTTTCTTGTCTCCTGAGCTTCCTTCAAACCTGTGAGGTCAGGGTTGGGCATTACTGGGGAGGGAACAGAGTGCCAGGTGAGCCCTCACACTGCCAGTCTGACAGTCTTTGCCATGCCTGGGCTTGGCCTAATTTGACTTTGACCCAGACAGTGTTTCAGCACTAGTGATGTGTTTGGGGTAGCTGATTCATCTGTGAAACTGTCAGGGATGTCCTGGCCAGACCCTTCACCCAAGGGGGTGACATGGCTGGGTTGGCATCTGCTTGCCTGAGGTTATACAGCCCAGTGGGAGGGGTCCATGGTGACCTGGACACAGGTGGGAAAGAGCTGTGGGGAGGAGGCTCTGAGGCAGAAGCCCAGTGATGTGTAAAGAGTCCTCTGTGTGTGTGTGTGGGCGGGGGAGAGGTGCATGCACATCTACAGAAAATGACATTAAAGAATTGTGGTAGGCAGAGGACATTCAGGAATGACCCCAGGCTGGATCCTGCTCACCATGCTTACCCACCTGCCTTCTGTCTGCTGGGGTCCATGTCCCTCTTGCTGACTTGATGCTGACTCACAGACGACCACTGTGACCGTCCTACCCATTTGCATCAGGCTGATGATACCTGGCCTCCCTGAATATGCTTTGGGTAAAACAGGCATATGAGGAGCCATTATTAGAAGACTGTCTGGGCTGTTCTCTCTTCCTTTACCACCTGTTATCCAGGAGCCCATGGCCACCAAGCCTTGTAGTGGAGGTTTGTGAGTTCAAACACTATGGTGACCACAGGACCTTGAGTGGACGGGGGCTAGCTGTACTTCTCATAATGCTGCTGGCTGAGAGCAGGGTTGAGTCATGGCCACAGGCTCTGTTCAAGAAATCTCACATTTCTGCATACTTTTCTCAAGGCAATAAATTCTGCACTGAGCCCTCATTCTCCTGCCTGGAGGAGTTTGGAAGCTTCTAGGGGTGGTGGACTCAAGGAGGACGGAACCTAGAAGGGTGTTTGCTCAGGGTAGTAGGTGACATGCTGTCAGTCATCCGCTCATGGTCACTGAGCCTTTCAAAGGCTGTGGTTTATTCTTGTGAAATTCCACCAAGTACAGACTCACAGACTCATCCCAATGGCCAGTAAGGGAAAGCAGGTATGCTGAGGTGAGGACCACTTCCAGAAGGGGGCATGTGTGACTAAAAAGGGCCCACCTGTGACTAAAACTCCATCCCTAATCCTCTGATCCTTAATCCCCTTTATTCTCTCTCCTCTGGAAGAAATTGAAAGGGGATTTTTTTTTTTGGTAGTAGAAATAGATAATGACCACTCTCTGGTGTTGATCTGCATAATTCTATCAAGTGTGTCCTGTTCTTTGGGTGGGTAGCCCATACCTGTGGCCCTGAGTTCCCAGCAGCTTCCCATCCATGTGATGGTGGCTGTGTGTGTATATGTGTGTGTATAGGTGTGTGTTTGTGAATGTGTGATTCTTATGGAAACTGAAGATGGGTGCAGAGTGGCTCCTGAGAGTGTCACTCAAGGCCTTCGTCTCTGAGGTGTTGCATTCTGTCTCTTGCTTCCAGAGCTTTCCTCTTCTCCCAAGGTCTGCAACCCATATTCTTGGACCCTGACTGACTGTTCTGACTAGTCAATTCTTCGCAGTCAGGTTTCAAGTTGGGTGCATGCTTCTACTTCCTTCTCTGCTGGTATGCTCCGTCCACAAGAGCAGGACTCTTGGTGACAGGTCACAAGGGTCCAGCCTCTGCTAGCTGAAGTAAGGGATTGGATTTCACTCAGAACTGAATTATCCCTATCTCTTCAAGTGTTTCTGCCTCTAGGGGCCCTGATGTAGGTACCAGGTTTAGGTCCCTTGAGCTGTGTGCTCTCTGGCTCTCTGTGTTTTGCTTCCTTCTTGAAGCCCTAGGCCACCCCGAGAATCAGGCTAAAGATTGCTGCATCCCCCAAGCTTGTCAAGAAGCTCATAACTGGAGATTTGGCCTCACTTGAACCTTCTTGTTGTCCAGAGGCTAAACTGCTGGGCGAGCAGTCTGGACTCACAGACATACCCTGAAACCACAAGCAGGGGTTCTGGGAGTGGAGTTTTGTCTCCACACAGATCAAGTGCCCCTAATGGAGCAGGAGGGTGATCTGAGCAGGATGCTCTCTGAGCAGTGGAAGGAGTCAGAATGACCTGAGCAGCCATCTCCTACCTCTACTGGCTTCTTTACTGAGGGCCATCATTACTGTAATGCTGGCCCTCCCCAACCACCCTGGGTAAGAGGTGTCAGCTCTGAGCTGTGACAGTTGCTGGGAATGGTGGCTCACAAGACCTCAACCCTGCATACTTGCACTTTGTGGTATCTCGCTAGTGGTCCCCAGATCTGGTGGCCGCTCGGTCTCTTGGTCTAGTTGAGGACACTCACTCACAGGTAAAAGAAACATGTCTGCCTTCTAGTGGCTGCCCTGCCTGTTGTCTCTGTCCTTTGGTTCAGTATTCTTTGTGGATTCACTCTGATGACAGGTCACAGGGTGAAGTGTGGGTGAGATGATATGCATGCCCTTGGGGTCCTGTATTTTCTGGTCATTTAAAGCAGCCCCATCAGAAATTGTTGGGTAAATGTGGCGGGCACTGAGTGTGGTTGTTATATCTCTGGAGACACCTCTGTTTAGCATTGATAGTATACTTCAGCAGCCTTGGGTACACCCCAAAAATCAGAACCCCAAAAAGTTGAGATTCTGTGTAGAATTAGGAAAGACTGGCCAGAACTTCCATTGTAGAGATGGCAAAGATCTACTGGGATCTGGGGGGCTCAGCAGGGGTCAGCCTGAGATTGGACATACTCTCAACCATGTCTGGTCTTCCCAGGCCAGTACCTCTCCAGAGGGACCTAGAGAGGCTGTAATACCTGATGGGACAGTTGGTTCAGGGTCTCAGGAGACAGAACTGCCCACAGGCCTCTGGGAATGTTCTTCCTAGTTCCCCAGAAGAACTGTGAGGTTTCTGCAGTGAGTGAGTGAATGAGCCTTACTGTACCTGGAGGTGGGGTTGTTTCCTATGCCAGGAAGCGGTCTGGGAGATTTTTGTTTGGGTACCTTCAGTCTCCAGCCTGGCATTAATGATTGCTGAAGTGTTTATAGGAAGTTGGAGTAGAGGTGAACCCCATATGGGGATCCTTATGGAAAACCAAGAGGGAAACCAGCCTCTGCCCATGGCTCTGCCTGCCAGGGACATCTGGAAGGCAGATACATTCAACAAACACCATGTGGGCACTTGCCATGTGTGTGGTGGTCTCCAAGGAGCAGTACTAAAGGCACTCACAGGCCCTTAGAGTTTCCAGGAGCATACCCTCTGGAATAACCCCAGACATGGGTGGTTCATCTGTTGCTGAGTCAGCACATTCCAGTGTGTCTGGTCTTTGCTGAGAGGTGAGGTCAGCACGCAGCTGGGTTTGTGCAGGATGAGAAGGATGTTTCAGGGCTGCTTGTGCAGGAGACTAGATGCCTGGAGCTGGCAGGAGCCCACAGAATCTTACCTGTAGGCATTTCTACACAGGAAGCTCAGAGAAGGTGGTGTGGTGTTGCTGTCTATATTTTACCCTTTTAAGGGCCTTGCTACCCAGCTCACAAATAAATCACACAGGGAGGCTTTTTCTTAATTATACATGCCTGGCTTTAGCTTGGCTTTTTCTTCACCAGCTATTTTTTTAAAAAATGTTATCGTATCTATTTGATTGCTTCTTTTTTCATTTTTTATTTATTTAAAAAGTTTTTTTCCATATACACCATATACATCCCTCCTCCCATCCCTCCTCCCGTCCCTCCTCCCATCCCTCCTCTCATTCCCTCACAAGCCTCCCTCAGCCTCCCCCCACCCCATCCCCTATCCATTCCCCAAGGAGGGCAAGGAGTCCCAAGGTGGGTCATTTCAGTCTGGCATATCCAGTTGAGGTAGATCCGATTCCCTCATCCCAGTACTAAGGCTGGGTTAGGTGTTCCTCTGTAGGGAATGGGCTCCAAGATGTCAGTTCATGCACAGGAAAAGTCCAAGAGGCTCCACAAACTGCCCACGCCATTTGACAGTCTCTACCTTTCCCTGAAGGCTCCTCAGCGATTGTTTGAATCAGTGAGCTCCCTATAGCTCCAGTCAGACATCTCTGTGGGTCTCCTCCGCATGATCCTGGTCCGTTGCTCATATACTCTTTCCTCTCTCTCTCTCCAGCTGGAGCTGGAGCTCAACCTGGTGCTTAGTTATGGATCTCTGCTTCCGCCTCCATCCATTGTTGGATGACAGTTCTATAATGACAATTAGTGTGGTCATTCATTTGATCCTAGGGGAAGTCCTGTTTAGGCACCCTTTCCGCTAGTGCTTGGAGTCCTAGCCAGGGACATTTTGTGGGTTCTTGTAGTTTCTCTCTAACCCCACAGTGGCTCCATCTATTAAGATATCCATTTCTTTTTCCCCCTCTTTGTTCCTCTCACTCAACCATCTCCTTCTCTCATGATTTGTTCCCACCTCCCCTTGGTCACTCCCCATTATGATCCCAATTTACTAAGGTGATCTTCTTTATTTTTCCTTCCCAGGGGGATCCCTGGATGTCTCTCCTAAGTTCCTTCTATTACCAAGCTGTTCAAGGGTTGTGGTTTGCAGCCTGGATATTCTTTAATTTTTGTCTAAAATCCACTTATGAGTGAGTATGTACCATGTCTTTCTTTCTGGACCTGTGTTACCGCACTCAGGATGAGTCTCTCCATTTTCCTGCAAAGTTTAGGATGTCTTTTTTGTTTTAATTAACCTGACTACCTTTTGCCTCTGGGTTTATTACCTTTCTTGCTTTTGTTAATCTTACTTTCACTCTTAGTCTGCAGATGGCTGGGTAGCTGTGTGGCTGCATGGCTGGGTAGCTGTGTGGCTGTGTGGCTGAGTACCTGTGTGACTGGGTGGCTTCGTGGCTGTGTGGCTGTGTGGCTGTGTGGCTGTGTGGCTGGGTGGCTGGCCCCTTGTGTCCTTCTCAATGCCGTCTTCTGTCCTGATTTTTATTTATTCTCTCTGCCTGCTAGCTCTGCCTGTTTCTCTCTTCTGCCTCCCTATTGGCCGTTCTGTTCTTTATTAGACCATCAGGCATTTTAGACAAGCACATAACACAGCTTCACACCTTAAAATAATATTCTCCAACAGTGTGGACTCAGGGGTCAGTGGTGCTGAGCTCTGTCGAGTGGCTCTGGTTGCTGGCAGATGAAAAAAAGCAGACCTTAAAGAGAGGTTGGCTTCCTCAGCCTTGGAAGAGGGAACGTCCTCATAGAACACCTATGTCATAGTGAGTGCACCTGGAGCCAGGGTGTAAACTCTCCTGCAATGGGCTACACAAACAGCTGTTAAAACAATGTAGGTTTGTTCTTGTTTATCCTGAATGCCAGAAGTCAGCCATATTGAGGCAAAGTCAGTGGTGGGTAGGGCTGGAACTGTGTGTGTGTTTATGTGTATGTATGTGTATGTGGTTGTATATATGGTTTTGTGTGTGTGTATGCATGTGTATGTGGTTGTGTATATGGTTTTGTGTGTGTGTGGTTGTGTGTGTGTGTGTAGGATCTGTTCAGTAGATCTGTGCTGCAGATCCCCAGTTTCGGATCCCTCAGGGAGGGACCTGTGGACAGTGGACAATCCTGCCTCCCTACTTCAAGACTCATTGCCATCTACACTCTGGCCTCACAGCTCAGGGGATCCACCATCAACACTGCAGCCCCTCTGAGGCCTTGGTTTGATGTCAGGTGTTAGCTTGAAATGCTCCAGAAGCTTCCTATCCTGCTAGCTCAGGAGTGGGCCTGCTGTTCTCACGGGGGGGGGGGGGGGGGGGGGCATGCCTCCCTCACGGTCACCCCTCTGTAGCCTCCTCCTGACCATCTCGGGCAAATCCTCACTGGGCCTGCTTCTTTCCCTTTCTAGTTCAGAATCCCCCGCTGTTATCCTCCTTAGGTCCTTTGTTCTAGAGAAAGCTTGGTCCCTCTTGCTGTTCTTTTGTATTCTGTAAGCACCTCAAGATGCAAAGACCAGTTGTTAGCATGGCCATGGGCATTGTGGTACTCAGCACATGGCTGGGAACCGGGCTGTGCATTGGTACTAGTGCAGTGGCTGTGAGGCAGCCAGAGGAAAGGGGCCTGAAATGATTGTAGTTTTAGTGTGTGTGTGTGTGTGTGTTGTGTGTGTGTGTGTGAGTGTGTGTGTATGTTTGTGTTGTGTGTGTATATATGTTTGTGTTGTGTGTGTGTATATGTTTGTGTTGTGTGTGTGTATGTTTGTGTTGTGTGTGTGTGAGTGTGTGTGTATGTTTGTGTTGTGTGTGTGTATATATGTTTGTGTTGTGTGTGTGTATATGTTTGTGTTGTGTGTGTGTATGTTTGTGTTGTGTGTGTATGTTTGTGTTGTGTGTGTGTATATGTTTGTGTTGTGTGTGTGTATGTTTGTGTTGTGTGTGTGTGTGTTTGTGTTGTGTGTGTGTGTGTGTGTGTGTGTGTGTGTGTGTGTGTGTGTGTGTGTGCACCTATGGAGGCCAGAAGAGGGTATGAAAATCTCTGAAGCTAGAGTTGAAGGCTGCCTGATGTGGGTCTTCGGAGCCAAGCTCAAGTCATGGAGAAGAGCGGGAAGCATTCTTAACCATCCAGCCATCTCTCTAGACCTAGATGAAAGACAAAGCCATTGACTGGGCTGGTCACTTTAAAGCCTCTCTGTCCAGCCTTCACTTGTGGGCCATGCTTTGGCTCCACAGGACATGCAATGCAGTGGGAAGCTCAGTGTCATCTACTTGTCAACACTGAAGCCTTCAGGCTGCTGTGGCATCTAGAATGGCATGTGGCTCCTGGGTTGGGGAAGGGAGTGGCCTCTGCACCTGCCACAGACGTGTCCAGAGCCTGTAGTTAGTGTCCTTGGGTTACTTCCTGCTCAGTGTGTGTGACAAACACAGAAACAAAGGAATGAGAAGCTACTCAGTTGTTAAATACGAGTCATAAGAGAAGCCACATTGGGCAGGCCACTGTGGCCCAAAGGATCAGGATACCGCTAAAGACAATATATTCCCCCCCCATGGATATATGTGCTTTGAGATGTACAGTTGAGAGCCCGGGAGAGGTGATATCTGGCTGGGATCACAGGGATTGAGGTCAAACCTTCCTCTGCCACAGTTAACAGACGGAACTTAGGCAGGTGGTGGCCTTGAGGCTAGGCTTCCCTGGGTATAAATTGGGCCCTTGGCTATGTGTGAGGTACCCAACTGGGCCAAGGTCTTGCCCTGGATGTTCATGTTCCTGAGGACTTGGCTGACTAGCTGCCCTGCTGTGGCTGGGCGTGTCTGTGTCGCACCCCACCCTCCTCCGGCCTGTGTGACGAGGATGGATCCTAATGGTTCTTCTTGCTTCTGCCTCAGAGCAAGAAAGCTCCAGATGCCTGCTTTCACGGTTAGGGACCAAACTATTTGCCCAGAAAGCTATTGATCACGCCACACCCTGCCCTAAGTTATTCCATGTTGTGAAAATGTATTGTTATTCAGTCCTAAAATTGTGGAAGGACACTTATGTTCATCTGTTTCTGTCACAGCAAAATCTCCTGAGGATTGGTAGGCTGAGGAGTTTTTCTTTGTGTTTTTAAGTTTTCATAGACATTAATTATAGATATTGACTCCAGCCCAGTAAAATAATTCCTCTCTCCAGAGACTGAAGGCATTTAAAGACAGTTCCCTATTGAACCCATGCAATTCTCATCCTGTGTGGGGTGGGCTTGTGGGCCTGAGGAATTGAGGACTGTTTGAGGGCATGGCAGACCTGTTCTTGACCCCCACTAACTCAGACCCTGCTTGCCCTGAAGCCCCTTGGCACTTCTCCTGTCCAGGCCCTTAGGAGATGACCAACACTCAGGGTGATGAGGTTACATTGTTCTGATGATTAGAACGTATATCTCATCCCTCGCAAGGCACCGAGATCCATCTCATGCCTTCAAAACAAATTCACGAGCAATATTTAGAGATCAGCTATCCAGTCCAGGAAGCTGAACCGGGTTGAGGCTGCAGATGGAGGCCTGATGCTGTTGTGTCCTGGTTGGTGGAAAGTGCGCTCACGTGGAGATGCCCGCTGCTGAGGGCACAAGCTCAGTGCTAGGAGCTGTCCAAAATAGAAACCATAGCTTAGGGACAGCAGGTGACAGCCCACACTCCCCCACTGTGTTAGTTAGGATGTAACATCTGCCCATCACCTTGTTCTGCTTTGTACGCTGATGCTTGCTTGATGTGAGGCACAGCGAGTAGTAGGCCCCGAGGAATGACTGAAGGAAGGGGGTGTGGAACAGAGCATCAAAGGGAGGGGTGCCGGAGTAGCCGTATGGTGGATTTTCAAGCCAGTTTTCTGGAAATATCAACTCATATTCACTTAGATAGTAGGTTGGTTCCGGCAAGCAGATTGGCTGCTTTCTGGCTCAGGGGCAGAGGGGCCAGGGATATTTCCCCAGTTCTGGAAAGCTCAGTGCAGCGATTTGGGGCAGGCGCTATTCTTGTGAGTGTGCCATGGCTGCTATGGATGTTTGGAAGAGTGTTCCTTCCCACCACAAGCTTGGGTTCCAAGCAGGGAGCGATAAGGGTGATGTTTCCTGCATACCCCATGTTGCTCTTTTTGTTTTCAAACTGCCGTAGAAACTAAATGATTCATTAAGTGGCACCCACACAGATTTTTTTTTTTTTTCACAAATGATTTTTCTTTTTAAACAAAGCAATGCTCCAGTGGCTTGTCAGAGGGTGGTGGTGGGGGGAGAAAGCTTTAATGGTCTTAATAAATCACAGTTACTCACGTGTGCAGATGCATCAGGCAGAGGAGGCGCCTGATTAAGCATCTAATATTGTTGACGGAGCTGGCCACTCCCCCTGGAGGGCTGGCCATATTGCCCAGAGATCTTGTGAGTAATCCCTAACACTGGTTCTTGCTTTCCTTCCTGTGGCACAACCAGTGCCACAGAGGAGTTGCTCCTGACCTTTGACAGCCACCTTCTGGTGGCTTCTTGGGGTTTTATACGAAGGTGGATATGGAAGCCACCTTAGTTCTCTGAAGGAGTGGGGTGTTCAGTCTTCATGTCTGACAGCGTGGCCAGAGGCACAAGGACTCTATAGTGACAATATGTATGGCTAGCCCTTCCTTGGCCCTTCTGTCTCAGGTCTGTGATGGTCAAGTGTAGCTGGGGTTGCTAGGCAGTGGAGGCACACACCTTTAATCCCAGTACTTGGAAGGCAGAGGCAGGTGGATCTCTGTGTTCAATCAACATGGTCTACTGGGGGGAGGGGGACTGGGGGGAAGGGAGACTAGGGGGGAGGGGGGAGTTCAGCACAGCCAGAGTTACCCTGTCTCGGGGAAAAAAAAAGGTGTAGCCGAGGTCATGTGAGGGTGACCTCTAGCCAGCTAGCGATGTGAATAAGGTCAGGTACAGCTGGAACATGCTAAGGTTTGTACTAAGCTGGTATGGGCTTAAGGGATACAAGAAAGACATATACCACAGTCTGCTGAAATTGGAAAGGCAAGTGCACTAAGGGCAGTTTTATCAGAAGAGGCCCAGCAGCTTCCTGAAAAGGAGACTCTCATGGAGCTGTGGGGGATACGTGACATTAAGCCCCCACTTACCAAGTCTCATCTGAGGTAGCAGCTCAGACACAGCCTGTTCTGCCTCAAAGGAAGTGCTTGGGAAGCACTGCCACAGATGTACAAACAGGGACATAAACCCAATCACCACGGTGTGGAAAATCCTATCAATAACAACCCAAAGGATCTTGAGTAGTCAGGATAGATCTGGGGAGGGGACGTTTCAGAGCCAGAGGTAGGAGTGACTGTGCCCCATTGGGGAGACAAAGCACAGTAGTATCGTGACCCAGCAGTCTCCCCCTGAAGCATAGTTGGAAGCACAGGTTTACACCATAAGTTGAACATGAATTCTTGGCAATATTTTAATAGCCCAAAGCTGGCAGTAACCCTCATGTTCAGCTGCAGACCTGTGCATAAACTAAACGTGGTATAGCCATACAATAGACTGTTATGGGTCACGGAGAGAGAGAGCTGCACCTTGAAAACCTTATTCTAAGGGAGGCACAGAAGGGCACATATTGTTTGATTTCCTCCTTATGGAATAACTACAGTGGGGAACTCTATGGAGACAGGAAGTAGGCTGTTGGTTGCTCTAGCCTGAAGGAGGTTGGGGGTCAGTAACTAAGGCTGAGGCAGTGGAATGCTCTGAAGCTGGTGTGGTGGGGAGGATCTACAGATGTCCTCAAAACTTAGGACTGTACCCTTGGGTGGATGAGGGGAGCACAGTAGTGAAGTCTCTATGAAGTGATTAAAAGAGAGAAATGAGCAAAGACAAAGGATGATGGGAAGGTGCTGCCGCTGAGAGACGTGTGGGCAAAGGGGAATGGGCAGAGAGCGGAGCTGGCATAGCAACAGCAGGCACAGTGGCAGGGTACCCAGGGCTCCTGGGGCAGGGAGGGGCTGCACAGGAGCTGCTCCCTCTTACCTCTGATGGGGCTCTCTGCTGTGAGAGTCTCGGGTCTTCACTGTGGCTATCTGCCTGGGGTCTCTGGCTATGGCTCTCCCCTATGTCTCTCTGCTGTGGCCATTTTACCATGGCTCTCTGCCATGGCACACATATTGTCCTTCTCTCCGTGTTGTAGGAGCCTTCTAGGTCCCAAGCCTTAGCAGTCACCAAGAGCCACTACCTTTATTGGATACCTGCACAGGTTCTAGGAGAATTGGTTCCCTCTCAAGTGACACAGAGTTTGGGGCTTCACCTGAACACCACCATAGTGAGAAAGTATGGTTGTGACAAGTCTAACCACAAACAGCCTCTTTAGTTCAAGAGCTCAGATGACAGCATCCTTGACCTCTGTGTGACCAGAGCCTGGAGTGTCCTGTGACTTATAGCCTGAGGTCACAGCTAGAGTTTGCCCCTAGTCCTGACCCCTTGGCTCCCACATATCCTTCCAGAGCTGGGATCCAGGGCAGGATGTGGTGGGGACATAAAGCATTTCCTGGGTGCTGGCTAGAGTATCCCTGTTTACGAAAGGGTTAAGCTGGTTGAAGGTCGCCTGGTGTGGAGATTTAGGAAGAGGATTTATTATTAACAAGTGGAGGGTGCAGGCATTTCTGGAGACCCAGAGACAGCCTGATAGATGCCTTGCAGATAACAAAATGCAGCGGCCCCTTCCCCTGAGACCCACTAATCCAGAGGCCATCTGTCCCCATGAGTCATTTTTCTGGTTAATATGCAGAGACACTGCAGATTGCAATGTGGAGTTACCATTCGCCATAGCACATAAGGAGGGCAAGAGACGGGTCCTGAGTTCAGGGTCCCACTGTTTCTTTGTGTATAGAGGGGGCCCCACTCCCCAGGCTATGGTTTGGAGGACATTCAGGAACTTCCTGGTGTGGCTCCTGTTTCACTTTCCCGAGCTGGTCCTGTCCTTGGTTCTCAGAGGTCTAACTGAATGACATGCTTTACTAGGGAGGGGGATGATTTACGGACTCAGGTTGAGGGGAAGGGAGTCACCTTCACTCCCCCACATGCCCCACACTTGCTCAGGCTCGGAAGTTGAGCATGCCTGTTTAGCATCTGGAGCTAACCAGACCTTCAGACTGTACAGGACAGGCTCCAACCCTAAGTTTACCCCCTTTCTGACTAAAGGTGTCCTCCAAACCTTCCATACATGTCCAGGGCTTGGTAGCTGTATGCCCCCACTCCCTGTTGTGTGGGTGTAGGTGAGAGATATCAAGTTTTTGTTGTTGTTTGTTTGTTTATTTATTTATTTATTTATTTATTTACTTACTTACTTACTTACTTACTTACTTACTTATTTATTTATTTATTTATTTATTTATTTATTTATTTATTTATTTATTTATTTATTTATTTATTTATTTTTTCCAGCATCACACGGTGAGAAGGTAGGAGGTAAGGAACCGTTCAGTTATAGTGGATGGTGGCAGGGACACTTTGGATCTTCTACACGGTCAGGAAGGAGGAACCTGGGACCCCTCACTGCAGGGAGGCTGTGGGGCCCTAGAAGAAGCCCCGTGTGTCTGCTCCTGCCTCATTGTTACTTCTCTGTCTTTATAGTCTGAGGCTGAAGCCCAAGACAAAGATGAGGCAGATCCAGCTCCTTCCAAGGGCTCTCGACTTCTGAATGACATCTTTTACTCGGGTCCTCACAGCATCATCCCTTCGTGGCTCTGGGTCCTAAACTCTTAAGAATATGTCAGTCACTGGTTATAGGTCTACCCTTGTAACCTGTTACCTTGAGGCCTTGGCAAAGATGCTGTGTAGTTCTGGGGTTCTGGGGTTAGCTTCAGCTTGTGGATATGAGGAGAAAGCTGAGTCCCTGTTGTCTTAGTTACTTTTTTTTATAGCTGCAAAGAGACACCATCACCAAGACAGCTTATAAAGCATTTAATTGGGGGGGGGTTGATACACGTTCATAGGGTGAATCCATGGCTATCATGGTGGAGGGCATGGAGAGCATGGTGTGGAACAGTAACTGAGAGCTCACATCCTTTTCATAGGTTGGCGTTATAGAGAAATTGGGCCTATTGTGGGTTCACTCCCAGTCACTCATGCCCCTCAACAAGACCACACTTCCTAATCCTCCCCCAAAACAGTTCTACCAACTGGGGATCTATCATTCGAAATATCTGAGCATATGGGGCTACTGTAATTCAGAACACCACATCTGTTATGTGTGAACTGGGGCTGGGACTGAAGCCTTAGACTTTTCTTAGTCCTACCACATGCCGATTCTGTGACCAGTCAGTCCCTCCTCATCCCAGGCTTCTCAGCAGCAAGCAGCAGAGTGGGGATGACCACACAAGTTGGCAGTAAACGGGTCACCGTGAAAGCAAGAACATGGCCTTGACCCAGCTCTAGAAAGAACTGAGGGGACCCTGTTATACCATCTGGGGTAGGAAGCTGGTCACAGGCTGTGTGGTAGTTCTGTGGCTAGGGCTTTGGGCTGGCCACAGTGTTTTTGTGATGCCTACAGATTCACTAGGCTAGAGCCAAGAGCTATTCACTAGAGACTCTTTGTCTATATCACCCAGGGCCACCACCCAGGTCAAGAAGGCCCATTGATGCCTCTTACAAGGGCTAGCACCCCTGCAGCTGGCTGGACATTTACCTGTTCTCCAGGTCAGGTCAAACATCTGTTCCTGTGGCACAGAATTCTCTGGGTGACCCCTGAAGGGTCTCAGTGTAAGGCCCACCCTGCCTTATGCATTGTTTGCCTCTGAGGTTCTTGTGTTCTGTGTCTTCTTTAGTTTGGTCCCATGACCTCCCTGGGTCCTAGGTTGGGTCTACTCATGGAAGTTTTCCTTCTACCCTCTAGGATCAAGAGGTAGTGAGCTTCCTCTTCACAAGTGGCCCATTTTTCTATTTCCTTCTTCCAGAATTTAGGAAAAAAAAAAAAGAAAAAAAAAAAAAAAGAAGGCTATTTCCCACAGATAGGAGTCCTTTACTTGGAAAGTTCAAAGTGCCAATCTCTCTCCACCCCACCCTCCAGATGAAGAAGGAGCTTTCTTTCTCATGTAGGGGCCAGAACATTTCTAGAAGGAACACCCCCCACCCCGCCCCTGCCCCATATGGGAAGATGGTCTTCCAGCTCAGAGAGCCCTGCTGGTCCTCCAGGTGCTGGAGGCTATGATGTTCTTCTTGGTTGCCTGGGCTCCTCCTGGCTTCCAGGCCGGATCTCTTTGCTTATTCTAAGGGCACAGACATTCATGTAGATTGTCTAAGAGCTACTGACAAGATTGACTATGATGTGGCAGCAAGACATGCCATCTCATGGTCACATCTGTCCCTGAAAGTGGAAACAGTGTTACCATGCTTGCATGTGAGGGAAACAGACCGTGGCATCACACTTAGGAAGTGAGACCATTAGAGGTAGGTGGGTAGATAGACATTATGCCCACATGAATGAAAGCATTACATGTCTATACATCATGTGGATGCAGTTCCTGTGCAGGTTGGAGAAAGTGTAAAATCCCCTGGAAATAGAGTTACAGATGGTTGTGAGCCACCATGTGGTTTTGGGAATCAAACCCACATCCTCTGAAAGAGCAGCCATTGCTTTTAACTGCTGAGCCATCTCTCTATTTTCCAAAGCCATGTTTTTATATTTGTGCATGGGAAACTTTTGTGAGTAGTGTCATCTTTGGGCAGGTGGTCCTGGGGTGTATCACAGTGCCCTAGAATTTCCCCCATCTTCCTAGCATTGAGATTACGAGCATGTGCTGGTTTTTTTTTTTTTTTTTTTCTTTTTTCACTTGGGGTCTGGGGATGGGGATCAGGTCTTCACATTTGCGAGGTAAGCACTTTAGCCCCTGCGCCATTTCCCAGCCCTGGCTCTGCTTTTCTATAGCCAGGTTCACAGGGCCTAGAACCTGCATCTTCATTGACATCCAGGTGCTGTTAGAGACACCACTGCTCAGGTCCCCTCTGCACTCTGACAAGGGTTTAAGGTGTCACAGGGATGTTCAGATTTGATGCTGTATTGTGCTGGCTTGTTTTATGCAAAGCTAGTATCATTTGGGAAGAGGTACTTTCAATTACGAAAACGCCTCTGTATGACTGGCCTACAAGCAAGTCTGTAGTGAGTTTTCATAATTAGTGATTGGTGCGGGAGGGCTCAGCCCATTGTGGGTGGTGCTATTCCTGGGCATGTGGTCCTGGGTGTACAACAAAGATTGAGCAACCCAGGAAGTGAAAGCCAGGCAGCAGCACCCCTCCATGGCTTCTGTTTCAGTCCTTGCCTTGAGACCCTGCTTGGAGTTCTGAAGCTGATGCACTACAGTCTTAGAGTTGTAAATAGTGTTCTGTCAGTCAGTGACAGAGACCCTAACAAGACAGGTGCTGAGGGCACAGTGGCAGCTTGAGAGGGCCATGCTGGAGCCACTACCCCACACGTCCTGGGGCTCAGCATGGAGAAGGGCTAGAGGGTCAGGGTCACAGGCCTTGGGGGTACCTTTAGAATGGTCCATAGAGAATTGTAAGGAGAGGCCTCTAGCAAGACTAGGGGGAATAAGGGACAGGGAGAGAGCTATTTGATAAACGGAAGGAGGCTGGGCATGTCCTGGTGATGCCGCTGCCTTGGCATGAAGGCTGCAGCGACCATCTCTCTGGACTCATCTCTGGGTGCTTACTGGTTCCTGGGGCCCATGTCCTGGTGTGCTAGTTAGTGAGTGGCAGGTGGCCTCATTATGCTGCACAGCCTGGGCAGCCCAGGCTGTCCATTCATTCTTTTCATCATCTCTACAGCCCCCCAGGGTTCCCATCCAAGCTCTTAATTTGCTTCTCTGCCAAGCCTCGTGGTCCATGACCTTTAGACTTAGCGCTTGCTTGGATCTGGATCTGTGCTGGGGCTTTGCATAATGTGTTACCCCCCCCCCCCCCCATTCTGCACCAGCTGCCATGCCTCTGCAGGAGGCTGCCCTGCTGTGAGCTGATTGCCTGCTCTTCCTCACCCTGTTTTGAGTCACCGTGGGCCACCATGAACTCCATCTGTGGGGGTTGTGCTGTGGGTGCACCAGGGACCAAGTCCATGTCCACTCAGAAAACTGAAAAGCATCAGTGGAGCCAGAGCCAAAGTCCAGGATTGGCAGGATCCTGGTGACTCCTGCTTATGGGGCCACCCCTGAAACTGTTCTGTGACAGATTCACTCTGCTTCCCGGTAAAGGTTAGCTGAGTCTGGGGAACCTGACTCTAGAGCCCATCTGTGCAATCATGGCCTCCCTGACAGTTGTCTTACCTAGGAGCAGGTTTGGTCCTCAACCCAGGAAGTGAGAAAGGTCCCCAGATGCCTACAGGAGACACAGCACCAAGGCAGCAGAAATGGCCTGGCAGAGGCATGGTGAGGTGAACTGTTGGAGCAGGGGCAGGTCCAGGCAGCCCTGAGTCTGCTCAGGCTTCCGTGCTGGTGTAGACACTTCAGTGTGGGCTAGACTCTGTCCCCTCAGCCCCTTTCCACCTTCTTCTGCCACTCGAGGAGGGGCTCCTTGAGGTCTATCCTTGAAGTAAGCCTGTCCATGGTTGTCACAGCTCATGGGGAGGGTGGGGGATGAGCACTCATTGGGGAAGTAGCCGCTCAGGGCCAGGTGGATGGTTGGGGCCATGGCAGATGTTTGACTGGGAGAACAGGATGTGAATTCTGAGAGCCAAGAGCTGTGCTCTGTGGTGGGATAGACGTGGATCGTCTTGGCCTCCAGCTGACCCCTCTTTAAGCCTCAGAGCAACTCAAATTCAGAGTGTAGGGGAGGTGCTCATTCAGTGGATGGTGGTCCCGTACTGGCCTCTGGAAATGCTCCATACATTTGCCTCTCTGATTATTGCCCTTGATGCTGCTCATACCACTCTCTCTGCCAGTGCTCAGCTGTGTCTAGTGTGCACTCAGTGGGTGGGCAGACATGGACCTGGTGGGAAGCCAGGCTCTCCTTGAGTCTGGAGTGTGAGGACCTTGTTTCCAAAATAGGCACTGAAGGCTATGAGAGGTATAGCCTTGCTAAGGTCACTCCAAGCCAGGCCTGCCTGGTCCTTTCAGTCCTGAGGGAAGTCTCTGTACTCTCGAAGACATCTCTGGATGCCATGAACATAGGGTAGGTGGGAAGCCCTCTTGGTGATGTGTGTGTGTGTGTGTGTGTGTGAGAGAGAGAGAGAGAGAGAGAGAGAGAGAGAGAGAGAGAGAGAGAGAGAGAGAGAGAGAGAGAGAGAGAGAGAGAGAGAGAGAGAGAGAGTTTTCAGGGCTTGACCCCTGTTGCAAAGTGGATGGGTTGTACCACCTGGATCTGCGGGCACCTGCAGTGAGAAGTCCTTGGTGGCAGGCATGGGAGGCTCAGGTGGAAGTGCTATGCTTAAAGCAGAGCCCTACAGAGCCAAGAGGTCCCTGGCTGGGTGCCACAGCCACAGTTTGTGGTAGGCTGTGTTGTCACTGTGGTAATTGAGTTTACAGACAGGCGTAGGCTTTGCTGAGCCCACAGGAGTGATCACACATGGGGAAGTTTTTCCTGAGCTCCTCTCTGTGTGAGGCATCCATCCAGGGTCTGAGGGTATGGCAACAAAAAACCAGTGGGATCTAAAGAGGGTCTAAACAGGATGCAGTGGCAAACACACACTGATTAACATGTACCTGTGCATTGTCATATGTGTGGAACCACATATGTACACTTGTGTATCTACAAGTCAGTATACACACATGTGCACAATGGAGATAAACCAGGGAGTGACTTTGTGGACATGAATTGAGTTGGTATTTTCAATAAGGATGCTCGAAGAAGTCTTACTCTAAAGGAACTAGGGAATACTGGGAGGGAAGAGGGGTTGGAGGAGCCTGGAGCCCAGAATTCTGGACAGCAGACTAGCAGATACAGAGACCCTAAGGCAGGCACGAGTTGATGGGTATGAGAACCAATGGTGTGCCATTGGCAATGAGGCTGTGAACTGGTGAGGGTGTTCCCTACCAGGAGGTGATAGACAGCAGGGCAGGTGGCCCAGGCAAAGGGCACTGGTGTGAGCCTGCCAGCACCCTGGCTTCCAGGGCTGCCCAATACCCATTGTGGTTTAGACTCTAATCCAGGCTGACTTCTCTCAGGAGTGAAATGCTTCTCGTACGGAGACCTGGCCTTGGGGAAATTGCACAGTTCGGCTAGGGGCCAGACTCATCCGTGAAGGGTAAGAGGGCCATGCCTGGTTCAGTTAGCTCACGATGCTAGTCTTTGTGACATAAGTTGCAGATGTCTATATTTAGTTTCTGGCAGAGGCATCAGAGGAGTCCAGAGCCTTGAGTCCAGCCAGGATCAGAAATAGAAAGTGAAGTTTCTGCTGAGCTACAGATAACAAGATGATTTCCATCGTTCTCTTTGGTAAATCCAACTTTAACAGAATTGATTGCAATAAAAATAGATGGCCTTTCACGATGCTGGAGAAAGCCTGTGGTCCAAAGGGATTCCTGTTTCCGTTTTCCTTTGTGGTTGGGAAAAGGGGTTTTCTTCCAGTAGCTCTGTGGGCCAACAGCAGATCTCTCTAGAAGAGATACCCTTGGCTGCTGGCCTTTGTCCACTCCAGCTGCTTGTTTTATTCTAGAAAGACCCCACCTACTTCTGCCTTACAGTCACAGCAGAAACAACTAGCCTGAGCCCCAGACTCCAGGGGCTGGTTCTGATCTTAACCCCAGGGCTGTTATTACTTTACCTACCTAGCCAATTCTCACAAACACCTGCCATGGGCAGGTGTGTGCTCCAGGGCCATGCCCCTGCTACATGAACAAGCCCTGTGTTCACCACCATCTCCAGAGGAAGTTGTTAGTCAGGAGTGAGTGTATGGTTCTGTGTCTTACTGTTGAACCTCTGTTTTTCCATCTGGAGAGTGGGAATAACCTCAGCATGCTGAAATCCTGTATAGAAAGTCCCATGGGACATAGAAAGATGCACTCTGAAGGCGAGTCACTTATGGAGGAATTTCCTTAGGGCTGGAATCATGATGGTTTCACAATATGTATCTCTGCTCTGGAGCCCGGGCTGGCATTGCTCTCTTGACTCTCCACTTCTCCCAACCCTGCCACACCTCTACCCTCTTAGGCTGGGATTGCAAACGTGGGCAGACAGATCCAGCTCAATAATACATTTTCTGTCACTAGTAAAGACTTACCCAGTGAAAGCACTGGGGTCCAGACTAAAATCTTGGTGGGACTTCCTAGACTCAGCAAAGTTTCTCAGGCTCTGCAGGAAAGGACAGAAATGCTGTGTTTGCTAGGGCAAGATGAAATTATCAATACGGTGTTCTTCCATAAGCCAGATGACCTAAGAAAAATAAACAGTGATTTTATTAAGTTTTGGAGGCTGGCAATTGAGAGGTCTCAATTAGATATAATTGGAAGAGGCTTTGAGGTGGAGGAGAGTTGTGGAGACCACACAGGTGCCCTGGGCACCAGCTGCTGCTGTCCTAGACCGCAGGTTACATGTACTCATGAGTCATGGGTGTGTTGTCCATTACCCTCTCGGGAAGCCAAGGTCTCAGTGGAGGAGGTAGCTAGGAAGAGCCACAATTAGAACATTCCTTGCAGTGGCCACTGAGGAGGGCCATTGGCACAGAACACCTGGGTTGTACTTGGGTGTCAATGGGACTGTAACCTGTGTGTGTGTGTGTGTGTGTGTGTGTGTGTGTGTGTGTGTGTGTGTGTGTGTGTGTATGTGTGTGTGTGTGTGTGTGTGTGCACACGTACACATGAGGTGGGACACAGGTGAGGTAGGAACTGGCCTTGGGCTAGCCTCTTTGTGTCTGCATCATTAAATGGCTAAACTAGCTATGAGGGCTTCCTCCTGAGCCTGACTGGGTTTGATCTCTTTCCCCCTCTGTTCAGCCCTGTACTTCAGTCTTTGTCAGGAGGAAGGGCCCCCTGCCCTCCCTGCCAACAGCACAGACCCTCTCAGTTTCTCTCTGAGGTTCACTCTGGTCCCATGGCCATTCTCCATGTGACTGGACTTGAGGACCTGAACTAAGGGATCTCCTTTCTGATGGCTTGTGAGTTCAGGACACAGGCACCCCCACCCTTAGCCACAGCCATCACTTCCTGTCACCTCTGGGCTCTTGTTCACTGAGACTCTTTGTTGGTATCCTTAGCCAGCCTCCCTCCCTCCCTCCCTCTCTCCCTCTCTCCCTCCCTCCCTCCCTCCCTCCCTCCCTCCCTCCCTCCCTCCCTCCCTCCCTCCTTGTCCTCCAGCTCTGAATCCTTCCCCTCTCTAGGAAGAAGAGAGAGAAGAATGCTAATATTCGGCCTACTTTCTCTTCTTTATTCAGTTTAGAACTCCAATGGATGGTGTCTCCTACATTTAAGGTGGTTCTTCCATGCCCCATTAACCCTCTCAGGACACACACAGACACCTCAGAAGCCTATCTCTGAGGTGACTCTAAATCCTACCAAGGATTTAGATGAACTATCATACTCATCCTCACTTCCCAGAGTTCATAACTGAGGGGCTTTTCTCTGTCTTCTGGGAGCCCCCCCCATCTTCCTGACCTGTGCCCTCCCCTAGGTCAAAGTCACTATCCTTGGGCTGCTGACCCTGATATCCTAATGCAGATAGTAAGTAAAAGCAGCCTCCTGGGAGTGGCTGGTGATGCTCTGGGTGGGGGCAGAACCCACACTTGGCCCTGGAAGCAATCACGTGCCACCATTGAGATAGAAAGCTGAGGCTCGGCTGAGAAGTTCTTGAAAGAACATTGGCTCTTTCCCATGTGAGGAGAGAGACAAAGGAGCAAAGAGATTGCCCTTTGATGTCTTTTGAAGTGAAAAGCTCAGAGATTCATCAAAGAGGGGGAGGCCCCTCTGCCTTACCTGTCCCTATCCCTGAAACCGCTCTGGTAAAGGTGGGTACTCTGGGGCTGGCTTTGTGTCTGGCCCGGGTGGGTAGAAGGGGTGTCTTTAGTGCCACAAAAAGGGACCCAGTGTCCTGATGAGTGGGCCTTCAAACTCTGGAGACAGCGTGTACTCTGGGTTGTGGTAATGTTTCTACTCTCACAGGGGGCTACTCATCTCAGAGGTAGATGTAACTTAGTCAGTAGAGCACTTAGGATGCCCTGGGTTCGTTCCCCAGTATTGCATCAACCAGGTTTGATGGAGCATGCCTGAAATGCCAGCACACAGGAAGGATCAGAAATTCTAAATTATCCTCAGCTAGATAGCTAGTTTAAGGCCATCCCTGGCTACATGAGACATTGTTTAAAAAGAAAAGAAGACAAAGAAGCAGAGAGCGAGGCCCAGGCAGCTGTGTGCATCTCTGGTACCACAGACCTTCCTGTGTTCTGGGAGCAGGGTGCGGTGGCTCCAGGTCTGGTGTCTGGCCACGCACGGGCTTTACTTGCTCTGGGGGAAGGAGAAAGGAAGCCCATTGAGCCAACCCCCCTATAATCAGGTTACTTCTTTAAGAAATGTTTCACCTGCAAATTACCTTGACGAGTCTTTCCTGGGGACTCATAATTTGTTTGATACGTAACGTGGTGTCAGTCAGAATGAAAGATAAACTCTAATTTGCTGGGAGCTCCGTGCTGCTGGAGTGAGGGTAATTAGAGTGATTTTTCTCTCCTAATGCTGTGACATCCCCCCTCCCCTTCATCATGGAGGTTGGCACCAGTGATGATGGCTGGAATTGAAGGGTGCTGCCTCCAGTTCTGGACACTCTAAGGGGTCTTCCCTGGTCCAGGATGATTATGCAGCCTGAGGGGACACATTAGAAGCCACATCAGTTGTGGCTCATTTAGAATCTTAAAGCTATAACTTGTAAATGTTTCCCTGGAGGGGCAGCTGCAATCTATGAGTCTCAACCACAGGGCTCATGGCCAGGCTGCTGTTTGCAGAGCACCCCTGTGGGTATCTGTTTATGGGAAAGTGCATGCTTTACACCCACCTTGATCCGTACATAGTTCCGTACACCATGCAGGATGCTCAGCAGACTTCAGTTTCAGATACATAATGGACAATTCTTGGAATGAGAACATCCCAGATATTGCCTGGGGACAGACTTAAACTAAGAAATTATTCAGCATATTTGAACTTAAAATTCAAGTATCTCACGGGCTAGATGTTAAAAATGATTCATTGTTTGTTTGAAATTCAAATTCAAAAATCGCGTGGGACACACTTAGTTAAAAACAACTCTTAAGAATCCGTTGTTTGTTTGAAGTCCAGGTTTGCCCATACCTCTTGTTTTTCTTGGCTGCCCCTGCAGTCTGGCAGTTTGAAGTTCAGGTTTGCCTATACCTCTTGTTTTTCTTGGCTGCCCCTGCAGTCTGGCACTTAGCAGCCTGGACCCATGGTTCCCTCTGTTACTGCTCCAGGGCTTCATTCTTCTTGGGTGTGGCAGATCCATCAAATTTGATGCTTCACTAAACTGATGTCCCAGGGTAGCTGGAGGCATTGAAACACTGTGTGTGTAGGTCCTAGGGAGGCTAAGCTCAGCCCACACATATGCCTTTCTCCCCTTTGCCATGGAAACGTACCACTTCAGGGCTCTTTCTTACTGCCCCCTGTGTCATGCAGATGGGTAGCTTGCCACAGGCTAGAGATATCAGGGCTTGGTGAACTGAGGGTACCCAGCTTCTGCCTCTCTGAAGGCTCTTTATATCCATTGTGAGTTCTAGTTGATGCCATTAAAAAAGGCCATCTGGTCTACCATGAGCTCAGGGTTTTCTGGGCCATGTTCTTATTCCAAATGCCTCTTTAAGATTATGGGGAGGAGCAATGGCCAAGTAAGTTCAGGTATGAGTCATTGGTGAGCTTGGAGATGCTCCTTCAGTGTGCTGTGGGTCATCTGCATAGAGGGTCTACTCAGTCTATCTTAATTCTCAGACACAGCAGGCCAGTGAGAACAATGGTGCCTCTCTGGCTTTAGTAGGTACAGCTGGACCGTCTAGGACCCCAGGAGTGCTGTTCTTGTTGACAACATGCTGCCATCTGGGGGTGGTGGTTCCTTTAGTTACAGCATTGAGTACCCCCTACCTTGACCATAGCTGCCATGTTGGTTTTGTGGGCTTCTATCCACACTCTGTGGCTGGGTCTCAGAGAAAGGTAAAGTGGATGCTCCTCTTTGAAACATTGGATCACCCCTGACTCTTAAGTCAGACCTACACTTCCATCCTGCACACCTATCATTCTTCTCCTCCTTGCCCCCCCCTGCACTAGCCAACTGTGCCTTTCCTTTCTTCATTCTGTCTTTGTGGATAGGTGTCCTTCCTCTGTTCTCTTTCTGGAGCCTTCTCATTTTTGAGATCCAGTTCTGACCCAGTCAGCATTTGGTAACGCTTCCCCCAGTGCCCTCACAGACTGCTCCCTTCTTCTCCCAGGACCCTAGCTGATGTTTTGTTGGTCTTGTATCAGAATTAGCTTTAAATACATCTTGCCTGATGCCCTAGTAGGCAGGTCTGTGCCCTATCAATCCCAAATCACTTCAGGGTCACTTGACTTGAGCTGGCACCTGACAACACTGTAAGATATGAGAATCCAGGAAACCCAGGGTAGGAGCAGCAGCCACCGTGAGGTCGACAAGATGCCACCCTGGAATTCTCTGAGCAATGCTGGCAGCAGCTTCTCTCTCAGCATCTTCTGCTGTATTAAGTCTGAGGTCCCCTTTCAGTGTGCCCTTGGGGGCTTTGCTTCACCACTGCATGGAGAGTTTTTATCCTGTCAAAGTGTAGTTAACTGCTAGTCTGGTGTGGTAGATGGCAGCAACTGGAATTGGTGCATGCTGGGAGATTGGATTTCAATGAAAAGGGTGTGGCTTGTCCTTAAGAGACACACAGAGGAGGTGTATGATCACACTCAAGGCTACAGTCAATCCTGGTGAAGATACAGTATCAGCAGATAGGAATTCTGTGTGAGCAAAGCTTAGAAAACCAGGCACCAGCTTCTAGAATCTTCTTACAGAGGAGTCACATAGGATACATCTAGGCCCCCTGTCCAGGGACCTAGGGAAGATGCTGTCTAGGTTTACCTTCTGCTCAAACTTAAGGCTCCCAGAAGGAAAGCAGGTGCTGTGGGTATTGCCTATACAGCCAATAGGGGCACAGGGAGACCCTCCTACCGTTGGGACAGACACTGTCCCCAGTTCAGATTCTTGTTACCTTCTAAGCACCAGGGCTCCTTATGGAGAAAGGACACTTGCTGTGTCTGCTGAAGCCATGGAACCCACCCATGAAGCCTGTTTTCCCATTCACATACTCCTTTCTGGGACTGAGGCAGGGCTGGCAGAAAGGGGGATTCTAGTGTGTGCTGAGTGTGTGCTGGGTGAGTCTGGGTGCATGGTAGGTGTGCTGAGGTCTATGGTCAGGAAGAAAACACTCACCCTCTGTAGTATGTAATTGACCTGCCTCACTCTGCTGAGCTGCCTGTCCATGCCTCTGTTCCCCCTGAGTCCCTGTATCGGGAAGGAGAGCTGGGACATCCAAAACACATGGATAGGGGCCTTGTGAGAGCCAGCCCCTCCTCTTGGCACATAGAGTGGCCCATTTCCCAACCTTGGAGCTTGTGACATTCTAGCTCTCCCCTTGCAGCCTTGCTGTGGAGGTCCTTATGCTCAGGGAGTTGGAGTGAGTGCTTGCCTCTCACTGAAGCAGTGATGCCCTATTCTCTCCAAGGACAGTCTGTCCTTCCTGTGATAATGTGCTCCTCCAGGAAAGACTATCCATCCTTGATAGAGGCCTCAGCCCCCTCCTTACTCCAGGCCACCACACTGCATGCTAATTAATGGTGGAGCAGGAGGCCTGCCAGGCCCTTTCAGGGCCTTGCATTCCCAGGGGTGATAGAGAGTAGGGGCGAAGGCAGTGTGGGTGTTGGGCCTGACCCCCATCCCTGGCTCTGAGCCCTGGGGCTCCGCTGAGCCACTGGGGAGCTGTGAGCTCTATAGACCCCCTTGGAGCTATTGCTGGGACCACTTCCCTCCTCTGCCCACCCACTACTCACACTCTTGTTAAACACTCAAGGAAATCCTTTGGAGCAATTAGGAAAATGTAGAGCCAACACAGGCTGCCCCAGCAGGCTTCATTCTTAGTGGTGGTGGTGTGGGGGCTGGCAGTGTTGGTAAAGGAACTGGGTACTTTAATATGCAAGGCAGAACAGCTAGAATGCCAGAGCCAGGCTCTCCAGCTGGTCTTCTGGCCCTCCTTGGCCAAATGGGTGAGAAGCCAGGGAAGGGGAGAAAGCAGCCATGGGAACCCAGGTGGTTACCTTACACGGGCCCTGTAAACGCAGCTGCTGTGGACATGTGCAGAGGATCAGAGGGGGTCTGGACCAGAAACATGATGATGTTTACCCACTGTGAGGTGGGCATGGAGGCTGAGTCTGCTTTTTGCCTCACTTGGACTACTATAGAGACCTGGGGGGCAATTCCCAGTTTTCCATTTGACCTTTGGCCCCATAGCTTCTCAACAGTCTTCTTTCTGAGGAGTGACATTAATGACTCTGCTCCTGCCCAAGTGTCCTGCCAAAATGATGGGAGAGTAGCTCACACCATGTGGTTGCCATCCTTGGGCAAAACCAGGAGGAAGAGCCAACTCCTTCAATGGCCTGGCACTCTGGGACCCAGCACAGGCCTCTCAGGGTTTGACTTCTGAGCATCCAATTACATCAAGGACTCTATACCATCCTTCTCTTACCTTGGTGGAACCTGCATTTCTGCCTCTACCCCATAGATGCCAGGATCTAGAGGTCACCATCATGTGGCACTCTTTGGGCTCTCTCCTTCCTCCGAGGTACTCTGAGAAGACATGCCTGCTTTTTTCCTAGGTGTTTCTAGAATACCCATCCCACTTACAGCTTTGATGACAGCTAATTTTTCCAGCAGCTCCAAACCAAGGCTCCATGCCTAGGAGTCAGGCCTTGATGTGTCCATCAGAGGGCTGGTGGGAATAGAAGTCCCTTTGGATTCTGGGCAGGGCAGAGACATCCTGCACTCTGACACATGCAAAAGTGCCTTCCCGGGACTTAACAGGCAGGCTCCTCACATGTGTCCCCCAACACTGGGGCATCCACCATTAAGAGAGCCCAGAGGATGTTATGGAGAGTCAGAACTCCCCCACCCCAGATGCTGTCTACCTCACAGCCATACTCCTTCCCTTGGGCTCTGTCTCAGTGGAGATGTCTCCTATCTCAGCACCCCAGAATCCTGAAACTTGTCCTGCACCAAGTGAGTACTCAGGAGAACCAGCAGACCTACCCAGGGCAGAGACATCTGCAAAGCTAGGTAGAAGTCAGGCTGTGGCAGTGCAGGTGTGACCCTGATGAGGTGTTGGGGGACCCTAGTTGTTCTCTATGCTTCTGTCACTAGTACATTCATCCATAATATATCAGGAGTGAGCAGAGGCCATGGCCCATCAGGATGGAGGGCATGGCCTCCCTGTTTGGATTTTGTCTGGGAGAGCCTCTTGTGGCTGCTAAGGATTCCTTGATTCAGATGTACTTACTGGCAGCTCTAATGTTCCTGGGAAATGAAATCATTACAGGTCTTTAGTGCAATGTTTAAGCATATAGTCAGAATAAATAAGCAAAGTCCTGTTCACCCCCAAACATTCCTTTCAGATGTCACAAATCCCGTTTCCTCCATACTCGCTCTGTGGGTTTGGGGACTTGTGCATGGCCTTCGAAGCAAAGCTAAGTCATGAACTCGAGGGCCTTCATCAGTTGCTTCCTGTGTGTTTTTCCTGACACATTTGTGATGAGCTTGGTGTTAGAATTGTTGGCAGGCTGCTTGGTGTCCCATTTTGTTATAAGTGTGACTAAGAAGGAGAGGGGGCATGGTCTGGAGGCCAGGGGTAATCTGGCTTTGCTACTCTGGAAGAGTCAGGCCAGGCCATGAACTTTGACCCTGGAGGACCATTGTGGGAGTGTTAGATGATGGTGGGGCCAGACTTCCTAAGACTGAGGCAGAACAACCACTGTTGATAGCTCCATTACTTGAGGGTGTGACTCTGCCCGACCTCCAGGAGCCCACCTGAAATACTTTGAAAGCTCTTCTAGAGAAAGTACTCCCTAGGAAGAATGCCAAAGACAGGGACCGCCATGGAGGCCTAGGTACCAGGAAATGTCCTCAAGGTTTGTCCAGGGACAGTTCAGCAGCTCACTGTGGCCACCAGCCAAGGAGCTTCCTCAAGTCAGCTATCACCTATAAACTGGGGCAGTTGTATGATCAAGTTCTTAGAAGAGCTAGATAAGGAGATAGTTTAGGGTGGACCTTGGCCAGCTGGAGAGTGCTCTACATCTGTAAGTTCAAGTGACAGGCCAGGTCTCCCTTCTGGTGATATCCAGACAGTAGGGAGATGCAGATTCTATACCAGCACATTGGTTGTGCATCCTGTCTGTGTGCAGTTTTCTTAACTTTTCTGGGCCTCTAATTCTGTAGCTGGAAAAAGGGGAGGTGGCCTCTCCCCAAGTACTTCACAAGTATCAGAGTCGGACATGTGAAAAGTGGCTGCTCACTGACCATGTGACCTGGGCTAGCCTCTGCCCAGTATCTTTCTCTCACTCCTCATCTCTAATTTTTTCCCCTCTGGCACAAATTTATGTATTTATGTATGCTACTGTAATATTACAAGCTGTATGCTCTGGCTAGACACCATGCAACCTTGAGAGGCAGCTGTGGCAGAGGGGGAGTGTTCTCTGTCATGGCTTTGTGAGTGAGGCAGCTTCTGTTAGGCCAGGCATAGTTTAGGCAGCTCAGAGATAGGGCTCTGGAAAGCAATATTTGGGTCTCTGGAATAGTCATGCCACTATAGGTGGCCCTTGGTTGTCTCCAGAAGCATCAAAGACCCTTTATGTATGTATATTGCATCCTATTTTGGCCACCATGTGTGGGAGTATGTAGTGTGTATCAGTCAGGGCACATAGGTAATTCCACAGTAATAAACACTCCCAATTCTCAATGACATAAGGTACTGTTTGTTATTACTGCTCATGAAGCTGTGGGTTGGCTATCCTGTCTTCATGGCTTTTGCTTGGTTAGTATCAGTGGCTAGGGCTGAGTCCCCTAAAAGCTTGAGTAACTCAGGGTTGCCCTATCCACCCTTTCTATGCAGCCTTTCTTGGGTCTCTGCCCTTCCCACATCACCGTGGCTCACAGGAAGCAGAAGCTGGCATGCTGCTGTTCCTTATGGCAGGTCACGGGGCTGCCTGGATTTAAGGGAGGAGGTGCGGCCTTCTTACTTGCCACAGCTGACATGTGTGAGAGCTCACATTGTGAGTTGACCATGTCATCACCTTGAAGCCTTACACGTACACTGGGAGATGGAAACAAGGGAGTAGGGGAGTTTGCTATGAGGCCATACTCTAACCAAGAGCTCGGTTTCCCTTCTGCAGAAGAGGTGTGTGTCTCCCACACAAAAGTTGCTGAGACTCTGATTTTTCCTCTCTGGTGAGAGTAGATCTTTATAAAGCACATCCTCTGAGCAAGGCCCAGGATGCACCATCCTTGTTCTCAGCAGGTGACATGGAATGTGTCTTCTACAAGAAAAGTAACTGCAAGCATCTGTCACCTGGGCATCATGTCTTTGCATTGCTTTGGTCAGTAGGCTGTGGTATTCCTATCCAAAGCAGCATGGATCCTTGGTCCCTCGCAGTGGGAAGTTCCAGGAGCCAGCTTATTCTAGCCATGTATTAAAGTCTTAATAAAAACAGTGTGTACATTTGCCTGTTTCTATAGAGACCTCCCAGAATTTATGTCTTGGAGATGTGTCTTGGCCCCTGTGGAATGGCATCTTCCTGACATCCTCCAATAGTTTGCAGGTCTTCTGGGCAGATATGGTACATGTTTGTATCAGTGGAAGAAAGGATGGGCTTAGTGGGTACCAGGATGCTCATGGTGAGGGTGCCAGGTGCTGCATAAAGAGCCATAGTCAGCAGGACCAGTGGGTTCTCTCTGCTTTGCTGAGGAATGGTGGAAACCTAGGCTTCCATCCAGGACAGACATACAGATCAGGCTGGCCTATGGGAAAGCCAGGGAGCAAGCACAGAGCTCTACAGCTGAAGGCTAAGTGTTTGGAAAAAGACAGAGCTCATTGGATACCAGTTTCTTTGTTCATAAAATGAGATAAAATTCTAGAGAACTAGGAATAAACAGATGGTGAAAGATGAAAGATCAGAGGTAAAGAAAGTGAAACAGGAATCCTCTTGTCGACAGCCCTGGGTACTGAAAGAGAGGGATAAGGCTCTTAGGAAGAATGGTTTTCAACCTAATGCACGGTGAACAGCCAAATGGCCAATCCAGCAATGCTTGTAATATACAAGAACTCACAGGCTGAGATGGGAATATCGTTTTGACGATGATTAGTAGGAAAAGAGGTCTCGACAAGAGAGGAATGGAGAAGAAAAACCTGCCACAGGAAAATGTAGGGAAAATAAGCAAGAATTCCAAAGGGGAAATGGCACGGAAATCAATTTTTGAAAATGTCTGCAAGCTTATACACATACATATGGGATTTTGTCTCTGAGCCTGGAAGGATGGCTAATGAACCTCAGGCCACTTAACAATTCCAGTGAATTAGCAATCACCCATGTTCAGAATCAATCCGTGGGCAGAAGCCAGGATGGAAACATCAGCGAACCTCACAAAGCGACGGGCTGCTAACATCATAGGCACAGCTGTCCCTCTTCTCAATGGGACCAGGATAAAGATGATCAGTAAAAGCAAGGGTGGCCTCTGGCAGGAAGAGTTAATGTCTTGTGATGGGCCGAGCAGGAGCCAAACTCTTAAACTTTCATGTGGCCGACAAATAAACACAATATTGGAAATATATTACCTAAGCACACAGGATGCGCTCCTGAAGAATTAAAATTTGAGAAATAAACCTTTCTGTGAACAGAGATGAATAATGAATATTATTATATATTCAATTGCTTTCTATAGCTATAAACATTTGTTACTTGGAATAATCATGTCTTCTAAAAATGTAAACAAGTACTGGATTAAAAACGTTGAGAAAAAAATGGGTCCACTAATGTGATAGGCTTCCTGTGGCTCACACTAGCATTAGAACAACAGTATGCTAGAGTTTCCATTGGTGGATGTGTGGCTTCAGGTATAGCTTGATCCAGGGGCCCAGTGATTTCTTAAGAGCTCTGTTTCTTTTGCCTCCTATATGGAGGACTTTTATTCTGAGGGTAGTAAGGAGTCCTCATCTTATTGGGAATCAAACAGACAAAAATTTAAACACACACACACACACACACACACACACACACACACACACACACACACACACACACACGTTAGGGAAGAGAGTTTGGGCTGAGGACCAGGCCTGAATAGTGGTTCTGAGAGGGAGACCCCCATACTTATCTGGCTGCTAGCTGATGCCTTAATGATAACACTGGAAGAGACAGCCCAGAACAGTTCTGGAATATACTGAGTGACCCTGTCAGTCTCTCCGTTGCCTCTGTGTCAATGTATGTCCCTTGGTCCTGTGGTTCCTAGTGGTTTCCAGCTGCCTCTTGTCTACCTAGCTGGATTCAGTTCAGTCCCTTTCACAGGTAAAACCAACCCTTGGTGGTGAGCAGTGCAAGAATGTCATGGCTGTATTTCCCTTGAGCCTAAAGTTATCTAGAATCCGTTCATTTGTGCCAGCCTGGCGGATTCTGTCTCTCATACCTCCTGCCTTCCTGCTGTGTGTCTCCCAACACGCTCACATTCTTATGTTTACAAGACATCTGCCATACTGCCTGGCATCATGCCTACATTCGAACCTCAAAATGGGTAGAATAAAGAGGGAGAAAATCTTTCAGAAAGCTTAGGCCCCTTTTCCACCCAGGGGCCTTTGCTTATGTCTCATTGGCTGGAAGTGGTTACATGGCCATTCTAGAGCTGTGTCGCAGAAGGCACATCAATCAGCCAGTGCATGGCCTTTTGGATTATGGTTGAAGGATGGACTTGGGCAGCGGCACTCTGTGGCAGGGAGGCTCACAGCACTAACAGTGTTATCCAGTAGGTCTACAGTTTTGCACTTGCTAGGTAGAGAATACTAGTCATTTTGCCTGCATGGTGGAGGGGAATACTAGTCATTTTGCCTGCATGGTGGAGGGGACTGATAAGGCTTTGGGTGCCATCTTCTTCCTTGCAGTACAGGAAGCCTCTCCTCCCTATCCTGAGACACTGAGACAAGACCCCAGCTTGGAAGTCATAGGAAGGCGTGTGGAGGTTAGGGAGTTGGCCCACTGACACAGAGGCCCAGAGCAGGGATGGCTGCAGCCTTCTTGGCTGTGAGGGAACAAAGGCTTTGAGCATGAAAATCAGGGGAGGAGCTGTGTAGACAGAAAAGAGGTGGTTATGGAGACAGAGGTGGGGTGACAGGCCCAGGTGGAGCAGGGCAGGAACATGGGGCCTGCAGGTGTGTATGCTTAGCATGACCTGTCAGTGCTTCTTACCCCCTGCTCTTTGTAGAGATGTGTGTGCAGGTGGACTTGCACCGTGAAGGCCGGAAGTCAGTCTGAGCTGTTGTTCCGCAGGAGCTGCCCACTTTGTTTGAGACAGGGTCTCTCACTGGCCTGAAACTCATACATTAGGTTGAGCTGGCTGGCCAGGGAGTGAGCCCATCTGTGTGACTCCCTGCCCTGGGATTATAAGCACATATCATTCTGCCTGTCTTTTTAACTAGGTTCTAGGAGTTTAAACTCAGATCTTCGTTCTCGTGTGGTAAGAACTTTACCTGCTGGGCCATATCCCCGGCCCTGGTTTTGAAGATCTGTGTGGGTGAATTTTTCCATGGAATATATATTTTTATAATGAGAAGAAAGGAACATTGTTACTTTGACACTAAATATTTTTCCAAATGACAACATATTAGACAGTTCTCTTGTGTCCATGACATCTCAGTGACAGCCCTTTGCTTTTTGGGATACCCTAGAGAGGGGGTGTGGCTGATGACATTCCAGGTGCAAGCTGGGACCACTGCAGTCATATGCCAAGTCTTTCCTCGCCTGTGCCCTGGATAGAAGAGGTTTTTAGAAATTGAGATAAAAGTCCACAGCTGGCCCATGGCTCATGGGCGGCGCTCTGCCAGAAGATTTTGAAACAGGTGTATGGAAATCCCCTGGTAACACTGGCTTTTCAGCATCATTGCTGATGGATCCCAATTTTGTCAGAATTCTGGACAAAGACTCCAGCAGCCTCAGCCTGGAGTGCCCCCTCTAGGCTAATATCTGACAGCTTTCCCATGCCTTGAGTACTCCGGAGGACTGACAAGACGTACGATAGCCAGCATGTGAGTGGTGTAGCCCACAACACGTGATCTTTCCTAGCATCCAGGCCACATGCCAGTCAATCCTCAGAATGACCCATTCTATGCTCCCTGCCAATGTTCCACCCTGGAGTCTGTGGTGCATGGCCACTGTTTATCCCAGCAATGTCGTGATAGAGGTACAGGGCTTCTGTCCAGTAGTGAGGATCTCCAGAGGCTGAGCTGGGACCCATGGGAAACAGAGCCATGAAGGCTTGCTCATTTGGGTTCCAGGCAGGTCACAGGTGTGGTGGGGAATGGCAGATGTGTGGACATGTCCTGAGGACCAGCTCCAGGACGACAGGGTGGAGGATGTGGGCTATGTTCCTGTTGGGTGGTGGGTGATGTGTTGTGGCTTGTGATGTGTGTAAGCCTGGTGAAAGCTGGTCTCAGGCTTTAGCCAGGGCTGCTTCAGGGGACCATGGACATGAGGTAGGGTCCTTGTTTTTGACTTTGTGTGAGATGCTGGAAAGCATTTTTTTGGGGGGGGGTGGCTGTCTTAGTGTGGATATTGACAACACATTTAAGTAGACAATACCCCAGATGGAACTTATGACATCACATCTGTGTCCATTAAGCTTGAGCCCTGGGCTGGAGCTGGAAGCCGTAATTGCTCCTTCTCACACTATTTTATCATTCTTTGGTATTCTTCTCTAAGGCAGGGGTTCAAGCTTAGCTGAATGGAGTATGCCCTTTAGCTTGGAGTCAGGGCTGGGTAGTATAAGGCATGAACTTCTGCTTCAGACATAGATACTCATGGACAGGGAGGACCAGGAAGAGTCAGCTCAGGAGATGTGGGGGTGAGAGACTCCCTGACTATACATGTGCACAGATATCTGGGAAGGGTGCAGGCTTTGGTGGTCCTGGGGCAAACATCATCATGGGAGATTCAGGCTCCATTTGTGGGAAGAATAAGAGGTTGAGGCTGACCATAATCAGGAAATGTGGGAAGCCAGGTAGAGAGGCTGGGGTCTTCTTGGGGTTGTTGAGGCCTTAGCTTCCCCCAGACTGACCCACTCTGGTCCAAACTGTGCCTGTCATCAGAGGCCATGGTGGGTGACCCATCTTTCATCAGTGTTCAGTAGGTAGGAGCTCATGGGGCCTGGCCATCCTGGGAGATTTGGACTCAAACCTTTCAGAGTTGAACACAGGAAAAGCCCTCTATACCCTATGTGGAGCTCTGTCCTCAGAAAGGGGAATAACTCTGTGCCTTACGGATGGGCTGTGCCCCTAACTTCCTGTCAACAAAGGCATTTGAGTAGGGCTGGATGAGAAAGGGATGCAGGTTCTGATGTGACAGAGTGAGGGTTGTGTTTGCTGTTGAGGGGACCTGATGATGTTTCTCTGTCCCAGCCTGACAAGGAGAGCATTATAGACTCCTTGCTGAAGGACTTACACCCTCTCAGGCCTTTCTTCCCTAGACGTTTCCAGGACCCCTCTATCTAGGTCAAGTCCCACACAGGACACCTTTTGGCATCACAGCTTGGGGTGTACCTGTGTCTCATGGGTTGAGACTGTGTATGTTGCTGGGGCTTGTACCATACCTGGGTCCTAAGGTCAGTGTGGTGACCTTGAAGAGCAGTTCTGGAGCGATGCTAAGGCCAACTCTTAAGTGCTGTCTGGATGAGTTTCATTCAAGTACTGACCCAGTGCCAACTGCCATCCCTTTCTAGAGACTTCTTTTTTAATTTTTTTAATTTTTAAACTATTTTTTCCCTAGAGACTTCTTTCTCGCCTGTAATCATAAGTGGTTCAAGGAAAGAGGCAAGGACTGACTTACTGGGCACAGTAAACTGAGGCACGGCACGGTCAAGCAGCTTTCCATGAATCACCCAAATAGCAGTGGCTGAGCTCAGCTCTGAGTTCAAGCAGTTGCTTCTGGAAGTCATGGTAGCTACTGGTGTGGCCAGCCCCTTTCTGGAGAACAGCCTTGGCATAAGTAACCACAGGGGAAGAGGGGCGGTGGTACAGCCTGGTATCAGTTTCCTCATCCTGGCGCTGTTCCAGATGGCTCATGTGATGGAGTCTCCCTCATCTTTCTGATCACCATTGACAATTTGTGGCCTGTGCTCCACATGGCCTTGGGTGCTCACTGGCTGAGTGAGTGTTCCAGCCCCAGCCATTCCTCAGCATCATTCAGGATGTGGTTATCAGTGGAGTTATAGATAGAGACAGGACTTAGGCTGACATGCAGAGTTGTTAGTAATTTGCACCTCAGTGATGAGCTGGTGACAAGAGGAACTCGGAAGAGGAGGTGAAGAGAAGGAGCCGTTGGATCACATCACACCCTCACTGTTTCCCCTTCTGCCCCACAGAGTAGATTTGAGCAGATTTTTGTGGCGGAACTGACTGAAAGACGCGTGGATGAGTGGATAGATGAATATGTGAATGAGTAGGTGGATGGGAGCATTGATGAATACTATACCAGATGCCTGTGGACCCTTCTGCTGGTGGTGAGCCATCATGGGATGCTAAGCAGGGAGGTGTACTGCCACCTATAGACACTCTGAGAAGCTACACCCATTGAGGTCTGAGGGCCCTGACTGGGGACAGAAACACCCAGCCTCAGATTCTGCAGGGCCTAGGTCACATGGCAGAGGTTACTTTCCTGGCCAATACCTTAAGGAGGAAAGCCTGGACTTCCTTAAGACTAATTTTCCCCTGTCATGTGCTCCTCATACAGCTGTAAGCACCTGGTAGCCAAGACCTCCCAGGCCTACCTTATCTGGATATAGCCTCCCAGCACCCAAGGATTGAGCAGCACTACTTCTGAGTTCCACAGTTTTCTCTCTCCCTCCCTCCCTCACTTAGCCCCAATGAAGGCTCCATGATGCTCAGCCCCAAGCTCATTACCCCACACAATATGACCCCAGGCAGGTGTGGAGGTGGCCCTTTTGTAGTGTTGGGGGTGGCTTAGTGAGTCTTGGTCCTGAAACAAGAATTCTAGTTTGTATTTAATGAAACTTCAGAGCCAGATATTGGGGAAAAGTTGGAATATCAGAGAGGAAACAGACCACAGTCAAATCTCACCCAGCCAACTTCTCAGGGTAAGAGCCATCTTCCAGATTCCTCAGCCTGGCTCCTCATTGCTTCTCCAGAATACCACACCCTCTGCCTACGCCTCCTTAAATATCTTCTTCACCCAGTTGTTTCACTTCTGGGTTCAACTCTGTATCATATTCTAGAGTTAGGATTAAAGGTGTGAGCTACTACTGTTTGGTAGTTAGGTCTTGAACTCACAGAAACACAGAAAGATCTCTGTCTCTAGGGTTATGGGATTAAACACATAGGTCACCAATCGTCTTTCCTGTGCTGGGATTAAAGGCATGAGTTACCACTCTCTGACCCTCCTGGATTGACTGTAGATGGATCTATTCTCTGATATTGGGGCTAAGTGAGGGAGGGAGGGAGAGAGAAAACTGATTTTATTAAATATAAAATATATCACCACATGTATATATTTTATATTCCTCCACACCTGCCTGGGGTCATATTGTGTGGGGTAATGAGCTTGGGGCTGAGCATCATGGAGCCTTCATTGGGGCTAAGTGAGGGAGGGAGGGAGAGAGAAAACTGATTTTATTAAATATAAAATATATCACCACATGGTTCCCTAGGTTTCTGGGTGCCTTTTGCTAGTTTAGGGTGACTCAGGCCATGCCACTTGCAGTAATGATGTGAGTTCCCTGATTGGATTCAACCCCAGTAGGTGGTCTATGGAGATGTTCAGTTTTCAGGGATCTGAGTCCAGAATCAATTTTTTCAGATCCTGTCAAGCCCTAGAGCTCAGCTGTCAGGCTTTGTTTCTGTTCCTCCAGGCTAGAGCGCCCAGCCTTTCAGCCTCCCAGAAGCCTGCCATGGGTAGGTCTCTCTGGAAGCAGCTCTGCACTCTCCTGAAGGATTTGTAGAAAAGGGGTGAGCAAGGCTAGGGAATGTCTGTTTGCCTAGCAGCCTTCAAAGGCTCTGGTGAGTCCTGCAATTGAATAGATTCAATAGCACCAAAACAACATTCCCCAAATCTCTTGGTCACAGGCTCCCTAGATCATTTGTCATCACATATGGTACACTGTCTTACTCTGCCTGCCTGGATCCTCCAGTACCAGGTGTTGTGATGGGCTGGGCTGAGTGGAGCCTCTGTTCTGTCTCTTTCAGTCTTACGTAGCTAGCAGGTGTCTACTATGTTGTTGAATGCTAGCTTTTATATGCAGGCCTTGATGCCTTTGTGATGAGTTAGGAGGAGATGGGTCTCCCAGGCAGGCCCCTCGGTGGGGGGGGGGGGTTCCATGAAGGTCATAAGTGTGTCATTGGGCCAGACAGACTGTGTGGTTTCTTGAATAAATGTTTGTTTTTGCCAGGGATGGACTGCATGGTTGAGATACTGGGGTTGCACTCCTGTAGTGCAAATCACACCATGGAAATTTATTTTCTCTCCTCGTACCCCCACCTCAACCTGGGTTTATGAAACATATGGATCCTTCTTTAAACAATCCCTCTAAAGCTCTGACTTGCAAATTAGTTCCTTGAATGATCAGCTGTATATATTCTGCATTTAATAAACTCAGTTATTAAAGAATAGGCAATTGCTTATTCGATTACAGTAGATGAGGGGCGAGGCTCCACAGAACACTGCTGAAGACTGGGGGCTGAGCATTAATAAAGAAAGCAAGAAAAAACACCCTTGCACTGGCCTTGGCCTTGGTACATTCTCTGGAGGCAGAGAAGGTTCCAGAAGGCTCAGCTAAGGTCTCCAAGGCCTTTGCAGGGTTTTGGGCACCCAGCCTTGACCTCTGGCTTTGTAAGCTGTCTGTGAGCATAGACTGAAGATGCTTCTATCTGATTTGTGTAGATCTGGGAGATTTGCATTATGCATGAAATGCAGTTTGCATTTTATACCGGAAAAGAACAATACTGATAAATACATTTTGTGTGTATACAAAATAGATTTGGGCAAGATAGTGGGGTTCTTGGGAAGGAGGTGCACGTAAGGAAATTAGCTTTGTGGATATGGCTCCAAGAACACAGCAAGAATGTAGGGTCAGTCATCTCCACCTGTTCCACCAAGTCAGCCTGTGCACAGCTTTCTGGGATCATCTCACAGGCTGCCTCCTTCAGGAAGCCATCTGGATTCTCATCTTGCTTTTGAATCCTTGCAGCTTTCTGAGCAAAGAGTAGCAGCAGATGCTGTGGTGTTGCTGCCCCCCTTCTCCCCTGCTAGTCATCCACTCACCCATCTGTCTGCCAATCATCTATCAATCTATCCATCTCCAGTCTATTCATAAATCAATGAATATCAATCACTCTACAATTATCTATCAAGTTAAATCTACCAATCATTTATATATTAATCAAGCAATTTATGTACCAAAAATCTATCTACCAATCACCTATAAATTTATCTGTCAATCATGTATCTATCATCTGTCATATAGGTATCTATGTATATAAGAATCAACTCTCTCTATGATAATCTACCATCTATCATGTTTCTACTTACCTACTCGGCAGTCATTAGTCATCTATCAATCATCTATGTATCTATATATGTATGCACGCATGTGTATGTATTAGTTCATTTGTCCCCACTCACCCACTTATCCATTCATCTGTTCATCTCTATCTGTCTGTCTGTCTGTCTTACATATATATATCTTCTGTGGCTAGAAGACCATCTTCTCCATGCAGAGTTGGGTAAGGACATGCAATACCCCAAACCTTGGCTGGCTGACATGTGAAACTCAGAAAACACTGTACCAGGCTTTTTCTTCTAGGCCACCAACCAGCCCCCAAATCACGACACGAAGACACATTATTAGTTTTGAATATACGCGGCCTAGCTTAGGCTCATTTCTGGCTAGCTCTTTTAACTTAAATTAACCTGTTTCTCTACCTGTTCCTCAAGGCTTTTTTTTAAAAAAAAAAATCATTTTTTTGTGTATCTCTCACTGCTTCTCCTGTCTGCTAGCTGCCAGCTCCATTATTTCTCCTCCCGCTTTCCCCACTCTCTCAAGCCTAGACCTCTCCTCTCAGCTATTCTCTCTGCTCACCAGCCCCGCCCATCCTTTTCCTGCCTAGCTATTGGCCATTCAGCTCTTTATTAGACCAATCAGGTGCCTGAGGCAGGCAGAATGAAACAAATGTAACACATCTGTATGTAATTAAGTAACACAACTATACACAGCTGAGGTAATACTCTGCAGCATAAACAAATGTAACCTATGTTGTGGAATATTATTTTAAGAAGTGTTACACTTGTTTATGCTGTGGAACATTTGTTTAGTATGCAAAGATGTGTTGCATTCTTTTCTGTTGCCTTTGCTTAACTGTGAAGCGGTGTTACTTTGCCTGCCTAAAACACCTGATTGGTCTAATAAAAAGCTGAACAGCCAATAGCAAGGAAGAAGAAAGGACAGGAGAGGCTGGCAGACAGAGAGAAGGGGAAGCAAGAGAGACCATAGAAAAAAAGAGTTCAGCCACCCAGCTACCAAGCCACACAGGCAGCCATAGAGTAAGAGTGACATTAAGATTATGGAAGTAAGAAAAAGAAAAAAGTCCAGAGGCAAAAGGTGGATAGCATAATTTAAGAAAAGCTGGCAAGAAACAAGCCAAGCTCTGGCTGGGCTTTCGTAAGTAATAATGAGCCTCTGTGTATTTATTTGGTGGTTGAGTGGTGGGCCCTCCAAAAGAGCAGACAGTATAAAAAGCAAAAACAACCAACTACATACAGTTTTTGCCTAGTCCAAATAATATTTCACGACAACACACAGCTGTGAAGCCATCACGAAGAAGTGCCTTGGAAGTCACTACATGAATGTCATCTCTCTTCTGATTTGTTCTAGTTGGAAGCGTGTGGGTTTGTCCATTCACCTGCTCACCCATCATTTATCCTTTCATCCTATCTACCTACCTCTTCATCATCACCCATTTATTCATCCATTTACTTACACACCCGTTTCCATTGTTTCATTCCTAAAATCTACCGATTCACTCGTCTATCCACCCATTCATCATCTAACTATCCACCCTTCTATCCATCCATTTATTCACCACCTATCTACCTACCCATCATCAACCATCCGCCCCTTCATCAACTGTGATAGTGACTTCCATGACATTTCTCAATGATGATCTCATGGCTGTATCTTCTGAGTTTTAAGTGCCCTCCAGCCAGGGGATGGAATGCCATGTGACCTTGCCCAACTATGCCTGGAGAAGGTGGTCTTCTGGCCTTAGGCCACAGCAAGAAGCTCCTGGGAATTCCATGCAGTGGTAGGCAGCCAGCATGAGGTCTTTCCCTGGCTTGGTCTCAGGAGTTCATCTCCAAAGCTTGACGTGTTTCCTGCTGACCTCAGGAGGCCACAGAGTGCCATACAGGAGCTCTGGAACCGGACACCAGGGATGACATGTGGCACTCACCAAGCAGTGATGTCTTTATTTGGGAAATTTGGAAAATAACAGCTTGAGTGGGAGGAAATAAGAGGAAGGAGGAGGAAGAAGAGGAGGAGGAAGGGAGAGAGAGAGGGAGGAAAGGAAGAAGGGAGGGAGGGAAGGGGGAGGGAGGGAGGGAGAGCCTGCATAGGGACCCCTTTACTTCTTTAGAGATCAGTAGTGATGTCTGGAAGCCCCCAGGATGGTGTACTAAAGAAAGGCTGGCTCATGACTGGGGGCAGGGCCTGGAGAAAGCACATCCCCTGTTTGTTTCCACGGCCTCACCTGGGAGCATTCTGGGGTGCTGGTGCTGGACCCTAGTATGAAGCCAGGGTGCTAGAGCTGGACCCTGGGAATTGTCTCTGAAGAAGATTTTGTCTTGTCTGGTCAGAGCCTGTGTGTGACATTGGCATAGAGCTAACAATCTTCCAGTTCTGTGTTCACTGTGGCATTCTTGGCTCAAGGTCCCTTTCTGGCCCCTGCTTTTTCCTAAACCCATAGGCTCTGCCAACCTGGTTTCCAGATGCCCATGGCTCCTATGAGGAACACGGGCCTCTTCTGTGCTGGAGTTGTGGGGCTGGTGAAACTCCACAGTGGATGCTGTGAGTCATTGAGATGAGGGCCTGTACTAGAGACCTCACTAGATGTTCATGCCAGGATGTTCATGGAGCCTGCCAAGGCCTCCTGGTCCTGTGTCCTTCCTTCCTGCTGTTGACCATGGTGTCAGCGAGCTGGTGGAGTGCCTCTTTCTCTGATTCAGCCACTCACTCATTCATTCACTCGCTAATTCTTACATAAACACTAGTCCTGAGGAACTAGTATAGGCCAGGCCTAGCAGCGCCCTAGGGTCACCATGTTCCTGTCCCTAAGAAGCTACATGAGTCACATACCAAGACTGAAGAAAGCCAAGGAAGCTGTGGGGTTCAGGGGTGGAACCAGCAGTCTCCTCTGGGGAGATGCCATGTTGGATCTTTCAACTTGTTAAGTAATACTTTAAGCTGGTGTCCCTTGTTACAGAGCAAGAAGGGGACAGTCCCAGCTTCCCAGGCTGTCCATGTCCTTCACTTTCAGCCTGGCCATTGGCCATGGGGTTGTGACCTCGCCTGTGCTCTGTGACCAGCTGAATGAAGGGTGGTGTTCCAGAGATCTGAGGAAAGGAGGTCCCGCAGGAAGCCTTGTATAGTAGGAACCTGCTCAGGGTCACCCTAGGGCCTGATGAAATCTGCTGTTCCACAGAGGAGACATCCAGCAAATATTTACAGAAGCTGTGAGTGTGCTTCACTTCAGCTGGGAAATGTCTGTCTGGGGACAGGGTGGAACCTGTGAGAAGCAGGGAGGGTTTTCCTTTTCTGACACCTTCAAAAACCATTGCTATTACGGGTTGCTGGCTCCTTAGGCACCCCTCCCCTTTATTCTTAGAAACAGGGTGTTACATTCATGAATGCTTGTTTACAGTTTCTTTGTATAAAACACCTGCTTGGGTCTTTGGAGAAGCCTCATGAGAGAACTCCCTCCAGTTCTGAGGGCCAGCTCCAGCTGGAGTCTGCCCCTCCCACCTACCTACAGCAGATACACAGGAGGCTCACAAAGCTGCCCCCGCCCAGGGCCCCACAAGGACCCTTCTATCACCTTCCTCTAAGTGCAGCCCAGAGCCCCGAGGACTGGGGTTTGTGTTCCCTCTATGGCACTATAGCTGAATCACCCACAGGGGAAGAAAACACGGGAAAATAATGCAGATTTAAGCCCTCATCAAGTCCCTCTGTGGATTCTGGCTCATGGTCTAAAGGGCTTTTCTTCCTTTCAAAAGCATAAATTTGTTTGTTAGGTATAATCATTTACAAAGCAACAGGTTTCCTCATGACAGTCTGCTCAAATATATGGTGCCGTTTGGCCACAGTCACCTCATCATCCTCTCCTATCCCCCGTCTACCGTCTCCTTCCATGCTTTGTGCACATGTGCACACCTGTGTATATAGGACCTAGGCTCTCCATGTGAGAGGAAACTTGTAATGCTTTCTGCCTGAGACTGACTTGTTTTACTTAACATGGTGATCCCTCATTCCACCAAATGGAATACCACATTTTCCTGTAAATGACATATTGTTTTACCTTGCTATGGAAGACCAAACATCTATTGTGTATATGTGTCACATTTTTTGTTATCCATTCTTTATCTTTTCCTTTTTATATAGTAGAAATGGAATTTATTTCAACTTGCAATTCCAGATTATAGACCATTATTGTGAGAAGTCAAAGCAGAAACTTAAACAGCTAGTCACATCACATACACAGTACAGAGCAGAGAGAAATGAATGCACAAATGCTCACTCGCTTGCTCTCAGCTTGACTTCTCCACATTAAACAGTCCAAGCCCCTGTGGCCTAGAGGATGGTGCTGCCCACAGTGAGCTGGAATTTATCCTTATCTTTGATGACCTGAACTTAATTGTAAGTACCAGGAGAACTGGTTGAGGTTGAGTATTTGAACAGGAAGGAGGCAGACAGACAACTTCTGCTCTTCTGTGCATGGACCTGTCAGTCACCCATCAGTGAAGGCAGGCCAAGGCTAGGTATCACCGTGGTCAGAGATGGCAGTCATCTGTTAGGCCAGAGTGAGGGAGGAAGCTTAGAGGGAACATAAAGGAGGCACCACCCAGTCTGGGGGTGGAGTGGAAGAGAATGGGGGGGGGACTTAAGGAGGAGGTGGTGCTAAGTGTACCTCAAAGCCCTCGTGATGGTGTGACTTTCAAATATAGCAGCCCCTGGTCATGGGTGAGGACTTGAGTCTAGAGTGAGACTGGGGTGCAGAGGATAAAGTGGGGGAAGGGAGGATGGAGGTATTGAGGGCACATCTGGATGGGAGGAAGGACAGTGCCTCAGACCTGGAGGTGGTCCTTAGGCATCTTGAGGATAGCACACTGATAATCAAGGGAGGAAGTGGAGGAAGCAATTCTAGCAAATTCAGAGTTGGTGTTGGTGTCCCTTCTTCTAGGCCCTGAGCTGACCTCCTAGTGTCAGGGTGAGACATGGGTGACATCATGGTGTTGACCATGCTCTGGGACTCTGAACTTGCAAGTCCTTGAGTGGGTGAGACAGGAAAGTGGTCAATTGTAGAGAAAGCCATCTGTGTGAAGGCTGCACTGTCTGGACAGGGCTGAGAGGTGTTTCTGGGGACTTGATGGCATTCTAGAGGATTTTAAAAGGCAGGTTTTTGTGCTGGCCTCTGCCACATGTGAGAGGGACTTGTTGAGATATGCTCTCTACATATGGAATTAAGTTAAAGTCTCCAATGACGTCATTTGAGAAGGAGGATGTGGAGCCTACATAGAGCAGGCTAGGTGAGACATAAACCGGAGCAGCATCTCCAGTCCAAAGTGAACCAAAGGCTGGGAAAATGTTTGAAGCCGTGAAGGTCTGAGATATTTGTTTTTCCTCAGATCACAGGCCACTACTGGTCCCTTTATTCTCTCTCTCTCTCTCTTTCTCTCTCTGAAGAGAGAGGTCCTAGATTTCCCTGCCTCTGCCTCTTGAGTGCTAGAATTACAGGCATGCTCCACCTGGCTTGTCCAGCCCCTTGGTTTCTTCCAGTGAGTCTGAGTTGAGATTTTGGGATCTAGCTCTGGGAGAGAAAGGCTGGCCTGTGGTTCTCAGGCCCTGTGTGTACCTCCCTACCCTCAGCCCTCGCAACTAGTGTGTTTTTAAATCACACCCAGATATATGCCATGCTCAGGGACTACACAGGGTCACAGTACAGGCCATAGAAGCTGAGAGCCTGGGTGTGCACACCAGAAACACATGTGAGAACAGGCTAGCCTGTGGTCCTCTCGTGTGTGGGCAGGACTTTGCCCTGTTCAGAATGGGGGCCGCCCACCCCCTCAGCTAGAGTTCCACCTCCATCTCCTGGAGTTGGATATTTTTAAAGACACGTCTGGCAACTAATTGTTGCTGAGAAAATTGTGGCTTAGAACACTTAACCTAAAATTAAAATGTGCCGTTTCACTGGCAAAGGAATCTTCCCAAAGCCTCAGTTCCCTTGAAGCCACTGTCAAGGACGTGAGGACCAAAATAGTTTCCTTTCACTTTAGCTAGGCGCCTACCAGATGTAATGTGAGCAGAGGGGCCTCCAGACTGGGAGGATGTCAGGGAAGGAGACGTTCTGTTCCTGACTTTTAGCACTAACCCCCTGGAGAAGGAAGTTGAAGGGCTCAGCAGTCCCTCTTCTAAACATAAGATGCACCAAAGGGGTAATGGTAACTTCTGCTCTCTCTAGCATCCAACCATGCATTCATCCATGCTAGATGACTGGCTTATGCACAGAGAAGTAAAAGACAGCCCTTGCTGATGGGACATTTCCCATGACTCCAACTGGTGGCTTCTGGTCATCTTTCCAGCCAGCATTGTCTCTACTTTGCATTGGGGACATTGCCTCTCTTCTCTGAGCATGTCCACCATTTTGTCATCCTCTCAGAGAAAGAGCCAGAGAGTCTTAGTGTCTCACAAGGCTCTAAGGATCAAGTTCTTGTCTTTTGATCATACTCCCCCCCCCCCCCCCCCACATCTTTCCTAGCCTCACTCACCTCCCCTCTCTACTTCCTGAGCCAGTAGGGGCACTGTCTGGTCTTGGCCTCGTCACCTGAGTTTTCTTGGTCCTGGAAATATCCTTTCTGAGACAGCTCCAATGCCTTCCCTTCTCACCTCCCTTCATGTCTGTGATGCCACCTACTCAAGGATGTCCCTCTGGCAATTCTAGATTGTTGAGTCCTAGGACCTCTTCTCCCATATCTTCTTGGTAGTGTTTACTCAAGACAGTTATTCACCGTGGGACACTAGGTACCTACCTTATCACGCCTCTGCCTTATGGCTCCTCTGCAGAACTCAAGCCCCATGAGGACAAGGCTCCACCTGCCTGGTTTGCTGTGGCCTCCCGTACACTGGCTTTGACAAGTGATAGGTGCATAAATGTCAGCTGCAGGAGTGTCCTGGGGTCTTGGGAGTGAGTGAGTTTTTCTACCTGCATGAAAGGAACTGAGAATAGACTGTGAGCAGAGAGTATGTGCTTTGGAACCAGAGATGGATAGATCCTGGGTGAGGCCAAGGTTGCTGCACAGGTCCAGAGGTGGGGGTAGGCTCTGGGTGTTTGATAAGGAGTCCTGATTCAGCCTGGCCCAGAGGCAGCATGGAGGTCTCTGGTCTTCTTTTTTATAATTTTCGAGACAGGGTTTCTCTGTGTAGCCCTGGCTGTCTTGGAACTCACTAAGTGGACCAGGCTGGCCTCAAATTCAGAGATCTGCCTACCTTTGCCCCCTGAGTGCTGGAATTAAAGATGTGTGCCACAACCACCTCGCTCTGGTATTCTTTTAACTTTAAAGAAATTACATTTTATTATTCATTTATTTTTACTTTTGTGTGTAGGTCAGAGGGAACCTCTCCTTTCACCCTGGGAGTTCTGGGGATAGAACTCAGGCCAATGGACTTGGTGACAAGTGCTTTTGACTAATTCATCTCACTGGCCCAGTCTCTAGGCGTTTAAGCCTTATGAAATGTGCTTGTTAACATGTAGCAGTGTGTGTGAACACATGTGCATCGTCAGAGGGCTTTGAGGATCCCAGAAGTCATTCTAGATAACTTTGAATGGGCCCTGTCATCCAGGTAACCTGGACGGGCCCTTCATTCTGGCCACTGATGTCCGTTTAAGAGTTCTCTGCTCTTATTACCAGCTGCAAATACAGTGACAATGATGTCAGGGCTAGTCAGGAAGGAGGCCATCAATAAAAGAGGTGTGGTCTTGCCTTGCAGTTTTTAACATCCAAAGACTGGATCTCTTCTGCACAGAAACTCTCAGATGAACTCCGAGACCACCATTATTTGACTATCATTGAGGACTGGCATTGATTAAAAGCCGAGTCCTCACTACAGAGATGATAAAAATGGGAAAATAACACAGGCCCAAGAATCAATTGTCTGTGAGAATAATGGGCCACGCAGACACTGCCAGGCACGCTGGCTTCTTTGTAAATGTGGGCAGTGGTAGTTTACATTCTGGAGAGCCGGGGGACCTCGTCTTGTATGCACAGAGGTCTCCATGGAGGCCAAACCTCTGTGTGTTGCAGAGAGCTGGCCCAGAGATGGGGCTCAGGACTTCCAGCTGAAGCTTAGAAAAGGCATGCCATCTGGGGCCCGAGCCTGGGATAATGGCAATCAGATCCTGTGCTTCAGGGCGTAAGCTGAACTCCTGCAAAGGCAGGGAGGAATATCCCCTCAAGTAGAAGCCTGCTAAAGTTTCCAGAGTATTCCAGAGTGCTTCCGCTCCAGTTTCCACTGTGGCTGAGGCTCTCCAAGACCCTTCTCTCTAATCATTTCTACTCACCCTGAGGGCTGGAATTTCCCACCCAGTGTGCCCTGGACTAATTCAGCAGGGTTGAGGGGCTGGTGTGGAGAGCCACAGATGAAGCCAGAAGTGTCAGGACGTCCTTTCTAGGACTGAGGTGATCTGTACCCATACCTGCTGTCTTACCTGGCTGCTAGAACAAGTATTTTCAGAGTGTGGAGGGGGCTTTGTGTTTTAAATCACATCTGGCTGCCAGCTTCTGATGATGCCTAGCATCCCTTATGAATATTTAGGAGGATGCAAAGCAGATGTAAATGTACCATGTGAAACCATACCATAGCTGGCATGGCCTATGTGGGGGAGGACAGTTAAGGAGGGTGGGAGGGAAAACCCACATGGGAATATCTTCCCTTTATGCAGTCTCCCCTCAGCCTCTGGAACCCCATGCCATCCTGCCTGAGGTCCTAGGGCTAGTCCTATGGTGGTTTTGCTTCCCAGAGCAGACTCTGGCATGAGGCATGGATTTGAATGCAGGAGTTATGTAGATGGCCTGCCAGCCCAGTGTATAGTGTAGTGGGAGACAATCATGGGTGATGTTCTGCCTGGGGAGTGAAGAAGCTGGGTTGCTTATCATCTGCCTCTTTCAGCATGGCTTTTGGGGGACCGCTTCCCTGGCACATGGGTCCTGCCTGGGACAGTGAGGCTTGGGTTGGGAGAGGAGAGACCCAGACATGGAAGCTCAAGGCCAGCATGTGGAGTGAGCCTCTCTAGAGAGCCAGAAGCTTTCGGAAAGGACTAGGGCATGACTGGGGTCTCAGTCTGTGGCATTAACAATCTCTTTCAACTCTAGGATCAGCTAGCCAAGTGCACTGGCTGGTACTGGCTCTGCCCAGAAGGGAGTATCCCCATATGGATGGCTACCTGCCGAGTTTCTGGAAGGAGGCTGGGAGGAGAGCTGGATGCTTCTTGAGTCCACTTAGATGTTGCTCTACTAAAGAAAGAGGAAGAGGTGGAAACACAGCATGGAGTTTGGGATGATGCTGTAGTGCAAGGCAGGCAGGGGTCCTGGGGTCAGGAAGGAGAATGGTGACCCTGGTTGAGGCAGCTCTAAGTGTTTCCTGCAGGGATTCAAGTGTACATGGCCTCTGATGGGAGAGTAGAAGTCACAGAGACCATACATGAAATACATCAGCAGATATGAGGGTCCAAGAGAAATTCAATGCGTGTGAACTCACACCAGTGACAAGACATGTGGTTATCCCTCACCGGAAAGTGTCTAAACTACACAGGGGGTCAAGCTGGCAAGAAAGCTTTGGACAAGGGGCCAAGCCCTGAGAGACAGGCTCTGCAGGTGAGCCTTTTTGCCCCCAGGGGCTACATAGGAACCTGAGAGCTTTTGTTCCAGTGCGAGTGAGTTCATCTTGCCTGTAAAGGTGAGCAGAGCACATGAAGGAACGCTAACCACAAGTGCCCTCAGCCTCTTTCCCAGGTTGCCCTTGAACTAATGATTTTCTGTCTCCACCTTCCTGGTGCTGGGATGACAGGCTTGTACTGCTACTCCTCACGATAAATGTCAGCTTTAATGAGGGCCAAGAACCCACTCGTCCTGTCTGGTTGTAATTTTGTTTATGGCATGTTTGTACCCAGGGAAAGGAAAGAGCAGAGGCTGCCCCTGGTGGAGTTTTGTCTTAGGACCTAGGCTTATTTATCTTGTTTCTGCCTCTATTTCTATTATCACCGGCCTCTATTTTGATAGTTTCTCTGTTAAAAGGAGACAGAGCCTAGGAGGCCCACTCAGGAGGTCTGAACCGAGTACTCTCCTGGTTATCAACTCCAAAAGCCCCGACCTTCCTCCGGGGGTGTCACCTCAAGCCCGATGAGCTTGCCCTCCGTATGGTCCATGAGCACATGGCCTGAGACTGTGAAGTGAGATGCTCTTTATGAATATCACACTCTGATTACATGGTTATTAGAACGGGCCCCTGTGAATGGGGTCTATGCACACGGAGAAGGGGTGCTTTATTCTCCAATGAAGCCTCCCTTCCCCTTTCCTCATCATATGCCAGGGTACCTGTGGCAGAGCCAGAGATATGTGCCAATTTGGGCAGCAAATTCATGGCTCCAGGATTCTCAGGAACCATCAAATGAGGAGCTGGAATCAGAGCAGACAGTTCTAGCAAACTACTCCTTTATACTAGCTGATCCCAGTTCTTCTGGGCCACTCAGGATTTTCTGGGTGGGCTGGAGAGGGGACAGGTGGCAGTTTATTAAAGGGGTTAATGTTGTGATTTGAAGTCACCTTGGGTGAAACTGACTCTTTCCTTGGAAACCATGAGGCTGGCAGGGTCCTTGATTTTCTGAACCTCATACATCCCTCTACCTACAGAGCTCAGGAGTGGATCCCTCCGTCTCCCAGCTGCTGGAAACAATGAGCCATGGTAGTTTGCTGAGCATTTGTCTCCAGAGTGAACTTGTTGTAGTAATGGGCTTCATCAAGGGGATGTTGTTGCAGTATCTGACACGGAGCCAAGATCTGGCAAGTGCCCTCCACACATCTGCACTGGGTAGAATAGACTGTGCACAGCATCCTTCACTTAATTTCTGAATGGAAATGGCTCCTACTTGCCTCTCCATTGACCCAGACTTCGTTAACTCAGCCCTGCTCCTTCTTGTGGACTGTCACTCTCTCCTGCCTTCCTGGCACATGGTCTCCGCTGCCAGAAGACCGAGCGGTCAGACTGAGATGACGCTATGCCGCTTCCCACAGGCAGCTCTGAGTTCCACCCGTGTTGGTTGTGAATGATCAGAGTGGGACCCCTCATCTGACAGCAGGGCAGGATTCACTCATAACTGCATTCACTCTCATTTCAGTGGCTCTGCTCAGCACACACCTGTGTTCTCCAATGGAGAGGGGTCCAGCTGGCTCCATGGAGATGCCTGCTGTGGGCTTGGAGTCTTAGGTCTGGGTTTCTGCTCCGTCAGCACCATGCTTAATGCTTCTCAGGGTGTATTTTTCTAGTTTCTGAAGCTGGGGTTCTGTGGGGCTGTCCAAATGAGAAGATGGGTACACACAGGGAATACTTGGGGAGCACCAGACGTCTAAAGCTGACAATTTTTTTCGTTTTTCTTTTTTTATAGCTAGAGATTTACTCTGTAATGCAGGTTGGCCTCAAACTTACACCAATCCTTCTGCCTGTCAGCCTCCTAACTGCTGGGATTGCAGACCTACCTACACGACCACACCTGCCTCACTGACATCTGTAAAAGCAGATACATTGTGTTTAATTCTCATTTTTTGACAAGCACCTTTCCAAAATGGATCATATAATTTTCTGGAGACAAAGGGACAGCTTCCTCATGGTTAACTCTAGAATCTAGAGATTCACTCCCAGGAGTCCGTCTCCTCATCTGGAAGATAAAGGAGGGCTGCAGATTGTAAGCGTTTGACAGACAATGTCCCTGGGATCCAGCAGGTATCCTAGAAACAGATAGCAGCGGATATGATGGTTAATCTCTCCCTATCTTGGAGTCATCATTAAAGGCATGACAGGGCCATAAGGATAAGGGATGCTGCAGATGGGTTGATCCTGGTGTGCTCTCCTACCAAATGCATCCAAATAAAACCTAGCAGTCAACTGTTGGCTCAGTCACCCAGTGCCTGTCACATGCCAGGCACGTGCTGGGCTCTGGCCAGTTGCTGGAATTATCTGGTTGTCAAGGGCAACTGGAACCATGTCATGGGCTACTTAGCCTGTGCCAGGGGTCCCATGCTGCCTGGAGTCACCACAGTGCTGTTTACGGTTGTCTTTACAGTGATGTGGCCATGCTTATTGTTACTTCCTCCTGCTGCTTGCATGTTGCTTTGGGTTTCTTCTGGCCTCCCATGGACTAGAAGCCTACACTGCTAAGTGACCAGTGTTGTAAGCAAAGTAGGGCACATGCTCTCTGAGCCACCAATAAGGGGCAATTTCCAATGGTGAAGCTAGGAAGCTTTGGTGTGGGACACTGTGACATTTACTGTGCTTCTGGCCAGGAACAGACACCTATGTCTGACCCATCCCTCCCTCCCTCCCTCCCTCCCTCCCTCCCTCCCTCCCTCCCTCCCTCCCTCCCTCCCTCTCAGCAGAGCAAACACTTTATGTCAAAAGTCTGGGTTCCATAACCCATTCTGGGAGAAGGCAGGATCAAGCATGCCCAGGCAGTTTTCCACCCTTAACTTTGGAGCATGTGGAGTGCCAGGCAACACCCTGGTTCTGGGATGAGAAGCTGCCTGCATAAGGATGGTTACACCTGTTCTTGGAGGACAGTCAGGTCTCTGTGTGAGCTAAGCAGACTCCTTCCATCCTGGGACTCTTGGCTCTCTGGCAGCTAGGAAACTGTGCTGTATAAGTTACTGCGTGTGCAAGGCCCACATCTGGAGTGCTGCTGGGGTGTCCTGGGCTGGGAGAAGGTACTGCTGCATGCCTCATGCTAGGCCCTCATCCCTTGATGACTCGGTCACAGCTGTTAGCCAAAGTCCAGCCAGGGGTGACTGTCCTGTGACTTGCCAGGCTGAGCTTTCTAATCTCTAGAGTTTCTTCCTGTTCCAGGCATGGCTTCCTCACCAGCCCTCATGCTCATGAAGACTAGGCCTGGCTCTCAGTCTCTGCTCAATGCTCACCTCTCTCTTCATTCTCTCCCTCCTTCCCGCCTCGTTTTTTTCTCCTAGTGATGTTTGCTCACATCTTTCAAACAGAGCTGAACTTTCAGCTGTGATAATGACGCTGGCTGCAGGGGGGCCTGGGCATCGTAGACGGTGCGTCCTGTGAGTAAAACTTCCCCCACCATATTAAAAAAGAATCAAAAAAGCTTTACAAAAATGCGAGACAGTAAAGATAAAGCAAGCGTGGGGAGGAGCCAGATAACACCGGTGGGGACAGGTCCAGTACATGTCTTGTTGAAGGCCAGCCACAGATATGAGAGCTTCTAGTCACTAAAGCAAGTGGAGAGGGACAGGTATGCACAGATAAATGTAAAGTGTTGCTCAGGAGATCTCCCTGGACCCCAGTGGAAACTGAAGGCTATGGGCCCATCAGATAGCCCTGTGATGGACACAGTCTGTTTCATTCAGTTCTTACAGCGTCTCAGATGCAGTTTGAGGGATTAATCCTGGAGCCTGCTTCCCAGATGGTGTCTGCAGAAGTCAAGACCCCAGTTCAAGGTCATGCTTTTCTCCATTCCTGAGGGCCTATCACTGCAGGTTTTAGCAGTCACAGAGGCACATGGGAGGGAGTGGGTACTAAGAGAGGCCACCCACAGAGCTTGCTTATTCTTAGAACAGGAAGCATTTTGAATACTCAAAACCTGTGAGTGACATTTGTATCCACAGCTAGTTAATAGGACGAGATGAAAACAAAATTGGAAAGAAATGTCTGTTTATGTGCGTTCTAACCCGTTAATTCACCATATTGTGTATTTTGACCTTCAGCTGAATGTGTAATCTCCATTGGGGGGTGGGGCTGTTCCAGCTAGATCCCACCCACAGCTGAAATTGAACTTCAAACTCCCTGCCCTTCTTTCTCAAATGGATAGAGCCCAGTGCTTTGTAGCCCAGCATGAAGCCTGTGCTCTGTGTGCCCTATTTGACTGACAGAAGGTGCCTGACCAGGGCCTTAGAAATGATCCAAGGAGGAAAATAATAATTGAGACCACTCTTGCTGCTGCTCTGAGAATTTCATTAGCGAGTGTGTAACAACCCTGCTGCACAGATCACTGGGTAAAATGCGTATTGTTCGGAACCTCTGATTTTTGAAGCTCCCAGTCACATAAAAGAAGGCACGTTGATAAAGACCCAGCACAAGAGGGCTGTGGCTTCTTGCCGCTCCCTCCACCTCCCCCCCCATGTCAGCCTCACGAGTGGAATCAACACCCCAGGTCACTCCTGTGATCGATAGCTCACTCCATTCCTGCCATATGGCTGCTGTTGCCATGGGAAGTCATTATCTTTTGGCAAACATTCCCAATCCCTGTGAGTGTGTGGCAGGTGTGCAGCTCTTTGGGGAACCCCGATGCCCTGCTTTGGAGACTTGGGTGCCTGCTTCCTCCAGTAGTCTGAGCTCACTTGCCCTCAATTGGCTCTTCCTGTCCCTGCAGTCAGACCCAGGCCACCAAGCACATTTGTTTCCTGGCCACCTGTTCTCACAAACCTGGGGCAGATCTCGGGCTTCTGAAGTCACTGTTTCTAGCTCCTCCTTGCCCTCTTGCCTGTCTTTTGAGATCTGTTCATGTGCTCTCCCTATCACCTTCCTGTATGATGAAGGCTAGCCAGTGGGGAGGGAGCTCCCTGATCAGAGCTGACTTGATTTGTCTCCTAAGTGTGCGGCTTCAGCAGTAGGGGCTCACCAACAAATTTTGGTGGACAACCAAAACACTCAATGTGATTTTAAATACTGTCTCAGGCTCCCCGAGTGGTCTCCAGGTCTCCCTCAGTGTCCTAATGGGTGAGATGGGGAGGGGACTAGACGACCTCCACAGGAATGTGACTTGGTAGGCCGAAGAGCTACTGAGATCAGCAGGCTGCAGCTGTGGCTCCAGGAGCCTTCCTTGTTTGTCTGGGCCCATGGCTCCTGTGCTATGCTGGGTGCAGCTTCCTCTATTGACATTTTTCCCATACTAAGTGCGGGACTTGGGGTTCCTCAGGGGGATCTCATTCCTTCTTTGGGAGTGGACTTAGGTTCTCCTTGGGAGCAAGCAGATAGAGGAGGAGAATCTTCATTCAGCTGAGGAGAAACAGGGCTTGCCAGGCAGAGAGAAAGGCAGCTTTGGTTGCAGACCTTAGGCCAGGATCATCAGGTCTTGCTGAATAATGAGCATTCAGCTGGGTCTGAGGTTTCCAGAACCTGAGTCCTGGCCCTTCTGACAGCAGGGACCAGTTCACAAGCCATTGACTGATGGGTGATGCTGTCTCAGTGCCAGGCTTAGACACTTGGAGCTGCAAACCCAGGAGCCTTTGCTCCATCTGATTTTCAGCAGTCTGGGGGAAGGATGGCAGATTCAGAACTCTAGGTCATGCCCTTGTCATTCAGAAGTGGGTAGGTGGGTGGGTATGTCCCACCCTCCTCGAGAGAGATGACCCAGTTTTACAAGTTTACAGACAATACTTGGTCTTAAAAAGTATTTTTTAATCTTTAAACAAGCTGCTACAGTGAATGTGCTCAGTAGGTAAAGTGCTTGTCTGGCAAGTGTGGGTGCCGACCTGAGTTTGACCCTTAGAGCTTGCATTAATAAACTGGTGTGGTGGTGCATGTGTGCCATCTCAGTACTGGAGAAACAGAGGCAGGGGATCCGTGGGGCTCACTGGCCAGCCAACCCAGTCTAATAAATGAGTTCCAAGAGAGACCCTGCCTCAAAAAGCAAGGTAGTCAGTTTCTGGGGAATGAAAGCCCATGTTGACTTTGGCCTCTACATGTATGCACACACATATACATACACACAAAGCACCCCCCCCCCCAAAGATACTCTGATACTAATACTGATAATCTTTAATTTGATACTTGGCAGAAAGAGAAGACAGTAGTATCTTGTTGATAATTGGGAGTGTTGATTCAACATTGCAGGTGGCCTGGATTTGTGGCCTTGCTGACTGATTTTTAAAGAGTAAAGGACATAAAAGACATCTCTCTGATGGTATGGATGCTGCTTCTGCAGGCTTAAAAGTGTTTTCTTGGGGCTAGAGAGATGGCCCAATGGTTAAGAGCACTGGCTGCTCCTCCAGAGGACCTATGTTCAATTCCCAGCACCCAGATGGCAGCTCACAACTGTCTGTAACTCCAGTTCCAGGGGATCCGACACCCTCACACAGACATAAATGCAAACAAAATACCAATGCTCATAAAATAAAAAGAAATTATTTTTTTTTTTCTTAATTTAGAGGAAAAGTTTTTAATCTGTGCTTCAAAGCTGTATCTCTGCCACTTCCAGCCTCTTCCCACAGCTTCGTTCATCTCTCTGGACCTGGTGGGGGGAGGTGGGTTGTTGGGGCACTAATCTGGATCATGACAGCAGGTGGAGGGCCTCATCTGATTGTGAGAGGGGGTGGGGGAAGAGAGAGAGAGAGGAGAGAGAGAGAGAGAGAGAGAGAGAGAGAGAGAGAGAGAGGGAGAGAGGAGAGAGAGAGAGAGAGAGAATGTCTTGGTTCCATAGTGCTGAAAGATTCAAAAGCTTGGGACTAATGAGTTGTTAATCTCTGTAAATCCCTGGGAATTGGCCCGATTTATCTGCCACGTTCTTAAGATGCACCCTGAAGAAGAGGCCAGCTGGGCTGTGAGAACTTGACACTTTTGTACACCCCATGTGCTGGAGTCTTTCAGTGTGACACCCTGCTGGGATGTTTTTATTTTGAAGGCCTTTAGGGACAGAGGAGAATGAGGGCTGTGGGCTGCATGCAAACCCCCAGCTGGTGTGCACAGTGCCACAGATGGGGTGTAGACAACGGGAATGTGCTTCCCACTCTCCTGAGGTTGGATAATCAAAGACCTGGGGTGGCAGAGCTGGAATCTGGGAACCCTCGTTGGCTTGCCTTCTACCTGCTCTTTCCCCTTCTTCTGAGATCATGGTCCTCTCAGGCTGGGCCCCTCCATCACCTCTTCACAGCCCCTATCTCTTGACAGTCTCATGGAGATGGAGGGCAGGGTATGGGTCTGACCATCACCGAGGCCTCAGCCTGAGCCCTTCTTAAGATCCCGTTGCCTAGACAGGTGCCCTTCTGCTTCAGGAACCTTTCCTCTTTCTGGGCTTCCATGATCACTGACCAACTCATTCCTCCCCTCTTTGAGTGCCATTGAGGTTAGATTGGGAGACAGTGGGGGTATCTGTCCAGTCTCTGTGTGTATAGGTGACATACAGGAATCTTTCTCCTTAAAAAACAAACAAACAAACAAACAAACAAAAAACAAAACAAAAAAAACTTCAGATGCAACTAGGAAAACCTGGGCAGTGAGGGGCCCTCTGGGCAGTAAGGTCGCCCCTGGGTCTTCACAGGTGTAGACCCCTTACTGGACATCCTGCTCCTCCTCTGCACCATGTCCTGGTCTGTAGCAGGCCATGTCTGCTGCTTACCCCCTCTGTTCCATGTACCTGCCACTCTCCCTAGGCACTGAGCAGAGGCTCAATAAATATTCATTGACGGAATGAAGGCTCCCGCTGCCTGGCATGGTGCCGGACACCAAGTGGGCACGTGATAAAGGCCTGATGAATTGGATGCGTTGAAGTCAGCAATGTGGATCGGCAGTCACCTGCCAAAGAGACGGGGGCTGCAGTTAATAAAGCCCTCACAGGCCTGGGACATGAGTGAAATATCACAATTTATGTAAAGCTTTTCATTATAACTCTGCAGGGACGTCCCTCCCGTATTAGCATTTTCCAGACTCTCTTATCAGCCGCACTTCAAGGATAAAAGCCGGAGCTGCAGAAGGCAGCGTGGGAGAACAAACAAGAGCTATTTGCACATCCCAAATAGAGAGGGCAGTGGGCTGGATCTTTACCTGCCTCACCTAGGCAACATCGCTGCTTAAACAGAGGACAGAATCTCTTCTAAGGGCTGAGTATGTGTGTATGTGTGTGTGTGTGTGTGTGTATGTGTGCATCTGGGCCTGCATATGCTGAGAATGGATGTCCTGTACGCTATCATCTTTTCTTGAAACAGGGTCTCTCATTGAACCCAGAGCTAGGCTGGAGCTGGAACTTCAGGAGGCATGCCTTATTTTATTTTATTTTATTTTAGGTCGGGTACTGGGAATTCTAAGTCAGGTCTTCATGCTTGCTCAGCAAGTGTGTTTAACCACTAAACTATCTTCTAGCCCTTCCACTGGGATAATGCTACTTTTCCTTGTGGACATCTGGGAAGGGAGGTGTGCAGAAAGAGGCCAACAGCATCTTCTCATTCCAGCATGTAGAGGGTTAGTCCTGGCAGAGTTAGCCCTGTGCTGAAAGAGAACACATTTTGAAGTCAAAGAGCTTTGAACCCCCACTTGGACTGGTCTTTCAGGCTGTTAGGGATCCTGGAACCTGGCTGTGTTCACAGCTGTTCATGTACCTACTTTGTAGGCCTTGGTGGCATGTGAGTGCTTGGTAACTGGCTGTTAGTGGTATGCTGATGACTGCTATGTGGGGGTAGCCCTTGAGGACCTGGGTGACCCACATTAGTTGGGGGAACAGCAAGAAAGCCATTTCCAAGTTTTTAATGTTCTTGTGAGAGCCTGACCTTCCACTCTATGAAATACTCAAGTGTCTTAGTCAGGGTTACTATCTTTCAAATGAAATGCAAAGACCAAAAGCCAGTTGGGGAAGCAAGTGTTTGTTTGGCTTATACTTTCTCATCATTGTCTGTCATTGAAGGAAGTCACAGCAGGAACCTGGGGACAGGAGCTGATGCAGAGGCCGTGGAGGAGGCTGCTTACTGGCTTGCTCCTCATGGCTTGCTCAGTGTGCTTTCTTATAGAACCCAGAACCACCAGCCCAGGGGTGGCTTTACCCACAATGGACTGGACCCTCCCCCATCAATCACTAATTAAGAAAATGTTTTATAGACTTACCTACAGCCCACTCTTATGGAGGCATTTTCCCAACTGAGGCTTCCCCCTCAATGGCTCCAGCTTGTGTCAAATTGCCAGAAAACTAATCATCAGGCCATGTTTGATTTGGTGTTCTGAACATGGTCTTATAGAGCATCTAGGCTGTGGAGGGACTAGGCTCAGGGAAATGGCACGTGCCTGCTGCTATGTGACCTCAGGGAGATACTTCCCTGCTTTGAGCCTCAGTTTCTCCATTTGTCTCTACTGTGCGTCAGTGTTTTGGAGGCTAATGTTGGTGAAGGCTGTAACATGGCAGGCCCAGGAGGGCAAGCTCTCTCTGGTGGTGTGGGTCACTGTGGTTCTCTTGTGAATTAGGACAGTGATGCCCGCTGCTGTAGCAAACCACTGCAGCATCGAACACAGTGAGTCACTTTGTTCTTAAATGACCAGGCTCCTCTGAGTAGTGACTGCAATCTGTTGGGCTGTTTCCCTTTGTTGGAGACCTCTGTGTCTTACAGCCTTCACTTCCCTTAGGATAGACAGAGATGTGCACAGACAATCACAGGGGCCTGGGGAGAAGGTGCAAGACTTCAGATCCCAGCACTGTCACCATGAACTGAGGCACCAAACAGGGCCACACACTGGGACATCAGGGATAGGTGAGGGGCTACTACTGGGTGCCTGGAAGCTGGTGGCTTTGTAGACAGTAGCTTTGTAGACAGTGTCCCTGCTGGGTCCAGTGCCACCTAGACCATGCCCTCCACCTGCTTCTGCTGTCTCCTGGGCTGCAGCTCCTGTAGAGCAATGCCTGTCCTAACAGGTGAGGTGGGAGATTGGGTGTTGCTCTGACAACTGTGCCCATAGGGCTCTCTGCCCCATGTGTCTATTCACCAGCCAGATGGGAAATCATGGCCTTGCTGAGGGAGAGACTAGTTCATTAATTCATAGCAGATCACTGATAAGTCTCCATGTTTTAGGCCAGCTGGTCTCCACTTCTCTCTCCTCTCTCTCTCTCTCTCTCTCTTCCTCTCTCTCTCTCTCTCTCTCACACACACACACACACACACACACACACACACACAGAGAGAGAGAGAGAGAGAGAGAGAGAGAGAGAGAGAGAGAGAGAGAGAGAGAGAGAGAATACGTGTGCATGTGTGAGTAGGTGCAGATGTACTTATGCAGACATGTGCACGTGTGTGGATGTGGATGGCAGAGCTGCCCTCTAAGTTGGCGTGCTGACTTCATGAGGCAGTTCATTTACTCATTTATCCCACAGAGCCTGCCTGGGCTCCAACAGAACTGAGGAGACCGTAAAGAGCCAGGAAGGAGCCCCTTACAGCGTGACAGGGAAAGAAACCCCTAAAGAATGGCTGTTTAATTGTTTCAACAGGTAATTAAAGATTCGATGGGAGGAGACCCCTGACCAAGATGGGGGGAGGCCTCTCTGAGGAGGGGACAAAGATGATGAATCAGAGAAAGCTGAGGAGGTGAGGTGCTTGAAGAAGTGTTGTCTCCATCACCATACACACACACACACACACACACACACACACACACATACACACACACACACCCACACACACACACACACACACACACACACACACACACGGTCGGGTGCGTGCAGTTCATGCAAAGATCTTGAGGGGAGAGAACTTGGCTACTCATTGTAGAGTCAGATGAGCCACAGGAGGGGTGGAGCTGAGTGCAGCTGAGGTAGGAGATGGGGTTCGAAGCCCATGCAACCAGTGAGAGGATTTTTTGTCAAAATTCAGCAGGAGAGGCCTGAGTCTCTTCTGTAGAAGCCCTGTGCCTGAAGAGCCTATTGTGAAGCCAACTGATTTGTTGTGAGCTGATATTGAAACTTGATTCAGGGGTCAGGAGAGGATAACAGAGGGCAGAAAGTCACCAGGAGAGCCCCTAGGATTGGTGGCAGTTGGAGGTGAAGCCAGGTATCTGTCCCCTGAAAAAATCCCTGGTTTCTGCCTGGTGTACCTGGGATGGTAGCACGTTCTGCCTCTGTGCTTCAGGCCCCAGTCCCTGTGTGGGGATCCAAGCCTGTGATCTTTTTGCAGTGGTAGAAACGTGTCTCTGTGAGCGCAGACAGTAAACTGAGGCATATGGACTGGCTGAGACTTGCCTCTACAGGCCTAGCATGTGGGGGCCCATGAAGGAGGTAAGCGGCAGCCAAGGATTGTCCATAGGTCTTGTGTGTGACCAGCTTGTGTTCTTGTGTGGTTCTCACCGGAGCCCTCTGATGAATTCTATCTCAGAAGAGAGAAAGTCCATGTGCAGAGGAAGGTCAAATAAGTTGCTCAAGGTCACAATGTAAAAACATCACAGCTTGTTCCTGTTTGAGTGACTCATGTCAATCATTTTGACTGCCTCCACAGTATGGGTGAGGAAAGCAGCGGGTATACAGGCTGGCTGAGATGGGGGTTAAGGGGCTGGGGGATGGTAGACATTTCTCAGGGGAAATCTTGGGAAGTAGTTCTGCCTTGCAGGGGGAAGTGAGGCCCGATCCTGGCTCTTGCATTGAAGAGTGTGCTGGAATCATTCCAGTCCTTGGGGAGAGAAGTGAGTGGATGCCCCCTCTCTTGCTTGAATCTACTCACTCCCTGCCGCCGTTCAGGGTACCTCCTGAGTCCTGTGGAACTCAGAGGACCCAAGGCACCTCCTGAGTCCTGTGGAGCTCAGAGGACCCAAGGCAAGGGTGCCACCCAGACTTGCTAACAAATGCAAAGTGGCGGGTTTGTTCGTAGTCAGTGTGCTCCCTGGGGTCTGGCTGGCCCTGGCATCTAGCTACCATCAGCTGGTCATACCAGAGGAGAAGGCTGTGCTGGTTTAGGTGGCTTACAGTCTTCAGCTGTTGCTCTACATCTGCCCACCGTGGAGGGAGAGGAGACCTAGGCTGCATTAGGAACTAACAAAAGCCGGGGTTGGGGTCTTTGTTGACATCTGCCTGCTGCTTGGTCACATCCGTCTACCTTGGAGGACTGATAAGGTCCCACATCTGTGGCGGGTAGAATCTGTGACCTCCTTCATAGAGCCCATGCCCTGCTATGAAGTTTGGCAGCTTGCTGCATGGTTTTTCAGAGGCCCTTATTAATTAAAAATTGAAATGGGGCTATGGAAGGAGGGGGGAAGCTGGTCTACTCAGATAACCACAGCTGGGTTTTCTGTTGTTTCCCCTATGGCTTTTCCTATTTGGGAATTGGGGACCTGAATGCTAGTGACTAAGGTTTTTTGGACCTCACACCTTTGGTTCCCTACTGATGTCTCTTGGCTAGATGTCATACACATTCCACAGTCTCTGGAGAAGCAGCTTTTAGTCATGGCCCAGATTTCCACTGAGTGGATATTCTAAAATGTGTTGGGTTTGCTGGCTTATTTTTAGTTCCTGGTGAGCTGAGATGATATTTCTTTAGCAGGTGGTTCTAAAGAGAGCCACGAACAGAGGGATGAACACTTGGGAATCCAGGTGAAGCTCACCTCTTGCTTTCTGTAGGGTTGATGGACGGCTGACTTGGCTTGGACAGCAGACTTCTCCCCAAGATGCTGGACACAGGCCAACACTCTGGATTTTTGGAACAGGCCACCTCTTGGCAGGGGGCTGTGAACAGTGCACAGCACATGGTGATGCACAGCTAGCTTTGCACTCACCAGAACTCACTCACATGGGCTCATTTCCATAGCTTATGGCATTAGCTTCTTGTACAATGCCAACTCTCCATCCAGGTTACATCTGGAATATGGCCTCACTGGGATTTTCCCATTTATTAAAGGTGCATCAGCACAATCCAGTTACTGTGACTCTCTCTCTCTCTTTCTCTGTGTATGTGTGTGTGTGGGTGTATGGAGAGAGAGAGAGAGAGAGAGAGAGAGAGAGAGAGAGAGAGAGAGAGAGAGAGAGAGAGAGAGAAGAATGCTTTAATATGTGGTCTGAAACAGGATGTTGTGCTGTGATAGGAGAGGTATGTGAGGACAGAGAGGGCTTTTGTTAGCAGGTAGGAGGTGGGCTCTTCTATAGGAAGTCTGAGCAAAGGACTGTCGAGGGACATATGGGGAACCAAGTGTCCTTATTGGGTAACAGGGAAGTGGCCAGGAGCTGGAGGGAAGGAGGAATCATGGTCTGAGAGATAGCTGAGATGACACACAAGGGCCAGGGGTAAAGGATCTGTCCTGTAGGTGCATAGCTGTCTACTGATGAGGTTTGAGAAGTCACCGCATGGAATCTGGCCTCATCCATCTTTGTTTCCACAAACTGATAAGCGAAGCAGCAGTGCCTGCCCCATTTCCTGGTAGCTTATGTTCTACTGCTGCCTTCGTCCTTGGTACTACGTGGCTGTGTAGAGTCAAGAAGGGTGCTGACACATGACAGCCCAGCCATCCTCAGATGATTGGTTTTGCCCTATCTCCCTATCTTCCATTGTCCTTACACCAACTGCAGCCCCCTAGTTGGAGAACCCAGAGTGAGGTGCTTGGTTGCACAGTCTGAACCTGTGTTTCCATGTGTCATAATGGTCGTAATGTCCTGTGGAGTCCTTGGGCTCTTGGTTCTTCTCTGACAAAGACATTTATGGGTGGGGTTTGGCATCAGAGCATCAAAGAAGCTAATGCCTTGCCCTCCGTGCTCCCCTAGTGGTCCCCATGGATCCCTCCTCTCTGCTCCTGGGACTGCTTCCTTTGTTGGTGTTTGGTAGTTAGATGGTCTGTTCATTTCTCTGCTGGGTGTAACTTGAAAGGAGTCAGCACACCTGCCTGCTGTTGAGAAGAACAAACATCAGAATCTGCCACAGCAGCTGGATGCCAGATTGGCACTCAGCCCACCTGGCACTAACTTAGCTTGGGGTGGTCATGGTTGCATTGGGTAGGAGCACGTGATTGGCTATAAGAGATGGTTTGAATGCCAGCTGTGTGCCAGTCACCTCTCACCTTCTTCCCCACGAAGGAAAGAATTGATGCCACCTCCAACTTGCAAGTGGGGAAACTGAGGCACCAGTAAGCGAAAACTGCGGCCAGGATTTGAAGATGGAAGGCCTGAGTCTGAAGCTACTGTGATCTTGCCTAACTGAGCTTTCTAAGGAGGACAGATAATACCCATTGCTCAGATGGGGAGACAGAGGCTGGCTTCAGTCTGTATGTTCTGTACCTGTGAACTCTGTCTTCCTATGAAGCGGGCCATAGCCAGCCTTTGGAAAGATGGAGCTGTGGGGGTCATCCCAGTAGCCTCAGCACTGAGCAGGGAGCACCTCTGTCAGGGAGCACACTAGTCCCAGGAGCCCATCAGTACCTGCTGTGGTACTTTGACTCCCTTGGCCCAAGCATCCCCCTCTACTTCCTGTCCTGCCTTTCCCCCCCTTCTTCCCCTTTCTTCTTTATCTCCCCCCCCCATTTTCTGTTTGCCTCTGACTACAGCTCCTCCCATCTGCCCTTCTTCTTCCCCCTCCTCCCCCTCCTCCTCTCTTTCACAGAGCAATCCTCATGGCTGCCCACACAATGAAGCCATTGTGAGCTGGAGTCCAACTGAAGGCCGGGAACATGGCGGAGGGAGGCCTGATTTTCATGAATGATCAAATGCCCTGCCTGGCCCACTGCAGGCAGCAACCTGAGCTTGGGCGGCCAGCCGGGTGGTTTGCTTCAGGGCTTTGTCTGGGGTTGAAGAGCCCCTGGCTAGGAGCCATGTTGCCTTGGCAGTGGGGAGGAGGACAGCGATGGCTGTTGAGACCTGTAGGACAGACTGGGTCAGCTGGGCCCCAGAGCCATGAGCCACTCTGTGCAGGGTGGCCCAGGGGTCAGGACCCTGGTCAGAATTTGTGGATAGGGAGGGTCAGGCTGATTCTAGATTCTAGGGAACAAGCCTACTATGGGCTACTCACAGCATTCCCACAGTGGAGAAGAAGGTACTGGAACCAAGTGAACAGAGTGCCAGCATGGGGGGTGGGTGGGCCTGGTTATCTTTGGTGACAGCCTCTCCACCATCCAGAGGATTCATTTTGTGTCCAGGACTTTGGTTTCCTTATGTGTCTGGTGGACATCTCAGCCCCGCCCTGCCTGGGTGTGATGCAGGTTGATCAGGGTGGGAACACAAGGTACCCAACACACAGCAGTAAACTTGAGTAAAAAATGACAGATCAGTGCTGACTGTTCCCCAGGGCTTTTCTGGGGCTGGTGTGGCCCTGCCCTCTGCAGGCCTGTGTGGGATTCCTCCATAGCCCTTTCCAGAAAGGGGGTTGAGACTGAGCACCAGACCCGTGGACTATGCCTTGTCTTCCTGGCTGCAGTGACACCTGCTGGTGGCCAGGCTGCTCCTAATCCTGTGGCTTCTAGGTCCTGGTTTCCTAGCTACCTAGGAGGTGATCTGCTGAGTTCTCCACACTGGCATCCTTTAGAAGCCAGAGTCTCCTGTATCTTGAGTGGATGATGGTTCCTCTCTCACACTGTGTCAGAGACAAGCCTTGGTGTGGATAATGGCTTTCTCTCTAATGGCATGCCAGTGATGAGCCTTGCATTTGCCTGGCTCACTCTGATGGTTACAGAGGCTTTGTGAGGCAAGAGTGGGCCACCATGGACAAGCTTGGCTCCTGTTTCCAAAGGCCCTTGAGTGGATCTGCTAGGCTTGGGGGAGCCCTGGAACTCTATAAGACTCGTACTTCCTTTTTCATTGCCTTTCCTCATGAAGGACACCTGGAGTGGTGGTGGAGGCCACTGGAGGACAAGTGGATAGCCACAAACCAAGTCTCTTTAAGCCTCAATGTCACCTCCCATCAAGTGGGATCACAGGTTGCTCAAGTACCTCCGAATAATGGGATAAAGATGGTAAACACTGACCACTCCCCAACTCTGCCACTGAGGGAATGCACAGAGAATGTCCCCAGGAGGCTCTGTGATGGGGGTTACTTCCTCCATATTCTCTATAACTTCATAGTCACTGGCTATTGGGGACATAAGGGGCCTGGGTGTCTCTACTTCCCATGTCCATCAGATAAAGTCCTCCAGACTGTCCTGGCCTCTGAGGTATTGGAAGAGGACTCAATCCAGAAACCAACATCTTCTGTCCACTGGAGAATCTGCTCAAGTCCCTGAGTCCTTGAGATGCTAATGCTCACTCTTCTGTCTTAAGATTAGATAACTTCATGCCTCTGTGGGTGCCCGGGGACCATCTTCACTTCTATGGGATGATCACATCTTCTTCCAGGCCCCTGCTTTGTGGTAGGTGGTGATATCAGGGATTTCTACATTCATCATGCCACTTCCTTCTTGAATACTAGCCACAGGAGGAAACATCACATGCCTCTTCACCAAGCCACGCTAGAAGGGAAGCCATGCAGTCTCTGCTAGTCTGTCATCACGGCATAGCATTGCCCCTAGTCTGAATGCCACTTTTGTGTTTGTTTTTATCAGACTCTGCCCTTCCCCCACCTCAGAGGCCCAGCTCAGTTCTTCCTTGGTCTATGACCCTCTCTGAAAGTCAGAGTCTGTGGGCCAAGCAACCAAGCTATTCAGAGCTGACATCTCCCTTCTAAATTCCCAGAATTCTGGAATTCTGGATCCTGTGGCCTAAGCTGGCTTCCAGGGCCAAGATACATCTTTCTAACTATATCTACATTCTTACATAGGGTGTGTGACTTGAATGTGCCTAGGGGTACCAGAGTGGAGGATGCAAGAGGGGTGGATCTTGTTTGTGCAGGCTGGCACCCCATATGTAAGCATACAAGGCCCTGGGGGACAGGATGGGCTATGGTAATGAGGGACAGTGTGAGAGTGGGGTGTTGGGAGAGTAGCCTGGTCCCTTTGGGGGATCTTCTCTGGGCTCTGGGATGCTTTCAGGGGTCAGGACAGTTTGAAATTGAGGACCAGGGGACACTTTCCTAGAAGATACTGGGGGCTTTTTCACCCTCTGCCAGATTAGCAGCCCAGATTGGGCTAGACCTGAAAACCTGGACACATCTTCAGATTTGAAGGTGGGTGCCGTGAGGACGAGAGTGAAGGATGAGGGTGTAATGGGAGCACTGACTGCCTTGATTCTAGCCTCAGGCTGACCCCAATGTGGGTGTCACGAGGAAGGAAGGCCTTGAATCTACTGAGTGTCACAACCTGGCTCAGTCTGTATTTGCTCAGGCCTAAGCCCAGCTGGAAGCCACTATGTGTGGTACTAGGCACAGAAGCCTAGAGTAGCTGGGACAGATGCAGGGTGAAATTGGGGTGGGGGAGCAGACAGCGGAAGGGGGGTTACAGTGGGCTGAGCCTTTACAGGTGTCCTTGGTGGTGGCAAGTTTGTTAGTTCGTGTGCAGATAGACAGAAACCACTCCTAGAGCGATGAGGAGCATCTCCAAGCAGTTTTGGGCTGGGTCCTCATGAGAAAGCCGTGTTGCCTATCAGGTAAGCAGTGACTTTCCAAGAGCTGGACCTCCTATCTTCTCCAATTTGGCTTGCTTTCTCTCACAAAGCCCCCCCCCCCCCCCCCCGAGCTGCCTGTCTCTGAGATGGAGCAGCAGAAACTGTCCTGAGAGGGTATCTAGCATGGAATCTTTTTCTCTTCTAAAGCCAAGAACGGCAGCCTGTTCTTTTTTGGTGCCCAGGAGCAAAGCAGCTTGAATTCTTGGGACCTGCCTGTACTGCGTCCTGCTGTTTTTCCTTCTTAAAGCCGTGTGCAGAAGTTGCTCAGGTCTTGGGCCTGAAAATGTCATTCACCGTGATGCTTTCTTCACCTCAAAGCAGTGGGGCCCTGGTGGATAGGGTCTGGGAGACAGCTTGAACTCTTGCTGTCCAACTCACTCTGGGGCTCAGATAGGCCTGGACATCACCTATGGGCATTTATGCTGTCTATATTCCAGGCTCAGCACCTCCATCTCCATCCAGCCTGACATGTGGGTGTCCTTCCAGAAGTACTGAACCCAGCCCCAGCCAGACTCCTCTGCACTCTGAGCCCAGCAGAAGCGCACGTGTGTGTGTGTGTGTGTGTGTGTGTGTGTGTGTGTGTGTGTGTGTGTGTGTGTGTGTAGATGACTGCTACAGGTCCTCTACACTTGGGAGACAGACAGAGGGGATGTGATGCCCTCCACTGGCCAAGGAGGCAAAGTGGAAGATTGCTTCCAGTGGGCACTGGCTGGGTCTTAGGACCATAAAGCACAATGTCATTAGAAGAGGAGCTGGTAGGAAAGGGTTGTCTGAAAGGATATGTGGTCGTGGGCCTTCCTCAGAACTCAGGGCTATGGAGCAGAGGGTCTCTGAGACTGTTGCCTTCAGATGCGGGAGATCTTTGTTCCAGCATCTCCTGCACTTTTCACAAGGCCCTGATAAGCCTCTCAGGAAGCGGCACCAGCCCTTTAGCACCATCAAAACCTCATCCTACCACAGTTCATGCACTGAATCACAGGACATGTATTGACATTGATGTACTTCTTCCACTTTGCCAGTGAAGAAAGAGGCACAGGCTATAGGTGTATCGTGCCAGGTTCTGAATGCCCATTCCCCGGACTGCCAATTCTAATACCGCTGTGGTCAGTGAGGCATCTCATGCCTTAGTCAGCCTGTTGCCAAGCTAGTTCAATCTCACTTTGCAGCAGCCAGGTTGCCAACTGAGCCTGCAGCTTTCTGTAAGATCACCATGCTATGCAGGGCCAATTCCCAGGTCCTTCCTATACCTTTAGTGGGTTCTATCCCTTTGCTTCAGCTTTCATCTTGAATTGGCCTCTCTCCTGCCTGAGGGTCTTGTGGCCTCAGGGACCAACCCTTTCCCCCTCTGAGCCAGGGGTCACTGGGCTTCGCAATCCATCCCACAGCCCATGAGCTTGCATCCAGTGAGCATCTCTCAGTTGCTTGGTCACATCACCAGTGTTTGCTTAGTGGCAATGGTGCCAGGCACCAGAAACAAAGTCGCTGCCACAGGAGGAGAGCCTCTGTTAGAAACCTATTCTTAGATCCCACATTCCAGGATTCAAGGGCAGGGCTGACATCGCGGTCTGTGAGGTATGGACTGAAGAATTCTTTGGACTCTCCTCCCCAGGGGTGGCCAGAATTCTGAGATTCTCAGCCCTGTGTATGTGGAAGTGGAAGGAAGCATCATCTACTAGCCCACTGGCTCTTGAATGCCCTGAGGCTTGCAAACACTGGAGGGTGGGGTTTACATTGCCGAACCTTTTCCTATGGGTCCTCCTTGCTTCAATCTCTTCCCTCCTGGGCTCCTGAGACCCACAAGGAGCATCCTACCCACGTACGAGATGGATCCTGAGTCGTGTAAGAACGTTCTCAGGCAGCCCGATTGTCCACGCTGGACTGTCTACACCACCGATCAGCCTTCCATGTGGAACACGGTCCCAGTCACTGGTTCTCATGTCTGGTCATATCCTCATCACCCAGCTTGTGAGCTCTGTATAGCAAGCTCCATCTTGTAACCCATTTTTGTGGGTCATCACCTGTAAGGATGCTAGGTACAAGTATTGAGAAAAGACAGCCAATCCCTGTGTGGTAACGCATCTCTCAATAAGTATCAGGGTCATTCCCAAGGCTCTCTGGTATGGACTTGCTGAGTACATTCCTGCACAGGCCTTGGCATCTGCCGTTTCATCAATTCCCTCCTAACAGACAGGTATTTGCCTGGCCTCCTCCCCACCCCATCAGCTTCCTTTTAAAAATGGCAACCCAGGGCCCCAGCCTGGCTCCTCCGTGGCCCATTCCCCTTCTCTTTGTCTACGTGATGTTCACGGTTAGACCAGGCTGTGTCTTTTACGCATTGATTTTTTGTCTCCTTCCCAGCAGTGTAGGCTCATATTGTCTACTTTGTTCTCTGTTGTGTCTGTAGCTTCTAGAACTGTGTCAGCACATAGTGGGCGATCAATAAATATGTCTTCTATGAACGTACACGTGGATGTGTGGATTGCCCCCCCCCCCACGTGTGTAGGCTCTTGTTCCCTTTGATGATCTATAATAAGAATAGTGTACAGTATTTCATAGTTTCAGGAAGCACAATTCTATCTGACTGGCACTTCCGAATTCCCTGATCAGCCATGACTAATCTCAGTCTGTGCCTCCTGCTGCGGGAGGAGCCCCAGCCCAGCACTGGGCATTTTCCTTGGTTGGGTAGGGTGTCCATGGCCCTGGGCTGCGGAAGTGCCTTGGTGCCATGGTGGGCTATTACTGTAGCAGGTGCTCCTGGCTATTTCTCCACACGCACACACGAGAGCTCAGACAGGGTAATAAACAGCAAAGCTAATTTGATTTTCCAAAATGAACGTCCCTAGAGGACTTTAAAAAATGGAGCTGGCAAAGGGTCAGGGAAAGACAGCCACTCCGGGGATCGTCAGTTCCAGAGGGAAATCCAATATTCCAATCAACAAGGCAGTCCTAGCTTCATTAAGTGAGGGATGGTGACTTCTTAACCTTGTCAAGAACCAAAGGTCTTGGCTTGACTCATGGTTGTCTCCTGCTGGTGACAGTGGTGATGAATGGGACAGTGCTGGCTAGAGTCTCTACTTTTTCTGGTTCTGCCTTGTGTGTGTGTGTGTGTGTGTGTGTGTGTGTGTATTTGAACATTCACATGTGTGCTCTGGTGCATGTATGGAGGTCAAAGGACAGCCCTAGGCATCAGTCTTTGCCATCCTTCTTGAGGCCCCTGTGTACTTCAGACCAGGGAGTTTGAGACCTTCCAGGCATTCTCCTGTCTACCTTCTATCTCCCTGTGGGTTACAGACATGTGCAGGTTACTGTGCCTGGTGCTATGTGGGTTGCAGGATCCAAATTTAGGTCTCATTATTTATATGCCCCTGGCTTTTCCTTTTCTGCCTACCTCCTCCTCGTGTTCTTTGTATGAAGTATGTACATGCATGTGGAGGCCAGAGTTGACATCTTCCTCAATCACTCCCCACTTTGGTTTTGGAGGTAGAGCCCTCACTGAATCTGAAGCTTACTTATTTGGTCAACTTGACGGGGTGTCAAGCCCAGAGACCTTACCATCTCTGCCTCCATTACTGAGACTGCAGGCACATGCTGCAGCTGTCTACTCTCTTGCATGGGTGCTGGGGATTAGACACAGGCACACATGCTTGAACAGCAAGCACTACACTCTTTGAGCATCTTCCAGCCCTGCTCTTTCTGGAAAGGAAGCAGTCCTGCACATCTGTTGGTTTCTCATTCCCTACACAGTCTGTCATCTGCAAGCGGTGAATGGCCATTGTCCTGGCTCCTACCGGTTCCCTCAGCTGACACTTGTCTTTCCAGCTTCATTTTCGTCTACACCCCATGACACAGTACACCGCCAATTTCAGTGCAACTTGCTTCTGTTTTTATTTTTTTTAAATCATTTATATTATTTATGCATTTATTTAGGGACAGGGTCTTACTATGTAGTCAAGCTGGCCATGAACTTTACCCTGCCTCCACCTTTCTTTCAATGTTAATTTCTGCCATTGATGGTGATCTCAGTACTCATTAAACTCCTTTGGGAAGAGGGTACTCATGTATTTTTAGGGGTTCTGTTAATGGTTAAGGCACCCACCAGGGCCTTGAACAGCAGTATACAGCTGGTGTTCATGTATGGCGTGTTGAATTCAGGATGGAAACTATCTTCCAAGGCAGACAGAGCTCAGGCTGGACTAGAGCTCACTGTTCAGGTGGTGATGGTTATATCTATTATGGACCTGTTCTGAGAGTTGCCTGAAACATGCATGGCAGACCGGAAGGGAAAAACCCCACAGCTGGGTATCCCCTCCCCCCAACTCACTGTACACACATATAGGATCCTTCCAAGATGTGTGCATCGGCCTGCCCTCAGCCTCCATTCACAAATGGGACTTGATGCCGGAATGGCACACTATACATTACTCACTTGTTCTCATTCATTTCTTCATTTCTTCGGGAGACCCCTGTGAAGTCTCTTAGTGCTGGAGACAAATGTCTAAAGCAAAGCTTGACTTTTGTTTTCTCTTTTGAACTCATGTTCTCATCTGTGTCAAATGGCTAAAAACCAGGAGTCAGGGCCTGGGAGATGGTTCAGGGCAAGAGCACTTGCTGGCCAAGTACGACAACCTGGGCTTAAATCCCCAGTGCACGTTTTTTTTTTTTTTTTTTTTTTTTAAAGCCAGGTATGGCTATGTAGAAAGCTATAATCTCTTTGTTGTGGAGACAGGGGGATTGCTGTGGCTTCATGGCTGTCCACCTAGCTGACAAAAAGCAAACTCCAGGTTCAATGAAAGATACCCCTGCCCCATCTCAAGAGAATAAGCCAAAAAGTGACAGAACAGTACCCCTGACCTCTTTTGACCTCTGCAAATGCACTCAGGGGTGAATGCACCCGCAAACACATGTATGCATATACCACACACATAGAGACAATCATATAATCCATACCTGCACACATGGATGCACATGCCCCAATCCAAACCAAATTAAGACACAGAGGTAACAGGTCTTCTGGTGACAGGGATGGAAGAATCCCAGTGGATGTATGGGTTGAGGGGTCTTTCCCGGCTCTCTCCCACCCTCTGTGTCTCTGTGTCCCCTCCCCTTTCTGCTTCAGGTGTTATTCACCCTAGCATCCCTCCTTGATGCTGTATGGAGGCTTCAGGGTCTGGACCCTTCCTCTCTCAGCCCATAGTGCAGGCTGCTTATTAGCCCAGTAGTTGAAAACTAGATACTCACTAGGTCCTCATTTCCAACTTGCATAGCTGGGAGCGAGAATAGGTCACATCCTGTGTGTTCAGGAGACAACAGTCCCCTCGGGCAGGTACACCTCTATCTGAGAGGACAGAATGGAGACCTGCAGGACAGTGGGGCTAGAAGGCAGGCCTGTCAGGAGGCACTGGCCAAGCAAGAAGATTCTGGAGGCTGTTAGGAGCCTTTTCTAGGCAGAGGTCAAGAGGTCATGGCCTAGAGAAGGATAGTAACTGTAGAAGTCAGCAGAAGTCTTGGCTGGGGTGTGGCTCACTAGATGCCCGAGGTTTACATTCCCAGCACCACACATATGAAAGCTAGAATGACTCACTGCTCCCCGGACCCTTTGTTCTCAGTCTGAAGCCATATAGCACGTGTGAGGGTGCAGCTGAACCAGTCTGCTGGGGAAATACATGACGGTTTTGCATTCCAACCAATGGGAACCCAAGGGGTGCAGCTGTGTTCCATACTGTGGCCCTGCCTGGCAACATGGGAATCAGGTTGACCCAGATAGTGAAGTGACCTGTTTGTCCCATGTTATTACTTTTATTTTATTATTTTATTTGAGTCAAGGTTTTGCCTTGTGGCTCAGGCTGGCCTAGAACTCTTGATTCTCCTGCTCCAGCCTCGTGAGTACTGGGATGACAAGTGTGCCCCTTTACACCCAGCTTCATGTCTCATTTCTACTTTGTTTTTCTTCAGAGCTTTCTTCTGCTAGAACCCATCCTGTCACGGAGCTCCACTACCTGTGGATCTGTCCCCTTCTCTTCCCTGTAGGCACAAGTGAGTGGTGGGCAGGGGTGGGACACGTTTGTCTGTTCTAACTCTCAGTACTGTGGGATGGAGCCCAGTGGAAGCATCTTTCTGGCTGGCATGTGAGGTCCAGAGTGAGTGTCTGACTGGCGGCTTTAGTCAGAGCTCTGGGTCTCATCCACTCTCAGGTCCTGGTAGCTTCTGGAAAAGCGGGAAGGGGTGGGCACAATCATGGGGAGGCGCCATTGGGGCCTGACCAGGCCTACAGTGTTTTTCTGGGTTGCGGTCTTTTACCAATCGGGTCTCTCATACATCATCCAGCATTTCTTTGTTGGACAAACATCCTGGTGTACAAAGATGGATGGAGTGACCTCTGTGTTCTGTTTTGAGGTTGATGTTGATACACCTCAGACAGAGAAGGCTCAGGATAGGGTACCTGGAAGGTATATGGGAAACACTGACAGAGAAGCTGATGTGGCTCTGAATTCACTGTGGGTCTGAGGTGTATCCACTGCTTTCCTAGAGCTTAGTGACACCTGGAGAGCTCTGGCAGACCATGGTAGAGTGTGGACCTTGGAGGTGGTGAGCCTGTGGTCCCAGAAAACATGGTAGGAGAAATTGGAAGGACTTCTGAGATGGGCTGTACATAGGGGCTGGTCTCTCGGTGCAGAGCAGCCAGGTCAGTGCTTTGACAAGACAGGGTCTGTAATCTAGTGTGTGGACCCGGAAAGGCTCTGCTTGGTTCTGTTTCTTGAGACAGCTGATTCTTGAGCTTCCTCTGTGTGGTGAGGACACTAAAAACTAAGCATTTTCCAGGCCCGGGTGAGTTGCAGGGGCTGGACTGCTCTGAAGAAGACATCAGCCACACAGCTCCCTCCCTTTCACCAGAGCCTTTCAGAGCTAGACAAAGGCAGTTCTGTGCCTGGGAAGCCCTGCTTACGGTCCCCAGGGTGCATTCCGGAAGACCCTATGCTTGACCTTCCTCACTTCCGAGCAGTCTAGAAGTTCCTTCCATAACAAATTCAGAAAAAAGAAGAGACAACACATAGCTGTACTCAGTTTCCGGCCTGGCTCTTATGCCATTCTCTGTGGGCCTATGCTCAGGAGTGTTTCTCCTCCATAGTGTTCCGGGGCCGCCTGCCCTGGTGATAAGAGACCAGGGCTCAGCCCCATGCCTGCTGGACTGTGCAGGCAAGATTCCTCTCTGGACTCAGCTCTCTAGCCTCTCCAGCATTTTCCGTCGGAGGGAAGCAGCTGAGGGTGGGTGCTGCCTGGGAGGGCAGCTGCGAAGCTGTGAGCAGGAGCACATGTCTCTGTGTGTATGTGTGTGTGTGTGTGTGTGTGTGTGTGTGTGTGCATGTTGGTGTGAATGTACATGGCTGCATGTGTGAATGTGTCAGTGTGGGCATATGAAGTGTGTGTATGTTTGTCTGTTGGCATGTATGAGAGCCTATGTGTGAGTATGTCCATGTGCCTGGGCATGTGCCTGGTTGTTGAGTGTGGAGATGACTTTAACCCCGTCATTGCTTGGAAACTGTCTTTGCCTTCCTGGGGTGACTCTGTAAGCTGCTGACGTAACAGGGACTGTGGCTCCTCCTAGGCCCTTCATCTGTATCCTCAGGGTCTTCCTTGCCTCTGACACAGGCTGAGTCTCTGCCAGATCCCCTGATGTCTTTGTACTCCACAAGAAAAGGCCAGTACTTGCAAACCTAATGATGGTGGGATCCCTCACAAGCCTCTCAGTCACAGCACCTGCTTCAACCTCCTTAGCCTAAGGCTTCCATATCTAACCCAGAGATTTGTGATGGTCCCTGGGGCCCATGCTTGGGAGAGACTGGGTGATGTTTGGCAGCACCATGGCTCCCCCCGCTTCTTGCATCTGAGTGAGAAAGCAGCTTCAGAGAGGTGAAGTGATTCACCCAGGTCACCCTGCATTGGGGGGGGGGCACGTGGGCAATGGCAGCGGAGTATTGAACTCTTTAATTTTGGTCTTGTTTCTTAGCAACATGGACCTCAGCAGTCAGAATCTTTTTGGGGCACCTGCTAACCACACAGGAGCTGATGCCCTTCCTATAGCAGAGTATGTCTTTACAGGAGCCCATGACTCACAGTCCCCTCCTGGTGTGTCCCGGTAAGAAACTAATATGGACATAGGTGAAGTACCTAATTTCACATGGACCTCAGGACAGCCAAGGCAAGGCTCCTTGTCCAAACTTTGACTATTGTGTGTCTGAGCCTGCTACAGGCTATTGCTCCAGCCTGTGGCTGTAGTCCCTTCAGGCACTGGAAAGCAGTGGCTATGCCACCCTTCTTTCCAAGGGCATCTGAAGGAAAGCTTTGGCTTTTCTGTGCCCTTGTGCAGCACCCAGCCAAGACAGGCAGAGGCTGCCCGAAGCTCCTGTGCTGTCATGGCCCATCTTGGTCCATCTGGACAGCAGCTTTGCATGGCAGGGAGGTTACCCTTGTGGAATGCCGAGGTTCACATGCAAAAGAGAAACTTCTAGAGAACAGGAGAAGTCTGGTCCTATAAGACAACCAGCACCCAGTCTCTCCCAATCACTGGCCCAAGTCCATCACCTGGGGGTTTAGAGAAGGTCTGGCTTACAAAGGATAATGGCACTAGGAAATTATGGGGGATTCAACCCCAAAACCTATGGTTTTCTTCTTTAGAAGGAACTTAGAATTGGGTAGAAGGCAGAACCTCAAATGTGAGTATGCTGCCTCAGGATGCATGCTATCTATACATCCTTGACTTTAGTAGCAGGCTGCTGATTTGCACAGCGGGAGCTTTGGAAGTGGCTCAAGGGGTGGAGAGCATGCCTAGCATGTATGAGGCCTTGGATTCCTTATGCCTCCACATATAGAGACAGATTAAATCACTTTCACAATGTGGAAGCAGGGTTTCTACATATTTTATAAGTTGACTTTTGCAAAAGCTTCTACTATAAGCTTGGCTTGGGAATCCCTGTACTGTACTAACCCCTGCCCCCCAAACCCATGCCAGCTCAGCCTGCTGTCAATCCCTTCAGGACAGGCCCCACGACAGAGCTGGAGCTGAGCCCAGAAGCTTTTCCAGGGCCCTGACCTTGTATCAAGGTTAGCCCTCTGTGGTCTTGAGAGGTATTAAGTTGCAAAGAGATTTTTATCTAGAAATCTTGGCCAGTCACCCCAGAGGAAAATGTGAACTGCTCCTCACTGTGAACTGAGTATGGCTCATTGAATTTTGGAGTCCCACTGCATCCTCCAGGGCAATGTACTACTGGCCTTAGGCAGCTTTGTAAAAGAGGAAGTTGTTTTTTTGAGGGGGTTATTGGAAAACACAACAGGTCGCATACTCTTACAGAATACAATGAGGCTGAGGGTTGGCATAAGTGCATGCTCTCTAGCTGTCTCTTCAACAGAATGAGTGTGATACCCCATGTCCCCTCTTTCCCTGTTATCCATCTTCTTATCTTCCCAGGAATCCACTTCCTGTTGGCCTCTTCTGGGATTTTGCCTGAGTGTGTAGCCCATGCTCCTTGTCTGGATTATTCCATTAAGTGTTACTCTTCAGTACATCTCATGATGTGGGCCCATAAACATGTGTCCCCTTTATTTTCTCATTTGGAAAACTGTCTTCTTGTTTGTGGTAGGCACTTAGACTATTGCCCGGCCTGGGCTGTTTACAAATACAGCCACCATGAGCCTTCCTGTGCATGTCTTGGGTTGTGGGTCTTCATTTCTTTGGGTGAAGACCCAGAAGAGGTGGCTCAGTCAAGTTGTGAATCCATTTCATGTTATTAAAAAGCAACCAGACTTAGGATTTTACAGAAGCAACAGCAATGGAAAGTTCCAGCCCCTCCCTGGCCTTGTCCTAACAGAGAGAATGAATGACCTTGGCCCTAGTGCTTTCCATGGTATCACGCAGGTGGAGAACAGGCTAAACGTCTGTGAGATGTGGGAGTGAGGGTTTAATGAATTTTGATTGATTGTTAAAACCTTACATGGCTGTGCACACATGATGCCACATATCTGTAATCCTAGCACCAGGGACATGGAGGCAGGAACATTGTCATGAATTTGATGCCAGCACAGGCTATAGAGTGAAACCTTGATGCTCTAACAAGAACAGGGAAAGACATTATATACAGAGTGTAGGGCCTGGGAACCTTGTCAATTGACTGTGCTGAGGTCTTCACCTTGACCATTATGACAAATTCATCCATGACATCCATAGCATCTATATCCAAGAGCCAGAGCTGGGGATGGAAGTGGAGGAATGGTTGTGACTTCCTCCCCCCTGTGGGAGGTCCTGGGTATTGAGTAAGTTGCTGGGATTCAAGCTAGCCTCTGCCAGGCCCAGGATGAGTGATGGTAGGCCCTCATCTGAGAGAGTCAGGCCTGACTGTGGTAAAGGCCACTTGAGGGTACTCTGTGGGTGCCTGGGGCACAGCAGGCATTCTGCTTGTGTCTTATGGTTCTTTTCTTATGTTCCCATTCTGGGTCTGGGTTGACTCTTCTGAAGAAGCTGGCACCCTGCCTGTCTACCTTTCAGATGAAGGCACACAGGTCCTTGACACAGAAGAGCTCCAAGTGGGGCAGGGAGTCACATGGGATCATGGGACAGCCAAGGAGGTGCTGGGCTCTCTCTTTTCCCATACTCCCCCTCCCACCCCGGATCTCTACAGCCCATCTCTGCAGAGAAGCCTCGCTTTCTCTTGGTGTGCATGACTTCACACTGGTATATCCCTGTTGTAGTTATTAATGTCCGTAGTGTCTCATCAGGGACTTGCTGCAGGCTCCATTTCTGTACGTTTGTTTCCCCCAGTGTGGAAGAGAGGAAGCCAATACCCACTCACCTACATTCCTCCGTGACCACCGGCCAACTGTCCACCTATCCACCTGCTCAGCCATTATCTCTCCATCCATCATTCCATGCATCGTTTTGTCCATTCTTCCCTTCTGTCTACCTTCCTTCTCTCTTTCTTCCTTTCTTTCCCCTTATTTCTTCTCTTTTCCCTCCTCTCTCCTTTCTTTTAATTACTTATCCACCTACCCATCCATCCACCTACCCATCTACCCACCTACCCACCCACCCACCCACCCACCCACCTACCCACCTACCCACCTACCCACCTACCCACCTACCCACCCACCTACCCACCTACCCACCCACCCACCCATCCATCCACCCATCCACTCTCCCACCCACCTACCCATCCATCCACTCACCCACCCATCCACCCATCCATCCACCCATCCACCCACCCATCCATCCACCCATCCACTCTCCCACCCACCTACCCATCCATCCACCCACCCACCCACCTACCCATCCGCCCACCCACCCACACATCTATCCATCCATCCATCCACTCACCCACCCATCCACCCATCCATCCACCCACCCACCCACCTACCCATCCACCCACCCACCCACCTACCCATCCACCCACCCACCCATCCATCCACTCAGATAGCACATCCCTGACACTGTGCTACAGGAAGATACAAAAAGGCTTGAGTACGTAAGTGCAGTGTGGGTGGGATACTCCAGCAAATACAAGCCAAGGTCTCAATGCATTCTTGGTGTGTGCTTGTTGAGAGCTGGCTCTTGAGTCTTCATGAGTACTGGAAAGGTGGCCCCAAGCAAGTCAATAACCTTCCAGTGCCTTTGCATGGATTGGATGAGAGGAGGGATATGAGATGCCTTCCTTAAAAATGTCAACTCTTATGATTAGTATGAGGGCTGACAGTGAAGTTTGAGAGTTGAGATGTTCTATCATAGAAGGTTTACAACACATTGCACGGCGCTTATCCATTCTGGATGCAGGTGCAAGCCCCAGCCCCTAGCCCTTAGGATCAGAAGATTAGAGGGCTGTTACTTGGGGTGGGGGGGGGAGCTTTAGGACACCAGAGGAGAGTTGGAGAGTCACCACTGGCCTGAGGTGAATTTCCATAGCTCACAAGTTCTAGACATTAGGGCTTACATGAGGCAGAGTGGGTAAAGGCCCTTACTGTCAAACTTAAGAAGCTGCATTTGATTCCTGGGACCCACATGCATGGTGGAAGGAAAGAATCAGCTTCTGCAAGGTTTTCTCTGGCCATCGCATGTGCACTGTGGCATGTGCTCCCCCAAAACACAAATTAAAAAGACACTAACTGGCAGTACATGCCCAGGATAGCAGGGACTGGGGGACCAATGATGAGAGAGCTGCCAAAGGCAATGGTTGTTGCATGAATCCTAATTGCTTTAATAAAAACCCATAGCCAGATATTGAAAGTGTTGAAAGATTAGAGAGGCAGAGGAACAAGCCACAGCCACCTCTCACATTGCTAACTCCTCAGCCAGAAGGGGTAGATCCTGTCTCCACGAATCCTTGGACTGAATGCCTCAGCCCCCCACCCCCCGCCCCCAATAAGGGAAGGGAAGGGCTGACCTCCTGTCTCCTCCCATCTTATAGTCCTTTCTCTGCCCAGACATATCACCTCCTGTCTCAAACTTCCTAGTGCTGGGATTAAAGGAATGTACCACCACTGCCTGATTCTGCTTCTCTTTTGAACTGGATTAGTCTCAAGTAGTCTAACATGGCCTTGAACTCACAGAGATCCGGCTGCCTCTGTCTCCCAGGTACTAAGATTAAAGGTGTGGGTCACCACTGCCTAGCCTCTGTGGCTAACTCTGTGACTGGCTCTGTCCTCTGATCTTCAGGCAAGCTTTATTTCTTAGAGTCTACAATATATCACCACAAACGGTGATAGTACTAAGGGTCAGATGCCAGAGGGCTGTGGCTTCCCTTGGGAATGGTAGTGCATGGAGGACCCTGTCAAAAAAGACCGGGATAACGAAGCAGTGGTGTGGGAACACATAGAAAGCTGGATATGTGCTGGTCCCATCAATATGATAAGATTTTTAGTGCAGACTTGAGTCTTACTCTGAGCCTGGTGAGGATGGGCTGGTGTCTGAGGAATGGGGTGACTGCTGAGTGGTGTTTTAGGTACGTCCACTGAGGAGGCTCCCACCATTCTGTGCCTACTACCCAGAAACCCCACAAGCCTCTGTTCCCACACTCGGTCAACCACCTCCCTCTCAGGCCTTGAAGCTTCTACTTTCTTCCAATCTGTCTTTCCTCTCACTGACCCATGGCTCATTTTTCATTTTTGTTCTGTCTTACTAACTGCAGATTCTTCAGCTCTCGTCCCAGGCCCTGAGTTAAGTTCCTCTTTAGACATAACCCATCTGGGAACCATGACACGTAAAACATCACCCGTGTCATCTGCAGGTTCTTGGAATCATAATCTGAAGGTGAGGTGGGCTATCAGATAGCAACTGGCAATCTGCCCATCCCCTTCATTGTCCAGCTGACTCACCATGTACCCGGCAATTATGAGCAGAGCTGTGCCCCTCCCAAGTCTGACCCCAGGACTTTGGCATGTAATGTACTTGGAGATGAGGTATTTAGAGAGCCACTGGAGTGAGCCCCAGTCCAAATGATCTGTGTCCCTATAAAAAGAAGAGGTAGGCTAGAGACACATACAGAGGGAGGGCTGAACGAGAACAGGAAATGATATCATCTGCGAACCAAGGAGAGAGACCTCAGGACAAAGCATATTCAGGGCTCCAATTTCAGGCTCTCTAGTTGTGGGATGTCGATGTGTGCTATGTAACCCGACCACTGAAGTGCTTTGTTGCACAGCACCTCATGCTGTTGTGCCAGGGCCTGAGACACAGCTGTGGAATGACCAGCTGAAGTAAAACAGCAGCTGGGAGAGAACCTGTCTTCATATCAATGCCCCCCACTCCCGAAGTTTCTGTGGGTTATTATTTCTGTTCTTCACAGCCCTCCTCAAGGGAAATTCATGATTCTCTTAACTTGCAGTAAAGAAACTGTTGTATGAATTCTGTTTGGTATTAGAATAAAAACCCAGAGCCAGGTACTGGGGAAAAGCTGAAATATCAGAGAGACAGGAACAAACCACAGTCAATTCTCGCCCAGCCAACTCCTCAGGCCTCCCACACAAATCCCCCGACTCCAATCTTCTCTGCCCACAGCCAACAAGGGAAGTGGCCAGGGAAGCTGAAATCCTCCCCTTTCTCCGTCAACCCAGCTGTCTAACTTTCTGGCTCAACTTTCGTAGAGCTAGGCATAGAGGTGTGTGCTGCCACTGCATGGCTGTTAGGTCTTGAACTGGCAACATCCAATCAGACTCCGCCTCCCTCCCCTCCGGGGTGATGGAGTTAAAGGCATGGGTCACCACTCCCTGACCTTCTTGGTTTGGCTCTGTCTGTCCTCTGATATTTCAGACTATTTATTATTATTTATTAAATATACAATATGTCACCACAAGAAACAAGCTTATGTCTCTCTTTCAAAGCAGATGACCGAGTCACTATCGCCAAGTGAACTCTGCCCTACTCCTCACTTGTGTTCCCAGATACCCCACACTATTGCGTGGGTGGAAGCCTCACTTGATTGTAAAGCATCCAGGGGAGGCAGAGGTGTCCAGCCCACTGACAACATGTGGACAGGTAGAGGGCTCCCTTCCTTCTGTTAGCTTCTGTGGGAAGGTGTGCCGTGAGAGGACATGGTTCCTAATTGCCAATTCAGCCATGATAGGCAAATGCTCATGGAGTTGTCTGCATGGCTGGACGATTCTTTCTATGTGAAAGTCTGAGGGAGTAAGAAATGACTTGGGCAAAAGGGAATGTCTCTGCCCTACAGCCAATTTAAGACTAGCCTGGGGGAGGTGCATGCAGGGTCCCAAGCTGGGAGAGGCTCTCCACAGCCTGCCTTGGGCAGCCGGCGCTCCGGGAGGCTCCTCTGCTCCTTATTTATACGTTTGCAAACACACACGGCTGCACATGCTTGCCTGTCCCAGGGGGAATTTAAGTCAGTGTTGTTGCTGAAGAAAGGTCATGGTCGTCTGGGATGATTCCTGCATTCAGAGACAAAACACCCCGGCTTCCTGCCATGACTCTACTCATGGTTCAGTGCTTACAGAAAATTAACCTTTCTGTATCCATCTTTAAAGTGCCTGGATGCTGAGCTTCAGTCTGTATGGAGCCCGGGAGCTCAGGTTACCCTAAATCCCTAAGAATTTCAGGTACGCTGTTGGGAACCAGTTTTTCTGCAAGCATTCACTGAGAACCTGCCTTGTGGGGGACACTGGTTAATTGGGGGGAGACACAGAAGTGAGTAATTCTCCACCTCTGCCCTAGGCAAATAGCTACATAATAAATACCGTGCTGCCTAGGAGACAAAAGCTCAGAAAAGAAGAGGTGGGGATGGCAGCCATGACCCTGGTCACTGGATTGTATTCTTCTGGTATCCCACCTTAGTGGGTTGCAAGTGACTACCCCTTGTTAGGTGAGGGCATGGACTGTTTGCCGAAGATGTCTCAGGCCTGATAGAGTCCACTGAAATCATGTGTGCAGTCAGACATGTCAGGCTTCTGCTTGCTGCTGTTAGGGAATGCACTTTTCCACTTTGGCTCCTGCTTTGACCAGAAGATGTGACTAGGGTCGACCCCTTGGGTTGTGAGGAGGGTGAAAGGACCCATCTAGAGCCCTTGCTCACTGGTGGGAAGTTCTAAGCCAATGGTTCTCAATCTGTGTGTTGTGACCCCTTTCTGTGATGGCTCAACCCTTCCTCAGGAGTCACCTAAGACCATCCTGCATAGCAGATATTTACATTACGATTTACAACAGTAGCAAAATTAAAGTGATGAAGTAGCAATGAAAATGATTTTATCGTTGGGGGGGGATCACCATGACGTGAGAAGCTGTATTTAAAGGTCTGAAGGGTTGTGGCATTAGGAAGCTTGAGAACCGCTGTTCTAAGCTATTCTCAGTGGCGTCTCTTCTCAGGGCTCCATCACCCTTCTTTCCCACTGGGTCTACTGAGCACACCTCTTCCTGGAAGGTGGGCAGGTTTAGGGGTACAGTGTCTGGGCAACTGATAAGCAAGTGTGTACAATCACAACAGCACTACCATAGTGAAACACAGATCAGCTGTGCTGTCTCCCATATCTCTGTGTGACTGGGGCTTGTCCCTTTGTGGACTACGTGGCACAGTGTGCATCACTGGAGACCTCTCTGTGCTTTAGAGATTCGTCTTTACCATAACATCCACCTCTTCCTTCTATTCCTTAGTCATGCGTGGAAAACCATGGAAAATGTCAGGTGCTTCTGACATTTGTCAGCTGGTTGTTCCCATGTGACTGGGTGGTTGGTTAGGGGTGTATTTGGTGTTTAGCTCTGTAACAGTTGGGTTGCAACTGATCAACTGTTTTCAGGAGAGATATTATTGGTGCCAAACTTGGGAATGTTGACATAGTCTTCTAAGCAGAGATAGCTTGGGGTGGTGTGACCTAAGGGTCAGGTTGGAGCCCCTGAATTGTGTCGTCTGACTTACATGGCATTTCCTAGACTTTACAAAGCAGCTCTGATGCCCACCTCTCTCCTGTGAATATAGAGGCCAGAGGAAGATGTTGGGTGTCCTCTGTCAATCTCCATCCATTCCCATGAGACAGCATCTCACTGGACCTAGAGCTTGCTTTGTTCAGCTACACTGGTGGCCAATAAGGCCCAGGGATGCTCCTGCCTCTGCCACCTCCCCACGGTTGGGGTTATGGACATGCACAGCCACACACAGCTTTTTACACGGATGCTGAGATCTGAACTCAGGTTGTCAGGCTTGGGCCTCAGGTGTTTTTACCCAGTGAGCTATCTTCTCGACCCCAATTCTAGCTTCTCATGAAAACAGAAATGTAGACAGTTAAGGTGGCATTGCCCAAAAGGCCAGGGAAGCTAGTGCAGTATCTGGCTACCCACCCTTGGCCTAGATCCCTGTTAAACCCTTGAATTTCTCCTGTTTCTTTAGATGGTTGAGCTGTGGCATATGGCTACTTTGTTGTCACTGGGGAAATGTATACATTTGTTAAAAATATATTCCTGCCATAGTCATGAGAATGGAGTCAATACTGAGTTTTGCTGAGGGTTTTCGGGGACTTAGCTTCAGGGAGCTCTTTCCCACACATGGTAGTAGCTCTGACAAGGGATGGCTTTATCTTGTTCCCACTGGACTATAGCTTCGCACAGGAGGTGGGTGTGACTGCTGCCAGGCACAGGTATGGTTTTAGAGATGGACTGTGGCTTTCCTGGGAGAGGAGGCGTTTTACCACTGTGTGGGTAATGGACAAGAGATCTGTGATGTTACCTGCTGTGAAGATTCACACTTGACATTTTATTTTGAGGCTGAAGCTTTCCGAGTCTGTTGCCAGATGGCTGGAGCAACAGCTGACATTGGACAGCCAGCTGCTCAGGGACTGAGAACTGCAAACATCCACACATTTGCACATGCCGTTGTCACCACGTGGGAGGGTGGGCCATGACTGACAGAGTTGGGCAAAGCTTTGCTGACCCCAGAGAGCTGAGCCCTAGGTCACCATCAGGTGTTTGTGGAAAGCTGGGAAGGGGCAGAGTAGAAGGAATTGTTAGTGGTGAGCCAGGCCGTTCGCTGCTTAACTCAACTGGGTCACTCATTTTGTGGGCACTTTCTAATCGATGAACAGAAGAATTAAGACATGGAGCCTGAGCAGGAGCCTAGCGATGAGTGATGGCGTGTGTGTGTGTGTGTGTGTGTGTGTGTGTGTGTGTGTGAGAGAGAGAGAGAGAGAGAGAGAGAGAGAGAGAGAGAGAGAGAGAGAGACAGAGAGAGAGAGAGAGAGAGAGACAGAGAGAGACAGAGAGAGACAGAGAGAGAGAGAGACAGAGAGAGAGAGACAGAGACAGAGAGAGAGACAGAGACAGAGACAGAGAGAGAGACATACACACACACAGAGAGAGACAGAGAGAGACAGAGACAGAGAGACATACACACACACACACACACAGAGAGAGAGAGAGAGAGAGAGAGAGAGAGAGAGAGAGAGAGGCGGGGGGGGGGGGACAACAATAATCTTGTCATTCCCCATGATGGAGTGTAGGCGCTCAGCCAAGGCCAAGGTGAGGACATGTACATGCCCTGGAAAGCATAGCATGGGTGATATTGGCAGATAGACCTGCAGCCAGGCCAGGAGGGCCTCACCAATGGATGTTTCACCAATGGAACTTTTTAGGGGCGGTGGCCTAGTTTAGTGTATAGTTTACAGAGGTGACCATGCTGACCATTTGTTGGAAAGTATAAAGACGTTAGACCCACTGCCTTACTCTGACTTCACCTGAAGCAGGCCTAGGACTCTTAAGCTATGAGCCATACAGTTATCAGACAGGCTGGGTTAGAACCAGCTGCCTAGTTTGGAATCCAACACCGTCCTTAGCGGTGGAGACAGACAGACGTGCACGCTTAGGCCTGATAGTGGGATGATGATGATGAAGATGATGAAGAAGACACAGATGAACTGGCTTTGTACCCCACTCATCTTGGTGTTGTCTTTGACTGTACAGAGAGTCCCTTCCCTGTTTCCCTCCCCCCCTCCAGCCTCCCTTCCTCCCTCCCCCCCCTTCCTCCCTCCATCCTCAGAGCAGTACACCACGGGCCTCTCCTTCCTGGGTTCATTCCTTTTCTCTGGATCCTCTGAGATGCTGTCTATGATGCAAACCTATCCCACTTCCCTGACTCTGCCTTAGCTGCTTAAGATGGCTGCTTCCCACTTCCACCAGGGCTCCTCAGGGGACCACTGGGTGAATGTTCCTGGTTTACTTACAAGAAGGATTCTGTGATGGCCAGAACAGGGGCAGGGACCTTTGGAGGGATTGTAACCTTCCACTCCCCTTTGCTCATGTCTTACACCCCATCTGCACACCCTTCTCTAAGTCCAGTCTCTGCTAATGATTCCCCCATCCACAGGGACAAGCCTGGGGCCCTCAGTTCCAATGGGAGGGGTTGGTGAGACTTTCACAGGATATATGCAGAGAGGAAGGACTGACATGCAAGCTCTGAGCAGAACAGGCCGGGAATATGGAGGGCACAGACCAGACAAGGCCATCAGCACAGCCAGCCTCTGGCAGCCTCCCCCAAAGGCCATGGATGACGTTGTTCCTGACCTCTGCTATGGCCTTCAGGATGGCCTCCCTTGACGATCCTCCTTGAACTAGATTGCTGGTGTGTCGTGGGAAGGCCTTTATAACTGTGTATCCATGCGAGCATCACTTAGTGATGAAGTGGACTATCACATATTCATAACTGTGTGTGTCACTAAACAACCAATCATGAGGGGATTAGTGCAGAGCATACGACGTGGCGGAGGGAAAAGCAAAGGCAATTAGGCATGGCAGTACACACCGATAATCCCAGCACTCGAGGCTGATGGAGGTTGATCGTGAGGCTAGCCTGAGCTACAGAATAAGACTGATAAACTACCTGGCAAAGGGTACTCGAAGAAGGGAGAGCTTGCTCTGGTTCATGGTCTGAGGATGTGGTCCTTCCTGGCTAGGAGGATGTGGCAGGAACTTGAGGGGTCATAGTCCAGAAGCTGGGGGGGGGGGCGAGGGGAGGAGATACCTGCTGGTTCTCAGCTGTTTTTTCTCATTCTCTCCAGGTCCCCAGTCTGTGCAATAGTGTCTCCTCTCCTTATTTAGCTCTGTCTAGAAACTACTCCAGAGATGAGCCCTGGGCTACATCTTGTAGGTGATTCTAGAGCTAGTCTAGTTGACAATGAAGATTAGGGCTCACAGTGATGCTATCTCAGGAAAATAATAATTAATAATAATATAAATGAACCCAAACAACTAAGAGTAAAGAAGACACAGGAGTAACCTACAGCCAAAGAGAATCAGACCAGCATGTGTCTGCCCACCTGGGGTGCAACAGTCCATAGTCCCCTACTCAAGCAGGGGCGGGGGCTGAGTCGTGGTTTCCCTTAGATCCTGGTGGGGGAGTAAAGATCACCCTTGGGCTTCAGTGAGATGCTGCTCAGGGGTAAAAGGTGTTCCTGGGCCTAGAAAGAACTCCTGTTGGTCCGGCTGTGAGGAGTCAGGGTGTTAGGGTTGTAGGGTAGATCAGAGAGGCCATTTGAAGTAGTGGGGGAGACAGAGCTATTCCTGTTCAGGAGTCAATCACAAGATGGCACACTGCCATGGGTGGGCCTTCGCCCTGCTCACCTGTTCCTGGTGCCAAGCACATGTTTGCCTCTTTCCGTGTTAATTCTCCGTGAGTCTCAATCTTCCTGTCTTGGAAGGAGGAGCATGAAGCCTTGTCTCCCAAGATCACTGCAGCCCGTGGAAAAACACATTCCAAGATCAAGGCTAGGGTGTATGTCATTCTAACAGGGGCTGTCGTTTGAAGGGTAGTGCTCTTAACGTAGGCGTGTAGCACATGGTAGGAGCCAGAGAATAACACCAAGGACTCCACGGATATCACTTGGGCTACCTGGTTCTGCCACCAGTGCCATCATGCTTGTGTGTGGTAGATATCCGCCTGGAAGCTCAGAAGCTCAGGTAACAGGCTGGGATTCAAACCCAGGCAGTCTGGCTCTAAAGCCTGTTCCTTTTCCACTAAGCCAGGCTGCCTCGGTGTAGTCCCTGGTGATGGTACCAGGCTCTGTTCTTCTCCTACCCCATGTATTTCAGTGACAGCCAGGTGGATGCAAAGTGCCTAGTGGAGCTGCCTTGGAAGCGCTGAACCTTGAGGGCAGATGCACAGCGCTCACCAAAGCTCCCTTCACAGCGGGCTCTCCTGTACTTCAGATGAGGAGGAGGGACTGTCCACTGCTCCTACCCCCACTAGCCCAGCTGTCATGAGGGACTGTTGCTCTGAGTCACTGTGCCCTGAGCTGTTGTCAAGAGGGATGTGATTTTCCTCCTGACGTTCAGTCTCCTGTGTGTTTCAATTACAGTGGAGAGAAGACTGGGTCCTTGGGACCTGGGCTGTCCTTGGGGTCCATCTGGTATGGCTGGCTGGACAGCATGCACAGGTCATCAGAACAGGTGACCGTCTAGTTTAAATATCTAGTTCTGTTGGAATTAAAGGGAACCGAGTTTAAAAAGGGAGAGCTGTCATGTGAAGATGCACGCCAGCACTGCTCTGTCTTCAAGCAAGGACACTCTCTTAGGATGGGACATGGGTGGCAGGGCATTGGCTGAGCCTTCAGGCTGGTGCCCTCCAACAGGTTTGATGCTAGCACTACAGAATTGCTGGACTTTGAGGAAGCTGTTGTCTAGAAATAGGAACATGGAGAGCCATGTTTCTAACCCTCAGGAAAAGCAAGTCCTGTGGCCAGAGCAAAGGACCAGACTGTCGACCGGCTGCAGAGTGCAAGGGTAAGCTGGTGTGCACCTCCCCTTGGGTCCTCTCAGCCACTCTGAGGCGGTTGGGCCCACTTAAGAGAAGCAGGTGCAAGTGTCAAAGATGACTCCAGAAGGGGAAGGAGCGGTCATCTTTGGCTCCTTCCCCAAACACTGGCCCCTTAGGTGCAGGTGAATTTGACATCTGCTGCAAACATCACTTCTATGTGTCTCGGTGTTCCCATCTATAAAATTGGCTTCTTGCAGTGAGATTTAAATATGACAAGAAAGAGAAAGCATGGAGCCCTGCATATAGTAGACCTAGGAAATAGATCAATGAATTCATTTATTAACAGATGGACAGATAATAGTTGGGTAAATGGATGGATGGGTGAATGGGTGGATGGATGGGTGGATAGATTGATGGATGCAAACTGACAGGAAGGGGCAGCTGAGAAAAAGTAGCTGGAATTCTCTCTCAGAAAGAAGTCCTCTACAGGTTCCTGGGGCACCTCAAGCTGGTGTGGGGGCTGCTCCCCTGAAGATGACTTCCAAGTATTTACTCTGGATGCAGATGAGGTTTCCTGATAGCTAGTGACCTCACTATACCTGGGCTCATGTTTGCAGTACTGAAAGGCCCTAGGCAGGGCTTATTGGGGTGCACTCCTTGGTAAAAATCAAGTGATCCTTCATCCTGAGTGCTGGGACTTACTTCTAGCTGTCCTTGTTCAGACACAGAGACCCCTAAATCACCACTCTTCAGGTACTGGCTTGATGCTGGGTGGGTTCCCTAGAATGGGGGCAGAGAGTGGGTACCCCAATACCTCTGGGCGAAGGTGGAGATAAATGGTACAGTTCTCTTAGAGGAGGTGACTTTGATACTCAAATGGATTTCATGGGACAGAGAGGGGCGTTCCAGGTGGAGAGATCAAAGGTGACAGGGACTCAGAGGCATAGGCAGATGCGGAGGTGTTTTGGGGACTCATAGAACAGGGTTTATCTCCTCCTCATATCAAATATGGAGAGCTGAGAGGTTCAGCACAGCAAGGCAGGTTAGCAGGATGTGAGACAGGGAGTATGGCTCCAGGGGAGGTCTAGCAGGTGTCGGACTCTGGGTCACAACAGTGCTTCCTGTGTGATTTTTTTGATTCAGTTTTGCTTCTGTAACGCGAGGATGTATTCCCACCCCGTGTGACACCCAATGCCCCCCCCACATGATACTTTAGTAATGTAACCCCAAGTACAGAGCCCAGCTCCACCTGCCTGTGACTGTCACTTCTTCATGATCTGATCTGGATATGTCTTGACTGCACACATGTGACCCTGACCGTGGCCAGTCTTCCTTAGGTACACCTGTCCCTGGAGCTGAGCATCAGAAAGCTATTCTATCAAGGACTGGGTGGAGTTACCATCACACACCTGAGTGGCATTGAGACTCAGCAGGGACCTGATGCCTAGGCTGAAGGGACACAAACTTGCTAGTCAAGCAGGGGGTCTCCTCAGATGTGTCAGGACTGAGTTCAGGTTGACAAGAAGGGGCTGGGAATGGTGCACAGCTTCACCTTCACCCTGACATTCTGGAACCATTCACATCCTGGCTGGTCCTCTGGCCACTATAATATTCTCTTCGGGAATGGGGCATCAGATCTTTGTGGGACACAGGACAGGCCCCAAGTTAGTGTCTATGTGTCCTAGGTAACCTGGGCTTCATGGTGGATGATTCTGTCTCCATTCCTTGTCTTCACCAGAAGTCAGAGAGGGAACTGGCTTCCTGGACAGTGGTAAGGACTCTCTGGAGACAGGATCTGTGTCCTGGAAACAAATTCAGAGAAAGAGCATGAGGTACTCCAGCCCCTCTGCTAAGATGATGCATAATGGGAACTGAGGCTCCAAGGGAGCAGAGCAAACCAGCTTCTGGCAGATCTCCTGTGTGGACTGCCCTCTGCCTCTTCCTATTCAGAAAACACACAAGAGAGGACATCTTCCTGCTCCATAGAACAGTGAGGGGTCATCCAGGACCCTCCTCGTGGTACCCCATCCTGTGTGCTTCCTTTTACTAAACCGAATCTTCCCACTTTCATTTTCTCTGGCAGGCATTATGTGACCCTCATGGTCAGGCAGTGCAGGGGCCTCCTGAGGTCTAGTACTCATGATGGGTCTAGCCTCCTCAACACAGGCTGAAGTCCTACTGACCTTTGGATGACCTTCAAACCTGGGATGGCCAAGGGGCTGGAGAGGCTGGACCTGGGCCCTGCCAATAGCCAGCTGAGTGTCTGTGGGCCCAGTGTTGGGCAGGAAGTGCTGCCCATTGGAGGTTTAAGGGCAGGGTATCTGGTGTGGGTGGATCTGGCGTGAGGCCAGAACACCCTTGCTTGCATGTGAAGAGCCTATTGACAAGCGGCAATCTTGGGATGTCACTGTCTCCTAGGGCTCTGCATCATCAGGACACAGTGGCCCCTGAGGAAGTGTGAGATGGAAGTGTGGGTAGTCAGCTCCCCTGAGGTTTGGGGGTGGCTCCTCTCCACTTTAGCTCTCAGGGCATGTCACCTCCCTGTTTGACATCTGTCACTCCCACCTCTTCATGTCTTCATGTAGCCTCTTCTTCATTGCATGTCCATCCCTAGACTTCTTTATTATCTAGACAGTGGATAAAGCCTATCCAGTAGAGAATGTCCTCACCCTGTCTCACCATTCAATTCCCAAGTGAATTTTCACTCTGGGACACTGGGGGTGTATGGTAGATGTGGTGATTTGAAAGAAAATGGCCTCCAAAGGGAATGACACTATTGGGAGGTGTGGCTTTAATGGAATAGGTGTGGTCTTGTTGGAGGAAGTATGTCGCTGTGGAGGTGGGCTTTGAGGTCTTAGAGCATTTCCTGTTGCCATTGGATCAATATGCAAGGGTTCTCAGCTCCAGCACCATGTCTGCCTGCATGCTGCCTTGCTTCTCGCCATCATGATAATAGACTGAACCTCTGAACTGTAAACAAACCACCCCAATTAAATGTTTTCCTTTAGGAGAGTTTCTGTGGTCATGGCATTAATTCACAGCAATAGAAACCCTAACTAAGACAGTGGGGACACTCTTCACCCAGCTACAGGACTTGGCCCCCACCTGACATCCTAGCCAGGCTCCTCTTGGCCTCTTCCCGTCACAACTGCTTCTCCTGAGCCCCCCTTTTCTCCCCAAGCTTGCTTCCCTGTTCTAGAAAAATCCAGTGTCTCTCCAAGTTATTATGGTTCCTGAGATCTCCTCTTACTTCTGCTGACCTCCAAATCCATTCACTCCTCCTAGGACCCGTCCTGGAAAAATCCAGTGTCTCTCCTGGCAATTATGGTTCCTGGGATTCACTCCTCCTAGGTTCTGTCATCCATACCTTCTTTCTTGAAGCCTTCTGTAAGACTCCAGCTAGTACAGTCACCACTGTGGCTTTTCTGGAGTTGTCGGCGACACTCAGTAGCTTCTCTTGTTCCCTCTGAGGTTGGGAAGTTTCAGTTTCATGTCTCAGCCAGCTTTCTTCCCTACTGCAGGTGTGAGATGTCATGTGCCAAGCAAGTGTCACCACTGCATGCTCTTGGCCACTCTAGGAAGTGGCCCTGTCATCATTCTTATCTTACAGAGGATGACACAGACTCTGAGAGCTAAAGCCGCTCACCCAGGACTCTGCAGAAGTTGGAGCTTAGATCTGTGCAGCTTCCCATGGTAGGTACTTCTTGGACGTCACATGTAGCAGTCACAACCAGAAGCTTCAGGCACTTGGCTCACCCTTGGCTCATTAGCCAGCTGAGGTTCTGAGTCCAAGAGACACTGGGCAGACTTCCCTTGGTGATGGTAGCTGGTCAGTAAGGTATTTTTGCCCAGGCCTAGGTAGTCAGGGACACTGCATACAGAAGGCCATCCAGGAGGCATTGGAGGCTGTCACTACTTGTGTCCAGAAATCTGGAGTACTCTCCCTGTCTAAGCAGGGGGCACAGATTCAGTTTCTGCTCCACAGGGATTCCAGAAGGATCTAGGGTTCTGAGCTCCTTTGCAGATGGCCTGGGGCTCAGAGGGCAGTCCACCAGGCTTCCTGCATAGGTAACGAAGCAATTACTTTACCCAGGAAGACCCACCAAGGCCAGAGGAGTGGAGCTGGAAAGGGTTTCAGGTGGAGTCAAAGGGGATAAAAACCTTTCTATCCACAAAGGAAAATGTGTCCTGCCCAGCCATACTACAGCCCTTGGTAGAGCAGTCTTCCCAGAGGCCTAGGTGATGTTGGGTTTTCATTGTAAAGATTTTCAGGTCAAAGCTCTGGCCATCTCCATTTCATGGAAGAACTGAATATATAAGAGCCGCCTGGCTGTTGTAACAAGTAGCCCCAGACCCTGTCAGTAGTTTGGAACATCTGTGTTAGTGCACAATGCAGGGCTGTGACTTCTTCAGCTCTGGAAGATATCCCATTTCCCGGCCTTTCCTAGCATCCATGGGCTACCTTCATTCTATTTCTGTGTGGTAATATAGTTTATATTTAATAAAATCAGCCTGGAATCTCAGAGAGAGGAAACAGGCTACAGTCAATTCTTACACAGCCAACTTTTTAGGCCAAACAGTATAAAAGTTATCTTTAAGAGATTTTTCGTTTGTTTGTTTTTGGCCTGGCTGGTTGTTTTTATAGAATATTTGAATGTTTGTTTATGTTTGTCTTAAATATATTTTTGTTAGGTTGTTTTATTTTGGGGTTTAACTTTGTATCATAATTTTAGAGTTAGGATTCAAAATGTAAATTATTTTTGATTTGTTTTTAGACTTTGAATTTATAGAAATATAAAAAGATTTTTGTTTTTTGAGTGATAGGATTAAAGGCATAGGTCACTGCTTGGTCATTTTTGTATTGAGATTAAAGGCATGAGTTATAATTTTTATAACTTGACTGTGGATGATTTTTTTGATATTTTAGGCTGACTTTATTAAATATAAAATAAATCACCATATTCCTGGCCCACACATTACTCTAGCTACTGGCTTTGGAGACCATGTCTCCTCTCTACATTCAGTCACCTCTCCTTCTGGTGATGACATTTCAGCCATCACGTGGATAATCTGAGGTCGTCTGCCCAGCTCAGGCCCTCAACATGAGCAGGTCTGCATAGCCCCTGTGCTGGGTAAAGTGACTACACAGTGTCGCTGGGCTAGTATATCTATCTGTCAAGCCTGGAAACCCTGCATTTTCCCAGAAGCAGGCAAGTTGTGTGGCTGAGATATGCCCACCACACACCTTGACTCAGGGAACAGTGGAGACATCCTCTGCTAATGGATCATCATGGCATCCATAGCCAGAACTTGCCCCCCTCCCCCCAACTTGGCCTGAAACCTAGAAATGATGTCATAACTTAACAATAAAACCAGAATTGGAAGCACAGATGATTGCTATCATGGGTAACCCTGCTTGCCTCAGAGCTTTGTGGAGGTTTCTTTTGGCCTAGGAAATAGATACAGAGGGAAAGAATGTTCTGGAGCCTTCCCAGAAGTCTACAGCAAACTATGGAGAATCTAAGCCCCCAGATGTCCCTCACCATGTTTATTTCACTGGGCTATTCTTGGTGCTGGGGGATAACCGTAAACGGTGCTCTGTCCCTGTTCCCAGGGTCTGGGCTCCTGTGAGCGAGACAGCTTGAAGTGGGGGTGAGGTTGGTTTAAGTTCCAGAGGGCAAGGAGAGCCAGTGGTTATTGCCAGGCAGGGAGTGTAATCGAGGCAAACTCAGACATCTGTGCTGAGGAAGCCTGTGGCAGCTGTCGGGAGCAGGGTGGGGTGCATGGGAAGTGCTGAGGAAGCCTGTGGCAGCTGTCCGGAGCAGGGTGGGATGCATGGGAAGTGCTGAGGAAGCCTGTGGCAGCTGTCCGGAGCAGGGTGGGGTGCATGGGAATAGGACCAGAGCCCTTGTTGGAAGACCAGAGCCCAAGCTTCATTTTCCTTGGACAGATGCAGAAGTATGACCTAGTCTGTCCTATTGCCGGCCATTGCTAGAGACAGCTTTTTCAATAGGGATCACCAGGGCCTGAATTCTTAACTCCAGATACCTGGGTCCAGGGAGGCTCAGATTTGGGCCACCACAAGGTGGAGGTGTCTGCAGATGGCAGGCCCTTGCTACTGGTGTGAACACACAGTGTGTATCTTTGCGCAGATAGAGACTGATAGGGACTCATAGATGCGGTGGGGGTATTCCTTGGACACCCTGACTGGGGGGATAATGGAACCCAGATGTGGGTGAAAGAAAGGAGAGCAGGTGTGAGTTAATCCACTCAATGAGCGGAGGAGACTCCGCTACTCCTTACAATAGTTCTTTCTCGTGGTAGTAACCCACAGCTTCCAGGGACCCTGTAAAATGCTGGCTTTGGTGCAGTGGGTCAGGGTGAAGCCAGAGACAATTCCTAATGAAATCCCAGATGATCAAGGAAGATGGTCTACAGAGTTGGGGGGAGGCAGTGGTGTGAGGCTTACACCCCATGCAACAGATGGAGAACCTGGTGCACCAAGGGAAATGAGCATCGTGAGAATGGGTGTGGCTGGTGCTCTAGCTGGCTGGCGCAAAGGTTGGGGTTCTTCTCAGAGAGAGAGCCTCTTAAAGCATCCAGATCAGGAAGGAAGAGACCCCTGTGCATGGAGCACCTCCTGTGGGCCGGGCTTGCTCATGTCCTTACTGCAGGTGGCACCTGTCCTTGCTTCCTCTGTGCCAGAAGCTCAAAGAAGCTCTATTACTGTGACCTCAGTCACAAGCCAGGACAGGAGAACTCTGAACAGCTACCTGCTGGTCAGGGACTCTGCTGCATATAAGAGTCCTGAGGACTGTCTGCGTCTATGTCTATGTCTTGGCTCTTCTGAGGCTGTCTGCTTTCTAGGAAGCAACCCCTCAGAGGTACCTATGGATCCCCTTAACAAGGGTGTTTTTTCTGGAGTTAGATAGTGGCAGTGTGTGTGTGCGTGTGTGCATGTGCGTGTGCGTGTGCGTGTGCGTGTGCGTGTGTGTGTGTGTGTGTGTGTGTGTGTGTGTATAGGCAGCTCCCATACCCACCTTAACTCTTCCAGGCTCAGGGTGTCAGAAGACTCAGGCCAAGCCTTTGAGATCCCTGGGGCCACACTCAGGGGTAGGTATTCCAAGGAGAGATACTAGCCCCACTGAGCCCCTCTAGAGCACTGTAAAATGTAATACACTAGTCTCAACTAGTCAGAGGTTGATAAAGAAATGCACCAATCTGTACAACCATGTCCCTACCTTCCAAAGCTGTTATCATCTGCTAGGGTTCAGGGACTGTCACCTAGAGGGATAGAGCTGCTGGAGAGTGGGAAGGGGTGGGCTGCACACTCACATCCCAGAATTGCCTGTCATCATTAGTGTTTGCACCAGATTTTGCTTTTTCCCTTAGTAGAATGAAGAACAAGTTCCTAATATGACTGTTGGCTGAAGCTTTGAGTTAGCATGAAACTGCTGGCAGGGGGCAGACATCTTGGGTGAAGGTGTTAGTATAGGGTGGGCAGTGCCATCAGGGCAGGAGAGCCACATAGTTGGAAGAAGATGTAGTTGGCAGGCAGGTGGACAGCTGTTCTATTGTGCCCATACCCCTGCTGATAGGCATCCTATCTCTGGTTGGCTTTTGCTTTGGGGTTTGAAGGAGAAACTGAGTCAAGACCCGTGAGCCCTCATCTGTCTCTGGGATGAGTATTGGTGCCCCCTTTTTCCAGGGATGGCATTTTTCGCTAGCTGGGTTCTTCCTGCCCCATGGCTTTTAATCTGAAACCAAAGAGACTGATCATGCCTACCTAGTCTGTGGTCTGAAGAGCTACTGGGGTTATAGTTGCCTTGGCAAAGGTGTAAAGTGGGCTCTAAGGTAGGGATGGGCTTGCTAAGATCTGGTACTCTTGTGCCCGGGTTTAGGCTCCTTTTCTGATGGTGCCTGGGTGAGGGACACTTGCCTGGAAGTCTTGGCTCTGTCTCTTTCTCAAGAAGAGGATACTGAGGTCCAGAGAGAGAGCCTCCGTCTAACCTGCAGGGCCGGCCAGGGCCTGGTTTTGGGTACCTCATCACTCAGCTGGAGTCCAACACCCAGGTCTCCCCCAACAGTCTCTACGCTGGCTGTTTTCATCCATCTGAAAGTAATAAGAGGCAAAGAGAGGGATGAAATACCTCTAACATGAAGTTTTATCCTGTGGTTTGCGATTCTTTTGGTCAGAACACATCTCAGTGTGGAGTTGGTGAGGGAAGGGCCAAGAAAGCTGTGTGTCCCTGCCAGGACCTCACAAGGAGCGGCCAGCTGGAGCCTTTGAAAACAGGTCGTTCACAGGAGTGCTCCTTGACACCCCTCTGCTATCTTTGTGCCTCTGCTGGGTTCCTTTCTCAGACCAGAGCTGCTGGGCTTAGGCCAGCTCCCAAGGCTTCTGTAACTCCCCTCACCTTAGGATCTAGTGCGGGAAGCTTTCTGGGATGCCAAGGTCCTAAGAGTGGGACTGAGTGAAGGGTCTCCTTGACTTTTGTGCTCCTCTGTTTCAGCCCTGCTTTCTCTTATTTCTCCCTCTCGGCTGCAGCATCCCAAGCATGTTATGGTTCTGTCTTCTGCCATTGACCCTGGCTAGTCCTCACTATATGTTTCTCCATATTCCAGAACATTCTGTGGTTCCTATCACCTCTGATACTCCACATCCAGAGTCTGTTCAATCCTGTGGCCACAAGCTCTGAGGATCAGGCCATGAATGTTTATCACCGTGTTCCCAGGTCTATTTTGGATATTTCATAGTCAATATTTGTGGCTGGTGGTTGGTGACAGGGTATCACTGCTGAACCTTTTTTTGAGGCCCAGACTCAGCTCTTAGATGGGTAGGACATTTGGATGTTCATGGCTTAGGCAGGGCCACAAAGAGAAAGAGGATGGTGCCCTGGGGACATGGAGAAGAGGAGAGGACAGGGCTCTGGCTTCAGTAGGACACTGAGTGGGTGATGCTGATGTGGTGGTGGAAGTGCCCAGGACTCAGAGAGGAAGGGACCTATTTTACGGCTGTCCTGGGGAGGCTTTGTGGAGGAAGCAACATTTGACCTTTGGGCAGGCCTTGTAGGATGAGGAGGAGTCAGCCAGGGACATTCTTGGCAGAAGAATGTCAAGCGTTGAGGTGCTGGGATGTGATGGCAGCAGAGAGCTGTATGTTTGTCCTTGGATCACCATGGGCCTTGGAGATGAGGATGGAATGGAAAGAAGCTCAGGAGGTGGACAGAGTTGATCAGGCTAAGCTTTCAACTTGATGGCAGTGGTGAGCCACAGAGTTATACAGAAGGCATCCACACCTCCCCTCCAGAGATCTTCCACAGCACCCAGCTGGCTCTGGTCAAGGTGTGCATCTATTCTGTGTGAAGTTCCATGCTCCATTGTGCAGGCAGCATACCCTGCGGCTGTCATTTTTTCTTCTTCTGGTTTTAGACCCTGAAGGTCTTTCCTTTATGATTTCTTTCAGGTCTCTACTTGTGTGAGAAAAAGTGATTTTGTTCAAGACCTTCCTTTGGGACTCTGGGAAATCTTGGGGGAGGGGAACTTTGAAACCTTCAACATTTCACGCGGAACACAAACATCCCAGAGGACTGTCTCAGGTTCCATCAGACCGACAAGCAGAACATTGCCTACCAGTTTCATTCCCTGTGGCTGGCTCTGTGCTCCTCTCTTGCCTTGGATCTTTGTGCTTTTCCTGGGCATGCCCCAAGGTCTAGCTTTTCAGGGGACAGCCTAGTCTCGCTGCGAAGAGCTGAGGTGCTCACCCTTAGCCTCAGGCCCCAAGCATCTCTGGCTTCCTGAGAAGTCTGCCTTAGGACTTGTAACCTAGAGCATCCAAGATGGAAGTGGGGTCTGAGTTGCAAGAGGATGAAATCTCTTCAACAGCCGGAAGGAATATCTGGCTCCCATCTGGAATATGGGATGCTTTGGGAGGCCTGGCACTTGGACGCAACCCTGCCCCCTTCTGGTGGGACTTGAACAACACACTTACTCTCTGATTTGTGACCTACTGTAGTCCTGACCAGGGCAGCTTTACAGTGTATGCTCTAAGACTTGTTTTCTTACCTGGTGTCCCAGGCAGGTGGCAATTGCCTGGTCCCACATCCCAGTTGTGCTGTGATATGAGGGGACTAGGTGATAAACGGTGTGACTCTAACCTGGACAGCTAAGGCCTTCTACTCCTAGCTTGGCTGTTTCCTGACCTATATGCCAAGCCAAATCCCAATGACCCCAGCTCCCTGAAAATCCCTTCCAGAGATGCAGGGGACAGTTATCTTTATTGTTGGGAGGTGACAGCACATGCTGGTGGGTTAGTAACACAGGTTCTTTGGGAGCTAAGAATCTGTTCTCCTTCCCCAAGACCCCATCTTCTTCTAGCCATTATCCTGGAACCAGATGCAGGGTCTCTACCACCTAGGCCAATGCGAACAAGTGAGCAGGTAGTTGTCATCTTCTAGGACAGGATGCATCCTCCTCATCTTCATCTTTGTGGAAAAGGAGAAGAGCAGTCGGGCACCTGGACCCAGAGGCTGCTCTGAAAGTAGAGCTGTGTGGACTAGTGAGGTTGGGCTGAGGGCTGAGAGGCCTAGGGACTGCCTGAAGGACTTGAGTGCAGGTCTCATGGGATCTCAGAGTGACACTGAGCGGCACAGAGGTCTCCATCCCCATCTCATGTGAAAATGAGAGACTCTTACCATACAACAGGGGCAGGGGAACTTGTGGGGCTAATGTGGATTAGCCTGGTGTTTAATAAGTAATCCTGGCTCACCGGTGATAAGACGCAGCTCTCTACATCAAGGTATCTATTGTGCACTCCCGCCCAGCCTGAAGACTCCCAGGGCAAAATCACAGCCCAGTCTGCCCCCCCCCCCCGCCACTCCACTGCTGCCCCTGGACTTCCTGGTTAACCAGCTGGCCCCTGTGTGCCTTCATTACTGAGAATGCTCTGTGCTGGACTGGGTGACAAGACCCAGAAACTGTACTGGTAGGAAGCATGGGTTCCAAGTCTGTCTGAGAAGTGCAGTCCAGTGGCACAGGGAGACAGCAGGGATTTTATGGTGGCTAGACTGGTCAATGCTGTGAGGGACAGGGGAGATACTCCTGAGATGGTAACCTTTAGACTTATGCTGGAAGCATTTGGATGCTTCCGGGACAGTCAGACACAGGACTGCTGTGTGAAGGACCCAGGATACAGGACACATCCTTTATTGGAAGGGCCGTGGAAGTTCTGGTGAGGTAGGTGAGGGGGTGTGAGTCTGCACAGCCTCAGGAACCCCAGAAAGCCCAGCTACCCTCAGCCAACATGTATAGGGAAGACCTCACTCCGTCTTGGGAATCATGCAGCCACAATGGGTGGCCCTGGGCTTTCCTAACATCTCCTGTATCTTTGCATATTTGTGCCCTAGCTAGGCCCTCCCCTTACCTGTGAGCTCAGGACTCACCTGACTTATGGCCTCTGAGGCTTTGGAGTGGTGGTTCTGGGGAACGGGGACCCTCACAGCTGTAGAATACACTGTTAAAGAACAGGGCTCAGCACCTGGAAGACACTGGTGAATGAACGGATGGAGCAGTGGATGAATGGCATGCTGAGCTGTGTACCGCATGATGGGCAGTGCTCCCACATTAAAGTCTTCTGTTCCAAGACCCTCTGTGCTGGTGGGAAGCAACAAGGCCACGGTGAATTGAGAAAAGAGACTCTGAGTCCCCCTCCAGTGCTCGCTCAGTGTGTTTCCTGCTCCCTCAGCTGGCGCCTGTCCCCACCCCCCAGCTAGCACATAAAATGGTAATGCTCTCATTTATTCTTTAAAAATTAATCTAAAAATATTTTATGCAACGCCTCAATCACAGTTGGGAACCATTTAATTAATCCCAAGTGGTGGGACACCAGACAGTCGCCTTAATTGGTTACAATTCCTCTGGCCCACACGGCCTATTTTGAAGCTGCGGTTTCCAGCATGAAAGGCATTTCTGTAAGAGTTTGAGGTACCTGTCCTTTCCTCTGGCTCACTTCTGTGCCTGCCCCCTGGGTTTCCCTCTGCTGCTCCAGGGCCTTCCAATGAAATTACAACTTAAACAGCTTTGAAGCCTCAGCCGTGATCCTGAGGGGTTGGCAACCCGGTGTCACCTGACATTTCTTGGGGTCCAGATTTGAGTTGTGGACTTTGTGCAGATGAATTGGGAGAGACACTTCAGGGGAGGGAGCCAAAGAATGAATTATAGGTTTTCTCCAGGGGAGGGAGGCATGGGATGATTGGCAGGTAACCCTCCAGGAGAGGGAGGCATGAAGTTATTGGCAGGTGTCTTTCAGAAGAAGGGAGAAGCATGGGGTGATTGGCAGGTACCATCAAGGGAAAGAGCTAATGTGTAATTGGCTGGTACCCTCCAGGAGAGGGAGACATGGGGTGGCTGGCCAGTCTTCCAAGGCAGGGAAGCATGGAGTGTTTGGCAGGGGCATTGCGTATAACTAAGGATGTAAGCAGAAACACAGATTCCTAATCTAAATATGTCCTCAAATGAGACTGTAGCAGATATCCAGGGCTGTGTAGCAGTACCAGGTGTGGGTCTTTAACCAAAGTTATTTTCTAACACTTCCCAAGCCATCACTGGAAGATGGACGTGTGACAGGGCTGCACCTCCTGAGGTGCCAGGGAGGGTCTGTTTCCACCTTCTCTGTGGTTTCTGGTTCTCTTGGTGTTCTTGGCTTGTAGACACTTCATCAACACTCACCTTCATGTTCCTATGGTTTGTATTTGCCACATGGTGTCTGTTCTAATGACTCTTTCTGACCTGAGTACCTCTCTACCAACCTGTCCCCAGGCACAGTGATATTCTGAGATGCTGAGATAAGGGCTTCACTCAGTACATGATTTGGGGACTGTCTAAGAGTTTCTATTGCTATGAGCAGACAACATGGCAACTCTTATAAAGGAAAACATTTAATCGGGTGCTGGTTTACAGTTCAGAGGTTTAGACCATTATCAGCATGGTGGGAGGCATGGAGGCACGCAAATAGACATGGTTCTGGAGAAGAGCTGATTGTTCTACATCTGAATCCACAGGCCACAGGAAGAGAGTGAGCCACTGGGCCTGGCCTATAACCAGACAGGCAGTCCCAAGCCAAGGCTGCCAAGTGTCATGGCTATTTCTTACAATGACATGTCCCATTTAGGCCCCTGGGCTCCTGATCACTCTGTCAGATCTGCCAGGCTCTACCTGCTAGACCCAGTTATCAATGTTCCTTCCCTTATCCTATACATATGGAAACAGTCTCAGAGAGCCGGGCAGCAATGCTTGAGACCCCCACTTCTGGCAAGAGATGGAGCCACGACTCAAACCCGGAAAATCATAGCATTCCGTTCCTCTCACCATATCAAGCTCTATCTTGTGTGAGACAGAATGTAGTCATGTCCCCCAGCACCAGTGTCATGAAGGGAGGCTGGGATTCATCCAGAGGCTGCCTGGGTCTCAGGAAGTAAGACATTGGTTGTTGAAACTGAGAATAATCCCAGGCAGTGGGCATAGCTAGTTGCTCCTGCTTGAGCAGTGCCTTGGCAAATTCTGGGATTGTGTGGAGCTCAGAGTTTGAGAGACCACATGTGGGAGAGACTTCAGTACACTTGGTGACTGCTGTAGGCTCTGCTGGGTACCCTTTTGGGTAGCCATGACTAAGCCTGCTTCTTTCCGGGATGAGTCTTTTGCACCCCAGGCCTCTATCGTGGTCACATTCCAAGCCCTCTTGAAGGCCTGTCTAGGAGCCAGAGAAAGGCTGGGAATATTGGGCTGTCTATCAATGGGGCTCTAGAAATACCACATCTTCTCCTATCTGTCCACATAGGCATGGGAGTGGCTTCCACCTCCTCCTGCCTGGTGCGACACAGCTTCTGGAAAAGGATAGCTCAGAGAGGTCCAGAGGCTTATCCAATGTCAGTGTCCAGAATGGACTCTGAGCCCATAAGATAGTAATCTGGTGCTGACCCCAGAGAGCTCCTGGTGGTTGATACCAGTGAGTTCAGGGTTTTTTCAGTAGCTCTATGTCCCTCCTGTGCTATGAGACTTCTATGCTCTGGAGCCTGGAACTCTGACAGGGTCTTAGTACCTATATCATACATCACTGAGTATGTGGCTTCTGGGGACTGTCAAACAAGCCAGTGTCACTATACCTCCCAGAGCCTTGGTATTCTTCAGTATAGGAAGGGTCTTGCTGCAGGGTTGTCTTGCAGATTATACGAGGATTGTACAGTAGTTTCAAAGTACAGGAGCTCAGAGAGAGGGCATGTCTGATAGCTGTCAACTGCTGTAAGGAGAATCCTGGACACAGGACTGTCATCTGTTCAGGTAGCATGTGTCACAGACTCACTTGGAAACTGGTATCGGGTGGGCCTGACACTGAGTGCTTCTGGGCTGAGTACACAGATGGCTTTCATTTTCAGAAGAAAATGAAAATCCTGCCATTCCTTAGGAAACCCAGGGCACAGGAGGGAGGGGAAGCCCGACACATACCTGACCTGTGACACTGTGTCCGTGTACTATTTCAGAAAACACACAGAGAGATTCTGGGGAGTATCTCACCTCATGTTAGAGTAGTCTATCTGACTAAACTGTATTTACTATTCACAGGGCCTATACCCATTGACCAAAACCCCTTCCTCCTTCTGGTGGGGCAGAGTGAGATTCTACAGTTAACCAGTGCATGGTGCCACCATCCATTTATGGACAGAGTGCTTCCCTCATGTCAAACCCAGGGCTAGAAATGAGGAGACTCAGCTTTTAGAGGCTGATGGGAAGTAGTGGAGGTGGAGCCTGCCTCTGCATCACTGCTAGAAGGGATCTCAGCCTAGCTAGCTGTGTCTGAAGCCTCACTTCAATCTCTAGAACAATTCTAGAACCTGTGTGTGTGTGTGTGTGTGTGTGTGTGTGTGTGTGTGTGTGTGTGTGTGTGTGTGTGTGTGTGATTCTTTGGGTGCCATCCACTTTGGTTTTAGAGACAGGTCTCTGATTAGCTCAGAGCTCACAGGTTAGGTTAAACTGTTGGTTATGTAGTTCCAGGGGTCTTCCTGACTCTATCTCCTCAGTTCTGAGATTATAAACAAATGCCATTGTGCCTGACCTTTTAGTGTGGATCAGGGGATTGAATTTAGGTTCTTGTGTTTGTGAGGTAGTCACATTACAGGTTGGTCTATCTCCCCAGACCCCTGAAAGTGTCTTGTGCCCAAAGCCTGAGGTTCCCACCTCTAGGAGCTGCTTCCTGGGTGAGCTTCTGCTGTTCCAGGGACCATGTGGATCTTTGGACATTGCTATTGTCTCTGCATTTGGAGTTCACTGGAGCTAGACCTTTGCTCCATTTCCCACATGGCCTTACATATTTTGTGTCCAGTCCTAAGTTTATCCAACAGGAAGCTGCCCTCTTCCATTACATGATGGAGGGAGCCCAGGAGCCATCATGCAGCCATTTGAGATAGTAAGTCTGAAAGGAAAGGGACAGTGTGCCTGGCAGGAACCCTGGAACCCAGCCTGTTGTGTGACCCTGGAGCCCAAGAGGTTCTTCAGCTCACTGAAGGGTTTCTGCAGTTCCGGTAATGAGGTGTCCCCTATGAAGTGTGGCAATGCAGAAATCTGCCTTCAAGAATGTCCAAGTGGCTAACTGGATGCTCATGTGGTCGGTAATTATAACCATTGTCAACCTTCCCAGCTGTGGGCAGGATGCTAATTGGATGTCTCCTATTGTAAATACAGTTGCCAAGGTTGAAAGAAGAAGCCAGTACCTTGAAGGTGGCTACACTCGTTTCCCTGGTGCCTGTCAATTCTCTGCCTTCACTGAGCAGCCCACAGAGTGTACAAATCAAGGGATGTCATGTGGGTGTGGGTCTGCAAAGGGAGATAGATGTGAGGAAGGGAAAAGAATGACAGTTTTCTACCTTGTCACTATGGTCCTGGACCTGCGCATGTGTAGTGCCTTTGAAGAAATGTGAGGTGATGCTCAGCCTGTCTGGCTGCACCTTTGCAGAGAGGCTGTTCTGTTGCTTTTGAACTGTCATGAGTGGATCTGCAGTCACTGCACCCAGGGTTTTCTTTAGGCTCACAGAGGCTGGGCACATGTGGCAGTGTCAGCCTGTGGTTCTGGAGGCCCTTAGGCCTTTGGAACAGGCCTTCTGAGGGATCACTTCTGGTTGGAGACCTATGCTGCTGAGTGAGAGCCAAAGCAAGTGACACACCAGCCTCAGCTCCCTCTATGTCAAGGAGGGTTATGGATCCCCCACCAATAGAGCTAGGGAGTATGTACCTGGCCCTCTGGGTGGTACTCAGCTCCTAGCTTCTCTGCCTGCATAGGCCAGCCACTGAGACTTGGGAGGCGGGATGCTAGACTTCAGGACCCAGTATTGCTGTGGTTGCTTTCCATCTGCGTGACCTTGATCATGTGGTTCTTAACCAGTCTGCCTCAGCCCTCTCCTTCCCAATCTGGAAACCAGATTCACAGGGAGTCAGAATAAAGTACTGTGCTAGATGAGGAGGTAACACCTCATTGGAATGTTGGAAGGATGTATGTAGCTGATACACAGCATAGTGTAAGCACTCAAAACATGGGTTTCCCAACTAAACACCATTTACACCTATTCCTATATGAAGAATCCATTGGGATTCTGAGGTCCCCGAGTGCAGTCACTTGGCCCTGTGCATGTGAAAAGGCACCTGCCTTTTGGGCTCATTGCTGATCTGTCTTGGGTAGGTAGTTAGGAGAACACAGCAATTCTCTGGGACCTGATGCTTATCACAGATACCCAGAATCCCATTTTCAGATTTGCATGTGAATATGGACATGGGGCATAAATGCACTTTGGCTGTAGATCTTGAAATTTCCTACCTGGCCTACCTACTTGAAGGCAGGATCACCTGCCCCTAATCATTTTGACAGTATTTACTGCCAGGCCTTTCCTACCCCCCAGAACAGAGTGGGGATTTAGGTCTATGTGAGCACCCCACCTGCAGAGGCTGGCCACATGAGCACCCAAGTCTTTCAGACACTAAGTTGTCATTCAGACATGCAAAACCATGACTCCCCTGAGAGGCTAGCCCAGGTATCCCATGGAACCTTCTAGAAATAAAACCAGCCAACCTTGCTTTATTGATGCTGGCCACTGATAGAAAGAAGTCTAGACCATGAGCTGGCACAGCAGTGGGCTTGTGCCTAGTCACTAGGGTCCTCAGAACAGAGCCACCAGATGGCCTTTCTTTGGGATACTGAAGGTTACAAGGAGGTAAGGGGTCTGACCATTCCGTGTATCAGGGGAAAGTCCAGTGGGCCGAGTTGGGGAAGTGCATGTGAGGGTGGAACTGTGTGTGACTTTGACCCACTGAGCTCTTTCCAAAGTAGAGCAGGAGGTCTGAGGAAAGACCAGACTGGAGGGAGCTAGTTCATTTTTGGAAATGAAGTCTAGTTGGCAAAGTTAATAGAAACTTCCAGAGTTTGCCTCCACTCACCAGTGCGGACACTCATTGCTGAGCCTCACAGCCAACATATGGTCTGCTCAGCACTATCCTGGAGGAGAATTTGGATGCCTACGCTGGGTGGGGCCACTCAAACCCACAGCTCACTGATACTATGGGAAGCGGATGTCTTAACAGCCAAGAGCCTAGCTCTCCAAGCCCCTCCCAGCAGCTCTCAGCTCCCCAGGGATGATGAGGCTGGAAAGAGTCTTGTCTTTTTTCCCCCTTGCTGCTGGCTGTTTGCAGTGGATTTCCTTTCAGGGACTTGAATGCATGGGCCATGGAGAGGTGGGAATTTTATACTGTAATAACAAAAAAATGTCACCACCCTGCACTGGGGACTGGCTTTCAAAGGAGGCTACTGAGGCTGTGGATACTTGCTTCTGAGGACCAAATGCATTCTTTATTTATTATGGGTGCCTGACATGAAACCCTAAAACTTTACAATATTGTGGTACAGGAAGATGGAGTGGCATGGGGCTCACTGACCCATATTGAGTGTGGAGAACATGGATTAGGAATGATTTCAAGGCAGTGGGAGAACACCAGCCTGCCTCTTTATGCGGACTTGTGTGTGCTTTGGGGAGAGTCTGCTGGAGCTTTGCTGGCAGCTACATCAGTTGGCAGGGGTATGAGAACACTCAGTAAGGGGAACTCAGGGTCTCTTGGCATCCCTTCCAACCCTCTGCAGAGCCCCAATTGATACTGTTGGCTAACAGGCTTATCTGAGTTGAGTCCTAAGATGTCTCCAATCCGCAGTTTCCCATCCACGACTTACAGTGACTTTAAAATATGGATGATCATCATGTTCCATTTCTTCTTAAAATCTTGGAGTCATGGCTTGATACTTTAGAGGATGTAGGATATGGAGCACCTGTCTGAGGTGGATCACCTCTCTGAGGTAGACATGTGTGTCTGTCACAGTTCTGCTTTCAGTTTGCTTTTGTTTTTCAACACGGCTTACCTGCTTTCCCGCATGGCCTCCTGGATGTGTCAGTGACAGGCTCCCTCAGTTCCATGTGCTCCAGCTGTTGTGAAATAAAAATCACCTGTGCCAGGCACTCTGTTGGGCCTTCTGTAAACCCATGCCAGCCTTTTTATATCCATTGAGGTTTTCATATTCCTTTGCAGAGACTTGAGGTCCAGGGAATGTGGCATATTTGGCCAAGACCGCACAACAATCATATAACAGCTGAAAAGTTCCTCTGGTGTTCTGGCTCCACCCTTAGTGGTTTCTTCATTTTTCATTCACACCTGAGGGCCAAGGGTGCCACTCCCCGTGGGGAGAGAGAGAGAGAGAGTGTGTGAGCTCTGCCTTCAAGATTCTAACTCCTTGACTTTAAACCATGGTATCTCAAATGAGGAGAAACTCTGTAGTAACTATATTTTGAGGCAAATTAACCTTGATAAGATCTTCAGTGTCATGTATTAGACTATTTCCCTTAGTAATGCATTAAAACTGTCAAACCCAGTATGATTGCACAATTAGCAAGATTACACATGATGTAAATTTCAATTCATGATTACAGTATCTGTGCTAATAGATTTGCGATTAACAGCCTCAAACCATGCTGGTTCAAAAGGACAGCTTCCTGTGAATCGCTCCGAGTGAGAAGCAGCACCAGCCGTGCCCGTGACTCGTGGTGGGAATGATGCCTGCAACATCTAATGATTTCCCAAGATTAGCAGTGAAGAGGGAGTTAATTAAGGATGGTCTCTTGGTGGAGCCAGGGCGTAGGCAAGCTGTTGTGAGCATTTGATTGGTCACCCTGCCTGCCTCTTGGAGTTCCCGGGGAAAATGGTTCCCCACAGACTCCTGTCTTTCATTCTGCCCACACTTCCTTCTTCCTTCCCTGCTGACTTTCTAGCAAGAATTATAAAATTGAAGTTCAGGCAGAGCTCATGAGAGGAAACTGTTCTGTAAACTTGAAGAATAGGGATGCTTACTGTCTCTTTATTGTGTTCTCACAAATGGCCTTGTGCCGTTTACAGGTGACCTTCTTCATGTGTTCTTTTATTCTGCTCTACATGTAGCAGGACCCTGTGTCACCCCTCCCCCCCCACACACACACTTCATGGAAGTGGAAACTGAATTCTAAAGAAAAAGTTTACGTCGTTTATTGGGAATGGTTCCCATGTGGGTCTCTAGCACATTGTTTTTTTTTCCTGCTGTTGTATTGTGGGAAAGCCTGCTGATCTGGTGAGAAAGACCTCACCTGGACAGAGTATGTTCACATGATTCAGCATGATTCTTGATTCAAGTAATCTGAATGTACCATTTTAATGCTAACATGGAGACTATAAAGGTACGGGTGGAAAACTGGCCTCTTACCCTTAGGCTAGATAGAATGGTGTATCAGATGCCACACTAAGATCTAACCCTTTGTGTTGGGCTCTGTGCCTGAGACCCACTTGTAGGGCTATGCAGCATGGCTGAGCATATGGTTCTCATTGTCCAGTACAGAGCCGGGTGCAGAGACTGCTGGGTGGATTAGGTGTAATTCTGCAGGCTGAGATGCAGTGAAGCAGCAGGTTAGTGGGGGTGAGGGTTTCCTCCATGGCAGTGGCAGGGACAGCAAGGAGCAAGCATTAAAGGACTTTCATTAAGGCCCCTTGGCAGCCTTTCTAATAAAATACCACTAGTCATAATTGCTCTTTTAAATCGGCTATGAATAACTCCTGACTATTAATTGCTGCTGTAATGGCTAAGCTCCCTGGCAGGGTCAGGCTCACTTTGGAGCACGCCCCAGACATGGCTCCTTCAAACAGGTTCATTCTAATGTTCTCTGCAAGCTCAACATGTGTCTTGCACATGTCTACCCTTGATGGTTTGGGCATGGCTAGGGAAGTTCTAGAGTGACATCCTTGAATGTGTGTGTGTATACATATATACATGTATGTATGTATGTATGTATGTATGTATGTATGTATGTATGTGTTCATGGCTGATGTTTGGTGTCACACCTCTCTCACTCTCAGGCCATGATCAGGCTTCCACCAAGAACAGTTGACTGTAATCCACATGCAGATAGACCTCCGGCCTGTCAGAAGTATGTTGTACCCACTGCCTTTACTTTCCCATGGTGCTTGACCCATGACCCATAGCCAATCATGACCCCAGTGCTCTGCTATTGGAGTCAGAGTCACCCCCCCACACACACACACAGGTGCAGTTGTGAGCACAGAACAGTTTGTTTGCTGTTTCCTGACACATCTTCCTGAGGTAGCACTTCAGAGACGTTCTCAAAATGGAGCCTGCATTGGGGGTGAACATCATCTGTCACCTGACTATGACCTTTAGAGCTGGCATTGCCTCTCTCCTCTTCCTCCAGCTCCTCCCCAGCTTTGCTGCCCCTGCTCTGTCTCCCTGTTCCCCCTCCTTCTCTGCCCTTCTCTTCCATTTCTTTTGGATTGGCTCATTTCTCCCCTTTCCTTTATTTCCGATTGCCCGCCTCTCTGGTTAAGTGGGTTCTGGGTCACAGTATTGTGACCAGATCTCTGAGAGAGTATCAGTGGGACACAGAGAGGGTAAATGGTTCCTGCAAAGCCAACGTCCTGCTCAACTTTAACCATCAGCTGGGCACAGCTAGAGTTGGGAAGGGAGTCTCAGCTGAGGAATTGCCCAGACCAGACCGTCTGTGGGGCATTGCCTCGCTAAGGAATGTAGAAGGACTTTGCCACTGTGGGAGAGAGAGCTATCTGAGCATGAAGGCGTGAGTGAGTCGGTAAGTAGGCAGTGTTCTTCCATGGTTTATGCCTTCAAGTTTTTGTTTGACTTCTCTTGCTGCCCGCTTTTAATGATGGACTGTAACTGGAAGTGTGAGCTGAAATAAACTCCTTTCTGCCTGAGTTGCTTTTGGTCAGGGTGTTTTTATCACGGCAACAGAAAGGTACCTGGAACAGCCAGAAAAACCCCATCCTTCCTTCCTTATCTACTCACCTATTCACCTGCCTATCTACTTACCTACTCACCTATTTCTTATTTGCCCCTCATCTGCTTACTTAACTAAAATTTACCCACTCATTGCTTCTCTACCCACATTTATCCATCCACCCACCACCTACACATCAGCCTATCCACACATCTATTCATCCACCAATCTATGCACCCATGTATCCATCTGTCTACCTGTCCACTTTCTCACCACCCCTTCCTTCCTTCCTTCCTTCCTTCCTTCCTTCCTTCCTTCCTTCCTTCCTCCCTTCCTTCCTTCCTTCCTTTCTTCCCCACCTTTGCCACATGCCATCGCTCTCCCATCTACACACCCATTCACCCACCAGCCCATTCATCTACTTGCCCATTCATATACTTACTTATCCATCTAGCCACCCATCCTCTACCAGCCACCTCTCCCTCCACACGTCTGCCATATTCAAGCACTGGTTCCACCCCCCCCCCCAACTCATCGTCTTGTCCCCACATCCCCACAGCCACTTCCACATCCACCTACCTATCCACATAATGTTTCAGCCATCCAACATTGCCTGAGCACCTGCTATAAGCAAGATGCTGTGGCTTCATGATGATATCTGGGGTGGGATCATTCCTCCTTCTTCTGAATTCTCAGCCACAGTTGTTTTAAGTGTTCAGTGTGCATACAACTCTGTCTGCCTCATCAGATGTAGGGTACCTGTAGAGCTGGGTCAGGCTTTATCTCCTCACTCGAGTGCTAATGTGTCAACTTTCTGTTTATACTAATTTGGGCAAATGGACGACATGACACCATATCGTAGCTGTTCAATTTTTATGTAACTTTGGAGGTGATATGAGGGCTGAAGCCCAATCTATATTTTGGGTCCCAAGTGGGGCTTGGGCTATCCCAGTCTTCTGGCTCCTCTTCTGTTGTTATCCTGTGTGCCTTGTTTGTTTCCAGCTGGGAGCTAGGGCTTGGCATGAAAATCAACATCTTTCCTGGGCATAGACTTGGGGGAGAATCCAGTGGTGATCCTTACAGCATGCACCCGTGGTCCTGAAAGTCTGTTGGATTCTCATGCTAAGAAAAGTATGAGGATCATCACGTGACCTTCTTTTATGAACTAGGAAGTGACCAAAGCATTCAGCCTCTTGCTTAATCCATTGGGTCTGTAGTTAGTTAATCTTGGTACTGTAGTTAGAATGGGACTTGCAGTAATAGTCCTGTTGGGAAGGGTGTGGATGGGGCATTGGCTAATAGCAAGGGACCTAAGGATGCAGTTGCTGACAGGCAAAGTCCTGACCCTCAGAACAGGGTGTCCCACAGGTATAGTTGAGCAGAACCTAGGTGCTAGGCTCTAACCATGGCACCTTACCTGGCAGCCACAGTGTGAGATGGAATTTAGGGACCTAGCAGGGCTGTAAGTAGGACCCTGATTTGCTATGGGGGTCATGTGCATCTCAGCCTGGCCAGTGTGGGCATCCCTGGAGGGTTCTGGGTGTTAGCCCCTGGTCCTGCACCAGACTCAATAAACTTAAGGGCAGAGGAACACACCCCTGTGCCTCCAGGCCTTCTGCAGCAGCCTACTCTGAGCCTAGGAGAGACTTCTCCTTGTCCCACAGCACTGGGTGAAAGGGGCTGCAGAGGACCTGGGCCAGCAGAGCCTCTGGGAACTGACAGGGAATGAGGAGGTAGATACAGGAGGAGAGGCTTGCATGTACTCTTGGGAGGCTGACTCGAGTCCAAATGTCATTGTCAGGATGTTGGATGGGAGTATCCCATTGGCAGTGAGCCTGTTCTGGAAGGGTCTCTTTCTTGAACTCTCCTCAGATAAATATTTAAAGCTGGTGAAGGCACTTGCAGCTAGCCTGTGACAGGCGCCTTTGCTTCCTTCATGCAGCCCCACCCTGTACTAGTCAGCATGCTCCTTTTATTCCTGGAAGCTGTGACTTCCAGGGTCCACAGCCCCCCTTTCTCAGTGGACCCTTGTCAGATACTGGTTTTGTGCTTGGTTACTAACATGATTTGAGGGCCCATTCCATGTTGTTCTCAGCATGACCTCCTCACCTCATGCCCTGCTACATTGGGATATTACTCTCGGGAGGAGCCTCAGAGTCCCATGTGAGCCGAGAACAGAAACTACCCTGCCCTGTCTCAGCACATGGACAAGCAGCAAGATCCGCCTGCCCTTGATCTGGACACGCACCTGTGCTTGCCAAGCAAGGAGACCTGACTCTGTTCTGTGACCCCACGAAGATTTCAGAGGGCATCCAGGAGCTTTACAACTTAGAGCTGAAAGGAACATGAACAGATTAAAGGAGAGAGCTTCTCTCGTACCAGCTGAAAAAGCAGCAGGGTGAGGAAGGGTGGGGGAGAGAAAACCCTGTGGGCAGCAGCTGGGATCTTGGGCTGAAATCCCAGTTCTACAGTAAGAGCGGCCCAGACTCACCCTCATCGATCGCCACACTACTAATTCCTTTTCCTGTGTGCTAGGGGGCGTTGCCAGGCATCTCTTACATTTCATAATGACCTGGCTTTTAGCGATGCTTTCTGGGTCTCAATCTCATTATTTGTTTCCAAACAATAAAAAGTGTAGAAAAACACTTACAGGTTTAAAATGTCTATATTTTGCTCACAATACTGGATACAGTCCATAAACAGATCCTCAGAACTATATTTCCTTCTGTTGGCATAATTCTGGACTTGGAAAGCGTCCTGGATCAGGGGGAGGAGGTTAAGCCAGGTCCCCATACTGACACTCTCTCCAACTGCCTTTCCCCCCCTGTATGATTTGTAGGTTCTGGTGTACAGGGTTATCATCCTTCCATTGGCTCAGAATGAATGTGACTAACTTGAAGTCATCTTAGAGCAAGCCCTTTGAGACACACAGTTCTGGTACATTCATATGTACCAGAGGAGGCTGCCCACAGTGAGTAAAACACCCCATAATGATTGGGTGTGCATCTGGATGCTAATTTCTTTATTCATGCTTCCAACCAGGGCCTGGGCCTGGTGAGTGGGGCTCCTGCAGTGGTGGTCTTTAAACCCACCTGCCTTTACCTTGTGATGTTGACATTCCTGGGACTTCTGAGACCTTCACTCCCCACATGCGGGTGCATCATAACAGAAGGTTAGCAAGGAGGTGAACATTGAAGTGGATGGCCACTGTAAACCTTGGGGATGAGGCCTCAGAAAGTGCTGGGCCTAGAGCTGGGTGGTTGACCATCAAACCAGACTTTGGGAGGCTAAGAAATTCCATCTGCTGCCAGCCTAGGAGGGCAGAAAACATGATAATCTGCTGAGTGAATAAATGAATGTGTTGATGAATGAATGTCCTGGGGTCTCTGTAGAGGCCCCATCCTGCCCACTGCTTGTGTTCATCCTGAAACAACTGTTGGCCGCCTGCTCTGTAAGCATTTTCCAAGCACCATCCTACATGTATTATGGTCATCATTTCTCATCTTCTCCAAGAGTTGAGGAGTTCTCAGGACATCACTGTGGAAAGGAAAGATGCCCTCCGGAAAGGTCACAAAGCCTAGTGTATCTCCTTTGCCTGAAGCAGACAGACCTTCCAGTATTCTTCAAAACCAGAGTTAACATAAGCTCTAATTAGATTGGCAGCTTGTTAGCTCCTGAGGCCCTGGTGGGAACTGGGCTGTTTCTCATGAAGGAAAAATAAAGGGACCACTCTCCCTAGTCCCCAGAGTTTAACAGAAACAACTTCAGCTAATGGAGCACACGTTGGTGAACACAGGCGGAGAGCAAGAGCACAGAGCTGAGGTGCCCGAGAGGGGATGGGTTAATGTCTGGTTCCGAGAAAATCCATAGCACATACTGCTTACTAATGCTGCTGCTCCCTACTGTATTGAGTGATGTAGTGATGCGGTGATGATGTAGTGATGACCATGATGCAGCAATGATGAAGTAAAATGCAGTGGTAATGCAGTGATAATGGAGGGAGTGATAATATAGTGATGATGCAGTGATGGAGGAGATGCAGTGATGCTGGGCGATGCAGTGATGCTGAGTGATGCACTGATGCTGAGTGATGCAGTGATTCTGGGCGATGCAGTGAGGTTGGAGTGACATGCAGCAATGATTCAATGATGGTGGAGTAATGGAGTGGTGATGGCATAGTAGAGTGAAGAGATAGTGATGATACTGAGGTGATGTAATAATGATGGGTTAATGATGGAATGATATTGGAATAATGATGCATTTGTGGTACAGTGATGAAATGGTGGCATAATAGAGGGATGATGCAATGACAGAGCGATGCTGCAGAGATGGAGTGATGGCATGATGATGCAGTGATGCAATGATAATGGAGTAGTAGATGATGCTGAAATGATGGAATGATGGGTGGTGATGAAGGGATAATGGTGTAATGATGCAGTGATAGAGTGATAATGATGTGATAGAGTGTGATAATGCAACAATGAAGTAACGTGATGGTCCAGCGATGGGATGATGGTGGAATAATGGAATGATGGTGCCCAGGCACAGTGGCGCATTGGTGATGGAGTGATGGAATAGTGGTACAGTGATGGATGATACAAGGATTATGGGGTGATGATGGGGTGATGGGGTGATAGAATGACCGCTTCATACTTTTAAGGTGGGTTAGCCTTTCCAAGACCCATGTTGCTTAGAAGATTCTTGACAGCATCTGAGCTTTGGGGAAAAATAAGAACTTTAAGCAAATTTAATCCCTTCCTTGGTTTTTTGATCAGGGTTTTCCTTTCAGTGTGGTCTGCCTCTCACTTGTACTCCAGCATAGCAATTCTTGTGGAAAATCCAGATGGTCCCAAGCCTTCCTTCACGGATACCTCTGGGTAGATGGTTCTCGGCAAGCAGAAAGTGGAGATCTAAATCTGCAACAGCTTCCTCTAGTTTGGGTGTTCAAGGCCTGCAGAACCTCTGTTGGTTTCCTGGGGTCCCTGAGACAGCAACATGTGCTCTATTTCTCAGAACAGAATGGGGGCTCTGGTTTCCAAGAACACGTCAGTCTTAAGAATGTGGTATTGCACAAATTCTATTTAGTATTGTAATAACAATCTGAAGTCAGATATTGGGGGGAAAGCTGGAATATCAGAGAGAGGAGACAGACCACAACCAGTTCTCACCCAGTCAACTTCTCAGGCTGAACAGGGTCAGTCCTATCTTCACGGGTCCTCAGCCTGGCTGGTCACTCAGACAGAATGACTTTTTCTGCCTTCTCCTGCCTTATATTTCTTTCCCTGCCCAGCTATTTTACTTCCTGATTCAACTCTCCTAGAGCTAGGTTTAAAGGTGTGAGCGACCACTGCCTGGCTGTTAGGCCTTGAACTTACAGAGATCCAGAGGGATCTCCGTCTCCCTAGTGATGAGGTTCAAGGCGTGGGTCCCACTCCCTGACCTTCATGGCTTGGCTGTGGGTGATTCTGTCCTCTGATATTCCAGACTCTGATTTTTTTTTTTATTAAATATACAATGTATCTAGAGAGTGCTTTTCTCATTTCTGTGAGGAACACCTGTATGTAATATGGGGAGAAAGTCCTGAGATTAGAGGGTCTGTTGGTGATAGCCACTTACAGAGCGCCTCCTGCATACCAGGCACTGTGCTCATATGACCTGTCATTCCGAGGAAAGCCTCCCAGGTTGACCCGAGAACTGCATTAACCCAAGTGTAACTGAGGAGACTGTCTGGGAGGCCCCAAGCCACATTGCTGAGAGGCTGATATGTGCCAGTTGTGGTTAGAATCCACCTTGTAGGGATGGGACTGGGATGGGACAAATGAGCCAATCTGTCCACACCCACACTTCAGAGCCCCCAAGGCCTCTTAACCTCTTCACTCAGATTGTGTTTCAGCCCCACAAATCAGGGGCCCCTTGTGAATGTCCCCGCCCACAGTCGATGATCTTGGCAAGTCATGGAGATCCTTTCCCTTCAGTGTCCACTGAGAGAGAGTGTCAGGTGCTGAGGAGAGCAAATAAGCTGGGGGTGGGTGGGATTCTCCTGGGCAACTCCATTTAATCTTCCTTTGGAAATGGAGTGCTAAGTATCCTGTCATGAAGTTTTAGTGATGTTGTTCAGGTCTCAGGGGTCTGATCTGTTGCTCTTTTCTTAGCTATCAAGGCCCTAGAGCAGGACAGCTGGTGACAGTTGTCCATCTCATACATTTCCTTTGTCTCTCCCGGGTTCCTGTTTAATGAATATCATTGGGTTAATGGGTTAACTTGGAGGCAAGATCTGACCTGTTTCAGCTTCTTAATGAGTTTACCTTTCTGTGTCAGGTCCCTCTCTCCTTGCTGCAATAGACACCTGAAATTGTCACCATGAAGAGGTATTTGTTTGGGCTCGTGATTTTCAGGATGCAGCTCCAGTTGAGCCTGTTGCTTTGGGCCTGTGGGGAGGATGTGCCTCCAGATGGGAGCACTTGAGTGGAGACACTTGTCTTGTTGCCAAGGATAAAAGAGATAGGAGGAGAAGACAGGGTTCCACCATCCCCTTTAAGGAATAAAAGAGATAGGAGGAGAAATGGGGTTCCACCATCCCCTTTAAGGAATAAAAGAGATAGGGGGAGAAGACAGGGTTCCACCATCCCCTTTAAGGAATAAAAGAGATAGGAGGAGAAATGGGGTTCCACCATCCCCTTTAAGGAATAAAAGAGATAGGGGGAGAAGACGGGGTTCCACCATCCCCTTTAAGGAATAAAAGAGATAGGAGGAGAAGACAGGGTTCCACCATCCCCTTTAAGGAATAAAAGAGATAGGGGGAGAAGACAGGGTTCCACCATCCCCTTTAAGGAATAAAAGAGATAGGGGGAGAAGACGGGGTTCCACCATCCCCTTTAAGGAATAAAAGAGATAGGGGGAGAAGACGGGGTTCCACCATCCCATTTAAGGCCCTGTGACTTGAAGTACTCCTCCATTTCCTCCAAATGGTGACACCCTGGGGTCCCAGCCTCCACTACACAGGGCTTTGGTAGACTGTTCTAGATCCAGTTACTGCAGAGCACCAATGGATCCCTCTACTGACCTGGTGCATCACCAGGGAGGGGTCATCCTTTTGGCAGCAAACAGTTTTGAGACTCAGAGTTTCAGCTGGCTGCCCAGGATTAGGTTTCAGGTCCTGGCAAGGTGATGTCCCCCACGTCCCTGGATATGGCTAGTTGGGTATGGGGCTCTTGGACCTCTATGCCCCTGGAGAAAAAGGTCCCTGAGTCTCTATTAGCTCTGTAAAGGATGACATGTCCTCAAGAAGTCAGCACCGGACAAAGGCTACAACCCAGAGCACAGTGCTGTCTGTCATGCTGAGGGCTTGAGTCTTTTCAAATGAGTCTCTTCTCAGCCTGCCTCAACAAGGGGCTGGAGACTGAGATAGAACAGCTAGAGCTAGTCCCCGCCCCCTGTATGTGTGTTCTGATTCCACTCAGACTGGATGGGGGTCATCCTAGTGAGTTTACTTTACCTTGACCTTGTAACCCATTCTGAGATCCTGGCATGGGGGACATTCAACCTGCATGAAAACTTTGGGGAGATAGCACAGATGACCACTGTTACTGATAAAATGTGGGATCTCTGATTTCTGAGTCTGGGAAAGGACTCTTTTCTTTGGGGGGGGGGACAAACTTGAAGGTGTAGCCACATAGGGCACCATACCACCCAAGTCCTTCTCACTGTGCTATATAGGCCTTCTTGTTTCTAATGCACTGTGGCTGGTTCCCTTTGAGATAGTGGTTGAAGATATGTGTTCTTGGGTCCAGAGACTATGAATTCAAATTCAAGATTCCCCATGACCTGGTGGGAGACCACCCACAAATTACAGGCTAAACTGAAATATCACTATTGGTCACGTTATATTAGACTCCCCTGAGCCTATACGGGCTGAGCTAGACCTGGGACTTGTGCATGGTGAGTGTGGTGTTATTAGCGGTGACAGTGTGTTCAGGCTCTAGGGTGGAAAGAAGGTGAAGAGCGTACAGCTCATCTTCCAGGTGCCTTACGTCAGAGTCTCTTATTCTTGTCCACTGAGATGTGTCTTACAGGTCTCCAGCACCCACAAACTCCGTGCTCTACAGATGGTAATTTATTTTTAGGACAAGCCACTCAGGACGTGGGCTCAGGCTGCTTGGGTTGCTTAATTGCCTTTGTGGAAGCAGAGGCTGTCGCAGGATCTAAAAATATCCAGTCCACTTCCTCGTCTGTGTTGCTGGGTTGGAAGGCTCCGTGGTGTTTCTGAAGGTTTGAGCAGAGGATTCCCATGGCTGGCAGAAACACCTCTGGCTTTGACCTCTGTCAGCCACTGTGGGAGCCTCTGCGGGAACACATTTCCTTCCCTGCTGAGCATACCCCATTTATGACCTCAAACATTAATGTAACTGGGATGGAAATCAGGTCAGCAGGATGAAAATAAATAGCTCTTTAACCCAAGGGAGACAGATGGGCCCCAATGGGCGACTTCCACTGAGAGACCATTCTTCTCATGTCAGAATGACATCCCCAGGGGCTTGTACCATGGCAGGTAGATGGACCCATCTGGGACAGAGTGACATTTGCTCCTGTGCACGTTTACCCAGATAGGGGACAGGCAACACTAGCAACATCTATGGTGGTATAGGTAATGGTGGTCGCCATCACAGGAGCATAACCTGTAACAGCCATGGTACTGCTTCAGTGGACATGCCGATCGCCATCACAGGAGCATAACCTGTAACAGCCATGGTACTGCTTCAGTGGGCATGCCATTTTAATGACTCTTCATGGTGCTTTATTTCATCCTACACTTGTGAGGTGTGTAATTATCTTTTTAATATTCTCACCATTAATTGACTATTAAACATCGCTGATCTGCCTGCGGTGAGCCTGGCAGGAGACAAGGCCACCCTGACAATGTCAGTTCAGGCTCTCTTCACAGACCTGCCATGCTATCTTGTAGCTCTTATAAGTAACTCAGAAATGTGAGCCATTGCCCCAGGTATCCCACAGGGATAGCAATGGGGCAAAAGGCTGATCCTTCTTGACTGTCATGACCCCTTCTGGTCTTGTATAGCATTGTCTTAGTTAGGGTTTCTGTTGCTGTGCAGAGACACCACGAGCATGGCAACTCTCATAAAGGAAAACATTTAATTGTGTGGCTTACAGTTCTGAGGTTCTGTCCCTTCTTATCATGTTGAGACATGGCAGCACACAGGCAGACACGGAGCATGCCTGTTGCACAGGCAACAGGAAGTTGACTGAGCGTCATTCCAAGGGAAGCTTGAGCAATGGAGACCTCAAAGTCCACCCCCACAGTGACACACTTCTTCCAACAAGGCCATACTTACTCCAACAAAGCCACACACACCTCTTAATAGTTTTATGAATTATATTCAAACTACCACAAGCACCCTAGTGGGTCTTATTTCCAGATCCTGGCCAGTCACATACTATTCTGGGTCACCTTCGTGATCCCTCAGTTCCAGGTGGGATTTGTGCGCTCCTGCAAAGCCCCATTATTGTCTTAAGGACAACGTTAAAGTCTGAAACTGCAGTTATCCCTTGTCTCACTCCTTCCTCTTCCTCCTCATCTTCCTCTCATTACCTCCTTAATGTCCCAACCGAAAGGAGCAGAATGATACTTCCTGGTCAAGCATTAGCCTCATTAGCCTCCTAGAGCTTATAGCAAGTGGCCCATGAGACTCTAATGTCAGTGAGGCCTTTGTATTATCTGTAGTAGCACTCTCGTGGACCAACTGTGCCTACTCTGGATGGATGGAAGGACTTTTACCTGTATCCCCTGCTGTAACTGCTTCCAGCTCTGTAAGGTGACAAATGTGCACTCTCCCTAGTCCTGATGGACTCCACATGGCCCTAGGGAGCATGGGGGGCCTGTGCTGTAGAAGAGTTGTCTCATGTCCTGTGCGGCCTGAACTCCTTCAGGAACAAGCTATAGTGCAGAATCCATGGGATGACTGCCCTGTGGCTTAGGAGGTGTCTGCAGCTCTCTAAGGGATCTTGCCGTGCAGAAGGAGGAAAATGGTATCAGGAGTGGGGGCATTTATTACAGCTTGTGCTACAGAGAGTCTAGGTCAAATTTACCCAAAGTTTAATTCCTTAGGTCAAAACTCTCTTGGGGACAGGACATATTTCCACACCTCACTCACTGATAGCTCACAGTGAATTGTTTGTGGACTGTAAAAGGAGGACAAAGGAGATGAAAAGCTCTTGAGAGTCTTTGAGATGCCAGTCTCTTCCTAGATGATGCTATCTTCTCCATGCTAAGATCTGCAGCTCAGTTGTCCATTCAGGGTATCACAGTAGCCCAGAATCTAAGCAGTACGTAGATGTGAGTACCTGAGATTATGGTGTTGGGACCTGAGATCTCATGGGTCTGGTGTCAGAATCCTTGACTGCTAAGTGAGAACTATGGGGTTCATGGGCACATGAACAGGAGGTCACCAGAACTCTATGCTCAGAGTCACTGCTCTCCTGTGGCCTTGTTCTGATTTTGTCCTTGAAGGTGGCACTGAGAAGGGCATTCAGTAACACATGGTATGGGGACCGTGCTAGATGACAGGGATATGTGGGTAGATCTTTTCTTAGCGGAGAATGGTGCTGGGCCACTTGAGATTCACGGCCCCTGATTCCATAGATGTTAAAGGGTGTGGTCTCCTGACTGGCTCCCAAGGCTGTTGTAAGACAGTGGGTGAAGGATGAGACCCCTGAAGCTCAGGAAGCTGGAGGTGTACCAGTGTAACATGGAGGGGCTGTGCTCGCATGGGGCAGAGATGCTCTTAGGAACCCTGTTGACATCTCCCAATTGTCAATCTTAAAACCTCAGAGCTTTATTTTATGGGTCAGTTTTGTATCTTGTCTGGATTTGATATTTTGGTTTTGTTCTCTGATTATGTGTCATGTGACCCTCTCTAGGCCTCTAACAGCTCCTACACTCCCCCAGAGCCCAGAGCCAGCTAGTCTTAGTAGAAGCCTTGGGTGGTTGCCTGACCTGAGGGCTTGTGGAGTACACCAGTTCCCACCTCGGATGCTCAGCTTTGACCTTCCTGTGACTTATTGGGTATGTGTCTGTAGAAATCGGAGGCCAATAGTTGTGTGGGGGCCAGTAACAGATACATCTTCCCATTGTGTTCCTGGAGTGAGTTCATTTCTGACTAACTCAGAAGTCAAGCATCTGGCTTCCTCTTTGACTTCCTGTCTGAATACCTGGGTCCTGGGCCCGTAGAGGCTGAGCTTGGGGTGGTGCTGACTCTGGTATCTTCTATCTTTTCTGGTTTGTTTCTGACACCTTCCCTGAGTGTTTTTTGGCTCTTTTGCATAGCTCCCGACAGTTCTGTTTCTGATCATGCCCATTTCCATGGTTCTTGTACCCAGATTCTGGATCTTTCTGCAATTCTGGCTCACAGGTAGCATATCCCAGTTAGTAGGCCTCTGTCTCTTTTTCTGGAGTGTTTTTTATCCAGCTCTTACCACAGCCCCTCCTCCAGCCCTCCCAACACATTCCCCATCAGCAGCTTCATAATTTAGTGAACAAAATACATAATTTGGAGGTAACTTCATTAGGTTTAATTGTAGCACATGGATGCCAAGTGGATTTTTAAAACGATGATCGATTATGAGTTTCCTCATGGAAATATCATCAACATAATGGCTTTGAAAATACGTCCCTGTCTCCAGTGACTGCTGCCCCCATTAATGTCACCCCTTGTCACGAAGGAGAGAGGTGCTCTCATTGCAAAATGAACGCCTACAGTTGTTACCCAAATTAGCAGTGCCTCTTGTGGAACACACACGGCAGACAAGCCTGCTGCCATGCTAAGGGAGGGCACATACCTCCTGTCCCACTGCCTGACATGGGCTGGGTGATGGAAGGGTAGTGGCTCCTGCCTCGTTGCTATAATCCCCAGGAATTGATTACATGGATGATGTTTGTTTGTACAGTGAAAACCGAGATCCTGCTTCCTAACTGTAGCATCACAGTGGCTGGAAGGCTCCAATCGGCTTGTCCTTTCCACAGTGGCTGAGAGCCAGAGAGTGCAGGAACCTGCTGGTGCCACAGTGCTAGCTTCCATGCTGGTCAGAAGCAAACCCTTGGACACAGATGCTGGCAGTAGAACAAGGCCTGCATCCTTGGCTAGAAGCAGCCTCTGCGTCTTTTTATGGTGCTGAGGTAGTTTTGGGAAATCCATGCCTCACCTGTCTGCATGGAGTGTCAGGACCAAAGGAGCTCTGACCTGCAGCCAGGGATCTGGGTTAGTGTTTATTCCTGTTCTCAGCTGGGATCTCGAGTTTCATGGTTACTGTCTCTTGTTGACTTGAATAGATTACGAATCACCTAGGGTATCAAGTGAGGATGTGGCCCCATTTTTCATGGGCTTGGGACCCGGAAGGAGTTAGGGAAAAAGGAGGAAGACAGCTGAGTTCCATTTTCCTTCCTTTTCAGCTTCTACATCTGTCCAGATGTGAGCAATCAGCCTTGTGGTAGCGGAGATAGGAGCTGGTCCTACAGTTATGCATTCTCTACAGCGATGGAGTATACCTCCTGACTCACAAGAGGAAACAAACCTTTCTTCTCTCCAGCTGCTGCTTCTCAGATATGTGGTCACAGTAACAAATAGATTCAGGGAAGAGGAAGGCATGTAGAGGTCAGAGGGAGCCATGTGTGCCAAGGCAGGGCCATGAGAACATCCTCTGTATCTCTAACAACCACCTACAGCCTGGGGGTTACAGGCTGACCTCTACACTACAGCACCTCTGACGGTCTACCTCAGTATGGAAACTAGGAATGTGGCATCATAATGATGACCTCTGATGATAGCTTGCTAGGAAAGTGTGCCCCTGGCTAGCACCCTTACTCAGCACTCTCCCATTTCTCTATACCTCTTCCAAGCAGATTTCACTGCCCTAGGGGAGGATCTGGCATTCCAACTTTAGGCCTTAGAAAAGCTACCACCTTCCTTCTCTGACAAATGTGACTTTTCATGCAGAGATGCTGAGATGTTGATGGGTTGCACTGGGTGATGGCTCAGTACTTCCAGCCATTGTCCAATTTCTGGGCACCTAGAAATGGCTATGTTTATGCTGTGGCCTAGGTACAGGATCGAAGAGGGCATGCCTCTGAGAAGCCACAATTCCCAGCACAGGCTGATTTCAGAGACTGACGCCTCTCTAGGTAGAATGTAAGCAGTGGTTATGCTACTTACCCCTGCCATCCCACCACCACAAATATCTACACTACTGTCACCACCACCTCAATCACCACTATCACCACCATCAGCATGACACACCAACATCATCATTATAAATTATAAATTATAAATCATTATAAATTCCTTCACTACGCCCATCAATACCACCATCACCACTACCACCCTCAATACCATTACCATTAATACTACCACCAACACTGTCACCATCGTCACCACCATCAACATCATATGCCACCACCACCATGTCCATAAATACCATCACCACTGCCACTGACTCCATCAGTACCACAACCTCCACCATCACCACCATTATTACCACCATCGTCACTACTATCATCCGTACCATTTTCAACACCACTTGGCAATGAAGACCATTGTTACCACTGTTACCATCTCTACAGTCATCACAACCATTTCTACCACCAGCACCAACACCATTGTCAATACCATGACCATTACCAGCACCATCACCACCATCAGTATTGCTATCAACACCATCACCATCAATATGGTCACCACAATCACTACCACCACCATGCCCTGAGTGTTCAGTAAGACAGTTGTGACCCATGTTGTAGGCAAGGTCAGAGTTCAGAGGGAGCCAGAGTTAGAGTTTTGCCAATTGTTATGGTACCAGTGGGTTCTGGGAGGTGGATGGTTTGCTTTTCCTTTTAGAATTGTGGCTCTGGTTGGAGAATGGCAGGTGGAAGGGAAGCCCAGATGTTCCTGATGACCATGCCAAGTGGCTGCTTCCCACAGGGGTGAGAAGGAAGGGCCCTGCTGAAATTGAAGGTGAGGCACATGGAAGCAGAAGGCTGCACAGAACTGAGGGACCCCAGTGTGGATAAGGAACATGCCAATGAGGATTAGGGGTTTATTGGGAGAAATGAGATAGGCGGGCTGCAGGATGAGATAGATGCCTTGTTCAAAGCAGAATTTTGAGCCAGGTGCCATCAGGTGTGGTGATATGTTTCACACTTAATAAAAACCAGTCTGAAATATCAGAGAGATCTACCCACAGTCAATCCAGGAGCATCAGAGAGTGGTAATTTACATCTTTAATCCCAGCACAGGGAATATCCGGGAGTGGTGACCTATGCCCTTAATCCCAGCCGATGTGAGTTCAAGGCTAACTACCAAATAGTAGTAGCCCATGCCTTTAATCTTAACCTGGATGTGAAACAACTGGGTGAAGAGGGTATTTAAGGCAGGCAGAAAGACAGAGGAGGCAGAAGAAGCCAGGAGGAATGAGGCTGGGGAAGCTGGAAGACAGCTGTGTGAGATCTGACTGTGGTGTTTCCTCTCTTTGATATCTCAGCCTTTCCCTGAGATCTGGCTCCGAGTTTCCTTTATTTGTGCAACAATCAGACATTCCACTTTTGATGTAGGGGGTCAGTGACTCATACATCCTAATACCCACCCCTAGCAATTTCACACAAGGGTCTTGGAGAGCACTGGTATGTTAGACAAGATATGGGATATTGTTGGCGATGGCTGGTTGCATGCCCCTGGAGCACGGGGCATGTGAGCATCTGCCATTCCCAGAATCCACATGTGGCAGGCTGCAGGTGAGTCCCACACCTGGGATTGTGGTTGTGACTCACCAGAGCTGCTCTGACGAGAAAAGCCACACAAGAATTTCGCAGACACCGCAGGAAGAGAGACCATTCACCCTCTTGGCAGAGTGTCAGATCAGTTCACAGCCAACCCTTGCTTCTGTCTCACTTGGCAGGGACCAGAGACCACTGGTAGGACTGGGCATTCCCCACCCCACTGCTGAGACTAAGTATCGGCATAATATGCCCAGAAGCCAGTCAGTGTGCCTGAGCATCTCCAGGTATAGGGTGTGGATTCAGTGTCCTTATTCTGGTTGCCACAGCATCATCAGCAGAAGTATAGCTAGACAGTTCTATGTCAGAGCCACAGAATCTGGTCTGGGAGAGTGGGAAGGTGCCCAGGAGCCCTGCTGCCTCCTCTGTGGTATTTCGGTTATCTGTAGATGGGCAAGGAGAGGCTGAGAACCTTTTGGCACTTTTTTACTGTCATCCCTTAATTTCCTGGCCCTAGCTCTTAACTTTATCCTTTATTTTATCTGTGTGGACAGCACTCACCCACTCTCTAAGCTTCACCTGGTGGCAGTAGTCTAGTCAGACCTCTGAGGATCAGATGGCCTTGTTTTCTCAAGGATGGTTTGGTCACAGCATCCATCCCTCATGCCCTCACCCCTGATGGATTAAGGCAAATGGGAAGTCCATTCCATGCAGAGCCAGGCCCCTCACCTGGTTCCATTAATATGATTCACGAAGAGGTGGACCATGCACCTGTGTGTGCGTGCGTATGTGTCTGTCCACATATTGTCTGCCCAGAAAAAAAAATTAGGCATCCTCTTGGGTAGAGGCCTGCCTGTTCTTCTCTGCATCTCTGACATATCTGAGTGCACCGGGAAAATCTCAGGAGTTGGTCATGTAACAGAGTTCTTTTCCTCCATTGTCTGACCATCTCTTCTCAGCATCCCATTGGGTAACCCCTCAGCCAACCCTCCAATGAGAGAGGAACTGGAGAGGTCCATGGGAGTCCATGGACAATTTGATGGGAGCCTGTCCTGGCCAGACACTCGGGAGAGAGCATCTTCAGAAACAGGAGTAGCTCAGTGGTAAGCCCTGCCCAGTATCTCAGAGGACAGGCCCCAAAGGGAACCTTGTGATGGCAACAATGCCACCTCAGCTGTGTTAATGAAGTACAGATTCTTCTGCAAGAGAGAATTTATCCTGCCATATTTGACAATGACCTGACTGACTGTTTAGGCAAAGCCATAATTAGAGGGATGAAACCTTGAGTATGTTTAGAGATGAGAGATCCAGTCAACAGCTTGGGTGTTGAGGTCCCCCTGTTCAGCCTTAGGTAAGTTGCTTTAACCACTCTGGGCTTCAAGTTCCCCACGTGAACATTCTTATTTAGGCTTCAGTGTGGTTGAAAGCCTTACGTGGCAATCTTTCCAAGGGACACCCATAGAATCAGTGCATGGGTGCAGCTGAAGAGGGTGGTGCTAGATGTGTCCTCAGAATACTCCCCATCCATCTCCATTGGTCATTCAGACTGATTGTTTGCGGTGATGGTGTCTATGGCATAGGGAACACTGCCAGCCTACTCCCGAGCTGGTATTGGCTCCGGGTCTCCCTAGGAAATTGCTCATTACAGTGGTGGTGACATGCATCAGGTTCGCAGTTTATTTTTAAATAAATTTGGGGAGTAGAAAAGCATAAAAAGATGGTTTTAAAAGAAAGGCCTCCAGGCATAATGGAGATATTGGCAGAGTCCCAAACCCTGCCCCCCAATCTCAGCTCAGGACATTCCACCCATTGCAGCCCCTCCTGCTCTGCCTCTAGATCCTCATCACTGGATTTTCCTTCTTGCCTCCGTGTGTGGAACTTTCCAGCCCTTATGCTTAGACTCCGGCCCGAGGAAGCTTGGATCCTTTCTTCCTCCCAGGGTTTGAGGCCATCCCTCCAGTGCCAAGCTCCCATGTCCTCTGGTCCCTGGTGGTGGTGATGGTGATAGGGTCTGACTCTGGTCATGGTGCCAGGGAGCAGGCTCCGCGAAGGTTACACCTGAGGACCACCTTGGCCCTGGAAGCAGCACTATGTTTGAAAGGCCCAGAACTGTTGACAGGAATATTGCATGAGTCAGATCTGCCCCAACTGCTTCAGCTCCGGCCTGATTGCACAGACAGGGAAACTGAAGTGGGGCAGGCTAGCTAGATCACAAGGCACTATTCATAAGCCTCTCCTGGGGCTGTGTCTGCCCAGAGGTCACACAGAGGAGAGTGGTTGTAAGCTAACTCTAGCCTTATCATCAGAGGGTCTGAGATGTCTTCCCCTTTCAGCTCCTTCCCCAGCTTCCACCTCTCTGTTCTTCCCAAGTTTCTCATGCTCTCTGAAGAGTAGCCCCCATTACCCCATAATGGGTCTTACCAGGACACAGCCCCTTGTCCTGCCTTTCTTGGCCCGGGTCTTCTAGCAGACAGGAAACATGGTGGCTGCGTGAGCGTGGGCAGTGAGCTTCTTCTCTAAGCCTCTCTTCATTTTTTCACAAGGGAAGCTGGAGTAGCAACCTTTTGGTGTGGAGGCAGTTTAGGGAGGCTCAGAACACCCAGGGCCAGCACAGCCAGCGGTGTTCCAACCTCCTGCCAGCCTTCCTGATGTCCCAGCCAGGCCGTTCGTTCTAACTGAGGGGCTCAGTCCTTGGAGCTCTTCCCAGGGCTGAGTGCAAAGCAAGTAAGACTCAGAAGTCACCAGCTCTGACAGCTACTACATGTTCTTAGTCTCTGTCGCCTGCAGCCTGACCTTGGGTTTCGGTGCCACCCTAGCTGAGAAACTTCAGCATCTCTGTAGAGACCGGCAACACCAGGCCCGGAGACCTGTTTTGAGCCAAGATGGCTGTACTTGGGGAGGAGGAGGGGAGAAGTGTGTTCAGGGGACAGCTGGGTTGCTTGGGAACCTCATCATTACAATTCCTCGATAATGAGATGAGATGTAGAGAAGGTGAGAGCAGAATTAACTCCAGATGATGTATTTACAATTAGGGTTGACAGCAGCCAAATTCTTATTGAAAAACAATACACAGATGTTTCCTGAGCTTTGAGAGAGACAGAAGGAGAGAGAGAGAGACAGAGATGGCGGGGGGAGCACCTGGGGTCAGTGTTGGCACAAAAGCACCATTACTCTCATTACATGCCGTGCTCTGTGCTGTGGTGGCTCCACGGTACCCCTGGTCCTCCCTCAGTCCCAAGCTGTTTCTCAAGTGGGTCATCTGTTTCCTCTGGCTGGACACTGCTATTATTCCCCTTTATTCTCCAGCTAGCTCATCCTTCACACATCACAGTCCTTCACATCTCCATGCTGTCTTTAGCCATTTTCTTCATTGGACCCTCGGTCAGTAGGCACCCACCTGTTTTCTAGGTAGCCACGGCTGATCCCTCCCCACCAGCCTCAGGGCTACTCACACAGGAAGCTGCTCTCTTTGGGTCCTGCAACCCAGAACACCACCTCCCCTCCCCATGCCCACACTCTGAGAGCTGCGTTTGTAAGCCAAGGCTTTCCAAGATTTGGTTATGTTTTGGGCAAGTGATGTCTCCTCTGGCCTTTTGGAACCAACAGCATGTTGAAGGCACCGGGGTTCTCTCAGTGACGGATCCCTATCACTCTCTGCAGCCCAGAGCTAAGGTGGCTCTGCCCTGCCCTCCTGGGGACATGGCACACTTGCCTTGTTTCCATGGTGATGTCAGTTTCCCATGCCAACTATCTTTGGGATGATTATGAATTCATTATTTCACATGTAGGTCTTGCACTCCGCCTCCTTCTGCTTAGATTTTGATGTCTTGACGAGCACTTTAACCATTTACCATCAGATGAAGAAAAGCACTAATTGACTCTGAGCCCAGGTTATCCTTTTTCTTATGTGTAGGCCCACGGATGGTCAGTGGTATAGATCTTGGGGCTCTGGAGCTGCAGCTTTTAATGATTTTTAATTGATCTGAGCTGCTGTGTAGCAGCCTACACAGAGACTGGAGCGTGAGACATGGAGCCTCATCACTTTGGGGCTTTGTACCCTGTGGAGGAAGTTGCACTGACGTCATCTTATCAAGCCTCAGTTTCCACGTGTGTTGGTGCTCATGACAGCTCCTGGCTTTCCTGTCGTGATGGATATGCAAAATGACAGAAATAGGGTGCCTGCATGCTGGAGAACCCTGGAAGCGCAGACAGAATCAGCTCTGGCTGGAGGCTGTAGGGCTGGTGGGAAACTGAGCACAGCTTCCTGGTGCAGGCATGTGCCCCATGGCAAGGGACAAGAAGAGGGCCACGTGTACTAAGAGACATCAGAGGAGACAATAAGGAGTGGACTTGGGAATCTCCACATTGGCAATCTCCTGTTGTCGAAGATCTTGGCAATATGTCATGGTCAGTTTGCCTCAGCTCTGGACACCGCAGAGGCCAGATATGCAGAGGATGTATAGCTCTGACCTTTATAGGTTGGGTGTTTGTAAGTCAGTGGTTGGTTTAATGAAAGTACTTGATATCTGACATATGATTGCTGAGATATAATTGGCATACACTAAAGCATGCCTTTTAAAGGGTTTTCCTTGATGAGTTTTGATGTAAGGTGCTCCCCCATAATAGCATCTAGCAGCCCAGGACCTTGCCCTTTGTACTTAATACCCTGGTACCCGTGCCTCTGTCTCTCACTCAAACTTGCTTCCTTTCCCAGAATGCTGTGCAAGGGAACTGATGTGGAGTTTACCATCTTCTGTGTCAGGCTTCCTTCATAGTCACTGAAATCCTGTATGTTAGTTTGCATTTTATTTCTGTGGCAAATACTTCTTCAGGGGGAAAAGATCTCTGTTTGCTTGTGGTTTTGGCACAGCTCTGCCCATAGAGGCAGAGCATCATGGAGGAAGGGCATAAATTACAGTGTGAGGGCATGCATCATGTTTGGAAGGGACTGCATCATGGTGGAAGGGCATATATCACATCATGACAGAATGCATCATAGTGGAAGGGCATGCATTATGGTAGAAGGTCATATATCACAGTGTGAGGGCATGCATCATGGTGGGAGGGCATGCATCATGATGGGAGGGCATGCATCATGATGGGAGGGCATGCATCACGGTGGAAGGGCATGTATCATGGTGGGAGGGCATGCATCATGGTTGAAGGGCATGCATCACGGTGGGAGGGCATGCATCATGGTTGAAGGGCATGCATCACAGTGGGAGGTCATGTATCATGGTGGAAGGGCATGCATCACGGTGGGAGGGCATGCATCACGGTGGGAGGTCATGTATCATGGTGGGAGGGCATGCATCATGATGGGAGGGCATGCATCATGGTGTGAGGGCATGCATCACAGTGGGAGGGCATGCATCACGGTGGGAGGGCATGCATCACGGTGGGAGGGCATGCATCACAGTGGGAGGTCATGTATCATGGTGGAAGGGCATGTATCATGGTGTGAGGGCATGCATCACAGTTGGAGGGCATGCATCACGGTGGGAGGGCATGCATCACGGTGGGAGGGCATGCATCACGGTGGGAGGGCATGCATCACGGTGGGAGGGAGGGCATGCTAGAGAAGAGATGCTCACCTCATGGTGCTCATAGGAAAATAGGGAAAGGACCAGGGGTTCTAGAATCTTGACTTCACTTCCTCCAACTAGGTCCCAACTTTTAGTTTCCTTACCAAGTAGCTCCACCAGATGGACCAAACTTTAAATATCCGAACCTGTGGGACACTTCATATTCAACTGCGATGCCTCCAGACCATACATGTGGTGTGTAGCAGGGATTTGTTCCTTTGTGGTGCTTTGTGGTCTCCTGACATGCATGCCGGCAGTTTCTCTATTGTGTCCCTGACTGAAGGACATCTTGGCAGTTTCTATGTTCCTCATGTGCAGGCTGCTGTGAATACTACACTGGTCTTTGTGTAGACATAAGCGGCTGTTTCTCTTGGATGAATACGGGGTGGGGTCACTCATGTCTGAAAGGATGCTTTTAACTTCATAAAATAATGTCAAGTTGATTCTAGGACCATTCAGTCCCAACCCTGGGTCAGGAGAGCTCCAGTTACCCGTTCTTGTAGCTCTCTGTATTGTCAACTCTTATATTTTGGGCATTCTCCCAAGTGTAAGGTTTGTATTATGATTCACTTTACATTTCTTCTGTAATTAATGACACCGAACAAAGCTTCCTGGGCTCATTTGCCGTCTGTAGGTTTTCTTTGGCAATGGGAATGCTCAAATATGGGGCTTTGTTATTTTTCCCCATTAGATTGGCCTGTAGGCATATCTGCGGGGAGCATTTTTATGATTGACAATCAAGGAGGGGGGTCCAATTGATGAAGGAGGATCCAGCCCTCTCTCTGGGCAGGTGTGTCTGCGATGTATAAGGGGGTTGAAAAAGCCTGAGAGAAGAGCCAGTAAGCAGTGATCCTCAATGGTCTCTGCTCAGCCCCTGCTCTGGCTTCCTTTGATAATGAGGTAATACACCGTAAACTGCAACCAAGTAAACCCCTTCCTCCTCAAGTGGCTTTTGGTCAGTGTTTTATCAAAACAAAACAAAACAAAAAAAAAAAAAAAAAAAAAAAAAAGAGAGAGAGAGAGAGATAACTAAAATACTTCTTCTTCCTCCTCTACCCCTCCTCTCTCTTCCCCTCCTCTCCCCTCCGCTTCCCTCCTTCCCTTTGAAGCACTAGGGGTGAACCTCAGGCCTCCCAGGTGTATAGAGCTTCACACTGAGCTACACACCCAGCCGCTCCATCCAGTGCTAGTTGTTCGATCCAAAAGAAACTTGGGACCGACACCTAAGATTTTAGTAGTGGTAGATTTAGCTTATTCATATTTTTTTATTTTGTGTTGTACACATTGATGTCTCAGCTGCAAATCTTTGACTAACTCAATGTTGCCATTGCCGATTTCCTGCCTAGAATTCTCTAGAAGCTTTATGGTTCCACTTTATCCTTGGCTCTGGGGTCCATTCTGAGTTCCCAGTTGTCTGGGATGTGGGGTGGGGACTGGGGATCTTGTTCAGAGTGGAATGTTTGGTCTTTTGTTTAGATATGGTGTCAGTCAGTCTCACAGGATGAGGCAAGGCATGGTAGAGGGGCGGTGTGGACTCAGCCAGGCACCTGTTGTGGCCCAGGATTTTCCAGCAATGTGGGGGGACAGGGAGGGATCTGGGGGAAGTCTATGTAGTGCCACCTCTTCCTAGATGAGGCCAGCTCAACATGACTATCTAATTCTTCCCACAGTGGTGACCTTCTCACGGTAGTAGGCTGCCATTGGGGCCCTAGTGTCTTGGATGGGCAGGAGTCATTTGCACCTTCTGGCCAGGTTCCCCTACCTCTGCCTGCACTGGTTAGTTTAGACAAACAGTGGGGGCCTCTTGCAGGCCTAAGCCGACTACAGGGCTGAACAGACTCTATGAAAGAGGACCTTAGTCTGGGGACCTTAGTCACAAGTAAGTCTTCATCTGGCTCCTCACAGAGAAATGTGCTGCCAGCTCCAAGTGTCCCCAGGGCTTCTGGTACAGTGACGGACAGAATATGAGAACAGTTAAGTCTGCACATAGGACGTAAACACATAAGCCAGGGTAACTGTGAGAACTTGAAGCCAGGTCAGGAAGCAGCATTTGGCTCAAATAGACATCTTTGTGCAGCTTTCACAGACATGACCTCTTCTGCTGCTGCTGATTGCTCGGGTTACAAATAGCTTGCTGGAGAAGAGCAGGTATATGCAAAAGAGAGAGAAACCGACTCATGACAGCCATTGCTCATCATGTAGATACAGATGCCATTGCTGCCTATATGCTTTTTGTACGCGCGCGCGCATACATACACACACACACACACACACACACACACACACACACACTTCTTTGGGCTCCTGTGGATGTGTGCATGCATGCACATGTGTCTGTGGGTCCCTGGGAAGAAGTATACACATACATCTTAGTTAGGGGTTTCTATGGGAATGTGTACATACTTATGTCTGCATTGGTTCCTATGGAGCCATGCAAATACACATATTTTAAAAGTTACCATAAAGAGATCATGTGCCACATTCCAGTTCAGTAAGTACTTACAGCTGTCTGCTGGACCCTAGCTCTCCGTAGGGCTGAGAACGAGCATGGTCTGTGTCTGTAAAGATCAGGAAATAGACAAGTAAACAGACATTTCAGTGTCTGTGTGGGGAAAGGGAGGGCATGCCATGTATACCTCCCAACATACTGTGTGGTAGTTAAGTGTTTCTGCTACAGTTTCTGGAGTGGTCCTCAGCTGGGCTGGTCCCTGGCTTGTTAGTATAAATGCAATGTTACCATAAAGTGCAGTGAACATGGACTCCAGCCTGGGATGCTGACAAGCAGATGTGTCGGCACAGACCCAGAGCTACAATGTGATGGCAGTGACAGTCCAGATCTCAGAAAGTCACATGACCCTATGCACTACAGGATCTCAGGAGATGCCCATCACTGGTTCCCAGATGCATGCTGCGACCACATCTTGACACACGTGAAAATAATTTTGCCAAATTTGCACCATCATTAACTTTCAATCATGGTCTATTTTAGACGAGGCTCTTAATTCGATTTTTTTTTTTGTCTTTGTCATAGTGATGGAGAGGGCTCTGTTTTTAGCCACAGGGGATGGTAATGGAGCCCTCCCTAACCACCACGGAGGAAGGCTCTCTGCCACAGCTGAGATGGACCTCACCAACCCAGAAGCTTGCCAGGAATTTGATGTGCCTGCTGTAGAACAATTTCCTCTATCCAGGGAGCCTTTGGGTTGATGTTCTTAAGATTCAGTTCAGCCGCATGCTTGGCCCCTGCAGAACATCTGCATTCTTTCCTTTGGAGAAAGAGGCACTGCGTACACCCTGGGGAGAAGTTGTAAAGTGGATTTCAGAAAGGAAAATGTTTCACGTCCAGAAACTTCCATCTTCCCCACAGGAGTTGACACATGCCCAGTGTTCACTAAGAACACAAGAACATGTTTTCTATTGGCTTTAGTTATAACCAGATTGATACGAATGGCTTGCAGAAGCCAGGGTCACTGTCGTTCACCACAAATGTCCTTTCATGAAATATACAAATAATGAAAAAAATGGCTCTCCATGGTCACAAAAAGGAGACAGATGTAGCCACTGAGAGTCACCCATTGTACTTGACTTCAGCCCCCTGGCTGATGCCCATAGCCAATGGGTCCTTCTGGGGAATTGAATGCACCTTCCTGCTTCCCTTCTTCAGGTACAGACTTCTCACGAAGTCTCTCAAAGCATTCCCACCAATCTTGGCCACTCCCTGGAGCTACCCTCATCTCATTCCAGTTGCCTGGGCAGATGGGAACCAATCCAGTCTGTCTTGCCCATCCTGTAGCTGTTGGAGGGAATCTAACACTCTACCCCCATGCAGCACACCATGAACAGCCCCAACAATTCCAAATGAATCTGCTTGAGAGTCACCAAGAAAGGCTTTGTGTCAGAGCTCCTCTTTTCTGGACTTTGCACCCCTTTGTGTCTGTTGTGTGTGTAGGGTGTATGTCTCAGTATCTGAACCCCAAAACGTATGATTGTCATGAGATCCTGCTGGCTCCTTCTGGCCTATTGCTGGGAACAGTGGCTGAGAATTTAGGCTTTCTGGGAGTGGAATCTCCTTACTACTTCTTTGGGGCTCAGTGGTTCAGTGGTATAATAGATGATTATCACAAGCAAGGCTGTAGGTCCTATCCCCAATAATACAGAAACAAATCGAAGGTTGTTAAGATATGTCTGTTGTTTGCTTTCTGGCTTATTGTTTTATAACATGTTCATTAAGAGCTGGAGTTGCCTAGAGGGGGGCCAAGGATATTGAAGGGTTTGTATAGTATGGACAAAGATGCAGATACAGCCTGTGTGGTCCCGGTTAGAAATGTGCAAGTCCGACTAAGCTGTCCTTTGATATATGCAAACCTCAAGGCTGCTTAGCTGACATGCTGTGATGCACAGTGGAGGTGTCTCCATCCATAGGAGAGCAGTAACTGGTGCTAGCTACCCTCTCAACCCTCCTCCCTCCATGGGCGGGAGGATGTCCCGGCTGATTACTTCATACACACATTGCTCAAGGCTCTGGGAGTCTGGCCCTGTGCCCATAGCCACGTAGCCAGGGGAAGCAGAACCTTCTAAGCCTCTGGATTTCTTTTCTAAGCAGAGGCAAGAGACTCACTAGAAATATGTTGGATTTATACCAAAACCCTCTCAAGTGCTACATTCCTCTAGGCCACGCTATGCTTAGAAAACATGCTGAAGACAGCTGCAAAGACCTGCTCTAGAAATCACCAAATGTTGTTTTAAAAAACGCCTTAAAATATCAAGTCTCAGGCCTTCGGAGCACAAACGTGACGAATCTTCTTCTGCTGCCCAATATGCCACCTCCGTCTGTCTAATCGGCAGTCCTGAGCCCCAACTGGGGAACAGTGGAAGATTCCTAGGCCTTCAAGGTTCTTTGCAATGGGTGACTTTCAGAACTGACATTAACACTGGCAGAACCCAGGGCCTCCTCCCTGACTACCCTCAAAGTGGTGGTGACCTTGTAGACTGCAAAGGTCACACACAGCTGTGCAAGGACTGCAGCTGTCTGCCCTCACAGCCATACTCAGTACTAGGCAGAGCCTAAGGGCTCGGCTGTCTGCATTTGTGGGCTCGGCCTCTGGCCCCAGAGGCGTTTTGTTTAGATGATGGCATTCCCCAGTATATTGGCTGTCTTGTCATTGTTGCTGCTGTAACACAAACAGCTGAAGGAAGGAAGGAAGGATTTATCTGGCTCACATCTCAGGGTACAGTCCATTGTGACTGAGAGGCATGGCGATGGGACCTTGGCATAGCTGGTCACATAGTGTCCACAGTCAGTAAGCAGAGGGGGAAATGAATGCTGGTGTCCAGCTCGCTTTCTCCCTGTGATGGGACCTGCTCATATTGGTTGGATCTTCTCCTGGGTGATTCTAGACTCCAGCAAGTTGATAGTATTAAGTGCTATAATTCCATGACTGGGCTTTTGGGGTGTCACGCTTTCTGTGGCTGCTTAAGCTAGGAATGTTAACTCTCCCCGATCTCTCATTGGTGGATTGGCTAGTCACGCTCCTTTTCCTTTCTTGTGATGACGCAAACTTTTCTTATTTAAGGGAAAGAAGTAGCTTAATGATGAAGAAATCACGACAGTCAGCTTTTTGCTACGGTTACACCCAGGACTGCCAGTTTCCATCAGGAATGCTTGATCTTGGCTCCTGGTTTTGGCAGCTGCGGTCCATGGCCTGTTGGTTCTGTTGCCTTGGCCTGTGGTGGCATCTTGGGAGGGAGCACAGTCAGGTGCAGAAGTGCTCAGCACATGGAGGTATCCAAAAACAAGAGGTTAAGATCCCACAATTCCCTTCAGGAGTGTGTTCAGTATTGTGAGGATCTCTCACCAGGTCCCACTCACTCTCTAAGGTCTCCACTGTCTCATACCCAGGCCCACCCCAGGGACAAAGTTGTCACTATGTTGGGCTTGGCTGAGTGCTCAACGCCTAAACTAAAGTAAAAGTCCCATCAAGGCACCCTGCCCCCCCCCATGCACTTTGGGCAGTGTTCTGCTGTAGGTGTTTGTTTTAGGATGTCCCTGAATGCCGGATTGAACTGTTTGATCACCTGCATATGACTGACCGTGCTTGTGTGGGGACAGGATGGCCACTTTGACCTGTGCTCAGCTATGTGGGTATCCCTACGCAGTGGCAGCTAGTCAGTCAGACACTGGGACACAGTGAGAGGAGGCCCAAGAGAAGTATACTGGGCCTGAGGCTGCAGGCATCAGAGGCCAGCCTTTCCCAGGAAGTGATATCAGGCTCCTTCCATAGTACAGCTGGAATATTCCTTCCTGCAGTAACCCCATGCACCCATGCTCCCCTCTTCCCTGTTTCAGGATGCATTCCCTCAGCTACCCCTACCATCCATCAAAGAAATATTTAAACCTTCTCTTTGAAAGCCAAGGAGCAGGCACCTCTATACCCCTTCCCCAGATAGTCCTTGGAGAGGCATAGTCATTGCCCAGGGCGTCCCTCCCCACTGTACTGCATAGCCTCTGTCTCACAGCTACATGCAGCCTGGGTACCTGGGCTCCAGAGGGAGATCACAACTAAGAACCATCAGAGAAGTCACAGCAGAGCCCAAAGAAAGGAACAAAAGCCCTTCCTTCACCAGCCTTGCAGGCCCAGTTTGGACTGGGCAATGGGGCTTCTTCCTCAGCCGGTAAACAAGCCTCATCTTCGTGAGCATGCCAGAGACCATTGCTCAGAGCTAACACTGCTTACCACTTGCTCCTCTAGCAAGGGCACCCTTCCACTGCCCAGTGCTAGGCCCTTCAGCTCTGATATTACAGCTTGTTTCCAATAGAGACTATCAGAGGCAGTGAACATATGGCCATTTGGTGGGCTCTGGGGGAAGGGAGAGAGTCTGAGAGCTAGTTACGGAATTTCTGGTTTCAAAGTAGACTCAGCAACTCTCATACACCTACAGGGAGATACCCCAGGCACTTCTAGTGTTGAAGCATCTGAGCAGAAATGGCACTACGGCTTGTCCAATTACCTCTCTGCCAGAAATAGATCTGAGAAATGCCAGCTCTTTCAGGTAGGAGCCCATGAGCGTCATGTTGAACAGCAGAAGCAAAAAAAGAAAAAAAGAGAGAACCATGTAATTTCATTAATAATTTTTGCTTACAGTGACTATTAAGAAAGAGTGATGGGTGAATTAAAACTCAATCAGGTTATGAAAAATGGAGAGTAAATAATATTTGCGAAGGATGGCTGCAATGGGAAAGCCTGCAGAGACCCACCCATTAAAACACACATTATCCCTTAAACAGAGTCAATGTAGAAATGCAATTCTCTACAGATCAGTAACGCTCATACATTTATTTTCTGCTGGCTGATTTTGATTTATGGGGTCCTTTCCCAGCTCATTCTCAGCTCCTCTTTAAAGTGCTGGCTGGTTTTGTGCCCATGAAAGGCAGGTGACTGATGGAAGTTTAGACACTGCATTGGCCTCTGCTGGACTCCAGCATCTTCCCAAGGGCCTGTGGAAGGAGCAAGCAGGGTCTGTCATGTCCCCTTTCATCGGGAGCCAGTTCTTGTGAGTAGCAATTAGAGACAGTGGAAAAGGGACCTAGATTTGGAGTTATCAGTTACCAGTGGGGAGTTTCTGAGTGTATTGCCTTGGGACACCAAGCCTCAGTGTTCCCATCTGTGAGAGGCAGGAGTCCATTGGTTTGTTGAGCTGACATGATGAAATGCCCAGATGTAGCATAGCAGCAGGAATATATCTTGGGTCTCACCTCACTGCATGTAGACTGGAATTTGGAGACCACAATGATTTTTTTTTTTTTTATCAATTCTGACCTCTGTTGACTGCACACATCACTTCCTCTGCTTGTCTTAGAATGCAGCCCCTATTTTATCTTGGATAAGGATGCCTGTCTGGGAACTTAGGGCCATTTTACTTTGATATCATTATTTATTTATTTATTTATAAGTTTTTTTTTTAACATACCACAGTTCCCCTTCCTTCTCCTCCTCCCACTCACACCTCAGCTTCCCCCCACCCTATCATACCATCCACCCCTCAAAGAGGATAAGGCCTCCATGGGGAATCAACAAAATCCGGGATATCAGATTGAGGCAGGACCTGGTCCCTCGCCCATGTATCAAGGCTGAGGAAGGGGTCTCTTTATAAGAAGTGGGTTCCCAAAAGCCACTTCAGGTACTAGGGATAGGTCTTTGTCTCACTGACAGAGGCCACACAAACTGCCCAAGCCACACAACTGTCATCCATATTTAGAGCACCTACTTCAGTCCCATGCAGGTTCCCCAGATGTCAGTCCAGAGTTAGTGAGCTCCCAGTAGCTCGGGCCAGCTGTCTCTGTGAATTTCCCCATCATGATCTTGACCCCTTTGGTCAATATAATCAATCCCTCCTCCCTCTCTTTGACTAGACTCCAAGACCTTGGCCCAGAGCTTAGCTGTGGATCTATTTAACCTTGAGATCTTAAGTGACATACACAAAGACTCAAGACCACACTCAGGTTCTGAGCTGATAAACCATTTAGGGCACAACTCAGTCTACCCTATCTACAAACTGCAGGACTCCAAATATTGCACTACTTTGTCCTGGTCAATCGGAGGAGCAGATCCCCCAAGTCATGCCAGATAGGGGCCCTGAAATGAGCCCTGGGGTGTAGAGAGGTGCTATGGAGGTGGGACAGAGGGAGGAAGTTTAAAGTTTGCTAGAAAAGAATCTCAGCCTTGGAAGGGTGGGGATGTTTAGGTGAGCCATACATCTGTCCATCCTTTATGACTGAGTTTTGGGGCTATGGCCTTGTGTGTCCAATTTTTCAATCTCCAAACCTTTAGAGCACTTTTGGCAAAGTCAAGGATGGGAGCTCCTGTCCCCAAGAGTCTAGGTTACTTAACCTGAATACCCTGAGGAGCTGAGCAGGGTAACCCTTCCCTGTGAGGGAGGTGGGCCTTCTGTCATTTTGGCCCGCTTCTCTGAACCATGTTGGCAATAATTTGGCAGTTCAGTTGTGTTGAGTCTGACTAGGTGAAGGAGTCAGAGGAAACTATGAAATACAGCCCCACCACCTTCTCAAACCGGAGCTATCAGTCATGTCTGTGAAGATAAGGGAGGTCCTCTTCTGGAAAGGCTCATTATGATAGAGTATTACAGGAGCAGAGGTGATGGTGAGGCCATGATGCATAGCTTGGCTTCCAGGCAAAGGCCACACAGGAGTGGGGCCTCCATTGCTGCCTGTCCATACAGGCTGCTGTCTGGGGCTTCGTGGCTCAGCGTGGGAAGAGAGGCACCAGTAGAGACTACACTTCAGGATGTGACTCTGGTCACAGCAGAGACTCATTGCTGCCTCTAGCCTGCCATTGCCTGATCATCTGGCAAAAGGCATTACTCTTGCCCCAGCAATGGTAATGGCAACCAAAAGAGGCTGCATGTGGTGACATCAGGCTAGAAGCCCAGATCTCCACCTATGGGCTGTGTGACTTTGGCCAAATAAACTTCCTTCATTATACCCCAGCTTCCCACAGATGGGAGCAACATGTGTCACAGGGACAAGAGCTATAGAGATTTAAGAGAGGCAATGCCCATGCAGGGGGCTTAGGTGGACCTCAATAAGGAGGTAGCATGAGGAGAATTTGTGGCAAGAAGATGCATTCCTGATGTCCATGTTTTTTTCCAGTTAGTGAGCAGAGCTAGAACCTAGTGTCCCAGCAAGGCCACCTCCCTGGAGACCCATGGAGGTCCATAGCTATGCAGAGGGTGCAGGGGCCTCTTCTTCATCTCTCCTTAAACTCCTCTAGATGACAAGTGTCTGCAAGGCGAGTTATGACAAATACCAAGGCACATCCCCGGCCCAGCTGTGCATCTGCTGCCCCTCAAGATGCTGCCTCGGGGATGAAGGCTCTTCTTTCACAGCGGCTCCTGGTTTCTCTCAGTGAGGAAGTGTGGTGTGGGATGGGCACCAGCGGGCCAGGTCACATGGGTCACTCCTGTTCCTGCTTCTCCCTTCCTCTTCTCATCTCCTGTCTTGTCAGCCAGGAGAGACTGCCCTCCTGATCCCTGGAGACATGTGATGGTCTTGGTAGTCAAGAGGGAAGGATAGGGTCCAGATGGAGGGTGTTCCTGGCACCCAGGGGGCAGGAAGCATTTGAGGATGAGGGTCTCCTGTGTTTAAAGCATTTTTATTTTTCCATCTGATTGCTGTATCTTTTAAAGTCCTCTCTTACCAACTGTTACTTTGATAAGAAAACAGTAGCAAGTTGCAAAAACATTCCAGCAGAGTGGCTGCGCTCTCTCCTGCAGCTTCTCCTCAGCGACGGTACTTTAGGTAGCCCAGGGCAGTGGCAACCAGGAGCCTGACCCTTCACAGAGAGCTGCCTCTGGGCCTTGGTGGCCACAGGCTTTTGTCTCTTTTCTCTCCATTTCTCTAAGGGGCCACAGGCACAGAGCCTGCAGGGCTCTGGCAAATTCTCCCCACATCTTCCCTCCTCTATTCTCTATTCTTCCACCTCCTCCCCTCTCCTCTTCTCCAATCTCTTCTCTTCCCTCCTTCCCCCTCTCCTGACTAGAATTATAATGCTACCTATAACTCTAGCCCTAATCCAAGCTCTGGTCTTCAGCAGTCTAAAAGGTTTGAAAGTTCATTCCTAACTTTATCCTAACTCTAGCCTCTGTTTAAGCCCAAATCAAACCCAGCCTTGGCCTTAATTCTGACACAAACCCCTATACCTGACCCCAGGCCTGACCTTAAACTTCTCCACCTCAGTGACATACCCACTATGCGCAGGCTGCACCCTGGACTCACTTTATTCCAGTGCATCCCTTGAGGCAGAGTGCCTTCCTCAGAGAGGAGCACACAGTGGGCGCTTACGGCCAGGGTTCTGAATACAGCTTCCGGCAGGACGCATGTGTGATACATGAAGAGGACAGTGAGTCTAACAGGTGGGGACTTGGGTGGGGGCTTGGGCTTAGTTCCTATAGACAACTCAGCAAAGACCCTGGGCATTGGCAGATGGTGTTTTAGGGCTTTGGGACAGATGTTAAGAAGGCCATGGCCAGAACCAGAGCCCTGTGAGTATAGGGGGTAGGTACTTTGTTGACCTGACTGAGGTCTCCTGACCAAGGGCTCCTGAGTTGGTGAACCAGCAATTCTGCCAGGCTTTCTAACAGGTCTGGATTGCCCAACCCCCCTTTTAAGCATGCTGCCTCTCTGTAGTAAAATAATGCCCAGTTTATTTCTCTTAAGCAGAATTGATTTCTTCATAGAGGAAGAAGGGGGGACCTTGGACAGGTAGGTAGCAAGACCTATGCTGCCCGGCTGCCTTTTGGCAAAGGCTGTTGGGAGCACAGAAAGGGTTTCAAATGGGGTAGAATGGTTGGTCAGGTTGGGAGAGTCCCAAGGCTTAATTGATCCCTGCTTACCATGGTCAGACTCTAGCTCCATGGTCTTTTGATGGGCCTGGCATGGACTCTGTCTTGATGCCTTATTTTCCAGTCTGGGAAGTGGGGCTGATGGTACTGTCTTTTGTCCTGACCTACGAGCTGGAACCGACTGCCTAAAGAGGGTGTTGTCTTCCCCACAGCTCAGGTTTGGGCTCAGAAAGCCTGGGTTCTTCCAGAGGTTTCCAGCTACCCCTACATCAGCTGTCAAAGCCTGGGCAAGGTGAAGATGGTCTGAGGAAACAGCTAGAGTCTCTTAGGCCACAAGGAAGGGCAGACATCACCTCCTATCTCAGATGCTTCTCAGCAGGCTTTCTTACTGGTATACCAACAGAATTCGAGTTCTCATATGACTATTGTGGGGGCAGAAAGGAGGCTAACACTTATTGAGTACCAACTAAATGCTTTAATCTAGACTCAGTCTCCATGTCTGTCAGTGTCACCAGTGGGAAAGAACGTCTTCTCATGTTTATAGACCAAAGAGACAGGCCATGTTCAGAAGGGAAGAAAGAGTTTTGCTGGCATTATTCATGGGAGGACCACACACTGGAGGGTTCCTACAGAATGGAAGGGAAAAGCCTCCCTACTAGGTGCAGCAAGAGTAGTACTACATGGTCTTAAGCCAGGCAATGCCTCTGAGGCTTGCGTGCTAGAGGATGGAGAGATGGGGGAATCTTGGAAGGAGGCAGCCTGGTGGTTTTACTTAAAATTTTTCTTTGGAACATGGGGAAACCCTAGTTCAAAACATGATGGGTACTGGAAGTGTCTGGCTGAAATCTGCATACACCCCCAGGGGTTGCTTGGAAGGTTTTCACAGCCTCTCACAGTGGCCCTTCCTTGTCTCAAGTTTTCATGTAGATGTGGCACGGTATATCCAGGGACTTCCCACTGGAGCCCATCTTCACCCAACCTGTGAGGCTACTCCCCCCAGCCCCATGATGCGCCTATGATTGCCAGATAGAGTGCTTTCTCCCAGCCCAGGCCTAGAAGTGGCTACTTCCAGTCTTTAGATGGAGCTCCCGCAGACAGCTGTTTCAGGGGGAGGGACTAGCTCCAGATGTGGAGTTGCACGGTCAGAGGACAAACGGGTTTTAGATTTCTTTAGCTGCTCTGATTGTCCCCTGTATAAGGGCAGGGCTGCTAATGTTCCCACTACAACATGTAGGAGGGTCCTTGAGAGAGCCTTATTGGTGAACAGGCCTATCTTTCCCACCCTGCCTGTGATTCTTCTAAGGTTTTCTTCTGCATTTGGGTGTCAGGTGAGATGATGCCCAGAGAGAGGGCCAATGGGTAGCTATAAGAATAGCCTTTGTGGGTGAATATGGCATTCCTGGAGAAGGCTCTTGGATCTGGCTAACTCTTGTCCCACATAGGTGGATGGGGACACTGAGGCTCAAGCAGCCTAAGTGTGTGGCCTGCACCAGGATGGCCATCTTTGACTCAGGACAAGCCACTGACCATGACCCCATAGATACGTGAGTCAATGGCATACTGCTGCCTCCAAGTCCTCCAACCCTTGGGCCTCCAGAGTATTAACCAGCCTGATTCATGATGGAGAGAAGGGTCATTTTGGGCTGGGGCTCTTGCTCCAGATCCCCAGCTGTGGCTACCTACCTGGCAGGCTGTGGCCATTTGTACAGTAGACACACTGTTGTCTGGTTACAGGCCTCTGTAAGCTTAACCGGGCCATGTCTAATTCCCTCTGGCCCAGAGGGGTCTCCTGAGAGTCTAGTAGTCCCAGAGTTTCTGATTTTCGGGGAATTAGGGTAGTGCAATTAGAAATGAGTGCTCTTTCTGGTAGTGCAATCAAAATGGTCTTCAGTCTCCCCTTCCCCAGGGACAGCACTTCAGAAGGTGTCACGTCTCTGTATAACCACTCTCGGAAGGGCAGAAACCTTTTGATGGAGTAACGAAGCAGGCAATGCCAGTTTAGAGACTTGAGTTGAAGACTCTTCTAGCCTCAACAGCCACAGGACAGAAGAAGGAAGGGTTAACCACGTGAAGCCCAGGGAACATCTCCCGCTGAGATCCAAGAGAGCCAAGCCTTGTAGAGCAGGATGGAAGGTGTGCAGACTGGGTCAGCTGGGCAGAAGCTCTTGCTTTCCCGGGAGTCAGGGGCTCATGGCTTGCTGTCGTGAGCCCCCTCTTAGGAGGATTTCACAGCCTCTCCAAAACATTGTGCATCCAGACCTGTGAGTGTGGCCATTGCTTTTCTCTGTTGCATGGCATATGCTGCATTCACATACACCCTGGCCAATGCTCCACTTAGAATTCTTATGCTAAATGTGGAAGGGGGCCTGGGAATGCAGGCACCACAGATGTGGACTCTGGCTGTTTCCCTGTCAGGGTCCCTGTGCCTGGTGTGTCCAGACATTTTGCTGGATGACACTTTGAAGGTGTCCTGTTTTCGTTGCTAATGCTACCATCCTGTTCACTCATTCCCTCAATCAAATCCCAGCAGTGTTCTTGCTGTGTAAGCTCAGGGACATACTTTCATCTCTGTTCCGACACTTTGTGTATCTGTGTAGTGAGAGTGGTTACTCCATATGCTCATGGGGCTATGTGGGGTGCATGTCATGCATGGAGTGGAGAGACAAGGGTTTATTTACTTAATGGTATTGAAAAGTTTTTCACACATCCTGCCTGCTCCCCATCTGTATCTTTCCTCGCTGGCATCTCATATGAGGACCAGTGCATAGGACAGGGAGTTGGTGTGGAGATCCACCTTGGGCTGAGCCTCTGACCTCAAGTGTGTGGGTTCTGATGGGATGGCAGGATACCCCCCTATCTTAGAGCCTACCTCCCACCTGGGAAAGTTACAAGTAAGGCAGTGTGGGAATATCTCACCGGGTGCTGGTTTTGTTTATCCGAGCTGGTTCTCAGTTGATTAATTGGCTCGGCAATTGCTAATGTGCTGGCCCCTGGCTAGGCTCTGGAGACAGTGTGGGCCAGAGGCAGGTGAAGGCACTCTGCCTGGAGCAGCCAGCCTGTAGGAAGGCATCCTGAAGGAAGGAGCTTAAGAATGATGAGAGAATGCAACAGAGTAGAAGGGGGTGTCCCTGGCGTGTGAATCACACACATGATGGCCCAAGTCATAGTCATGATAACAAGATCTTCGTAGAGGAGCTGCCTGTCAGAGGCTAGCCTACCAGGGACCAAGCCATGAAGACAATGAGGACAGAGGGGACCAGGTCTCCAGGGAGACAGAGGAGCTCTATCCCCATGTGGACGAATGGAACATAAGCTCCGGGCCAGCTTCTGTGTGTAGGTCAGAATTGTGGCCTGACCAGGGTCTTCACAGGCAAGTAGATCTTGGGAAGCCTAGTGACTGGTCTCAAACGAGGGGGAATGAGACTCCAAGCTAGACGGTACCAAGGGCAGGCTGTCCAGCTTAGGCAGGAGGATTTGATAATATATGGGGCCTCCATGGTAAATGGACCACTGACCCTGGGCTGCTCCCACTTTTCTCTTAACTGGTGCTCAATTCAGAAGGTTTTCCCTTCCACTTCTCTCCTTCTTCCTTTGGGGAGTCCACCCCCCACTCCCGCCTTCCTGGTGCCACGTGGTGTCTGTTGATTGAACTGGGCCTAAGAATTTGTTGGCTCCCACACTTTCTTTGTGATTATTCTTGGCTCCGGGAAGGCAAACTGCTTCTGAAGCCTTCTCTGCTGGCTGTTCTGAAAGTGTGGACCTCAGTGGGAGGCAAGAGCTTCCCTTGTTTCCAGTTCTAATGTCATTGAGGAAGCAGTGTGTGCTTTGATGAGCAGATAAGGGAAGGTCAGCATAGAGCCATTCTTAAGGTCTATGGGCTGTTGTACAAAGTGCCAATTTCTTGACTTACTGTGTTGGGACTGAGTGTACAGCAGGGACAGGCTCAGTGTCACAGGATACTGAAACCTTCCCCTGAGCAGTGATGTTTGGGGGAGCCCTCTGCAGCACCCTGAAAGTAGCTGGCCTGCCAAGCAGATGCTGGTGGAGTGTGAGGAAGGTCTCAGCAAGCTTGCTGACCTGCAAACCTCAGAGCCCCAGTGTCAGCTTATTCAGGAATGAGCCCCATATTGAAGGGGGGGGGTCAAAGGGTTTAATAGCTGGCTTGGATTTATCCTCCAACCACAATGTTGGCCAGGTCCTGTTCTTCATGGTGCTCCCAGTCTGGTGGTCTCAGAGCCTCCATAACTGGATGGTCATGGTCAGGTTTCAGTGCCTCGAGGGCCATCAGAATCTTTATGCCCTGTACTGGGGGATTGAGATTACTAGGATAGTGAACCCAGGAAAGCCCTGGACTTTGAGGGGATATGTGTGCAGTGTATGATGCCAGGTGGGTGTGTCAGTCTCCTCAGCATTCAAAGGGAACAGTTGCAATGGCTTGATGTGTCTGTCAAGATCAGATGGGCTCAGCATGGTCAGCAGAATAGGTACCCAGCACTCTTAAAATAACTGCAGAAAGGAGGTCAGTTCCTAAGACCCAGAAGATGGGAAGTGGGAGGAGATGCAGGGTGATAGTAGAGTGTCTAGTGACCCTGCTACCTCTTGGAGCTGCTCTTATTTCCTGCTTCGTGGTTCCTGCTGTCTGGGCAGGGCTCCTGTGGACCAGGGGTGTGGACAGCCTCTCTGTCAAGAGAGCTTCAAATATTCCTGCTTCCGTTCTGTGCAGATCAAAGTACCCACAGCTGCCGGGGACTCCACCCGTGCTGTAGACTGCTCCTGGGAGGTTTCCGTTGTAGCCAGGACTCCTGAAGGGTGTGTCCCAATTCTGAGGTCCTTGAAACCACATCTGATAGAGGCTGCTGAAACTGCTTCTGGCCCGACAGGAAGGAGCCTGTGCTTGCTTGGGAAGACTCAGGACTGAGCCCCAATTTGGCCCGTAGCATGTATGGTTTGGCAAAACATTTGGGCTCTCCGTTTTGGTTTCTCCATCTGAAGAATAGGGACACCGATTAGACCATTTTGGGGCCTCTGCATGTGAAGGGTTGAGGGAACCCCACAACATGGCTACACCCTTGTGAGCATGTAGCCATGTCTGTGGCTATAGCTGTGGATCTGATCCACTGCTTTGTCACCATAGATCAGGAAACTGGGGACATGGAGTAGGATGAAGAGTCTTAGGTGGCTTTTCTGGTCTCAGGTCATCTCAGTGACCTTCTTGTTGCCATCCTTAGCAAGATGATCCCAGGCCTCTGACTTGGAAGTCAGTCCCAAATTTCCACTGGGAGCTGAGGGAGTGTGGGACAGAGACTCAGTCCTCCCAGAAAAGAACTGAATGGCATGTCCTCTTCACAGAAGTGGGGGGTGACTTGTGAGTATGCAGTCAGAGTTAAGAAAAACTCTGTCTGGCATCATTATATTGATTTGCTACTTAGGCCCTAGTGCATGCTTGTACATGGGGTACACCATAGCCAGTACTGACCGGTGCTTACACTCATACACAGGACAGAGCTATGAGCTTTGTGGTGTGGGGGACATGAGGAACTAAACCTAGCGTAGGGGGTCTATAAACCTTCTAAGAGGCAGTATGGGTAGACAGAAGTTTGGAGGCTAATGAAGTGACCAAGAGATGGAGCAGGGTCTTATTCATTGTTCTATTACTGGGGAAAAGGCACCAGAACCAAGGCAACTTATGAAAGGAAACATTTAATTGGGGGCTTGCTTACAGTTTCAGAGGGTTATTCCATAACCATCATGGTGAGGAGTTTGTCAACAGGCAGGCAGGCCTGGTTCGGGAACAATAGCTGAGAGCTTACATCCCGATCTACAGAATGGATACAGAGATGGTGAGTGTGCAATCACAAGTCTGGTCCTGGCATGGGCTTGTGGAACCTCAAAGCCCACCCCTAGTGATACACCTCCTCCAGCAGGGCCACATCTGCTTATCCTTCCCAAATAGTTCACCAACGGGATCAAACATCCAAAATATATCAGCCATTCTTATTCAGCTCACCAGGCACCAGGCAAGGACTTATACATAGGACAGAGCTGTATACAAAAGCCTGGTTAGTGTGGGTATGGCATGAGGTGTAGTCTTGAATGGAGACTGTCCCCAGGAGGGATGAATGGAACCATCTACAGCAAAGAAATCTGAGTATGAAGGTGGGAGTTCTGGGGAGACTGCCCACCTCTCAGTTTCTGAGTCTTCAAGGACCTGGTCCAAGAATGCAAGGTGAGCCCCACCTGGTGGCCTGGGCCATGAACCGGGTCAGGATGATGATTTCATCCTAGGCAAGTGGCTAAAACTGACTTTGAAGTCCCTTCCAGCTGTCACACTCCAGTTCCTCAGAAGCCCCCTGGGATAGCAGACTATATGAAATATAAATCAATAGGTTAAAACCACGCTTGTCTCCTGCCCGGTGAGGCCCTGTCACTCTGCCTGCTTCTTCTGTATTTGGAGGATCGTCTCTGACTTGGACAGGCCACGTGCTGACGGGAGGAAATCGCTTTGTTCAGAGGGAGGCAGAGCCAGTCTTACCTTCATTGACAAGGCTCTTCTCTTTAATCATCGCTGCCTCTTGGCTATAAGCCATCCCAGCTCACCGACACCCTCTCCTTCTATCTATCTCCTTGCTCTCATCATCAGGGAAAAACAGATACTTGATCAATCAGCCTCTTGGGACCCATGTCTGGAAAGTTCTACCCCTGATATGGGAGGAGCAGAGGGGTTGACATGGCCAGTGTGATAACCCCAAATTAAGGAGGGAGGCTAAGGACTTCTCCCAGAACCAAGTGTGCCCAGGTTTACCTCCCTGGGTTCCCATGACAACGGGACTGTTAGGTGTTGGTAATATGGACTGACAGTGAATGAAATGGAATTTGATGTACATGAGAATCCAGCCAGTAACAGAGTAATTGCAAATCAATCTCTGCCTTCCCCTTGGTTGTCTGTCTGCCCTCCCTCCCTCCCTCCCTCCCTCCCTCCCTCCCTCCCTCCCTCCCTCCCTCCCTCCCTCCTTCCCTCCCTTTGTCTTATATGCATGGGTTTTGAAGGCCATTATAGTGCATTGGAACACATTTATTTCCGTTCTCTGAGCAGTTGTATTTTCTTTGCTGCTTTGTCATGGGCCCCGTATGTATTGAGTAGTTTAACAAATAAAAGTGTCAGCTGGTGATTTATAGACCCCTCTGGCTGTCACCCTCACCCCCCAACCCCCATCATCACTCTGCAGCCTAGGACAAGGAATGACATCTTAGTCTCAGAGGCTGGCTTCTCTCTCTAGGCCAGCCACACCAGGCAGTTATGTCCATAGTTACAGGAGATGCATTGGCACATTGACGTGCAGCTCTGTCTTGCCAAGTACTCTGGGTGCTTGTTTGTTTACTTTCTTCATTGCTATGGAAAAATACCCAAAAAAGAGTCCTAAAGGAGAAGGGTCTGTTTCAGTTCACAGTTTGAGGGTATCATCATGGTGGGGAAGACATGGCGGCAGGAACACGAGGCAGCTGGCGACATCGCATCCACAGTAAGGAAGCAGAGAGAGATGGATGCTGATGCTCAGCTCACTGTCTCCTTTTTACTTAATCCAGAGGCCAGCCCATGGCATGGTGCTACCCACCTCATGGCCTTCCTATCTCAATTAACCCAGTCTAGAAAAAAATCCACTGTGGACATGCCTAGAGACTTGTCTCCTAGATGATTCTAGATCCTGTCCAGTTCACAAGGTTAATCATCACAGTGTGCATACTGAGACCAGAGGCTTGCTGAATATCTGGCAACAGTTTGGGACTGTCTGAGTCTGAGTTTAATGATTCCCACAGAGTGGAGGCGTGCTCTGTGGCTCTCATGGGTTGGGATATCTCCAGAATCATTCTAAAGAGAAGGAAGTTCTCAAATCAGAAGTAAGGGCAACGTCTCAGTGTTATGAGACAAGGCCATTAGGTAGTGGTGTTTGAGGGACCCCCAAGTGCAGGGGTGGAAAGTGTCTCAGAACCTTGAAAGCAGCTGATGTCCACATTTTCCTTTCTGTTAACACCACAGGTCATCTTGATCCTGACAAAGTACTACCATGCAGACATGGGGAAAGTTCTGGAAAGTTCTCTGTGGCGGTAAGTCAGCCTGATGGGCTTTTCTCTTCCTATACCTATATGCCATCATCTCCCAGTCTCTCGACTAAGGCTGGAGCCCACCCGGGCTCCAGTAGCTGCCGCCCACTAGTGGGCACCACCAATTTTCTGTGGCTAGAAAGACATAATGGAGATGTTGAAAGTGGATTAGGAGTTTCGTCGGGGGGACAAAGGGCCCTGGCAGATGGACAACTGTTTGGAAGGCTTCTTTCCCCGTCTTTTCTGTGTGTTGTTTTCTCCTGGCTCTTTTGCATTCTCCCCGGAGGAGGAGGCTGGCAGCATAAATCCAGGTCACTGCACAATATCCCTGGCTCTGCTCTGGACTCTATAGGCAGCTCCCAAGCCCCCCAAAGCTCAGGCTGGCCTCATTGTTGGGGAAGTTTGCTTTCTTTTCGGCTCAGCCAAAGAACTGTAAATAAATAACCCACCCAGGCGGGATATCTCTTTATATGTGAAACATGAATTGGGCCCAAGGACATCAGACCGTCTTTGATGTCTGAGAGGAAAAGATGGAGGCGGCGGCAGAAACCACTTTGGCCATTATCACTGTTAGCTCTGCTCGGAGCATGAGGACCTCTAAGGCTTCCGGTGCGATCTGTCCCTCCCACGGGCATTTTACCACTGTTGTCATTCTTGGTGTAGGAGGATCATTTTGCTTTCTCTCTGTGTTTTTCCAATAGTGATTCATTCGTTTGAATTTGGGTTTGGAAAGTACCTGCCAATCGGGACCATTTGTTTGTTTGAAATAGGGTCTCATTCTGTATCCCAGGCTACTCGTGCTACCTCTGTCCCCAGAGTGCTGGGACCAGGCCTGTATCCCTGTGCCTGGCTCTTAGAATGGCTTGCAGGAAGAGCTACTTGCACCTGCCTGCTGTGGGGTCCTCCTCCTCCTCCTCCTCCTCCTCCTCTTCCTCCTTCTTCTTCTTTGTGTGTGTCTATCTGTCTGTGAGATGACACTGTTACCTGGGGCCAACTGCCCAGGTCACTGTGGTACTAAAGTCCCTTGAGTTTCTGCCATCCCCCCCCCCCCAGCCTTTCTGGCCAGCTCACTCAGCCAGGAACTCACCTCCTCACACACCAATCTGTTCCTGCAATACTGGGACAAGCCGTCAGAAAAGGACCACACTCCTGCACGGAGGGTGAACTCTCCTCATGTGGCTCTGATGCTCTCAATGTATCTTGCTGCTCTGATGCTTGAGGAGTGAGCAGTGCTCTGGAACAAATTAGGCGTTGAATTCCAGTAGTGGTGCTGGTGAGCTGGCTCAGGGGGTAAAGGCCTCTGCCACCATGCCGGACAACCTGAGTGCAATCCTTGGAACCACGTAGTAGAAGCAGCACATCTCGAGTTGTCCTGACTTCTGCACACGCCTCCTAGCACATGTATCCACATGTATCCACATAATAAAAAGTTCATAGATGAATAAACATAAAAATTGTAGCAGCATTAGCTTCTCGGGGGATTATTACTGGAAGTTTGGTTCCGGAGGTGTTACCCGGGGAGGGTGAGTGTGAGGGGCACCTTCCTGCCAAGTGGAGTGTTTCCTTTTACTGCACATGGATGGAGATAGTCTTCATTCTTCTTGTATGGTAAACAAAAATCCCCAGACTTTAGACCCTAGCAATTGGGTTGCTCTGTTACCCACCCGCTTCGATACCTCCCCTAGAGATTTCTAGAATGCTTTCAGCTTGGCTAAAGGAAACAGGAAGTAGAATTCTCCAGAACACTGTTTGGCATTTGGGTGTCCAGCTGCTTCCCTGGGACAGTCAGGCTTTCGTACTTGCTAGGTAGAGGTCCTACTTCCTTTGCGACCTCGTGGGGTATGGAGGACACTTGTCGGGACTCCTGAGTGACAGGCTCTGAATTCTTCAGAAGCAGATGGGAAGCCCCAGAGGCCACACCGCCCCTTTAGAGCTATGGTCCAGGCAAACTTCCTTCACAGAGCCTCAGGTTTTTTTGTTTTGGGTTTTTTTGTTTTGTTTTGTTTTTTGTTTCTTTGTTTTTGTTTTTTTGTTGTTTTTGTTTTTTATCTGTCTGAGGGGGATGAAATGAAGGAGGAGGTGGTGAGGTGGAAGGAGGCCTATAAAACTTCCCAAGGACAGTGTGTTGTCTAAATTTGGATTTTCCCCAAAGCCAAGCAACAGATTTTAATTTTTCCTGCTCCTTTCTCATCATTGTTGCTGCACCCAGACATTTTCTCGGCTTGACGAAAAATGCATTCAGAAGCATTAGTCACTTCCAGAAAATTCCCCCATCTCCTCCACGGGTGCAGTGACTTTCTGTGTTTATATTACGCTTTTTTATGTGCGTGTCCTGATGTGGTCGCACAGACTTACAGTCTAAGGAGACTTGAGCTGAAACTTTACATTCCTTCCCCTTTTGCTCAGAAGCCAGGCTTCCATTTTGCACATTGTTCTGGGGTCGGCACAGCCGTTACTTTCCTGTCCGCGTATGGGCCTTTGAGCTGATCCTGTGGGGATCATGTGGGGAGGGTCCAGGGCTCACAGCTCCCACCCAGGTAGGGTCCAGGGCTCACAGCTCCCACCCGGGGAGGGTCCAGGGCTCACAGCTCCCACCCGGGGAGGGTCCAGGGCTCACAGCTCCCACCCGGAGAGGGTCCAGGGCTCACAGCTCCCACCCGGGGAGGGTCCAGGGCTCACAGCTCCTACCTGGGGAGGGTCCAGGGCTCACAGCTCCCACCCGGGGAGGGTCCAGGGCTCACAGCTCCCACCCGGGGAGGGTCCAGGGCTCACAGCTCCCACCCAGGTAGGGACCAGGGCTCACAGCTCCCACCTGGGGAGGGTCCAGGGCTCACAACACTAGTCTGGCAATTCATCTAAACTTGGTCAGCTTTCCAGGATCCTAGCATCCACTTGATTCCTGGTGAGAAGCAGTTTCCATGATGTTCTGATTATATTTTTCATCTTTGGAGTATTACCTGTTCCTATATTTCTCCCACACTGGGTTAGGGCAAGAGGCATGGGGAGGCTGAGAGCATGCCTGTGGGTCCTTCCCTGGGTGCTACCTACCTGCTGTCCTGTTGTCTGCATTTGAGGCCTGTGAAATGGATGGTTCAGGTGCCAGTATCTGGGGAACACATATTAAATGGGGTTATTAAAGACACACTTATTGAATGCACACTGAGCTTCCCAAGAATTCTCCTGTGTAATCACAATAAATACATTTTTAATGACAGGTCTGGTATTTACATTCTGGAAATGGCTCTGGGAAATCGAAGCTGAATGCATTTTTAATTGTTCTTTGTTTAATGGGCCTCTCCCTCATGTGAACAGCATCTCCCTTATGGCTTCCTTGACCCATCATCAGCACCTTCTCTTTGCATCCTCTGCCAGTCTTGGGTCCTTCAAACAGTACAATGGGTTGGGAGAGACATTCCCACATGAGGATGGGCTGGCTGGCATCAGGAAATTGAAGTCATGTGTCTCTTCCTTCCTTGGGCTCACAGGGCCTGGCCAATGGCTCCTCACTCAAGCTGGAGCTGGTATACTCTGTCCATCCTTAAAACTCTGGGCACAGTGGCTACTGTGTTACTGGAATGAATGACCACACTGAGGCACTTGTGTGCAGGTATACACGTATGTGGGTACACACTGCACAGATGCATATGTATGTGGATGCACATGTGTGCAGGTATACATGTATGTGAATACATACTGCACAGGTACATATGCACCTACACGCACACAACATGTCTGTGTTAGCAGAGATCAACCTTCAGTGACATTTCTTTGTAGCCATTCACTTTTTCCTTGCTGCTGTCTTGTTTTAAGGCAGATCTCCCACTAGCCTGGAGCTGGCCCAGTAGGCTAAGCTGGCTGATAAGCAAGTCCAAGAACCCCCTGCCCCCAGCTTTAGGATTAGAAGTGTGTCCAATGCGTGTCTTTGGTGTCACATGACCTTCTTGCTGTGGGTTCTTTCTAAAGACACTGACTACTGGGTTTAGCACCTGGCCAGATGTTCTGGAATGTTGTCAACTCAAGAAGCTTAGCTTAGCCACCTCTGTAAAGACCCTCCCTCAGCAAATTGTGGGATTCAGGGCATGGGCATCTGAGGGAGCTGCCATTCAATCCATGGCATATCATTAAGTTCTAGGGATGCCATCTGTATTGGGTTTCCTAAATGGCCACTGGCTGTTGTCCTGTGCTCTGTCCCTCAGCCACTTCCTTTGTCCCTCTTCATCCACAGCTAGATCCCTGTTGCTCCCCCCAGATGGCTGCTCTGCCACCATCCACCCTTCCCCAGAAAGTTCCAGGGACTTGAAAAAACAGTCTGGTTCTGCTGATGGACTTGATCCTACCTCGTGGCTCACATCCGCCCATCTCAACCCTCTGCCCAGGTGTCAGAGCAGGCAGGCAGAGCTGGAGCTGCCACAGGGGTGTGGGGGACATGGTGGTCTCTGGATCCACTCCATACCAGAGCTGTAGGTTCATGAGATGACAAGAAGCCAAAGGAAAACTAATTTACAGCAAAATGCTCTGTGACTACCACCTACCCCGCCCTTGAGCAGAGTGCTACTAGGCCTATCCATGCTTCAGGACCTTACTCCCCACACCCGTGCAAGGCACAGCAGTGCGATAAGTGACTCCTGGAACCAAATGGGCCCCAGGACTCTGGGCTTTCAGTGTTAAAACTGGGCCAGCCCTACAGACTAATCTGTCCCCCTGAAATACACTGAAGACCAGCCCCTCAGGAGGCCCGGCACAGTACTGTACCATTCTCAGCCTTGTCCCCACTACTGTCCCCAGCTGTTTAAAGCTTGCTTTCCTAAAGACCTCCCACAGGACTGTGGTTTCACTGAAGTACCCTGAGTACTCATATCATTCAGGCCCTTCAAGAACCAGTATTGGCCACTTGGGGGCGCGTTTTACCCCCCTGTGAATGTGCCTGATGTAGAGGGGCTAGCCTTGTTTCCCTGCCCAGGACCCAGGTCTGGATGCAAGGCTCTGAGGTGGAATCTTAGGCTGCATTCTAACCAAGCTCCAGGAAATGCTGCTTGGTGCTGCTTGTCCATAGGACAGCATGCATGACGGTTCTGGGGCACCTGGGAGTCTGCGATGGTAAGTAGCCCACTGTTAGAACCTGGTCAAGCTGGACTCTGTCCACCTAGGTGTCTCTGTGTGCTGCCTGCTGTCTGACATACACTTAGTATTGTTCCTCAGGTCTGACTCAGTTCTCATTCACAGCTTTCTCCTAAGGAGCTGCCCTTCCACTCAATATATAGAACCCACATTCCCAAAGGAGGACCCTGTCACCTCCCTCATTGAAGTTTTTATGTTTTTACTTATATTGCCTCTGACACTACTAGAATATGGGACAGTTGAACATGGAGACCTGTCAAGCTCATGTGGTTGATTACAGGATGCCATAAGCAAACACTGATTGGTGCCAGGCATCCATTTTGGACCTAAATGCATGAATGGGTGAACAGATGGATGAACTAATAGATGGGAGGTGATGGATAGATGGTATGGAGATGTGTGTCTGTGGTTATCTGAATAAAATGATAGCTGGGTAGGTGAGTGGATAGACAGATGGGCAGGCGGACAGGAGAGTGGATGCGTGCATATATGAATAAGTGGATGGGTGATAGTGACAGTGTGGTTTTAGGAAACCACTAATAGGACATTGAAGACTCTTTATGATTATGAGGTCACTATAGGAGAAGTCAAGAGCACAGAGTTGTCCCTGATGCCGTCGAGCAGGGAAAGGAGGCAGGGTGCATTTTGAGACAGAAGAAAGCTGACTATGGCTCACCTTCACACTCCTGCCCTCCATCCTGGGTTATGGCTGCCAGAATCGACACTGAGGGCAGCTGTTGGGTAAGGTGAGTTTGAATTAAGGGCACACTTCCATGACCCAAAGGACTCTGTACCAGAGTTACCTTTATGGCATCCAATGGGTACATTTGACCATGATGCCTACCAAAGGGACAGCCAGGAGCAGCCCTCCCTGAAGCTTTGGAGCAGAATGATTCAGGTTTCCACACCGAATGGCTTGTTTGGAATCCTTTTGTTCGGAGTGGAGAACATTCCCTTTCTCCTGGCTTCTCTTTAATTATGGAATCTTTGACATATAGAAAAAGGTGTGGAATGCAATAAAACACAAGCCTGGCTGAGGTGGTCTCATGCACATTTAAATGCTCCAGTACTTCCTCCCATCCTGCTTCCCAGTCTGGTCTGCCTCTATCATACTTAGTCTGATGTCCTGTGGTCCTGGGGTCAGGGGATGAGGAGCAGGCATGCTGCCACAGGTAGGCAGTGGAATTAGGGTGTTGTTTTCATCACAGCAGAGCCTTACCAGCTCAGCCATTACATAGCAGCCAATTGTTTCCTCTCTACATGAGAGCTCACACTTAGAAAACAATAGATTCCAATAAAACCCAGTCTTTGCTCTTCTGCTCCACCCCCTTCTCCACCATCTACCTGAAAGTTATCTCTAGCTGGAGCTTAAGGTGGACTCTTCTGGTTTGCTTTATAGCTTACCCATAAAGCAAAAATTTAAACACATGCAACAGCACATAAATCACAATTTATATTGGTTCAAGACAATGTGCGTGACTCTCTATAATCAGACCACTGTGCTTGTTTTAAAAATTGATATGAATGACATTCTCCTGCTTTGGGCATTAGATTTATGGTCTCAACTTCATTCTGGTAATTTCCCCACGTTGCACATGGATCCTCTCTGATGTGTGCATCCTCCATCATGAGATGGTGATTTTGATACCTAGGGCATTTACTATTCCAGTCAGGGCAGCAGCAAGCCTGAGAGCCATAGTGAGCTCCAGGGCTGCCTCTCCAGGCAGGTATGAGGCAGGGTGCAGTGCCGGCTGGGTTTCCTTTCTCTTCATCTTGCCAGCCTGTCGGTGCGATAGCTCGCTCATCCATATCTTTGACATCATCAGACTTGGTCTTTTTGTACTCAGTGGCTACAGGGTTGTGACTCAGTGTCCTCTTGAGGTGGCTTGTACCTGCTTATGGTCACAGGTAGGTCCCTTCTATGTGACTTAGCTACCTAGGCATTGCTGCAGTCCTCTGCCTTTGTTAAATTGCTTAACTCTTTCCAGCCCCTTCCTTTTCATGAGAGAGGCCCAAGCCATCTCCAGGTCTCCAAATGTCAAGGATGTGGCCTATTCCCTCATCCCCGGCCCTGGGGGCCTTTGCTCTTTCCACTACCCACAAAGACACTTTCTCTTAAGAATGTTTTGTCTTGCCATACTTTGGTCTCAATGCACTGGTCTTCTGATAGGTGAACCTGGGGGTGGTGTGTATCTGTCTCCCTGCAGTGTACCAGTCCTGACTTAGACATTTTTACAGCCTGGGCTGGCTGTAGGTTCTTCGTTGTTTCAGATAGGTTCTTGTAGGGGGGCGAACTAGATGCTGAAAACCCTGCTTGAAGCCTATGGCTTGGGCTTTCTGCAGGCACATGTGACAATGACCGGAATGGGACAGAGGCCACCATAATATATTTGCCAGGTCAGTGACACTGAGGCTGCAGAGGCAAGGCAGCCACTGATGCATGTTTCAGGGTTTTGCTCACTGGCACCCACTGGAATTTCCTGGGCCAGAGCAGGTCACAGGGTGACCTGCAACAATGAGGAGATGGGATCAAGTGTCACAGTGGCAGGAACAGTTCCAGAAGATCCTGCTGTGCACATTAGCAAGCCCACTCAGGGGAAGGAGGGACGGAGCCTGTGTGAACTGCTCAGCATCTCTCTGCACACATCCTGCATCCCCATGCAAAGGTCTTAGGCAACTTTCCGTCTTCTTTCATTTTATAACTTTTCATTTTTAATTAATTTCATTTAAAAATTTTAATTGTCATGAATGTGTTCAATTTTCACTTCTGCTTTATTCTTACATATAAATGTAAATACTCAAGTTTTGTTATAACATGTCTTTGTTCGTCAATTAAATCCCAATCCCCGGGATGGAATTCCACAGAGCACACTCGGAAATCTGTTCTATCTTTTTCTTTCGTGTTTCAAGAGAGCTGGGGTTTGAGATTTTTAGATCACATCCCCTGTAACATCACTGCATTGGTATATCATTATATATAAGACTGGATTTGAGCCTACCTTTCTATATTATCTCCCTCACACCTTGTTTTCAAAACCTGAACCCAGGCCTGATATACACAGCACCCATGCTGCCCCTGAGCAATACGCAATGTATATTTTCATAGAGTGTTAAGGAATCATGATTTGTAAATGCTCAGTGGGAGGGATCAGAGCTCTGAAACTCAATAGTTGGACCAACTGCTCCCAAGGCTCCTCACTTTTAAGAAGAGTGAGTCCTCTGTCGAGGCAGAAGCCATGCAATGTACATCCTGGCTTGCTTGTCCCAAGGGAGAGATGGACAAGACTGGAGGCAGAGTATTTGACCTACCCATGAGGAAGCTGTGAGTCCTGCGTATATGGTGTATTTCCTAATGGCCCAGATGCTGGGACTGGCACAGCATGGAAGTGCTGATGGATCCCTGTCAGCAGGGAAAGCTGAGCAAGTGCTGCCACAGCTCCCAGAGAGGAGCACTGACATAGCCTGCTGTGCCCTTGGTGGCATCTGGAGGGCACCAGTCTTGCACTGTTGGGCTGGTGATAGGTGTTTTAGCATCCTGTGTGCCCGGCTTTGTCATGCCTCTGTATGTGGACACAGAAGTTGGCTTTGATCATTGCTCAGTCCCTGTCCCTCCTGGTGATCTCGGGGGCCTCCAGTGGTTCCGGTCCAGACCCATATCCCACAGCTATTACAAAGATAGCTTCTTCCCAAAAGATGACAGTTGTCACAAAGATCGTATCTATCACACATATCAATACAGTGCATGAATTCTATTTAGCTGATAAAACCCAGAGCCAGATATTGAGGGAAAGAAAGCTGAAATATCAGAGAGACAGGGAACAAACCACAGCCATTTTTCACCCAGCCAAGTCCTTAGGGTAGGTCCTCGGACTGACCACTGACCGGGCGCACAGGTAAAAGGGAAGAACTTTTGCCTTCTCCTGTCTTCTACTTCTTTTCCTGCCCAGCTATTTGTTGTAGAGCTAGGATTAAAGGTGTGGCCATCACCACCTGGCTCTGTTTGACCATGAACTCAATAGATCTAGAGGATCTCTACCTCCCAAGTGCTGGGATTAAAGATGTGAGTCACCACTCCTTGACCTTCATGGCTTGGCTCTGTCCTCTGATATTTCAGGCTATTTTTATTAAATATACCACCACATATCTAAATCATATAGGAATTGTGTAGGGGCCACAGACCCCTCCCGTCCTCTAGTGGCCTCCGCACACGGCTTCATACCAACCCCTGTGCATACAGAGAGCCAAGTTAAACTCACACAAGCCTCAGGTCAGGTAGGGATCTCAAGAGAGGTCTTGATTTGGAAGCTTTTGAGTCTAGTCAGTAAGTAATCATTTGACATGGAGCAGCAGTTTGTGGGCCTGGCACACGCTGTAATCTCAACGCTTAGGAGACTGAGTTGGAGTCCAGGCTGTGCTGTGCTGTGAGGGACAGACTTATCAGGGATGAGATTTGGATGATTGAGATTTGGTGAAAATTTAAGGACTTGTGTCCCCAGTCCCTTGTAGCCTCTTATTTATCCATCTATTTATCTATCTGTCTTCCCTCCCTCCTTCCCTTGGAACCCCTTCTCTTCTTTCCTTCCCTCCCTCCCTCTCTCTTTCTCTCTTTTTTTTATGTCTCTCATTTATTCTCTTCCTCTACCTTTATTTCTCCATCCCTCTTATTTTTCCATTCATCCCTCCTTTTTCATCTCTAATACCCGATTATCATCCATTTACCCATCCATATCCTCATCTTTCCTTCCATACAACTATACATCCATCCATCCATCCATCCGTCCGTCTGTCCTTCTGTCCGTCCATCCGTCTGTCCATCCGTCCACCCACCCACCCATCCACCAACACCCATCCACCCACCCATCCACCCACCCACCCATCCATCCATCCATTTGTACAGCTGTCTATCATTCTTGCATCCTTCTCCCAAACTATTGGTTCATGCATCATTCTCAATTCCTCCATCTAACCATCCACTCACTAAACCATGCTTCTACCATGGTTTGAATGTGAAGTGTCCCCCATTGGCTTGCATGTTTAAGCACTCATACCCATTTCCTGTTACTTCCTGTGTGTTATTTCATTGTGACCAGACAGCCTCCTGCCACTGCCCTCCTTACCTGCTGCAGTGTTTTCTCAATCATTATAGACTATATCCCTCTGGAACTGTAAGTCAAAATATGCTCTTACACCATTAAATTACATTTGTAAGGGTATTTTTATCACAGCAACAAGGGAGTAACTAAGACAGTATCAATTCATTATTCACTCTATTGACTCACCCATCCATAGATTCACTCATTCATCATTCATTCATCTATCTATCCATCTATCCATTATTATCAAGTATTCATCTATCCCTTCATCATCTACCTATTCCCATCATCCATTTCATTCATCATTCATTAATCTGCCACCCACCCATTATTATCTATCATCATCCATTTCTCACCCATCCAACCATCCATCTACATATATATATATATATATATATATATATATATGCTTACTCCACCTTCCCATTTATCCATTCATCATTCAACATCTACCAATTTATCTACCACCATCCACCCATTATTCATTCCATTCACCATTCATTTATCTTTCATCTTCTGTCATTTATATACCCACCCGTACATCATTAATCTAATCTATCAGCATTTTCCATTCATCAGCCATCCATCCATCCATTTAACTTATACATACATATTTCACCTATCCATCTACTTTCTTGTTTATTGATCACTCAATATCTCCCAACACGCCCAACATCCATCCACCCATCATCCATTCAATTCACCATTCATTCATCCTTCATCCTCCACTATCCATCTACCCATCCCATCATTAATCTAATCTATTCCTCATTTTTCATCAGTCATCTATTCATCTTGTGGTCCTCTGCCTCCTAGGATTTGGTTTTCCTGTGTCCTCTGTGCTCCTAGAATCTCAGACCAGAAGTGAGTCTGGGGTCTTTCTGAGCTGAACAACACCAACAAAGTGCCACCAACTCTGCATACACACATATGTACAATTATCCATCTTTCCATGAATCCATCCATCATCCACCCAGCTAGCCACCTACCCATTCATCATTCATCCATTCATCTGTCATCCATTCATCTAGACTTTCAGTTACCATAAACCATAAGTGTCATCCAAGACTAAGTATAGAGTCTTTAGATGAGGAAAACATTCATGACAGCATGGTACAATCTTCACTGGCATGAGACTTGAGAACCAGGGACATTCTAGACATTTCACTCTACTGGAGAAGTTGGTCGCCATGAAAGGCTTCCTGAAAACAAGATGGTCTTCTCTCCCAGGATAGCTCTGCCTGTGCTGTGCCCAGCCCAGTTTCTCCTCATCCTCTCTGATGGCCCTCCTGAAAACTACTGTCAATTATATGCAGTTGTTAATTCTTCAGTTAGTTTAAACTGCCTCACAGAGAAAAGCTGGGGGCACCACTACCCCTGGAAGGTAATGGCAATACTGTTCTTTCCTCTTCTGACCAGAAGGAAGGACAGCAGCCTCTTAGTGGGGCCTGACCATCAATATTCCTTTTCAAGTACCTCACCATGGTCTTCAAGCTGCCTGTCTTTCATCCATCTTTCCTCACTTTCCAGAATCCCAATACTTGACCCAGCTCTGGTGGACTGAATGGCTACTCTAGAGTTATGATTACCCTGTAATGTGGCCATCCCATGCCCTGAAAGAGCTCCCAGGAGAAGCTGCTCTGCAGGTCAAAAGAAATGCCTTCTGAGTTGTCTGCAGGGAAGTCCTGGTTTTTCTCCTAATGTGATGTCAATTGTCCCAGGCAGATGAGCCCCGCCTCCTCTTAGGTCTATGTGACAATGACTATCTTGGATGCTCTTTGAGAAAAAGACAGTACTGGTGAAGCGGTCTCAGGCCTGTGTTGAGCCTGAACCCTCCTTGGACACTTAAGACCTCCCCTCTTGGGTCATTATTGCCTGCCCCTGGGATGGGGGTCTCCCTGCAGCCTCTGTTTCTTCCCCAGAAACCCTTCCCATTCTCATACCCCACTCTTGAGCAGTCAGGTGCCTCCTCCAGACCTCCCAGGTCTGGGGTGACAGCCCGACACATGTTCCCTGTGTCGTGGTCCTCTGCCTCCTAGGATCTGGTCTTTCTGTTTTCTCTGTGCTCCTAGAATCTCAGACCAGAAGTGAGTCTGGGGTCTTTCTGAGCTGAACAACACCAACAAAGTACCACCTACTTTGGATTTCAGCATCCGGGCCTCTCTGCTCCTTTACACAGGACACTAGATAAGGCTCTTATCATTTAGGAGATCCTTGTGGTAGGTGTTGACAGATTTCTCTTTAGAAAATTCTCCATCAAAAAAAATCCTGCTAAATATTCATCATAATCTAAAAACTATAAAATAGATGAGGCATAAAAGTAATCCCTGTGTTAGTCTCTACCCCATGAGATTAAAACTATTAATATCTGAGATGAATATTTTCTCCAGGCTTTTAAAGATGCAAATATATGCATGTTTTATAAATGTTGAATCCTAAAAGAATTATGTATTAAACATTTTCTTATGTGCCAACTGTTTTCACAGCCGCTATTTTTAATGGCTGTATAATACACCCTGATCTAAAGAAAGTATTATTTATTTATCCAAGTTCTCAATTTTAGACATCTGAGTCATTTTCAATTTTCACTAAGGTGAAGATGTGAAATATAAAGAGCTGTGGCTCCGCCCCTGCATCACCCTGCATCTTGGAGTCTGCTCAGGATAAGTGCCTGAGAGTGGATATTTTCTTCTGCATGTTGGAGTTCGGGGTGCAGGGATTCTGATGTGTGTGAGCATGTGGCAGGTTTGTTGAGGCTACTGTTGATGTTACTGGGGAACAGAAACTGAAGAGCTCTTTAAACATGAAGATAACTACAGGCTCTACCACCTCCCCCCACTTCCCACCCCCAGTGTGGCTGTCTCGTGGCTGAAGGAAGGCTTGGCAGGGTGAGAAACAGGCAAAGTCAAGGTTCTATAAACCCTGCTGTTCTATAAATCCTCTGACAGTGGCCTCTGGCCCAGAGCGCCTTCATTAATGACGTTTCTCAATGCTGTGTCAAAATCCTGGACAAAAGCAACTTAAGGAAGGGCCTATTTTCGACTCCTAGCTTGAGGATACAGTTCCTCATGGTAGAAAAATTCTGACAGGAACATGAGGCACATTTTGTCCACAGTCAGGAAGCAGAGAGAGGGAAACACTGGTGGGAGCTAAGCTCACTTTCTCAATTTTACTGTCCAGAAGCCCAGTCCGTAGAGTGGTGTTACCCATATTCGATGTGGGTCTTCCCTTCCAGACCTGCGTGGAATTGTGTCTCCTGGCCATTCTAGACCCCGTTGGGTTGGAAATAGATATTAGCCATCATGCCTTGGCTCTGTGTCAGCATCCTGCCCCTTCAGTACCTCAGTGAGCTTACTGCTACACTGGATGATAGAACTGACCCTCATTCTCCATCAGGTTAGTTTAGGCTCACACACAGCCCTGAACCAGGGATCAGGAGGGTGGAAAGATGCAGGCTCAGACCTTGAACAGTATCACTTCTGCATGCTCAATCATTAAAGTAACTCATAATGAAGAAAAGTCTGCAATCAGGGCGAAGGTTTGCTTTCTGATAGAGAACCATTGCAAATGGATTTAACACCAGGAGGGAGCTAACTGGAGCCATTGTTTCCAGCAGGGCTGGGGTGTGAAGAACAAAAGGCATAGGGTGGTAAAAAAGTTATTTCCAGGCTGCTGAGATTACCCTGGGGTCCAGGGATAGTGTGGTGGACAAATGACCAGGAGCTGGCACTCAGTCCTAGGGTAGTTTTTCTAGTAAGCAGGGTTCCCTTATGGGGAAGGCGTCTGAGCCAATTCTGAGCATTGTTGGGGAGTGGAGGAGCTAAGGCCTGGATGGCTTTAAGACACAGTAGGGAGCCCCATGTTGAGTCTGGACCAGGAATGACTGGGCTTTGCCTGACTCAGTTTCCACTGGAGTTTCTGCCACTGCCTTCTCTCAGCCTCTAGTGTGGTCTCCGGCTGTGTGAATTTCTTCAGCCCATTGCTGCATCTCTCCCAGGGGAATACTCCCATCTCAACTTCTCTCCACCAGCACTGGTCTTTTGACTCTACTGAGGAAGGCTTGCTAGAACGGAGACTGGTAAGTTCTTTGCCAGTCAAAGGCTGTCTATACTGGGCCTGACCAATACAGGAGGGTAGGGTAGAGGTGGGTAGAATAGAATCTAGACTCTAAGATGACTGGCTGCACCTAATCCAGTAATCCAGAAGTTTAGCCAACGGTGCTTTGTTCATGGAAAGACCACTAGATGAGGTGCCACTGTCCTGATAGCTCTCCTTTAAGCATGACAAGGACCCAGGTTTCATTTCCATCGTCACAGGGCCAAAGCGATAGTCCTCTTCCAGGTCCCATGACCTCCCTCTGCTGCACAAGGCCTGGCTAAGCACAGACCCCAATACTCATGACCAACTTTGAAAATGTGTTTCAGGCCCTGATCTTGTTGATGAAGTAGGCCAATGGGTATCAGGAAGAACTGGAGAAATTCAAGAATTTTCTCCCTTGCCCAACAAGAGACAGGGGTCGTGTGGGTCACAGGAGGCAGGGGTTCAAGCATGGCCTTGTACAGTGGCTCTGGTCTTCGGAAGATCCAATCCCACACCCTCCCCTAAGCTTTGCGTAGCCCACTGCCTTGTAGCTTATAACCTGCTCACCAGCTAAACTCACAGCATTGGCACCCCAGAGAGGGTGTTGGAATTCAGAACTTGCCACCTGCCAGGCCTTGTGTGGTATGTGTGATGCCACATGAAGCTTAAGTAGTTCGCAGGCTTGGCACTGAGCCACCTGCTGTCTCTGTGCCCACCATCTCAAGGACAGCAGGGTGCTACCTGCACTTTGAAATGTTTCACCAGCAGATGGCCGCCATCACTTCTGTTTGGCTTCTTTTCCCTTTGCGGAGGAGTCTTCTCTGGCCCTGTTCCTGCTTCTCTCTTACACATGCAGGCTACACTCCTCAGGATCAACCTCACTCATTCTGCCTTTGATTTAAAAGTCTACTTGGGTCCTTAGTGGGACTGCTGGCTGGAGGCCTGTGGAAAGCAGTAAGCTTTGTGAGATTAGAGGGGACAGTCTCACTCCATACCACCTCTCCAGTATACCCCATGAGTTCCAGGGAGTCCCCCTACAGAGTATTCATCTCCTCCAGGTATCCAGAGATCTCAGATTAAAGATCTGAATTCAAGTCCTGGCTCTACTTCTTAAATGGCCTTGTGAAAGCTGCCTCTGAGCCTATGTCTATGGAACGGGGATGAATGTATGGCTTTGGTTGGGGGTCCAATTACTGGATGTAGAATGGATAGGCAGATGCCTGGCTTCAGATGATTCTGACATCATTATCATTCTTTGAGAAATATCTGTTCTTTACAGTGATAAGCAGAGGGATCAGGTTTCCAACTCTTGTGGGTCTCTCTGTATGGTGGTATGTACCTCCAAAATAACAGGTCCATCGTTGCTCTCCATGAGGGGCTGGGGGTAGCAAGTAACAGCCACAGTCCTAGCCCCCAAATGATCCAGAACCTCTGCCACCATTTTCTGTCACCACATTCTCATCACCTCTGTGGAGACAACTGATCTGTTCTGTCTTTCCTGGCTTTTATCTCCTCTTGGACCTCTTCACCCATGTGTAAATCAGGGTGCCCTCTGGACTGGCTTTGGGGGCCCGTGGAAGTCTTTATCCATTGGCGTTCAGAATGCCTATCTGCACTGGACACAGTAATAGCCACTTCTCTGCAGGGCCCACATGCCCCACTGGGGCTGGATCACATTTCCTCTATGGTATGCTCAGACTCAGCCAGGCAATGGCGGTGCACACTGTTAGTCCCAGCGCTTGGGAGGCAGAGGCAGGAGGATCTCTGTGTGTTTGAGGCCAGCCTGGTCTACAAAGCAAGTTCTAGGACAGCCAGGACTGTTACACAGAAAACTCTGTCTCAAAACAAAACAAAATGACCAGAGAGACGGCTCTGTCCTCTGATATTCCAGACTGATTTTGTTGAATATATGTCTATTTGTCCTACAGTTGCCATCAGTCTGTGCCAGTGGCTCTCTATTCTGGAGCTTGGACTTCATTGGCCAGCCCCAGTAACTCCTACCAGGACACCTGCTCTAGTCAACAAGGTCACCACACTCCCATCTTACTCCTAAGGTTAAATTCTAAAGAACAGGAGAGGCCCTCATCCTGCCCAGCTTGGAACTGATCCCTGACTCAGAGGTCCATGTGGCCCCAGGACCCTCGACCTCCTGCCGCCAGCTAGTCATCCAGAGTCAAGCTCTCTCTCACTCTAGCCTCCTCTCCCCCTCCCCAGGCCCCCCTCACCATCTCTGCCCCAGCTCAACTCTGTTCTGAATCCTCTAACCTTGGCCTGTCAGCATCCAGCAGAATGGCCTCCCCAGAGCTGTTGGCAGACTGCCTGAAGCATGTCTCTCCTGAGATGCTGTCACCTATGTTGTTTTTTCTCTCTACTCAGTTTCTCGAAGTCTCCTGGGATTTACATACAGTGCTTAAGATTTTCATATTATTTTGACATTATTTTAATGTCATTTTCCTTTTTAAATGTCATTGTTGGCATTATTTCTTTGTATGTGGCTCATCTGCCTTGCATGTTAAGTGGCAGGCTTGAGTGAACAGCGACCTTCTCTCTCACGATCATGTGCCCCTTCACCTCCCCACCCCCAGGCTCCGTTGCCTCTATCCCCAACCCCTGTGCTCTCAGGGATGCTGGCCAAGTATATCCTGTGGGACAATAGCAGTCTTTTCAGGTGCATAGAAAGCCTTAGTTCTTATCCCCATCCCACCCCACACACTGGTAGAGAGTGGAGCAATGAGACATTTTCTTCAAATCAAGATACTGACTTGGGCTAATTTGTTTGGATCACCCAGCCCTCACCATCACTCAGCACCTGGCTTGGGACAACACTGGGGAAGCCTGGGCTTCCAGTGGTTCCTTCTGGGTGTGGGGCTTTCTGTGGCTCCTTGTGTCTCAGCTCCTTGGGGATAGTAGGGTCTTCTGAGCATAGAAGGGCCAGAAGTCCTGAAAAAGCGGGACTCTCCCTCCCCCAGTGTGTAGTATTGGCCAGTGTCAACGCTGAATTCCCCTCCCATGGCCAGCTTAAAGCTGTCAACCATGCCTCTGGGTGCAGAATGGGTTAGAGGTGTTGTGTTCATCCTCTCCACAGCCATGTGACCACAGTGGCTCTCTGCTGTTCGGGGCTCTGGAGTCCTGAAGTTTTATAGAGCTTCTGGGTCTGTGGGTACTGGCCTGATAGAATGTGGTGGGCCTCACAGAGAAAATGAAACATTTCCAGTTTTCCCCAAGAGCTCTGGCCTCCTGGTTGTCCATCTCCTCTCTTATTATATGTTCCTCAGCCATTCATGAGGGCCTGGTGCTAAGACACTGAGGTGCTGGGCTAGGAAGGGGCAACTCTGCTGTTTCTGGGTACCTGGTTTAGAAAGTTCTGTTAGTTCTGAGCCTCTGGTTCCCAAGTCCCCAAAGAAAGCCCCAAGTGGTGGGGTGCTTTCAGGCAGGAAGGCTTATGGGGCTCTCTCCCTGTCTCACTCACCTGAGCTTGGGAATCCATTGACCCCAGACATGTCCTCTGACCTCTGTTGACTTCATGCCTTTGCCCTTCCTGGATGCTAATCCTGGTTTCAGAGCTATAGAACCTGGATGTACACAGTCCTCTGTGCTAGTGGATGAAGGGGCCCTGAGAAAAGATCTAGTGGCTTCTTTAAGTCTCCCACTGTGTTGATTACACCCCTCCTGGAGTGCTGTCTCTGCTGGCATGCAGCTCCCAGCATGGGTGCCTGCAGCAGCTCACACAAAACCCCTGTACTGGCATGGCTTCCTCTAGGAGAGTCTCAACAGAAGTCAGCAGGGGAAGGGGCATAGCTGTGCCGTGCACAGGCACCAGGAAAGGCAGTCTGCAGTATAGGTACTGTAAGCTCTTTTGCCATACTGTCACTGTGAATGGGCTGCCATTTACCTGTGGGTCACCCAGCTGGTACGTGTTGAGACTAGTAGTGTAATCTGGGTTTGAGAGAAATCAAGACTGTGAGGTCTCTGTAGAAGCTTCAGGGAATCTGGCATGGGTGCTGCCTTGTGGGGAGGCAGAATGGATCTCTGATCTTCAAGAACCTTCTGCCGCCCAACTCAGGCAACCAGAGAACCCAGATGGACTGGTTCAGGTGTGGCTTCTGGATTCCGGGGTTTTATGGGCCCCTCCCTGGGCTTGCTTCATCCCTACAGATGCCAGCACTACATTCAGCCAATTTGGCAGCTGGCAGGATTTCAGGCTTGCTATGTTCCCCAAGCCCCTGAACCCAGAGCAATGTAAAATGACTACAGTCTCTAGTCCCATAGGGCTAGCCTGGGTGGTCTTGGTCAATGTCCTAAATTACTTCCCTCCTGAAATGCTATCACCGGATCCAGGTTCCAAAGAATCCTGCCTACAAAAAAGGCCACTCTCTCTTCCTGCCTTTCTTGGGGTTTTCTTTCCTTGTGGCCTAGGGATTGGCAGCCTGAGAAACTGGTTTAGAAGTGGTGTGACTTTCTTTTGTCTTCAGAAACTATGCTTGAGTTGTGTGCCACCCTCCCAGGTCAAAAGCCCAAGTGTGTCTAATCCCTCCCAGTCTGGCGGAGGCTTCATAGGCAGCAGCAAGGCTTCCCAGCTGCATGTGGGTGATGAGATGCCTAGGCCTTGCCCCCTCTTTCACAGCTGATGAAGCAACCCAGCCCAAATGGATAGGGATGTTTACTCTGGCCAGCAGAGGATTTCAGGCTCCCTTTATGGAGCCTTCATCATAGACGCATGTGAAACTCCCACAGGTGCAACCCTGAGATTCCAGCTCCATTGAAGGACATTGGAGGAGTCAACAGTGGTTCAGTGTTCTCACAAGGACATCTTTCTTAGGCTTGGTTGTGGCATGGGGAACCTGTCTCCATCAGGCCCACATTTGCTAATGACCCACCATTTTGAAGAATGTCTTTAGCAAGTGAGCCAGTTGCCAAACCGAGGTCCTATAAAGAATTTGGAGGCCATGGACCCTGACAGATTTCCTACCTGTTTTGGTCTATGTTTGGTGGTAGTACCTGATGGATTCCCATGGCCTATGTGCTAGAAATTTCTGGCATCTGTTCACCTGGGCAGCCTGCTAGAGGCCCTGATCCCATCATAATCAGGGCACCATGGTCCCTACCTCCAGTCACCACATGCTTAATGTCCTGCTTTCTACCCTCAGGGGAAGGATCTGTAACATTTTCAGGTGTAGTGAGGACAGCTGCTCTTCTCGAGATCTCTTCTGAAACAAGCAGCGTACAAGGCTGGCCTGTTAGTCCTTGTCTCTCTACTGAGCCGCCATTCTTGGTGAATTTGTAGGTCCGATGGAAGCTGTTTCTGTCACCCCAGTGGGCTCCTCTCTCTCTTTCTTTGTCCCTCTGCCATTAACCATGTGGCACAGGAAGAACAAAGATTCAAGAGTGTGGGTCAGGTTGAATCCCCATGACCTGGCATGGGAAACCTGTACCCTGCCAGCTACAGTTGGCTGTGGGCCTATGGGGTCTATGACAGATTCCCGTGGACCATGGGTATGGAGGGACACATTTGATTGGTGGTCTGAAGAAGCAGCTGGATCTAGGCCTGGGAGTCCATGGTAGAGTCAAAGGAAGGGATAAGGACAGACCTCACTCTTGCCGTCCCCAACTGTATCTCTGGACGGAGGCAGTGAAATGGGCTCAGAGACAAAGAGAGGACATGGCACTTACCACCCCCTGGCCTCTGTCAGGCCAGGCTTATGTGACTGGTGACGTCTCTATGGAACGTCAGCTCAAGAAAGCCATGAGATGTCAACCTAGAACTCTTAGCAAGTGTCCCTTGGAATCACTGCCAGGACAGAGGAGGGGACTCCACTCTACTCTGGCCCAGGGATCCTGGGGAGATGAATGATCTTTGAGTGGCGCCCATAGTCGCTATGGCAACCTCAAGCTGTGCTTTGGGATCTGACTTTTAGCTTCATCCACAAGGGCTACATCTGTGCATGGATCACCCAGTAGGTCGTTTGTTCAGGGCCTCCCACTCTCTCATCTTGCTCAGGGCTGATCAACGGAGCCCAGACCCATCCAGCCAACAATATCAGTACACAGAACTCTAAAAATTCTGATTGGAATGCCCATGTTCCTGAATGATTGCCCAGCTCAGAACAGTTGCCTAAGAACCCAGGTGTGGCCCTCAGGAGAGAACCTACTCACACTACTGGGAAGCCAGGCCAAGCTAGTCCCATCTCCACCCAGACAATGGTGACCTCTGCACGGGAACCATATATAGATATTTGGACGTTAGCTACATGCAGGTCTGGTGCTGGGCTTGAGACCCTGATGACATCACACCCACAGGCTGTCAATGAGTCATCTAATGAAATACTGAAGACTATACATATGAGGCAGGCAATGGGTACCTGATATGGACTGGTGCCTCAAAGGGAAGCTTCCCAGTGGAGGGATACCCATGGGAGGCTTTGAGGAGGGGATTTTGTAGCCCCCGGGAACATGTATAATAAGAACACCAAGCGTCCTTTGGAAAAAGCTTCTGGTTTATATAACAGTTGCTTGGTCAGATTCCCCAGAGGCCATATTGATTGCCAAGATAGGTTTTGTTGATCCTGGTAGGTCCATGGGTGCTGGTCTCTTAGGAAAGGAAGCTACGGACATCTAGAATTGCCTCAATATCCCTATGAGGCAGGCATAGTCCTCCCAGTCTACAGATTGAAAAACTGAGGCTCAGCAGATAAAGGGCCTGCTCACTATGGTGGAGCTTATGTTATGGCCCATTCTACAGCCATCCCACACCCCTCAGACCTTCCCCCAGAGCTTGCCCAGTGGGGTTTGTTCTAATTTTAAGCACACCCCAAACTACTTAGCATCAGAGTAGCTGGTAGGTGAAAGGACAGGTTCCTCTTTGTGGGATAAGACATGGACAGACGTGCTATGAAGTCCAACTGCCCCTTATGGATGGTGGCCAGTAACCCAGACCCTCCCCTAGAGGCCACTCATGTCCCAACTGCACCACTGGGAACCAGCAGCAGAGATCCCAGCCTAAGAATACCCAACCCCCACCCCCAAGCTATTGATAGTCATTGTCCTGACTAGTGGTGGTCCCCTCTACCCTTCCCTCTGCAACTGCTTTGGCTCACAGCTGGGTATTCACTCTGAATGGCAGGCCTCTGACAGGTTTCTCTAGGCCATCAGCATCACAGCAAGTCAGGAAAGGGTGACTGGGACAGAGCTGACAGTGTTGAGAACGGAGACAGAAAGTTGAAGCTTTCCAGTACCAGGAGAACATGGCTCTGGATGTCAACTCTGCTCAGCCCCCAACTCCCTCCCCAGAGCCTCAGTTTTTCATCTATGACATAGGGGTGGAATAGCACCCACCTCATAGGGTCCCTTGGGAGTCAGAAAGGCCTGCAGGTAGGATCAGCCCTGGCAGGCTTTGGGTTCTGGTGGGCACAGTCATGGCTGGTCTTTGACTTCAGAAGCTGGCTTTTTCCATACAAGGCGCTGGCAGTGCTCCAGGGCATCACACATCTCAGCGGCCTCTGGGCTCTTGCACCAAAAGCTGGGGCCCATGACACATTGATCTGTGCCTAGAAGTGGAACCTTGGGGCTGTGGCAGGCCCCCATCTTCTTGCACAGGTCTGTAGGGTCCATCATGAATCTGAGGCTCTCTATGAGCACAGGTTCATACTCTGCTACAAAACGGTTGCACTGTAGCACATAGGGCAGAGGCAGGATTCGGCAGCCACCTTTGAAGGCATTCAGGATGTCCCTTTTGGTGCTCTTGCGGTCCAGATTCTGGGAAGAGATACCCATTATCCTTTTACACCCGTGACAGAAGCTTCCCTGGTTTTCTTCATCCACCAGCAAGGATGGTGTGGTTGCTTTAACCCTAGAGATGGACCTGGCTTGCCTTCTGCTGCTACACAGCCTGATGGTCTCACACACTTTCTCTGGGGTGACTCTGGTCACAAACTGAATCAGGCTGGGGCTGTAGTTCTCCACCAGGGTGATGCACTGCTGGACCAGAGATTGAGGCATTATGGAACACACGTGCTCCAGGGTGTGGGTGATGAGGGCTTCTGTGCGGTTGGTTGTCAGCCATTTGTCCATTTCTTGAATCACTTCCAAGCACACATCACAGGTCAGGCCCAACTGCATTCGTATCTCATTCTGTCTCGGCAACTCCAGCTCCAGAGAAGGGACTCCATCCACAGCAGCTACTTGAGCCAGCCGGTGGGCAGGCTCTCTCTGCTCCTCACAGAAGCCCCCCTTTCTGCAGACCTTCTCTGCGGGCAGAACCTGCAGCGTTTGCTTAGCAGAGACAAACTGATGGCGGATATAGTTCTTGCAGAGGGCAGCCAGGCCAGGCCCCAGGGATTCACACTGATCCTGGACAGTTACCTCTGCCGAGGTCAAGTTAGACTCTAGAGCATTCTGGAGCTGGGAGATCAACTGGATACAATCTTGGCATATAGCACCCTTAGGCATGAGTGATGGGTGGAAGCTGAGGGCCCCGTTGGACAAAAATGGAGCCATTACCTCAGTTGCATCCTCCTCGGTAATCGGTCCCTCTGAGGTGGCAGTGGCTAGGTACCTCTGTAGTGGCTCACAGAGGGTGAGTGCAGTGCATACCGGAGCCAGGGCAGTGTCTGGGCTTCTGCTGAGCATGTCCAGGACCTCTGGGCTATGGTTGTCCACCATCCACTTGCACTTAGCTGAAGATTCCAGGCTTGGAAGCCACTCACACATCTTCATTACCAATACCAAAATGTCAGACTCTGTAGCATCCGGGTTCATTCCATTACCAGCAGCGGCTGCCACATCCTGGCATACATTGCAGGGCAAGGAACTGACTATGGGCTTGCTCCAGACAGCGCTCTTGCAGTACCTCACAGCCTGACACCTCATAGCTGCCTGCAGGTCCTGACACCATACCTCAGAGCCCTTAGCACACTCCTGGGGACTAGAGATGGGGCTGGCCTTGGTGGCCCCCAGGAGACCAGACAAGAGAATTAGAGCACACAGCATCATGCCCATGGTTCCAGTGGCTGCTACTTCTGTTTGGCTGTCCCTATAAAACTAGCTCTACTGCCTGACCTGCTCAGCAAGGGGCCCGCCTCCTGCTCCTCCCCAGCCTGACTCAGAGCCCCACCTGCCTGAGTGCTGGCACCATCTTCTCTGGCTTCTGCCTCTTGGCCTTCCGTCTTCTTCTCTTCCCCTGAATAGTCGCTATTTTAAAAGTCTAGCTTCTTTGGGGATGAAGTTTCTATTCGTGTCACACCAGGACAGGAATTCTAGCGTGTTTTATTTCTAACTGGGCCTCATGGCCATGTACCTGCCATAGGTTCTCCTCTTAGGACCCACTGTTTAGGGGCTGAGTGGACTGTTGATCCCACAATGCCTGTGTAAAGGCTGCTGGCCTGCAGAGCCTTTCATTCTGGAAACTTCTATGGGAGTGTGGGCTGGTCCCTAGCAGATGCACATGATGTTTGCTGAGGTTCACATATACAAAAGGGTTTTGTTTCGCTCTTAGGTCATTTGTTATCCTTTGCAATTTTGGAAATAGGCATTAGGCAAGGGCATTGGTGCCAAGCAAACACACAGATGGCCAAAGCCTCATCCTGTTGATTCTGTGGGGTATTCTGGACCAGAGTCACCGGTTATGATTGACATGCCACTCATTACTCCCACAGGAGTGGGCAGATCAGGGACTCTGAGGGCTCTGTGGAAGCCCCACATGACTTTAATAGTGTGAGTCCTACACATGAGTATCTGTGGCTCAGATCCTGGGGCTCAGGAATTCACTTCCCAGTTAGTGGGGTGGATATCCCAGCTGCCTTTGCAGCAGCTTTGCAAAGAATGTAGATGGTGCCTCCTGTTGCCCTCCTCCAGGGAGGCTGGGCTGCAGAGAGAATATAGAATGAGGTATGCTGAGCCTTTTAAATGACTGTCAAGGACTCTGCTTCCTTTGGGGGGGGGAGGGTGGTGACAGGCTTGGTGAAGTGGTGAGGCTGGGTTCTCTTAGCTGCAGGGCCATTGGGACCAGCTGGGTAAGCTGTATACAGAGGTGGGGCAGCACTCTTATCTAGATCTGACTGGAATGGCCCAGCTGACTCACCCTCTTGCACCTTACAGGTCACTGTTTATGAAACACCCACTCACTTTGTTTTTGGGGCTTAGACATTTTTTCAACCCTACAATCAAGTCTGTTTGCCAAATGTGTGACCTGCTATTTTGACTCAGTTTTGCCACCAACTCCCCAGAGTTCATTCAGATCTCACAACTGCATTCAGACCTCTCCAGATGCATCTGTGTATCACGGTTCCTATGGCTTTCTTCAAGCCCAGGGACTGTTAGGAAGGCTCACAGAAGGCAGGCAGGCTCTATGCTAGTGTTGACCAGGTGACCCCTCAGGACCAAACTTAGGAACCACCAGGGGAACGTGCCAACAGCAAGAGATGGGTGGGACATCTCTGGGAGCTGTCTGGAAGTGTCAGCCTCCAGCCCATACATGGGTTCTCCCCAGAGCACTGCCCCTTCCCAGAGTCGTGAGTGAGGGATGGTTGAAAGTGCTGCCAACTACAGACTCTCTGGTGGGCAGCACTGTCCAGAAGCTGCCAAGGACACCAGCCCAAATTGCCTCACCAGTGTAAGTACAAGTGTGGGGAGATGCTCAGGAAATACTCCAGGCTTAGGGCCTCTGTTGTATTTAATTATGATACCATTTCTAACTTAGAAGGCAGGTGCAGAAACAATTCAGAGAATTCTGTACCTTCCTAAGTATACTGATAATATTTATTCTCTCTACATCACTCTTTGTCTACCCAGCTATCTATTCATCTGTTGTCTACCTTCATACCCATTTTCATCCATCCACCTATACATATATTCATACATGCATATGTATATGCACACATACATCTGTTGTATATCCGTTCACTCATCTATCTAATTATCTGTCTGCCCACTTATGTGTCCATTTGTCCACACACCATCTATCTGCCTATCCATCTACTTGACTATGTATTCATCCAGCTAATTACCCATTTTCCATCCATCCATCCATCCATCCATCCGTCCATCCATCCATCAATTCAACTATATATCTATCTGTCCATTCAGTTATCCATCTATCTATTATCTGTTCATTTGTCTATCCAGATCCCCAGCCAATTTTCTGTATGTCTTTCTATCCACCAGTCATCTTTTCATCCATCCATGAAACCATCCCACCTCTCATCTATCTACCATCTATATATCTGTCTGTCCATATGCATAAATATTTACATGCACTATGTCATAACTGCTGTGGGTGGCTGTGGGTGAAGGCATTGTGTCCCTTTGCCCATTTCTTCCATGTGTCATTCCTAAGAATGAAGGCATTCTTTTCTATAACCACAGTGCATTTATCAAAACTGAGAGCTACAGTGTTGACCTAGCGTTATCTGCCCTACACCCAAGTCCAAGCTTTCCAGGTGCCAGAAGTTCCCTGTTCTGAGAGCTTATCTCCCAGGTCTAGCTCTACCTAGTCACACAATACATTCAGTGCACACGTTGCTTTGCACACCTCTGCCTGGAGCCCTGGTAGCCTGGCCTTGGCTTCTGTTTCCCTGGGACATAGGCTGGTTATATTGCCCAGGCCCCCTCATTGGTGATTCTTCATGACTGGTCCATTTGGACCATATAGGGCATCCTTCTGTACTCTCCTGGGTCTGCGTAGGGCATCAGACCCAGAGACACTTGAAACAGGTGGTTTCTTTATTTTCTGTACAAGAAATGCTTTCTCATCTTCCCTCATTCCCATCTGCTTTCTCCATTTTCATTTTTTACTTTATTTAATTTTATTTTAATTGTTCTTAAATGTGATTTACTGTGACTTTGGACTATTGCTTGTTAGTTTTAATCCACCGCCATTGCTGGTTGCTCTTGATGCCCAAATGGCTCCAGTTTTGACCTGTAGAGCATATGGAGCTGCCTTGTGTCTTTTCCAGTTGTCTTTATCATTCCTTGGTCCCCATATCCAGCCCTGGCACCAACCCAGGTTCAGCTTGTTCTTTCCTCGGCCAGTCCTACATTCAGCTTTGCCTCAGAGAAAAGTGTTTAGAAAGCATTTCTGGAAGCCAGTTGAGCCTTCTGTGACTCTGTCCTTTCCAGACCCTCGTTGACATAAATGATACTACACTTATTGGTGAGGAAAATAATGTAGGTGGAGGGAAGGATGTGTGCTTTGGGAACTATAGACACATGTTCATAAAATGCCATTTATCTGTGTACATATAAATGCATGTGACATATTTATGCATCTATCTATCCATCCATCCATCCATCCATCCATCCACCCATCCATCCACCCATCCATCCATCCATCATCCATCTATCTATCCATTCATCCATCCATTCACTCCATCCATCCATCCATCTATCCATCCATCCATCCACTCCATCCATACATCCACCCACTCCATCTATCCATCCATTCACTCCATCCACCCATCCATCCATCCATTCACTCCATCCATCCATCCATCCATCCACTTCATCCTTCCATTCACTCCATCCATCCATCCATCCATCCATCCATCCACTCCATCTATCCATCCATTCACTCCATCCACCCATCCATTCACTCCATCCATCCATCCATCCATCCATCCATCCACTCCATCCATCCATCCACTCCATCCATCCATCCACATACACCAATTTCCAAGCCCATTTGCTCAGATGCATACTTCTGTGTAACACACAATCCAGCTGCCTTCTTTTCAATGTTTGGACTTCCCTTGTCTAACAGTGAAGAGCCTAGCTCTTATTATCCTTAACATATCTATTCACTCTCCTTTCTGAATCCAAAAATGCATTTTTAAAAATTAGTTTCAGAGGCACTAGCCTATTCCACTATGAAAAGCAAACTCTACTAACTCTTGACAGTGGACTTTATTCTGCTGAAGAGGAATTTATACACAGCAAAGTGCACACATGTTAAGTGGGCAAGTCAGTGAGTATCAGCCACGCCCAACCAGGACACATGTTTATGCCTCTGCAAAGAGGCCCTTGCTTATGTCTCTTTTCAGTTGCTCAGCGTTCCTCATCATTTCCTACCAGGGACTCATTTCCACGGCTTCGATCATGCATTCAAACTTACCACCATGTTCTTCCTGCCACGTTATAAGAGCTGTCCAGGCTGCCTTCACAGCTGTCTGTAGTTAGCTCCTTTGCCAGGTCATGCCAACAATGCATTCTTACATCAGTCAGTATATCCACCCTGGGCTGACAATCCTGACTTGTGGTGTGGAGGGGTTTCAGGTCCCCTGGCACTCTGATGGTTTGATGCGGGATGTACATGTTTCTACAGGGTGTGCGCCAAAGCTCCCTTCTGTTGAATGCCAACCCTCCTGAGCTGTTCTGAAGTGGCTGCACCTGCTGCCACCACTCAGCACCACTGGTGCCTGTCACTCTTTGTGACCCTAATTTCAGCCCTTCAGAGTTGATAAACAAATGCTCATTTACCCTCACACCCCGCTGCAGTTTAATGGCTGTTGTTGAAGTTTCTAGAAATACTACTTGCTCCCAAAGCTATTAGAGTAGCATTTGTTTTATATTCTCAAGTAAAGACTGTTCTGATCTTGTCACAGTGACTTGTAGGCAGGTGTCTAGGGGCCACTCTGTGGTGCATCCCTGACCTGGAAGTTGGGCGAGGGGAAGCAGATGGGGGCTTGGCTGCCTCACCCCTGTGAAAGGATTGATGTGGAATGGCTGGAACTCTCTCTTAACTTGATGAATAAAGAGTATCCTAGGAGAGGCTAAGCTGGGTGTGACTTCACATTTAGCAAGATACTCCAGCTTTCACATTCTGCTCCCTATGCTCTGCCCAGCCTCTCACCTGTGTGGTGTCATCACCGTCAGCCTCCATGAGGAGGGTAAATGGAAAAGGAGCTGGGCAGCTTGCTCACTTGTTCCCCCTTTGCTCTGGGGGTAGATGATGATGCCACAGCATATCATTTTCTGACCGCATTGTCCCCTACTCTTACCTCAGTCACCCACTGCGATACTCTGCTCCCTCTCTCTTCACTTCTGTCCTTCCTGGGTCTTCTGGGGGACACTCCTGTCCCTTTTCTAGGCCTCACCTTCACTGCCTGGTAATGGGTGGACCTGGGATTCACCAGCCACTCATTTCACACATATTTCCCAGGCACCTGTGAGCTGGATCTCAAATGGGAGGAGGAGAATGGAGAAAGCACGGACAACACCCTTGGACACAGAGCACTGATGAGCAAACACGAATGGACCTTCCCTACTAAGCAGGGTGAAAGTGGGAACACGGCAGGAAGTCATGTGGGGTAAATGGCAGAGTGGGGTTCCCTAGAAAAAGCCTTCAGGAGGGCCACATTAATGGCATAGTAAGGGCAAAGGCCATTTTGTGGGGGATGGGGAGTGTGCTGTTTACGTGAAGCAGCAAGGAGGGCACAGCTGGGCTGGCTGACCATTAAGCTACTGTCTGTCTCAGAGGAGTTAAGGGCAGAGGGGAGACTCTTTAGCATGTCACTGGTGGAGGGGGTGTCTGGGAGGAGAGCACCAAGCTGGAATCAGGGGAGGCTGAGACCATGGTCTTAGAGCTCTGGGAATGCCCATCCATGATCAGGCTGATGCCTGTCGGATGGGGTGTGGTGAGGTACGGGAGGACAGAGAACCTGGGGTGGGATTGGGTGAGCAAAAGGCAAGCTAGAGCAGAGGGATTCCGGCCTGTGAGGGCCTCTAGTGAGCAAGCCATTTGAAGTCTTATGACTGCCCAACCCAGGCAGAGCTGGACCTGTGTATCCACAGAATGCCACTAACTACCTGCCAACTCAAAACTGGTCAGCATATAGGGTGAGATGCAAGCTGAGAGGCCAAGTTAGGTCTGGCCAGGTCACTTGTGAGTACAATGGCAGATGGGCCTCTTTACTTTTGGAGTCCAGCTGCACCTCCTGCTTTTGACCCCTCCCCTGGGAGCACTATGTTAAGAGGTCAGATGTGAGATCTTGGATTCTGCCTCTCCCTGGCTTTCCAACCTCAGAGTTGCATCCTGGCTCCCTCGGGGGCTTCTTGGCCAGAAGCAGGAATAGAAGGCACAGGAAGTCCCACAGATGTCTAACTGGCTATGGCAACCTGAGACCGAGTATGGTCTGGCTAAGAAACAAAAAACTCATCCTCCCAGTTCCAAGGCTAGAGGTGGAGTGTCCTTCCAGGCTCTCAGGGACCTCTGCAGATGTTGGCTGAACCTGTACCGGAGCACCCCATCTTTCATCTGTCAACAGCCGGCTTTCTTCTTTATTCCTTTGCTTTCTCCTCCTTATAAAGAGCCAGTTATAGATTTAGAGCCCCAGTGGAGAGTAACTCAGCTATGTTCTTTAGTGAAGACCTGAGGTTAGCAGCCGGGGCTTACACTTCTGCATACTTTGGAGATGCTGGGGACATACATCAATTCACCACAGGTATACTCTGGGCTCTGGTATCTTTGACTCTATTCTTACACTACAGCTTAGATTACTCCTGGTTCCCAAAAGCCTGGGGGCGAAGCAGCATGGCAGATAGTTAGTTCAGAGCCCAATGGGTTGCCGAGCCCCTGGGATCCCAATGTCTGGGTGTTTATGAACCTCTCCTTTGTTTACGGGATATCCTGAACATTTGGTACTGTGGCTCCCTAGGCTGCACAATCCCCAAAAGACAGGACTCAGAGAGGTGAGACCCAGGCCTGAGCCTACTGGTGACCTGTGAGCCAGACAGACTGCAAGCCCAGTAGCCCATCATGACTGTTAAAGTGTAGCCATTATCACAGCCCCCGAGACTTAGGACCTGGAGACTTTGTGGCCCCCATGGTGGCTGGAGGTGAAACCTTTGTGAGACTCTCTCCCCATCTCCCTCTCTCTTCTCTCTCTTTTCCCCTCTTTCTTTCTCTCTTCACCTCCATGTGGCTGGGAGAAGCACAGGTCCCCAGTACATTGTGTGCTGTCTTTCTGAGAGCACTAGTCCTCACAAAATGCCCACAGACTCCTCTAGTGTTTCCCAGAGTGCAGTTCCGGATATCCGGCCTGAGGCGCCTACTGGCCCATCTTGCCTTTGAACATTGAAGCAACTGAAAGACCTCACTGGGGATAAAGAGGTCAGCACATCTCAGGTGGAGGGAGGAGCTAGGTCAGTGGTCTTAGAGCATTATGATACTGGGACTTGTGCATTGTAATTGTTCTCACATGTGCATTCAACAGTTATTTATCGGGCATCGATTCTGTGCTGAGTGCTATTGTGGGTGTTGTAGATACTTGAGTTAACTAGATAGATGGCCATCCAAACTCCTGGGACTTTCAAGTGTAAGTCCAAGTGAGGGAGTGGACATTAAGCAACAAACACAAGAAGTGTGATAGTGGAGAATGGGGGTGGGGCAGAAAGAAGGCGATCTGAAGAACCAAGAGTGTCTGAGGTCAGAAATGGCCTTGGTGACTTGGCAGTACATGTGACAGGATTCCAGAGAAGATGTGGGAGAACGCCAGGAGGGAGTCTGATTATGTGCTAAGTAGAAAGGCTAGCATGTGCAAAGGTCCTGAGGTAGGTACTGCAGGAATGGCACGGAAGCAGAAGTCTGGGACATGGTGAGTGGGGGAGGGAGCAGGAAGAATCAGGATTAGAACTACATAGTAAGGACTCTGGCTGGACCACTAAGGGAAGCAGGAGGCCCCTGCAGGGACTCCAGCAGAATGGTGACATGACCTGAGAATACTTTTATGGGGATCAGCCTCAGGCAAGGGTGGCAGTTAAGGAGAGCCAGCAAGCAGGAATTAGAGGCAGTGGGGCCCCGGGGGTGGCGTGGGCATGGATGATGCCCTTGAATTCCAAATCTGCTGGCTGTAGGATTTGCTGGTTAGTGCTCTAAATGGGGGACAGGGGAGAAAGCAGTTGAGGCAGCTCTAAGCTTTTGACCCAAGCTATGGAGAAAACTGTCAGGAGGAGGAACCTGGACTGGAGAGCACACCTGTCCTGGGTATGCTGTTGCATCACCCAAGAGAGAGCAAGTGCCAGCTCAGGGTGTGGTGTGGAGGAGGATAGGGGAGCACAGAGAATGAGGCCACACTGTGGGCAGTGGGAAGGAAGGATGGGCAAGCACAGGCTTGCACCATGGGGTAACTGTCCCTCCCCACAGGAGGAGCACACTGGACTAAGGTGGGAAGTAGGGACAGGGAGCTAACATAATATGGACAACAGCCTATGGGGCATCCACAAGAACATGGACCCTCCTCCCAGGCTAGGGCCTCAGCAGGGAGGTGGGTTCAGGGTGATGATGGGGAGCAGCCAGATGAGGAGAGTCAAAGATGGCTTGGAGCTCTGGAGAAACATTAGGTCTAGAGGGGTGAGGGAGTGGAGTGCATGGTTTGGCCTTGGAGGGTGCAAGACCTCAGTGTGAGCTGCCATGATTGGGCACCCTGGCCTTGCTATAGAAGCCAGCTAGGAGGCAAAAGCAAGGGAGGCAGTGGTGGGCAAGTGGGAGTCTCTCTCCCAGAATGTTGTGACCTCTGCCAGTCCCGTGTGCTTTACTCATACGCCTCACATGCCTTCTAATCAGGGTCACACCCTAAAGTGCTGGAGTTATAATTCCCTGAGAAGCACAGCACCCTGGGTGGGCCGGATAAACTATTTAAAGGACCAGTTAAACTTCCACCTTGGCCCGGGGCAGGATGTGAATGAGCATGGGAAGCACACCAGGAGCACAGGCAGTGAGAGAGGGTGGTTTTTTGAGGAAAGAGGAACAAGGGCATAGGCCAAGAAAAGCAGCCAGGGCACCCTTGAGAGGTCCCTAAGCATCCAAACTGTTGAACAAGTCTACCATGGACTGCCCTGATCCCAGCCTCCAGCCAGCCCTCTGTCCCCAAATAAATGCCCTTCCTTCCTTAGAGTGTGTGCCTTCTCCTGGGTCTGCTGTGACAGAGTCCATGCACAGTTACCACAGGAGAAGTAGGTCTGTCTCCTCATTCTAAGACTGTCCCTAATCAAGGTGATCTTGTGCTTTCTCTTGTCTTCTAGACTTCCAAAGCATCCCTAGAAGAGGGTCTTCCTGAGTGTCAGCCCCACCTTCACCCAACTGCCACCAGCTCTGCCCACGGGGCTCTATCCTCATCCTGGGCTAGGATGTGTGCCTGCCTCTCAGCCTGCACAAACAATTAATTCCTTGGTGTTACCTTGTGCCTGGGGCTGCTGGGGTTGTGAAGGAGCATCTGCCTCGTATTTGAGAACAGCCATGATGCTTGGTGTTCTGCTATGGATGCAGCATTCATTATCATCAGCTTTGCCACTGACCTTCCAGGGTGTTTTCTCTGGGCCTCTGCATCCAAAGTCCCCTGCATGCTGCCCTTGAAGGAGGGTGTGTGGCTGGCTACCTATGTGCCCTCCGTTTTTGGTGGAAGAGGGAAGAATTGATGTGGTGATACAGGCTGAGGTGGTCCATGAGCTCCAGTGTACAGAGAGGCTCCAGGACAGTGTATCTTTTCTCTGCTGGCCATGGCTGCAGCCTCATTTTTTACCTTCTTTTCAAGATCCCTCTCTGGATGCCACAGCAGATACTAACAACCCCACCCCATCTTCCTGCCCACAGGCTTTAGAGGGTCTACCTGAAACAGGCACCTGCTGAGGTTACCAAGGGATACCTTAAGATTGTTTGTACAGGCTGGGAGATAGGTACATGCCCTAGTTCAGGATGAGGATGGCACACTGTGGGCACAGCTGGTGGTAGTTGGGCGAAGGTGGGGCTGAGACTCAGGAAGACCCTACCCTAGGGATGCCAGGATCTCTTTAGGACCCTCTGTATGCCAAGTTGCCTTGGATCTCTATGGCAGTCTAGAGGGCAGAGAAAAACATTCTGTTCTGAGGTGTGTGTGTGGGGGGGGGGGGGGGAAATCAATGGATAATCAATTGACCTCAGGCCCAGGCCTAAGGGGACAAGTCCTGATCTTCAGTGCCCCCAATCACATTCTCCTTCCTTCATCCAGCAGGACTCGAAGAGCAAGGACTGTTGCAAAGGGCACTAGGGAGCCACTGGGACTGGTGCAGGTGTGCTGATGTGGCATGCAGGGCTTAGCTGGGAGGTAGAACCAGGCTGAGGAAGGCACGCCCTGGGCACAGAGGTGAGGGAGCATTTTTTATTGGTTGTAGGTGGCTGGGCCATCTCTGTCCCTGAACAGACCCTATCCAATACTCTCTCACGTGTCCCCCATCTACAGAGTCCCCTGAAAGCCCCAAGACAAGGTGCTGAGTTTGGGAGTGAAAGGCACCCCTTTGAGGAGAGGTCCCAAGCACAGGTGTGACACCCATCGTTGTGGGGAGAGCTTGTGGACCCTGAGAGACAGTGTGGGTGTCTCACCTGAGGGAGGAGAAGTTGTCGCTACCACACCCCAAGTCCTGTCCATCACAAGCAAATCATAGGGGCTTCTAACCCAACCCCAGTTTCCACTGACAAGCTAAGAGTTTAACTTTGGATCACAGCAGTATTCATGGGTTAGTTTCTGCCCCGAATTAGGGCAGAAAAGACCCCAAGTCTGAAGCCAGCCTTCCTGCTTTCAGACCTTGAACCCCTGTCTGCTAAGCATCCAGATTCTACCCCTGTAGCCATGGCTTGGGGTCCCAGGATAATGCACCCAGAGAGACCGCAGTGTGACCTCCGCACAGGCTCTACTGGCAGGAACTTGTTAACAGGCTGCTTCTGAGCCCCGCTCTGCTTTCCATATCAGCTGTGGGACAGAGCTATATACATCTGGCCCACCAGGCCACCAATGCATCTGTGGGACCTGGGACAGAGATGGAGACCGTCCCAGCTCAGAGATCTATATGGGGGCTTGGGTAAGCTCTGCTGCTTCCTCCACCTAGGGCCTAGAGAACCTTTTACCAAAGCCAGGAACATTCCATTCTCTCCAATGCTTCCCGGGAGGTCTTATTGTTTTGGAAGGCTGGTGTGAGCACTGGAAACATCTGGATAGTCCTTGGGGGAGGGTGCAGAACAGAAACTTTTGTCTGGAAACTCCTTTCTGAAGTCCCCATAGGACTGACAGAGGGGTGGTCCCAGGCAGGGCAGTGAACCTTGCTGGGGGTTGATGTCACCAGGCTCCAGCTCACGGGACCAGCCCCACTGTGGTTCATCTTCCTCTTCATCCATCATTTTGTCAAGAGAACATAAGCCTTGTGCTAACTCATCGCCCTTCCTTGGGGATTACCTCAGGCCATGCCTCTGCAGGCCCATTTCACAGACAGAACAGTCCATTCACGCACTGAAAGCATGGCCTTGAAAGCATGAATGTCCCAGTCTTAGGGCCTTCAGATTCAGGGGCCATATGAAGTAGGCAGGGGATGGGAACCTGCTGTTGTGGGCTCCCAGCTAGAGTCGGGGAGGGTGCAGTTGTGCCCACAAAATTCTACAATTAGGAAGCGATTCAACATACATGGAGCTGTAACAAAGCCCAATCTCTCCCAGGTTCAGATGTGTGTGTCCTGTACAGGTGTTATAGACTCCTAGAAAGAGAATCATCACAGAGACAGATGTGTCCACCCCACTCCTTACACTGTTACTTGCTCTGTACCCAGGTACCTGTCCATATTCTGCTGCCTCTGTTGCCTGTGCCTAGAGAGTTTAGGCTGCCCCCTGCTGCTCAGACCTGTTCCTCTTACACAGTTCTGTTTGGGACCTGCTCACGAGTGGCTTTACAGCTTCCTTTCTGAGGGACCCCAATGTTCCATACCCCATATTTCTGCTGTTGCAGTCAGATCCGTCCAGGATGAATGCCCAGGCGCATGGGAGCTAGTGAGGGACGACATCTCAAGAGGCTTCTTGTGGTACCTGAGCTTCCTATGTGCTTCCCACTCTGGGTCCTGGGCTGCCTGGTCACCTTCCTGGAGCACCAGGAAGATTTTCTCTTCCCTTCCTCCTCCATTTTTAACTTCATCTCTCTCGTTTTTCCCTCCCTACTCAGAAGCTCAGGACAACAGGGTACAGTTAACCTCCTGTTTGTAAGAGGAACTAGGGCCAGCTGCCAGGGCTTCAGTCTCTGCCTGGATGGCAAGCCTGCCCACTCCTTTACCTGTCTCCTCGTCTTGGTGGTAGTGGCCAGTATTCATGTGGGCATGCATGTATTGATGGTGTGGGAAGGGATGTAGGCATACTGGGTACCTGGTGCATGAGGTCTGGAATTCCCTGATGTCCATGGACTCAAAAGTGTCTCTACTGAACTTTCACAGCTAGGCGGGGTGGTTTAACTCCATGGCAAGGTCTCTTCCACTTCATCTTCCTTGCTTATTCCCGAAGGCCATTGAAGACTAGTTTTGTGATGTCCCCTAAAGTCTGTGGCTTTCAGGTTTCCAGGAATCTGCAACCTTCTTAGTGGTTCTCCTAAGCCATTGCTTTGCACCTGGACCAGGAGCCTCCATGTCTCCAAGCTAGGTTCCTGAGAGAGGCAGTCAGGTTCCTGAGAGAGGCGGTCAGGGACAGTAGGAACAAACAGGAGCTGGTCAAACACCTGGAAATCTATTTATCATTTATTTATTTATCCAGTCATCTTTGTTACATAGCCCCAAATGGCCTAGTACTCACCTTGTAGTAGTATAGTCTCAAATTCATGGCTGTCCGCCATGTTTAGGAGTTTGGAGATCCATCATGGCACTGGAAGACTGATACCTGTGGCCTCTGTAATTGACCAGCACTACAGGGATGGATAGTCCTACAGACACTGCTGGGTGGGAATATATCTGGGATTGTTGACTCCTCCCAGGCCATGTTATAGGCTTGATTCTTGGCCACGATGGGAGGTGGCAGGGCCCAGTGAAAGGCCTAAGGTGAGGGACCCTTGTAAGGGTTACTGGCATCCTGGCCCCCATTCTTCACTCTCTTTTCTGAAAAAAGTGGTGAATGGCTTCATTGTATCACATGCTCCCACCATGATGCATTCACTACCCCTTTGAGAGGCCTTGAAGTGATGCCTGGATTGTGGACCAATACCTCCAAACATTAGCTTCACAACCCTATCTCTCTCTCCATAAGCTGCTCATCCCAGGCATTTCTTATGGAGACCCAGAGCTGACTGATTACAGCAAAGAATAGAGCCAACTGCAGCTAGATTGTATCCCACTGGGTCCGTGGCTCATTTGCCCCATGATGGTCAGACCCCAAACTCAGCCACTGGATGATACCCCCAATGCTTGTGTTAGACCCGAGCCCCAGCATTGGGGACATGCACAGCCCCGGCTTCAAGGGCACCCAGAAAATAGAACTCTGTTGTATTGGGGCCCATCCTAGGGGTAGTCAGTGTATACTTGGGAGTACACATCTGGTGTCATGTGTGTACCAGACATGTGTCATCCCCTTCCAAATCTCGGAAAGGCTTCTAGTGCCCCATATTTCCCCTATTGGATACAGTGACTCTACTGTGCGCCACTATGTGGAAGGACACTTGGGGTCCTGAGGTACCTCTAACCCAGTGACAGTCTCAGGCCTCTGGTTGTGTCTAGTGTCATGGGAGGAATTGTAGGTTTTCTGGACTTCCATGTGCAGAGCAGTAGTTTGCTGGGACTCGGAAGTTCCCATCTAGGAAGCAACATGCTGCCTTCCCTAATCCTGGCCGTTACATAGGGTCAGTTTTCCATGGTCATCCAAAAAAAACTGGTCGAATTTTCACATATGCTCCTGTGACCCTGCTGTGAACTTGGAGTGGCCTTCAAGCACCCACAACAGCATGTATAACACACACGGCTAAGTCTGAGCTTTGAATTTTTCATGTGGCAGGCTAGCGAAGGCACCTCATTGTCATCAAGGGCTTTGATCTCTCCCCTCCTTCCTTGAGGCTGGAAGGATCAGAAATGCTCAGGCTGAAGGCACATCTCAAGTATTCCAGAACCTTCTTAAGAATGCCCTGCCAAAAATGTCAAAGGAAATTAGCAAGAGCTGATGTCAGACTCAAGGAAGCAGCATTCAATCAGTGGCACCATTCTCTCCCCAAATTGAATTATTCATCATTTCCTGGTCTTAATAAAATAATTACTGCCTCAAGTTTGCCCTCCCTTCGAGAGGGTCTTGCTTCCCATCAGAATGTGAAAAAGGGAGTCCCCTGAGGAGGAGGGAACAGGAGGCCACTGACACCTCCCCCATGACCAGCTTCTTCCCTCCAGATTCTTCAGCAACAACTACCACTATCCCCTCCTAGTGGACAAATCTGTGCCCAGATATCCAGCTGCCAGCCTGGACACCAAGACCCTTCTGCGGAAATATTCAATGGCTACGATAAGTATTTCAGTAACTCCAGGACTGCCATGATGTACCAAAGCAGGAATGGGGACAGAGTGAGATGGAAGAAGATATGGGAGTCTAGTATTATGGCATACCAGAGGGTCCTATCAATTATCTCAGTGGGGATGCTGTGGAACATACCAGGGTGTGGTGCCTGTCCTCTGACCACCATGGCTGGTGCTCATCCTCCAAACAGTCCAATCCTCACTCAGACAGGATGCTTAGGTCCAACACTTCTGAGTCTGTGTCATGACCCCATCCATGGGACCCAGGAACACTCTGGTAGCCTTGGCATCAAGCACCATGCCCTGTGTCCCCAGGCCATGTATTCTGGCCACTCTCTCCACCCCCAGGACAACAGAGAGACCCTTGGGAATGTTGCTCGGCCTGCCTCAGTTTTCCTGTCTCTTGTGGCAGTTAGACACAGCTAGAATCTAATGGGCTCCCCTCCAGACTCACCTGTCCAGGTACATGGCTCTGGGGAATAAAAGTGAGCCTTCTAGAAAGGGCAGAGCACAAGCTTGGGGAATAGACACCAGGGGCACCCCCGGAGAGCATTTGAATGTGGCTCTGTCCTCCACACCCTCTGGACTTCAGTAACTGTGAGGTGAGAAAACATGGTATGACCTCTATCCTTGCTGTGATCAGATACCTAGCAAGAAGCAACACAAAAATGGAAGGATTTATTTCACATTACAGTCTGAGGACACATAGTCCAAAGGCAAGGACTAGGAGACAGGTCACCTGGTGTCAGCAGTCAGGAGACAGGGAGATGAATTCTGGTTCTCAACTTCCTTCTCTGTCTTGTTCAGTGTAGGATGCCAGCCCATGGAAAGTCACTCCCCACATTCAGGGTGGGTCTTCTCAGTTAACCTTCTCTGGCCACACACTGGGGCACCTCATAAGCCTGTCTCCTAGGTGACTCCAAATCGAGTCAGGCTGCCATTACTGAACAGCCTGCACAGGCAGGGAGCCAAAGCAGCCAATGGGGAGCCTCCATTCATCCCAGCTCCCTACTCAGGAATAGGGCCATGATTCTTTGGCCTCAGTAGCTTTCTCTGAAGAATTGGTGGAAGGCTATTGTAAACTCTGGCGTCAGTGACTGGGTGTGGGGCTAAGAGCGCCAGCCTTTGCTTCATGTTCTTGCTGGATGGCAGTGAGATGCCAACAGTTGGTAGATAGGGAAATCAGACAGAAGTGTGTCCATCCTCCCCACACTCTGCCATTCTGTCTTTCTTGTTGTGTTCCACACAGGTCCCTGCAGCCTCCTCAGAGACCACCAGGGCCAGACCCATTTCTCGTGGGTCTGGTGGACTCTGCATCCAATGAGGGGAACTCGGCATAAAGGCCACTGTTGATGGTGTATCTGCCTGAAACAGCTATTGAGTGGGATGGATGAGAGCATGTAGTGGGCACTCACTGAGCCTAACTGCCCATCACACCATCCTCATGACAACCCCTCAGAAAAGTCCTGAGCAAATGACCTACGTTCCAGGACCTCAGTTTCTTTCTATATAGGATGGGCAGAAGGCAAGCCTTATTACCTAACGATGGGGTTTTAAATGGTTGAGTGTGGGGCTGAGAGTGATGGCCTTTGGTCTGTGATTCTTGCAGGATATCAGTGTAAGTACACAGTGAACATTCAGGGAAATTAAGTCACTGGTAGTACATGACCCTGGGCTGAAAGACAGAGGCCGGGCAGCTGACCTCCAGACTCAGTCTTAACATTGTGCCGAGTGCCTTTCTGAATAAAAGATTGTAGGATGTGGGCTCTGAAGCCCTTGCTGCTGTGCTATTAAGATGAGTGGCACAGCCTGGTCATTTAAAGGAAATAGGCTTATGTGAGGGACTGGGTTTTGAACTCAGGATGTATACTGCTGCTGGCTGGGGCAAGGGGCCAGTTATTTGTCTTCTAGAGCTCAGATCACGTATTTTGAGCATGGATTGACAGAAAAGATCCCACATATTTTAGGTGTTTTGTGGTGTGTGTGTGTGCGTGTGCGTGTGTGCATGTGTGTGTGCGCATGTGCATATGTGTGTGCGTGTGTGTGTGTGTGTGTGTGTGTGTGTGTGTGTGTGTGTGTGTGTGTGTGCATGTGCGCATTGGGATCTCTGGAGTGGGACAGAGGAAGCTTTGGCCCTAGGGTTTCAGAGATGAGCTCAATGGGGTGGGTTTACATCTTGTCCTCACTGAAACAGTTTAAATTGGAGACTGGCAAAGCAATTTGTTGTTTAACTTTGGGGGATGAGACCAGTGATTCATGCTTATTGAATTTAAACACGGTGAGAAGCAAAGTTTGGCGGATCTAGGGATTTGCTGCCCTGGAGTGTTGCTGCGTGCATACAAATGGCCTGATTAATCTTTCAGTGGGGGCCTCACCAGCCTGCCATGAAATCTGCCTCCCTTGTGATGCACTGGAAGCCTGGGAACAAGCAGGAGGCATCCCCACCCCCAGGAGACCCCGGGGGCCCGAATAGGGCCATGGCTGAATGTCTAGTGTCTTTATTCAGTGTTTTGAACCAAAATTAACTTACTCATCAATGGTGCACATGAGCTTCTACACTGGACTACAGTGAATTTGGGGTGCCACAGTGAACAAGATAAGTTTGTACAATTTGGAACTTTACAGGCCAGATGGGCAAAAAGAATACTAACAGCTTCACCGTCTAGTGGCATAAGAATACTATAAGCTGACTAATCTCTCTGGAACAGCCATCATGGGTAGGAAAGTTAGAGAAGGCTCTGTGGGTTCGAATAGGTGGGGCCATTAAGTGAGTCTATGGAATGTTAACTAGGGGAAATGTGCCCTGTCAGAGAAGGTACAACCAAAACCCTTATGTCCTGAGGGGCTGGGGCTGTTCAGGTAAGTGGGCACACCAGTTGGTTGTGGTGGTAGGGCAGGCAGTCTTTGAATGCCTCACTAACATGGGGAGCCTGAGTTTTAGCATAAGGGAGCTATTGGAAGGTTTGGGACAAAGGGGGTCATGCAGGAGAATTGGGGGTTCAGCTCTGTGCTGGGTTTAGTGGATTGTTGTGGAGTGAAGCCCAGGACTCATCACTTCCTTAGGAGGATGCAAAACTGTTCTCTGACAGTGTTTTTTGGGGTTTGGGAGAGGTTAAAAGTTAGGAAAAAGTTGAGAGAGAGACGGGGGGGGGGCAGAGACAGACAGGGAGATAGGGAGATAGACAGAGAGGCTAACCAGTGAGCTAGCCCGGGACAGGGAAGCTGGGGCTGACAGTGATCCAGCTGTGGACATCTGTATCCCAGCCTTACCTGCAGCTTTACTTCTCTGAACTAGTGTTCTAGGTCAATGAACTCAGCTTCAGCAGCAAGGCAGAGGGATGGCAGCCAAGATGGGAGCTTGCCCTGTGACCCCATGCATGACCTTGACATCCCCTTTATCTATGCTCAGATTTTTCACCTGCTTCTAAGATGCCTTGTCATAGGCCAAAACAGTTTCTTTATTATCCAATGATAATTCACAGGGTACAGAAAGACATTCCCTATCAACTCATTCTCTACAGAATGAAAAGGGTACACAGCCCAAGACTCAAGAACCAGGGAAATGACTGTCATTAACTTCTCACTGTGTGTCAGGCCTGTGTGATACCAACTGTGGTCTCTGAGGCCTGATAGCTGGGCTTGGGTGTCTGTGTCAGAGCAAGGCTGGAGGCAGACGTTGGCTTTCCTTCCATTCAGAGGCCCTCCACCACCAGAGTGTCAGCATTTACACTCCCAGCTCGTCTCTGCTTACCCAACACTTCTCTCTTTTTAATGCAGCAGAATGATACCTATCTCTGCTCTCTTCACAGTGTAATTTTGGTGGTGTTCTGGCTCCCCTAGGATACCAGGAAAGGTGTGATTTCTCCCCAGGCACCAGCACACAGACCTCCCCCTGCTTTCATAAGGATTGGATGGCAGCTTCTTTGGGGAGCTCAGGGCTGGAGTTTTTTCATTTCCGCTGATTTTAATGTTGCTGCCGTCCCAGGGGCCCTGTGTTCGAGATGAACAGGCACTTTTCAAGTTTGTGTCTTGTTATTTTCTAAACACATATTCTCACTACAAAACATATAGCCAACACCGAAAGGGAGAAAGTTAGCCCACAAACCCACTCACAGAGGGTAATATAACTCACTCCTTGGAGTAGCCGTGCACTTGAAATGACATTGGCATGCTCTCTGCAGACCTGGTAGATGCAAGTCATATAGAAACATGGTTCTTAACTGCTGAAGCTGGTACGTTTCCAACTGGGTCCTCAGGTCATGTCCCAGGAAGGCCACTGGGCTCTTCCCATCCTCAGATAAGTACTCCGAAGAACAGAAAGGTCAATGCTGTCCAACTCCAGAACCCCCTTTGGAGATTCCTTTGGAGTGTCATGGCTGCCTAGGCCAGTCCCCCATGACTCTAGGGACAAAGCAGTAGCTTGTGATCTCATTTTTTTGAGTTTCTTGCTGCTGTGGCACTTGGAGCCTGCCCCTGGTGTCTTTCGCCATGCAGGTGTCTGTTCTGTGAGTAGCATTCCAGGTGGAACAATGTGAGCACTAAGTGACCTTTGTCCAGAGCTGGTCCAACCCCCTGGCTTCAGGAGCCAGGTCTGTGCCCCTAAGGCTGCGAATCCATCAAGGTGTAAACAAATAGATGTACTTGTCACACTGTGTGCCCCAGCATCTGGGCCCATCATGTGTTTAGGTTCCCAGTCCTCCTGACCACCACCTCCCATTGCCTCCCACCCATGGACAGCATCTCAAAGCAGTGTTGTGTGGTAACTGCTTTGCGGAAAGCTGAGGCTGTTCTCTGACAGGGTTGAGACTGAATGTTGCACCTCACCTTTGCAATTCAAAGCAATGATAAGGCCTGTTTCTGAAACTGGGCCTATCTATGTCGAAATCCATGTTCCTCCACTGAGTCACTGTGTGACCGGGGATAGGTCAGTTTACTTCTCTGAACCACAATGTACTCATTCATAAAATGATAGCCAATACTCCCTTAAAGAGTTGTAAAAATATATTTTCGTGTTTAATGTAAGTGAAAGGGATGGAATCTGATAGTGAGTTTGTCTTAGGGTTTCTGTTGTTGTAAAGAGACACCATGACCACAGCAACTCTTATAAAGAAAAACATTTACTTGGGGCTGCCCTAAAGTTTCAGAGGTTTAGTCCATTATCATGCTGGTGAGAAGCACAGCAACATGCAGACAGACATGGTGCTGGATAAGGAGCTGAGAGTTCTACATTTTTATCCACGGGCAATAGGAAGTGAACTGTCCCCAGCCCTGGTATTAGCCAGAGCATAGAAAGGCCTACCCTCACAGTGACATACTTGTAGAATCCAACAAGGCCACATCTCCTAATAGTGCCACTTCCAAGCATTCAAACACGAGTCTATAGGGGCCATACCTATTCAAACCACCATAGGATATAACATAACACTTTGATGGCGACAATAATGGTAGTGATAATTGTTATACTGGTGAGGAAGTGCTGGAGGTGGCGATGAAAGGGATGCTGATGATGTTAGTGAGTAAGACAATGATGGTGGCTCACACAGCAAGTTGTACTATCTGCCCTGTCACGCCATCCACTCATGTAACCACCCATTTGTCTGTCTACCTACCCTTCACCTATTTTCCACTTATCCATCTATGTATGCATTTATTTGACTTAATCCATTCCCCCATACACCTATCCACCAATTCATTAGCCCATCCATCTGTCTATCAAGCAAGCCATCCTCCATCCATAAACCCACTTACTGTCTGTCAATCCTTCTAAACATGAGCTTGTTCACCATATTCTATTTGTCTTCCTTTGTATTTCCACCCATCATCCATTCTCCAGCCATGTAACCAACCATCCCTTTGCTACCCATCCACTGATCCTTCACCATCAGCATGTCTATTACCTCCTTATTCATTACAGTGTGTCCACTACTTATCTACCCATCTATTCTTACTCTCCTCCTTATCCAGCCACTTTCTACTCATCCATTCTACCCTCTACCCATCCACCTATTCACCACCCATGTCTGTCCATCCCCCCCTTCAAATTCCACTTAACCATGCATAGACCATCAATTTATCTACCTGCTCGCTTACCTAGCCATCTGTCTGCCCATGCTCTCATCCATTCATATGCTCTCTAGAGACAGTAGTGAAATCACATGAATCTATATTCCCTAGTTATCTTTTCAATCAAGCCCTGACATTGCCAAGACTGATGAATTCACAAGGCCCACCACTGACCTCCTGGCTCTTGTGTGCTTAAAATGAGGATTGTGGCTGACCTGGAGTGGGTCAGGCATCTGAGACATCCAAGGAGGGTGTATGGGATAAAGCTCATTGCTTCCTCCTAGGAGGCCTTCTTCTTTGAACTAGAGTTCCTAGGGCATTGCATACCAAGATGGTGGCCCCCTCAGTGTATGTGAGAAGGCTTGTCCCCGCAGTGCTGTGAATGGAGACCCAGTATCCCATGTGTGAGACAGGTGGTCTTCATTGCTGCTGGCCCTGACTGCTCACCATGGCTCTTTCTCAGATTTGGCTTGGAGCTGTTTGTGGAATAGGGATTGTCACTGCTTAGCGTCACTGAACAGGTCATCATCCAAATTTCATTGTTCCCCTGGACAGCAAAGTATGTCATCTACATGGCCCTCTGGCTTCTGTTGCCCAGCACCTTGGGCTCATTGCTATAGTCACAGAACACTCTCAGATGCTGATCTAAGTTACTGTAGGGAATAGCAGGGCTGTAGAGTGTTTCAGCACAAGGGGGAAGGGTCTAGACTGATTAAAAGAAACACTTTCCTATCTACAGAATTGGGACACCCAGAGAAGGCTTCTAGAAAGACATGGCAGTTGAATGACCTGGTCAGGAAAACACAGAGTAGTAGAGGCCATACTAGGTGGTGGTATGTCCTTCTCTGGTGTGAGAAATACCCAGAGTGCTCCCATATTATTAGAGGAAGCATGGTAGGGCAAGAGACTCTGTACCCAGGGACCTTGGCCTCACGCTGAAACCAAGCCTGTGCTGGACATGATCCTTCAGTCAGGGCTGTGGGGTAAAGAACCCACACAGCAGAAATGGAGTCCTTTCCTACCCAACCTATTTTATGGCAGGATGGTAGTCCAGTCCATTAAACTGTCCCAGTAAACAAAGCTGTACAGAGACTGACTGTTTCTGTGTGGGGGCTCTTTGCTGTCATCATTAGCCTCCCACGGTGAGGCCAGCACAGTCCAGAGCCAACTTTGATGGGAGCTGGCTAAGATGAGCCAATTCAAATCAAGCTTCCTCAGCTCAGTCACACAGAGGAACTCCCTCCAGCGCCCACTAGTGGTAGAGCCAACATGTTCACGAAAACATTGATGTCAACTATATATTTACATCCTTGGTTCCTTTACCAAATAGCACTGAGGCCCTGGCATGTGATGTGACGGTTTTCATGCTAAGTTTGATGGACAGCTTGCTAGGCGTGTTCCTCTAGGCTTGGGGTCAGCCGGATGTTATTCTGGACAATAGTTATTAATTAATTTTCATGATATTAATATATAAAAAGGTCACTACTAGTGGCATGGCATGTGCACAAGGGACAAACAATAAGTACTCACAGACATTCTGCTAAGGGAGCATAAAGACTGGGGGCACAGCTAGGTGACAAAGAGTCTGCAGGTGGTCAGGGATGAGCAGAGAGGCAAGGTATGTGTCCCACAGAGCCCCAGCCTAGAGGGAGGCATGACACCTGAAGAGATAGCACCAACCAGGATGGGGTGTCAAGGAGTGCATTCTGGGGAGAGCCGGCCCTAACCTGAGGCACTTCACACCGTTGGCTTAGCCCATAGATCCAACAGGGACAGAACAGCTGGTTCAAATATTTAGAGACAGAGTGCCCACAGAACCTTCTAGAAGCTTAGGCTCCTATCTGTTATGAACAACACTTGAATTGAGACTACTCGGTGGCAGGAAGGGGCAGATTCAGCTTGAGGGCACCAGGGACCTGGAGACAGATGGTATAGATTGGACTCCTGTTTCCATGGTGACCAGGGATGGTGGGTGAGTCACCTCACCTGTGGTGACTGCCCCGTATAGTATCACATGGTGTTATCACTGCTTTTTTTTAAACATCGGGCATACAAGTACACCTCTCTCCTCCGAGGATTCCAGAGCCTGATTGATACATGAGGACCACTGCCAGTGTGAGGCAATCCTGGACTATATAGTGTTTTCCAGGACAGCCTGGTCTGCAGAGTGAGACCTATCTCAAAATGAGCAACTAAATAAGCAAAGCCCCCTCTGTCATGCCTGGGGACTTGGCGTTACTTAGGACTTTGTAGTAGAATTATGTTACATTGTAAATAATTGTCCCTCCATTAGTTTAATAAAAATGCTGATTGGCTGAAGGCAGACAGGAAGTATGGGCAGGGCTACCAGACTAAGAAAACTCTGGGAACAGGAAGAACAGAGCAGAATGCCAGAGAGAAGCCAGAAGAAGCAGAGGACAACTATGCTGCTCTGAGAAAAGGTACCGAGCCGCATGGCTGAACAGGATAAGAATCATGGGTTAGTTTAAGAGGAAGCGCTAGCAAGTTATATGCCTGGACTCCAGATCAATCAGCGTACAATTAATATGAGCATCTGTGTGTTTCAGTGGGACTATGGGACTGTGGGTCTGAAAGTCCAGGTCACGAGACTAGACAGGAAAGTCTGGGCCAGACAGAAGGCAAGACCAGAAATTCTGGGTCAGAAACCTCATACAACAGGGCTCCTTGCCTTTATGGTCTAATGTACTTTGGTTGGTTGGTAACTACCCCTGGAAGGGTGGAGGTCTTTGGATAGGCTGCTCTGTGCTCACTGCTCAGGGCTCAGTTCTCAGTAAGCATTTAGCCTGATAAGTGCCTGGTACTCAGTGTTGGGTGAATGACAGAGTGAATAGAAGGGGGTTTGACAATGGATGGGAATGTGTGTGGAAATGGGGTGGCTCTGAGATCCATGTGGCTCCAATTCCTTCTTTCTCAGCTTCTAATTGTGTGCTTGTGGATAACCTACCTTAAAACATCAGAAAGTGCTTAACAGGACCGAACTCTTCATCATTGCATGTACCACTATTGGGTGAAGAGGTACAGAGGTTAGATTTGAAGGTGTGTCCAAGAAACAGAGCCCTGTCCACAGTGTTATTTGAGAAATCAAGGGAACACTGGAGTAGGGAAGAGGGCATCCTAGCACCAGGGCTGGGTAGGTAAGCTGCCCAGCAAGGAGAGCCTGGATAGCAGATTGCAGAACAGGACCACATCCCAGGATGCTAGCCTGGATGAGCTGTCTGTGAGGGAGGTAGATCCATCCATTTGGGCAGAAGACTTTGCCCAAAAGGCAGCACTCATGGGCACTCTGTGTGACTGTGCCTTGGGCACTACCTGGAAACATAGGATCACCTGTCACAAGATGCTAGAGTCGGAATCAGATGTCAGCAGCTCCTGATCCTTTGTGATAAAAGGATGATAATTATAATGGTAATGGTGCCAAGAGAGGTCTGGGGATAGTATTGAAAGTGGGATTGGACACAGATGAATTACATTCTAAGCCCTGCCAACCATCCCTGGCCTCCACTACCACAGAGCCAGATGACTATACTCAGAGCATGAAGCTGATGAGGACCAGGGCATGAACCCCAGGCCCACCCAACTGGGGATACCACGCCATCCAGGGATACATGTCAATCATTCAGGTTGTGGCTGACACAGAGTGATAGGGTGTGATCCAGGCCTTAATTACCCAGAGCCTACTGTGTCCTGCCAAACCATAGCTTCTCTGTCACTAGAAAAGAAAACATTTGGATCCAGCACATGGCAGGAAGATTGTGGATGGTGTGGGTGGCATTCAGGAGCATGTGTTGCCATGGCTGCCAGTCTGTGTCCCCCTAAGCCAGTCTGTTATTAGCAGTAGAGTTCCCTGTCTGACCCATGCTCTGCTTCCTTTGTAGATCTTTGATGCTTTATTGTCACATAAATGTTCCCTTCCTGGTCAACAGGTGTCATATGGGTCAAGGGAAGAAAAGCAGAGGCAGGAGAGACTCATGGAGCAAGACTAGATGTTCATGTTCCCAGTGTGCTACCAGGCCCCTTTCTTTGAGGCCTAGGGACCCTCCCACCTCCCATGGATGGGTGTCTCCATTGGTCCCCATGGAAGCCTGTGAGCGAAATGGTGTCTTTTCTTTCCCCCAATCCCACACACTCCAGAAGGCATTGGGCATGTCTGTCAACTGTGCCAAGGACTAGCTTTGAGCCCTGATGGTAGAAAGGTTGTCATGCAGATGCTTAAGTCATTGTGGGTTCCGAGGGAGATCGCAGGGGTGGGGTCAACTGTAGAATCCCTCCAATGAGAGTGGTTTTTCACAGGTGACCCATATCATAGTCACAACCAGGCATTGTGTTGGATCTGTTCTAGTGCCCCTTATTGCCACTAGCTGTGGTCCAAGCCTGCCTTCCGGTGAGAACTTGCCTCATTGCTAGGTGGCCCGTGAAAGCCCCTTCATGGTCATAGCCTCTAGGCTGTCAGGACACAGCCTCATCTGAAGCAGAGTCTTTGCAATTTTAATGCACTTTACTAAGAAGGGAGTCTGAGGTCTTATGACTCATGCCCTTGAAGAAAAGACACACAGAGATGCAGGGGGTAGAGGCTGTGTGACTATGGCAGAGATAAGGGTGGTGGGTCTACCAGCACTGCTGCCACCAGGGAGCACAGAAAGCCACCTCCCACACTTTGTCCTGGGACTTCTATCCCTACGATGTGGGAGAATAGGCACCATTACATCCAGGCCTCCAGCTTACTATACTTCTTGCTACCATCAGGCAAGTGTCAAGCCAGCAACCTTAACCATACAACTTCCATTGGGGACTCCTTCTGCAGACCTCTCTTAGAATCAGTCCATGATGCCCATCAACATTTCTTACAGCTCAGCTTTGGGATTATCACGGAGAAACTCTGTGCTCTCCCATGTAACTGTTTAGTCCCCGCCAGCAGTCCCCAGCATCCACTCGGCTTTCTGATGCTCTTCCTTAGGCAAGCCCCATCCATCTTGGAAAACCACAGGTTCCCAGGCATCTTGCTCTCACTGTCCCTTGTATAACCTGCAGGGATGGGAAGGAAGGTGGGGAAGCAGTGGCTGCTGGCTGAACTCACACAGACACGTAGGCTGCCATGCTGAGCCACATGACTGGATATAAGAACCGTCCACCTGAGCTGAACGTGGAGCTGGACTTGCTGCTGTCAGCCTGTGGCCCCTAGAATGAAGGTCCATGAACTTGGAGCTATGAAGCCAGAGTCAAATTCTCTCTCAGTTCTAAAGACAGAAAGTCAGTTGGAAATCAAGGTGGGTTAGACCGGGCTCCTGATAGTCCTGAGTGAAGATGTCTCTGTCTCCCTGGATGTAGGTGGCTCCAGAACTTTTTGGCTATGGTCCCTTACTCCTGTCCTTCCTCTGTCTCCCGTGTCCTTTCTTTGTGGCTTCTCTGTTTTAAGGACGCTGGTCACTGGCTGTAGAATAACTCAGTCAAAGCTTTAGACTGACAGTGGTGGAGCCTGCATGGGACTGGACTAGGCCCTCTGCATACGGGAGACAGTTGTGTAGCTTGGTCTGTTTGAGGGGCCCCTCACAGTGGGATCAGGATCTATCTCTAGCGCATGAGCTAACTTTTAGAACCCGTTACCTATGGAGAGACACCTTGCACAGCCTTGATGCAGGGGGGAAGAGCTTGGTTCTGCTTCAACTGAATGTTTCAGGCTTTGCTGACTCCCCATGGGACAACCTTACCCTTTTAGAAGAGGTGGGTAAGAGGCTGGAAGGGGGAACAGGAAAAGGAATGGGAGAGGGAGCTGTGCTTTGTATGTAAAATGAAGAAAAACATTCCTTTTTTTTAATTTTTTAAATCGTAGCCTCACAGTTAAGGTTCTTGACTTCATAACACCTGCAAGACCCTTTTCTAAATAACTTATGCATGAAATGTCCCCCTTAAATGCTCGTGTGCCGAAGGCCTGTGCCTAGCTGCTGGCACTGTCGAAGAGTGATTGGATCTGGGGGTGCTGTCTCTATCATTAGGTCTGTCTACTGACCAGCTGAGAGCAGAGTAGGATCTAGAAGAGTCTACCACCAGTGGGCACAGTGTTGGCTGAGTATGTCTTCACCTGGCTTCTTCCTGTCTTACCTTTTCTCTGCTTCCTGGCTGCCATGAACTGATCATGCTCCCCCACTCCCATGATGCTCTGCCTACTTCAGCACTGGTGGAGCTAGTCTTGCATGGAACCCTCTGAGACTGGGAGACACAGTAAATCCTCCTGCGTGAAGTTACTTTGGGGGATCTTTTTGTCATAGTTACAAGGCTGTGAAACGCAAGTCCAGACTGAAGTTGTGAGTTGGGGTGTGAATACTTTGGGGTTGTGTGTGTGAGGGGGTCAGTCCTGGACATATTCTAAACCCCAGGAAGGGCTTATGCTGTCTGTCTTCCTCCCAGGCCTTAAGAGCACCTCAACTCCAGCTTCCTTGAGGACCCAGCTTCTTTGAGGACAAGCTCCAGAGCCTTAAAGCCTATGTGCTTCTCTACTCTCTGGTGGCCTTGTGATGCCTTCTGTGTACAAGGGGCCATGGCGTGTTCCATTTCTGAGCCCCAAAGATCACTACTTTCACTGTGACCAATGAGAACAGGCAAGGCACTGTCCCCCTTGTCCATTCCTTTCTCTTCACAAACAGACAGGACAGTGGTCTGGGGGTGCCTGCCCTGCACACAGCAGAGGATAGACCCTATATGGCCCTAGCACACACATGAACCTTCCAGGGAGTGGCAAGCCATGATCTAGAGTTCCTGGTCAGATTTCTTCTTACTGGGGTGGGGGGTACCCTCTTACATAGCACTAGGCACCCATCTGTCTACTGCCTATGGGAAAATCCAAGGTGGAACCACAGGGACTTCTCTCTCACTTGCCTCCTTGGTAGAGAGCTAACTGTGTACCACTTACTTCCTCTGGCTTCTGTCTGGAGACCACCACCCTGCAGAGATAACAGCCTGCCAAGCAGCTTTTACCAGCCACAGAGTATGATGGAGTGGCCCTGCTCCGTGGAGCTCAGAGCCTCTCCCTGGTACCCCCTCCCCCAGCCCCCTGCTGCCAAGCCGTACACTTCCCTGCATCCCTTTTTCTCAATTAAGCCCCAGCAGCTAGAAGCTGAGGGGCTCAGGCTGTGTGCACTCTGTGTTTTAATTAGGGGTCACTGTGAATGGTGTTATTTCCTAGGCTGGCTCTGCTGTGATTCTATTAAAACATCCCTTTGTAAACATCAAGCCTTGCCCTAGTCCATGCAGGGACAAAGGAAACAGGATTCCAGACAGAGATACTGGCTCATTAGGGGTTGCAGATTTTCTTCTTTTCTCCTTTTTGCCTCAGGTGGTATAGCCTGGAGGTGATTGATAGGTTTTGGCACTCAAGACAAGTTGGACTTTCTACTATCTGGACTCTGACGAGAAGGGTATTAAAATTAAGATAGTCTCAGAAGCAATAAGTATAGAAATCAATTAGTGATGCCTGCCGTGGTCCTACAATAGATTTACAGGTCTGTTTGCTATTTATCATCAGGTCCTTCAGTCCTGTCACCAAGAAATCCAGCCCAAGCAAGTTCAGTGAGACTTCAGAAGCACCACAGCTATTCAGGCTGTTGGCCAGGTCCCACCTGGCAAAGGAGAATCAGAACCCAGCCTTGAGGCACTGGGTAGAATCCTGTGTATCAATCTCAGTTTCAGAGCTGAAGAAATTAGGTTGAGAGAAGAAGCAATTGCCCTCATGTGTCTACCTTGCACCCCATGTGATGTAGATGCTCTACTGTCACTACATTCTACAGGCTCAGGACCAGTTTTTCATGGAACAGAGACTCCTTTAGGGAACTTCCTACCTCCCCTGCCTTCTCCCCACAGCTGCTGATAACTCCCCAGAACAGGGAGGACTGCTTTGTTTACATCTTCAGAGACCGGGATGCTGTGGGGTGGTGGGAACAGTTAGTGGCAGGGGGAAGGCAAGGGCACATAGTGGTCATTTTGTCCCTGAAGACAGTGTCTCTGTCTCAGTGGCCTCTTGAGTTTCCTGCTTTATGAGTTATCTAGATGACATTCCTGCACTGCCTGTCTTTGCCTCTTTTAAAGCTCAATTGTAAATGAGCCAAGAAGGGAATGTTTGAACTCCTCATGCATGTAGGTCTACTGATTGCCACATGAGAGGCCTGTTTGTCTTTACTGTGTATATGGTCACTCGCTTCATATGTCTATATATTCATGCTTTCCTTCCCATCCTCTTCTGTATCTATCAACCATCCATCCACATATCTATTCACTCGTCCAGCCAATTGGCTATCTATCCATCCATCCATCCATCCATCCATCCATCCATCCATCCATCCATCCAGTCTACTCACTCATCCAGCCAATTGGCTATCCATCCATCCATCCATCCATCCATCCATCCATCCATCCATCCATCCATCCATCCATCCATCCATCCACCCTGTCTACTCACTCATCCAGCCAATTGGCTATCCATCCATCCATCCATCCACTCATCCATTCATCCATCCATCCATCCATCCATCCATCCATCCATCCTGTCTACTCATCCAGCCAATTGTCTATTTGTCCACTTTTCCACTCACTCATTCACCCAGTCATTTATTCATTCATCCATTCACTCATTGTATCCATCCACACACTTATTCATCCACTCACCTATCCACCATTCACTTACCTCCTTTAAACCTATCCTGTCATCCACCTATTTACCTATTCATCCACCCAACATCTATTCTATACCTATCCACCCAGCTGCTCATCTCTCACCTGTCTGTTTATCCATTCATTTATCTATCCATCCATTCATCTACATACCCATATATATATATATATATATATATATACCCATTATTTACCTCCCTTATATATATATACTCATATACCCACCACCTTGTATATACACCCATGCATTCATCATTCAGCCATACACACATTTATTTATTCACCTACTCATCCATCATTTACTTACCCATTCGTCTACTCATCTTCGCACACATCTATCCACCTAACTATCCATTAAACACTCATCCGTATACCTACTCACCCACCTCCCCAAACAACCACTCATTCATCTTTCTTTCCACTCATTATTTAGTGGGCATCATTCCGTTGCTGCCATCATGCTAGTCTAGTGGTGCCTTAGAGCCCAGCCTTATAGCTGGCACTAATCAAATAACTGCCCAGAGAGATGGCAAGAGGAAAAGACCAGATTCTGTGATTCTGCTTGGGCCAGTGGTGGAGGGGAGCTCTGACATGCCTTTCTTCTGGGCCAGGGTGTAAAGGTATAAGGCCTTTGTGGGCAGCCCTCCCCATGGAAGATGGAGATGAGGGGTTCCCTGAGACCATGAAGCTCCCCCAGGAATACTCCTATCTCAGGATACATTCTTTTAAAAAAAAGCATTGCTAGAGGGCTGGTACTGGCATCCTAGACTCAGCACTGGATAAGATAGCATTAGGGCTCAGAGAAGACCTTTCTGGAAGGAGGAAGTGAGGAGGATCAGCAGGGGTGAGAGAGAACCAGGCAGACAGAGGGCTCTGTGAACACCATAGCACCTTAGCTTCCTCATAATCCCCATCTGTTGATTGGCATGGGCCATGGTTCCTTCCTCTGTCCAGCAGCTTATCTGACTGGATGTCCCTCCCCACCAGCTGTCTGTCCTTCATCCCTGGCTGGATATCTCTCATTTCTTCCCCCTGCTGACTTTCCTAAAGGCTTCCTGAAACTTATGTTTCTCTCCAGCTTGCCAAGGCCACCTTCCCTGTGGGTCCCCTTGCCATAGGAGAATTGAAAAGATGTGATTCTGGGGGCAGTAAGGCACGGTGAAAGACTTGAGTAGGGCATTCTGAGTGTATTTCTTGCCATTTTTATCTGGGTTCTGGCCTTTTGTGAGTGTAGACACCCCCACATGGTGAGGGCGCTGAGACAGGGGCATGGAAGGCTGGGAATTTGGCTCCCATTTGGTTCTCCCATTCTTGGAAGAACCAAAGCCTTATTCTCCCCTCCTAGCCAATCTGAAACCTCCAAATACTTCTAAGGGAAACTTCAACAGGCATGGACCTCTTGGAGAGAGAGTAGTCCTCTCTGACACCCTCAGGCACAGACTCTTGTCTTGGGTACTCCAACAGGTGATGGTAGCTTGCCCTAAGCTGCATCTTCCAGGGACTAAGAATAGATATTTCCAGGCTCTCTTACCCCTACTCAGCCCTGTAACCATACTGTGGTGATCTCTCTGGACTTGGCTGCTCAGATCCTGTACAGCAGTTAAAGGCCAAGGCACTTGGCTCTCTTTGTGGCTGATATCTATCCCCCAGGGTTAAGTCAGCAAGGTATGTCCACATTGTTGTAAATATGGGGTTTCTTTATTTTGTGTGGCAGGGTAGTGCTTTCTTGATTAAGCATCTTCCGCTTTCTATACTCACTCATCCTGGTGAGCATTTTCGTGGGTTCCTTGCCTGGCCCCTGCGACCAGCTGCAGTGAGGGGGGCACCCTGTCCTCCCTGCAAGCCAAGCTGAGGTAGTGAGAGCCTGGTGGACCACCAGACTTTTGCTGTGGGACTTTGTCCAGGGTTGTCTCTTCCTTCACTAGCTCACCTGGAGGGCAATGCCTTTAGACGTGTCCATCTGTTGAGAGGAAAGAACTGACATGTGGATCCTCTGCCGAGGTCAAGCCCTTCTCTCCACACCCCCCAGATCTAGGAATAGAACTTTCCGGAAAGCTGCCAGAGTCTCCCACTGTATCCCTGTCCCTGACTCAGGGCAGCCGGCCAGTGGCTCTCTGCACGGAAGCTAGAAAATTAGCAACTTAATTCTGGTTGTCAGGAAATCCAAGAGGGAAATATGTGTTTCCAGGGGCTCATTTTCTTACAAACCCAGCATGATGAAAATAAAGAGAAAGGCCGAGTCCCAGGAAGAAAGGACACTTGCTAAATTTATAACAGATTCATTATTCATGGGCTGGACCTGGAAAGGCCATAGCTCCGGAAAGCAGCTGGGCTGAGCGGGGAGGGTCCATGCCGATCCTATGAGCCTTCCCCATGGAGCAGGAAACAGGGGACAGCATCAGACCTGCAGGCTGTGGATGTTGCTTGGCTTTGAAGATGGCTCAGCTCCATCAATGGGGTAAAAGTTGCTTTGCAAGGGATGACCACATGCTTTGCATACAGAGCCTGTGTTCCCCCTGCAATTTAGGAGTCGCATAATTGCTTGGCATAGATGGGAAGCAGAGGGATATAGAATCACAATATCAACAGCCCAGCAGCGGAAGAAGTGGGGTGCATTGATGTAATAGACACCAGAAAATGAGCAAGCTGGTGAGGAAAGGGTTTGTTTCAGCTTACAGCTGTACCCATCGTGAAGAGAAGTCGGGATGAGGCCTCAAGCAGGACCCTGAGGCAGGAGCTGATGGTCATGGGGTGCTGCTTACTGCCTTGCTCCCCATGGCTTGCTCAGTTTGCTTTACTTATACCAGGACTACCTACCTGTCCAATGTTGGCACCGCACACAGGGGGCTGGACCCTTTCACATCTAACATTGATCAAGATAATGTCCTACAGACTTGTCTACAGGATGGAGACATTTTCTTAACTGAAGTTCCCTCTTCCTAGATGAATCTGGCTTGTGTCAAGTTACCAGAACACCAAGGATCAGATCAGCTAGGTAGACAGATGACCAATATCTGTGGTTATTATCAGGAGCCAATGCCTTGGGTGCAAAGACAGGACCACATCCATCTTTCTTCTAAACTCATATCTTCTGATTTGCCCGTTTCCATGTTCAGGCTGCTGGAAAATGTAAGGAAACAGAGAATGTGGAAGGTATGTTATGTGTCCCTTGTGAGGTCTGTGTTCTCCTGAGGAGGGTCTTGTACTATTCTGTCACAGCTCCATAGGGTTGGTACTGTTGGCACGTGGGATGACCATGGCTCTGGGAGGCAGGGAACTTACCTAAAGCCATACAACTTTTGACTAGTGAACTTCATCTTGGGTAGAGATAGATGCTTACCTGGGTACACTTTTGTCTGAGTCACTGTTCTATTGCTGTGAAGAGACACCATGACCGTTACAACTCTTACAAGGAAAGCATTTCATTGGAGTTGAGTTACAGTTCAGAGGTTTAGTCATTATCATCATGGCAGCATGCAGGCAGACATGGTGCTGGAGAAGGACCTGAGAGTCCTATATCTCGGAGGCAGCAGGAAGAAAGAGAGAGAGGAGAGAGAGAGACAGAGAGACAGAGACAGAGAGAGAGACAGAGACAGAGCCAGGGACAGAGAGCCACTGGTCCTAACTGAGCATTTGAAACTTTAAAGCCAACTCTTAGAGACACACTTTCTCCAATAAGGCCACACCTACTCCAAGACCACACCTCCTAATAGTGTCACTTCCTGAGCCCATAGAGGCCACTTAAATGCAAATCACCACATTCCACTTCCTGGCCCACATAGGCTTGTAGCTATATCACAATGCAAAAATGTATTCAGTCCAACTTTAAAAGTTTTCATCCATAGCCTCTCACGTCTCAACACTACTTAAAAATCTACAACTCAAAGTCTCGGACACTCATGGCAATCTCTTAACTGTAACATCCTATAAAATCAAAATGAAAAATCAGATCACGTACTTCCCACACACAATGGCATAGACTATGCATTACAATTCCAAAATGGAGGGAAGGGAACATGGTGAGGAAATACTGGGGCAAAGGAAGACTGAAACCGGCTGGGCAAGCTCCAGACTCAGCATCTCCATGTCTGATGTCAAAGTGCTCTTCAGATCTGACTGCAGCACGCTTTTCTCTTAGGCTAGTTCTGCTCCCTGTTAGCAGCTCTCCTTGGCAGGTATCCTACAGCTCTGACATCTCCAATATTGTGGCGTCTCTAATACAAGACTAATACAATCTAATACAAGAATTCACAGATTCAAACAATGGTTTCTCTGAGCCTCCACGAAAGGACACTCCTGACATATGCTTGGCCTCAGTGGCTTTCCTTAGTCACAGAGGGAGATTCCATAATCTTTTTCTTGTCTACTTGGCTATAAAGCCAAAACTATGTGGCTGAAGCAGCAAAGTTCTGCTACTTGGTAGAGCTACAATACAGCCCATCTCTTTCAAATATTTCACCAGCTCTCTGTTTTCAATGGTTTCCTTTGGCTGTCCTAGAACTCACTCTATAGACCAGGCTGGCCTGGAACTCAGAGACCTACCTGCCTCTGCCTCCTGAGTGCTGGGATCAAAGGTGTGCGGCATCACATTGCACTCAGCCCTAATTCCTTTACACTTTCTTTTTACAAGTTTAAGACTTAGCTGGGTGGGGTCTCGCCCCGAGGTCACCATTCCCTTTATTCCATTTATCATCAAGTTTTTCTTTAAACTCTTTTTCTTTCAAGGAGTTGAACACTAGGCCGGACTTCATTCCATTTTCTGACGCTCTTTTTCTCTTTAAACTGTACGTTTCGTATTTTCCCTTGCTCAGCTTGCTCTATTTATTTTACATCTGTGTGACTGTGTCACAATAACCAAACAACGCACTCAGTACTAGGCTGTCTGGAAATCTCCTCGGCCAAAGCTGTTGATTCATAATTCTTTAATATAGGCCTCAGGCAGATTTTTTTTTGACAAGGGCAGAAAACAGCCCCATTTTTTACGAAAATATCACAAGAGATGCTTCTAGGTCACATACTAATATTCTTTTCTTCTGAAAACCCTTGAGCCAGGTTTTCACAGTTCCAATCACCCTTAGTTCCTCTGTCTTTCACGCTTCTACCAGGATGGCCTATTAAGCCTTACTTAGAGCTTTCCTAATCCAAAGTTCACATTCCTCCAAACAAAAACCCCATCAGGCCTGTCACACAAGACCCCATCCTCTGGTCCTAACTTCTGTCTTAGTCAGGGCTCTACTGCTGTGGGAAGACCAGACCATGACCACCACATCTCTTATAAAAAAAAGCATTTCACTGGGGCCATTATCAGCATGGCAGCATGCAGACAGACATGGTGATGGGAAGCTGTGAGTTCTATGTCTCAGCAGGCAGCAAATGGAGAGGGAGTGTCACTGGTCCTGACTTGAGCTTTTGAGACCTCCAAGTCAACTCCCAGTGACACACTTCCTCCATGGCAACAAGGCTGCACTTCCTAATAGTGCCATTCCCTGTGAATGAAGGGGGCCATTTTTATTCAAACCACCACACCTACCTTACACACTTTCCCAGAACAACTGCAGTAATAGTCCTGTCCTTGCTGCTGAGATGGGGAAGTATTAGCCAGAGAAGTGATTCCTCCCCTGGTCCTCCCTAGGCTGGCATCAAATAAAGGTCAGTCTCCTCCCAGGAGCATCCCAGCTCCTCAGATGGGCCAGTGGAGGTATAATGCCTGTCAGGGGCTAAGACAAGGGTCTGATGAGTTGTACTGTGTGGTGATATATTTAATAAAACCAGTCTGGAATATCAGAGAACAGACCTACCCACAGTCAAATCTCACCCAGCCAACTTCTCAAGGTAAAAGCTGTCATCCAGCTTCCTCAGCCTGGCTCCTAGTCACTTCTACAGAATAATTCTGTCTTCCTATACCTGCCTTAAATACCATCTTCGCCCACTTGTTTCAATTCTGCATCATAGTTTAGAGTTAAGATTAAAGATGTGGGCTACTACTATTGGGTAGTTAGGCTTGAACTCACAGAAACACAGAAACTCTGTCTCTGGAGTTATGGATTAAAGACGTAGGTCACCCCTCGTCTTTCCTGGCTGGACTGTGGGTGGATTTGTTCTCTGATATTCCAGACTGGGTTTTTAAATATATGTCATCACAGTACTGTTACTCTCAGAGAACACAAAAATCAGTAAAAACCCCGTCCTTGACACACGCCAAACTCCTGCCCTGTCACACAACTACCACACATACCAACAACTTTCATCTTCTCCCGAGTTCCAAGGGTAGATGATACCACGTTCCCACTTCACAGAGGGGGATACTGAGCACACCTCAGGGTGATTGCCTTGCCCCGGGACCTGGCCTAGCTGGAGAGCCAAGCAAAATGGGGTCCCCAAAAGGAAGCCTGGGGATTTCTCCATCCTTTCTTCCCCTGAAGCCAAGGACAGCAGTGACATGTGGAGCCTCTGGGTGATCAGTGGGTATGTGTGACACAGGCCTTGGCCCAGGTGCTGAGCTACCACTCACCTTCTCAGAAGATGGTGGGAAGAGCTGCTCAAGGCTGTCTTCTTTGAATATTTAGTTGGTAAATAAAACTGCTTGCATAATATGGGGGTTGGCTGCACCCTGCACTGTGGCTGGGGCTTGAGGGACTTCTAGTAAGTAGCCACACTCTGTGACAAGGCTGTGGACCATTGTGTAGAACTTCCAGGCCCCCAGCACCAAGATGCACACAGGACATACCATGTTACCACTCGCTGGGACCTGGGCCACCTGCATAGGCTGTATGCCTCTTTGCTCTGAACCACTGAGCTTCTGGGTCACATGAGGAGAAAACAGTGGTATGGACCAAGTGTGGAGTCAGAGATAGACACAGCAGGATGAACCCTGGAAGACACCTGCTGGTTCAGGGGCTACTAGGAGCTAGAAATGGGGTAGTTCCTGGCCTCCCTTAGGCAAAGTGCTGACAATCTAGTGTGATGCCCTAAGATGGACACATGATGACAGGACCCAGCAGGGTCCTTGTGCAGATAGGCTCAGAGTGACTGTGAGTGACTGTGAGTGGCTCTCCCAGAGGGTCCTGAAGCTGAGACAGGACAGGGCACTCAGGAGGGCCTACAGAGACAGGAGGGGGACAGAATAGGATGGGAGTATGTGCCTTCATGTTTATGCACAGATGTATATGAAGGCATGTATGTATTTGTGTGTGAACATGTATCAAGTACATTTCTGAGTGTGTGTGTGTGTGTGTGTGTGTGTGTGTGTGTGTGTGTGTGTGTACATGCTGTTCAAGAGTGACATGCTGTAGCATGGACCGTGTAATTGTGAGGTTTAGTGGCTCAGACAAGAATGAGGGCTCTGGGCCCTGAATATTTCAGTTGTATCTTTGATCCTGGGGGCTGTAAGCAGCTGTGGGTGACATGGCCACACTGGTTTCTTCCCAAGATGTGACAAGATGTGACTGATGTGACTGACTTCGCTGATGTGAGTCAGGGTGCTGGTGGTCAGGTAGTAGCACCAGGAGCAGATGAGGACAGCATTAAGGACAGTGTCAGAGACAGGCAGGGCAGTAGATACTTAGATGCATTCTCCAAGATGGCGACTCTGGGATGTTTTCTGTCTGATGTTCACACACCCATCTGGGAAGTACCTTGAGTGAGGGTGAAGTAACTGAGTTGTGCCGGCAGAGTTGGCTCAGTGCTTCAGAGCCCACACACCCGAGCCCAGATGAATAGAGGAGGCAAGGGCAGGTGTCCTGGGTACATCTATAGAATCCTGGTTCTAAGGATCAAGTAGCACTACCCTTTAGACATCTTGTGAAGAATTGTAAGGTCCAACATGCACTGAGCATTGTGGGAACCACAGGGCACAGAATGGATGCCACTATGGCAGCAGGTAGGCATGGACTTGGAACAGTAACTCAGATCTTACATCCTGATCCATAAGCACAAGGCAGAGAAAGGTGGAGGGGAGAGGAAGGGAGGGTGGGAGGGAGAGAGGGAGAGAGAGAGAGAGAGAGGGAGGGAGGGAGGGAGGGAGGGAGGGAGGGAGAGAGAGAGAGAGAGAGAGAGAGAGAGAGAGAGAGAGAGAGAGAGAGAGAGAGAGAGAGAGAGCGCACTTTGGGAATGGAGTGGCATGGGCTTTTGAAACCTCAAAGGCCACCCCAAGTGACATACCTCCTCCACAGGCCACACCTCCTAACCCTTCCACAAATATTCAGATATATGAACCTACACAGGCTCAAACCTCCTCAAGCCTGAAGAACCTAGAGCAGCAGGGACTGAGGGAAGGCTGGAAGCCCAGGCATCCTTGACTCTGGGGTTTGTTAGCTATCGCTTGTGAAAGGCTCCAGCACCCTTGAGCTCCATCTTCCTGCATCTATCCCTCAGGCTAACTCACCCTCCTCTGTCCCACCTTCTGACACATACAAATTGCCTTCTGTCCCTGAGGTTCCAACTTCAGACTTAAGATAAATATGGTGATGAGAAAAAAACATCACACAGAAGCTGGGGTCAAGGGATGGACTGAGAGGAGACTGGGGCGTCCACAACTTGTATCCCGGAAGAGCCCTCTGGGACACTGGGCTCAGGGCTTGTCTCCAACTGGAGGTGGCCTCTGCTCAAGGCAGGGAGGAAGGGATGCCCATAGGGAATGTCAGGAGGACCCTCATACTCCCTATGTGAACCAAGGGCTTCCTCGGCAGCTGCCAAGTGCCTCCAGATTTGAGCTGGGCACCAGCCGGAGTGGAATGAAGCACAGGAAAGAGAGACCCTCCTGAGCAGTGGTGCCTGGTGTCAGGATAACAACAGTGGCTGGTGCTGGCAGCCAGGATGAAAATCAGGCCTCCTACTGTGTCCTGCCTGGGGAACATTTCCTCTGGCATGATATTTTCAACTGGGCTGTAAGCAAGGCCATAGATGCCCATGACCTCAGGTTCCCCGTTGATAAGGTGGGGGTATGCCATCTAGCACTGTGTGCTCAGCCTCCATGCACCTCCAGACTGAAGGCGGCTGTAGGTGTTTTCCATTTCTGTTCCCTATCTAAGTCTGTCTCCACTGGGGAAATCCTCCTCCACTAAGGCACAATTAAATTTCCCAAATTAATTATGTACCTGACAGCAGGATTGGTGATTTCCTAATTCCCACTGTAATTACACGGCAGGAGCAGTCACCCCGTCTCCCGGGCGGGTGTGTGCAGCGAGCATGGCATTTGGTCTGAACCTGACTGGGCCCTGCACTTACAGGGGGATGTGGGGGTTGGGGAGTCCTGCTTACAGACACAAAGCAAGTTCCTGGAGGGTCCCACCTCCTGCTGCCTCTCAGCTCTGCCCTGCTAAGGTCATATTGGCCCAGGCAGGGAGCCAGTGGAGCTATGATCATGAGGCATTCTGAAGTGGCTAGAATGGTGTCCTTTCATAAACAGGACCATCAAAGTGAGGAAATGGTCCCTAGGCGGAGCATTGGGGCTCAGGATGTACCTGGTGAGAGCCAGGGAGCCTGATCAGGGAAGACACTTTGGCAAAGCCAGGACTGGAAGCAGAAGTTCAGATTCACTGCCAGCTCTTCTGCTTATCCACGTATAGAGGGGTCCTGTGCTCAGAAACCAGTGCTAGGAAACTGGGCAGCCAGCCTTGTGCTTAGCGGTAATGCTCCTGATGATTGGTACCTCAATTTCTTCTGTGCCATAGTCCAAGGAGAGAAGAATATCATAGAGTCTTAGGAAGTCAGTTACCTGGGAAGTGGAACTGACTCATATGTGGTTTCCTTTCTTTGAAGAATCTGGCTCCTCCTCCATCTCCCAGTGTCTTTACTGGAAAAGCTCTACTTGACTTTATGTTTAAAATTAAACAGCTGGTGCTTAGTGACTAAGAATATGTACTGCTCCTGGAAGGAACTGAGTTCAGTTCCCCATACCCAAGTAAGGCAGCTCACAGCTTCTGCTAACTCTGGCTTTAAGGAGATCTGATGCCTGTGGCTTCTGTGGGCTACTATATTCATGTCCGTACACACGCGTGCGCGTGCGTACACACACACATACACATGCACACACCCCCACACACACACCAAGAGGATGTGGTACACATGCAACAACCCATCAATCAAATGCCAAACAAATGTCAATCAAATGTCAATGCCTTACAGGAAGTCCTCTGCCTCCCATTTCCAGCTCATGAATCAAAGAATTGACTTCACAGTGTGGACAAGAGAGCCACTGGACAGAGAGGTGACCTTGGCTTTAGAATGCTGATGTTCCCTGCTGTGGCTGGAGCAGAAACAAGAACCCCCAGCCTGCCTCACTGTCACTCTGGGAGCTTCATGTTTTCCCATGTGGGAAATGGCATCAGTGTCCAAGTAGGGGGTGGGGGGAGGCATGGCCAAAAATAATGGACTTGAAGGCTAGAGTGTGACTCAAGGGAGAGTGCTTGTCTTACATCTGTCCAGAACACAACAGCCAAGAAAGAATAAACTCATGAGTGTTCTGTGAAGGACACATCCATCCTGACTCTGCAGCCTCCCTGCCCCAGCTCCTTTTTCTCATCCCTGCCCTGCACAGAACCCACCAACCAACTTTTCACCAACCTGATGGCAGCTTCAAGGGGGGATTCTGGGGGAGGCTGAGGGGGAAGGAAGAAACAAAGAATTTCTCTTCTTCTGTGCTAGTGTTTTCCTAGCAGGGGCCATGTTTGTCTGTGTTTCTAGGACCTACTGCATACCCTGTCCTGAGTATGGTTGCTGGTCGTTGAATAGGCTCGTGAGCTGCAGGACTATCCTCACCTTCCTGGTCTGTCCAATCCAGCCACCACATTGTAGGATGGCATAACTGAGCCTCCCGTGTCATGGGCATCCCAGGATTACAATGGGACGCACTCTGGCTCTGGTCTCAGACAGGCTCTGGCAGCTCAGAGCAGCCTTCAGGAGGAACAAATACAGGCTCTAACCAGGGCTGCCCTTCCAAGCCACAAGCCCTGGCAGGCAGCACCATCAAGGCTTAAGGGACCACAGAGTTACATCTCTCTCAAAGAGCTCCTTTTTTAATTATAATTGCCATGATGGGCATAATCCTGCTTATCTCCGTCCACCCTTGACGGTGGATTTACCTTAATGAACTGTGACTTTTCTGCCTCTGATCTCTGAAGGCTGTTTATTTTCCAAGTTAGCATGGGTTCCATATTGGAGGACAGTCTGCTGCCAGCCTGGGAAGTGGGTTCCCACAGCGGCTTATTTGTTTTCAAAGCCACTGAAACTCAGGCTTTTCTCTTTCCCTGGGGTCCTAGAAACAGGCAAAACTCCCTCTGCCTCAGGAGAGTCCTGCTGTTGGTCTCAGGACAGACAGCCATCCTGTCCTGCCTAGCTGCCCACAGCCCTGCTGCCTAGTAGCCTCCTGGCTAACCTCTCCTAGGAGAACATTTGACTTCCTGAATCACCAAGACCAGCTGAAGTTAAAACACAAAGTGTGCCTAGCCCAGCCCCCACAGGGTGATGCACCAGGGGAAATGTCCTGTTCCACCCGCAGCATACCCAGGAGAGGCAACCGGGGTGTACAGTCCTACCTCAGGGCTTTTGCAGGTGCTGATCTTCTGCCTCGATACCCACAGGGATCCCACCCCCAACCTCCATGCATCCCAGTGTCTTCTCTGTGTCACCTCCTTGAGAAGAGCTGTTCTAGTTTTATTCTGTAACTGTGACAAATACCGTGACCAATGGCACTTAGGGAAGGAAGGGGTTTATTTGGCTTACAGTCACAGTCTAACACCGAGGACAGTCAGGGAAGGAACTTGAAGCAGAAACCATGGAAGGATAATGCTTGCTGACTTGCCCTCTGGTACCTCCGCAGAATCATGCTTAGCTGGCTTTCTATACAGCCCAGAACCATCTACTTAGGGAATGGTGCCGCTCACAGTGTGCTGAGCCAATTAACAATGGAGACAATTCTACATATAGGTCAGGGGAGTGCCCTGGGCAGTCTCTGACTGGAGGCTCACTTCATTTGTTCCGCTTGGCGACCCAGGAGATGGCATGATTCTCCTGAGGATCTGTTCAGGGTTGCTGTGGTCTCTATGGGAATGTGACACAGCCCTTAAGTGTTCACCATCCTCCAGGAAATGCCCTACTCTCTTCATGCTGTGGATACTGATCGGCCTTGGCCCCCTTAGGAGCTCAGGAATGTGTGCAGACAGTGCTCTATGGGAAAATGAATGCTCCCTCAAATGAACAGGGCCACGTTCATCTCCTGCTTGTCTATAGCCAGACCTCAAAGGGTAACTCGCACTCAGAGCCACAACCTTCCCTGGGTGTTTCAACTCTCATGGGGTGCTCCTCACCGTTTTATCTTCCCAGGGAATGCTGGTCCCCAACACTGTAAGTACTAGTCATGAATGGGGCCTATGGGAGGTAGGGATGACATTCTCCAGCCCAGGAGCCGGACAGTATGCTCTCTTGCCTCTGTTACTGTTGCCTTTCTCCTCAGAAAGGTGATTGTGTGCTGGCCTCTGACAGGCAATCACAAGCCTCCTTCCTAGGAGAGACACTGGTGTGGCCCTTCCCTATCAAAACCAGAGGGATAAGCACTGTATAATTCCCAGCCTACCAGGTCAGGAGATAATCTCTACCCGGCCACCAGAGTTGTACAGTCATCACTAGGGTCTCTGACATGCCCCTCTTTGAGAATGTACAACAGACAGTGGCTTTGGCCCTGGGGGCCTCTGCCTCTTTCTGTGGGCTGGAAGGTGACATGGTCTCAGTCTAGGTTCTTGGAGGCATGCCCAGCTTAGGTTGGCAAGAACAGCCGTGAAAGTGGGAACATCGCTGCAGAGTGACAGCCCGCGTGCCCGTGAGCAGCAGGAGCAATGTCTGTGCCAGGAAGGAGTGCCAGGTGATTCCATGGGCAGGGGCCTCATTGGCCTAGAGGGTGACAAGAAAGTTCTGAAGACTTCCTGGGGGCAGGGCCTTTGTAAAAAGTCTTACTGGTGACATTTAAAACCTGTGGGACACCATGGGGAGCTCAGACTCTTTTCCCCCAGAGTCTAACTTCATCCTTGGTGACCAAGCAAGTGCTGCCACCTCTAATTTGCCTCCTCATCTGCATGGAAAGAGCACACTGTCAGTCTTCAGTCACAAAGAGGGTTGGGGAGGGGACCACTGTCTGAAAGGTCTCAGCGCATGGTAACACTGAAGCTTGACCTACTGTGTTCTCTACATTGAAGCTTGACCTACTGTGTTCTCTTTCAACTTGTTCTTGGTGCCCCTTCCTCAGCAGCTTGTTTCCTGCCTAAATTCTGCCCTGTTTCTTCATTGCTGCTTTCCTGGGGCAGCTAGTCTTGTAAGGCTCCAGGATTGTCCTCCTTGGAACCCCTGAGAAATGTTCTCTCAGTTCCTGTGACTCCGCTCCCAGGTCCCCAGGTCCCATGTCTCTCATATACCTGAAGCTTTTCTAGAAGCTCAGCTAATACCTTCCTTGAGTCTTTGGAAATTCCCACCCTTTCTCTAGATCCTGGTAAGCCTGTGGTTCCCACCCTTGGCTCTCTAGAAACTATTGCATTTCGCTAGGCTCCAGACCTTTCCTGGGACCTTGAGATCTGCTCTCTGATACCATTTCTACACTCACTCAGCCTTGTGCATGTGTGGCCCTGGAGGCACACACATGTTTGGCAGAATGGCAGTTGATTCCACTATACAAAGATCTTTGAGGCTCCTGTCTAGCCAAGTTTAAACCGCCCAATGCTGCCTTTGAGGAGGCCTGGGGCCAGCATAAAAAGGGGGCCGGCATGGAGAAGGGGCTTCTGAGATCTTCCCACAATGTGAAGTCATGCGCAGCAGCACTTAATACCTTTTTGCCCGGTGCCCCAGCACAAAGCCTCAGTACAGGACATGCTCAGGAAGTCTGTGGAAAGGTTTCTTGTAAAGGACTGAATTCTCAGAGTAAATGAGGTGCCAGGGCCAGGAGCCAGATTGTCTGGGCCAAATTCACAACCACATTTTCATCCCAGAGTCCTGTTTGGATTGCAGGCAGAGGTTTAAAAGAGTCTGCAGGGTTGGTCAGCCCAGCCCACTTTATTCCAGAATTGTCTGACAGCAAACCTCACAGCACTCAGAACTCAGGGCCATTGCAGATGTGGCAGAGGCAAAAGCCATATGCAAAAAGTCTAGTCAGGTGATCAGGCCAGCAAAATGGACTCTGCCCCCATGGGAGTTCAGGCCTAAGAAAACTGGAGCCCACAGTGTCTCCTGTATCCTCTTTCCAGCCCATACCAGTTCTGAGCTGCCTGAGGCTTGGTATTGGCCTAGGAAAAGCTCATAACAACTCTCCCAAGCAGTGACATGTTGCTACCATGTCAAGGTGTCCATTGATCAGTTGCTGGGACATTAGCAGGTCTGGATGGTTCTGCAGACACTGCTGGTATAAGAAATGATATTAGGGAGGCTCTGGGGCTCTGGGTGATCCATGCCACACCTTATACCCAAGTTGGTGGGACAAATCTGAAGCTGATGCCTGGCTTCTGCTGAGAGGCCTGAGGTTGTTATTCATTGGACCATCAGACTCCCCCTGCCTCAGTTCCCTCATCTGCACCTGGGCGGCCACAACAATGTTTCAGTGTGATTGGATGTCTCCACCATTTCCTTCATCCTGTTGCACAGGGCTTGTACATGAGGGGTGGGTCAGATGGGGAGGTTGTGTTCTCTTTCTCAGATGCCCTTCGCATCAGGAGAGTCCAGTGAGATTTTTTATTTATTTATTTTTTAGGGGGGGGTTGGTTTGGTTTTTATTTCACAATGTTGCAAAAGCCAGAGGCATTCAGTAGAAGCCACACTGCAAACTTTGATCTTTTCCAGGCTGGCCATATGTGGGAGCCTCTCTGACGATGCTGGGTAGCAGAGAGAGGAAGCATCCAGGCTGCAGGGTTGGGCTGCTAGTATTTTCTGAACCCATGTACTCAATGAGTTGAATAAAACAGTCAACACTTCCTTATAGTGTGGGCTATGTAGATGATTTTGTCACTGAAAGTTAATGGGAGCGTACTGAGCACACTTGAAGTAGACTGGGCTTAGCTCACATATTCCAGGGTGTTCGGCAGGCTGGAGTATATTTGAATTTTTACTTACAATATGTTCAATTTATGGTTAGGTTTATGGGGCCATAGCTCATTGTGAAAAGAAAAATATGTTTGATGACCTGCCTGGCCCCATTCTTCCTGTATCCTACCTCATTAGTCGACACCCTGTTCCTCATTTCACATTCAGCCTCTCAAGCCACATTCCAGAATTTTTATGAATGACCCCATTACCCTTAAGATATCCCGTATAATGGTGACTCCCTGTCCCCAAATGATCCTGGGAGGGCTGATTGGTGTATCAGGGCAGTGGGAATCACGGTTCCCCCTGGGCATGTCCTATAGAACTTCCAGGTCCCTGAACAGTCAGTGGTCTGTGGGACTGACAGCATAGCACCTGTTCCTAATGTCACAGCAGACTTTCTATCTTCTGGAACAGGACCAAATCATCTTAGGACAGCAAACCTCACAGCACTCAGCACTCAGGGCCATTGCAGATGTGGCATAGGCCAAAGCCATATATAGAAAATCTAGTCAGGTGATCAGGCCAGCAAAATGGACTCTGCCCTCATGGGAGTTCAGGCCTAAGAAAACTGGAGCCCCCAGTGTTCCTGTATTCTCCTTCCAGCCCATACCAACTCATGTCTGCCCCAAACCCCACCATATAGTCTTACCAACACAGGCTCTATATTTAACTCTGGAATGAGAGCCAAAATTTCATATAAAGACAGAAATGGGTACTAGATTAGTATAGCCGCAAGCCAAGGAGCTTCAGAAAGTCTCCAACATGTATCACCTTTACTCAGAGACCAGGTTCAAATCCTGGTAAGTCCCCATCCCTCCGCTACCTGGCCTCTGTTTCCTTGTAGACAAAGTACAGCTGTTGAAGCTTGTCTCCAGGGTGATGAGGGGGTCACCTGGAGGTGCCCTGCAGGCTGTCACATGCAGACTCCTGATTATCATGGAGCATAGATACACACAGCCACAGGTGCTTCGCTGAAGGCAGAGGACCAGTTGGATGCTGACTTTATGCATCCTGTTCTCAGGAAAGGCACAAATCTGTCCTGAACCCTCTTCACACACATAGGTTTCATGTCTCACAGGCTCTGTCCTGAGACAGGACTTGCAGGTGACCTCACTGAGAGGGTCGGGGGATGCCTGCCTGCATGAAGTGTGTCTTTCTCATAACTGTATGTGATTTTTCAGGTTTGTGATTAACACAGAGCCTGTGTTAGAGCAGGGCTCATGTGAGAAAGGGGGGAGAATGTGCCCCATCACTGAAATAATTATAGAATATTAAAATGGCTTAATGAAATCATTTTTAAAAAGAGAGTGTGTGCAAACACTCAGCAATTAGGCAGCCGATTCGCAAATAGCAATTTTCCAACTGTGCTTGCTTTCCATGTTTCTACTTGCCCCGTTTTAGACTCTGGGATTTTAATTTTTAATTTGAGTAAATGAAGATTAGAATGGTCTCCGCACTGCTGAAAACGGGGGTGGAGGGGGGAGAAAAAATAAAACATTGGATAATTTGGATACTGAAAGCAAGGGTGTCACCTAACAGTGTGCCCTGTTGTGAGGAGGAAGATATGTTGTGAGTACTAGTGTCATATAATTTCCAGATTTATCTGAGGCTATAAATTTCATTCCGTTTCTTTGCCTGCATTCAGGGTTCCCTAAGAGACAGTTCTAACAAGCAGATAAGCTGAGCATCTGGACAGACTGAAGCACCTCCTCTTTCCTTCTGTCCAGCCCACCCTGGCCTGGGGCAGAGGCTGAGCCCGGCCCAGTACTGCTCATGTTGTGGCCTGTGGCCCGGATGACAACTGATGCATCCTCAGCCAGCATGGGGAAGGGTTGGAAGCCCTCCAGTCAGTCAGGCCCCGGACAGTCTCCAAGTGCTCCTCAGCTGTCACCCTCCCAGAGGCAACCCTGTCCTATGCCCACATGTTCTCTGGACCTTCAGTGGCCCCGGCAAGGAGCTCTGCATTCCTCGGGTCCCAAGTTTTCCTGCGACTTGCACGTTTCTCTCCAGCATCGATGGCTGTCTGGGGCTGGTAAAACCTCAGACTTGTTGAACATTCATTCCATTGCCATCCTCTCTCTTCCTGTCACTGTGTCATCAGTGAACAGTGTAGACAAGAGCTAGGGACTATGGACATCTAATTTGGAATCACCTGTCAACAGTGTTCAGTAACGACAGCTGCCTATGTGAGTTAAAGAAACACGCTCCAAACTCACGTCTGTCCAGAACCCCACCATATAGCCTTACCAACACAGCCACTATATTTAACTCTGGACTTAGAGCCCAAATTTCATATAAAGACAGAAATGGGTACTAGATTAGTATAGTCACACGCCAAGGAGACCTGGAGCCCCCTGGAGCTGGAGGCTCTGAGCCCTTGGACTTGGGATCTGGAGCTGTGAGAATGTTATTGCTAATGTTGAAGCCCCAGTCTGTGGTGGTTTTGAGGCTTCCTGCAGAACCTGTACTTCCACTCACCCCATCCATCCTCACGCCTCTGTCTATCCACTTTTTCCTATTTCCTAGAACTGGAATAACCTGGCTTGTGTGAGTCCTACAGTTTGTGTAACTGAAATTATACAATGTTCAGACTGGGTGTCAGGGCACTGACCCCTAGCGCTTGGGAGGGTCGAGAGTTCGTGGCTATTCTCTGGTACACAACAAATCTGAGGTCATCCTGGGCTATGTGTGCTCTGTGGGGTTTGAGTTAGATAGCTCGGTTTTGTTCTTTGGAGAGAAACACTGGGGTTAAAAACACACAACTTTGAACACCAGGTGAGGCTGCTGTGTTCTCTTCTGTCCATATGACAGTCTCTGCCCCTTCCAGTCTCATCTCTGCCACCTTCTGACAACCAGGACCAAATGACAAATGGCTTCGGCCACTCCCCTGTTCCAACGTATCATGTGTCCCCCACAGACCAAGTAAGAACCAGGCCAGCTTTTCCTGGGATGAGACCTCCTGCCCTGCAGAGAAGCAGCAGGGTCCTTCATCTTTTAAGCTGACCTCTGCCCCAGCAGCCCCATTCCTATAAGCTCTACCTTATGAAAACCCATTCAGCTGATGCCTTTACTAAAAATGCAGGACTAGGGCCAGATGAGTTACTGAAAGGTGTGAGGTACCTGCAGGCTTTTGCACTGATGGAGACCTCGGAGGCTGCTGGGGCAATCTCAGCAGAGAGTGATACTAACTCCTGAGTTGGAAGCCCAAGGCCCCAGAAGCTCAGAGCACTGAGCCCAGGGTGGGACTCCTACCCAGGATGAGTGAGAAGGAGGTAAGAGGGGGCTATAAGGAGGTGGCACAGAGTCCAGGCTCATTCCTAACTTGATCCCATCTCCAGCCTGGGCCTGAACACAGCAAAGGCTGTCCTGACTCCCAGCTCACCCTTCTTGAGAAGTACCTTCCTGAGCAGTGTCACTTGGAATCTGTGTCACCTGTGTTCCCTCCATCACTTCCCATGTTCAAATCCCGTCCAGTTTTAAGTCATTCTCCAAGTGACCCTCCTGAGGATGAACTGCTGGTTCCACCTGTGTCCTCATGGTTCTCCTGTTGTAGCAAGACAGTGGCAATCACAAGCCTTGTTTGTTGCCTGATGCCACCAGGCACCCTCTAAGTGGATCCCACATGACCACTTAGCTGGCCCCCTGGGGCAGAGCTTTCCAGGTGAGGACTTGGCCCTCACAGACCCTGACCTCTCTCAGAGGCCTGATGTCACTCGTGCCAGGACACGAAGTCCTAAGTATATGGATGAGAGGAAGAAGAAAACCTCCCGCTGAGGTACTCTAGCCACAGAACATTCTGGAAGATGCAAAAACTGCCAGTGATGAAAAGATCAGTTTTGCCCAGGGCTGGAGGTTGGTGGGGAGTAGGCTGAACTCGAATGGTGGTTAGGACAATGGCAGGACTCCATTTAACCCTCAGTGGTGGATGCCTGTCATGTTAAGTCTGTTGGGCCAGCAGATCCTCATCAGAACCATGGTCTCTGTGACAATGACATATACATTGGCTCATCCTTGGAACAAATGTGTCCTCTGAGGCAGAGAGGGGCTGTGTGTGGAGCCAGGGATAGGGGCAAATTGATCTTGCCCAACAGTTTTGTGGTTACCCTGAAACTGCAATAAAATGAAGTCGATTAACTAAAACTAGGAGCAGGTGAAATTAATTTTCGTAATGATTTTAATTAGCTCAGTATATATCCAGAATATTAGTAAGTCAATATGTAATCTGCATAAAACTGACAATGAGGTATTTTACATTCTCTCTGGGCCCCGAGCCTTTGAAATCAGTGTTTTGGCATTTTTCAGCCTTTTGGCCGCATGGACCACTTTCTAAGTGCTATGATCTCAAATGGACAGTGGCTGTTGCATTGTAAAGCAGATCCGGCCCTTGCTAAGCCGCCCCTTTTGCACTCTTGTTACCCTAGACCTGGCTGTTACCCTGAACCCACTCCTGCCCATCAGTCTCTGTGTACTGTAGCTACATACTCCTACACATACTCAGACCCAGCTCAAATGCCCACTTTATAACAACAGAATGGTATTACTCAGATGGTCACATCCTAATCCTGGAACCTGTATAATTGTTTCCTTACTTGGTGGAAGGGACTTGTCATGTGGAACTGAGAATTCCTGGGGGTGGCATTTAAGTCCTGGGTAATAATGGGGATCAGGAGAGGAGGAATGTTATTCAGAAGTATTGATGCCGGGATAGACGCAGACGTGAGCACAGATTTTAAAGATAGAGGCAGACTACAAGCCCTTCATTGGAAGAAGCCTTTAGTGGTTCCCAACCCCCCAATGCTGTGACCTTTTAATACAGTTTCTCATGTTGTGGTGACCCCCAACTATGACCATGAGTCCTTTATAACTGTAATTTTGCTGCTCTTATGAATCATAACTATCTGACTGTGAAACCCAAAGGGATCACAACCACAGATCGAGAATCTGTGCTCTAGAGGGTGAACCAGGCAAGGACAGACTGTCTGTCAGCCTCTAAAAGAGACCAACACCTCTGTTTTAGCCCTACAAGTCCCACGTCTGAACTTCCCGAGATGTCTATGTTTTAAGTACTATGATGTGAGAGCTTCTTAACCACAGCCACAGGACTCGCATGCCCTCCTGAGGAAGGCATTCCTCCTGTTGCATTGTGCCCCCCCCCAAGCCAACTCTAAGCCTTTGCCCTGACCAGGAGCACTTCAAGGCACATGGAAGGGCCCGGCCAGGGGCAGGGATGTTGGATGGAATGTGGGGATTGGGGGAGTTGGCAGGTCAGACTGGATTAGGTGAGGAGGGCAAGGCCGCTGCTGTCTCAGGAGCAGCTAGGGTCTGAGGGGGTCCTTATTAACACACCCTCAGCATTTCCCAGGGTCCCTTGGGCCTTCAGCTTCAGTGCCCCCTCCTTGTCTCTCCCACCCAATTCTTCATTTTGGTGTCTGTCTCTTCCACCTTCTCCTCTGTTTCTGGCTCATCTGTGCCCCATCTGTCTGTCTGTCCTTCTCCAGTCTGTCTCAATTAATGTCTCTTTCTCTCTGTCTCAATCTCTTTCTCTCCCTCATTGCTCGCCCCCATCTGTTTGTCTGTCTGCCTGCCTGTCTGTCAATATTTCCCTCCCCTATATGTATGTCTCTGTCTTTGCTCACCTCTCTCTTTGGATTGCCACATCTGTGTCCTGTGGCTGCTGCATGATGTTAAGGAACTGAAAAGGATCTCTCCACTGGAAGTTCCAACCCTGAGAAAATGCTGCATCTTGGGACTAGTTCTTTTGGGGAGCTGATGGGGAATCTGGTGTAGGACTCTGAATGGGAGTGGATGTGGTCCCCCAGCAGTTACTTCTGTTTCCATATAACCCAGCCAGTGTGGCTTGTCTTATCCAAATGACATCTGTGAGATCTACATTTCACTCATGTTCTTAGCTGATGTGTTTTTTTTAAAATGCTGGCCAACCAGGGCAGGTGCCTTTTCCTGGCAGGCACAGTCTCTCCTTTCTTCCTTCAGATCCCTGTGTGTGTGTGTCACTTCGTGCATGCCTGTCTCTGACCCAGTGACCTCACTGGTTCCTGCACTGCTGTTCCTCTTCCAGTGAGGTTGCATTTTGCTGCTCTCTTTGGCCTGTGCCTGCCTTCCACCCTTGACGGGTGTCCTGGACCCCAGGGGTGGTCATTGGGGGCCACTCTCCCTACCTATCCCACATTCGCAGGTATCCTTGAGTTTGGGCAGCTTTGGGCAGCTCCTGTAGTGAAGAGGATGGAGAAGAAGCTGGGGTGGGTAGATTGGGGCTGAGGCAGTGGGTAGCAAGAGGGAAGGTGGGGGGAATAGGATCTGGTATTGGAAAGGGCAGCCAGAGAAGATCCAGTTGCATTAGGCTGTGGGCCCTGAGCTTATAAACAACCATTGTTTCTACAGGGCTCTGGGGCGGCATATGGATCAATTTCTGCTAATGGGGCCTCTCGCTTCCCCCTTACCCATGAAAATCGATTCTCTGTGGTTTGGAGAGCAAATGTGCCTTGATTAGACAGCGCATGCTGTCATCTTTGTTCTCCTGCTCTAGTCCTCTTAGGGAGGCCTGAAGAAGCCGGATCCCAGATAGTCCCCAGGGAGCCTTCCCCTGCTGGCCCATTCCGAGAACAAGAGAATGAGAGTGGACTGTCTCTTGTCTCGGCCTGAGGGACCTTGTGACCCTGAGGTTTATAAAGGACCTTGGGGGCCTGTGGCCACCAAGCCCAGTGGTAGTAAACATGGTCATTCTCTTGTAACTGCTTTACCTGAAGATGGGGGTGGGTGGGTGGGCTCTGCAGGACCATGAGCACAGGCTGTAGAAAGAGACTGAGAGCTTCCGGGGGTGGAGCCCTGGAGTAAGAAGCCCTGGCCTCCCCCACCCTCTCTGTAGGCCAAGAGAAGGAAATATATACTACTGAAGCCACACAGCAAGTATAGGTGGCAGGCAGCATCACAGCAGGAGTCAAGCCCAGGTACCATGAGATGCTGAGGTCTTCGGCAGACACTGACCAAAGTCAGAACTCCTATCCTGCCCAACTCCCCCAGTGCACTTGGCATAGCCTGCAGTTCCCACATATTTTAGATGTACTTTTATTATTTTTAATTTATGTCTGGGTGTGTATTGGCATGTGGGTAATGTGCTCACCAATTCAGGTGCCAAGGAGGACAGAATTTTGAATCCCTCAGAGGTAGAGTTACATATGGGAGCTGGGAACCAAACTCAGGTCCTCTGGAAGAGCAGTAAGTGCTCCTAACTGCTGAGCCATCTCTCCAGGCCAAGTTCTCACATGTTTTAATGAGTTGTAATCGGAAGTCACTGTGTCTTGCACTTCAATGTAGAAGTAGCTCTGTGGTCTAATGTATCAAAGAGTTACAGCACAGACCTTAGATCTTTCCCTCTTGTGTTTAGTGGCCTTGGGACTTCAGTACTCAGAGAACTTTTGGGATTTTCCTACCTGCATCTCTTCATTTTAAAGATGAGGAAGGGGTCAGCCAGGACCTAAAGGAGGTGGTGTGGACTTATTGGTCTGTTCTCCCATGATGAGCTCACTAGGCCAGCTCCTGGTGGCACAGATCCTTGGATCTGATCCCCAGAAGGTACCAAACTTGTCTCTGCTATCCCGTGCTCAAGGCAGAGGTCAGCCTGAGTCTGAATGGTCCTGGTAGAGCTGAGCATTCAGAGAAGGCCGTGGATGAGTGAGTGAGACCAGTGAGGCCTCAGCTCAGACAGTGGCTGTGCTGGATGGGCTGTAACCTGGCATCAGATGGGCCAGCATTTGAATCCTGAGTCTTCTGCTTGTCAGGTGAGCGGTCCCTCATGCAGGACACTGTCTCCTCTGTGCCTACTGCTCATCTATGAGATGGATAAAATGACATAGATCTTCAGGGTTTTGTGAAGCATTGTAGAGATGAAATGATTAAGAAGTTCTGACTTCTAAGTGGGGCAGCAGTGGTGCAGGCTTTTAATCCCAGCACTGGGAAGGTAGAGGCAGGTAGAGCTCTGAATTCAAGATAAGCCTGGTCTACCGAGTGAGTTCTAGGACAGCCAGAGCTACACAGAGAAACCCTGTCTCAATACCCCTCCCCCTAAAGTTTTGACTTTTGGTCCTCACTTCAGACCTGGCTGTAGACCTGAGCAAACCTGCTATCTGCAAGAGAACCCAGGCTCCACATTTGCACTGGGGAGGGGACATGCTTCCCCTGGTAGGGTGGAGAGGAACTGGGTATCTCAGCTCCGCCAGTTATGGCATACCATGGTGCTAGAAAGCCTACCCTGGAGGACGTATGTTGACAATTGTCTCTCTGTTCCCATAGGTCCTCAGATTTTGGGACAACCTACACCAAGCTTACTCTCCAGCCTGGTGTCACCACTGTCATTGACAACTTCTATATCTGCCCAGCGAACAAGAGAAAGGTATGTACATACTAGCCTAGGGTAGCCAGCCCTTGGGATCTGGCTCTCCATGGCTGTCTGTATCACTGATTTGGTTCTGTTTTGGGATAATGGTCTGCTGTCAGGCATTTGTCCCTCAGCTCTCCTTGCTTTGGTTCATTTTGACGAGTATATTTGAAGCATCAGCTAGGCCTTTGGAGGAGAGCCTGCCTTCTTATCTAGGGCACATCCATCTTCTCCTGAACTGGAGGCAACCTCCAGCAGGCAGGCAGAAAGGCAAATCTGCAGAACTGGTGGCTGACTCAGTTCCATCTGGCTCAGAGACCTGGCGGCAGTTTAGAGGCGCTGCTCTAGGGCACCATCTCTACAGGGTTGGTCCGGTTCCATGTCAGAGCATTGCTTACTGTTTCCTGGTCTTAGTTTCCAGTTCATGCTTCCTCTCTAGGTGTAGAAGAGGGCAGACCATGGAACCCCTCCTGAAGAGGCATGGCTGTTTCTTGGCCCACCTGGAGATTCCAGTATGAAGTCAACATGCTGGAATCAAGCTAGAGAAACAGAGGGGACTCAGACAGAATAGAGTTCAAATCCTGGCTTACTTCTCTGTGCTTTGGTTTCTCTGTAGGAAAATGGGATGTAGCCCACATCTCACAAAGAGATTTGAGTGAGCCCTGCATAGCGTGCCCTACGAAATCAGTACCTGGGCCCCAGAGGTATCTTGGTGATGGCAAAAGAGAAATCCCAACAGTTTGTTACTAGGCACAGGCTAAGCTGCTCACAGCTTGAAGGCCAGTGTTCACAAGACAAGATGGCACAGAAATGGAATGTGTTAAAGGCTTTGTCTTGAGAAGACATGATGCTCTCCTCCTCAGATTTCCACACTGGGGGGCTCACATACATCAGCCAGCTTTCATAGGGAGGGGGAGAGGGGCATGCCACAATGGCATGAAGACTACAATCTGGGTGTTACCTTCACCCATCCCATTGATGTCATGTCACCTCCACTCCCAGTGCCCTTCCCCTTTCTAGCCAGACTCTGCCATCAACCCTGGTCTCTTGGGGCACTTGTGTGCTTTGTGTTAGAAGATGCACAGAATTAAGGAGTAAGGAGACTATATTCCTACAGGTTGCCAGATGTTTCAGGTTCTAAATAGCTAAAGAAATGTCATTTAGAATGTAACCTATTAACACATAGCCATGGCTTCCTTTTCGTTTGTTGGATGCTGGAAAAATGGGTGAGGGGAACAGTAGTTCTGCCAAGGACCAGCCCGAGAGGTGCATTCCTGTGAGAGCCTGGGTCCTGTATCTGAGCATCGCACAGAGGGCATGGAAATACAGGATGGTACTGCTGTGACTACGACCATGCACTCTGGAGGTTGTAGGACCGGCTAAGGTTCAGGAGCTCAGAGAGATAGTGTAGCCTGATCTGTGCAGGTCCCTCTGCAGGTCAACCATGAGGGAGGGCAGGAACCTACAGAGCCCTCACTGGACAACAGCAGAACTCAGCACCTGCTTTTTGTAAGATTTAGTCTTAATTGTTGTTTCTGTGTGCAAATTTTTGCCTGGGTGCGTGCGTGCGTGCGTGCGTGCGTGCGTGCGTGCGTGCATGCGTGTGTGTGTGTGTGTGTGTGTGTGTGTGTGTGTGTGTGTGTGTGTGTGTGTGTGTGTGTCGTGTTTATATCTGGTACCCGTGAAGGCCAGACGATGACGTCAGATCCCTTGGAACTGGAGTTATAGGTGGTTAGGAGCTGCCACCTGAGTTCTGGGAACTGAGCTCAGATCTTCTGCAGGAGCAGCCAGTATGCTTGATTCCAGGTCCCTCCATCAATTTTTAATGGGATGCCATCTTGCCCACTAGAGCAGATCATCTGGTTTTGTATCTTCTCTGCTACCATGAAAGCTTCCTCCTGGACAGAAACACCATGGGCAGAGCACCCACTGGAGAAGCAATCCCAACCTCAGCCGGAGGTGGCTGGGTCTCCATGCTCTTCCTTGTCAGGCTCCAAGGCAGTCATAGATCCTGGCAAAGATCTGACTGTGCGCTGGACTGAACCCTGGTGCTGGGGATGAAATGCTTTGCCCAGGTCAGATACAGGCTGAGGACCTATGGTGATCTCATCCTTTCCTGGTCTAGGAAGCTGCATGGATAACTAGAACCTTCTAAAACCTTTGAGAGCCCAGTGGGGCCTGAGAACCTGGTTCCCATGCAACATGTTTGTGAGAGGGTTAAGAAAGGGAACCGAAATGAATGTCCCATCTGCCCCCACACTGACTGTGATGTGGGGTGGAAGGCCTCTCTTCCAGGGCTCCTGTTGTAGGGTAATGGATAGCTTTGCTGGGAAGTGGGAATCTCATTAGGAGAGCATTTAGTAAAAATTACAGACTGAGCGGTTCTTTTTGGCTTCTTTGGAGACCACTTTGTGAGCTGTCTTCAGATTGTGCTCCCTTTGATTTTATCTTGCCTGCAGTATAATCAAAGTGTGGCCCCAGGCATGGCTTTCCTCCACCTCAGACATAACTCTGGCCTGTGACTTTCCCTTCCCGACTGCTGTGGTTCCCCTACTGACTTTAGGTGTTAAATGCATCTCTGAATGGTCCCCAAGAGTGCTAGAACATGGAGAGGTGTGAAGGACTGGTCTGGAGGGGATGCCTAGTGAGAAACTGCTTTTAAGTATCATGTTTCGCATTAAAAATTCATGGGGATTGTCATCTTATACAAAGTATCTATGTTGGATTGAATGCTAAAATCTCACACATACATTGTCACCAAGAAAACTCTTATTGTATCAATGGTCTGGGAGAATGCTAATTTCCGGGTCCCCTGTCCATCCCACCGAGGCCATTCCTTGGCTTGGGGCCAGAGCACATCAGTTTTCTTCACTCATCTCTCCCCATGCCCCAGGCCCCTGAGAAGCCACCTGCCAGCCTTGCAGGGCTGGGGACAAGTAGATCAAACCACAGCCCTGCATCACCAAGAGCTAATACCTGCATTTTGCAGGTGAGCCAGTGGTGGCAGGGAAGTTGGTGTGTTCCTTGCACACATGTGTTCTGGCACACCCCCAGGGTGAGGGTTCCTGTAGTCTTATGTTTTACAGAGGAAAGGGAGAGGCCCAGGTGGGTCTAGAAACTTCCATGAGTCCATGCAAGTGGGTCAAGAGTGCCTCAACCCCAGGTGCCCCATCAAACTTCCTCCCTATAGGAACTCAAACTGCAGGAAGAGACCTGTGTAAAGGTCCAGGTCCAGAGCTACACATTAGCTACTGTGGATCCTGGTTCTATGTGGCTCCTGGGATGACGATGTCACAAGGGATCCTCCAACTCTACTGATCATCAGCTCTGCCACCACCCTCAACCCCTGCCTGTGAATTCCTCTGAACCTTTTTTGAGCTGTGTGCTGCTCTTGCTGGACTGCATATGTGGGCCTGCCTGCTGATTTTACTGGCTCTCCCCACAAGGCTATCTTCTTTACCAGTCTGTCTTTCTTCTCTCTACCGATCTTTCCCTAAACTATAGTGAGTCTGTAGTGCTGAACCCCTCTCTGGCCTTGTTTCTAGTTCACCATAGACTTCTTCCCACCCAGCTCATAGAGACCTTCCAGTAATCCATGTTCTCTTTTCCGGTGTGAACCAGAGCATAAGACCAGCTCAGGCCCCATGGCTATGGCAGTACAGATCTAACTCTGTGCTTGGAGAATATCCAGGACAGCCCAGTCCCTCCAGCCACTCCAATCCAGTCAGAACATAACAGCTTGGTGGCTCTCTGACAGTGTGGAGGATTTGAGAAATCCAGATCTGATCTCAGCCCAGACTTAACTCAGAGATGTCCAGCAGTAGGTGGGTCCTTCCCACCTGAAGGACATGCCTTCCTGTGCTTTCTACTGATTTGAGGTTGGTCCTTCCGAGAGTCCTTCTTTCTGTCATGGGTCTAACATCTGATCAAGAGTGTAGTACAAGGAAAGAAGGCCTGAGGGATATGGACAACAGGATTTTTGAGGATTGGATACCAAAGTCTGTGTTTCCTAGCCCTCAGTTCTGCTTACAGGGTACCACATGCAGATCACAATATTATCTCCTCTCTGCATTTACTATGTATCATAGACAATGATGTGTGGCTTCATAGTGCAGTGCCTAGCCCTGGCAGCTGAAATCCTTAGTACCATGGGCACTGACAGGAGCTAGTGGCCCATCTCCCAAGGCTGCTTTAAGGGTCCGAGTCAGTGTGTGTTAACTCAGAAGGGATCAAGACCCTACTGTACATCTTATTAGGGTCTCATCATGGCTGACACCATTCTCTATATCTGTCACCAGCAGAGCCACTCACTTCCTGTGGACTGGAAATGATCTGAGATGCACATTTAACTTCATGTTCATGTTTAGACTGAGCTTTGGCAGACCTGGAACGTGGCAGTTGGATCTTTTCATGATATAGAGGACACCCCCACCACAGCATACTTACACCTAGCTTGGCAGCCAGAGCTCATGCTCAGTAGCATGAAAAGCTCTCTCTCTCTCTCTCTCTCTCTCTCTCTCTCTCTCTCCTCTCTCTCTCTCTCTCTCTCTCTCTCTCTCTCTCTCTCTCTCTCTCTCTCTCTCCCCCCCCCCCCCCTCTCTCCCCCTCTCTCTCCCTCTCCCTCTCCCTCTCTCTCTCTCTGTGTATATTGGGGGGACCTCAAGCAGCCCTCAAGTTCTGTGCTTCTAAAAGAATAGGTGGGAACATTTTATCTGGGAAAATGGCTATGTGGGTCTCAGGGAGCATTGGCAGACCTCAGTGTTGCTGTATATCTGCAAATCAAAGTAATTCCTAATGATGCTCTTCATCAAGATGCCGTGGGGGAGCAGAGCCTGCCTCCAGGGCTCCCTGGTTCCTCCCCACCACCTTTCTGTTCCTGTTCCGCACATGCAGTCACCATCTTCAGGGCCTGGCCACACTCTCATCCGCAACATTCCTCTCTATTCCACAGGTTGGATTAGAGGTCAGATGCCACATTTAAAGAAACAGTTTCCTGGACTGGAGGAGTTGCAGGGTGGCAGTGGTGGCAGGGGTAAGGGAAACAGGAAGAGGGTGGCTTCTCCATGAGGCGTCCTGGCATGGTGCCTGAGTGTGCAGCACACGTGGTGTATTGACAGAATCTGCAGTGACTCTGCACAAGAGAAATGTGTAACCAGGCAACATGAGCACAGACGGGTCCTCCTTGGTCCCAGCCTTCTAACTTGAGTGTCCTGAGACACCAGCAGTGAGGCAGGGTACCTGGAGGGCAAACTTGGGGACATGTGCCTATGGTGATTTGTAAGTCTTGGCCTGTTCCTGTGGTGGATGCTCCTACCTCTCTGAAGGTGAGGGATTACCTTGGCAGCCTCAGAAAACGTTTTTTTTTTTTTTTTTGTTTTTTTTTTTTTTTTTTTTTTTTTTTTAAAAAAAAGCCTTCCTAGGGATGGCTTATGCTTAAGAGAGAGAGGACTCGACTTTTCTAAGTTGGGAGGGGGGTGGTGGCTCATGGGAGTTTTACACTATGTGATCTAGCTGGGCTAAGCCTGTGCGACAGAAGAGCATAGAGGAGCCAGGTACTGGGTAGGCCCATTAATCACTAGCTGTAAAGACTACAGTACTGAATGGCTTTTTAATTTTCTGCCTCAGAGGGAGAGAGGAGAGAGAGAGAGAGAGAGAGAGAGAGAGAGAGAGAGAGAGAGAGAGAGAGAGAGAGAGAGAGAGAGAGAGAGAGCGCTGCAGGGAGGATATAGCCTGATTTCTTTAGTATTCAAGATCTGGCCTCTAAGAGCCACTGACATCTTAGGGAGGCAGATCTGTAGTCTGACAGGGCTTGGTCAGGGCAGCCCCAGATGCAGACAAAGCAGAGCATTTCAGTGCTCAGAACAATGATGAGTACTGCTGTTGTTCATATCTGCAGCCAGAAGACTGGGACTCACAAAGCTTAGCGGGCTGATGAAGGTTGCCATCTAGGATCTGGGGTCGCCCTTGTACACGGGCAATGCCCTTTTTCTAGCACCCGCCTCTTCCAGCCTAGGGCAGATTGGAAGCAGGCACTGCCAGATCATCAGACCTATTCTAGTATCTCCCCTCATCCTGTGGGTCCAGGATTGTCCTAATCATGGGGAGATTGGACCCCTTTCTATGGGGATGTGGCCAACAAGGACACACACAAAAAAAATGTAGGTCCCATTGTATGGCCAACCTTGTACAGTCAGAGTTGGAGAGTCTTGGAGGTCAGGCTCAAGAACAGACGATACCACAGACCATGGAAGCTTCCGCACAGGAGAGTGAAGAGACTTGAGGGGCAACAAGAACCAGGAAGAGGCACCTATTTATCCATCTATCCATCCATCCTTCCATCTGTCTGTCTACCCAACGACTTACTCAGCCAATGCCCATCCCATTACCAATGGTGATGCCACTGATCCCTGTGAGTCTGACCTCAGTGGATAGGGATATGACAAAGAGGACCCTGGTTCAGGTGATGCCCTTTCAAAGAGGGAGCACCAATCCCTGAAATGTGGTTCCTTTGAGGGAGTGCCTTAAAGGCCCCAGAGTGAAACTTGGAGAGTCCACCACCTAGAGTGTCTGGGAGATGAGAGAAAGAGCTGTGTGCTTGTGTTGGGGCCAATTTTCTGGATGGCTTCCTCGGGATATCAGCCTGGGACAAGCTTCTTCAGTGCTTTTCCCCTTTGATCCTAACTTCTGTCCAGCCTCAGCACCAGAGGAAACAGGGGTCCCAGTGTGCGCCCCCTGCTGTAGGAAGCAGGACTAGCATGGATCCAAACACTCCAGCTCTCGATTGGCCTCTGGCTTCTCTGGACTTGCTTTGTGAGAAGGTTCAAGCTAGCAGAGCCGGTTTCTTCCAGAATGGTGGGGAGCCTGGTGAGAGAAGCCAAAAGGCATGACCCTGGCAAGGGTTCTATCAGTCTCTCATGCCAAATGGCAAGGCCCAGTGTCTCCCCTATACAGCCAGTCAGCTCTCCTGTCCTGGACCTGCCTATATACAAAGCTTTTGTTTCAGAAACAGCAAGCCCCTTGCAATACCAGCCCAATGCATAGAAAATTAATTATTCCCTCTGAAAGCCATTAGGGTACCACTGAAGAGAGGCTAAGAGCCCAGGCTTCTCAGAGGTACTTCTAGGGCCTTTTACCTCGGGAGCTGATCCAAGGCAGATAAGACTCAATTCCATCTTCCCTGAAGAGGCATAGAGTCTCATACCCCAAAGTAGATGACCAAAATAAAGACGGAATAGAAAAGGCCCCAGGACAGCCACCCACGCTGCAGTATACTCTCTTCTTTCTCAAGTATTCTGTGGCCAGGAGAAACTACAGCATGACAGGTGCTCAGGTCAGCATAGTCTGTTTCTTGGGACTATTGGGACTGCAGGAGGACCCAGCAATGACAGAGGCCACACAGGCAAAGCAGCTGGCTGGGCCATGCAGTCAGGCTCACAGGGAATTGATGGCTGCCCACGGTGCCTGGGCAGCAAGGATTGGGAACTGAGTGGATTTGCATTCATGTGCTCTGGAGCCCTAATCCTTCATTCACCATAGCCTCAGATAACAGTCATTTTGCACTGTAAGCCTGGGATGCCTTGTGTTAGGAGTCTGGCCACTTTCACACCGCTCATGTGTACTGAAGGCCTGTGACACTGTCTTCACATTCGGACCTCTTTTAGCTCATGCTGCCACTGAGTACCATAGATTTACTGAATTAAATAGCAGTGAGTGCCTATTCACATCCTAAAGGTTACACATCTAAGATCCCATGCCAGCATGGATAGGTTCTGGGGACAGCCCTCTCGGGGTGCAGGCACCATCTTCTGTGTCCTCACATAGAAAAGGGGACATCCAGCTTTAGGTTTCTTCTCATAAGGAGGGGCCCTGGTCCCTTTTATGGTGGCTGTACTCTCATGTCCTAGTTGACTTACAAAGGCTCACTCTCCGGATGCCATCACCTGGGGTCAGTGACAGAGTGTGGGAAGGAAATGCACGTACTTTCAGTAAAGCTAGATTCTCTCCCCATCCCCCTCATCATCAACATGGAGATAAAATGGTCACTATTTCAGTGGTGGCTCAGACATGCTCAGAGCTTGGTCTTGGTTACCAGTCTGATGGAAGACAGAGCATTCTTGTGTAGGGTTCTGACATCTTTGTCCTGCCATTTCACCAGGGTCTGAGTGTCACTCCAGGTGCCCAAAGAGGGCATGTGAGCCTGGAGTGGCTCACTGGTTCTCAGATTGGTGTCCCTACCCCCAACCCCTCTTAATTTTAATCCTACATATATCTATAATAGGGGTCCTTGCTGATTTTGCCTCTAGTAAATAAACAGCGCTGTCGTTTTGGAAAAAAACAAGACGATGGGTTTACTTCTCTTGTGCCTAAAGGTAGCCGAGAGAACCTATGTGTGCAAGGTGACCATGCCACAAAGCCTGTATAGCCATGACCAGGGTACTTTTTCTACCTGACCTCAGTGAAAATGAAGATACCTGGAAGAGCATGCGGATGATCTTCATTTCCGGAGCTGATTCTCTTCCCCGCAACTCATCCATGCTCCCATCTAATCTTCACTCTCATGGGTGATCTCCATATGGCTGATCCCTGTTTCCTATACTGATCCCCATTCCCATACCGATCCCTGTTCCCTCTACTGATCCTCATTTTCATGGCCGATACCTAATGCAGCGGAACTCTGCTCGGCTTCTGTTAAACAAGGAAATAGGACTCCCGGACACATGATCAGATAAACAGTGTTTGCTGCAGCCGCAAACTCATCCTTTTTCATGTCTATAGAAAACAGTAACAAATCATGTTTTTATCCCTTGTGTATTGGGGCCTCTTATGAAGCTTAAAGGATTTCTGCTTGGTAAAAATAGCTAAAATTTGCAAATGGGATCCACACTGGGTATACGCAGGCAGGTGAGAGCACCCTGGATGGTTGGAGGAGGGGGCCCAGCCCTGGCTTTTTATTTGAATCACCTTTGCCTGCTTTCTCAGTCCCTGAATCCCAAGGCTGCTAAAGCAAATCTGACCTCTGCCTGTCTGTCAAAAATGGTCTTCTCCAGGCTTCTGATATGAGAACAACACCACCACATCCACACAAGGGCACAGGACTCATAGCTCCCAGCATCCCACCTCCTGCCCCTCCCCTGCCCCCATGACTTCAGCACCTCCTCTGGGTCACCCTGGCATGCCCTTTGCAAATCCCGGCTCTTCCTGGAACACGTCTCATCCCTGCCACATACTTATAACTCTGGGTCTGTCTTTGAGGTCCATGCCTTCCAGCCTGGGCCTGCTTACCTTCCCACTTCAGCACATAGGTCTGCCAATTTCCCCCCTGCCAACCAACTGACTGCAGAATGAACCCACTAAACGGAATCTTCGCTCAGGCTTCACTTCCCTCCCTCGGCTCTCTAAGGTTCCTAACACCAGATAAACTCAAGGACCCCAACATGGATCCTTCTGCCCTTCCCTGTACACAGCCTAGCATCGAAGGTGTGCTGTGTGGTGCTCTGCACCAAGTGGGGATACCGACAGTAGGTCTATGTCTCTCTTACCTCCTCCGTCCAGAACATAACAATTGTCACATTTTTTTTTTTCAGAAACAAAGGGAATTCTTTCCCTACAGGTAATTTGTAATCGGAATTGTGGTTAAAAGATGGGATAGTGTCACCAGATAAGTGGCGAGTTGACACTCAGTGGCGGTGTGTGTGTGTCACCATATGAGGGGAAACACTGTCTCCAGCTCTGTGGTTCTTTGTCTATCAGTCTGATGGGGGCCGTAGGATAAAAGGAGCTAAAGCCAGAGTTGAGGCTCTCTGTTCACCTTTCTTGTCTGTTAGTCATGTATCTGGGCTGATTCTAGGAGCCTCCTGGGCCTCTGGGTCTCTGTGAACTGTGGATGGATGTACAGCTAGAAAGCTCATCCTCGGTGCTATTTCTATGCACTGTGGAGACTGGCTGATGTCTCTTCTCCCACAGATGTACATATGGGATCCCTAGAGCCTCAGAATTTCACCTTCTGTGCCAACCCAGACTTTGAGAATGGGATCAAGTTGAGGGTTAGGAGACAAGGACACCACCTCCCCTGGACTGTTCACGAGCCCCAGTGTCACCACAAGATCCTCCGAGGGGGAGGCAGGGGATTAGATAGAGATTGAAGATGCTGTGCTGTGGCTCTAAAGATGGAGGAAGGATGTGCAGCTAAGAAAAGCTGGTACCTCTAGAAATAAGGCAAAGCAGAGGCTGGCTCTCCACACTTATTGCCATTTCCTGATCAGGTCAAGGGGCTCACTAGGACTGTGATTGGGATAAAGAAACTCAACAGCACTTCCAGTTCTGTAGAGCCACACCACAGCCCTTCAGGGGCCTTCTCTGGAGAAGGGGTAACAAGGCAGGACATTGATGGGAAACTCTTATGAGAAATGACCTGTTCCCATACCAAATCACCATGGCCCGATAGCTCAAGACATCATGTCTGCAGAATGAAGTTTCAAGTCTGACTTCTGAGTTAAGAGCCAGGACCAGCAGGGGCCATGGCTGCTGAAGGCTAGAGATGCCTGCTTCCTACCCACCAAGGGGCTGTGAACCTCTGCTTTGGAGTGGGTCTTTCCTTTAGACCATCTCCTTTCTAAGATGGGCTCACGTGGCTTGCCCTCATCTTCCTGGCCAGAGCGTGTCTAAGGGAGGGCCTCTTGTGCTCCTAGAACCTTCAGTGGTACCCTGATTGTTTGCATCTTCCATGGTAGAATATGCTAGAACGGCTGAACATAATGTGATTAAGACAATTAAACAAGATGACTTTGCTGTTGCCGCTTTGCATCACAGTACACCTGGCCCCGATCTTTCCAGAGGAGTCTTGTTTAATTTGTCAGCTGGGACTCCCTGGAGCTTTCCTTCCTGTCTGGTGCAGTGGACATCTGCATGCCTACCAGGACATGTTGGGCCCACCCACAGGTCCTGATACTGAAAAAAAAAAAAATCTCAGCCAGGAAGGAAGATAGAGAAGAAAGCAGGCAGTCTTCTTCACATAGGTTTGTGCCTGAGTGCTGGATAGAGGGCCATTAGGAGATGGCTCACTCAGGGGGAGCCTTGACCCAGCAATAAAGAGCTGGCTGAGGTGGAAATGGTCTGTGCATGCTATGCTCTCTTGCTGTCTCACTGCAGAGCTGAGTCTGCTCAACCATCAGGAACTTGGTGTTTGATGCTCCCAAATGCTAAACCTTAGGGCCTTTACACCTGGATGGTAATAGTCTGTTAGCCCAAGTCCCCATCACATGGTCTTCTGTGACTCTAAATAATTGATTGACACCTACTAGGCCAGGCCTATTTATGAAAGGAGACCGGTTCATAAAAGATTGGATGTATGAATAAATTATAATATACAGATAATACCACCATGTAATTACTGGGGTATAAGAGAGCAGTTACACTACTAATTATGCCTCGTCCCTGTGCCTCAGGCTCTGTACATTGTGGAGTCTGTAATGGCTACAGGCACAGAAAAACTGCTCTCCACGTGGGTCATAAATAGGAACTCAAGGACACTGCTGCGGTATGAATTCTAATTGTCATGTAATTAGAGAGCAATTAAATAGCTATTTGTCCCATATAAATTAGCCATTAGACATCCTCTGTGTCCTGTTGTACTTTTAATAAGGTGTGGTGGCTCCCTTACTGACAGAAAAGTAAATACCCACTGGGGATGAGGTGGGTGAATCCCTGTTGCTTCTGGCTGGGCGTCTCCAGGGTTCTGACCTTGGCACAGATAGACTAGTTTTCTGGCTGTGGCCTAGCAGATAAGTGTCTTAGGATGGTGTGTCTGTCCTCCAGACACTGGCACACTTGGTGAGCCAAATGGTGAGGCTACCCACCCTGGGACTCTGTTATTATTGGGCTATTCCCAAGGAGGATCCTGGTTTCTCTTACATATCTGTATTAGCCACTGCTCTCCAACTCCTTGACTTCATACATACATATACATCATATATATATATATATATATATACATACATACATACATAGATGCATACACATCTCACACACACACACACACACACACACACACACACACACACACACACACACACACAGGCTGTGAAGACAGAGATGCACCAGATAACTGTGGGAACAAAGGCAGACCCAAAGGAGTAGAGCACTGCTACTCCCTCCACTCCTTATGTGACCCAAAGGAGTAGAGCACTGCTACTCCCTCCACTCCTTATGTGAAGAGGGAGTCCGGGGCATCAGCTCACCTTACAGGTTCCACAGTGCCACCCATTGCTGGCCTCTCCCTCCTGCCCGATGGCAGTGGAAGGTTTGCCTCTAACATACCCACCAACCTGAGCCTGAAGCCCACATTCATAGCATCTCAATGGCATGAATTGGGGTATGCCAGGAACAGAGGCAGAAAGAGGGGCAGGGTAGGAATGGGATAGAGATGAAAAACACCTAAGAGGAGGAGGCAGGGGTGAGAGCCAGGGGGCTCAGGAGCAATCCTACAATAAGTAACAGTTGAAAGACCACACTTACTCACTGTGGATGTCAATGGGGGCAGGATGTGTGGGGGAAACAAAACAGGTGAGGTGTGGAGGATGTGCTGAGGGAGCTCTTAGATGAATCTCTCAGGGACAGGAGAAGAATGAGGATGCAGGTGCTGGGTAGAAAAATGGCCAAGCACCAGCTTGGGAGCCAAGCACCAGCTTGGGAGCCCCTGTATCTCTGGGCGGGTGTTGGATGAGGCCTATAGGGAGAGGGTCAAGAGACAATGCCATTGCTGAGTTGCTCTTAGTGTTCTGATATTTCTCTTTAATTATAAGGTATAAGTAACTTGTCATTTTTTCTCAAAAAACGAAAAAGGCATAGTGATCTATCAAAGACAAAAATATGTTTTCAGTATTGAACTTCAAAATAGTAAATGCTTTTAAAGCTAACAGACACACAAAGGCCTGAGCTCATAATTTTATACCCAACTAAACTGTCCTTGAATGTTAAACTAAATTCATCTATAAATAGTAGAATAGTATAAAGTAACTACCTAGGGATGGTTTTTGAGGGAAGATATCTTGAAATATTTGCTGCAGAAGGACAGATGAGAGTCCATGTGGGGAAGGCAGAAGCAATTAGCAGTATACAGTGGGGACAAGGGACAAGTGAATCCCAGATGCAACTGAACGGGTGGAAAGCTGGTATCTGTGCCAAAGCATTTTTCTTGGAAGGAAAATCCCAGAATGTATCAATGAGAATGAAATACTGGGGAGTCAGAAGGAGAGAGTCAGGTGGAGGAGGGGGGATCAGCAAGTACCACTTCCCTCCTTTCATTAGGCCCTGGGAAAGTCATACCTTGAGAAGTAACTTTGTGCAACTTTAAATAACCCTTGCCATATACAACCAGGATATTTGTCACCCATGCAAGGGAAAAGGAAAAGAGGCACATGGGAGAAGACACAAGCATCACAGAAGTGCTGACAGTCAGAACATGTGTAAACTCGGTGCTATCAGATGGGGACCACAGATGATCAGGAAGGTGACCTTACTGTAGGTTCAGGTATCGGCCTTGCTTTGCATTCTGTGGTGGGAGGGTTGAGAGAGAATGGGGGCAGGGGAGAGACAGCATCTGCTTCAGATCATTTCTAGGGGCACACTCTGGAGGCTAGTAGTTGTCTATTGTGGACCTGAGAAGCCTACAAGGTGGGGAAGTCATTTGTCAACTGGTGGAGACCTTGTGATTTCAATGCAAAGGTTATGATTAAGACCCCACTGTATCATCTCCATGGTGAGACCTCTTGGCTCTACCTCAGCTTTTACCCCAGTCAAGAACACTGTCCCATGAGCTGACTCTTGTGCTAGCTAATCCACTATTAAGATATTCAGTGCCCAGCACTCAACAACCACTTAATTAAAAAAAAAAAAGTGTGTGTGTTTCTGGCCCCTGTGCCATGGCATGTGCATGGAGATCAGAGGCTAGCTCTGGAATTTAGTTCTCTCTGCCCACTTTTGCACATGTTCCAGGATCCAGCTTGGGCTCCCAGGCATGTGTAGCCTATACCTTTACCCATTGAGCCATCTCGCTGCCTGCAGCAGCCATGTTTGAAGTGGTTGAACTCAGATGTTCAGTGTATTTGAAGGGAGAAAGATGAAAAGGATATCCTTATGCTCAAGACATTGCTGGGGTCTGGCAAGATGTTCAGGTTTTTGCAAAATGACATAAATGCTGCCTTTGAAACTCTCGGCATACAGAAGCCCAGAGCCTGGCAGTTTCCAAAAGATGGGCACTGTGTGAGCCAGTTCATGAGAGCTAGAGGAGAGTGGAAAGCAGATGCATGGCCAGACCGTGCCAGTAATGGCTGTGGCTCAAGGTGAGTTGGGGGGAGGGGTGTTGTTCTGGACAATCTGGAATGATGCTTAGGAGCTAAGGCTACCAGTGTGTGGAACTGGGTGCTACCACTCAGGTGTTAGTGTGCAGCCATCTTTGCAAGGATGGGCTATGTCTGGGTCCACAGTTCAGGCCAGGCCTTCACTTGGCTCAAAGAACAGGAGCGTCACGGAGGTGCTCAGGGATGTGTCTTGCTCTAGTCAGTCGTTCAAAGTTCTCAAATATATGAATGACCTCTAAGTCTTCCTTAAGGCTGAGCACTCGCCATTCGAAAGTGATGGTGATTGCATGAGATGGACCATTCGTGAACTCACAGCCCTATGTGTGTGGCACTGTTAAACTGTCTTATTTTAATGGCCACTTTCCCAGTGAGCAGTTAGGTACAATCTTTCTGAAATTGTCTGTATATGACTTAGAGCAGGCAGAATTCAGATAGAACTTCCTAAAAGGCCCTTTCTGGTGACACCCAAGTCTTAGCTCTGATGGGAACCGATATTGAGCAAAGGTAGAATGCCTGGTTACCCAACACCAGCCCTACAGGCAGGGGATACATGAAGGCAGGTGCTCAGCTGTGCCTACATCAATCTCCCCATGTACACCTGATTGGGAGATGCTCTCACTTCTGCATCCATACATGCAGGTGTTCAGACTTGGGAACCCAGTCTATGTTCTCATTCTGTGAGAAAGGTGGGCATGAATATGAAAGTCAGAATGGTCAAGATGCTGTGGGAAGATGGGGGAGATGGAAGCATGGTCTTGGGATGCTAGAGATCTGCACTAAGTGAAAATCTATATTCTTAATGTAACGGCTATTGGTCTATGCTCCAGAGATCACCATCCCCCCCCCATCCCCTGCCCTTCAATGGTGTGTCTGTTTCCCACTGGCCCAGCCAACCAGCCATCCACTTTTTCTGTCCAGATATCCATTTGTTCATGCATGTACCACCCATCCATTCATCTATTTATCCATCAAGCCATTGATACATACATCAATCTATCTATCCAGCCATCTACCCCACTCACTCAGTCTACAGCAGGCTATATCATTGTCTTGCTGTCTGTTCAGGAGGGAAAAACAAATACGCAAAAATCACAAGTGAGTGTTGGGGGCAGTTGTAGGGATGCTACAAAGGCTTCCCATGGGAACCCAGAGGGGGATAGTTAAATTTGTATTTAGTTCAGCAATCCTAGAAAATAACCCTGCTCCTCACCTCCTTACCTTTACAGAGATCTTAAATCCTTCAGCTGAGTAGCGAGCTGGCAAATGACTTCTCATATTTGAGCCTTGCTTACTCTGTCTATAAATTGGGGATGGTGCCACCATCCTCAGCTCTGGATCTTGTGCGATCCAAATGATATAAAGATAAGAAAGAACCGTGATGACTGTCTTATACTTTACAGACTGAAGTGTCCTAGCAACGCAGAGACTCATTCTTTTTATCACACTTATTAAGTAGCTAGAAATTAATAACAGTCCATGGAGACTGAGAATTGAATTAACTGCCGTGGGCTAGATTCTATTATCATAATGATAATCGTGTGCTCATCCGATGAATATTAGCCAAGTGCCTTCCATAGTCAAGCACCTTTGGAAAGTCTCCTTCCTGTGTATGAACCAAGTGGAGTCTTCTGCTTTAAGAAGCTGTAGGAATGATACCAGGTTTCATGACAGGGATGGATGGACTCCTGGGTGAGTATTGTTGATAGATGGATCTTGGAGCACAGTATATTGAAGAGCCCCATAGACATGGTCTGAGTGCTCCCCACTCTTGGCTATAAGTGTTCCTTACCTGTGAATGCTCTGTGCCTATGAGTGCTCTGCATCTGTGGGTGTTCCCTGCCTGTGAATGTTGCATATCTGTGGGTACTCCTTGCCCATAAATGCTCTGCGGCCATTAATGCTCCATTCTTGGGAGTGCTCTGTGTCTGTGAGTGTTCCATATGTGAGTCCTCCATCCCCATGAGAGTCTGGTGCCTACGAGTATTCCATATCTGCAAGTAGTCAATGCCTGTTAATTATCTGTCTGTTAGTGACCCACATCATCAAATACTCCATAGATGAGAGTAGTCTGTTTCTATGACTGTCCTGTGCCTGTGTCTTTGTACATGTGAGTGTTCCATGCCTATGATTGTTACACAGCTGTGAATGCTCTGTGTCTGTGTGTGCTCCAAGCCCAGCAATAATCCCCATGTCCCAACTCGATTCGCAAATGAGGAGGATCAGGCCCAAGTGACATGGTGATTCCCTACAGACTTAGAGAAAATATGGAGTGGACCGAGGCCAGTTGACCCCCTAAACAGGACAGAGGGGTATGCTTGGCAGGAAGGAACTCACCATGTCCTCAGAGGCACTTTGGGGTCCCATGAGCCATCACTCTCTCTTTCCAGCTGTCCACTTTGACAAAAGAGTGCTTCAGAGGGAGAGAGGTGAGTGTTTGGGAAACAGAACCTCACTCAGTTTTGCTTGACTTCAGTGCTTGGAGCCCAGGTCCGGCACCTATTGTGTCCACAATGATCTGGAGCCTCTTTGAGAGACTTTGCATCTGTTCTAGGAGATTCACATACCTACCCTCATGCCCCATCTCTCTGGTCCCATGCTTCCCACTGGGACCTCTTTGGGGATGAAGCAAGGCTTGGCTTACCCCTGCAGATGGCCACTCAGGTCCACGGCTCAGTTTCCTAGACCTCTTTGAGTTGTTCAGTTCCAGTCCGTTTCTGTCATCTGTGCTGCTTTGCTCTTGGCATTTGACCTGACATGTCACTCCTCCCAGAATCATGTCCCAGGAACCCTGGGCACCTTTGTTCATGTTAAACCTCTGCCCCTCTCTAGAGACTTAAGCACAGTGATGGCGGAAGTGAGCAGCTGGTGAATTGCAGCAGCGTTGCTCATATGCTGTTCCCATTGCTCCAGCATCCCATTATTCACTGAGCTCCACCTGGCCCTTGGAACCCAGTCTATGACCCTACAAGGCTCGTGGGTCCCCATTCCCAAGTCATGTAGCAGGCTCTGACTCAGGCATGTAGAACATGTCTTATCTCCACTCTGTGGAGCTGAACTGAAGAATGGTAAGGCTGTAGATGGCCAGAAGATGACACTCCTTCTCCAACCCCACACAGCTACAGTATGGGACATGTAGATCTCTTGAGAGTCAATGGGGACAGGATATACCTAGAGAGGCAGGCCATATCCCCCCCAGCTGAGACATGTGGAGGGAATCCCTTGGGCTATCTTTGTTGGGAGGAGTACTTTGGATAGGTGGGAGCCTATCAGGATACATGATGTTTGGTGAATAGGGCCAGAAACAGCTGTGGTTGGACAATCACAAACCCTATCAGACTCTGTGGATCCCTAAAGCGCATCCTGGCTGTGGTTAAGAAACCAGTTGCAAAGGTGCCTTGGGTATGAAGAGGCCTTGATTTGAGTGTTCCTACCTACTGTAAGGTCTACGGAGGCCCCATGTGCCTTTCTCCTGCTGGTAGCTTAGGTAAGAAAACTAGCACCACTTATTCCCTAGAACCCTGCAGAGTGACCATGCACCGGTATCATTTTGGACATCACTGTTGGGAATGCGAAGTCACACTATGAGTCGTGCTTCATAAGACCAGGTTGAGACGGTGTGTGGACTGGAACCCTACCATTCTAAACTGTCCTTTATATATTCCAGCAGAGGCTGCAGCAGAGGCCATGGCCAGAATTCTGGAACAAGCAATAAGCAGAATAGATGCTCTAGTCCTTGTGGCTTAGGAGCCTAGGAAAAATGTGGGTAGCTGAGCGCAGGAAGCTGCTGGTAATTACCTCTATCGATCTGTTTGCTCTATCTCACTCACCCCCATCCCTGTCATCCCCGCAGCGGGCAGGGAGGCTGTGGGCAGGCTTCCTGAAGCTGTGCACGCTTTATTTACTCAGTTCCTCTCAAGAGTGACAGAGCTTCCATGCTGTGGGGGAGGGTAGGAGAATTGATTTCCACTTGGAAGGGGGTTATGGGTGGCTGTTTGCTGGAGGCAGGCTGTAGGTGGAAAGTGGACAGGTTAGGGCTTGGGAGCAGGGCTTCCTTACCTCCGTAGGGGTCTGGGATGGGCCCCTAGATTCCATCTCTATGGAGAAGTTACAGTTCACCTCCTTGAGGTGGCTGCTCTCTGCATCAGAGGCCTTGTTTGACCAAGCCTACACACATCTACTCACATGGTCATCTGCTGACCCCTATGAAAAGAGAGAAAGTTTTACGTAACATTTCTCTTTCTTGGGCTAGCATCTTTTATTGTGACATAACGAGGCCCCTTTGTGGCTGTAGTTAAGATAGGCAGGGGCCCTGGGAGTTGGCATCTGAGGTATAACACTCTAGGTGGAAATGTGCCCCTTTGGCTGCTGATAGAAGTCAGGGCAGTGGGCTCTGGATGGATATAAAGTAGTTCATGAGTTATGGGGTAACGATGAACACAAGCCTTCTAATTCTACATCTTTGAATTTTGTCTTCTGTCCAAAACCTCAGGACATTGAAGCCAGCATCTGGGTCTCATTCACTCACATGTCCAGCATCCAGGTCTCATTCACTCACATGTCCAGCATCTGGGTCTCATCCACCCGTGTGTCCAGCATCTGGGTCTCATTCACCCACATGTCCAGCATCTGGGTCTCATCCACACATGTGTCCAGCATCTGGGTCTCATTTACTCATGTGTCCAGCATCTGGGTTTTATTCACCCATGTGTCCAGCATCTGGGTCTCATTCACCCCCATGTCCACCATCTGGGTCTCATTCACCCCCATGTCCAGCATCTGGGTCTCATCCACCCACATGTCCAGCATCTGGGTCTCGTTCATCCACATATCCACCATCTGGGTCTCATTCACCCCCATGTCCAGCATCTGGGTCTCATCCACCCACATATCCAGCATCTGGGTCTCATTCACCCACGTGTCCAGCATCTGGGTCTCATTCACCCCGTGTCCAGCATATGGGTCTCATCCACCCCCATGTCCAGCATATGGGTCTCATTCACCCCCATGTCCAGCATATGGGTCTCATTCACCCCCATGTCCAGCATATGGGTCTCATTCACCCCCATGTCCAGCATCTTGGTCTCATTCACCCACATGTCCAGCATCTGAGTGTCATTCACCCACGTGTCCAGCATCTGGGTCTCATTCACCCCCATGTCCAGCATCTGGGTCTCATTCACCCACGTGTCCAGCATCTGGGTCTCATTCACCCATGTGTCCAGCATCTGAGTCTCATTCACCCAAGTGTCCACCATCTGGGTATCATGTACCCATGTGTCCAGCATCTTGGTCTCATTCACTCACATGTCCAGTATCTGGGTCTCATTCACCCATGTGTCCAGCATCTGGGTCTCATCCACTCATGTGTCCAGACATTCACCCACATGTCCAGCATCTGGGTCTTATTCACCCATGTGTCCAGCATCTGGGTCTCATTCATTCACCCATATGTCTAGCATCTGGGTCTCATTCACTCACGTGTCCAGCCATTCACCCACGTGTCCACCATCTGGGTCTCATTCACTCACATATCCTGATCCCAAGCTTTGTTTACACAGCTTTGTTACCCTGTCAGCAGGACTACTACAAACAGATACATAATGGTATATAATGGGACTATTGGATCTCAAGTTCAGGCTCTCAAGCAGCAAGTGCAGACATGGGATAGGAATTAGGGCCATGTCTATTCTCTCTCTATACATCCATCTATCCTCTGTCTACATGTCCATCCATTTATGTATCTATCCATTCATCCTTTCTCCTCTCTGTCCGTCTACCATTTTTTATCTTTTTATCCATATATCAATCTATCCGTTTATCCATCCAGTGTTATTTCTGGATCTGAATGAAACACCTATGATGGATACTAGTGGACCTCCTACCCTAGAGAACTGACAACTGACTGTGGAGAGGCATTGGGAATATCTGAATTATTAATAGTTACAAATTGCCCCTAAAATAATGTTGGTAAAAACAGTCAAGAGGCCTCTGAACAAACTAGCAATGGTCCTTATCCAGGATGCAAGGAGTCAGGAGCAAAGTCTCCTCTGCGAGCAGGGGATGAGCTATGGGCATGACATACATAGGTCCTGAGGCAGGTGTGATAAATATCTTGTGGCTTGAGGTGGCTGTGGTGGTGCCTGGGCAGACGCCTGAGCAGCTGGCTTTGCGGGTTATAGTGCTAGGGATCAGCTTCGAAGGACAGTAGGGACTGGAAAGTTTTCCCTATGAAGGACTGACAGTCAGCTCTCTAGACTGAATGGGTTGCTTGATTTCTACTTCGTATTTCATTTTTGTGTGATTTCATGGTATGTTGTTTGATCATTGCTGTTCCATGGCTGCTATGACAAAGCCAGACAAACAGGTCCTTAAAATGGCAACCATGTACTATCACCCTCAAGGAGGCCCAAAGGCCGGGGGAAGAGCAATCTAAACTCCCTTGGCTCTGAGAGGAACCGCCTGCTTCTATCAGCTCCCAAAGGCTGTCCAGGCCATGGTCTCTACATTATGGCCACAGCTCTGTGAGCTCTGCCCTATCTGCAGCTACATGTCTGTGTTGACATCTCCTGTCTGCTGGAAGATGCGGTCACTGGGGTTAGGCCCCAGCCCAATCCAGGATGACATCATCTTCCCTGAGCACAGATGCAAAGATCCCATTCTCAAATGGGGTCCTGTTCTGAGACCCTGGGCAGACAGAAACCGGAGGTGTGAGGCACTCTTTACTACATATACAGTTACTAAGGAAACTAAGAGTGGAGCTCCCCAACCACACAAAAATCCACCCTGGACTCCCCAACACTGCTCTTAGAAACAGCCACAGAAAAATGTCTTTTCTTCCACAATGATGCTGGGAGGGAGTGGGCTCTGGAGTCACTCTCTCCCTCCACTCATAGACAAGGTCAGAATTTCCTACTGTCTCCTCCAGACCTGGAGTCAGCTGGGGGCTACTCACTTTGTGCCCATGCCCCTTGACCCTTGGTTGGGGAAGGATCACCAAAACAGAGTGAGGGATAAAGACCCAGAGTGCAGAAAGCCCTACCCACCCCATTGCTGGAAGTGCATTCATATCCCCACTGGTGGGGGGTCCACTGCCTCTAAGGCACAGCACAGAGGGCAATTTGCACAAGCTGGTCCCTTCAACATGGAAGCAAAGCATTGTGTGCATGTATGTGATGTGCATTCTGTTGCAGAATCCAAACGGGTCTAGCCACTTAACTGTTAGGAAGAGGGAGGGCCCCCACTATCACTAAGCAACCTAAGTGGGAACAATTTGGCTAAAATGTAAACAACCTAATTCCAGAGCAATGGTACATGCTAGAAATTACTCTGTAACAGAAAATGTCAGATTAATTTATTTGGAGGCAGCCTCTCCTTTGCCTCATGCCCTGGATGTTTGAAAATCAAACTGGAAGTAGCTGGCTGAGGGATCCCAGACAACCACAGCATCCCCCAGCTTCCTGAAAAGGCAACCTTGCTGAGGACAAGGTCACAGGTCTGCCTTTACACTCTGTCATCTACAGTCACAAGCTGAGGTCATTCTGCAGTGCCTCCTTCTTGACCCACGACCCTCTGGTGTTCAAGAAGAGTCCTCCGGGCCAGGCCCTAACTCCTCCCTGTCCCCTGCTCCTGGCAGGTACTGGCCACTTTATGACTTCATGGGCACAAGGTGCTCTCTTGTATGTACTATGCTCAGATCTCTTGTATTCTGGTTGGGGTCCACCTTCATGACTTCCTTTTTACAGTCACCCATGTAGAGCTCTATGAATTCACTGCTGACCGTACTAGCAGCCCTGGGTGGCAGCTTCTTGCATACCTGTTGGGAAGCCAGGCTCAGCATGGGCAGGGCTTGTTTGAGCTGATGGCCTACAAAGAGGCTGTTGGCTGACTTTGAACCCAGACCACCTGCATGCCTTTCCCTGGTAACAGGCATGTTCTTAGAGCCCCTGTGCAGAGGAAAGACTTGCATGTTGGCCTCTGGACCAGAGGCTCTAATGAGTATTCATTTTATTCCAGAAATGAAACACAGGCTCCCAGCTTGGGAGCTGTTGCTTGCTTCCCTTGGGGATCAACAGACCCAGTTACCTGCATCGATAGCGCATGCCTTCCCGTTCTTCATGACCCTTGGAGCAGCCTTTGGCTCTCACACAGAGGCAGCAGGATTGGGGGACGAATCCACCCTCCAAGTGCTCACAGAAAGGAAGAGTCTCCTGGCATTTTTGTATGAAGTGGAGACCATGCTGTCTCAAGTTGAATTGTTCTTCTGTTCTATGGATCAATGCAACAAAATTTTAAAAATAAACAATTGTTTTCAAACAATTTCCCAGCCCACCCTTGACTTTTGATTACTACACTTCTGGATATACTGAGGGGAGAAACAAAGGCCCTAGGCTTCTTTGCACTGTTATTAGGAAATGGTAGTCCTCAGGAGATTGAAGCTGGAAGTTTACAAGTTCAAGGCAAGCCTGCACTACATAGCAAAAACCTGCCTTGGAAATGGGAAGGGATGGGGGGGGGGGGGGAGGAACAATGCTAAGCCCAACTGGCCAAAGCTAGAATGACACCTGGCTCAGTACTTCCACACATCATTGTGCCTCTTGGGGTGGGATGGGAAATATAACCCAAGTTGCAGGAGGTCCACTGGTCCTCATCTCATGGGTCAGTGTGTGGCCTGCATTGTTTTCAGTCACTGGATCCGGATGGAGTTGGTCCTGTGGCCTGCCTTCCCTCTGATGTAGCTGGGAAATGTCAGAGGGATGTGTGGGTGCTTCCAAGAACTTCCTCCAGTTGAAAGTCACCTGGTCTGAGAGTCAGGTTCAGGTCTGCTGACTCTAACACCCATATTATTGCTCATATGTGCTGTTTATTTTTAATTTGGGTATGTTGTATGTGATATGTATGTGAACGTGTGTGTATGTGTGTGTGTGTGCAAATGCACACATGTGGGGTGGGGACCAGAAGGATGGTAGGTATCCTTCATAACTTCAGGAGAAGATCTCTCACTAAATCTGATGCTCACCATTTTTCTTTCCTATATTAGTGGCCAGCAGGCCCCCATGGGCCCCATGTCTGTCTAACCCCAGACAAGTGCTGGGATTACAGGCGTGTGGCACCTCTCGACTTTTTATACTGGTACATGGATCCAAACTCAGGCCTTCTCGTGCAGCAAGTGCTCTTACCACTGAGCCACTTTCCCAGTGTTCCATACGCCTCTTTCAGAGCTTTAACTCTTAACATCAGCTTTATATTTTTACACTAATAGTGTCAGTGATGACCACATGTCTATGCCCAGTGTCTCATAGTAGTAGGCACTGGCTCCTGTGGTTAACTGAAGGCTGTAAGCTTCAGTTAGATGCTCAGGCTTTGCCAAGAGGGTTCCTCTTCATTCTTAGATGCTCCATTATGTTCACCGTGACTACTAAGGCATTTCTAGGGCATTTTAAAAAACAGATTTTAACTTCCCCTGCTTGATGACTGACCATTTGATAACATGGAGGGTTGGTCAGGGATGTCATTCACTGTCCCTCACTGAGGGCTTTTAGTGGCTTACCTGTCACTGCTTCAGGATGTATCTCCGGTGATGCCGACCTTGGTCCCCTGCCTGAGCAACTGTCCACTATATTTCTCCCCTGGAAATGACTCCCCTGGGACTCCTTTGGGTACCACACTCCTTGTAAAAAAGTCATTGTGTGCAGCGTACACTACACTCCCTCCATGGGACAGGGTCTGTAGTACCTGTGTGGAGACAGACTCATCTCTCCTCCATGGTTATTTACTCTTTCAATCAGCTGTTTACATGAGGGTGGGCTCATGAATATTTATTTCATCCTCAGCTGTAATCCAATAATGCTTTATTTATTTTATTGTTTAAATCATCCCAGTGCTTATTGTACGGAGCTCTGTCAGCTGTCTCCGGGTCCCTGTGAACAGATGCCTGTCGTTATGAGCCTTATTTTGGCTTCGAGCACTTCTGCACCTCTGGCACCACACCATACTCCAGGCTCACTGTGTCAATCGCCTGCCAAGTCCAGAATTAGCCATTCCTCTAAAGAGCTTCAGTTCCTGTTACCGGGGAAGATCCACATGTAAGATGACACACTTAGCTTCCCATCATGTCGGGGTGGGGGGCAACTTGCTCACTCACAGTGCCTTAGCATCTCATCACCCCGGAGACACCCAAAGCAAATGAAAGCTTCCATGTGGTGAGAGCCTCCCTGGAACCCACCGAATGATCTAGAGGGCTATAAGGCTCTCAGAGGCAGGAAGCCACTGTGACTTGGAGCTTGCCTCACAGGCTATGAATCTGGCAGACCCCACTATCTCACGGGCCTCGTGCTTTTTGTTGAGGCCAACATCTGTGACATGCTGCCATCTACAGCTGTGGCTGATGAGCCAGAGTCCCAGGATTCTGTTTGAGTTTCTAGTGTATTCAAGGTAATAGTGTCCTTGCTGCACATGCTCCTACAAGGAAATCACAGGTCAGAAGGCACATTCCTATATAACCCCCCCTCTCCCTCTCTCTCTCTCTCTTCTCTCTCTCTGTCTCTCTCTGTGTGTGTCTGTGTCTGTGTGTGTGTGTGTGTGTGTGTGTGTGTGTGTGTGTGTCTGTGTGTGTCTGTGTGTGTGTCTGTGTGTGTCTGTGTCTGTGTCTGTGTCTGTATGTATGTCCTGACTGCCCTTCTTCATGAATCTCTTAGTTCCTGGCTCAGCAAGGAATGGGCTGGGATACAGGAAGTATATATTCTTCACTCTATCTTTCCTCATGTGCTGACATGATGTGAGCCAGGGTGCCAGCTAGATCCAACTAGCTTTCCTGAGCTCTGTCAGTGTCTGAGAGAAAGAAATTGGTGTCCAGGAATTATGAAGAAGGGGCCACCTCATCACACTTACCTCACATCCACTGGTTCTTGTGGAGAATCTGCTCTTCAAGAGAGGGCTACTCACAGCTTGGCATTGGGAGCTACAGCCTTCAGCCTTCTCAGGGTAAAGAAACCTTAAGAGAATGTAATCAGGGCTGGGGTCAGCCTTGGAACTGACCACTGGAACCATCTTGCCTGGCCTCCATACTCTCTTAGTTGCAGTCACTCAGTGTTTACATCTTGCCAGACTCATCCCTTCCACCTGCTCTCCATTGCTCCTCAGACTTCTGCTGCTCTCCAGGGAACCCAGCCTCCTCCACTACCTCCGCTGTGTGGGTGCTCAACTCAGCAGAGGCCCTGCTGCAGAGCTGTTTCTCCTCAGTGTCCCCTGAGGCCACCCTGCTGCCACCAGGTTTTCAGGGAGAGGACCTTCTTCACCATACTGCACCAGCCACCTCCCCAGGCCTGGTTTTGTTCATCTCCTTGTCATTCTGAGAGGTTTCTGGTATCTGATGTGCTGAGCTCAGGGATAAGAAAAGCATGAAGCTTCTGTGAAGAAATTGTAATGTGGGGCCTGCGCTATATGTCTGCCCTCTAGTGAGTCTGGTTGGCCACTAGGCTGGCCACGTAATAAGAGAGCAACACAAGGTCTGGTGTCACCCAAGTCAGTGTGAGCACACAGTGCTTGTGCCTCAGTGTACAGCCCTGAACCATGATCATGAATGTGACATCCAGGAATTAGCATGTTTTAACGACAGATACTCAGAAGAGTGATGGTTTCTGAAGAGGCAAGGTGGCATTCCGGGAAGCAGATTCCTGGGGACAATGATGGTGGCCACCGCTGCCACAAGGGGAAGACCCCAGGTGAGATGGATCACTCAGCCTCCACCTTCAGATATCATACCTGGGAAGCCAACATGAGGAACTAGTATTGCCCCTGTGTTGCATGCCCTGAGCCACACCCACACCATGCATATGTGTGCATATGTATGTGGAGATGCTGTATACACCAATACTCACATCCCCTAACAGAAATGTATGTGTGCCGCACAGAACACTTCTTTTCCCTTCACAGTTTTATTGGCTCTCCAAGGACCATTTTGCTTTACTTGAGACCCCACTCTATTTTAGAGTTGAGGCTTGGGGCAGGGGCGTGGGTATCATGTGATCATACAAGATGGGTGTGTTGAACCAGAGAGCACTGTCAGCTGTCCTGAGTCCAGATAGTCCCCTAAGCATCTGGAAGCCTCATTTCTGTGTGTTCATTGAGACAGAATGGCCTATCTGTTAGTGGCCAGAGGGGCAAGCATTTGGCTCTCCAAATCTGCTTTAGACAGGGCCACGAGATTCATGACACTCCCAAATGGAGAGGGCTAAACCCACAACTTCAGAAGATGGTGGGAGGGTGCTCTCTCTCTCTCTTTCAGAGAGATATTGCCACTGGGTATGATTGCTTGGTTAAAGGTGTTGATAGAGCATGCAAGGAACTCCATTCTCTTGGGTTTCTGGTGACTGGGAGGTGGCAAGGAGGCCTGGGGCAAGGCTGCCTACTTTCTAGGGAATCTAGAAGTCTTAACTTATGAATCCATTAAAGCAGGAGCTGGGAGTCTGGGAGAAGGGATGGGACACATGGATAGCTTGGCCACATCTCCCTCTGCTGATGAGCCATGTCACCACAGGTGCCTGCTCAGCTGGCCACCAACCTCCAGGGCTGGAGGCTGTGTCAGTGTGTACTTACAAACAGGGATAACCCACCTGTGCAGCCCAGCCACACCCCAATAGCGAAAGACCTCTGCTTACCACAGCCCATTTCACAGTCTCAAAGAGAAGTGAATTTTTTTAAAAAGTGATCTCTACTTTCCCAAGGCCCTGCAGGGAACAAGTTGGCCTTTGGAGGTAGAGCTGGGGAAATAGGTCATGCTCAAAGAGGCTGATGGACTTGGGAAGTGGCTAGCTTCCTGTGAACTGCCCAAACCTGCAGTTTTTGTCTAAAAGGTGAGTATTCATGGAGCAGGAAGCCACTGCCCCACTCTGAAACTGATGGGGTTTAATGGGTTGGTACACAAGTGGGGTGATTTTTGAGGAGAGAGCATAGGACACTAGTTTATCTATACCATGATCTGGCTGCTTGAAGAGCCACTGTCCCTTTTCACGGGTCCACAGCTACTTCCTGGAAATCCCAGCTCATGTTTGATGAGACTCCTGCTATGGTCTCTATCTTCTAATCTGAGACCCAAGACCAACGTCTCTCATCCTAGCTCATTCTTGAGGCCCACAGGACAGGAATCCTCAGTCAAGCTTGCTCTTTTTCATCACCATACATGGGTTCAGCCTAGTATGTGGCACTATGGATAGACGTGACAGGTGGTTCCAACCCATGACAGAGAAGGTGAGGAACACAAATAAAAAGACAGCCCAGAAGCAAGGCCACTACCTTGCTTGATGGGCAGATAGCAGAGGTGACAGGACTTCCAGGGGGCTCTATAGACATACAGGCCTGCCCGTGTTTGAACAGTGGAGTTTGGGAGACAGAAACTGTCCGTCTTCCTAGAGGCTCCTCTTTCAAGGACCACCCCTCCCAAGCTCATAGAAGATATACTACAGTACACCCAAGAGGAGGCACTGCCCGCAGCCTGAAGATCTAGGAGGAAAAAGGTACCACCAGGGCAAGTCACCCTGACCATGGCCCACCTCACTGTCACAGTGTTCTTCTTTTTCAAGTTTTATTTATTTATTTGTTTGTTTGTTATTTATTTATTTATTATGTACAGTATGTATCCCTATCTGCCAGAAGAGGGCATCAGATCTCATTACAGATGGTTGTGAGCCACCATGTGGTTGCCAGGAATTGAACCCACAATCTCTGGGAGAGCAGCCAGTGCTCTTAACCTCTGAGCCATCTTTCCAGCCCCCTCCCCAGTTTCTCAAGACCTTTACCATGCCCTGTCAGGAGGTGTGCTCTGCTAGGACCTTCAGCTTGGGCCTTAAGGATGGCTGGCATGTGCCCCACACAGACAATGGGAATGGAGTTCTCATACCCACTTCTCTGGCTGGCTGGGGAGCATCACTTCAGATACCACTGCCTTCTAACTCATCACCATCAACTGTGAATACTGCCTACCTCGTCATCAGATTGCCGCCCTCTCCGGGCAAGGATGAGCACTACTGGGCCCCATGAATGGATGGAGGTGGGTGGATGGATGGACAGATGGTTGGGCGAATAGATCAATAGGTAAATGGGTAGGAGGATGGATGGATGAATGGGTGGTTACGTGAGCTGGCTCTAAAGACCTCCTTTCTGTCTCTTGTGCTTCCCTTCTCTGCCCCCTGGTTTGGACAGTGTCTTTCCTATTGAAGGTCTTCAAGATATACATGGTGGGCAGAGGCAGATAAGAACACAAGTTGAGGGCTTGAGAGATGGCTCAGAGGTTAAGAGCACAGGCTACTCTTCCAGAGGTCCTGAGTTCAATTCCCAGCAACCACATGTTGGCTCACAAGCATCTGTAATGAGATCTGGCGCCCTCTTCTGGCCTGCAGGAACACATGCAGACAGAACTCTGTATACATAATAAATAAATCTTAAAAAAAAAAAAAAGAATACAAGTTTGGTATTCCGCTATGTCTTGTGAGAAGTCACTTCCTCCCGGAGTCTGCCATGTGTCAGGGCCTGCATGCTGCTTAAGATGCTGTGTGTATTAGATGTCTAGGAACATCTGTGAGGCCAGAGCCCAGGATTGTGCCAGGCTTGGATGACAAGGAGAACCCTGGCTTGGAGAAGTCCTCATACTGCGACAGGCAGTGGGTAGAACTGAGGTCCAGTGGGGTTACAGGATGCATAAACAAGGGCAGATAGTGGTGTTCTAGCCTGGTCTGTGGAGACCCCTTGTGACTCCGAGTCCAGAGACCCGTGTTCAGTGAGGCCTAGGTAATCCAGCTGAACTTGGGGCTTCCCACCAGGCATGTCAGACAAGTGCTAACATTTTACCAAAGCTGCCTCATCTTCCCTACCCTGAGCTCTGTAAAAACCAAAGAGCAGCCTGTTCTAGAAGGCCCTGGGCTCCCTATGAGCCAGATTCCTTTTTCAATCACCCGTTAGTGGAAGCTGCAGAATGCTTACCCTTGCCTCTACTTCTGCAAGTGTATGATGTCCACGTTCTCATCACATATGCAGCTCCTTACAAATGTCTAAAAGGAGGCACCGGACGTGCAGTGAAGCATGTTAACTCAAACATTCTCACGTGAAACCCTATGTTTGTATTGGAAATTTTAATATAAATAGTACTTTAATGTAAATAGTACTTGCTTGAGAAAATGAGATGAAGATATTCACCATTCTGTCTTCTCACCCTCGGGAACAAGTTCGGGTCTGTGTTGGTTTTTTGCATGTTTGATGATAATGGCCTTGAAAATGAAACGTGTCCTGCACACAGACATGCAGCCTCACGGGGATGGAACAGTTGACATTACCTTCTAAATCCTGGATCTCCATTATCAATCCCAAGCAAGTGGCTTTCCCAATTTGCCCTGATTAGCTTGCACGTTTTAAACACTCCCAAATGAATAGCCATAAACACACCAAATCTCGTTGTTTGGAAGATCCTCAAAAAGACCAAGAATTCATTTCTTTAAAAATATTATTTATATATAAAAGTCTTTTTTTTCCCATGTATCACCCTGTTCCCCCTCCCTTCCTTCCTCCCAATCCCTCCCAGTCAGCCTTCAGCCTCCCCGCTCCCCCTGCCCTGATCCCTTCCCCAAAGAGGGCAAAAAAAGTCTCAAGGTGGGTCAGCTGAGCATGATGTATACACTCCAAGCAGGTCTGATTCCCTCAGCCCAATATCAAGACTGGGTTAGGTGTTCCTCTTCAGGGAATGGGTTCCAAGGTGCCAGCCCACACACAGGAACAGTCTGATCTCACCCATTGAGGTTCCGCATACTGCTCACGCCAATCAATAGTCGCCTATCCTTGGAGGACCTAGCTCCTTTTCCTGATGGATCTCCTGTGACTGTTCTTGATTCAATGAGCTCCCCAGAGCTCCAGCCAGCCATCTCTGTGGGACTTCTCATAATCCCTATCCCCTTGCTCATACAGACTCTCCTCCCCTGCTCTCAGCTGGACCAGGAGCTCAGCCATGGATCTCTGCCTCCACCTCTATTTATTGTTAGATATAGTTTCTGTGATGACACTTAGGGTGATTTGACTATAGAGGAAGTTATTCATTTGACTATAGGGGAAGTCCTGTTTAGGCACCCCCTCCACTATTGGTTGGAGACCTAGCCAGGGACATCCTGTGAGTTCTTGGACATTTCCCTAACACCCAATCTCTTTCCAACCCCACATTGGCTTCCTCTATCAAGATATCCATCTCTTTCTGTCTCCCCCTCTGTTACTCCTCTCACTCATCCCTATGTTAGAAACAGCTCCCAGCAGCCACCTTTAGACTCTTCCTCCCGGGTCCATGCCCCTAGGAAAGATGGTTCTCATCCTTCCAAAATATCTTCTTCATCTACTGTTTGTATGAGTAGCATGTGAGTAACAACAGCCACCTTGAGTCCACATTAGGAGTCTGTCATCTTCAAGGTTAACAGCCCTGATTTCTGAAGTGCCATCTGCCCTCATAAAAACATAAGGTCTCTACCTGTGTCCCCATGCTGCAGGGGCCTACCACTGAAAGCTCTTGACCTTAATAAGTTAACCTTCCAGGGATGTCCCTTCCCTTTTAGGTATAGCTAGGTCACAGTGACCAGTCCCTCTGCTGTTGGTGATAAGCAGAGTATTCAGTACCACTGGGCTCCTCAGAAGAAGGAGAGTCAGTCTCTCCCTGGCACTCAGGTCAAGTAGGGGCTGAAATAAAGTTCAAGGATTTCTTAGTCCCTAGACTTAAAGAGTTAGAGAGACAGAAGGGGACAAGGCCAGCCTTCATACAAGGCACCAAAGAGAAGCAGGTATCAGCCTGCCTACCCTGGCTGCTCAGCTCAGCCTCCTCCATTTAAACCCAGTGTCTTCATACTTTGTCCAGTGAGTCCCTTGGCCACTGACTGAGCCCCAGTGGCTTCACCCACAGGATGGATAGCAGTCCCCCACCCTAGTCTACCTTCTGCAGCTTCTCCACAGGTTCCTTGTTCTCCTCAGACTGCAGCAGGAGTTTTCTGTCAGTGCTATCCCAGCCCAGGCTGGGTCCCATCTCCATCAGGACCCCTCTGTGTCCTCTTACACACAGGACCCCCACATACTCACCCTCCAATGCCAACTTCTCAGAATGCTGTCCCTGTGCACTGTGTCAGGTCTGCTTCTTGACCGTTTCTCTAGATCTTAGAGTTGTTTTATTATCTCAAGTGGCCATCACTTGGGAAGCCATCCCTGTGTGTTCCTTGGTTCCTGGAGTGTCGCCCCATGTTGGCTCCACCCTGAGTACCTTCAGTGCCCTGGTGGCTCTTCCTGATGAACTGTGACAGGGTGAGTCCTGTCTCTTACCCCAGGAGATAATATTGGTATCTGTTTGTCCCACCTTGGAGGATTGAATGGACGATTTCCCTGGAAGCAGAGTCGGAGCACAGCACTCCTTTAACTTGGATGGTAGAGATATGTCTATACCCATGCCGTGGGCTGATGAGTTCTCCTCTGACTCCTCCATGCATGTCTCAGTATCACCTGTCATCTGGCTTACTGTGGAAGCGTGAGGGAGGGTATATGTCACCACACCTGGGGCTAGAAGTAGGACTTGGGGCTCCTGCTGTTTGAGCCTGGCCCCAGCTGAGCCTCTTCCTGAGGGAGTCTCTGGTAGACTTTCTGTCCACCCTGCCTGTCCTGTCTGACACCATGCAGTTCCCTGGACAAACCAGACAAGTATGGCCAGTCCACACACTCTGTCTACCATGTGTACAATATAAGGGTCCACAAGAGCTACCATTTATGCCGTATATTCTGGGCATCACACAATGTCTAAAGCAAACCATTGTATTTATCTTCATTCTTTTCCTAAGCTGCCATTGGAATCCACTGGGTAGTCTCCATTTCTCTCCCTGCTCTCTGTGCGTGCATGCGTGTGTGGTGGTGGTGGTGGTGGTGGTGGTGTGTCCATCCTTGTAGCTTATCAGTGTTCACTGGAAATTGCTTGGCCACTGTTTATATTTCATTACTCATGGAAAAGTGTGTTCCTGTGGCCAAGTTGTTCCAGAGACACACTTGGTGGTAGAGGATGGCTTCAGCTGTGAGCCCTTGTCTTCCATCTTTGAGGCAGAATCTCTTTGCTATTTTGCTGATGTTCTGTTTAAGGCCAGCTGGCCTGTGGACCTCTGGGGATTGTCCTATCTCTACCTTGCATCTCATCACAAGAGCATTTGGACTGCAGACATACACAGCCATTCCTGGGGTTTCAAACTCAGCTCTTTGGGCTTGGTGGCAAGCACTTTTACACACTAAGATATCTCCCTGGGTTCTAGATTAAGATTTTTAGCTCCTTGGCTACACCCTATGTTGATGATCATGTGTGGCTAGGCAATCCCTACCCTGTACAGAGGCTTTAGAAATTATACTGAGAATTGAAAACCTGGTGGATCCTCAGGTAGAGGTTCCAGGTTTGGCTATCACATGTTCACAGTGAGCTGAGGAAGTATCTGTTTCTCTTCAGTGATTTGACAAATGAACAATTCGAGTTCATAATTAAGAAATTAGTGTTTTGAAAAGCTCTGTTGGTTTGTGGATTAATGACTGACTTCCCGTGTCTAGGGGTGGGGAAGTGACATCTCAGACAGTAAGCAAGATTCGAGTGGCTGAACACAGCTGTGTGTGTGTGTGTGTGTCGTGTCTGTGTGTGTCTGTGTGTGTGCACACATGTGTGTCTGTCTGTGTGTGTGTGTCCCACACAGGACAGCAGCCATCAGTTCTTATACAGCTCAACATCTGGGAACAGGCTGTCGTCACAGTCCTCTGGGATTTCCAGGGAACCAAAAATGGAGAGAGCCTCTGGGCTTCCATAGTTGTGGAGCCTGAAAGAGGGCCAGACTCCGAGCAGCCGTCTTAAGCTTATTCTCTGTTTTTCAGGGGTCAGTGTTGGCACAACAGTGGCTGGGGGTGTGGTGGGGAAGCTAAACTTTAGGGGCGGGCAGGAACAGCAGAGAAGTGAGAACAGGGTGTCTCATCCCCACATGACTCGCAACATCAACACCCAAGTGTGCAGACAGAGGTCAGTAGGGCAGGGGAGGAGGGTTCTTGACTAGAGCACTCTGGAATGTTTCCTGGAAAGCTACTCATGGCTTCTGGCTGTGCTGTGATGAGCTGTGGCCAGCTTGTCCACAGTTCAGTCACCCCCAATTCAGCATCTTTGTGTGTTCACTTCTGTCCTCTGACTAAGTTGGAATCACCAGCTTCTCTGTGCCTGTGGTGGTCAGAGCAGAGGGTGATCCCTGGTGCTGGCACTCCTGCTCGGTCCTTGGGTTCTGCTCTAGGCCCGGGATGGACCACGACTCCACCCAACCTCATGACATTGGCCAGACACAGTTTTCTATGGACTCCGTTTCCCCGTATGTAAGATGGAACAGGTGGAGGATTTAGTCCCAGTTTGTCACAGATTTGGGTTGGGGGTGGCATGATGTGCTTTTTACTTTGCACACTGGTGAACATAAAGGTTACAGTGGCAGCTTGATGACACACAGGTCGGTAAGGGTGAAGGGACACACACGGGTATGTTTCTGGTCATCTTAACTGCACACAGCACAGGTAATTTTAGAAGTGAATGCTGAGACAAAACTCTGATATCAGTATTGGTTAATCTAATCATTACTCTGACCAAATAGCTGACAGGAAGAAGCTGAGGAAAGAACAGAGTATATCAGCTCAGGGTATGAGGGTGCAGTCAGCCACCTGAGGGAAAGCGTTTGGCAGGCACCTCTTATGGCAGTGGCAGCAGGAACATGAGGCTGCTGTTTCACATCTCTGTGAAATCAGGAAGCGGAGAGATGAACACTGGTCCTCAACTCTACTTCTTCTTATGCAGTCTGGGACCCTAGCCCGTGGAATGTCCACCCACATTCAGAATAGGTCTTTTTGCCTCCCTTAAACCTCCATGGAAGCACCCTCTCAGACATGCCCAGACGTACGTCTCCTTAGTGACTCCAAATTCAGTCCTGTAGATGATAGGATCAGCCCTCACAGTCCCTTTTCAATCATGGGCCACACTGTCCCATCTAAAAGGAAAAGAGAAGTGTGTTCTTCTCTATGTGGGTATTGTGGCATCTAAGGACTTAGCCATGTTTGTTCATTAGAATATACTGTTCTGAACACCCTGAGCTGTTCACCGACCTTAATTTCAGTATCCTGAAGAACCTCGATTGTAGTGATTAGCCCCAATCATACATATCGAAAGTGGAACTCAGGGGCTGGAGAGACATGGCTCAGAGGTTAAGAATACTGACTGCTCTTTCAGAGGTCCTGAGTTCAGTTCCCAGCAACCACATGATAACTCACAACCATCTGTAATGAGATCTGGTGCCCTCTTCTGGCATGCAAGTATACATGCCAGCAGAACACTGTATACATAATAAATAAATCTTTAAAAGTTAAAAAAAAAAAAAAAGAAAGTGAAGCTCAGAGTGGATACGCATGCTGTCCAAGGCCACATGGCACATGCAGGTAAAGATGGCTGTCTAATGACAAAGGCCATAGTCTTCTTTATGTTACGTGATGACATAAGCCCTGAACATAGCATGCAGTATGTGTCCTTAACCAAACAGCTGGGCATCCAGAGCATGTGTATTTCAGAAGATGATAGAGGGTGAAAGAACCTCTTGTGAGTCCTGTCTTAGATCCTGAATTAGATCATATGGTGGTGGCTAAGACCTGCTCCAAGGTCCAGGACAATGGAGATCTAAGACCAGAATGGGTGCTGAGCTGGCCAACAGAATCTGTCACTCAATGGTTTCATCAGAATAAAAGGAAATGGGAAGGAAGACAGGAGGCTGGGGATGTGGAGATCCCAGTGGCCTCTGCATGGGGCAAGGAGGAAGTCACAAGAAGAATGAAAAATTGCCAGGTCCATCACAGGACTTTACATGCAGGTTGTGGCTGGCACTACTCGGGAATCTAGAAGGGTACCTTGAGGAAGAAGGTGCTTCTGTGTGTGTGGAGGCTGGAAGCAGTGTCCCTCTGTGGACATGGGTCTAGGCAGGTCTCTGCCAGCCTCCAACAAGACCCTTTCTTTTTATAGGAGGGATGTCTGGGGTCTGGAGAGTAGAGGAGAAGAATAGACCTAAAGACAGACTCTGAAAGAAGCAGAGCCATGCCCAGGAATTTCTAAGTGGTGCATTGTGTCTCTGCCACCTTGGCTGTGAGAGGCCAGGCTACCCCTGTGGCACCAGAAGGACTCCCGTTTCAGAGAGAGCATTTTCAGGTAGGGTTCCAGGAGCACTGTACAGGTCACTTTGCCCGTCCACTTGTGAGCTGTCCAAAGTGACATGAGTTCACCCAGTGCTCAGCTGAGCCCAGAGGCTTGCAGCTTGAGGCTCTAGGGCCATGAACTGAGCAAGGGGCTACAGCACTAGGGGAGATGTTTCTCAAATGGTTCATGATCTGTGACTTGGGTGTGAGCGCTTAAAGGTAGGAAGAGCTGTTCCCTGGATCCGGGTGAATTAGTGGCAGTTGCCTTGTTGGGATGACAGGAAGTAAAAAACCCTTAACTTTCAGAGTAACACTAGGGTCTATTTCCCTCATGGTTGTGTTCTCATGGCTGTGGAGGTGTGTGGTAGAACTTACAGCCTTCAGCAACAATGGTGGTAACATTATTTTTGACTGCAGCATAATACACGTTTCTGTACCTCAAAACTTTCAAGCTTCAACCTAAGCCTTGGGGGCATGTCAGGGAGGGATATACCAATAATCAAAGCTCAGAAAAGGAAACTGTTATGAGATACCTCTAGCATGTGAGGAGGGGCCTGGCTTTCCCCTGTCTGCAGCCAGCCATTTCTCCCATGTCAGTGTCCCATTTTGAAACCTCTCCCAAAGCACCAGCAATAAAGAGGCACAAATTCACATCCCTTCCTGAGTGCCGTGGGTACTAGTAACAGACTGTTGTTATTAGATTGCTATTTTTGAATATCTAGCATGCTCCTGAGTTAATTGCTCCATAATCATGCTTTAATCATGTTTACTACAGTGGAGGCATCCATTGTTGTGTGCCCACTGGCTTTATTCTCTTTTACTTCCTTTGACTCATCTCCCCATGGCTAAGACATGTTTCCAAGCACTGCTGTGCGGCAGGGCCTTTGTTCCAGAATGTTCCATTTACTGACATCATCACAGCTGAAGGACTGGATCCCAAAGAGCCAGAGTTTTAGCCTCTTTCCCTTCTAAATGTCACAGGGACGGACTGCTTGGTGCCATGCACTGCAGTGCAGTTTGGCCCGTGGCAAGTTCTGCTGGCCGTTCAGTCGTCCAAGCTTGGGGCCGCTATGCCCTCAGCTTCTCCCCATGGATTTGGCTTAATGCGGTGGCACCGAGTGGCTGTTTTCTGGAATCTCTTCATCTTGGCTTCTTTCTTAGGAACTCCTGTTGCTTTGAGGCAGGATCTCTATGTTCTCATCTCCAAAGCCACATTTCTTCCTGTTACCTGGACATCCACCATTGGACCTTTTCCTGTGATGTCATCCTGAGAGTTCTGTCCCCAAGGGGCTTCCCTCCATCTCTCAGGAAAGTATTGGAGTGTTTCGTAGTTTCCAGAGTACCTATCTTCAGCGGGGGAGAAGCCCACATGCGAGGACTGTGGGCTTTCTCAGTCCCGCCCTGTCCTCCTAGGTCCTGCTGACCCACCTCAGCCCTAGAGCACACCAATGCCAACAGCTGTCCTGTGTCTCCATAACACTCCTCCCTGCCTTAGAGAACACAGGGAAAGTATCCAGGGGCCAACTCTCCCTCCCGGGACATGACTGCTTTGTTCCAGGAACCCCAGATCCAGATATGTTTTGCAGAAGACTTTGGCTGTACAATTTCAGAGCAGGGCCCAGGCAAATCACAGCAGCCCCCACAGTGGACAGATGCAATGGCGCAGGCCTGCTGCTCAGACATGGGAGGAATCTGTGTGGTGTACTGGGATCCAGCTGTAGTGCCACATGCAATATCTGATTGTTTACTCCCGGCCTCTGACATTCCTCCTCAGATACTACCAGTCCTCTTGTGCTGAGGGAAGGTCCTGATTCTGTGTGAGTGGAGGTTGGAGGTTCAAGTACACTCTCCACTATGTCAGGGGACTTGCCATTTCCTTGCTGTATGACCTGGGGCCAACTGCTCTGCCTCTCAGTGTCTTAGTTCACTATAAAGTGAAGAAGCTGGTAGCCTCTGCCTCAGAGGTTGACCTTTTGGAACGAGACTCCCACAGTTCCACATACCATGTGCACTATATACCATGTGCACTATATACCATGTGCAGTGTTAGGAAGAAGGCAGAACTCCCATATAGTCCCAAGCCCAGCAGGGTCATCTGTGGAATTGGACTAACTACACTGTAGGACCATTCTACCTATTCCCCACCATGGCCTGCCTGTGCTTCCCTGCTGATATCAAAAAGCCAACCTATGTCATCTGGATGGAGCATCCAGCCCACAGGGAATGCCAAGGGGACCAAGCTAGTGTTCCAGGCTGACTTTCAAATCTAGGCCTGGGCCTTTACGACAGGTGATGTCATCTGCTGCCTCCCAGTGAGAAGGGCTGAGGTACAGCTGGCCAGAAAAGTCTCCTTGACCTTGAGGACTTAGCTGCTCACTCAGTACCTCCTACAGGGTGATCCACACCAGAGTTCCAAGGATACTCTATCAGGCTCTGCTCTGTCCTTAGACCCCCTGCTCCCTCTCCTCTGCATCCCCACAGCCCTGAAGTGGCTGGTTGTCCTCGGCCTACAGCCCCTGGCTCTTATCCCTAATCAACATGCTGTTCCCACTCTTCTGGCAGAGCATCAAATGATCACTGATACCATAAATGTCTGGGGGACAGTAGTCAGTCATGTTCACGGGTGTCTTAGAGACAGTATTAGCCCTAGCCATGTGTGGCTGGGGAACAGTGGTCAGTCATGTCCTCATGTGGCTGGAAGAGAGTGGTCAGTCCTGTCTGTGACAGCACCAGGCAGGTGATACTGAGGCAGGTTAAACATGCATTCATTGTACAGAGCCAGGCAAATTCTAAGGAAGGTAAACTTACTGACCAAAACATGTGCACACACATATTCACACACACACACACACACACACACACACACACACATACGCACGCACACATTCAGTCTACTAATTTCCTACAACAAAACACACACCCAAAGAAAAATGGCTAAGGGTAGGCAGTGCCATCCCTTCCTGGACTCTTTCCAGCAATGCCACTAGTCAGCCATATTTCTTCTCTTTGGAAATAAAGTGGTCATGCTTAGTCCAGTGGGGGGTCAACACTGCCATTCACAGTCTAGCATCAGTATATTCACACTGTTGATTCACTTTGAATTAGTTCAGAAAATTTGTGTCACTTCCAGAGACACTAGAAAGCAACCCTAGACTGTTCTCTTTGGACTGGCTGATTCTACACATGTCACATAAATGGAGCTGGACACTGGGTGGATTTTATAGATGGTGCTCTGAAGAATCACCCCATCACAGTATAGGGTGTCAAGATGACAATACTGGTTAATATTCCATTGTAGGGAAAGACACATTGTGGAGTACAATTGTTTTGAGTTTCTCAATGACTTTGAGTGGTTTCCATCTGTGGGTCATTGTGAGTGATTCTGCCAGGTGGGTGTGTATATGTCCGAGTCCTTGTTGACTATAGAGTTGTTAACGGACTGAATTGTGTTCTCACTATGAAGCTTTTCTGTGATACATTTGAACATTGGGATATTAAGAAGCTTGACAGTGAATGAGCTGGGGTTGGGACTTGATAGGTGGCATTAGTGTTTAAGTTAGAGAGACATAGCATGTTTTCTGCCATGAGCAGAATCAGAGTAAGAAGCAGCCACTTGCAAGCAGGAAAAGGCTCCTGTTCCAGGAGCTGAGCCTTCTGGCACATTGGGTTCAGACCCATTTGTCCCTAGCACTCTTGTCTTTGGACATAGGGCTTCAAGCCTTGTCCTTCTGTCTTGATTGAGAAGGGAAGAGGGGCCTTTAGATGACACTTTCCCAGACCAGGCACTGAGACATAGCCTTGCTACCAGCCTGCTCAATGATTCTGTCTTTAACTGTGCCTGGTTCTCCTCTGGATTCTTGGGAGGGGGATAATATCCCACGACCTGCCAGCTCCATTATGGGCACACAGTAAGGCAACACAGAGCCCTGTTCTGAGGGATTTGTAATCAATAAGACAGGGCTATCCTGGCTGGGAAAGGGCTGGTACAGGCAGGGGCTTGATCTTAGACTGGAGCATCCAGTAGGCCAAGGTGGTCCCAGGTGCAGTAGTGGCATGGTCCATGGTTTCCATGGAGACCCAACTGCCTAGAGTTTCCCTAGTAGGCCTATGGCATCTTGCCTCCCTCCCAAGGAAGGTGGGCTCAGCTGCAGGCTGGGCTCCCAGGAGTGCATCTATCTTCTGTCACTTTGACAACATGAGCTAGCCTGTTGGGAAGCTCTGTCCAGCTGCCGTTTCTCCCATCCTGATGCAGATGACAGTGACTTTCACTAGTCCCAGCTATGCCACTACAGAGGGTAGAGCATGGAAGGGACTCCTGGGTAAAGGGTGGCTTCTGGGTGGAGGCCAGCCAAAGCTAAGAAAAAGGCAGGCCACCACAGTGAAGAGAACCACCCCACCCAGGAGTTGAAGCTTGAGTCATTTTAAAAGCACTCCACACCTGGCTCACCCTCAGGGAGGGTCTTCTGAAGCTAATTTGTCATCCTATTAGCAATAGTAACAAAATATATATTTTGTTGGATATACTTTCTTGTGCCTTACGGTCCATTTCTCCAGCTGTGAAGAGGGGTCCTGGGGAATTCGGGGCCTCTGGGATTTCCTATCTGCCTGACAGCCACTGTCCTTTGTCCCTGCTTCCCTGGGGAAAGGCTAGTGACATTACCATTGGTGAGGCCCCTGCGGTCCCCATGTCCCCAGTGTCACACTGGAATGCCTCCAGCTGACATATCCCCGATACCCCAGGCTCAGCTCCAAAGAAGCTACAGCTTCTGATTCTGTCATTTATTAGAGGGAAGACTATGTCCTAATATGGACCTTAGCAGGTGACCCCTTCCTTGTAAATGGAAACCCACCATGTCCTGGTGGCCAGATCAGGCCAAAATTCCCTCTTGCCTTCTGTGTTTGAGGAAGACCTTAGGGACTGGCTTCCAGAACATGTAAGGTGAATTTGAAGCTGAGAAAGCAGGGCTAGAAACCTGTGACCAAAAGAAGAATGATGGATTGAGCCAAGGTCTCCCTGTGGTGCCTACTGCTGGTACCTGAGTACAGTGGTACAGAGTGCCACCCTCACCCATCAGTGTGTTGCACCTGGAGGCTGTGTTTAGGGCATAAGCACCATGACCTCTACCCCTGAAGTTCCCATAGAGCCACTGGGGTCACAGATTATGGTCAGGGCATCCCACTTCTTCCTTGGAAAGCTAGAGCTAGCTGTCACAGAGCAAGTTGACCCAGTAGGAGGAAAGAGCTGGTGGTGGAGAAGAGGGTCCAGAGAAAAGGTTCCCCTGTCACTCTCTTGTCAGCCTAGTCTGGTGCAGTGGCTGTTCTTAGCACTTGTGTGGGTGGGTACATCTCCTTGGGTCTGTTTGCTTGTGTGGCATTCTATGCCTAGGCCATAGCAATCCCACTCAGAACCCTGCTGGGTCCTCAGAGGACATGGGCATCCAGTGCGTCTCGGTGCTTGGCAATCAGAGGACTATGGACAAGCAGCATGGATCCAAAGAACGCAACTGTGGGGGTGAAGACCCATCAGAGTTAGCCATGCCCCACGGCAGAAGTTGGCACATGGTATCTAACCAGCCAACACCACAGCCCGTGGGAGAACTGTTAACTGAAGAGCCGTGAGGGTGGAATACAGAGACCAGCTTGGGAAGACAGAGGATTCTGGGCAACAGCTGTATCAGAGCCAGTGGTTGCCATCACTGAGGTTAGGCCTATGCCATTCTATGCCAGATGCAGTGGGAGCCATTATTCTCTCAATTTTACAAAGGAAGAGGCTAGAGCTCAGAGAGGTTGCATAACTTGTGGACGGTAACACAGCATCTGTCAGGTATCACCAATCTGGAAATGGGAGGGGGATCTGAGTGTAAAGCGGGGGCTTGTGCTTATGGAAGGATATGGGGACAGCAAAAGAGGTGGAGAGAAGAGGTCACACTGTGGCCATGTCCTAGTGCCTGTGTGAGAACATGGTCAGGTCAGAAAAGGCAGACAGTGTGTGACTGGGCTGTCTACCCTGCCCTACCCTGCCGGGCTCAGGCCTCAGTGATTAAGAAGCATACCACAGAAAACATGACCTTCTTCGATTTGTCCCAACATTAAATAATGACTAATTTGAATTTAAATATATGGCAGAAAACTGTACAGAGCTCCATTCTCTGTGAGGAAGGGTGTTTGATTACTGCAGGGTCATGCATATTCATGACTCACTTCCATCCACACACCAGCAGACTGTTATTTGCTAAGTAAGAAAGAACAGTGTGTGACAGAGAGCTAGGGAGAGAGGTTAGGGACACAGGACGACAGGAAGGCCTCCAGGGGGAGAGCAAGCTATGGCCTGGGGTCTCCCGGGAGCTAGGGTGGGCTGACATATCTTTGCAGGCTTGGTTAGGCTGATGAGCCTCGTGAAATGCCAGGTAAATGGGAGGTAGAGGCACCGCCCATCTTGGCGATGTGGAAACCCATGTGCAAAGCAACACAAAGCATATGGCTAATGGGGAATGAGCTCAGCACCCCAATCCTGTGGTCTCAGAGACCTCCACTCATCCCCTGTGCTGAGTGTCCTGTGCAGGACTCCCTTACCCCCACAGCACAGCTGGCTCATTGTAAGCACATGGGCGCTTCACACACATTGTGTTTGTTGTTTAAAGACATCTCTTAGCATCATGCCCCGCTCTTAAGTGAACTCTACCTCATTCTGTCCATGGGGAAAGGCAGAGCCTGAGCCCACTCTGTGCCTCCTCACCCTGTGTCTAGGAGCTGATTGAGAGCCTCAGGCTGAGCACTTGTCACCTGGGCATTGTATTTGATACTTAGATGGTATTCACAGAGGCACTTGTGGTGGGTGGCAGCATGCCCCCTTCCAGGAGTCTGTGTCTTCTTCCCTGGAAGCTGTACACATGTCACAGGCAGAAAGACAATCCTGGATCACCCCAGGCCAGGTTCCTGGCAGCTGAGAGCCTTCCTGGGCCCAGAGAGAAAGAAAACATGGTGGCTTGGTTTTGAGTTGCTCTTGGTTTTGCAGCTGGGAAGGGACTCAGAATCATGGACTGTCACGTTCAGGGATGTACTGGCTGGCTCTTGTCAACCTAACACAAATCTAAGATGATCTAGGAAGAGAGAATATACATTGATAGAATTCCCCCAAAATTGGTCTGTAGTCAAATCTATGGGATAGTTTTTTCAGTTAATAATTGATGGGGGGGGGAGCCCATTGTGGGCAGTGTCTCCCCTGGGTAAGTGGTCCTGGCTTGTATAAAAAAAGAAGGCTGAGCAGGCCATGGGAAGCAAGGCAGGCAGCAGCACCCTCCATTGCCCCTGCTCTAGCTCCTGCCTCCTGGTTCCTGCCTATTTGAGTTCCTGTCCTGGCTTCCATCACGATCACGGAGAAGTGTAAGCTGAAGTAAACTCTTCCCTCCTATGTTGCTTCTGGTCAGGGTGTTTTGTCATATCAACAGAAACCATGACAAAGATAAGAGATCCTTCCTCGAGTCCCATGGGGACCTGGCTTCTGCCAGGTCGTCAGGCTTCTGACATCTGTAGTCCTGAGGTGATAAACTGGGGTCTGAAGACACCAAGTTTGCTGTGCCTACTATAAAAGCCACACAGGATTGGTGCATCTTGATCCTTATGTGGAGCACAGCTGAGGAAGTGGATCACTGAACCCCTTCAGGCAGGAGGGAAACTGAGGCTGGGTCCAAACCCCACTCTTGTTCCTTCACTCCACTCCCCCCCCATCCCACCCATCTTGCTCTTGTGAATTCAGAATCCACAGGTAGGCCCCAGCCCACCCTGACACACTGACTGGAAAATCTGAGTTCTGGGTCTGGAAGTGTGGACAAGGGCCCTATACTGGATTTTGCTACAGGCTGGCTGTGCCAACTTGGGCCCCAGGGAGCCTCTCCCATTCTTTGGAATTCAGGCTCGGAGGATTAAAGATGATCAGAGGACCTTTGAAGAAATCCCAGTCCTTCCCCAGGCTCTCCAACCACCCACTGTGGGTCCAGAGAGCTTTTTAGAGCTGCACAAGTGAATATCTCAGAGCTCTGACCCGGTAACTGTGCCCCTCCTCAGGGGTGCCTCCGCTCAGCTGAATGGGTTTTTCATGGACACACTATTGCCCAATTCTGCTCTGTGTTTATCCGGGATTATGAGCCCCTATGCTCTCATGTAGGCCACTGTTTCAGGACCTCCCCAAAGCATCATACTATATATGGCCATTCCACCCGACCAACACAACGTCCCAGCAGGTGGCACATAAGAAAAAAAATCCCCCTTTCAATTGGCAAAATAGCCTGGAAGCAAAGCAGCTCCCCATCCTACACTGAAACTCTGCCTGCATCCTTAACTCTCCCTCTGACTGACAGACAGAAAGACTAGTTTCGGGTTCAGGTGGCTTTCTAAAGCTGCAGCCAGGACCCCCACCCTCCACAGGGGTACCTCATCCCCAGCTGCTAATGTAGGAGGTAGAGACCATGACCACAGAAGCTTATCTACAGTTTCCTGTTCCCAGTTCAACAATGAGAGGGTCGAGTGGTACCAAGAGCAGATGGAGCCCTGAGTCCTGGTGGGATAGCCAGAGAGGGTATTGCTGTCCCATGAAAACAAAATCCCTCATGGTTGTGGGGACAGAGGTTCAGGGTTAGCCTTCAACAAAACCAACCCATTCTTTGCACAGTGAAGTCATCCTTATGTCACCTTTTAGGGAGGCCAATGGCATGAACAAATGACACAAACCATGGTGTGTCACCCTACCTGAAGATCAAGGGGCTGCTTATGCTGTTTGCTGCCACTTTACCAGATTGCCGGGTATTTGCCATCTCTCAAGCCACATGTGGATCAATGCACCACAGCTGGGCTCCCATTTGTCATGTCTCAAGTGATCACTATCAGATGGCAGCTGGAGCCACCATCACACGAAGGTTCCTCTGGGATGGTCACTCCAGGCTGGATAATCATGGGGTTGGCCGTGATGCTGACCCTTGGCAAAGGCTTATCTGCATCTCTTCTGGGACAGCAACAGGCCATTAGTAGCTTCCACATGTGACTCAGTGGTCCCTGAGTGGTGGCTTGATTTATGGAGGGAGGTTCTGAGCATACACCCATAGACTCAGATGCAAAGTAAGCCTCCTACAACTGGCCCCAGCACTCAGCTCCCAGTGACACGGCTGCTGATCACAGCCTAGCCACAAGTGGGCCAAATGCTGGCCATGTCTGGGTGGCAGGGTTGGCCCCAGGTGGGCGATGAGAAACTGGGGTAGATGCTAGGCAAGTGATAGACAAGGGTTCCATGTGCCAGTTAGCTGAGGAACATGGCAGCTGTACAGCTATAACTTATTTTACAGGGAATTGCTCAATTTTAAATGAATCATATTGTCATTATGGTTTGACTCGTCAACCCCAGCAATCTCTCTGCCCTCTCCAGAAACTCTCTTGCAGAAGGTGCCAGTGGCAAAGCCCCTACTTGTAAGTGTTGATGTTCTGACGAGCAGAGGCCAAGTGGGCATGCAGAAAGCTAATGGCACACTTCACTTAGGGACCCCTGAAGCCAGTTCTTTGGATCAGCATTTTTTCAGCTGCCTGTGTGGCTAGGACCTGGCCTAGGCCTGGTGACTCAGAAATGAAAGCACCAGAATCCTGCACTGAAATGTCCCCAGTCTTCAGGATAGCAGAGCCAGGGGGCAGAGACAATGAACTGTAAAGAGCCAAGTGCAGACACCAGCTGTGTGCCTCTGAGCGTCTGTAACTCTACTGTGAGAAGGGTCATTATGCATTTTGCAGGCTGTGGTGGGGTCTACTATCGTCAAGGCTCATTACTCACTGCATCTGTGCATGGCCTCGGGTAGGAAACAAGTGAGGTGCATTTTCAAGGCCAGGGGAGATTCCAGAGCCCAGAGGGGCATGCACCAACCCACGGGCTGTGGAAATAAGGACTTTACATGGTGTGTCTTGAAGTCTACAGATGGGCTCTTCTCCTCACCTAACCTTGGATCCTAGCTTTGAAGATGGCCCTGAAATTAAATATCAACAAGATGTACCTCTTTGCCACTGCTGCCAGGAAACAGAGACCTGAGTTTGCTTCTGGGTCTATGACCAAAGACTATGACTCCTGTGTCTTCTCCTTCCTTCTTATCTGTAGCATTCTTTAATAGAAAATTTCTGCTCATCAGGAAAGCATGGATTCCAAAGAGAATATAGCAGGAACTCTGATCGCAAAAATCCGGGGCAGAGCCATGAGACCATGCTACATATGGTCTCAGACACGTCTGGGCTGAGGTGGCCTTCAGCCTTCACAGTCTAGGAAACCTCTGGAGCTTCCATATTCTCCAGTCTAGACTTTAGATGATGCCATGAATCCGTGAAAGACCCTTTCTCAGCTCTACCCCTGGATGACACCAAGGTGGTACAAAGTCAGGAGGTAGTCTCCAGATACAGACGAGGCTCCTGGTGTAGAGTAGCAAAGGCCTTTCCTCTGCACTTAGCCCCACCGACCGTGCCCAAGCATCTGACAGTGTGTCCTGAGCCAAAATCCCATTCATACAAGCTTCTTGGGTACTTCCATCCCCTTATCTGAAAAATTAGCAGTCGAAGCAACCTCACTGAGCATCTTGAGAACCACAGGGAAGCTCATGTGGCATGGGCTACTTTTACTCACAATACTTTTGACATCCAATACGTCTGCCAACACCACCACTCTAGCTATGATAATGCTGCCTGCCTTCCAACTCAGATCAGTCTTGACACCGCCTGGTGTTAGTGTACCACTTCACAACTGAAGTTTCAGGCTGGAGAGACCCTACCCCACTCCATGGACCAGTAGCAAACCAAGACCTCACCTATGCTTCTGACTGATGGAGCTGGAGTTCTGAGAGGGTCCCTGGGTCTGTTACTAAGGATGGAGAGTTTGCTTCTGACAGGAGCTTGGGCTAACATCACTCACACTTACTGGTGACAGTTGTAGACTGTGACACTGAGTAGAGACAGGCAGAGGGCCAAGTGTTAGTCTAGTGGCATTTCCCAGGCCCTCCTGAGATCCCCAACCCTGATACTCTCAGAGACTCAAGGTGGAGGGGGTAAGGGGAAGCCTGGTTACATAGATCACTGACTATTACGAAGGTAGTTTTAGTCATTCTTCCCTGCTCTGAGACTGTATGGGGCCCAAAGTACTCAACCTCCTATCTGCCTAGTCTTTCTGGACCAGTTTCTGACCCAAACAAAGCTCTCTGGAGTCCCAGTCATCCCATTGACACATCACAGACTCCAAGGAGCCTAGGAGCTTTGTATCAGGAGCAGGGCCAGTATTGAGGTGCATCTCCTGGTGCCACGCATAGCCCTTCTACAGTCTGGCAGTCTCCTGTACAGCACAGATGTATTCCATGATTCCATGATATCATCATCACATGGTGGAGTGTAGGTTCTGTTTGACCCACCAGTAATGCACCCTGAACCTTTATGGAACATTAACAAGCAGGCATTTGGCAACAGCTGACTGTTGTACAGTGGACTTGCCTGGGGGTGCAGGGCTTTCTGCCTTTGGGGGGTTTTATGGCCCAGCATCTGCTTCTCCTAAGGAAGCAGATTCTGAAGGCTCCATCTCTCCCCTCTGCCTCCTGGTGGCAGGAAGGTTGGTAGGTATCTGTCTGTATCTCTATGAACTGGGATTTAATTGGCATGAAGTAGCACACCCCCCCTTGCAAATCTAGCTCTGTGGCATGCCATATCTTTGTTCTCTAAAGACACAAAGAGCAGATACATTGTGAGCCTTGTTTGGAGGTCTACAATAGAAACTGCACAGAAAATGGTCAGGCATTCTGGGAGAGACTTACAGTGGCTGCTGACAGGATGTGGAGGCAAGGTGGTCCGCAGAGGGACACACGATTCCTCTCCTCTGCTGAGACAACTTCACCCCCAGCTGGAGTGCAGACACTATTCTTTTGACTCATGTTGCTTTTTATAGGGACTTGCTAGACCTGCGTGTCAGATTCTGTCTGCAAAGTGCCCTTTGGGTGCCAAAACTCGGTTCTTTGACTCAGGGAAAATGCTGTTTAATTAGCAGGCTCCAAAAGCTACTCAATTACCAGTTAAATTGGGGCTGGAAAAACTGTTCTTTCAAATCTCCTCTTCTATTGTGAAGATACCTATCTCCACCACCTCCCTTGCACAAGCTTGTTAATTTCTTTTAATGCCATTTTTTAAAAGACTGTACAGGAAGAGTCTGCATCCTTTGGGGGAAGTGCCTCCCAGCTGGATGGGATGCTGGACAAGGATGGTGTCTCTCCATAGGAGCATCAAGGAATCCTGGCTTATAGAGTGGGTAGGTGCAGCAGAAAGCATGTGCAGAGTCCTACCTACATCACCTAGCTTGGCCAGGTGAGGACAGACCCTTGGCCTGTGCCAAGTCCCCAATAAGAAGACCCTTCAGATACCTAGAAAAACACCATGTCAGATTGGCAGGGTCTTCTGAAAGCTCAGGGGACTTTAAGGACTTAAGGTTCTGATTTTTGAGTCTGGAAATAGCCAAGTGGAATTCTGACGGAGTCAACTGTGAGGTGGTGTTTGAAAACTGCTGGCTTCCTCCAATAAAAATGTAAATCCATTTTTGAGGGGACCTACATGTGGATGATACTGTAGTACAGGGTGGCTGTTTTGAGTGTGGGGGGGTGCCATAGTGGGGAGGAGGTGGCTGTTGCAGTCGGAGAAGTATTGTAATGAGAAGACAGGCTGCCATGGTGGGAGGGGCTGTTGAAATGAGGAAGGGCTGCTGTGATGGGCGTGGGTAGGGCTCTCACAACAGGAGTAATTTCTATAGACCTGAGCTGTCTGTTCCCTTAGTGGCTAGGAGAGCAGGCAGAAAGAGTCTCTCTTTATGGAAAGAAGATGTGTATAGAGGTGGGCAGGGTAGCTGAGTAGCACTGCTGTTCTGCTGAGTTATCCAGCTCCTCTGAGAGAGGCCCTCATGGTGTCTCTTCTGTTCCCATGTGTGTCTGACCTGTAGAGCATGCAAGCCCCAAGCCAAGTTTGCTCAGCTGGAAGGGCATGGGTTCAGAGAGGTCAATGGGATAATATTTCAACTAAACCTCTATAGGAAAGGATAAGACTCAGAGGCAGGACTGGCTGTAATCCAGGTAGACAAAGTGCACCATGAACTGCATTCCAGGAAAGATGGTTCTGGAATATGTGGACTGACCTGCTGATTTTCCAGACACTCAAAGTTCAGGGCAGGTCAAGAGTGCCATTCAGAGAAGTTTGTAGTAATTGCTGTTATAGTCCATTGACCAGTAGGTTTTGCTGTGGCTCTGGGGGATTGCATTTCTGGAAACACTCCTGTGGGTCCTTCAGAGGTTACACCACTAGCCATACCCTCAGAGATATGTATGCTCCTGAATAGGAAGGGCCCCTAAGGGCTCAGGCTGTCTTCACATCCCACTAAGCTGACCATGGGAAGTCCTGCACCCAAACACGGTCTTCGCATCCTTTTGTGGGTCACTGAGGAAACAGTTTTCTCCTCCCTATTGTGACCATGTGTCAAACTCCGTTTGTGGGAGATCTTGATGGCTGGGTAGGTGCAGGCTCAATCAGGCCATTGTTGTGGCGGGGGTGGGGGGAGCATATGGGAAGAGGGGTCAGCAGACACCATGCTTTCGTTACTGCTGCATTCAAGGCATGGATGCCTTCCTCCCCACCAGCATTGTCCTCACTTTCTTCATGGAATGGAACATTTGACACCCTAGTGGGAAATCTACAGAAGGACCACATACAACATGGCAGTGTCAGACCATGGGGAGGCACGGACAGAGGCAGAGGACAGAGATGTGGAGGGGTACTAGGGAGTAAGAAAACAGGGCCATGTCCTGAGGGGTGTTAAGGTCAGTTCCTCATGTTAATTAGGAGCCTCTGGGAGCGGAGAGGACGTTCTTTGACGTTGGCTTTTGTGCTGGTTTTGATATCATGATGTCAGTGTCTCTGGGAGGGGTGAGAGAGAGAGAGAGATGAAGGGCCTGAGAGAGGCCACAGGAGAGGCAGAGCAAGGGGCATGAGTGAAACTTGTTGGCATCGCTCCTCAGGAGGCCGAAGGCTGTCAAAGCAGAAAGAAACCCAGCATCCCTGGTGCAGAATAGTTCCCATGGCCTCCCCAAGAGGAGGAGAACCCTGGGTGTCCAGGGTCCACTCAGCACTGGTTGACCATGGTCAGCTTGACTCAGGACATGCCTTTGCCCTTCGGCCTATGACTCCAGCAGAGGCATGTTACCCTGCACTCAGTGCTGATTGTATGAGACAGGCGTTTGCAGAAGCACAGTTGATCCCTAGGGAAGACATGTCCCCAGAGCCTTCAGAGCATTGGGTCACCCCAGTCCTGCCTGTATATCCTGAAGCCTACTTAGCCTGCGCTTCCTGCTCCTTTATTGCCCTTGGCCTCTGTGCCTGGGCTGCCTTTTAAATTTCACACCTCTCTTGCACATCCAGATCTATTTGACACCTTCCTTGGTGAGTGGTGCAGCCTGGGGCAGTGGCATCTGCCTGAGTTGTTAGAACAAAGGGACTACAAGATGTGGTGTGATGGTGGACATGGCCTGATCTGGGAATCTAGGGCTTCCTCACCATACTGAGGGATAAGTCATGGGTTTTCTAAGTGCATAAATGTCTAAGGTTTGGTACAGCCCTCCTCCCTCTCTCTACTTGAAGGCTGTACTAACTTTACAGCTGCATTAACAATAGCCACAGACTTGGAACAGCACAGCCATGGAACTGGCTTCTGTCTTAGTTAGGGCCTCTACTTGCTGTTATGAAACACCATGACCAAAGCAACTTTGGAAGAAATGGGATTATTTGGGTTATACTTCCATGTCACTGTTTGTCACCAAAGAAAGTCAAGACAAGATCAAAAATAGGGCAGGAACCCGAAGACAGGAGCTGATGCAGAGGTCATGGAGGGATGCTGCTTACTGGCTTGCTCAGCCTGTTTTCATATAGAACCTCGGACTACCAGCCCAGAGATAGGTACCACCCATAATGAGTTATGCTGTCCCCATCAATCACTAATTAAGAAAATTCCTTACATATGTGCCATCCACTTTTGCCTTTTGGTTAATTTCAGATGTAGTAAAGTTGACAGGCAATTGTAGTTATCATGTGTCCAAAATGATTTCACTGGCCAATGTCAAGGTGCCCACATGGCATACTCTTATCTGAAGCCAGAATGGAAAATCCATTTCTCATCCTTTCTGGTTTCTGAAGTTCCTGCCTCTAACTGCCTCAAACATCCTTCTCCTAAAGGCTGTGATAACACTGGACCTCCCGAGATGATCCAGAGTAACCTGCCATCACAAGATTCCTAACTCAGTCCCATCTGCCAAGGCCTTGGACTATGAGAGATCATATGTGCATGGAGTCCAGCAAATATTTGGTGTGTGTGTGTGTGTGTGTGTGTGTGTGTGTGTGTGTGTGTGTGTTGGATGGGTACAACTTTGGAATCAGCTATACTGACTACCACATGAGTGATCAGACATTGAGCTAATATGTATCCTTTGAAGCCAGGAGGAGCTAGTTTGTAACATTGCGTAGAATTCTGTCCAGAATATTTTCGTCAGGGTCTGAACAGATCTCTTATGGTCTAGCTGACTGAGGAATCCCAACTGACGCTGGCCTGAGCCTGTTGAGGTGGTGATTTAAATCATTGTGCTAGCTAGCTTTACATCGTCTTGATACAAGATGGTTCACTTGGGAAGAAGGAACCGCAATTGAGAAAAGACCCCCACCAGCCTGGCTTGTGAGGCATTTTCTTAATTGATGATTGATGTCCGGGTGGGGGTGGGGGTTCAGCTTACTGTGGGTGAACACCTGAACTGTCGGCCGGCCCTGCCGTGTGTAAGAAAGCAAGCTGAGCAAGCCATGAAGAGTGAGCCAGCAAGCTTCACTCCTTCATGGCCTCTGCTTGAGGCCCTGCCTACAGGATCCTGCTCTGAGTTCCTGACCTGCCTTTCATGGTTGTAAGACGAAATGAACCTCTTCCTCCTCAGGTTGCTTTTGGTCATTGGTGTTTTATCAGAGTTATGGGAATTCTAACTAAGATACTTGTTGACATCCTTGATAATTTTTGTCTGATTGTGAATTTCTGAAAGAGGAGATAACATTTCTACAGTCAGCTCTAATTTGCCATTTTTTAAAAAACTAGTAGTTCTGCCAACTCTTACATATCTTTGAAATTTTATTTTAGAATATTTATTTATTACTGTGGGTGTACACATGCATGTGTGTGCACATGGATGAGCACCATACTATGACTAAATTACTTTGAGAGCTGCACCATCGAGTCAGGGCTGAACCGTATTTTGGAAACGTTGCCTCAGTTTCTTTCCCTTTAACTGAGAGAGAACACTCTAGCAAAAGCAGCTGAAGAGAAGAGATGTTATTTTACCTCACAGTTACAGGTCCATTGTGACAAGGGCTGAGAAAGGTCACGCTAGGCTCAGGTCACATCTTCAGTCAGGAAGTGGAGATGAATGGTTCCGCATCACCACTGCTCAGCCCCCCTTCTCTACGTACACAGTCCAGGCCTCCGGGTGTGGGTGGGTCCGAGGTCCAGCGAAGGCTCTGACTCTAGACCCGGGCTTAGGCAACTGTGCAGATTCTTGTTTACTCTGTTGATTAGGGGGGCAGGATCCAGGGGAAGCCTGTGTTCCCAGATCCCATGGGAAAGGGGTAGCCAATTAGAACTGGGTTCTCAAGCCCAGGACCCAGTCCTTCATGCTGCCTGTCTCCTCAATCATGTATTAAGAGCTTGGCTCCAACTAGTGTGGCCTTCCTGTGTTTGGCATGGGTTCCTACAGAAATAGTCCTAAGACAGGATTTGGGGACAGCAGCTGCTTAGTAAGTAGCTCCAGTGGTAGCATGGGAGAGGGACCTGGAACAAATGAGGGAAAGAGGTCTACAGATGGTCTGAGATCACATGCTTAATTTGCTGCAAACCCATGAGAGCCATTGTGGGGCAAGCAGCATGCCCTTGCCCACCTGCCCTAACCTTCCTGACCCAGGCCTCATATCCCAGGCCTTCTTACACCAACCATCCCGCCTCAGCATTCTTAGACCCCCTCTTCACCCCCAGCCCACCTTAGCTACCTGCCCCCACCTTCCTGCTTCTTCTCTCTTGCCCCAGGCCTCTCTCCCACTCCACAGTAAGCTCCCCTGATGCAGGCACTGTGGAGACTGTGGGAGCCTGTTTTCAGTTGCTTGAATGAAAACAGCAAGGGTGTAAGCGGATCTCATTTCTTGTTTTCTCAAATCATAGTCATTGAATGACCCCATCTGAGGGGTCAAGAGCTGGTGCGCAGTAAGCAACAGCACTTGAGGGAATTCTGGTCACAGAGAGGACGGAGCCCAAGCGGCCTTGAGCAGCCAATGTGAAATCAGTGGAGGATGTAGCATTGCCTTCCTTAACACCGTGGAAGGCAGCTTTCATGCTCACTTCCAGTGAGGGAACTGAGGCATGGAGATGCGAAGTGAGTCCCAGGGGGACTCCTGTTATGTGCTTCCTTCTTAGTGGGAAGAATGACTGAGTCCCTAGCCAGGAAACACCACAGATCTTCCCCTCGGGAGACTGTGGTCCAGACCTGGAGACAGCACCTCAACCCCCAGTTTGGTAGGACTTTGAGGTAAGACTCCCTCAGCCACTCCTAAAAGTGTCTAGGCAGACACAGAGCAGGGACAGGACTCCTTGTACCCTCAGGCAGAAGTCCCAGCCTGTAACAGCCACCAGGAGTCAGCCCGGCTCCAGGACCAGATCTAGCTGTCACCCTCCCCACATCTCAGTCTCCGCCCAGCCAGAATCCATTGGCTCTGCCCTTTTCACACCCTTCTCAGCTCCATCCCCAACATCCAGACCTGCCACTGCCACCCTGCCTAGGCCGCCCAAAAAAGGCCTTTTGATAGGTCCTGGTCGGTGCCTTTTCCAGAAGCCCCGCCCTCTTCCTGAAGCACCACCTTCTTGCTGAAGCCCCGCCCTCCGGTTTAGCCTCCCTGCTCTGGAAATATTCGCCTGCCCCTTCTCTTAAGATTCTGTGAGTAAAGACTCAGAACCTTTCTTTTCTTTCTTACAAATAAAAACAGCACCCCACCATGGTCCCCATCTTCACATATTTTTTTTTTTAATTGCGTGTTTGACTCATGCAGCCTTCAAGTCTGGTAACGGGGGTCTACGGTCCAACCCTACAGCCAGCTAGAACACACCGATGCCTGTTGGGGGTTTTGTTTCTTTGTTTTGAGACAGGAGCTCACGTAGCCCAAACAGCCTTGAACCTTCTCTGTAGCAGAGGGGATAACTGTGAATCTTTCTGACCCACCTTGTCTCTGCCTCCCGAGTACTAAGATTGCACGCATGCGCATGTATCTCCACACCTGGTTTATGCATCACTGGGCATCTAAGCCAAGGCTGGGTGCAAACTAGACAAACACTCCATCAACTGAGCCGCATCCACAGCCTCCTGCAAGCAGTGTTATTACTGGTTAGACAGGTAGCCTTGGGCAACAGAAGCTTTGCCCCATCACGGCCAGACACCGGGTGTAGAACGCTACCCATTGCAGATAGAGTCCCAACTGGTGGCCCTCACCCTGGGCTCTGAGATGTACTTGGTCTTGGGCCATCCCGAGTAGAGGAAGCCGATTTTACTGGTCCCCCTTAGCTCGGTACAGATCAGCACATTCTGATCTTGAGAATAGCAAGCAGGAAAGAGAGACAAAGTCTGGAGCCGTCAGAGATCTGCCCTTCACACTGCCAGGACCCCAGCCTACTACACCCTCCCTCGTCTTGGAAAAGTCTAAGTCTTGGCAAAAATTTCATTCAACTCTGCTGTCACCTCCTCCAGGTAGGCCCCCCTGATGCTTGTAATTTAGACATTCCTTCTCCAACTCTTCCTATTCCCAGTCCCTGGAGCTTCTTCCCACCGGGCCTTTTCTGGTCTTTGTAGCTTTCTGGGTTGAGCCTCTTAAATGACAAGGATCCTGTCCTGCTCTCTACCTTTGGTCCACAGGCTAGCATATAAATAACAGGATGACAGTATTGGGTAGAATAGCAGCAAGGGTGGTTGAGGGCTCCTAGGAGCAGAACAGAAATGGCCCTGTGACATGCTGGGGGAGCTGAGTGGATTGAATCCAGGGTGGGCTCTGTGGCTTATCCATCATGGTGTTATCTCTATATGTTCAGTGTCTCATCTGGAATGTTACCTGGAATCCCCCATCCCCGTGAGCTCGTACCATGAAAGAACCCTGGTCTGTGTGTTTGGCATTGTGTCACTGCAGCCCCCATAGCCCTTCCCTCCCTTCCTTGGCCGTTTGTCTGGGTGAACACACTTGTGAGTCCTGACCACAGTGACCTGCAGGCTGCTCTGTAATTGTGAGATGGTGATTAGCTTGCTAATGTCTGCTCTTGACTGGATGCTTGGGTCCAGGCTTATAAAGAAGTACTAAGTGGGGCTCACAATGTCAGAGGGTTTTTTGGAACTCTTACCAGTGCCAAGATCACTGACTTTCAGATGCTCTCTGGAAAGGCAACTGGGGACTAGTCTAGGAAATTGTGGAGAAATGACTTCTAGATGTCCCATCCACTGTGCCGCCCATCCCTGTGTGTACTCTCCCAAGCTGCATTGCATCATTCTGCCAATTAAATGACATCAGCAATGGACAAAAGATGAGGGCACAGGACTGTACTCTTTAGAAGCTGTGGGTCTTTACCTCAGGGGACATAGTCCTCTGTCCTTGCTCTGGTCACAAATATTTTCATGGGTGTGTGTGTGTGTGTGTGTGTGTGTGTGGTTACCTCAAAAACTATGGCAGAGTAGTATGGTTATAGTTATCTACTGCTCATTCTCACTGGTAGTAGATCTGTTTCTTCTGTAGGCCTCTTGAAGGGTTTAAAACACAGAAAGCAGAAATGACAGACTCTAAGGCACTGCCAGGCAAAGGGATGGTAGCCCAGCTGTCAAGCCTGGCACCTGGAGTTACAGAGAAGCAGCTTCTTACCGGGTGTGTGTGTGGGGGGGGGTTGCAGGATACAGGGAGACATGGTAGCAGGCACTGAGCCTCACAAAACACATGCCTGGGCATGGGAGCATCCTTCATTCACTGAATTTCCAGAAGCTCATAAAGATGTCTAGCCTCCAACCCACACATGCTCACATGGATGAGAAAGGAGAAAGGCAGTACCACCCATCACACACAATAGAATCAAGCAGTACAGTGAACGCCCCCTCCTGGGCACACATGTAGGAAGTAGTGGGTTGTTGCTGGCAGCCCCTGGGGTGGCGGGGGGAGGGCTGTGAAAAATGAAAGGTCACTGAAGAACTATGGGCGGGCGGGACAAACTGTCACCTCTAAAGACTGGCACCAAGGCCTGGGTGGATCACCTGGAGCCTGTTTCACACGGTTTGCTGAGTCTGCCAGGTGCAGGTGAAGCAGTCAGGGGAACAGAAAGTCCCATTTCTGCCTGGTTGAAAGGCCTGGGTCTACCTGCTCCTCTCACACCTCTGCCCTTAAGCTGACACCACACCCATGGAGTGGCCAATGCATGCGCTGGGCTGCAGGAGTCACATGGGGTCAGGCTTTTCTTCCCATCAGGTTTTACTTGTCTTGTGAACTTTGGACCCACCTTCAGTCCCCTCTGGAAGTGCCCTGAGGGTGGGACATACATGGTTTTTCTCCCTGTCAAGCTCCTCGGGCTTAATGTCCCTGTGACCACAGCTAAAGGTGGGTTTGAATGACTTTGTAGAGAAAATGAAAAGATGTCCTGACCTCCATGGCATAGGAAAATGAGGCAAAAGCCAACACCCATATGTGGCACAGCTGTTCCTACGACCTCCCTTTGGACTTTTGGCTGTATTGGAACATTGGAGCTGGAGTCAGGGTGGAAGTGCCATGGCCTCAAACTGAAACATAGCTCCCTGTAGCATTCAGAAGCAGCTTCCCGAGCTACAATGGGCACCTGTGCTCCAGGGGACCCTTATGTCAGGAGGAAGGACTCTGCCCTTGTCCTTGATACTGGCCTCTGTTTGGAGTCTGTTATTCGATGTGTTTGGGAACATGGAGTTTAACTTAATGGGAAAGCTGAGGGATGATGGGTGACCTGTTGGGTACATGGGAGGAGGTGGAGCTGGAGGTCAAGCTGAGCACCATGGACAGGGACACGGGCATTTTTATCGTGAGATGATGAGATCACCCAGACAGAACGTGATTTTATGGTGATCAGCTAGAGAGTGGAAGGAAGGAGGCTCAGTGAGGGAAGAGGGACCGGGTCCTTGCCTCCAGCACACCCACAGCTTACAGCAGGACTTGAGTCCCACCTGGCATAAGGAGGTGTGTGCGGCAGTGTGACTCACCCTACAGCCACAGCATGTCTGTGTTTCCAGGTTCTCTCGGGTGTATTCATCACACCTTGTCCTAGCCTTGTGGGCCCAGAATGACTGGGACAGAATGAGTTGAGGTTGGCACAGAGTGCCCCATGGCAGGCCTGTGAAATCCCCAGCTCCAGCTTTAAAAAGTGGGAATAACTCCTCATGATCAGTGATGACCCCCCCCTTCCCCCAGGGACTGGCAGTTCCCTTGGCATCCCTCAGACCCAAATTTTCTTCTCACAATGCCTGCCACTTATCATAAACAATGAGGAGTCACAGTTGGCCTCGCAATGGCCACAAGGGACTGGTGGGCTCTGAACCCACTTCAGAAACTCAAGTGCAGTGTATGTCTGATGGATGTGACCAAAAAAGAAATGTTTAAAAAGAACTTGGGAGTTAAATTTGAATTCCACATAAGCTGTGAACTGTTCTTACTGTGTTTCAAATATCATACATATATTTATACTAAGCATTTGTTCATTTACTGGAAATTTTTATCCAACTGGTGGCCGTCCTATTGGCTGGCAGCCCTGCTTCCCATAGGCTCCAGCTGTTGAGGACATGTTTTGGAGGATGAAGTCAAGCCTGCCAGTGGCCTGCAAGCTCAGTGGCTGGGGCAGAGGCACATTACCTCAGTCACAAGCTTGGGGAGACGCTTTCATCTGGAAGCATCCTGGGCCTCCCCTTCCATGCTGAGAGCGATGTCTCCTGAGATGCAGCTCCAGCTCTGGCTTCCCTCCAGCTTCCTTATAAGACATCCCCAGGTGAACCCCTCCCTGGGAACTTCTAGGGCTAATTATGCCACATCAGGCCACAAAATGAGTTTTGCAAAGTGGCCTAAGCCACAACGGAGCTGCTGTGCAACCTAATTATAAAACTCACTGTGCTAGAAATCTCAAGGCAGAGCAACTTGGACATGATGGAGCTATGCTTTATGCTCATAACTCAAAGAGCTTGTTTAAAAAACCAACTGTAAAACCATTTAATTACTTGGTTTTAAAACCAGCCATGTGGAAATTATGTTTCTTCAATGTGCATTTTGGATACGATTTCTGGCAAGCTAACTCTGTGGTGGTTCGTAGCACTCTGGGCTCCCCAAAGCAACCTTCCTGTGCCTTACTTGAGGTCCTTGTATAACCCACTGAACCTCTTAGCAGAGGTGAGGAGCCGGGGCCCAGAGACAAGGACCAGCAGTACCTAGAACAACAGCTAGTGAGCAGGAGGCACAACGAAACTTGAAATATTTGATGATGAACCTTACTTTCTCTAACTCTCCATTTAGCCATCTATCCATCCACCGTTCCACTCTTCTACCCATCCATACATCCACTCATCCATTCATCTACTCACCCATCTGTTCACTCACCTACTCATCTATTTTTCTACCCACCAAATCCACTTACTCATTCATTCATTCACCTACCTTTCCATCCGTCCATTCACCTAGCCACATATCCACCCACCCAAGTATCCACCCTCTACTCTCCCACCTATCAATCCATCTACCCATTCACTCTTTACTTGTCAACTCGTTTATCTACTCATTCAACCATCTTCTATCCATCCACCATCCATTCTTTTAACCTTTCCACCTATCCACCCAGCCACTCATATCTTCGCTGTCCATCCATCTACCCATCTACCCATTTATCCACCCATCCATCCACCCTCTATCTACTCATCCACCCATCCATATATCCAATTATCTACTAATTCACCCATCCATCTACCCATCCATCCAGCCATCCATCTACCCATGTATCCATCTGCCCATCTATCTACCCATCCACCCGTATATCTATTCATCACTCACTCTCTGCTATTGATCTGTAGAATCAAAGCCAGTTGACTGTATTGTTTATTTGTGTTTCTATTCTCCCATCTGAATATTTACCTATACATATATACACATACTACACCTATATGTATGCATATATATGTGTGTATATATGTTCATCCATCTGTCCACTTATCATCATGCATTATTATCTGCCTGTATATTTATCTACTCACTGCTTATCCACACACACACACACACACACACACACACACACACACACACACACCCACACACACACACATCCCTCCATCCACACATATGTACACCTACCCCTTTATGCACAATCGCACAGTAAGCTTTAGGCTTCAAACAGCTCTTCCTGAACCTTGTTTCTGGGCAAGCAGAAGTGGAGTGAGTACCATCTGCTCTCTGGCCCTGAGCTGTCAGGACAGGGAGACTCTGAAACCAATGTTCAGAAGAGAATGTCCTAAAGTGGAGGATTGAGAACTGTTGGTGCTCAAGGTGGGAATTGGGCATAAACAGGGAGGGCAAGATGCTCTGTGGAGGAGTGCCGTTTGAGTTACCCACTGCCGTGTCTGAAAGAGAAGAGAATGACATTTGCTCTGAAATTCAGGTTCCAGATCCCACGATGTTGGTTTCTGTGTCTTGGGAAGTCTCCTCATCTTTGAAGGCAAGGGGAGTCAGACTTCCTCAGTGTTACCCACCAAGCCCCTCAGCTGTGCCTTGCCTTCCCACTCTTGCCCTCCCTCAGAGATTCCTGGGGAGGAACAGGGGTGCTTCTAATCCCCCAGCTTTTCGTCTGTCCTTTGTGAGCTCACCATCACCACTTCAGATACCACCTAACACCCCAGGGCTGCCCAGCCCCAATGTGCCCCTCAGATTCCAACCTTCCTCATGACATCTCTTCTGGTGGCCCACTGGCTTCTTGAGATCTTCATCTTGTAACATTCTTGTCTGGTCCTGTGACAACTCCCCAAAGGCAACTCAGAAAGCATGTGCTCTCATGCAAAGGCTACTGTCCCCTTTCTCCCCATCCCTGCACCCCACATCAAGTGTGTTCTCTTCATCTTCACTGGATGGCAAGTGTCTATTATACACATTGGCACAGTAAATGGCCAGGGCATCTGTGGCTCCTGCTGCAGGCCTGTGACACAGAAATGGGAGTTCTTTGCCTTGTTTAACACTCTTTGTGGAGACCAGGGATGGGAGTTTATGAGTGAAGGTCCAGGTCCATGGTGGTGTCTCTTTCGGGCATATACATTCCTATCTCCGAACTGACAGGAAGCCAGGTCAGTTGTCCTCTGTCAATCAATCTGATGATTCCAAGTACCTCCCCAAGCACTCTTCCCCTTCATGTTGCCCCTGAAGTCAGCCTACTATTCTAACCCACCATAAGTGAGAACAGGCATCCACATGACAAATCAGAGACACGAATCTGCTCCATCCTGCTGTGACACCATCCACTGCTGCCCATGAAGAGACTCCTAAGTAGTCTCTGAAGGCTTTGCTGGCACTGTGACCAGGCCCTGTGAGATGTCAGCAGATGCTCAGTTAGAGCCTGATCAATGAGGGTAGTATGTGGAAGTGGAACCGTGTGTGTGTGTGTGTGTGTGTATGTGTGTGTGTGTGTGTGTGTGTGTGTGTGTGTGTGTATGTGTGTGTGTATGTGTGTGTGTGTATGTGTGTGTGTGTGTGTGTATATGTGTGTGTGTGTGTGTGTGTGTGTGTGTGTGTGTGAATACATGCACTAGGGCAGTGATGATGAATTCAAAAGTGCAGAACATGTTTTTCCTGAATTACAAAGATCTTTTGCTGAACAAAATCTTACAGAAGCACACAATCAATAAATCAGATCAAAGGCAAGCAGTGTGGCTGTGACAAGGCTTGGGGCTGGAAACATTGCTTTCTGGACATCCCTGTCACCTGCTTACCCACACTCATAGAGTTGGGTGCCCTCAGGGAAGTGTGTTGACCTCTCTGGAAAACAGAGATCATGAGTTTCTGCATCATGATCTTGGCAGGGCCAAGAGTGGACATGGTGAAGTGGTTGGGCACCTAGTAACAGTGAATCACATCTATCACTTTGTCTTCAGTGTATTAATGTGGTTGCTGCACCTGAGTTCTACACACTGTCATATCTTCCCAATGTCACAGCAACCCTATGAGCTATAATTAGCACAGTTGGGATCAATTAAAACTAGCATTTTGGTAAAGAGTACTCACCCTGTCCTGAAGCCCAGTTCTTCTTCCCTGGGGTACTCCAGAGGGAGAGGTGCCTAAAGTGGCCTTACTTATGGAAGGGCCAGTGTGGTCCCTGCCAGGCTGTGAGCTTCCTTCCTGTACCCTTCCCCAACTCCAGACTGAAGCTCAGTGAATGGAAGAGACAAAAGAGAGGCTTCCCAGTGTCTTCTTGCTTTCCAAGGGTTGAGTTGAGGCTTCCATGGGTCACTGAACTGATTCCAGGCCACATGGATGTACACAGCTAGAGTTCAGCTCAGGTATGCTGGCTGAAAGGCTCTCCCTCTGCTGGGATGACACTGTTAAGGAGAAAAATGTCCAGGTAAAGATAGGAGGCCTCCAATCATCAGGAGCATTCAAGCAAAGCTCAGGGATACAGGTGATGCTTTCACATCATAAACCATGGGGTCCTGGTTAGTCTCAGCCAGCTCCATCTCTGCAACTCAGTCGGGACCTAGCTTCGGGTATCACTGAATTTTGGAGGAGGTTGGAACCATTTTGCCTTACCCGCTTCTCATCCAAACCCTGCCTTGACCTCTGTTCTATGCCTGTGGGAAAGGCCATCACCTCTGGGTACAGAACAACACACACCTTCGCTATCAGAACACCACCTATTCGACCAGATCTCCTGTCTTGCAATCTCCCTGCAGTGGCTGTGGGTCCTGGGAAATCTCCTCCAGAGCCCTCTTCTTGAGAATGTTAATGATGTCACCATTCCCTTCCGAGCAAGAAGGAAGTGACAAAACACAGGGCCACCGCCACTGTTCAGGTACTATAGATAACATTAGAAGTCACACCTTTCTATGAATACCAGTACCTCAGCTTCATAACCACTAGAGACCAGAGACACCAGCACTCCATGATTGGCAGTTACTAAAACCCCACCACTGTCTAGTAATATACAGACACCAATATATTGCTACAGACTAATGCCTTGAGACATCACCATTAATATTCAGTGGACTCAGAGACCCCAGTGATGAGGCTTGGCATGGTGGCACATACAGAAAGTTGGTGGGACCTCCCATTCTCACCATGCGTGAGCTCTTGGTGTACTGTCCTGTCCTCATCCTTCTGGTCTGTGCATGGTCCTTTCCCGTCCCTACCCTATCTCTGTGCGTCATCTCTCTGCCTTCCTCCCTGCCTTTGCCATGGAGGAGATGCAGACACACGTGTGGCTTGGTGCCTTTCTGTCTGTCACCCGGAATGACCCAGAATTCCTCTCTGTAGACTCAGGCCGGCCTCTCCCATCCTTTCCACAGCTCTGGGAAGTGTTTTCCTCTCACTTTATGGCCTCCTCATCACCTTGCTGCTAGATGGGTCTCTTGGCCCATCCACTCTATGCTAAAGCACCGCCTGACAGCATAGAGCTTCCTGGCTCCCCCTTCGTTAAGGGGCTGAGTCTTCCTTTGAATCCACAGTTGCTTGTTTCTGCCTGTCTGTCTGCCTGTCTGGGCCCATGAAGCCCTGGGTCTGGGCTGTACTTACTCTCCAGCTTGGTTAAGGTTGGACACAAGGGCTGGAGGACACCCTGTGTATGACCTTAGGTGGGTGTCAGAGTGACTGCCTGACTACATGGCCAGGTATTAGGATTTGGCTCTCTAGGACCTGTGTGTTGGCCATCTCCAGACACTTGAAAACGTTGGTTTTTAAGGAGGAAAGTTTTGTGTAGCTCACACTTCAGAGGCTCATGCCCATTGGCTTTGCTGCTATAAACCTGTTCTGACTCAATATATCATGGTAGGACCTTGTCACAGAGGCGACTTGTTTACCCCATGGTGACAAGGAAGCAAAAAGAGCAAAAGTCACACCCAACAGCCTCTTTTCAGAGTCCACTTCTACACAGATTGAAGATCAAGCCTCCATCTTAGAGAGACACTAAATGCCTGCAGGGGCTGACTCACTTCAGCAGAGCACCACTTAAAAGATGCAGAAAGCATCTGTCTAGTCCTGGTACACAGTACATAAATAGGAGGACACTGCTGTCCTGGATATGGTTGAAGAGATGATTTTTATTGTAGATATGAGGGGAGAACACAGCCAGAAGCATCTGGAAGAGTCCAGACTGAATATGGCCAGCAGAATAGACCAGCTCATGAGAAGCAAGAGAGAAGAAGAGTTAGAGTTAGTGACAAGGAAGGGGACCAGGAGTCAAGCAAGAGTGGGGTGCCAAGGGCAGAACCAAGGTGTCGCATGGCCAAAATATCAGAGTTATGTAGGAATCAGTAGCTGGGGGAAGGGAAGCTCGGGGGCTGAGGAGGTTTAGGAAGGGGGGGGAGGTAGGAGGTGCTGAGACTCTATAACAGACACTTGCTATGCTGAGAGGGACCAGCATCCAGATTCGATATATTAACAGGCGCCTCATTTAGCCATTTGTCCCGGGTTTCTTTGAGACCAATACACAGTAAGTGTAAATCCAAGCCTCACTATTTTGTCACTTGTGTGGTCCATGCCGAATGATCAGTGTCACTCAAGGTATCCACTGTGACTGGAGACTGGGGTTTCCCTATATACGGTTCTTTCTCAGAAGCCACGCTGTAAAGGCCTAAGAGGAAACTGTGGTAAGAAATTGTAAGAGTCAGTCAGGAAGCTGAGATAAGGGCCTAACAGGGATTAACAGGAAGTTGTAGTGTGGGCCATTCAGCTATGTCCTCACTGGGTTCTCTGAGCAGTTCCTAAGTGGGCATGCAGGGCAACTGGCTCTGAGGTTGCTGTCACCTGCTTCTAGGGACAATGTCTAGCTGAGGCAGCACTTTAGCCACCTGGAGTAGTGATGACAATGACATCTTAGCCTCTGGTTGTGAATATTTGACTAGCAAGTCTTAGAGGCCCTGCCATTCCCACAGTGCCACCAATACCCTAGCAGAGGCACAGTCAGCACTGCAATGTCAGAATATTATCGGTGCTGCCATGCATTCCCTCGTCTTCCGTTGTTCAATTAGGGCAGATGAATGAATAAATTGTTCCCTGATTTGATCTCACACAGTTAACACAACTGTCCTGATAAAAGACAATCTTGCAAAACACAGTCACTCCAGAGAATTCCCCGTCCTCTGCACTCTGCCTGGGCAAATGGGCTTCTTTGCATTGTCTGCGAAATGCCTTCAGACAGGCAAACAAACGCAATTAAACCACATTCCCTCCAGGGCCTCCATGCACAGCCCTTCAGAGAGCAGAGGCCTCAACAATGGCCCCGCCGTGAGTTTCATGTTATTGACAAGATTACCCATAAATCAAGGTTGTAGAATGTGGGTTGCGAGTTGTTTTTATGTCTCCTGAAATATGTCTGCCTTCTTCGATGGCTATCGATCAGGTGCCAGGTTTCAAGGCAGTCCCTGGCTAAGAGGAAAGCATGCCTCTCCTCTCAGTTCACACGTGTGCCCAGGGATGTTTCTTGGTGTTTCAGCAATTGTGAAGTCAGTAATTAAAGCTGAACCAGCCCTTAGCTGACACTCAGTTCTGTGATTGTATCTCAGAGGCCATTTTAATAAATCAACACTGGGTACGCATCAGTACATGTGTTCACGCAGAGGCAGATGGCTGCTACAGCATGCAGAGACATCCATGAGTATGAGAGCATGTGGTTGTATGACCCTAGACAAGTTACTTCCCCTCCAGGCTCCTGCTCCTCTGTCTGAAAGAGAAACAAGGGCATCTCCCACCGGGGCTGCTATAAAAGACTTGGACTTGTGTTTGTGAATGCATCCTGCCCAGAGGATGGGGATTGTGCTCTTCTGGTCACCATGGTGATCCTAAAACTCCACACAACCCTGTTGCGGATAAGTAAAAAGAATCCTGTGTATAGCACCTCCACAACCCAAGCATCCTGCCTGCATCCTGTCAATCACCATATGTGGGCCCATTTCTCCCCCTCCCCTCCTTCATAAACTCTGAAGCAACCTCTCTCAGGGTTGGTGGCTTGAATGAGACCCTCCCCTCCTAATCTCGGGCCTTTGAATACTTTGTTCCCAGTTGGTGGCACAGTTTAGGAAGGTTTAGGAGGTAGGACCTTGTTGAAGGAAGTATATCACAGGAAGAGCTTTGAGAGATTGAAGTCTTCTGCCTCTTCTAGTTCTCTGTCTCTCTCCATGCTTGAGGTTCAGAATGTGAGCCCTCAGCTTCCTGGTCCCACAGCCATGCCGTCACTCTGCCATCAAGGACTCTGACCCTCTGGAAATAGAAACCCAAATAGACGTTGCTTTATCAAAGTTGCCTTGGTCATGGTATTAATTACAGCAACAGAAAAGTCACTATTATACCAGGTAAGGATAATCAGGGTGCCCTGCTGAGGACTGACTGTGTCCCTGCTTCTAGATAGACAAGCAGTACCACCCATCCCATCTTGCTGTAGTCTGCTAGCTCCTGGTAGATTGCCTGTTTGTTCATGTCTGGGAGTGGCAGGCACATGTATGCCACAGTGCACATATAGGGGCCGCAGCACAAGTTAACTGTTTCCTCCCTTCCACCTTGGTCCCAGGGATCAAATTCAGGTCATCAGATTTGGTCAAGTATTTCTATGCCCTGAGTCTTCTCATCTTCCAGCACCCTTGGTAAATTTCTAAGACACTATAGCAGTTCACAGCTGGGGGTCGAGGACACCTTAATCCTGTTGTGAACTATTCTACACAATGGGAGATCAAATCGCTTCCGGAATCATGCTGTGAACAGGTGTCATCTGCATCCTGCCCCAGCATATTTCCATTTTGTCACCTTGATGGGAAAATGAATTCTCTAGCTCACAGCAAGCTCTCATGCTGCTGGAAGAGAATGTCATGAGGCAGCCAAGTCCTAGGTCTCATAGGTCAAAGATGAGAAGTCAAAGACATCAGCCCAAAAGACAGGGCCCTGTGGTGTGTGCATTGTTCAGCAAGCAAGGAGAGAATGGACCACATCCTGGTATTTGACTAGTACAGAAGGAGTTTAATATTGAGCCCCCAAGTCTTCCCTACTTGGAAGAGTTGTACCTGTATCGTGAGACCCTCAAAGACCACCAGGGAGCTGGATTCTGATGCAAACATACAATGGTCAGTTTATTCTTTTGAACTCGGACAGGTTCAAACCCATATCAAAACCCTATGTTCTGACACAGTGGAGGAATTTGGCCCTGAGCTCAGGGGTGAGAGGATTTTTAAAGAAAAAAAATTATGTAAGTGGGGTGTTACATGTCTTGGCAATTCAAAATTGGGTAAAGGGGTACAGAGTAGAGTAATTTTTAGAAACTATTGGTTAACTTTTGGCATGAAAACAAGTTTTGAATCTATTAGCTGTCGGGTGCGTTCCTGAGATTTTTCCTAGATTCTTAGACCTGGGCCTTGCCATCAGGCACTAAATGGTCTTTCCCTGAAATTAAGTTTTGTAAAGGTAAATCTAGGCCTTCACAAAAGATAGGACAGCTGGAATGAAGGTCATGGGCTGAGGTGAAGGTCATATGTTAGGATGACTGTCACAGGCTGGAGTGAGGTCATAGGCCAGGGTGTGAGAAGGTCAGAAACTACTGTCCATTTTCCCAACTGTCTTCTCACTCTGTGCTGTGCTGATCCTGGGACACTGGTGAGGCCTTGGGCCAGCGCAGAGAATCTATGGAAGATCAGTGACCTTCTATCCTCTCTGGCATGCTGACTTTGTTTGAAGTCTCATGTAACTAACCCGCCTGGCTCTATGGGCCTTATCCTCTTGTGTACCCAAGGCCACATCTTAGGGTAAACTATCTCCCAGGGTTTACCAAACAGATGGCCACATCTGCCACTCCAGGGATCACACCTGGGGATGCCAACTCCTTCCCCATCTGCAAGACTTGGGAGATGAGAAGGCACTGGGCTGGAGAATTCTTATTACTCATAACTTACTCAAGCCCAGATGAGATTCTAGCAGGTTCTAGTTTCAGATTTGGGGGTGGCTGCCTATATCTGTCTCTACTGTCTGCCTCTCCAGTCGTTGAAAACAAGTTTCCTGAGGTCCCAACTGGCTCCATCTGGCTGGCCAGGAACATATTGAGGGGGAGGGTGTTCAGTAGACAGGTGACATCAGTCTTGAGGCTTGGGCTGGCAGTCCCCCAACACATACACACAGTTACACATATATACATAACAGAGAGGGATGAAGGTCTGTAGGGCTGCCAGGCATTGCTCTCTCTGGCAAGCAAGGATGACATGTACTTTCTCTTGTTTTCTGTAAACCCTACATACGTGATTGTAATGCAATGTGTGTCACTGGGGCAGGCTGTGCCTTGACACTACTCTTTGGGAGAGATGGGCTGAAAGATTCATGGCAGAAAATGGAACAGGGAGGTGGCAGTCAGAATCTGATTGTCAGAGAAACCACAAGAAGCCTCCAAGGGATGCAGTCACAGGGATACATCAGACCAGAAGGTCCAAACTGGTCTCACGGTCCATAGCAGACAGGAAGGAGATCTAACTAAATCTGGAGCCCAGAGAGGCACAGGAGGCTCTTAAGTAGTCAGAATTCCTGAAATGACCAAGGGAACAGGAATACAGCCAATAGGTCCCACCCAACCTGCCCCACCTCTGCCAGGAGCACTCCAGAACACAGAAGTGTTCTCTCTCTCTCTCTCTCTCTCTCTCTCTCTCTCTCTCTCTCTCTCTCTCTCTCTCTCTCTCTCTGCCTGAGGAACAGAGGTACTTTGGAGGAGGGGTTCACTGCAATAGAGGCTCAGGACATGTGTGTGCATAAACAGAGTGATCTTAAAGGAACCCACTGACCGGGGGGGGGGGGGGGGATCCAGGGAGCTTTTCATACAATCAGAAATCCATCCCTAACAGTTTGGTGACTTGTAGACTTCTGGTAGCCATTTCTGGCCTTTGGGATGGGGAGAGAGGCCTTTGTAGAATCTTCTGTTGTTTCAAGACCCCCGGTGCTTGCTAGTAGCCTTCCAGACCGAGGCCACCATGCCCTAGGCCTTGGCATTAGTTGGGCAGTGCAGAGAAACATTAAAGAGAGCAGCTGGTGCAGCCAAGCTAACAGCAAACTTTATATACCAAGACCTGGCCCCTCTGGCCTCAGCATCCTCTCTGAGAAAGAAAGTCCACAGAAGAACCTTGGCAGGTATGCTGTGACTGTTCGATACCCCTTTCCTTATCCCATACTCCTGACCCTGTGCTGGGCCCTGCAGTTTACTAGCCTTCCCTGAGACTCACTCAGGCTTTAAATTGCCCAGCCATCAGTCAAATGAATGTGTCAGATATTTTTCACAACGTATTTGAACATGTTGCCTCTGATTTTAGGAAACCCAGCCTCACAGCCCCCAGGACCTACCTCAGGTACCATATGTCTCCCCCAGAATAGTAAGCAGTAAAAATACACCGTTGAAAATAGAGTCTGCTTCTCAATTTGGAAATGCAATCTGCCCGCCTCTGCCCGGGAGCTTCTAATTGATTTGCTTTTTGTCCCGGGATTTCCATCCTTGTCAGCGTGTTCTCTTCCCTCTTTCCTGGCTCACTCTCCATTCCAAAGGCTGAAAATAGACTCTGGTGAGATTGCCGGGCCCTTGACCTCTCTCAGCTCAGGGTCGCCTAGGCAGACCCCTTGGGCTCACCTGAGGCTGTGGTGACTGGAGCTCAGGGTTCTTACTCAGTAATGAAGTCACAGCATCTTCTCAGTGCCAGCTGAGTTGTTTGGGCTGGGATGTGGATATAGCAATTAGACCTAGCTTTGCCTGTCTCTGTGTGTGGAGGTTTCTCTAGAGAGGGCACAAAGGGCGACAGGGTGATGGTACAGGCGACTTTGGATGAGGGTCAGGAAGCCACATGGACTCTGTACCAGGGAGGATCTCCTGGTAGAGGCAGCCTCTGGAAAGAGCCTCAGTGGACAGAAAGCTGTTTGACGAACAGTTTGACTGGTGTGGGACCTACTGCAGGTAGGGCTTCATGGCCTAGGAGTTTGCACTCAGAACGTTTGAAGGGAGCTACGTTTGTTTGTTCCTATGTGGTCTTGAATCATGGTAGAAGTTCAAAGTTAGCATCTCAGTCACCAGAGTCGGGATATCTGTATCCTCTTGTGCATCTGTGCAGGGAGCAGCACATGCCCAGAAAGGCGAGGTAGCTTCTGCGTCTGCTCACTGAAGAAATATGGAACTGGGGTGATTAATATAAGAGTCTGGGATAGAGATGGGAGGTGAGCCAGGGACTCTGCTTTTGGAACCCTGCCCCATTACCTCAATACCCTGGACTGTCAGTCAAATCTACCCATTCAAGGCCCACGTGTGTGTCCTCCTTAGAGAAAGCCCCCTTCTTGCTCATGGTTCAGCAGCCATAGAAGAGTGAGTGAATGAATGAATGAATGAATGAATGAATGAATGAATGAGCTTTCACTGGTGTGTGTAACTGGGAGCAGAGAGGAGGAAGAAGTGAGTGAGACTTTCTGACTGTTGGCCTCTAAGGTACTTGAATATTCAAGAGGATGCTCCCCCAAAGAGAAAACAAATACAGGATCCTATGGGAGTCCAAGTGGAGGATTCCTCCATCCATGCATGCATTCTATCCCCTATTCATCTAGGATGGAGCAGTTGACAGCCCCACCCACACCTGGGCTGGTGGTCACCGGGGGTATGAAATAAGAGTTGCTTAGAGCATGCAGTCCAAACGGGAGGCCTATAGCAAACAGTTGCTGTTTCAGAATGCATCGTGGGAAAGAGCCTTAATGAAGAGCATATGGATTCTGGGAAAAAATTAGCCAGACCAAGGGTGTATCCAGAGCCTGGGGTGGAGAAAGGATGTTAAGTAGGTGTTTGGTGAGCCCATTTTCTATCTTGTCCAGGTGTCTACACATAGTTCAGATTATCTAAGAAAGGGCGAAAGGATATGCCGAAGGGACCCAGGGAGGAGCTGAAAGTTTCTGAGAGCTACAGCTGGATGCTCTGAGCAAAACGGTTTATGAATTACAATGCAGAATGTAAAATAAATATTCATGAGCCTCCGGTGATATAACTGAATGAGTAAGTAAATATCAGGGGAGATGAGGCTAGTTTTAGTGCAGAATCCAGTCACTTCATAGCTGTTTCCGCTCTCGGGAGGCGGGATGCTATCCCATCCCAAAGAGCATAGTCACCGCAGAGACCTGCCAGCATGGCACAGAGACCACAGCATGTCCTGGTGACAATACCTCCCTCTGTGATCTAGCAAACCCCGTTGCAGTGGTGTTAGCTGGAGGATCACAGGAGAATGTGGGAAACATAGTAGTACTGAGGCTCCCTGGAGGCACCCCTGCAGGAACCAATCTGCATGCCTCTCCCTGATGCCACATAATCAAGCAGGGGAAGCTAAAACTGTCCCTAATAGGATCCAAGAAGACCTGGCCAGCTAATCCAAAAGGTCTGGGACAGAACCAGGAAGCCAGTGATATCTGAGTCCACTGTGGTGGTTGGACAATACTCAATGGCCGACATCAGTGCCCTCATTGTGACAATGTCACATCTTCTACCTGAAGCCACTACAAATACGTTTATTTAAGTACATTCTGGAATTCTAACTCTGCACTTAAAATTGACCTCTGCTCTGGCTTCCTCCGAGGCTTCGGGTGTTCTCTATTGTCACTCATTCCTGCTTACTGGCACATCACATGCTGTTGTAGAGTGCCACATATTTATAACCTGGTCACTGCAACACAGGGAATGGTATCCATCGACCTGTGTACTCACCCTGTATCTACTCTTAATACCACTCTGCACCCCTTCCCTGAGTTACTCTGCTCCTCTGCACTGGCAGGCTCATCTCTTTGTCTCTGTTACAGAGAGTCTCTCCCAGGCTTTCTTTAGCAGAGATAGTAGGCTTTGTGCTGGAGGAGACTAATTAATGTTCCCAGGGAGCTCGTTAAGATTTCTTGGAAAGAAAGCATGATGGGATTATTATCGGCTCACTTAGAGCGGAGCAAGAGCTCTGTGCAGCCCACTGATCCTCACTGGCCCTTCATTGTCTTCTTGAAATACGCTTGACCTCTGAAAGGCCATTGAAGCAGCATCCAAACAGAGTCTGGTCTCAGTGCCCTGCATCCTCCTGGGAGCTGTGTGTTCCTTAACTATGCTGCTTCCCCCACTCCAGCTCTGGGCCCAGCATAGTTTCTCTTCCACCATTGCACCCTGCAGGGCGTGTCAGCTGCTTAAACTCTGCTTAGACAAGCTTATCTACCGCCTACCCTAAGTTCTGGCTTGTAAGGAACTCCCCAACGCCCCCTTTCAACTCCGAGTCCTTCTGTTATCCGCAGTATGAGGTCAGCGGCTCGGTTACCTTTCTTGACTATTTCATGAAGTAGAGAAGGGTCTCACGTGACCCAAAGGAAAAGGTATCCATGAAGACTCAGCAGCATAAAAAGAAATTTAAGAGATGGTGGGTCAGGTAGCCACCCAGTACACTGGAAGGCCTCATACCAAGGTTCCTCGAGGGTCCTGGATACCACATAGCTTGGTTCTGTGGTGACTTCTCCTGGAGAGGTTTTGATGAGCACAGTGTAGAGCTTCAGACCACCTGGTTACCAAGCTTCACCAGCCAGCTTCAGAGCCACACAAGACCTGCGATGCTCATCCAGCCTGTGGACCTTCCTGTCACCTTAGCATCCATAGAGGGGTATGGTGTACACATCGAAGGGATGTGGCATTCTTCATAAGACCAAGCTGCCAGAGTCTCCCAAATGGCCCATGTCTGTGAGTCTCTTGGGGACCTTCCTCCAGCAGAACCAAACTTATCTTGTGGAAATGTAAACCCAGATGCCCCCTCCCCTACTTCATCCTGAACAGAGCTCCTACCACAGCTAAGGATATATGTGACAGGGGCTAGTATGAGCTGTTCTCTCAGGGCAGAGGCTGGTCATCTAAGGGAGGGTGTACTGGACTCCACTCCAAATGCTCAGGGGATCATTGTTCACCTGCCTCTTCTAGCACTATGTGTCCAACAGCCCCACGTGTCTGTCTCTGTGGCCGTCTCCTCTTATGAGGACGCTGTTGATAGACTTACCCTAGATGTAGCATGGCCTCCTATTGAGGTCCTGCACTTGTCACTAGTAAGGTCCTCGTTGTGACTGAGCTACATCAGGAAGATGCACGGACATATTTTTTTCCACAATATCAGAATGTACTGACTAATGTTCAGTTCACAGGCTACCTCAATTTATTGGTTGCAGTCGCCACCTAGACCTGATTCTCTTGATAGCTGGCCAAGGTGAATACTGGTTCTTTATTCCAATCTTAATTACCAGTATTGACTCTCAGATTGCAGTTACATAGCTAGCACACAGAAGATGTATGTGCACGTGTACATCTTTTTATCTGTGTATCCACCTACCTATCTCTATAGATAGTTGTCCTCTTTTTTTTTTTTTTTGTCACTTTGAGAAGAGATAACCTCAATTGGGAAAATGCCCACACCACATTGGCTTGTGGGAAATTTTCTTCGTTAATGGTTGATATGAGAAAGCTCAGTTCACTATGGTTGTTACCAACTCTGTGCAAGTGGTCCCGGTACTTGAAGAAAACATGCCAAGCAAGCCAGTGGGCAGCATCCTCCATGGCTTCAGCTTCAGCTCCTGCCTCCAGGTTCTGGTCTTTTTTGAGTTTCTGCTCTGACTTTCTTTGATGATGGAGTGTATGACCTGAAAGCTGTACACTAAAAGAAACTCCTTTCCCAGGATGCCTTTGGCCAGTGTTTATCACAGCAATAGAAACAGTCGCTAAAACAGCAGGTTATGTCATGGATCTGCAGGACTAAAGAGGCTGTAGCCAAGTTCAAGGAGTTTGAGAGCCCTAACTAAAGGCATGCAGAAAGCCCATGGGGGTGGAAGGGAGGTCCCCGAAGCATGCTGGGTACTGTGCTTTCAAGTCAGCCACAGGCTCTGGGTCCATCCCACTTCAGGAAAGAGGTGCAGAACACCTGTAAGATGGAGGGCAGGACCAGATCCCGAGGGATAAATAGATGGATGAAAGGATGTCGAGTTATACAAAAAATGGGTGGATGGAGATGGGGACAGCGGTCATAGTAGGCCATATCAATCATGGGGACTGAGTTAAGTGGAAGCCTTCAAGGCAGTTGTGAATTCTCTGCTTCATACTCCTTGATACACATGAGTCAGATGACAGGTCACCACCATGGCGTCAGATGACCTCTTTATTATGGAGTCCAGGTAAGGGAGTTGCACCTTCTCCTCAATCTGCTGTATCTGATAAATTCCTGGCATGCTTTTCCTGGTGTGATATAATACATCCATTTGCTCTGAGGGGTCAGTTTACCTTGATAAATCTCAAAGGTGACCCCTTGTCTGCTTTTAGGAATAGGTCATTTTGCTGGGCAGGCGGTCTTGTTTATATGCTCACCAAGGTACAGTCATCTGCCCCTGTGTTTGTGTTCAAAATAGGTCCAGATGCTACTGGTAAAATGGGCTCTTTACAGTCAGGGAAGAGCCCTAAACCCACTGTTTATACACCGTGGAAGGCCTTAGAGCAGGATGTGCTCCAGACACTCACTTTCCCAGGGGCTTAGTGTATAGGGACATCTTTTCAGAGGACGCTAGTTAGCTGACTGCAGTGACCTTGTGGTAGACCTCAATCAACCCCTCATCTTCCCTTTGAGTTCCATGCTACCCCTGCATCTAACTCAGCATTCTTTCCTTCAGGAAGACACCTCCACTCCCATCATCCACTTCTACTTCCCACATTTGTCTCAGCTCTCTCCAGAGCCTACTCTCTTGTATGGTAGAGACCTTGAACTTTAAAATTTCAGGTCAAGCCTCGGCTCTGCCACAGTGCCTGCTAGAGGGGCCTCCATGAAAGAGTGGGTGGGTAGTGTGAGAGAACAGCCTCTTAGCAGTGACCCCAACTTCAGCTTCACATTCTGTGTTTCAGATCATCCTGGTGAGCTCTTCCCTCGGTGACCGTGAACAGAGCCTCTTCCTCAGCACTGATGAGGGTACCACCTTCCAGAAGTATCCTGTCCCCTTCCTTGTTGAGACGCTCCTTTTCCATCCGAAGGAGGAGGACAAAGTTCTCGCCTACACTAAAGACAGCAAGGTAAGAGGACATAGACATGTGGCCACACAACCCAATCAGAGAAACGCAGGACAGAAGCAGCTTTTCTATCAGTTGGCCAACTGGTGAGGTAGAGCCTTGCTTGAGCTGGGAGGCGTGATCCTCAACTTTGCCTTATTGACATACACATGTGGCCATCTATCGGCACAAGAAGTCTCACACCAGTGGTGAGATACAATAAATGGAGGTGACAGTGAGTGGCTGTTAGCACACAGAGGCCTGTGAGTGGGTAAGGAGATCCTAGATAATGCCAGGACCTTGCCCTCTGCTTCTCCTTCTCTGCCTTAGGCTAGCAGATGCCCAGGAAGAGGGGAACTGGATGGTTTCCTGTAGCCATGGCGGCCAGTGACCACAGATTTGGGGGCTTAAATGTCAAAAACGTGTTTTGTCACAGATCTAGAGGCCAGAAGTGTAAGTTTAGTATCTATGGGCTGAAGTCAAGTGTCCCTGAGACTATGAGGATGGCTGTTTCCCCTTTCCCTGTCCTGGTGAATGCCATGTGCTTTGGGTTATGGTGGCATTGCTGTGTCTTCCAGGACAGCCAGGTTAATGGTGGCATTGCTCCAGGACAGCCAGCATCTCTGTCCATTCTTAGAATGCCCCTGTATGTGTACATGTGCATGCTTAGTGTACCTATGTCCATGACTACACATCCAAACCCTCCCACAGTCCCTGTCTTTCATGAGGACAGAGGCAATTCCACCCCAGGTCCAAAGTCCCATATCCTAAAAAGCACCACCTCTAGAAAGCCATTTAGGGCCATATGAGGGCATAGTCACTATTCTTAAGGATCAGAATATACCTGTCTTGGAGTGGAAAGATAGCCTGCCACCATATCATATAGCAAGCAAGAGAAAGGTCCCAGAAAGGGAGTCTGTCCCTGGTGACAACTATGCAGTGTCTGCCATACTGTGGCTATCAGAGAGAGGAGAAGGAAGAAGAACCACAGCCCCTCCCCTTCTGCCAGCCAGTCTCTGCTCCTGCCTCTTTTGGCTGTACCCAGCCAGATGACAGAACAGCAGCCAGTGAAGATTGTTATTCCTCAGTCCCTGGGGCAGGGACAAGTGGGAGTCCCAGAATAGATTCACCCACGGGCCCATCAACAGATGAATGGATGGATGGATGGTGGATGGATTGATGGATGGATGGTGGATGGATTGATGGATGGATGGATGGATGGATGGATGGGTGGTGGATGGATGGATTGATGGATGGGTGGGTGGGTAGGTGGATGGATGGATGGATGGATGGTGGATGGATTGATGGATGGATGGATGGATGGATGGATGGGTGGGTGGTGGATGGATGGATTGATGGATGGGTGGGTGGGTAGGTGGATGGATGGATGAATGGATGATGGGTGTGGGGGTAATGGATTGATGGGTTAGATGAATAAACATATGTAGCTGAAGTACAGCAGCATAGTCCCACCTTACATGTTTTTCCAGGGTACTGTGTCTCTTCCTTGGAGCTAATATGCAGTTGTGTGTTTCTGTTAATGTTTGATCACAGTCTGAAGCCCACATAAACTAGGGCCGAGATCTCAGAGGGTAGCCATATTAGATTTATATTTCACTGCATTATCTCAAATGTTTTCTGAAAATATATATACTGAGTGGATGGATTATGAATGGACATAGGAAGGGATAGATGGATGGATGGGTGGGTGGAAAGGTGGATGACTGAGGTCATAGGAAAGGATGGATGATGGTTGAGCAAGTGGATAGGTGGTTGGATGGATGGATGGATGGATGGATGGATGGATGGATGGATGAATAGATGGTTGGGTAGATGATTATATGGACAATAGTTGGTTAGATGAAGGAACATATAGATCAATGATAAATTCCCACTACGAGGGATCAGCCAGGTAACAGAGCCCCAAGTGGAGGATGGTGATGACCAAGCCCAGTTTTCCCCAGAGTCCAGCCTCCTTGGCAAGGTCTCACACATTGTCTACTGTCCCTAGCCTGTGGTCGCCTGTCTGTTCCTATCCCTTTTCCTCAGGGCTGCACACCCTTCTAGGTAGTAACAGTGCTACTTAGCCTTCCGTGTAATTAGACCAAAGCATGGCTATGGCGAGTTATTTTCCTGAAGAAATTGACTGTGTTGCAATTACTCTTTAATTTATGGTGCCCTGAAAAATTAATGGAGCTGAAACCTTGGTTATTTTCCTTGGCTCCTCTCCATGATGACAAGGGAAGGAAGGAGGGGACAAAGGCTTAATTGCTATTATAAAAGGAGCGAGGGATTTGGGGAAATTAGTAAGTGATGGCCATCTTGGGTTTTGGGGGGAGCTTGGTGGTCTGTCAATGCTTTTAGATATCCAGGAAGCTGGGTGTGTAGTGGAATCATGCCAACTCTGGCTCTACAAATAGGCTGTTAGCCAGGTGTCTGGACACTGTGCCGAGTGGCAGACATCATGAAGACTTATGGCACAGAGCAACGCACTGGGAATCGGTCCTGGGCTCTTGAGGTGGTTGGGACTCTGCTGGGTTTTGCTGGAATCCTCTGGATGTGGTCCCTGGCTGCTAGGGTGTAGGATGTATCTCTCATCTGGGGAGCATGCTGTTCTCACCACATGGGTGGAACAAAACACAAAAACTCTACCAGCTTCAGCTTTGACCGGAGTCATCCACCAAGCCCTGATAGGCACAGACACGATATCAACAGGATTCAGTTTTTCACTGTCTGACTCCTTTCCCCTGCTCTGCCATCCCTCTCCCCCTCCTCTGCTCCTTCTTTCTTCCTCTTCCCAAATGCCTGCCCTTGCTCTGACAAAGACTCTACCTCTCTCGGGGTGTCCTGCTTCTCTCTGTTCCTTCCTCACTAGGTCATGATTGGAGACACAATCTGAGGTACCTCACTTCAGTCCTGCCAGGCTTCCTGGGTGACAAACAGCATAATTTCCTTCCTGGTCTTAGCAAGCTCCCAAGGCTCCTGGGACCAGGAGACCCTTCCTATGCCGCTCTCTGAGGACTACTCTCCCATCATCATCTCCCTGGGCTCGAACTGTGGACCTGCTTGCTGGCAGAGCCGAGGTTACACATTTGTAGGACAGGGTCAGATTCATGCTGTTTTGTTTGGCTTTTTCTCACTTGTTTTCCTTTTCCAGTCAAGAACCCCTTCTGGATCTAGGGAAACGGGTCAGTCTTCAAAGTGCCTTCTGCCCGAGCATGAGGACCTGAGTCCAGATCTCCAGAAGCTACGTAAACGTAGAGCGGACATTTGCCTCTGCACCCTATAGCTGAGCATGCCCTCTGGGACATGCTGGAGCCCAGAAGTACCCCAGGGAAGGAAGAGAAATGCCCCATCTTGCATTGGCTTCCCAAACCCTGTGAATTTATTCTTCCTCGGACACAGCAGTCTAACTGCAAGGAAGTCAGCACAATGGGAAGCACTAATATCCCACCTATGAAAACAACAAGACATCATGAGGGAGAGATGAAACCTAGGGATCTTTAATGGCGATGCCATCAGCACCCAGGGCAGAGCTGCTGCCCCTCTGGTCTCCTATGAAGGTCACTGATGCGCACTCCTAGGGTGTAAATTTTCTTGACGTGATCATCTCTTTGCTTTGTCTGCACTTTCTCACCTCGCCCCCTTCTCAAGGCCGCAGTGCCTTAAAGCACATTCCACCGCTCTCCTGAGATACACCCTCTGGAGCTGATGTACCATCCTGCTACAGGCTCCCTCATGCAGATTTTAGCTGCGGGAATTAGGGCACCCCTCCGATGCCTGTTATTGTTTGTTTTTGAAGTTTATCTTTTATTAAGCAGAAGTGTTCTATTTCTGCAGCAATTGATGGCAGATAGTAAAATCACTGCTCCCCCCCTCCCCCCATGAGAGAGAGCTGGAAATGCTCCATAAAGTTCTGAAACGGGCATCATAAACACAAGTACATGATAACAATGATAATGACACTCATTTATGTGGAAACTTTGTCGCCAGGCTTCTAAACACTCCCTTCTTGACTGGCTGTGGTGTGTGAGCAGTGCTCTACCAGTTTGCAGGTGAATAAAATGAGTCACGAGGTGGAAAGGAGCTGTCCCCAGTCATCCAGATGACCCAGAGAGAGGGTCAGGGATGACCAGCCATGTTTCCTAGGGACACCGCTTTACCACTGACATACACTGTGAACTCGGGTCTATGGGATGGGAATTGCTGCTTTGTGCGCATGCTTTTATACTGACTGAGGTACTTAACCTCTCTCTCAGCCTTGGTTTTTCTCATCTTGTAAAGATAGAAAAATTGTTCATCTAATGGTTGTGTTGGTGAGTGTGTATGTGCCTAAGTGTGTGTGTCTGTGTGGATATGTGATGAGGAGGGGCTTTCAGTGAGACAGTGTTCGATGTAGATCACAGCCACAGTGAACCATGTGCCTTAGTAGTTGTTAAGACTTAGGTCGGGGCCAGGGCCCAGGGCCCAGTCCAGGGCCTTCACAGGGCACTGGAGTACCTTGCCTGGCTGGCAGTCATCCTAGAGAATAAAACTTCCCTTTTAAAAGCCCTTTTACAAATGGAAGGCAATGCTTTCTTATCATGTGATCCATGATAAGATGGTGTCTGGGCATAAGGTCCAGCTACCTGTTAAGCCTTTTGGCATTCAGCCATGCTTATGTGTCTAGCCTGCACGCTCATCTCTCCCAACTTCTGCTCAGAAGTCAGAGGTGAGTGTTCCTTCCCGTAGAGACCACTTAGTCCACCAAGCCAGAAATACTTAATCTCCTGCCCTTTATAGCTAGCCCTTGCCCCACGGCCAAATGTGCTCATTCATTCAGAAAACTCACTGGTGTACCTGGCTGACAAGGATCCATTCAGCAGTGGTGCAGAAGGTGAGGCAGGCGGGTGAGTGGCCCCAGGCAACTAAGGCTACATAGATGGGAAATGGGGTAGAAGGAAGTGAGCTTGATGCTGGGAGTTCCAAACCCAGGGCCAATTCCTGGTGCACTGTTAGGAGCTGGGGGCTTTCACCGCTCATTGTCCAGATGCTGCCACTTTGCGAGGTGATGGAGATATCCCACCACACTCATTTTAGGCGGGAATGTAGAGTCCTTGTTTTTAAAACAGGAAAGCGAAGTTTAGAAGCGCCTGGAACATAGATGTGATTCCGCAGCTGTGAATAAAGGGCTCTGATGGAAACCATAAGCATGACAGTCAGTGTCCCCTCTCCCCTTCAGAGTGTCACTGCCAAGAATGATGAGGAAACCAAGTGCTATACAGGCACAGAGAGCAGAGGCAGAGCCCCCAGGCAGGATTTCCCTTCCCACCTCCCCAGTCAGCTGCAAGTAACTGACAGGTTACCACACAGCTCTAAACCTAGTTTAGGAAACGAACGTCAATGTGCAGAATCATGCGAGACCAAAGGGGCTTCCAGTGTCTACATGTCTCCAGGAACAGAGGAAGGGCACAATTGTCACAATAAGCCAGCGCTAGAGAAGACACCTATAAAATCCATAAAATAGTGTAAGTGAAAGGTGCCCGGGACAGTGGTGACAGATTGCCACATCCATACCGACTCTTTCAGTATGTAAAGAGTTTGTAAGCATCACACCTTGAATGGAAAGGGGTCCTGGCAGTCAAGAGCCAAGGAACACCACAAATCACTGTAAGAGTAGCAGCTGACATCCCTGCTGGGGCGGGGGGGGGGGGGGTGTTTCCCCAAACAACTCACATCCCGTGAATGTAACAACTCTGCTCCAGTAGGGGCAGGTTTTCCCAGAAAAGGTGTTACAGTCTTGCTCTGCTCAGCTCCTTCCAGGCTCTGTCTCTGCTCTAGTGGGGGGGGGGGGGGGAGTAGGGTTGAGGCATGGGGGGGGGGGGGTGTTACCTAAACCTCAGTCAAGAGAATTTTTGGGAGGGCAGAATGCAGGAGGGCGGCTGCCTCTGCCAGCATGGGAAAAGGCAGCAGCAAACGGAACAGGCCCAGGGTTTATATAGGGCTTCTTAGAGGCAGATTTCAATCCCCTTGAGCTTGGATAAACTCAGATTGGCTAGAATTTGTGCTCAGGGATTGGTTGGTTTTCTGCTTAGGGATTGGTTGGTTTTCCTGCTCAGAGATTGGTTGGTTTTGTGTTCAGTTGGTCAGGCACAGATTTGGCTCTGGTTTCAGAGCCAAAATGTGTTTCTTTTGCTGGCCCCTTTATCCTACAGGTTTGGCATGAAAACCATTTAAGGAAGAAATGAGATTTCAGGGGCAGGGACATAGGAGACTGAAGGAGGTGTGTGTTGGGATCCACTGTGTCTCTCAAGTAGCAAATGAATGCCTGGTTTATCTGCTCTAAGCACTGAAGCTGGCCAGCTGTGAGTAAGACTGTTTGGAGAGAGGAAGCCAGACTGTCTTCATCAGGTCTTCCCCCTGCCCTACCCCATAATAACAGACAGATGACCTGGCCAGCAGAAAGCCAAGGTCACTCTCCTCAAAACTTCTTCCTGATCCTGCCTGAGAGATGAAGTCACAGCCCATACTGGCTGTGCTCTGTCACCCTGCACCGACTGCCTCTTCTTCAGCTGCCTGCTGACAGCAACACTTCCTGTCCAACGAGGTCACCAGGACCTGTGCAGAAGTGTCCAACAGAGGGAGTTGGTCTCGGGGAAATCCTGAGAAGGGCTGGAAGAGGAAAGAAGAGGCAGTGTCCCATGTGAATCTGCCAGACTACATGTACCACCCCAGGCTGGAAAGGGACAGGGAACCCTGGGGACCCGGGGTTTGTTGTTTGTCCAGCTGGGGTTGGACCCCACAAAAATTCACCTATCAGCTAGCCTGAGTGAGAAGACATTTGTATGTAGCCCTCTCTTGGACTTCAACCCGCAGGACAAGAGTGACATCTCTTGGGGAAGCCTTGTAGCAGATAACTGTCACTTAGACTTCCCTGCCAAAGCTCTGTCTCTCTTTTGTCTGTCCTGCAGCTGTATGTGTCATCTGACCTGGGGAAGAAGTGGACACTGCTACAGGAGCGGGTGACCAAGGACCACGTATTCTGGTGAGAGCCCTTTCCACAGGAGCCTTTATCATGGGCCTTGCCTCCTCTTCATCCCAGGGGAACTCTCGGGTCCTCTGTGTGCTCCTGAGACTGTCCAGAGCTCAGCATTCCTTAGACCTTGTTCACTGGTGGCTTTGAGATGGTTAGACCCCACCTTGTACTCTTTATCCACCTACTTGAAAGAGGTAAAACACGGGGACCTTTGCTTAATGCTCTTGGCTGCCCTCCTCCCAACTCTTCACCAACTCAACTGCCACCTGCCCCTGAGAGGTACCCTGTGTCAACCTCCCATGCTTCAGGGATGCCCAGGCCCTGTCTGCCTGGGCTCACTTTCCTGTCTGACCAGCACCCTGGGCCTCACTCCTCTAGCTCCTAATATCACAATGTTTAATCTTGCCAGGAACCAGAGACCCAGTGTGCCCAGCAGCCTCTGCGAGCTGGTGCAGGGAAGAGAGTGGATGAAGGTAGACTAGGCCTCAGGTCCCAGACAAAACAGGGGGTGCTGGGTCCCCATATGCATGATATTTTGGGAGCCCTTTCAGAGACTTGAGCAGCATTCTAGCCCCACCACTCCAGTCAGGGAGCTCTGAAATTCAGGAAGCACATGCTAGCTCTTCAAGCATGACCCTGCGTAGGGGACAGGCACCTGCTTAAGGTCCCCAGCAATAAAGAGGGAGCAGGAAAATATTGCCACTGACTCAGAGCCTGCACTATACCCAGCTGAGACCATGATTCTAACTCTAGACATGTACCTAGCTGCATGGGCTTTGTCTTGCATGCATACACATGCACATACTTTCATGTTCTTTCTGTCTTATACAAATGGACACAAAGCTTTGTACTGGCCTCCCAACCAGACCACAGTCCTGCCTCTGATGGGAATGCATGGTGAAAAGAGCCCCTTCCAACCCTCTTATGACTCCATGCTGTCCTCACGAGGATTTGGTTCCCATGTACCGGGAGTTGTTCTGAGAACTGAATCCTAGCCTCTCTGCCCTCTACTCTTTGGGAAGAAGCAATTGTCCCTCTGCAGCATTCCACTGGAATACCCTCCCTGAAACCAGAGGGCTTCTGTCAGTCACAGGCCCAACACTGATGTAGCAGAAACTCTACGTAGTCACTCCCAGGAATGGGGTGGGGGTCCTAAGGTCAGAAAGTGTGATTTCTGAGCTCCATGGACATAAGGACTTCAGGGAAACTGTAGCATTACATCCTGCCCCAGCCTGGCTCATGGAGACTTTCTGATTAGAGAAACCAGCCCTGGGCTGCAGGGAAGAAAGGGCTAGCATTCAAGATACCATTCTCTTGAAAAAGTCAGACTGGCTGTGCCCATGAGCTTCTCCTGTGGCTCAGGGCTGTCCCTGTTGGGTAGGAGAATCATAGGATGCATTACAGCTGTTTGGATTCCCTTCTGGAATGTGGTGACAGACGAGGGACGCCCCCGTTGTATGCAACCGATAACGACAGCTTTGCCCTTGGATTGGCATCAGGGAGCATCAGGACCCCTGCTCTATCTCAGGCCTGAGTCATTGTCAGTGTTGAATCTCCACAACAACCCTGGTTCCTTAAGGAGCCCCTGAAGAGTGTGCAGCAAGGTGCCTGTCCTGGGACTGTTGCTTCCCCCTCAGTGGTCAGCAGCCTTGGAGTAGAAACCACGAAAGCAGATGCTGGCCAATGCCTTGTTATGAGTGGGCAAATGAATGAGTGTGTGAGTGGATGAGTAAATGCATAAGTGAATGAATGGGTGAATGAGTGCAAATGAATGACTAAGCGAGTAAGTGGGTGAATGCATATTTAAAAGGCTATCAGAGCACCTGGAATGCTCTCTGCGCCCAGGACCTCCCAGTTTATGTAGCTATTACCTGGGTCCTTATGGCCTCTGTGCTAGGAAGAGAACTTCCTGTCCGTATGCATATGTTTCCCCTCCCCTTTCTCCTCCTCCCCCATCCCTTCCTTTCCTTTTTTTATCTCTTCTCTGGCTCTCCTATATAAATGAGTACATCTGGAGGATTAGAAGAGATGTGCTCCAGCCTGAGCTTCCTGACCCCATAGCCCTCATGTCTTATTAATCTCTGTCCCCAAAGTCTGGGATGGTGCTGGCAGAGTAGCTTCCACTGACTCCCAGAGGTGCTGTGGGATCTTTCTGATGTCCTGTGGCTGCCTTTCTCAGACTCAGTTCAGGCTTCTCAATAGTATCCTAGGACACAGACCTTAGAAGCAGCGGCATATGGGCTCAGAAAGCAGCGTGATCTCAGGCCACACTGATCAGTCCCTGTGTCCTTGGGCAAATCACAAACTCCCTGGCCTGTGAGATGCAAGTCTCAACCACGGCTGAAGGGAGTCTGGTATAGGTTGGCATTGGCGATATGAAGCAACACTGTTCTCACAGAGCCTCTGCCGACACAGAGGGGTTGGGGCAAATATGGAAGGAGTTTTTCCCAGCATCCCCTGTGATGAGCAAGTTGACCAGTCAGCCATCAGGTAAAGAAGAGAGCAGCCACTCAGATCCGAATCCTAGTTGGAATCCCAGTGAACCTGTTAGGGCTGTGTGAGCATGGGCATGTCTCTGTGCACCTCTGAGTTTCCCTCTGTGTAGATTTGGGCCAAGGGTTCGAGCCTGTGCCTCAGCTGGGGTGGGAGACCCTGGGCAAGAGGTCTATGAACAAGCAGGTGCCAGGTTCACCAAGCTTATCCAGGCTTCTATTGGAGCTTATAGTTTATTGGGGAGGACGGTGTCTTCTGAACCCACACAACAAGAGTTGTCAGAGCCAGAGACCACGTGGTCAGTGGAAGCCCAAGGAAAGGACTTAACCACCCCTTTACTGCTGCTACTACCCTCAGCCAATTCTTTTCCAGGGCTGTGTCTGGGGTGGACACCGACCCCAACCTGGTCCACATGGAAGCACAGGACCTCAGTGGAGGTAAGTGGGAGGTAGGCACTCGCGCGTGTCTCTAAGCATCCTCATCTAGGGATGCTGCTCAGCCTCCTGGCCCTTGTGGCATCCTCATTGGCCAGCCCTGTGGACCAACCTCATTGTTTTCTGATGTGTCATAATTAGAAATGCACTTACTTACTGCTGGAGATGAATTGTAGTGGAGGATCCCTGCTCTGTGGAAAGTCTATTGAAAGGGCAATTTGTTCTGGCTCCTGAGCATTGAGTGTTTGCTACTGCATGGCCCCACCCAGCCTGGCTGAGGACTGAGATGACTCAGGGTCTCTGTCACTCCCCTCCCACAGGCAGGGCTGGACCAACTTGGCTCATGAGCGGGACCCTCCTCAGCTCCTGAAGACCTCACTTCCCCACTTACCAGCCCCCTGCCTACAGCTCTGCTGGAGCAGCCTTCAGAGCCTGGCAGCAGACCATTCAAAGTTCTGATGTCTTATCTCCTTACCTGCTGTCTCCATTATCCTCCAGCCAGCCAGGCCTTCCAGAGGACCCTGCTCCAAGCTGACCACACTCCTGTTAACCTGGCTGGGACTGGCTGTCCCATCCATCATGTTTTTTTTTTTTTCCCTATCACCCCCGACCACCTTTCTGCCATTCATCCCTCAGGACTCTACAGCCTCCTAACACCCAGCTTTCCTGTGCATTCCCCTGGCAAGAGAGTTCCTTGTGACCGAGTACTGACTAAATAAAGCTAGATACCCCAAGGACACCCCTGTGTGGGCATTCTGCCTGTGTGATGATCACTGCTCTCACCATACTGGAGTGGCCTCATCTACGTGTCTGCCTCTCTCCAGAGCAGCAGTTCTCACTATTGCCAAGAGCAGTCCTCTGTGACTGTCACTCACTGCTTACGATCCTTCCTGCAGGCCGTTTCCGCATAAATGAGAGTGAGGGAGTGAATGAATAGACAAGTGAATGAATGAGTGAGAGAATGAAGGAGTGACTGAAGAGTGAGTGAGTGGATAAGTGAGCAGTGAGTGAACAGTCTGATGCTTGAGCAAGTGGAATGTTCCAGTTGTGGCTATTTTCACTGGACCCGGAAACACCTCTCAGGATGGAGACAGCAGCTTCCTCAAAGAACCTAAGTTCAATTTGCTGTACTGGAGTTTGTGAGGACATATGGGAGGGAGCTTTGACTTCAAGCTAAGGGGACAGAATGCCTAGAGCCACCTACTTCTGCCAAATCAGATGCTCAGGTCTGTGATAGGATGGGCTTTGGGCTGGGTGGGGCCTAGAGAGGTTCCTAAACTGTCTGGTTGTTCCTTCTTGGGGATAGTGGCTCTCCCCCATGCCAGCAGTCCAACCCTGGGAACTAAAGAGATCTTGAGTGGTCCCTGGTCCCACAGGGCTGGCAGGCATCATCTCAAGTGAGACCCTTTGAAAAGTTAGGCTCTAAAACAAGCCGAGGTGCTGGTGTTACAAAGTGGTAGGGGCCCAGGAGGCCTCACTGCTCTCAATTCTCTGCTGCCCTCAGTGGAGTGTGCATGTTCTGGCTGCTCTTGTCTTCCACAGGCTGTCTGTACGTCACCTGCCTGATCCACAACTGTTCGGCTCAGCCCCACGCGGCACTCTTTGCTAACCCTATCGACTGTGGCTCCCTGACTGTGCAGGATGAGTACATCTTTCTGAAGGTGAGTTCTCCAGGTGTGGGAGGTAACAATGCATGAGCCTTTAACATCAGAAGAGGCAATAAAACAGCGCACACTTCGCTTCCAGATGCACTTAGCAGGGCTCAGTGTCTTTGTGCCTGGAGCATCTACAGAGGCCCCCAGGCACCTGAACCTTGGCTCAGGATTGTTCCTGACTCCTCCCTCTGATCGCCAGGGTCCTCCCGACCATCTGGGACCTACAAATCCAAGTACACATATTTCACTTGGTGCCTTTCATGTTTGGGGTCTTATCCTGGGTGCTATGCATTCATGTGACCAAGACACCACTGCAGCCCATGTTCCCCCCAATATATATCTTGGGCCAATTGGGAAATACTAGTGAACACTGGCAGGGATGTTTCTTGACTCCTGTAGAGTGGGATGCCTGGCCTGTTCTAGACTGCCTGGCCCCTGTTAATTTTTTTTATGCTGAAATAAGGTAACAAAGCACTGACAAGAACACCCTAAGGATGAAGGGTTGCTTCTGCTTTACAGCTCTAGGGATGCAGCCCATATGCCCGGGAAGGTATGGCGGCACTGTGAGGCCACTGTTCGGGGGCACACAGAGAGCAGAGTGAATGCTAATCCTTATACACCTTCTCTTTGTTCCATCCTCCTCCACTCCAGACCATGGAGGGTGGTTTGCCCACCTCAGTCATCCAGATAACCTTTCAGTCATCCAGATAACCTTTCACAGCCAAGCCCAGGGCTTGGGTTCCATGGTGATTCTAAATCCCATCAACTTAACAACCAAGACTGACCGTCACCATCCGTCTCTAAGTTCATCTACAGAGACAGACCATTTCCTTGGCTCTCACTGCTGATTCCTGCTCTGCCCTCTGGAACCTTGTGAGACAAGCTCAGAGCTTCTTGCAAGTGAATTCCAGCCCAGTGTCCAATCAGTCACCAGAGGGTCCTCCTGGTTCCCTTACTTCTTTCCTGCCCAATCTCCATGACACTCCTCTCGCAGCCTGGCAGAAGACCCCATTGGTCACATAGCTGTATCACCAGCGGCCATATCAGCTATGTCCTAACCTGTTCTGCGTTTGTACCTATGGGTTCCTGTACCTGTCTCTTTTGGTAGCCACTAGTTCCCACTCCCGTTCTGCTTTAGTTTCTGAAGTTTAGTTACTGAAAAATCAAATACCAGAAAACACCGTAGTCCCATCAAGCATCGCGCCTAGGACTAGACAGCATCCCACCTCTTTTCTGGGCTTTCTCCTGCTGGGGCTGACGTAATCAAGTAGGGTACCACTGCTTCTGTCTGGCTCACATCAGACCAGGTAAACCATCACCTTCCAGTGACAGCTGACATCTGGCAAATCTCTCATCCCACAGCCACATCTTTAGGCTAGAATAGTGCTAACTTGGGAATCAACAGAACTCCTGGCAAGCCATATGTGGGGCACACCCAGCGCCCCACCAGTCTGAGTAGAGGAAATGCAAAGTTACCCTGTGAGGAATAGATGAGAGGTCCATGGAAGGGCACACCTAGATATGGCAGCTCTTTCTCAATTGACCTGGAGCAGGAAAGGTCACAGAGCTGAGGCTGGGCTGGGATGCTGTTTGTTCCATTATTCCAAAGCTGTGCTTTAAGAGGGTGATAGAAGATGATGAGGAAGATGGCTGTGAAGGGCTGCTTGTCCTACCACACAGGTGTCACATGTAAAGTGGCCACTGCTTGGCTTCAAATGAGCCATCAGACCACATCTGAGCCTCTGCTGGCTGCTCCACATCATGGGCTGATGATCCCTCCCCAGACACCACAGTACTCACATAGGCAAGTAGCCCTGCTGGGCCCACAGGTGACACTGGGGACTCAGGCCTTCCCAACTCGCTGTAGCCTGTCAGGGGCTCCCCACAGTGTGGTTGCTTTGGGAGGAATGGATGGCATGAAAGGGGCTGTGTGGGCTACTAACACAACCCAACTTTCTGTTCAGGACAGTACAGGGTGTCCCTAGTTTGCTCACCAGGCAAAGGTAAGGCTTGTCTTTCAAAACCTCTGCACATTACCCTGCCCCCAGCACCTACAGGTAGGAAGGACCTTGGAGATAAGGTTCTATTTCCCACTGTGCTTCACGGAAGGAATGTCTTCACCATCAGTTCCTGGAAGGATTGGAGGGGCCATGCCCTTGCATGCTAATCCTTCACCAAGGCACCGAGTGGCCTCTCCAGGGCATGACAACGGGTGAAATTTGGCTCTGCTTCTGGCCCAGAGCTTATCTACCAGATGGGATTTGGGAATGGGCCTATAAACTTCTTTGGGATACTCTTTCAGGCATAGCTTCCCTCGCCTTTTAGAGGTCTTCTCTCTGTGAGTGCTGTGTACAGGTTTCTGTGCATGTGGCTGTGTGACATACAGTTGGTATGCAGGCATACAGCTTCAAATGCCAGTTCCAAGAAAGACTTGGGGCCTGGTGAGGGTGACGCCAGCTTTCTGAACCCAGTTTCTTTGGAAATGGGATGATGCCCTCAGAGAACCCCATGGAGCAGTCCCAGTGGCCTGTTCTTACACCTCAGTGGGCAGCTGCTGCTGTAGGAGAAGGATGTCAGGCCTTCCCACCATAGGGACCCTTTCTCCAAGTCCCTAGGACCGCTGTGTGTCCAGGTCATGGTAATTCTACAGGGGCCTGGACGCCTCCAAACTGCAGAGTTCCTTCCTTCACAGATGAGTCATAAAGCCTTGTCATTATTGCAGATGAGGGGCCACTAAGGCTATGAGCAGAGGACATGGCCACTTGCTGAGTGGCCTGCTTTCAAACTAAGAGTGGGCTTTCACTGGAGATTCTGTTCCTTGACGCCATGTTTCTCCCCTAGGCAACATCAACAAACCGAACCAAATACTATGTCTCCTATCGCCGCAGTAACTTCGTCCTGATGAAGCTGCCCAAGTATGCCCTGCCCAAGGTGAGGTGGCCCATCCCTACCTTGTGCCCCATGCAGACTAAGAGGCCTTATACTCTGGGGTTTCGGGTCTCAACGTCTAAAGGGACAGAAATTAATGGATATTAATTAAAAAATGGGTATGGTGCTTCCTCAGCCTCTGCCTGCCATCCTCTATTCCAGCCAACTAGGCCTCAGATGTACCAGCTCTCTTCTCTGGGCACATAAAATCTGAACAATAAACTTGGGAATAAAATAGCTTTGGGGAGAGCAAGAAAAAGTGGTTAGGATAGAAAGCAGAGCATGCACAAAGGGCCTGGGGCAGAAAACACAGTCAAGGGCAATGTGATGTGGCAGGGAGATCAGGGTCTCTATGACAGAGGCTGTATATTTTAATGCCCTCATTTGAGAACTATGGATTAAGGTACCTCAGACTCTTCTGAACCAAAGGGGAGAGTCTACTAGGCCTTTTCTTCTACATCTTTTCAAAAATAGAGATGCTGGGAAGGAAAGTAATGAGCTCACTAAATTAACTGCAGGTCTAGCTAAGTAGACGAATTTAGAGCTAACAGTTTCATTTCAACAAAGGCAGGTGTTCTGGTGGTGAGGGATTTTCTGGGCCTGCTGGGGTTAGAGCACAAAGCTAGGGATATGCACCCTTGGTGTAGAGAAGACAGTATACAGAGGCTTCTAACAAGGAGCCTATGGCTAGAAGTCATGGTTTCTATGACCATGAGCACAGCTCTCTGGAACCCCCCAGCACCTGAGTCCTCTACCAGAGACCTGTGATCACTTCCTCCTACTCACCCAGCTCAGCAGAGCCCAGAAGAGCATCTCATCAGCAACCCACATACCCCCTAACTGGATTTCCTAATCAGATTTGGTTGTTTTACAGTGAATTTGCAACTCTTGCCTGCTTCCCAACAAATTATCCCTTTATTTTTCCCTTTTTAAGTTACCTGAATAATGTCAAAAAAATAAGTGACTGGCCAGCATAAGGTGATCACCTGCTTGAGAGCCCCAAACCCATTCCCACTTCTTCCTGGTCCCCCCAGTCACACACCAAAGTGACTTTCATGTGGCTAACTCAGGAGCAGGGCTCCCTGGCATCTTTCTTGGCATGACAGTGTGTCCGGTGGGGTTTTCTAGATGGATGAAGAATCCTCACAATAAATGACTGGCTGCAGGCTTTGAAGCTGTTCAGTCTACTCAGCCACAGCCAGTCTCTAGTCCAGACACGTGGGTATTCCTGTGAGTGTTCCCCCATGCCCTATGGGGATTCACTGGTAATATTTTCAGAAAATGGACTGAACACACAGAACTTCAGCATCTTAATCAATTCTAGCAGAATCTCACCCCACGAGTTTGATCATTCTCGGGACAGTGTGGCCTGGTTCTTTGTGGTACCTTGCGTCTCCTGTTCTAAGGAGGTAAATGATGCTAGTCTGTCATTTTGATCTACCCAGTCCTGGACTCTCTGAAGGGTGGATAGTTGTTAGGACGAGTCAGCATCTGTGGTTTGAACTGTTGGCTTATATGACTATTTTTAAAGTCTTGAAATTCCCTAACAGAAAAATGCTTATGAGAAGAATTTTCAGAACCACAAATTACAAAAAAGCATTCATGGGGGTAAGGTGAATGTAAATTTACTTGAGAGAAAAAAAACTCATCCTGTATTTGTAGTGAGTTTATTTAAAGTAAAATAAAATGCATATTACGCACAAGAGAGGAGAGAGCGATGCTTCTAAAGATGGCAGAGTCCAAGCTCGAGGGCCTTCTCTCCACCCTCCTCCTTGGCAACAGCCACAGTGCAGAGTGTAGGCTCATGACTATGCTGGGATGCTGCAGTCTGTTATAATGCCTTCAGCATCCAGGAAGTAGATGCTATAGTAAGGTCAGTTTGGACAGTTTAAGCTTTTTTAAACCCCCCTGGAACAGTATCCATGTCTGCTCTTGTCTTGCAGCAGACAAATGTGTTCTTTCCTGGAACAGCTAGCGAGTGGCCATGGTGGATACTACAGACCTTTCCCTCTAGACACTGAAGCCTGTGCTCTGACGTCAGGACCACAATCAGCTAAAGCAGGGTCATGGCCCCTCTGCCTACCTCTTCTTTGTGTCTTTTCTTCTTTGGGAGGCAGACTTTTAAGGACCAACATGTCTAAATGTATAGGGAGGGGCATAAAGCCGCACATGCCAGTCTGGGCATCAGTGTAGACAGAATCTTTGGTGATCAGAGGTAAAAGCAGCAAGACAGTCTTTACAGAAGAGAGACAGTTGAATTTACAGTTAGTGTATCATATACTCAAATATTTAGTTTAGGTGGGCATGATGGGACATGCCTATAATCTTAACAAACCCGAGAGGCTAAGGCAGGGGGACCATGAATTTGAGGCCAGCATTGGGCTAAAAAATAAGACTTTAAGAAAAATCCAGAACACAGAAAGAGGTGCGGGAGGGAGGGAAGGAGGGAAGGATGCTTTCCAATGTCAGTCATCAAAAATCACAAGGAACATAGAGAAACAAGAAAACATGATGTGTTCAGAACAGAAATCATGCCTAAGAAAGGCCAGCTGGTCAACCTGCTGGCCAAACTAATAGAATTGTCTCAGATGCTCGGAGAACTGCAGGAGGGGACACTATGTGCGCACACACACAGATGTCCCTAAATAGGCAAGAAATGTTAAGGATGCCCAAATAGAAACCCTGAAACTGTATTATAAATAAGTAATAATAATAATAAGCAAGGAAGTCCGCCAGAGGGACTCCAAAGCATATTTGGGCAGCAAAAGATGAATCATAGAACCTGAAAAAAAGACAGTGGACATAACCAAGTATGAGCCCTTTTTGACACCATCACCTGAGCAGCACATACACTGTGAGAATCTTAAAAGACAGGAGAACAAAGGGCAGAGAGACTGACTTAAGATACAGTGGGCCCAGACCCCCAAAATCCTGAAACACATGAATATGACTATCTCAAAGGCTTACTGGTGAAGGCAAAGGCACATGCAAAGATGTGTTACAATCAAGTGATAAAGCCAGAAAGACAAAGAGGGAGTTTAGAAAGCAACATGAGAGATGTGACTTGCCATAGACAGGAATTCCATGCTCAGAGAATCTATAGATTTCTTACCAGAAGTCCCAGAACAAGAAGGCAGGGAGCCAGAGCAGACAAAGCAGGAAGATGCCAGCTCATGGGAGTGCCTCATGAATTTTATATAAAAATCTATGCTGGGGATGGAGAGGTAGCTGAACAGTTAAGAGCACTTGCTGCTTTTGCAGAGAGCCAGAGTTTGATTCATAACACCTATGTTGGGCTCCTCACAACCTCCTGTAACCCTAGCTCTGGGGGTTCTGACTCCTTCTTATGGCCTCCATGAATGACATAAATTCACAGACACACATACACATAAAAACTAAATATATATATATATATATGTATATATATATATATATAAATTTCTACTGAGCTTCCATATGAAGGTTCATAAGAAATTTCTGCCATCATGCTTATTAAAATGTTCTAAAAGATTCTCCATATATAGGATGTTATAATTTATATGTAGTTTATAATTATAACTCCTAAGTTTTCATTTATACATGAGCCTGTGCACAAACATATAAGTGATGTGTGTAAGCATTGTGGCTTGAATGGAAAGGGATCCTGGCAATTGGGAGCCAAGGAATACTAAGTGTTACAGCTCAGATGGAAAATATTCTGGCATCCTGGAGCCAGGGAATACCACAGTGTAAGCATAGCAGTTTACAGCTTTGCTTCAGGGGAAAACTTCCCCAATTTAACAGCTCTGCTTTGGCAGAGAGGGCATCCCCAGTGAATCTGTAACAATCCTGCTAGGGGAAGGTTTACCCCAGCAAAAGTATTATAGCCTTGCTCCGATCCTCTTATCCTTTCTCTGGTGAAAGTAGGTCATCACCCCAACCTCATTCCATTGGTTTATTGGGAGGAAAGGGTCCAGGAGGGCGGATGCCTCAGCTCGGGGTGGGAAAAGACAGCAGGGAAAGGGCGGCAGCAAACGGAACAGGCCCAGGGCTTATATAGGGCTTCTCAGGGGTGGAGTTTTTCCAGGGAGAAGATTTTGAGACTAGGGATTGGTCAGATTTTCGTCCCTGAGCTCAGATTGGCCGGATCCTGTGCTCAGAGATTGTTTACTTTTCTGTGTAGTTGGTCAGGGGCAGACTTGGTTCTGGTTTCAGAGCCAAAGTGTGTTTCTTTCATCGGCTCTCTTTGGATTTTTGGCTCTAATGTCAGGGCCAGGGCACATTTCTTTCACTGGCTCTGATTCTAGGACCAAAGTGTTTCATTTGCACTGGTTTCAGAGTCTGGGTGTATTTCTTTGGTTCTGGGTTCAGGGATAAAGTGTTTCTTTCACTGGCTCTGGTTTCAGGGCCAGGGTAGGTTTCTTTCCCTGGCCTCTCTACCCTGCAATGTGACTCACACACACATATCACTTCCATGTGCTTGCCCATTCCTTCCTCTCTTTTCCATCTCTTTGCCTCAAGAAAATGATATGGAGAAATACTTGGAGAGTTCTCAGTATCCATTCAGCCCTGTATCTTAGCTTAGCCAAACTTACAGTCTTGGTGTTGCAGGGAAATGGCTGCATTTTCTGTCTTCCTCTACAGCTACATGTGGTCATACATTTACAATCTGCCAATGAAGTATTAATGAAGTTTCCTTGTGTGACTTCTGAGAACACCTTATGGGAGTCCAATCTTCTCTCCCTCCCCCCTACTTCCTAGTGCCTTGCATTTAGTGTGATGGTGGAACTCCAATATCTCTCCTGGTCCCTGAAGACAAGCACCATGTCATAAAACAGTACAATGGAGACCCAGTAGAGGAGCCCTTGCCCTCAGTGGCTTTGTAGGGCTTCTACACTAGCCTGCCCACCGCTGGGCTTTTCTTACAGGCAGGAGTGATGAACACCTGTCTTCTTGAAGTCTCCCTAATCCCTTTTGATGAGAAATATTAACAAATTAGTATTTCTCTTTTACGGATCTTTCCAGGACACGTGTGCCAACATACATACACAGGTGAAGGTTCTGTGCATCTATTAACAATGAAGGAAAGGGGTGTTTTTGGTTGCTTCTCTAAAAATGAAGAGTTAAGAAAGCAAATGGAATTTTATGAAGGTGCAAAGTATTTGACCCACTAGCCAGCAAGGTTTTTGTGTGACCAGTACTGGCCCAGGAGAAGGGACAAAAGCAACCTACTGAGAAGAAGCTATAATCAGAACATCCAACAGCAGGTTTACATGCAATAGGCATTCTAGAAATGTTCCCTGTCTCTGCTATGGCAATCTCCCCTCTTTGAATTTATGGGAAGGAAACAGGCAGAGAGGCAGGGAGAGACTCCACATGGAAACATCCCCTCCGGTCCTCTGGAGCAGAGACAGGACTCGGTGAAATATGGCTAGGCTACAAATACGTATCATGCAGTCATTAACAGCGGTGTTTATAAATAACGTTCATGGCAAAAAAAGAGACACGCACGCAGTGTGCAAAGCGAGCTATAAACCAGACGTGGAGAGTGTGTGAATCACGCTTGAGAGAGAGCCTGAACATAAGCATGTGGAAGTGTTAATTCCACATCTCTCTAGAGGGGTGCTGTGGACAGCCTCAAGCTGCCTCACAGCTTATAGGAAGCATTTGTCCAGGACATCTAACCAGCTTATGCAAGTAGCAATGGATCAGAACTGTCACCTGAATTACCACAACATGCTGCTCACTCCCCCTAAAGCTTGACCCTGCTGCGCCTTCTTGTCGGAAGGATCCTCATTTTCCACTCAGTTCTGGTGGATCTGCTTATCCACCATGGCTCGAACTGATGGGCACAAACCCCTGGAGGGCAGAAAAATGTCCGCAGTCAAAAGTGACACATCCTGCCTCCTGCCCTCAGCTCAGAGACTGGAGGTGGGCACATGGGTGTTGACCAGCATGTCCCCACAGGCACTCCACAGACTTCCATCACTGTGCCGACCCATCTCACATATGGAACTGGGTCCTATGTACTTCTTTCTGGGCCACACACCTCTTAGTTGATCACTTCTGTGTGTGAAGTGTATGTCTGTATACACAGAGCTCAGATCCTGTACCTATGGGGTTCTCCAACTGTGAGGTACATGATAGATGCTTCACACACTGAACCCCTTTTCTGTAAAACCCACAGAAGTTTGCATTTTCTAAGGTTCTTGTTATGTATGTCCAAGCTAGCCTCAAACTCATGGTTCTCCTGCCTCAACCTCCTGGGTTCACTACCACATCCAGCTCAGAAATGCCCCTTTGGATACATGGCATAGGGAAGAGTCTGTCAGTAAGGGAAGGACCAGGTACCAGCACGCAGGAGTTTAGTGAGCCCCTTCATCAAAGAGGCACAAACAAAAATCACTTCCCCAAAGTGAGCACATCCAAAAGGGTGTGAGGAGGAGGGGGGGGCTGTCTTCATGCGAGGGTACCTCCACTCTGCATTTATCTTCAGCTCCAATAGCTTGGCAGTCCTGTGTCTGGAGGCTGGTGAGTTTCAGAGGGTGGGAAGCAAAGGCATGAGATTGCAGAGTGACGCCTGTTCAGCTCTGAGGTGGAGGTGTTTTGGTCCCTAGGCACAGCTTCCCTTATTTCTGGGCAGTCCACAGAGGCCTGGTCAACACAGAAAACAAGGAGCTGAAGTCAGCAGCCCAGCTTTGCTTTTCACATGATGTGGTTCCTTTTTTTTTTTTTTTTTTAAATTGTCCATTTGTTAGATTTTGAAGTTCTGTGCTGAGCCCCATGGAACTGCCTGATCCACAAGGGGGAAACTGAGGCCTGGAGCCATTGCCTGGGCTGCTGTTCTTCTAGAACTTCTTGTCTCTTGGTGGTGAGGTTTGGATGCAGACAAAGGTGGACAAGTGGAGTCTGTCTATAGAGTGCTGTGTGGAGCACCATGCTCTGACTGTTCAGGCAGGTTCTCTCTTTCTGAAGTCCAAGGCAGAGACAGGGATGGCAGCAGGTCCAAGGGGCAGATGTTTCGTGAACAAGTGCGGGACAAAGGAAGGTCTGTTTGACTCCAGAAGCCTAGCCATATACCTGTCACTCATTCTGACAATGTGGAGTACTTGGGGGAACCCTTCATCATTGTAGGGAGACGGACAATTCCTAATTGGCAGGGGGACGAGAAAGCATCCCCAGGCTACTCCCTAACCTGGTGTGAGGGGTCTAAACGTCATTCCCATTTTAGAAGTGTGACAGTGAAGTCCATGGAGGTGAAGTCACTTGCCCAAGGCCTCCAGGGAAGTGCGGAGGCGGTACCTACGCTCCAGGAGACCTTTTTGACAGCTCTTTGGTCTTCAGGATCTACAGATCATCAGCACGGATGAGCAGCAGGTGTTCGTGGCCGTCCAGGAGTGGAACCAGGTGGACACCTACAACCTGTACCAGTCAGACCTGAGAGGGGTACACTACTCACTGGCGCTGGAAAACGTCCGCAGCTCGAGACAGGCCGAGGAGAATGTGGTCATCGACATCCTTGAGGTAAGCACCAGGCAGGCTAGTAGGAGCAGCTGCTCATATCCTGTCCTGCTCAGCATCCTTCTTCCTTGCCCAGGGGTTACACATACCTGCAAAACACCAGATGTTTCAAGCTTTAGTGCCACAGAGGCTGAATCATAGGGGGTTAAAGACAGAGGGAAGCTGACTTCCTAATGAGGCTCGTTGGAACGGGATTTGCTAACGAGCAGTAAATTCCTGGTGGGTATCATCTTGCAGAAGTGGGTTCCGTATTTTAGCATGAAGGCTTTCTCTGTGCAAAGGCAGCCACAGCCAGGTGTGGTCTAAGCAGCCAGCTCTCCTGGAGCTGAGAGAGGCTCTCTGCTGTTTCTCCACATGACTCCTCTTTCCTCTTCCTGTCCTGAGACTGTTCCTTCTATATCACCTCTCCAGCCAGTCCTCATCCCTCCACATACACTGTCCAGCCTGACCTGCTGGGATATGGCCTCTCCCCCTACCTGCCTGAGATGTCTGCCCCTGACTCACCTCTGTAGGGTTCCTGACCTCACACAAGTTCCACACCCTCACTCATGCCAAGGCGTCAACCAAAGCTTCTGAAACCCACACCAATGCTCTCCGCTGGTCAGAGTGGCCTGATCCTCAGCTCCAATCCAGAAAAAGTCCTCCAGGCACCTGAGATGGGCCTGGCCTGGACAGGACTCCATCATCCTCTCTTTTCTCTTATGGACTCTGTGGTCACGGGTGACAATACTATTTCGCCCACGTTCAGGTCAGGAAACTGAGGTTCAACAGATCACCCCTCCCATCCTTCACCCCCCACCATCAACCTTTCAAGACAGACCAGATCTGAGCAGGAAAATCAGAACCAGCCATCTATTTGCCAAAATCTTCACTCACATCTGCCCTTGGGACACCCCTCCCCCAAGCCAGTAGGAACAGCCACAGGAGGCCTGCTGGTGCCTCTGTCGGATAGAGATTCTGGCTCATAGGGTATCCCTTGGCAGAAAATGGGCTTTGTCCCTGTGATTGGGCGGGAACCTCCCAGGCCGAGGGAACCTCAATGTGTCTCCAGCTGTCAGCACCTGTGTGGAGCCATTATTCCCAGCAAAATGATGAATGTAATCGTTTGTTTGCTGAGGAGAGTCCATTTGTCAGTGCTACCGTCCAGCTGGGGCTGCAGAGGAACAGGGCTGCCCTGCAGCCTTCCCCTAGTCCTCAGGATATCTCTGGAGACATCCAAGCACTGGAACACTCAGAGGCGGGGCTGAAGCCCCATACTGAAGTGAGCAGTGATAGATGGAAGGGTGATGCTGTGGACAGGTCTGACATGGGGAGGTGCTATCCACCCTCCCCAAATTGTCATACACACATACTGACTGCCACACTTGGGGTTTCACCCTCAGGCACTGGCGAGGATTCTGCATATGCTGCTCATCCTCCAGACCCCCGCCCCACAAAGCAGATGTCTGTGGTCCACAGTGTGATGCCTTTTGACAGGTCTAGGTGAGGGTCAGGGTGGGCCTCCTGGAGAAAGGGAGAGTTGCGCCACTGAGACGAAGCAGAGCCGGAGTCGGTTAGGTGAGGAAGTGGTGAACTGAGCCGTGCTTGGGGACCACCAGGGAAAGCCTCAAGGACATGAAGCAGTTGCAAAGACAGCATTCATTGCCCGCCCACTGGTCCCTCCAAAGTGACTTTTCCTCTTAACTTCATCTAATGTGGTAGTGACAGGCTCAACTCTGTTCCTGAATCACCTGGGCTCCTATCTAGGCTCGGGTAGGTGTCTGTTGGGCTGTGCTGTACTGGGCAGGCTACTTAACCTCTTTTGGCTTAGTTTCTGGGTTATGAAGTGCTTTGTGGAAGCTACCAATCCCCTGCTGCAAAGATTCAGGGATGCTTTCCTTAGGAAACAACAGGACCCAGTCCAGCAGGGTTCCATGTTCCTAGTGCTACCTCCTCTGGGTTTAGGATGGGAAAGACTTGGCTTGGCAGGTGGCCTGTGACTCTCCTGAATCTAGCCAGTATTGTTGTTATCATGGTCACTAGGAAGCCAGAAGAATGTCCAGAATCTCCACTGTTCAGTTGCAGGGTGTTTTGCCTGGTCTGTGCATCCCCTGGTTGTGGGTCCTATTGGATTTTGACAGGATTTTTCTGAGCTGCTATCTATGCTAGAGTTAGGAAGAGGGCTCAGGATGTCACAGAATATCACAGGCCAAATCATCTTACTTTGTGGACCATGTGGTCACACGGTGTCACAGGAGGCTTTCTAAAGTGCTTCCAGAGATGTGTCTGCCTCGGTAGAGGAACAGAGTCCCGTGCAGCAAATCCCGCTGACACTGGCAGGAGACACGCCGAGGTCCTGATGTCCTTACAGCAGAAACACAGCAGGGTGGGCTGCAAGGGCCGAGGGAAGCACGGCAGAAGGGTCTAGACCTAGGCTCCAGACTCAGAACACTGCTGGGCTGCCCCTTCTGAAGTGGGAAGGCAGAGAGCAGAGCCTTGGCCACAAGCAGCCATTCCCACCTGTGGCACTAGGGGGCGCTCCCTGCTGGATGGCAAGGTCACTTGGCAATGGAGCTGCTGGGTTTCCTATTCTCCATTTTTAAGTGGAGTGTCCCTCATGATCACTTTACAGCTGGGCTCACACTGAGGTTCAGGGGCAGGTAACTCGCTGCGGTTTCACAGGCCCATTTGTTAGATATGCAGCCTTTGAGCTGATGTAATCTAGACAGGGATTTTTTTAATTTATATTTTTAACTTATACTAATGTTGTAATAAGAGAAAATCTTCAGACCTTCAAAAGGGTGAACATGCTTCACATGATGGGCCTGTGTGTGTCCATTGAGATCAAATAGGGCACAGTTGATAAACAGAATGAGGTTCACCCAGACATCCATCCCTTTCCTGAACCCATGTCTGTGTGTACCAGACCACATGGCACAGGGGAGTCGAGGCTACAGGTGGGTTTGAGGCTGCTACTCCATAGACATTGTTGTCATACATGGTCAGAGCGTTGGTAGTTATAATGTCCTTGAAAGTGGGTCAGCGGGGCATTGGATTAGAGTCTTAAGCCAGAGCTCTGACCACCACAGCTGTAGATGAGAAGCGTGCTATTTGAAGCAATAAGTCTATGACTCTGCAGCACCTATAAGAAGTAGTGATACCATCTCTCTATCTACTAATCCACCCATCTACTCATTCATCTGCCCATGTACTCATCTACTTACCCATCCATCCATTCATCCATCAATCCACCTACCCATTCATGCACTCAACCAACCAACCAGCCATCCATTCTAATGACCTAACACATGCTCTCATTCACAATTCAACCCATCTGCCCATCCACTTATCCACCTACCCACTCATTCATCTACTCATCCTCATCCACCCACCTATCCATCTACTTAACTATTCATTCACGACCCACAAAGCCATCTATACATCAGTCCCATTCATCTGCTTGTCCACCCACCACCCAACCACTCATCTACCAGTCCATTTGCCCATTCAACCATTCATTCATCCCTCTACACAGCCACCCATCCACCCACCCACCCATTCCATCCATCAATCCACCTATCCATTCATTTATCCATCCACAGATCCACTTAACCCTCTGCCTATCCATTTTTACACATCTTTCCATCTATGGATAATCCAACCCACCCATTCATGTACCTACCCATTCTTTACTCTGTTCCTCTGTATCTGTAGCAGTATAACTCTGTTGGGCTGTTCATCTGAATATATGTACATTGAGAATTACTGCACTGACTTTTCAGACTCAAATGAGATGATATAAGCTCAGGACCTGTGTCAAGAACACAGGTATATACCTTGGTAACTGTTTCAACCTAATTACAGTCCTTGCCCCTAGAGTTCTGAGTGAAATGCACAGTTGTCTGAGCCACAGAGCCTTGAAGAGCCTTGTGAGCAGCAGTACCATACTGTATAAGGAAGAGTACCAATACCTCTGCTCTGAGGCTTGGAGGAAGGAGCATTCCTGTACCTGTCACACCACCCTAGAAGTGCTTGGTGAATGTGACATTAAGTATCTGTCTATAAGGGGTGTTCCTTCAAGGACCCCACTGGGTTGAACGTGATGAAATGACTGGCTCTTGGACTTTTTTATGAATGAACTTAGTGGCCGCTCTTGGATGTTGCCACCTCAGCTGGGGACCTTGTAAGACACCCTGAGAAAGAGAAATGAAAGCCGGATGGCATCCTGACAGTGCATGCCAGGATAAGCAGAGACCTTTCCACTGATGTCAGTTGGCTTGTTTTGCCCCCCAAGGAAAGCCAAGGAGTGTTTTGCTGTGACCTGAATGTCTCATAGACATAGCAAGAAGTGAGGGGATCCTGGGATCCAGAGAGGAAGTAATGAAGGGGGAATCCTTTTATCAGATACACTGGTCAGTGAAGTGTCAAGGTAAGATACCTCACCTGATATCTGATGGTCAGATCCTGGGTAAACAGTTCAGTGTCCTATAGATCCCCTGATGCTGGAGTAGACTCTTCCGTGCGAGCATGGGACCAGTCTCCATGTGTCAGGCTGCATCCAGGGTGAGGCAAAGCCACATGAAGCATCCTCAGTAGGAGACAATGTGTAGCTACTGTGGCTCTGGTGATCAGTGTGGAGCCTTATGGTCCTTGTGTCTCCCCAGGTCAGAGGGGTGAAGGGAGTCTTCTTGGCAAACCAGAAAGTGGATGGCAAGGTGACAACACTCATCACCTACAACAAAGGCCGTGACTGGGATTACCTGAGGCCACCTAGCACGGACATGAATGGGAAGCCCACCAACTGCCAACCGGTAGGTGCTCCAAGAGAATGGCACAGATGCCACTGCTAGGCTACACTTGAGACACACAAGCCACCAATTTCTGCTAGGCAAAGGGATACACACAGATAAAATGGACATCATTCTTCTCTATGAAATTACAGTGTGAGAAGCTGCCCCAAACTGCAGCCCCTTGCTCATTCTCTTGTCCAGATGGCTCCAGGCCAGAGAGCCACTCACTTAGGTTGACATCTGCTGTCCACACCTGCATGCCTCATCAGGCTAGTTCTGGCACTCTCCCATGATGCTAACAGAGGTCCAAGCAGTAGGCACATTGTCTTCCAAGTCTGCTTCTGAGCATTGATGAATATTATTGAGGGCTGGGGAGGCACGGAGAAAGTGTAGAGAGTGACAGGTGCCACTATAGGCAGCATTTTTTCACAGTCTCCAGGTGGCCACAGAGTAGGAGTTGCCCTATGGAGCACCTTTGCCTGGGCGGGACGGACAGAACTCCCTTGTTCTCCGTTCCACTTCACTCTCGGGCCTTCTCTTCAGGCCCCACTGTAGATGCAGAAGGCTCACAATCCCCGCCCACCTGCATGAGGAATGAATTACCTGCCATTTATAAAAAACCTTTTCAGGTTCAGAGCTGCTATAAAAGGCTAATCTTCATATCATCTTTTGGGGGAAGTTAAGTCACATTAATCTGCCAAAGCAACGTTCAGATAAGAGAAAGTTCTTGTCTGCAATTACTCAGCTCAGTGAGGACGCGGCCTCTGTGAGATCTGTGTCGGGGCGGGGGCCGGGGGGCGGGGTTGGTTTCTAGGATGATGACAGAAAGTGGACAAGTGGCCTAGGCAAGCAGATCGCACTGTAGACCAAAGCGAAGTGCCTGGAAGCCAGTGGGCCACAGGTCCATCAATGGCAGTCTGAAGCCCTGGCTCCCACCTGAATGACTGAGGCCTCTATCCAGAGTGGTGACCAAGCCCAGGCCTTCAAGCCTGACAGTGTCATCCTCTCAGCCAGTTTAGATGGAAGTGGCAAGTTTCCTGGGAGTTCCGGGCTATAAGGTCTGCCTAGAACTGGGCCACCCAGGAACAGCTGGGGTCTTTGTCATGGCTTTAATGTATGTGTTGGTGCTGCCCTTGAGCCAGGGACAGGCTGATAGTATTTCTCTGCTGCTTCTCCTATTACTTTTGGTCATACACTGGCTCAGAGTTCTGAGTGGCTTGGTGGGGGATGTCTCCTTCTAGCTGATACACTTACATAGTATAATAGTTGATGAGATCTCTCTCTCTCTCTCATATGTGTGTGTGTGTGTGTGTGTGTGTGTGTGTGTGTGTGTGTGTGTGTGTGATACCATATGAGTGCACATTTATATGCGCACATATCAAAACCAGAAGCTAAGAGGATGTCTTCCTCTGTTGTTCTTGGCCTTATATTTTAAGATGGGGGGGGGGTCCCCTCCACTAAACATGGAGGCCAACAGTTGGTTAGACTGGATGGCCAGCAAATTTCTAGGATCCACCTATCTCCACTGCCACCCTCTTGTACTAGGGCTTCAGATACTTGCAACTGTGTCTAGCTTTCAGGAGTATGCGGAGGATGGAACTCGGGGCTTCATGCTTGCACAGCAAGTACTTTACCTACCGAGACATCTCCCCATCCCTTATCAGATCTCTTATAACATGATGCATTTGAATTGGGAAATGGGTTTGAATCTGTTGGTGTCTGGGATTCTGAGTGGAAGCCCACAGAAACCTATGTATTCAGAAGTACCAATATGTCAGTGGTACTTCTAGACAGCTTGGGCTGGGTCAGCTACTTCCCTCTGCCTGCCCAGTGATCCAAGATTTGCATTACTGAGAATTTTATAGAGGATCTGCCAATTCCCACATATGAGAGGGCCAGAAATGGATAACTCACCTGCCAGCCACCTTTCCTGGGCTTGCTGTACAAGTTCCTGGGGGGGGGGTCCTGCTTATCTCTGTTCTCTGTCCTCACTCTGGGCAGCTTCAGAGGACCTTCTACCTCTGACCTATGCAGAGCTTAGGCAGGCATGACAGGCCAGGACTAAGGGAAGCCTAGGAATTGGATCTCTAGACAAGGCACCTAGTAAAGGTTCTGGATGAAGGGATGGATGGATGGATGGATGGATGGATGGATGGATGGATGGATGAATGGATGGATGAGAATTTAGGATGCATGGGCCCCAAGAATCACACACATTCTTTGGCCCAGTGCCCCATGTGGTGGTCATGTAGGTAAGCCCATCTTGAGGGGAATCTAGGCCACAGGCCTCTCCTTTGAAGAAGGGAGGCCACTTGGAAGCACCTTCTCAGACCTCAAGTCTTTGTTGTCCAGCAGACAGTGTCTGGCTGGTCCCTATGCTACTCCTTGGTTTCCTAGGCCCCAGGTAGCTTCTGCTGAAGCCATCCTCTTTTTTGTTCCCATCACCCAACAGTCAGTTAAGCACAACTTCACTCTTTCTGTTCATTCTTCCAAGGCTCCCCTACCCAGTTTCCACTGGCAAAGGCCACAGCACTGGTATCTAGGATATTCCCATGTGTTGATCATTCTTCCTTCTTTCCTCCCCAGCCGGACTGCCACCTGCACCTACACCTGCGCTGGGCAGACAACCCCTATGTGTCAGGCACAGTACACACCAAGGACACTGCCCCTGGTCTCATCATGGGTGCAGGTAGGTAGTTATAGTAACCTTTACAGCCTAAGGAAAGCTCCTGTCTCGTGGATGGGTACCAAAGGTGTGTCCATTGTAGGCGATGTATCTCCTCTCAGGAAGCAGAAGTCCCCTGGAAATCCTAATGGTGAATGTAGATGGAAGGATGGAGGGCTTGATAGGTGGGTGGATGAGTGTGTGGATGGATGGGCATATAGATGGACGGGTGAATGTATGGGTGGGTTTATAAATGAGCGGATGGATGAATAGGTGAGTGGGAGGTGAGTGAGTGATGGGTGGATAGGCAAGTAGATTTGTGAGTAAATGGATGGATGGGTGGGTGGACGGATGGACGGATGGACGGATGGATGGATGTACTTGCAGATATATGGGTAGTTGAATAGATGGGAGCATGGAGAGGTGGGCAAGAGAGTGGATGATGGTTCATCCTGATGCAGCCAGCTGACTTGTCAGAAAGCTCCTATGCTCCAGGCCATGGTGGGATTCTGGGAAACCAGGCCTACTTTGTGAAGCCATATATGTCCTGTGCTGTGAATCTACAGAGCTATGCTCCTCACTTAAGCCCCATCCCTTCCATAGTAGCCCACAAGAAGTAGCTTCTCTGGGCTGGGCTGACCTGCATCTTGGATGGGATGTTGCCTACCTGGAAATGATCCATCAAAGGTCTCAGCCCCTGCTGCCTGTTTTATCTCCTTCACATCACAACTGTTCCCTTCACAGGGATTGAATGAGGATCTGCTGTGTATGTGTCTTTTACTCATGTCTGGCCACATATGCATATGGCCTCCAGGACACTGTCCCCAAATACACACACAATCCTCTGATCTCTCAGAGACCATAAGCCCATGTTGCCTCAGCTGGCCCATGTTTCTCGGCCTGACCCTAACCACCATCACACATTTTACCCTCAAGTAGCCCCATAGCCATCCTGAAGCAAATGAGCCTGTTCACCTTGGAACTAAGGCTGGAGCCTCTTGCACTAGGTTCAGCTGGGTTGAGCTCTTTAATCTCAGAGAGGACCAGTTCAAGCTCAGAAACCACACCAAGGTCACTGTCTGACAAGCAAGGCAGGCAGGGCCTACCGTAGGTGACTATGGTAGAAATACAGGCCTCAGAACAATTTTCTTTTCTGGAGACCTTCCGACCTTGATCAAGGGATATGCCCGGTCTTAGAACAACACAGCCTTTTCTGTTGGGCCAGGTAACCTGGGCTCGCAGCTGGTGGAGTATAAAGAGGAAATGTACATCACATCTGACTGCGGGCACACTTGGAGGCAGGTAAGGTGCCAAATGTACCTGGTGTTCGTCAGCCCACCCAGAGTCTATCTGTTCTGTGCCCCTTATTTCATAGGAGCTCGCTGGAGACCTGAGAGTGAGGTCCGCACCTGACTACCAGCCTCCAGAAGCAGCTGAGGTCTCTGCTGAGAGCTAGGACTTGTTGGGGGTGGGGTCAGTCAGGGGCAGCGCCCATCTGCCAACAGCCTTGTGGCTTCTGCTGGGTATTATACATCCTAGAAGCATTTTACAGCCAGGTATGTTCCTTAGGACATCCAAGAAAGTAAACTGAAGGCCACATGGACACCTCCTACTTGGCTTTGAGCTCTGTCAGGCCAAGAGATACTTATAGTAGACACATAAATGGAAGAAGGGGATGTGGGAAAGGCAGATTTGTGATCCTGTGTGTTGCTGTGATGATGGAGGGGTGTGGCTCAACATGGCAATGGAAGGAAATAAAATGAGGAAAGCCTGTCTGTGGGAGCTATCCCTTCAACAGCAGGACACTGCAGCTCTGACTCACAGCCCCACATGGATGTCATAGCCACTGTTTAGAGGGATGCTGGCCTACATCAGCCTTTAGCTCAGGAACAGTGAGGACTCCAGTCGAAGGGATGGCAGGTCCCACAGAGATCACGTTGCATAGATGCTGCAGATCTCCACCCCACACCCCTTCCAGGAGGGCCCTGCCCCATGAGACAGACACTGGCTGCCTTCTGTGGTGGGTGTGATCCTAGCTGAGTTGGTCTGCCAGCTTCCCAGAGAGGTGCTCTGGCTGTAAGCACTTGAAAAGATGGCCTGAGCATCAGAGCCCACCTGTCCCAGACAGTCCTGTCCTAGGTCACCTTCCCCTTGCCTGGCCATACAGTCACATCCCAGCAGGCATCAAACACTCACCCCTGCACACACAGCTCACCTGTGTGAAGGACTAAGTCCATTGCAGTTTTAATAAGATGCACCAAGCAAGCCATCTGCAAAGGGCAGGAGAGATTTATTGCATTAAATATTTCTATTTCACCAAAGCCAGTGAAGCTGCTCTGGGGTTTTTAAAGGTCGCATCTGACCAACCTTCACCAATGGCACCACTAAAGGACTTCCTCATTCAATAGACATTTGAGGGCTTGGTAACTTTTGTGAAGCAATTTTCTCAGGTTTAACTTGGAAGCCTTGGGACCAGTGTTACAGGGTAGGGTTCCCCTGCCAGGGGACAGCAGGATTTACAGATGAGGTGCCTGATAGGGCAGCACCTGTGTGCATATATCTGTTTATGCACATGCATGTGTGTGTCAGGGAGGAAAAATGCATATAGTAGTTATAGGCAGTTATAGTTGGGGAGGAAGTCAGGAAGATGACTGAGTTATCAGTGACTCTAGACCAGTGAGGCACTCAGGGCTGGTGTGGTGTTTCCTCCTTGGCCAATGAGGAACTGACAGATGGAGATGGGCCAGAGGGCAGAGCATTCCTGGAGTGACATAAACTTTAAACCATGATCCAAGCCTAGTGATGCTCACCTGTAACCCCGCATCGTGGAGGCAAAAGGAGATTCTTGTGCAGGTTCAAGGCCTGCCTGGTTTGCTGAGCAAGAGCTTGTCTCAAAACCTAGATAACAAAGACTAGGGCTCCCTGAAATGACCAAGGACTTCATTAGTAACATTCTAAGATCCTGCTAGGATTCTGAGTGGAACAGAGACAGGCTGATCCAGAGATATGTCTGTGTCCTCTCCCAGATCTGCATCCCAAGAGCTGCTTATGGCATAGAAAGCCACAATGTGGATACTGTCTGTGGCTTCCTCAGCTTACCTGGAACCCAGCTTCCTGTCTGTAAGATGGTGCTTGGCCCAGGATGTCAGTAGATGGCTATGTACCTCCTAGGTGGCCCCTATTATTACCTCCCCCAAAAGCCCTCAATGGTCATTTATTCATTTGCCCCAAGCATCCATTCATTAATTCAACCATATGGTGGCCATTCATTCATGCACTCACTGAACATGCCAGAGTCCCAGGTACCCAGCTCAGACTTCCACTGAGATGGCCCCAGAAATCTCAAAGTCATCTCCCTCCTGGTAGCTCCCTGACTATAATAGATGATGTCACACATGGTTCAGTAAGGCTAAGACTTCAGGTACCTAGAGGTGGCCCCATCCACCTAGTATTAGAGGTATCAAGAGCCGTGCTTTGTTACTGTACCCCATGTTGGCTTGGGATTCATCCTGAACTTGACTCTGAGTACACTGTGCTTCCCTCATTGCTGGGCCATTTTGCTGACCTGGATTCCCATGGGTAGGATTCTGAGTGTATCCCACGCCTTTTCCATCCCTCAGGGTAGATAAATGGCTCCTGTTCCCCAAGCCTCACCATTCTTCATATGCTAAGTCAGGAGTAGATACAATGGTATTAGATAGAGAGCTGGCCTTCCTGACCAGGCTCTGCTGGCTTTATTAGAGTCTCACCTGAGAGTATGTATCACCCTCACAGGTCTTTGAAGAAGAACACCATGTTCTCTACCTGGACCACGGTGGTGTCATTGCCGCCATCAAGGATACCTCCATCCCCCTGAAGATCCTCAAGTGAGATCATGGGCAGAGGGTATTAAGCATTCCAGAATAATTCCATGGGAGTCTAACACTGGGGTGACTCACATCTCCCAACCATCCTGAGGTGCTCCAGAGATGGACCCCAGTACTCCTAGGATGAACAGAGAATAGGAAGCCTTGTCAGGGCACATGGAGGGGGCTGAGGGCTGAGGAATCCAGGGAGGCACTCTAAGTATCAACAAGGGAGCCAGTGGGTGCCCAGGGAGGGTGGGCTAAATTGAGGACAGAGTAACATGCGTATTTAGGAGGCAGAGTTGGGAAACTGCTGGGCAACCAATGTTACTTTAGTCTAAAATAAAGCTGAGTATTCCGGGAGGTAGCTTGACTGTAATACTGGTCATGTCACTGACCCAGGATCCCTGAGCTGGGCTCAAGCCTTGCATGCTGTTACTGAATCTTTCTAAGGCTCAGATGTCCTGGCTATTCATAGGCAACAGCACCTGTGTGGTATCCTGACAATATGTCTAGAGCATCCAGCCATCACATTGCTGATTAGTCAGGGATGCCACTTGGTGCTGGTAGGCATCTGCTGTGGTCTCACCTGAGAACCTGAGAGAGGGAGGCTGTGGTCCAGCTGTGTCCTAAGTGGTGAGATGGTCCCGGAGCTGGCCTCTGATGGATAAGAGCCAAACCTGGGGATAGAGAGTTAGAGAAAGGAGTAAGATCATGCGGCTCTGTGAATACTGGTGGCCTTTCACAGGTTCAGCGTGGATGAGGGCCACACTTGGAGTACACACAACTTCACCAGCACTTCAGTGTTCGTGGATGGGCTGCTGAGCGAGCCAGGGGATGAGACACTAGTCATGACGTGAGTGTGTGACCGGATGTGGATGAACGGGGAAGGTGGGAGGAAGATACGGGCTGGAGCTACCCCCAGGCAGACTGGGTTTGGTCTCTGAGCTCTGAGGTGGCCTCAGAGCGGGCCCTGGCTTCTTATAACATGCCTGGCATCTCCCTGTCCCTGGCCAGCAGGTGGGAGCTCTCCATTCCTGCTCGGGACACTGACTGGCCAGGAGTGGAGCAAAGCTTCACAGTCTTGTCCCCTACCAGTGCATTCTGTCACACTTCTAGCTAACAGTAGGGAGGACCATACTTTACTTGGCCATGTGGCACAGCTGAGGTCCTGAGGCCCAACAGGGTTATGCAGCGAGAGCCTTATTTGATGCTAGTTCCAAGTAGTCAGGCTAGCTCCTATCCCACAGGCTGGTCCATCAGGGTGACTTCACACTCACTTTAGAACGAGTCCTGGCATCCTTGCTGTCTGTGGTGTGGGTCTGAAGGGCCAGCTGGGCTCTTAGTGATTCGTATTCCACCTTTGTCTTCCACGAGCTCATCAGACACTCCCACATGTGGAGAAGCCCCGAGTGAACCCATCTCCCATGCCTACTTCATATTCACCCCTGCTGGAGAATCATGAGTCTCCCCATGTCCAGTGGGGTCATGGCTGTGAATCTTAGCTCAGATAGATGCTCCAGGATCAGCCATCCCTACAGAGCAGGAAGCACTGAGTATTGAGAGACATGAAGCTAGGCCACCAGAGTGAGGAGAAGTGTTCTGCCCCTTCCACAAATCTTGTAGTCCATCTAATGTTTAAAGTGCATTTATTGATCACCTATTGTATGCTGACACAGAGGTCCCAGGAGAACTATCTGTAAAACATACCATGGACTGGCTCTAGAGGCCTCTGAGGATGGACAAAGAAACCTTACCTTTCTATTTAGAGACTGCCATTGTGTCTCCCAGCTCCCTGCCAGGATGGATAGAGACAGCACAGCACAGCAGATGGAGTGCCGTGTGCCTTTCAGAGCACTTGGAGATGAGATCCAGCTAGGCCAGTGCTGGGGACAGCCTCCTGGGAGTGAATGAAGGACAGAACAGGGCAGGAGGACATGAAACAAGCCTTGTGCCTTTTCAGGCGTATGAGATGAGGGGTCCCAAACCTATGCATTCCTCCTGCCTGCCAGGACAGTGGCCTTGCTCTTAACACCTTCAAGGGCTTTGTGCCTGTCTGGGCTTTGCTCCGTGTGTGGCCTTGCTCACCTGACCTTCCCAAGACCCCCAAGTTGGGGGCTGGGGCCTGGCTAGACAGCACCTGATATGTGATTGGAGCTCAGTAAACAAGATTTCAGTGAAGCCACACAGCAGACATAGAGGTGTCAAGGATACAATGATAACCTCCACTTGCCAGGAGCTAAGGAGGGCTATCAGAGATAGTCAGACTAAGTGACCCCTACCAGGGACCAGAGACTACTGGCCCAGGAGCATCTGCTGACCACACCGGCCAATGACTGCCAGGAAGAAGTCTGGGAAGGGACTTGGCCTGCATGTTTCTCTTGACTCGGGGTCCTAGGAAGTATCTCTAGCGTGCCATGAAGTGTCCATGGAGCCCCATGAAGCAGCCATGAGCTTTATGGAACCCGACAGACCATTCCAGTGCCCCATGGAGTGTCCACAGTCCCATGGACTCTGTGAAGAATTTCCATGACCCCTCCCTCCTCCAGGAGCAGATGGAGTCCCTCCCTCACAGTCAGGCTGCATTAAGAAAGTCTGCTATGGTGTTGGCTTCACGGTCTCCTTCCTGGCTGGCCCCGGAAAGCCAGAGCAGACTCTATTGCAGGACAGAGGTGGTGTGTGCATCCTGGAACCGCTGAGCACCAGACATGGAAGACTGAGCTGGTCCAAATCTCCCTCTACTGGGCTTCCTGGGGCATTGGCAGGTTTCTGGTCAGGTTCTTTATGATGCCATGAGCTGCCAAGGCCCTGGAGAGGCTCATGACTCAGTCTGTGGGCCATCCCCTTGAAGGCTGTGTCTTGAGGCAGGAAGGGAGGTCAGAGACATAGCACTTGGTGTTTGTCAAGAGAATCGGCATAGGAAGTCTGGATCCTTGACTGACTGCAGCCTGGGCTGGTCCCTAGTCTTTTTGCAAGGAGGTTGAACAATTTCCAGGGCTGAGCCCACTAAGCAAGAAGAGGGGCTGGTATCAAAGGTGACAGCTCTGGCAGGGCTCTCAGAGCTCCTGAAAGCCAGCATGGTCCCCAGGCCTCAGCTTCTGCAGCCAGGCCCCATCATGGGGGCACTTTCCACCCCGAGCACCTCCCCGCCCCTCCTCTCCTCTCACTTCATCTTGTAGTCTGCATTTTGTAGCTTTGGGACATTAGTGCTTTGTACAGCCAAGGTCCTCAGATCCAGGTCTGGTCCCAAATGCAGCTTTTATCCCTGCAGATGGCATTTCATCAAGGGAAAACAGCAAAGTTCACAGGCAGGCACATTCATGTTTAAAGTTTTTTAAAAGCTCCATAAGGTTCCTACAGAGCCTTTCACAAGCTGCATCTTCAAACAGCTTCCAGTTTCAGTGGACATGGAGATCATTTACACGCCTCGAAGGAGACATGGGCTGGCAGGATAAAAGCTTGGCTGTCCAGACCCAGAACGGGGGCCCCACTCATATGGCACCTTTGCTGGCACCTTTATTCTCATCCACCCAAAGGTCACATCTTAGGTGACCATAATCACCTTGTCCAGATGTTGTTCACTTCGCTGCCCACAGTTGCCTCCTCCAGCATAGTAAATGGCAGAGTGTCCCCAGCCCTGGGCAATAATGTGAGAACTCTCAGCCTGGCAGAGCTGTAGGCCATACCTATGAAGGAACAAGCCATCCACTCCATAGTATGACCTACATTTCCTGCTCTCTGTCAGGCAGTCAGTGGCCCTTTGGCCTCTCCTGCTAGGATCATTCAACTAGATGAGAGATTCTCACAGTAGGAGCTGAGGTCTGGGCTTTCTACACAGACAGGAACTGAAACATACAGTGGATTAGCAGAACCAGGCTGCTTCTCGGTTAGAGCTCAGAATGCAAAGTATGGTATGTTCCCTTGTAGGGGCTGCATGGCTGTCACACTCAGGCTAATTGGTTAAGGGTCCCAGGCTAGCCCCACAAGTGTAAGCTGCCAGCCCCAGGTACCAGTACTGGATGGCCACTCTAGATGGGTCCTTTCCTTAGTCTGTTTCCTCTCATGTACCCCTCACAGGGTATGGTAAGCCCTAAGGGGTGGACAGAAATGTGGGAACCCCTCTCCAGATGGGGTCATGACAAGGGGAATGTTCATCTAAACGACAGGTGCCCTAAGATAAGGCCACTCATGGAGAAGCCAGTGTGAGATGCTGGTCTCAAGCTGAATATGCTTAGCCTCTGCATCACGGTGCTTCCTGTATGTCTGGCCTCCCTCTGTCCCTCCCTCTGCCCAGCGGGTTATGCTGCGCTGTCGTGCTGAACCATTCATCTCACTGTCCAAGCCACACAATGACTTGCTATCTCTCTGGAGTGCCAGCTCTGCCTGGGGTAAACATCTTGGAGCTCAGTCCCACATGGCAGACAGAGAGAGACTAGCAAAAAGACAGGAAGACACCACATATCACTAGACATGACTCTGGCCCACACATAGCAGGTGCAAGGCCTGATGTGCGAGGCCATGGAAGGGCCTGTGGAAGCAAAGAAGGTAGGGAGCCTGCCCACCTGACAGCTGCTCCTGTCAGGAAGGGGATGGCATTTGTTGGGGTAGATGATCTGTGCTGGTGAAATCAGCAGGTCACAGATAGTGATCACCTTAAGGATGATAACATCAGGCCAGATGCCAGTGGAGGGCATGCCATATTATTAAATCCACTGGGGCAGAAGAGACCTCACAAGTGGTATCACAGGGAACCTGAGTGGGACATGTCTGCATCCCAGGGACAGGTCAATCTAAAGCGACCTTCCTTCTTTCTCCCCTCAGGGTCTTTGGCCACATCAGCTTCCGCTCTGACTGGGAGTTGGTCAAGGTGGACTTTCGGCCCTCCTTTCCCCGGCGGTGTGGTGAGGACGACTATAACTCCTGGGACCTCGTTGACCTCCAGGTAGGCCAGGCAACCTACAGCCCCAAGGCCCTCTCCTCACCTGGGAATGTCATTGATGTCAACTTCTGGGCATCTTGTGGGATTTTTCAGGGCCGCTCGTGTGCCTATAGCTGCTTGATCCATGGCACTGCATGATCCTAGGGCCTGCAGGGCCTGAGCACCACCCTCAATAGGAGGTCTCCGTGACAGGATTTGGGACTTTTCTGTTTGTGGGGAAATGGGCAAAGGCTATCTGACATGAGGGTCTGGGACCATCCTATGTCATAGTCCATCACAAGTGTCTAACTTTCAGTTAAACAGAACATGAGTCCCCCCAACCCCTGCGGCCCCTGGTGGTACAAGAGAAACTGATACTTGAGTGGGTACCTGGGAACTGTGAACAGGCTGCTTGTGTGTCACAAAATCCAGCCAAGGAAGATCAGAAGCTGAAAGATGCCTAAAGGGAGTCACCTGGCGTCAGGTCTGACTAAGCCACCAGCTAGGAGAATAGCTGAGATCAGCCAAGGGTCAGATATCTCTGTAAGTGGAGATCAGATCGAAAGTTCACACATGGAGGATGGTCTGGTTAGGGCTCAATGGCCCTCTGCAGAAACTGGTGTACAAGCAAGTGTCCAAATGGGCCTAGAGAAGGTGTCCACATGACATGTCCCCTCCAAGCATGGCTCATCCCCAGATGCTCACACATCTGGACCCTGAAGGCCCAGTTGTTCTGTGACCAAGAGCCAGTCATGATTAGAGAAACTGAGCTAGTTGACTGACATGCCAAGTTCTTTTGTACCTCAGTTTCCCTATTGGTCAAAGGGGGCAAACGTCCCATCCCTGCTACCACCAGGGCAGGAGCAACAGGACAAGCCAGTGGTAATTGTCACCATCCTCTGCTGGTTCCTCATCCTGGTGTTCTTGCTACAGGGTGATCACTGCATCATGGGCCAGCAGAGAAGTTACCGGAAAAGGAAGTCCACATCCTGGTGTGTCAAGGGGAGGAGCTTCACGTCAGCACTCACATCACGTGTGTGCAAATGCCGGGACTCTGACTTCCTCTGGTGTGCATTGCCCCTCCCTCCTGCCTTCTCCAGTATCTTTACATCACGATGACCTTGTCCCCAGAACCAGGGTGGAGGCCATATCTTCAAGGCCTAGTCTCAGACACACACTGCCAACCTCTACCCTAGAGTATCATGGGAGCAAGCTACACTCACCTAGTCCCTCTAAGAATATATTCCACTCAGAGGCCCACTGCCCACAAAGCCTCCATCCCCAACCTGCCTCACCCTCTCTACCATGCACCCCAAGGTCCAAGGCCATTGGCTGTACAGCCACTCCTTGCTGCCCTCTATCTCCCTGCATCCTTTGAGAGCTGCTCACGTCCCCCCAAAGCTCTCCAGGCTCCACTTCATTTTCCTCTTCCTTGTCTGGAATGGAGTTAGTATGTTGTCCTCTGGGACAAACCTGTGGCTTCACTGATGTCCCCACAGATGGACACATCTAGACCTGTGCTTAAGTTTCTCATCACCTCTAATCTCACCTTCTAAGCCAGCTTTTCCTTCCCCAGTGACTATGGGTTTGAGCGCTCATCTTCCTCCGAGTTCTCTGCAAACAAGTGTTCCGCCAACTTCTGGTTCAACCCTTTGTCCCCTCCCGATGACTGTGTCTTGGGACAGACCTACACCAGCAGCCTTGGGTGAGTACACCAACCCAGGCAGCCAGCCATCTACCTATCTACACACCCATACATCCATCCAGCCCCCTGCCCTCCCGTCTGCCAACCAGCTCCAGAAGTGGAGCCCAGGCAAGCCCAATACTGTGCTTCCTGGCAGCCCACAGCTTAGGAGAGAGCATGGTTCTGGTTCTGGGCTCAAGTATGCAGGGTTCAACAAGTTACCAAACTCATCAGACTGTCACGGTGGCCCACAGATCCCATTGAGATCTTGGGGTCAGTGTCAGAAGAGAGCTACTTTGAGTTGGCATAGCATAGGGAACAGAGGAGCAGAAATGGTCCCAAGTCTTCCAGCTACTGTGGGACTGAGACCTCAGAGCAGCCACATCCTTCTCTGGTCCTCCTGAGTCTTTCACACAATACTGTGATGGTACCAGAGATATTCTTTAAGCCTGGGACTCTGCTTACACCAAACTTCCAGGTGGAAGCCTTGGAATATAACTCTCCCAGCCTCCACCCCCAGGTTTTCCTCTGCTATAGTTGAAATCTCAGCCACTGGCATAGCTACCTGCTCAGGCCCATGGCACACAGTGAGTGTTCCTACAGTCTGCTATGGTGGCCTCACACTCTATGGGATGGGGAGGTGGTAGGCAAGCCCCTTTCCCCACTTGGGGCAGGCTAAACAAACTGCTTATAAAGTATCAACTTCTTGTAGAAATACCAAGTACATAACATCTGTGAGCCTTCAGTTTCTATGGCGCCCACATGTTCCATGTGATGGTTCATTTCCTCATCCTTTGTGAGGGATTCCTTATTACTTAACCCTGGAGATCTGGAAGAAACAGAGGCAGGACAGGAACTGAATCCTTTAGCCTTGGCTGTATATATGCCAAAATCTATCATCCACCTACCCATCCATTCATTCTTTCACCAATCTACCTAACTACCCATTTCTATCTCCTATCCACATACCTCTTATTCATATATTCTTTCCATATATGCACCCTTTCATCCACCCATCTACCCAACCATAAATCATCTGTCCACCAATCCATCCATCCACCTACTCATCCTGATCCCATCTACTTCATCTATACCCTATTTATCTATTCATTTATTTATTCCATCAATCTACTTATTTATTCACCCATCCATCTATCTACTCACTCACATATCCACCCATCCTCCCACCAATCCCTCTACCCATTCTTCTGCCCTCACAATATCCATCTTTCTAAACTTATGTGTGTAGTAGGAGGTTTCTGGCCCGGGCTTTCACGCCTAGCTTCAAGGTTTGGACTCACAGACCCACAGTCCCACAGAAACACATAGACGTTTACATTAATTTTTGGCTGATCAGCCTAAGGTCCAGGCATATAACTTGCTAACTCTTTACCCTTAATCTAACCCATGACTCATCCTGTTCAGCCATGTGGCTCGGTACCTTTTCTTAGAGCAGCATAGTTGTCCTCTGCTTCTTCTGGCTTCTCTCTGGCATTCTGCTCTGTGCTTCCTGTTCTCGAGAGTTGTCTTAGTCTGGTAGCCCCGCCCACATTTCCTGTCTGCCTTTGGCCAATCAGCGCTTTTTATTAAACCAGTAGGTGGGATGATTATTTACAATGAAACAACACAATCCCCTACATATGTGTTCTTGATACAGGTCCTGACTGACACTTCAGATAAAAGCTGCTACTTGCCAAGCCAAAGAGGCCATTGTGTCACTGTTGGATCAGTGGGTGGGTAGATGGGTAGTGGATGGGTAGTGCCATCCCAATAAGATCAACAGGTGTGCTTATGGCCACCCAAGAAGCTGAGGCCAAGCACACCTCAGCTTCTCAGTACTCCATAGTTCTCAGCAAGACCTTGGATTTAGACTCCTGCTACCATTCCTTAGCAAACAAACAAACACCCACTTGTTGCTTCTGTGGGCAATATGATCAGGCCATGGATACTTCAGCTCTCCAAAGCAGAGGGGTACAGCCTGTCCCTCCATCCTGATCCTCAGGGCTCTCAGCTCTAAGGTAGACAGAAGCAGCCGTAGGGAGCAGGCAGCAAATGGGGCTATAGAGGTTGGAGCTGTGAGTTACCTCAAAAGAGGAAACCATCTCTACCCATCGAACCACTGTCTGTCTTGGGCCTGAGTCCCCTCATTCACCTAGGTACCGGAAAGTGGTGTCCAATGTATGTGAAGGTGGTGTGGACCTGCAGCAGAGCCCGGTGCAGTTACAGTGCCCCCTTACAGCACCCCGGGGCCTGCAGGTGAGCATCCGTGGAGATGCAGTGGCTGTGCGGCCTAGAGAAGATGTGCTGTTTGTGGTGCGGCAGGAACAGGTGAGCATCCACCCTGGACTGTCACTGGAAGGGAGTTCCAGTCAGCCACACAAGGTTGAGACTCTGAACAGTTTGGAGCATGGCACAGAGGCCAGCCTGTCCCTGAGGGTGGGAGCCACAGGACCAAAGTTGGCCTCTTGATTCAGACTGAAATGGGCTCCACATTACACATGTCTGTGCATGTGAGTGCATGAATGTGCTTATGTATATGTGCGTGCATGTGTGTGTGTGTGTGTGTGTGTGTGTGTGTGTGTGAAAGAGAGAGAAAGAGAGAGAGAGAGCTGGTGTTTATCAAACATTGATAAAAAATCATTTCCTCTCCATAGTGGCTCTAACGATGAGGATGGAACCCAGGCCTTGTGCAGATTACAGAAAGAAACCCTCTCCTACTGGGCCACACCCCCAGCCCATTGCTAAAGCGATTTTAAATCTCTAATTATATTGATTTAGTTTAACTGGAATCCCAACAAAAGCATAAAGGTTTTTTTTTTAAGTGGCTTATAATCACACATCCAGAGATAATGCCTTCTGTGCGTATATGGTGACAGATATAAATACAAGTTTATATATATGTACAAATATATATATTTCTCCACCCAGTCTCCTACTCATTCTATTTTTACTTCAGAACAAATGTTACATTTTCTTCTAATTTTAAAAATAATATATGCTCATTATAGTATATTTAGGAAATACATTTATTTTTAAAAATACCACAGATATAAATATCACCCAAAATTCTGTTCCCCAAGGGAACTGTTAACTTTCCTGTTTTCTTCTGGTTCACAAGGCACAACATCCCTGTGTCTCTGCTTAGAGAAGCAGCTAATGATCCCTGCAAGGAATTTAAAAATGACTTTTAGAAAAATATGAACATTCATAAACCTTAGACACAGAGGGAGATCCCCCTTTCTCCCTGGGGTCGTGGGCAGTCTCCATTCACAGATCATCAGGAATCCATATCTTCAGCTAACAGATGTGAAGGCTAATAAGGGTGAGTCCATGATTATGCACGCTATGCTAAGAAAACCTTTTAAAGGTGTTTGACTTTAGAAGCAGAGACCTGGTCCCTGAAAAGAGAGAAACTGAGGCTATGGAGCACTCAGACTGGCCACACTGAGCACCTTCATATTAGGCACTGTGACAGCCACGTCCTCTGGAAGTATAATCTTACACTGGGCACTCTAACTTCTTACATTATTATAAAGAGGAAACTGAGGCATGAACAGTGATGCCATTCTCTCAGAGCTACATGGTGAAAAGAGACAGAGATGGAGCTGTGTCCTCTAGATGTCTCTGGACTCAAAGAAGACAGTGGCCAAGTCTGCGGTCCCCAAGCCCTAGCTATATACCACACACACACACACACACACACACACACACACACACACACACACACACACACACACACACACACACACACACAAAACACTCACATACCTCATATACACTACCTCCTGTCCAGGTCCTCTCACCAACAGAAATAGCCATCAGGCAGCCCTGAGGCAAGGCTGGGCATCTCTGTTGATAGGGTGTGTTGGAAAGACAAAGCAGAGCCCCTGGTCAGCCTGGAGATCCCTGACCTCAGACCGGGTAGAGGCTCTCAAATTCCTGGCCAGAGATCCCAGAAACATGGCCATCTGCTGCCCCCTAGAGCCTAAAACTGGAAACTACAGAATCCACAAGTAGGAGCCTCCGCGGCGTCAGAAAGACTAGAAACAGAGCATCTTCTGAACCTTTGCTGGGCTGCTCTGTTGGGCTTAGGAGTGGGCAAAGTTGAGAGGAGCACCCAAAGACACGTTGAAATAGGGATCCTGGACAACTCAGGCCTGGGAGGTAAGGAAGTAGGAGCATGATACTGAGGATGGGCACCATTACCCTGTGACACAAACTCCCTTACACATTCAAAGACACTTATAGGCACAGTGTGCAATCCTCTAACACACACACACACACACACACACACACACACACACACACACACACACACACACACACACACACACACACACACACACCCTACTCTTACACATCACTGAGCTTGGGAGCAGGGCTGGGTTTGGGGAGCCTGAGTTTTCTAAGTATCTAAGAATTCACAGTGTTGGGGGATGGAGGCCAGGAACAGACCCATAGACACCTGCCTGCTCTTAACAGGTGCAGAACAGACTGGGAGAGACAGTGTCTCTTCATCCAGCAACAGCACCTCCCCCAGGCCTCAGACAGGAACCCAAAATAGATCACACACCTACAGAAGGAGTAGGAAAATGAAAACTATTAGGAGGATCCACATAGAAGGCAGCCCAGAAGCACAGGCCGGGAGTCCTCAGCATGCTTGGGGTTCCAGGTCACACAATGAAACATTGATGTGTCAGTGCCATCTAGATTTGGAACAGGTAAAACTGTTAAGAAGATCAAGGCAGCTACAGAGAGGAGGGCATTTGTTGGCTCATCCCAGTGGGCCACAGAGTAGGACTGCACAAAGCGCTCCCATCAACAGATGAGCCAGCCAGTTTAAAAACGAGCAGGAAACATGGTAGTGGTCAAAGCAGGCTACCCAGTGGCAAACAAACACGTGGGAAGACGTACACATGAGAGCACGCCACTGTGCAGGATGGGGGCCTCAAAACCAAGAGCAGACACCTACTTCCTGCACGCCACCCATTATTCTTCCCCTCATAGCAGTGAATTGGGTGTGGACTCCCTTTGATCCTCACCAAACCCTGCCAGGAGAGCAATGGGCAGAGACCCGCCTCCAGAGCCTGGGACCCTGAAAGCCTCAGTCTTACAACCTATAAAATGGTCACATGTAACACCATATATTTTTGGTTCTGAGAATGCCCCCAACAAAGCCTCAGTCAGCTTCTGGCCACTCTGAGGGCACCTTGACTCATGACCGCACCTCCCAGCGTTTGCCTCTGTATCCAAACAGCCCTCTCCTGGTGCCCAAGTCACCACTGTTTTCTATCCAAGGATCCTGCCCATGGGTTTCTTGTACTCCGTTCCCCATTGTGACCTCCTTTTAAAGACTTGCATCTGCAGATTTTTTTAAAATGTCCATTTCAGAGGGTCCCAGTAGACACGGATTTGGGGTGACTCTATCCAACCCAGTGTAGTGTGTTCAGGGAAAAAGTTAAACGAACATCATTTACATACGAGTGTCCCTGGCTTTTGAGGTCTGGAGCGTACGAGCTAGGAAGATTGTTGATGGCTAGAGCGGAGTGACCACAGGCAGAAAGAGTAGGGTGACCAGAGGGGGAAGGGAAGAGAGAATGGCAGGCAGGCAGGCAGGGGAGGAAAGCTTGAATGTGGACACAGAAGCTCCATCCTGCTGTGAGCTTAAGAGTCAGGATCAGCAAGCAGCTTGCATGGGGAGTTCAATGCCACTTGGGGACAAAGTCACAGGAATCCCTTCCTGCCTGTTCCACATAGCTGAGCCTCATTCCTGGCACAGTATGGGATGAGATGAGAAACATGGAGTCGCCTTGTCATAGGAAGACAGTTCTCTTTGGTTTTCTGTGGTTCTCTGAAGAGACCTCGTCATAGTTACTAAAGCCTTCTCTATTTTCATGTGAGACTCCCAATTTCTCTCCTAGCCCTGAGGCCTGGCTCAGGCTCAGGCTTCCCCCTGAACCCCACACAGCCTTCAAACTGCCTCCTTAAAATCACCCATGGGTGTTCTGTTCTAAAGGAGAGCTCCGTCTTGGTCACATGAGTTCTCTCTCAGCTCAGGGTGAGGTAGGTTGAAGCTTTGAAAGCAGAGCCAACCTACTCTCTGTGACCCCATAGAGCCCACTTCAGAAGGAAGGAGTGGGAAGGACTGGGCACCTAGGGACTGGACCCCCATCTTGAGAGCCACTCCTTAAGTGACCCTGTGGTATTTCCTTACAGGGTGATGTCCTGACCACTAAGTATCAGGTGGATCTTGGGGATGGCTTCAAGGCTATGTATGTGAACCTCACTCTGACAGATGAGCCCATCCGGCACCACTATGAGAGTCCTGGCATCTACCGCGTGTCTGTCAGGGCTGAGAACATGGCAGGCCATGACGAGGCTGTGCTCTTTGTCCAGGTCAACTGTAAGTCCACTGCTTCTTTGAGGCTCTGTGTCTCCCATGAAATGGAGAGCTGGGGCTTTGGGGAAGCACAGGGAGTCTTGTGGAATTGCTACAGGTCCTCAGGACAGTGAAGACATGGACAGAAAGGCAGTTTGCTATGGGCTGGGCTCAGACCTGGTCCTAATATTATTCACAAAAATAGGAGTAAGGATGTAATAATGGTGGTCATGGTTACACAGTGGTGGTAACGATGTTAGTAATGGTGGTGATGATGGTAGAGATGATGCTGATGATGGAGGTCATGCTATAGGTGGTGTGATGATGGTAGAGATGCTGCTGATGATGATGGAGGTCATGCTATAGGTGGTGTGATGATGGTAGAGATGATGATGATGGAGGTCATGCTGTGTGCAGTGGTGATGATGATAATGATAGTGGTGATAAAATGATGGTGATGGTCATATGTTGATAATGGGGATGATGATGGTGATGGTAATGATGATGGTACAGTGGTGGTGCTAGTTTTAGTGATAATGACAGTGGTAATGATGGTAATATTGGTAATAATGGTAGTGATACTGGTGATGATGTTCTAGTTGTGTTGATGATGGTTACAGCGGTGTGGCAATGATAGTGATGTTGGTGATAATTGTGATGCTAATGATGATGGTAATAACAATAGTGGTAATGAATGTGGTTAAGATAACGGTGGTGGTGGTGATAATGGTGGCATTAGTTATTTTTGCATGGCTGTGACTTTAATACCTGATAAAAAACACCCTAGAAAAATTTAATTTGGCTCACAGTTTCATAGGGATTCTATCACAGCAAGGAAAGTGTGGCATCATTCATAGCAAGAGCCACATGTAGGACCCAGCAGGCTCCTCACATCACAGTGGTTCTGGACACAGAAAATGAGGACAGAAAATGAGACTAGAGTGAACAACTGGGCTTTAACCTCCTAAGCTGTGACTCCAGTGGTGTACTCCCGCCAGCCAGACATACCTCCTGAAGGTCCCACAGTCTCCAGCCTCTCTAAAGATGGGAAATGCAAACTAAAACCATGAGCCTATGGGGTACATTTTAGATTTAAACTATAATATTCTACTTCTGCCCCCCAGAGGCTCACAGTATACATCTCTAATGCAAAAAGCATTCAGTACAACTTCATGAGTCACCATGGTCTCAACAGTTCCAATGTTGTTCAAAAGTCTAAGCTCAGAGTCTCCACTCATGTCCAAAGAAATCTCTAAGGAGTCCTTGCAAAAGGCAATTTTGCACTTGCTGTCTACAGTAGACATTTCCCCTGAAAGGAAAAAGCAAAAGAAACAGAAAGAAAAGAATTGATCAAAACCAGACTGACGTCCAGCAAGGAAACGCTGTGGAGTCACATGGCTCTGCGTAGCACCTGGAGCATGTGGTGGCATGGTGGGCTTGGGCAGCTGCACCTGTGTCCTTCTTCCCATTCCAGCTTTCCCTCACACACAGGTGCCCTGCAGGTCTCCTCTGCAGACACCCCATGTTCCTGCATCCCATGCTGGGATCTCCAGTGAATCTTAAGCCTCACCCTTAGAACTTCATGAATTGTCTTAGCAGAGTCTCCCTGCCATGTACGCATTGCCTGGCTTAACAAACTTTCCTTTAAAATCTGAAAACAAGCTTCAGGTACCCTGTAACTCTTGCCTCCAATGTGCCTGAAAATCAAGTACTGCCTTTCCAAATTCTTTTTCCAATACAATAGCAAAAAAAAAAAAAAAAAAAAAAAAAAATCCCTCCCAAATTAGGTTAAACCTGCATGGTCAGATTTAGTGAAAACAGCAATCCCACATCATACCGGATCCCACTTATTTTGTGACCACAATACCTGACAGGAAGAACTTGAAGGAGGAAAGCTTTATGTCAGAGTTTCAGAGGGGGTTGGGAAGCACAGCGGAGTGGTATAGGAAGGAGTATGTGGCAGCCAGAGGTTGCTCACACAATAGTGGAGCAGGGGGCAGAAACTGAGGTTTCCGTTAGGAAGTAAACCGCCAGCACCTCCAGCTGGGGAACAACACATTTGAAACATGAACCAGTGGATGGTTTAGATTCAAACCTTAACAACTGTGGTGATGATGAGGATGGCAGTGATGAAGGGGAGGGTGAGTAGCAATGATTATGATCGGTTGTAGTGAGTGGTGATAGTGATCGGTGATGATAATCATGAATGTGGGATGGTGATGGTGGTGATGGGTTGTGGTGAGTTGTGGGTATTGGTAGTAGTGGTGATGATGGTGATGGTGATGGTGATGACATTGGTAGTGGGGGTGGTAGATAATTGTGGTGATCATGGTGTTGAGGGTACTGATGAGGATATGGTGCTGGGGATCATGGTGCTGATGGTAGTGATTGATGATGGTGATGGTACCAATGAGTCTGATGGGGACAGTGACTAGTAAGTAGACACTGAAAGGTTCTGTGCCTCACTGCCCCCTAACCCTAAACTCTTGAGAACTCTTCAGCCCCCCTGCAGGCCCTCTACCTCGAGGTAGTTCCTGTCATTGGCGTCAACCAGGAGGTGAACCTCACAGCCGTGCTGCTGCCCTTGAACCCCAACCTCACTGTCTTCTACTGGTGGATCGGCCACAGCTTGCAGGTGCTTCCCACAGCCTTCTCAGTCCCCCCCACATGTGTCAAGTGGGGCAAGGAGCTGCTGTTGGTACCTGGCATCAGGGCACAGTGTGGGAAAGGGTCTGATCCTGGCCTTCCTTCACTTGTTACCTCCAAAAATCCCTGGATAGTCATGTGAAAGTCCTGGGACAGAGGAGTTGACTGGAAGTTCAGGTATATGATGTGTGTCACAGGAAGGCTGGGGAAGGCTTCATTGGGAGGGATAGAGCTCGGACACACTCAGAGGGCTCTATCGTACGCTGTTGGGAGCCATGGGAAGTTCTTGAGCAGGAGACACAACGAGGCCAGCGGAGCACATGATGAGGTGGTAAAAATGTCCATCTTTAAGACCCATGGAGAGGGACTCTTTCCTCATTCTAGATGCAGTGGCCCTACACCTCCACAGAAGCCCTGATATCGAGGGCCACGAGAAGGGAGGGGCTTCAAGCACAAGGTCATGTCTCTTGGGGTGAGAGGCTTGTAGAAGGACAGGGCTCTCCATTTGAGGCTTTGTGTAGCCACCTGAATGTCCCAAGCTCCATACTCAACTCCCAGAGCCTTGGCTTATGTAAGGCATAAACTGACCTATAAACCAGGTGATGTCACCATTCATTTATGATGAAAATATCTGCCTCCTGCCACGGGGGCAGGGCCTGAGCTCCTGATGAGTGTGACTATGAGGTGGGATAGCAAACTGAACTGGGATAGGACACAGAGCCTGACCTGCACTGCCTAGCAGCCAACCAGAAGGTTCTATAGGAGACCAGAGTCAGCCTCTAGATGGATGTGTGATGCTATGGAGGCAGAGCATGTTCCCACTCCAGCTTAGAACTAGAATGTTCTAGGGTCCCCCACACTTCCCAGACACTGCCAGTGCAGAAACTTTGAGCATCCCACTTGCTGACAAAAGCCAGTGCCAGCACAGTCCCAGTGTGGTCCTGACAGTAGACCATGGTCCTCCATCCTGCCAGACCTGCCTGACTCTGTTTGTACCCACAGCCTCTGCTTTCCCTGGACAATTCAGTGACAACGCGGTTTACGGATGCTGGGGATGTGCGTGTGACGGTGCAGGCTGCCTGTGGGAACTCAGTGCTGCAGGACTCCAGGGTCATCCGTGTGCTGGGTGAGTTATCTCCCCCCTCCCTACATAGGCCAGCATGGGTGCACAGCTACAGAAGGCCTGTTCACTCCTGTATGGCCCTACATTGAAGAGGAGTTCAAATGTATTTGCATTCTGTGACTGGTTATATGGCCTTATTGAAGTGTCCCAGACTCTCTGGCCTAAGTTTCTCTGCTCTATAAAATGAATAGTGTATCCTAGGACACCAATGAGTCTGTTGCTCAATGATGGAACAAGATCAGATGAGCTTCTATGTTACCATCTCCATGGGCATCTGTTCTGAGCATGCTCCGTAAGAGGACCTGGAAATGGTGCTAACTTATCTGTGCTCTCTGGGGCTGTCAACCCCTCAGTAAAACACTGTGTCTGGATGAAGAGGGTCTCCCCAATGCACATTACCTCTCCACACACCTGAAGCTCATTCTGCTTAGACCCTTTGCCATGAATCACAGCCATCAGTCACATTAGAGGCCTGCAGGCTGAAGGATGAGGCTGCCCTGGGCTGGGCCTCCCTTCACTGTGGATCTGGGACTATACACCGGAGGATATTTGGTCACAATTCACAAAACACTGTCCCCTGGGCCTTCTGCCCAGCGTAGCTGTTTCCTACTCCATAAGAAAGAAGGAATCCAATGGAAGTGACAGTATGGTGCTAGGGCTCCTTCAACTCTGGAACAGAGGTTGTGAACCCTAAGAAATGAAATGTGGGGAGAAAAGATGGGCCCTCTAATCCTGTGGGATTGTTGATCTGGTGGGGTGGTCAGTGAGTTGAAGCCCATGGGTCCTCTAGGAAATAGATGATGTCATAGGGTATGGATTCCTGTTACTTGAGGAGTGGATCTCATGAAACAGGTGCATGCAGTGCCATGTCCCCCTCCCCAGGTGACAACCACTGTCATCATGGGTGCTCAGCAAGCTCTGAGGGCTGCAGAAAAGGAGAGTTCTTATCTCCCAAACACAGAACCAGGACCCTGGGGAGAGAGGCGAGGCTATCTGGACCATCTGGTATTGCTACCCTGAACAGGATCCCCACCACACACTAGACCTCACAAACTCTACTCTGTCTTCCAGCTCAGTTCCAGGTGGTGCCTTTGCAGTTCTCCAGGGACCTGGATGCCTTTAACCCCAACACTCCTGAGTGGAGAGAGGATGTGGGGCTGGTGGTCACCCGGCTTCTCTCCAAGGTGCCTTAGGCTGGAGTTTCAATTCTATCCTGAGCCATGGTGTGGTTTGTGGGCTGAGAAATGAGAACAGAACAAATCTGGGGATGCTTGGGAAGTAGTGGGTTGATGCCCTGGGTCAGACAGTCAAAGGCAGGGACAGGACTACATTGTCATATACAGCCAGAACACTGGAAGGTCCTCTCCTCCAAAGGGCCAGAGCTTTTAAATCCACCACTAGTTCCCGTGTGTGTGTGTGTGTGTGTGTGTGTGTGTGTGTGTGTGTGTGTGTGTGTGTGTGTGTGTGTGTTCCTGTACCAGACTCCTTAGACATATAAAGAAGTACGAGTGATCACTTCTTCAAGGCAGCTCCTGACAAAGGCAGTCCATTGGAGTGGGCAGTGGGATACCTAAGTCCCTAGGCCCCCAAGAAGAGAAGGCTGGACTCCTAGTTAAGACTACCACAGGCAGAAACTCACCCTGAACACACTTCCTTTACTTGTGAGTAGTGCTGGTGAAACTGTGCTGGGTAATGAAGGATGAACAGTTTAGTTCCTGTATGTGGTGGGGGACTCTCAGGAGGCAGAGGGCTCCCCAGGAGCTGAACTTGGTGAGCTGGGGGCTGTATAGATATGGCTAGGCCTGTAGAGCAGGAAGGAGCAGACAGTGTGAGTCAATAGGGCCTTGGGTCACATCAAGAACAGGACACACTAGACTGTGCTAGGCTCAGAATGAGGAAATGTTTGCAAAGGCCCGCCTGAGCAGGTGGAGCAGTGTTAGAGCCATGGCGGGAACCCACAGGGCCTAAGAGGCAGGAGTGTGGAGCAGGACCAGTAGCCAGGATATACCTAGGCTGGGAAGTGAGAGCAGATGTTCTTGGAAGTTTAGGTTTTGGCAAAGGATGAGGAACAGAAGAAGATCCAAGTGTCCTGCCTATCTCCACAGGAGACCAGCATCCCTGAAGAGCTGCTGGTAACTGTGGTAAAGCCAGGACTACCCACCATAGCAGACCTGTATGTGCTCCTGCCCCCTACCAGGCCCACAAGGAAAAGGAGCCTCACAAGTGACAAGGTATGTCCACGGCCACCTGAGCCCAGGTCCTCCCTGGGTGGCTGAGGGTGGAGGTGGCATCATTTATGACAACCATGTCTCCTGTGGGACATCAATAAAGGTTCACTTCTTTCCATAATGCTGTCTGACCTGGGGTGCCACCATCTGCTGGCCTCCAAGGCTAGTGAGATAGTTTCCATGGGAAGAAGGCTAGGCCACCTTGTTTCTACTTTCTCTCACCATTGACTAGAGTTGTTCTGCGGGTCTTAGTTTCCCTGCCAGGAATACTGAGACACACAAGTGAGTACTATGGGAGACCCTGGGCTTTAAGCTACAGGGCAAACTGGAAATCAGCTCAGCAGTCCTAGTATCTTCTTCATGGAGTGCCTTGAGAGGGGCACCTTGGAGACTGTCATTACAGAGGCCCCCATGCACTGAGTGCTGAGTAGGTTTTGGGTCAACTGACTCCATTCTGAAGGTGAAGACAAGTTCACAGGGACAGTGGTAGCCAGCCAGGCACTCAGAATGTCATGGGCTGACCACCCCTGGTGTCAGCGAGTAGGAATATGTTCAGTGTTAGGCTATAATGAATGTGCAGGGCACAGATGGAGGCAAAACCTTCTCTTCTCCGAAGACTGGGATTTTGTGCCTGTTACAACTTTTGGCTCTGTCCAGTGGATTTAGCTAAAGTCAGGATCCCAGAGACATAGCCACATGGAAATGAGTGTCATCGGGCAGAGCTGGGTTTCCATGCTGGGTTCTGGACAGTGATTGACAGGTAGTGACATAAAGATCATGAGGCCTAGGTAAGCTCTAATGTGGGCTGTGAGCCTCACTTGTTGGCCGTGTTACAGGGATCTTGAGCAGGGCATTGGGGTCCCCCTAGAATTCCCTAATCCAATAGCTCCTTCTGACTCCCTTCTTAGATGGGGTGTCCCTCCCCGTCTCATCTTCCACTTCCTGAAAGCCTCACTGACCGTATCAGGGTAAGGACTTCTAGAGCATTCCTAGTCTTCCACCCCCACACACTAAAACCTGTCTTCTGTCTGTTCTGTGATGAAATGAGAGTTTTGTGGTAGTGGGGGTGGGGCGGCTTCCTGCATCATCAGTGGCTCCTAGTGAACCCAGCTGTTGGACTCTCATGCCATTCCCTGATGAGAACACAGAGGCATCAGGCAGCATCCCTTCCCAGCCCCAGGGGACTCTCCAGTACTCCAGAACACCTCTCTTTGTTTACAGAGACTGGCAGCTGTCCAGCAGGCACTGATCTCTCATAGGATCAGCTTCATCCTCCGAGGAGGGCTCCGTATCCTCGTGGACCTGAGGGACACAGATGCAGGTGACAGATCTGTCTTAGGTCTTCTTTGGGGCAGGGTGGGCATAAGCCCAAGCCAGTGGAGGCTGAGAGTAACTGTAGGGCTCATCTGAGCCTTTATCTGGTGGCTGCCCTTCTGACTGGGGCATCCCTATCTAGATGTACCATCTTCTACACAGCTAGCCCTGGACCTCACCTTGGCATAGTGTGTATGGAAGGAGCCACCAAAACCATCAGGAACCTTCCAATTCACTCAAATTCAACGCAGAAGGGTGCTGCTCCCCTCTGCAGGAAACCCAGGCAAAGTAGGCCCTACTTAGAGTAAGACATTACCAGGAAGAGAGGCCAGTCCCCCAAGGCCATATATCATGTTCTTTCTCCTTCATAATCTGCTGTCCACTCAGTCACATGGGAAGGACCACTGAACAGCTCATCCAGGCCAGGGCTGGGGACAACCAGCCCACAGCTTCTCAATGCTCTCCTTGTAGGTCCTCAGAGGCCAAGCAGCAGTGGCGGCTACTGGGCTGTAGTGGTCCTCTTCGTCATTGGTCTCTTTGCAGTGGGAGTATTCATCCTCTACAAGTTCAAAAGGTAAGGCCTCCTGGCAGCTTTGACATGAGGCAAGCAGCTCATGGCCCCAGTGGTGGTGGCTTCCACAGGGCATGGAAGAAGGTGGTGTCAGTCCTTCCCTGTGCTGATGACCAGAAGACTCTGTGTCCCTTCTTCTCAGCCTTGCCGTCTTCACAGGCTCAGAGTATCTTGTAGGGGATTGTGTTGTTTCATGGTAAATAATTGCCCCACCCACTGGTTTAATAAAAAGCGCTGATTGGCCAAAGGCAGGCAGGAAGTGTGGGTGGGGCTACCAGACTAAGAAAGAACAGAAAGCACAGAGCAGAATGCCAGAGAGAAGCCGGAGGAAGCAGAGGACAACTATGCTGCTCTAAGTAAAGGTACCGAGCCGCATGGCTGAACAGGATCAGAGTCATGGGTTAGATGAAGGGTAGAGAGCTAGCAAGTGATATGCCTGGGCCTTAGGCCGATCAGCCTAAAACTATAGTAAGCCTCTGTGTGTCTCTGCGGGTCTGTGGGTCCAAACCCTTGAGGTTAGGCCTGAAAGTCAGGGCCAGAAACCTCCTACTACAGTATCTTTTCCTGCTTTCATGCTCCCTGGAGGGTACACTGTTTGCCCTACAAATGAGGATGCAAGGCCCAAGGAGGCACAGTACCAAGTCCAAGGCTGGTGGGTCAGGGTTGGCCTGTTGCTTCTCTGCCTCCTGGCTTCCTGCACCTCAGTTATGGCTGCCGCAGGGGCTCCCAGTGACCTGAGGGCATCAGAAACTCAGGGGAGGGGCAGGGCTGGAAGATCGTGAGTCTCCTGTACCGGCCTTTAAAGCCCTCTCTTCCCTCTGTGGCCTCTCCTCACAGTAAACATGGATGGGATAGCTCTAGGGATGTTGGGAGGCAGCTAATGTCCCTCCTCTTCTATGTCAGTGTGCTGAGTGGGGCTGATTGCTGATTGCAGATCTCAGAGTGTTCTTTATGGGCTCCACTTGGAAGGAGCTCTGGGGTGGTGACCATGGAAGGTACAAGCCTACTCTACAGACACAATTATGGATTAGTGATAAGCATGGGGGCACTGCCTGGAGGCAGGCAGCCCACAAACCCCCTTGTAAAACCCACCTGGATTCAGGGCCCCATGCCTGCTGTTTGTTACCCTCTTACAGGGACACCCTTGGAACACTCTGCTGTAGGCCAATGTGACAAGATCCTGGTCACCTCTGCCCCCTAACACCCATCGTATTACAGGGACAGGACCTAAGTAGCAGGCAGCCCTTCAGGTGGCCCACTACTGAGTACACCTCAGAGATCGGGCCAGATACTGTCCTGCCTTGCATGGCTCCAAGATGGTGGTATATGAGCTCAGTGTGGAAGGGCAGGTAGCAGGACAAAGCCCTTGGTCTAGATATGATGCCCGTGGCCAAGCAGAGAGATGCTTCTGGGTGTGGGTGGATGTCAATGTGAGGTGAGTGTAGGCACTCCTCTAGCCTTGGTCCCATCCTGTGTGGGACATGCAGGGCTGTGAGTGGTCAGCTAGAGGGCACTATGCTTGTCCGTAGTATATGAAGCTGGTAGCAGGGAGAGAATTCGGTTCCTTGTGGGTGATTGTCAGCTCCACCCTCCAGACTTCCCAAGGGTCCGGTGGTGCTTCTACAAACTGACCCCAGTGTGCAGCATGTGGTGCAGGTGGCCTGAAAGACAGGACACTGCCTGTCACATGCCAAGAGGGACCAAATGTGTCCAGAGTGAGGCTGGTTCAACATCCTTGGGGCCAAGGCCATCTTTATGAACGAGTTCAAGTTCTGAGGTTGGAGGGGAGGGATGTGTTGCCATAGAAACAGAGAGCTCAGACAGAGACCAAATGCCCCTTCCAACAAGCTCCAGGCCACCCTAGGGGGAAAAGGCAGAGCAGGGTAGAGGAGTTCTGAGCAGTCAGCAGAGGGAAACTGACTGACGAGTGCCTACTCCCCCTCCCCCATTCATCTGTCCCTTTATGCATCTGAGCTTTAAGTTCTGACTAGGTCATGGCAGCTGGGGGCTGGCTGAGTTCCAACTCACACTGTCCTCAGCACTGAGATACTAGGTAACAAAGCCACTCCATGTTCCCACTTCTCACAGCCACCGAGAGTCTGTTTCTCTCTGACATTGAGACCCTGTGGGGCCAGCAGGACTGCCACTGGTTACTCAGGAGTCTAAAATGACTGGTGGGGTTACCTCCAGCATCTCAGTCCATTCCTTGGGGATCCCTTCCTGAAAGTGGCATGCCCCATACACTCTCTGGGCCTAGCTCGTTACTCTTTCCTACTCGAGGGGCTGAAGGCACCTACCTCCACATGCCTCCATGAGTTCTCACTACTACCACTCCCGAGGCCTTGGGCTCCTTGTCTCTGAATGGGCCTATGACCTTTCTTGGTTTGGCTGAAGAAAGTGGGGTTATTCTCACCACACAACAGGCCTTGCCTGTGGGCCTCTGCCCTAGTGGGGAAGAGTGTATGCTCTCACCGGAGAAGCAGGAAGTCTGGATGGGCAGAGTTCAACAAGTAAGTGTCCCTCAGGACTGGGTTAGTATGTGCGTGTGTGCGTGTATGCGTGCGTGCGTGCATGCGTGTGTGCGTGTGTGTGTGTGTGTGTGTGTGTGCATGTGTGCGTGTGTGTGTGCGTGTGTGTGTGTGTGCATGTGTGTGTGTGTGTGCATGTGTGCGTGTGTGTGTGTGTGCATGTGTGTGTGTATGTGTGTGTGTGTGCGTGTGTGTATGTGTGTGTGTGCGTGTGTGCGTGTGTGTGTGTGTGTGTGTGTGTGTGTGTAAGGAGACAGTGTTTCAGCAGTTAGAGCATGGATAAAGATTAGGCAGGTGATTATATGTGGCTAGCAGTAGGCAGCAGAATACTGGGTGAAGGGACTATACTGGAGGGTGGCTCCCTGGGGAACCGTCTGTGTGGAACTGTTTACACTGTGCTCTCATGAGGGACTTGGGGCCAAGGGCTCATTCAAAGCTGAGCTGTACCTCTGGCCAGCAGGAAACGCCCCGGCAGAACGGTGTACGCCCAGATGCACAATGAAAAGGAACAGGAGATGACAAGTCCTGTGAGCCACACTGAGGATGCCCAGAGCGCCATGCAAGGTAGGATCGGCATGGTGACCCTGCTTGCTCCCACCACAGAGGGATCCATTAGAGCCCTGGGGACATGGGCCAGGCCAACCCTGCTAGAAAGTGTCTCTGGACCATGAGTCCTGATGCAGTCAAGATGGAGGAGCCCCAGGCCATACAAGATGATGTCAGAGGCTGTCTGAGGGCCCTGCTCCAGTGAATGGGGGAAGGGGGTGTCAGCTTGAACAGCCTTCACTGAGGCAGAGAGCTCCCTCACAGAAGCTTGAGAGTGCCCCTGCCCCCGTCCTCCTCCTATTCTCATCTGTTCACTGAAAATGCAGAGTTCAAAAGCATTGCATGTGTGGACCCTCAGGACAGTGCTTCGCTGTTCACACAGAATTTTCACCAAGGTGACTTCATTCCTGTCATGCCCACAGGGCAAGGATCAGGCCTGTCACCTTGGCTGTGGCAGCCCTCCCCACCTCCAGCAATACTCCTATGTCATTTTCTCCCTTCTGTGGCTCCTTAGCTGAAACAGTGTCCAGGCCTAACCGGGGTGCTACTGCCCCAATCTCTATCCCACACAGGCCCCACCTTTGCCCCTTTGGTATTCACCCTCCATGGCTGTGAACATTCTCCTGTGCTGTCTAGGTAGAGTGTGACACACAGAAAGGCCTTGTCAAGGTCAGCTGTCATAGGCATTCACCTTAAAGACCACATGTATCCCAGTGTGTTGGTCTTCAGAGCCATGATGGCCCCCAGCTTGTGAATTAGTGGCCCAGCAAGGTCTTCAGTTACCCAGAGTGGCACAGCTAGCTGTCAGTGACAGATCTTGGATCCTGAAAAGGTCGGTCTGACCCCATCCTACATCCTCCAGGCCTTCAGCAGCTTCCCCACCCCTTCCAGATACTTCCCACATCTGCCATCCTAAGAGTATTGAACAGAAGGCAAATTTACATCCTCTGGGACTGTAACACAACCAGTGACTTACTGAGCATTCAGGAGATTCCAGACCTCAGAACTTCTGCCTGAGGGATATATAGCCTTATGCTTACCCTTGTGCTTTGCAGCCAAGTGATACCGAGGTAGCCAGGCTCTCTAACCTCTGCTAGGAGGGTGTGAGGTCCAGGCAGATGGTAGTCCACTATCTCACAGCTACATGCTACATATAAGTTTCTAGTAATATTATCAGGTTACTGAGGATGAACTAGGCATTGCTTATGACCATCTTCTTATGATGCCCTTGAAATTGATGTCACAGAGGATTAACCCGGGCCAGTGAGGTGCAGGCCTGATGGCGAGTCACATGAATGGTTAGATACAGCCCTGACTAGCCCCCATAACCTGGGTAATACCAGTACCCCCCATCCCCACCCCACAACCAGCACCATCTGTTTTGTGCACATAGCCAGACATGGAGACAGGCTCTATGGGAAACATCTCCTAGTCTCACAATGCAGCCCATACAGGAACATCTAATAACCTGTCTTTGACAATCACTGTGTTTCCTCTCTCCCCCGTGGCCCCATCTCCCTCCCTTCCTCCTGGTCCATACCTCACACCACAGTGATTTTTGCCAAGAGGGGGCAGAGCCTCAGCCCTACCTGTGTCCCCTTGCTGCCGATGCCAGGGGTAGCCCTCACGCAGGTTAGTGAGTGCCTCACTGCACAGTCCTCTGGACCACTGCTTGTGGTGACACCTGGCACTTCCTTCCTGTTACCACCTAGGTCACTGGAGACCCTACTCCCCAACCCTGCACCAGGCACAGGAAATGTCATGGTACCCACTGCATGATGCCCCATGTGCTGCTGTGGTCACTTATGTTCCTGTGTGGTCTGTTTCCCACCATCTCTACTAATGGGTGGCATTCTTCTGTTCTCTAGGCAACCACTCGGGTGTGGTCCTGAGCATCAACTCCCGTGAGATGCATAGTTACCTGGTGGGCTGATGGCACCAGCTGGCCAGGACATTCTCTTCCTGCTTCCTCCAAAGAGGGGCAGGACCACAAGTACAGCTGGACTGGTGCCCCTGAGACCTGTGGAAAGGCCATCTCCTCTAGCTGTCCCCACTCAGAGGACAGACACCTCTCCCCGTCAGCCCCAGCTGGCCCATGGGATCCTGGGGCAGCCGACTCAAGACCCACCTGGACACAGGCCTGTGGTGCCACACAAAGTCCCCACCCTTGACTCTGAGGCATCACAGTCCCTAGACCTGAACACACTGCCCTGGATGCTCCAATTTGCAAATGCAGCTCAGACCTGGCTTCTTCTGCCTGGAGCTGAACCAGCCCATTCCTGGGGTGAGCCTGTAGCCAACCCCCAACACCAGACCTGTAGACCTGCTCAGCCATGACCCCACAGTCTCTGTCCCTGCAAAGGAACCCAGAGCCAGGAAGTCTATGGGCCAGACCTACTCAGCACCTCCCTGCAGGAGGCCACTCTCCCCTGCAGTATAAATACTTGCCTAGGTAGAGCTATTTGAGTTTTGGGGTTCCTTCCTTTAGCTTTCTGTTTTCAAGGCCAGGCAATAGAAACCATCTAAGTTCTGTCAGAATCCCACTCTTAGAACCTTATTTTCAGGATGCCCAGGGCTGGGCTAAGAGGGGCAAAGATCCTCTGGTTTTCCCTCAGGGCTATGGGGTGGGTTTGGGGGGGAGGGCAAGAAAGGAAAGGACCCTTATATGCAGTTCCTGCTCAACCAATAGGAGGTGCCCTTCCATTGCCTCTAGGATGATGACTCTGGCTTCCCGCCAGGTCTGGACTCTAGAAGAATCCTCAGGCTCCAGAAAGGCGCATTAGCTGCATACATCAGGCTTTGATGCCTTATGGTTTGAGAGACCCACATAGACCCAACCAGAAGAGTTGAAGGAGGGCAGTGTGTCTTGCTAAAATAAAGTAGAGGACCCAGAAACTGGTAGCCCTTTCAGGGTCATAGGAAGAAAGCAGCAGAGATAGCTCCAGGGTCAGCTCTCTGCCCCGTCCATGCAGGGTACCTGCTGCCTGCTCCCACTGTTGAGTCAGGGGCCCAGCACAGGTCCACGTTGTGAGCTGGCACAATTCACCTTTTGCCTTGAAACTGAAGTCAATACCCCCTTCCCCTCCCTCCCTCTTCCTTCCTCCCAGACTCATGCTGCCCTACCAGAGCCCAGGCTGGCCTGGAGCAAAGCCCAGGTGTCTATTTACCCTCTGCAGCTGCCTGGCACTCCCACCAGAACCTCCAGTTCTCTCTGAGGAAGAGATGTGGCCTATAAAGGCGATGTCTAGGACAGACCTTCACACAGGACAGCTCCAACACTCAGTCTCTGTTAGGGGATGGGCTGAGTGTCACAGATAGGACAGCATAAACCAAGGCAACTGTGTGGGGCACAAAGCTGGTCTATGGGAGTGTCCCAACTATACCCCAGCATCTCTGACTTTCTACCACTCTCTGGGGCTTAGGGATCCCTCCAGGGGTGACTATAGGCTGCCCTTGCGAGGGGTTACAAATGAGACCTAATACTAGTAAAGGTGGTGACGCTTTAAGATTTTTGCCCTAAATACCTTCTTCCTGTCTCAAACGAAGTGTAAGCAGAGACCGACCTATCCCCCATACATGTCCCTATGTCCCTGTTTCCTGTATCACACAGAAAGAGATGCTCGGGCACCACACAGTCCCCACCAGATCAAGGTCAGCACAGACCCCCTGGGCATAGTCCTCCTTTAGCTTACCAGTGCCTGGAGTACCCACTGTAGGTCTTGGCCTTCTGTGAGAACCTCATGTCACTCTCAAGGACACTGAATAGACTTCCCCTAGCTATCTGGATGTCATGTTACCAATTCTATTAAGAACATTTGGAGTGTGTAGACCCAAGAGCCTCCCCAGTTCTCATATCTCCATAACTACAGATTGCTATGCAGGCACAGCGTTTCTCTGTTTATCAGCTGAGGTGCTGTGCATTGTATAGCCAGGGGCAAAAGCACCCACAGGCAGCCCAGATGCTACCAGCTTGGAGGCTCATGCCTCTCTCCACTGGGCCCTGTGCATACCTGGCATGTGGGCATAGCAGAGGTGATGAATTCTTTGTTTTCCCTTTCTTAAAAAAAAATAAATCATTTGTGATGCTTTTAACAAAGATTAAATCAAAAGGGTCTGTGTCTGACTTAGCGTGAAGATCTGATTTATGCTTTACGTGAACACATGCCTCACACCACACATATCCCCCTCACACACCATATAACATAAATACCATCCCACAATATAACACACATAGACAAACATGCTCCATGTTTACTTTAGCATGAAGGCATGCTTAGTATCCATCTGTATGTGCTTCACACACCACATCCACCACAATTCACACCCACACCACGCACATACCATATCATACACCACACACATACCATATCATACACCACACACATACCATATCATACACCATGCACATACCATATCATACACCACGCACCAGGGAATGTGACAGCCTAGGGGATTCTGAGTTCATTCTCTCGCAAAGAACTGGACACTTGGGAAAGACAGAAGAACACAAAAAAAAAAACTATGTATGTGGGTGATTCGCCTGCACATATATTGTCTGTGAGCCATATGAGTGCATAGGTACCCTATGAGGCCAAAAGAGGGCATTAAACCTCCAGGAGCTGGTGTTACAGGCAGTTATGAGCCTGAGGACAGCTGGAACACCGAATGTTAATTTCTCGGGTGTCAGGCACAGTCTATGGCATGTTTATGATGGGTTGAGGTCTCTCACTTCATTTCCATATGTCATAAAAGCAGGGCTAGCCAATCTCCAAGATTGTGGAGAGAGGAAATGTATTCTCTTGGGAGGGAAGTGCCTAAGGCTGGAAGTCCCGAAACAGACACCGACTTGGGTATTTTTATAGGGCCTTTTCCTTTATTGGTCATGTTCAGAAACCTTGCCTCCCATGCCTTCCCACTGTTTCCTCTTACAGTGACTTCTGGAACAAGAGGTTGCTACCACAGAGAGCCTGCTTTGACTTCCTAGCTTACCTATGTCTGTCTAACTCTCTTTTATCCTCCACCTCTTAGAGATGCACACCCAGTGCTGTCGAGGTAGGGGGAGGGACAATGACCACTCTAACTGGTTCATGCTGAGAGGAGGCAGTGCCTAAGGAGGTTTCAATCCAAGAAAGAAAAGATTCCGTGGCCTCCCTGAACAAGAGAACAGGTGACTGACCGCCTACAGCTATGTCTCAAAGTCCCCAGAGACCTAGTTGGCCTTGGATGGAGAAGGGGGAACTAGTCTCCCTTTGAATTCTTCTCACCATAATCTCCAAGGGTGGTTACTGGACACTAAGTCAGTTACACCAGTCTGGAATTGTGAAATATTTGGATAAAACATGGACAAGACCAAACATTTCAACAAATTTGGATTAGATGTCTGTTTTTGTTTTTAAGCCAGTCCTTGTAAGTGTTGCAAAAAGTAGCCCAATAAGTCAGTTGATTTAAGCAGAAATTTGACATCAATGTACTGAACTTTGACCTTTTACAAATGTTATATAATGTTCTCAGATCTTCACCACCTGCCATCTTTCTAGCTTTCTTTCCTACTCTGGGAAAATACCCAGCCATAGTATGAGAGGCAGAACATTAACAGAACAGCCCTCAGCAAGCCCATCTGTGACAATCTTTTGCAAGTTGACACAGGTGATGTCATAATAGTTGCTTGACTTAGAAGACAGTGCTGTTTAACAACCCTAGTTAATAATGTAGAATCCAAACTGTATAGGCAATAAATTTGTATTACATATGCACATACTGTTAAACTATGAGTGTCATATTCTGTTTCAATTTCTGTGCAGAGACACCATGACCACAGCAACTCTCACAAAGGAAGACATTTAGGTTTAGTCTGTCGGGGGAGCCCAGAAGCCTAGATTTGTGAGCTTCATTCTGGGACCTGTCTACCAATTCAAAAATACCTCAAGTAATAGTCATTTATAGAAGTCCCAGAGAATCAACTAGCATTGGGTACCTTCTGGTTCTGAGGGAAAAGAGTAGAGACAGAGTTAAAACCAGAAAAACTCAGTATGCCAGGAACAAATGGCCCTGATAGACTGTGTTTCCCTCAGAACTCCCGTGGCCTATTATCAGCCACAGACAGGCAGGATTGACACTCCTACACAGGCTTACCTCTGGTGCCCATCACATTCATATCTGTGGGCCATAGATAACTTAGATAACAAACTTCACACCTGTGACATTGCCCAACTTAAATAGGTTACGTGCAGCTCATGGGTCCTTTTAAACCCAGACAGCAAGGTTTCAGACACTCGCGGAGTCTGACCCAGCCATTGCTGTTTGCCATCTACTCTGCCCATTTCAACAGAAACCGGCTACTGATGTCCTCCCACCTTCCCTATTACATCTCCAAAGAGAGGGTGGATCCTCAGCATGGAGAAACCTAAAGCCACCGCTGGAGGAACAGCCCTTATTTAATTGGAATGAAACACGGTCATAGTTCCAAAGATCATCAGGGTAGGTGATGATCACACCTAGTGGACACCCGAAAGGACACACTACACCCTTAGGAGAACACTATCCTCCAACCTCCACACCTTCCCGGGAATAGTGAGCAGCCCAGTGACTGCCCAGAGCATGGTCCCAAGGCAGTAAAGCAGTATTGGGAATACAGCAGCAGTGGAACTAGATGCTATGTGCTCTCTTAATACGACTTTCAACCACTCTAGATATCAGAGCTCAGGAGCCTGACTTCAGAGCCCCAGAGCCCGATCCCTTCTTGTTCTCTTGAGCCCCCACTACCCCAGCTGTACCTGAACCTCTCTGTCACCTCTGGGACTTTTCCTAAAGGTACTTCACTTTGTGATAACACACAGCAGAAACAGAAGTACTTAGGGAGCACAGGAACTGGTAAGAGCCTATGATGCTTCGTCCAGAAAACCTGGTCCATCTAATTCTCTATCTGTGCCAGGACCTGCTCACTCTCCTGGGGACTTCATGCCTCTGGTATTTCCCACTAAAGGCCATTGCATTATCCTCCAGTTTCTATTTAGATCAGGACTATATACAGAAAAATACCAGACTTCCTCCTCTTCCTCCTCTTCCTCCTCCTCCTCTTCCTTTTTGTTTTGTTTTTTTGATACGGGTTTTTCTGTGCAGCAGGCCTGGCTGTCCTGAAACTTGCTTTCTAGACCAGTCTGGCCTTGAATTTACAGAGATCCACCTGTCTCTGCCTCCCAAGTGCTGGGATTACAGGCGTGCACAGCCACACCAGGCAGTGGGCAGTCTTTAAGGCCAGTGGAATAAAGAGTTCCTAGAGCAAGGGAGTATCTAGGGGGTTCTGCTGCTATTGGTCCATCTTTAGACAAAGGAAGATCTATTAGAACACGTAGTCTGAATTTTCTGGCCTGGCCTTGCCCTAAGGTCCAAACCTGCCCGCAGCTGCTTAGACCCAAATAATCGCATAAAGGCTTATATACAAACTGTTTAGCCTATGGCTCAGGCTCAAAACCAGCTAGGTCTTACAACTTAACTCAACCCATTCTTATTATACTATGTGCCACATGGCTCTGCGGCTTTACCTGTGTTCCATTACATCTGGGCAGCCACCTGAAGCATCTGTCACGTGGCTCTGTGGCTTTACCTGTGTTCCATTGCATCTGGGTAGCCACCTGCAGCATCTGTCTCTTTGACTTTGCCCTTCTTCCCTTTTATCTGGCTTGGATTTCCTGCCTGCCTCCAAGCGGCCCTGCCATAGGCCAAAACAGCCTCTTTATTAACAAATGGAAAAAAAAATTCACATTCACAGCATACAGAAAGATATCCCATATCAGGAAAACCTCCCAGATCCTTATCTCCCTCTCCACGGGTCCTCTAGAGACTTTACCAACACGGACTTAAGTACTTGTATTCTCTCCTTTAAAGACCATGAAAATAGGCAAACCTGCTCAGACTGTCTGTCCTCCATGGATGTGCCCCTTTAGTAGCCCGTGACCCCAGTGAATTAGCAATCACATCTTGCCAGTATAGAATCCATCATTCAAAAAAAAAAAAATTTAGTGTTTGACCCTTTTTCTCAAATGTATAATCTTTAAGCAAGCATCATAAGCACTCAGAGTTACCAATATTTAATTTACCAACATTATAGAGAATAAAAATACTCTTTTTTCTCAGCCTGCTTCTGTCATAGCAAATAGAAATTGAAAACATAGGTCGGTACCCAGGGGACAATGGGTCAGAAACCAGAGCAAGCCGTAAGGAGAGGAGTCTGGCGAAAAACAGACTTTGGGATTCTGGGCACTCAAAGAGAAAGGCATCAAGACTAAAGGAGCCCTCATCTCCAGAAGGCTGACCCTTCTTTACTTCAGCTCACACCACACTACACATCACACCACACACACACACACACACACACACACACACACACACCACCACAACCACCACCACACTAAAACCACACACCAAATATAGCACAACCCAACACATTCACACTTCAACACACTCACACCATAGTACAACATACATACCTATGTACCATACCAAACACCACACATCATAATACAACACACACACAAACACATAAACATAACACACATAGATACTGTAATATATTCACACTATTCCATAAATTCTATACTATATATACCACACCAAACACAATAGGCACACCATACACAAGATACACGCCACTATACATACACCACCACTCATACCACACTAAATACACTACACACCACACCACACTACAAATACACACTATACAATGCCCCCCCCAGACCACAAATTCCCCTAAAATTGTGGCAATATGTCCTCCCAGTGGGTACTTGAGTGGACATAAGATTGATGGAGGCTGGGAACACATTCATGTGCACGGGTCGCAGATAGTCCTTCTTAAAGAGTACAGGAGAATTTTCCAGATCAAAGTCTTTAAATGTCCTCCAAGCCATGGACACTACTGACCTTGAATTACCCTTGTGCCTGGGTGCCAGACTGGAGCAGGGCCAAGATGACAGTTCGACTGAAGCTCTGACCTTACTGGTGACCCCAGGCTCAGGAATGTATTGACTTGCTTTGTGTGTTAACTTGACCAGGGCTAGAGTCATCAGGGAAGAAGGAGCCTCAGTTGAGAAAATGCCTCCAGGAGATCCAGCTGTAAGGCATTTTCTCAATTACAGATCAATGGAAGAGGGCCCAGCCCATGGTGGGCGATGCCATCCCCTAGGCTGGTGGTGGCCTTGGGTTCCATAAGAAATCAAACTGAGAAAGCCACGTGAAGCAAGCCAGTGGTGCACAGATTTAGTGCTGAAGTAAAGAAGGGTCAGCCTTCTGGAGATGAGGGCTCCTTTAGTCTTGATGCCTTTCTCTTTGAGTGCCCAGAATCCCAAAGTCTGTTTTTCGCCAGACTCCTCTCCTTACGGCTTGCAGCACCCCTCCATGGCCTCTGCATCACCTCCTGCCTCCAGGCTCCTGCCCTGTTTGAGTTTCTGTCCTGACTTCCTTCAGTAATGAACAGCAATGTGGAAGTGTAAGTCAAATTAACCCTTTCCTTCCCAGCTTGCTTTTCGGTCTAGTGTGCCCAGACCCAGGATGCCCACAGCACTTGGCCCAGTTCAGGACTTGCTGGCTCACTACTGTAGCAGCATTGGCAGCCTACAACTGATGTCACTATAGCCCGCATGTTCAGCTCTGCTAATGACCTACCTATATCTTGGCTCACGAGGCAGTATGGAGCTGTGCCTGCCAGCAGGGCAGCAATAAGGCAATGGTAAGCCAGCCATAATGACAGTTTCAGTCTTGGCCATGCATCAGCTCTAGCACATCCCACAGTTCCATGGGCCATTCTGGCAGTCACCCTGAAGCAGATGTGCAAGCCACTCCACAGTAGTAGGGGATCCTGATATGCTGTGCCTGCCAGATCTGGGAATGCTTAGGACCCCCCCCCCCTGAAAGCACAGCAGGTGTCTGTTTGGCATGGTCACAGCAGGGACCAGTGTGAGAGACAAATCCTCACGTGAAAGTAGGTGTAAATGATGCGCTGAATTTTATGACATTGTGAAATTGTGGGCCAGCCTTAAGAAAAGGGAAGAATTACTGGTGCACAGATTTAGTGCAAAAAATTAAAAAAATAAAAAATGGTCGTTCTTATGTTCCTAATCACATTTCTCTTCCCCTGAGTTCCTCAGAGATGTACAATCTTCAATGGTCTAGCATAATCTCTACCTAAACTTCCCATCCCCCTGAGTCCCAAGATTCCCCCATTTCTGCTCCATCGATAGCTGCATGTAACTTTTCAACCCTAGGATAAATTGAGAGAGCACAAGCAAACAGGCACCAGCGGCAAGCTTAGGAAGAAAGGGGGCTAATGCTTCCTGTAACTGCAATCTCTGATGGGCTCTATATACACCTCGTACTTAAAATAGACCATAAGGATTTATTTTGTGCATTTGTGGTACCAGGTAAGGTGAGAAGGGAGAGGGGAATCCTGGTTAAGAACGAGGTCAGGAAACGGAAATGGTCCCTCAGGTCACTCAAGGTCAATAGGGGAAGCTAGGAAAGGAAGCTATAAACAGCCCAAGGAACCTGGGCCAGGTGGCTACAGTGAGGACAAGGCCAGTGGAACTCACTTCTGGCTAAAGAAAGACATCACTTAATGTCTGGTTTGGGGCCTGAAGCCCTAATGGCAGGCACTGTCTAGGGAGCTGAGTAATAGACAGGAGTCAAGCACCAGAGAATAGGGTGGAAGGAGAATATAGTTGCTGGCCCGCCATTGCCTGCTGGGCCCTTGTGGTGCTCCTGGGGAGAGGGGTAGCTGAGACAGGACAGCATCCAAGTCAGAGCACAGCAAGGCCTTGGGGATCAGGTGTGGTGCAGCCCAGAGCAGAGGGGAGAACCAAGGAGTGATAAGGTGCCCAGCCCCAGGACAGGGCAACACAGCAGCAGGTGTGAGGTGGGGGCACAAGGAAGCAAGAGAAGACATGGAATTATCTAGGAAAAGGAGAAAATGAATATGGGGAAAATAAAATTGGCAAAAGAGAAGAGGCCCTAAAGATTTAGAGCACAGAGCTGAGTAAAGACCATCCTAACCACGGTCTTCTAACTGGGTGCAGAGGTGGGTAGATATCCTCAGGTTACCAAAAGGCTGCAGCAACTCTACATCTTCCTTCCACGAAGTCTAGAGGTTTACATCCAATATCTGGTCACATGACCAATGCAGAAGGAAGCCTTGGGCTCATGTTACGGTGTCTTCTGCACCACCTGTCAGCTCTAATGCCAGAGTGTAACTTCCAAATAAAGGAATAAAAAGGCAAGGTGGCCAGAGAACCCACAGACAAGTGCCATCATGGATCTCTGTATTTGACACCAGGGATGACCATAAATGCTGGCTGGATATAGTGTGCCAGGGCCATGCAGGATCAGGGTTAAGCACGGGCTGGGGTGGACCAGCCTTGGTTCTGGGGTACAGGAGATGAGCTGTGGTATTGGACTGTGGGTTTCCAGTCTACGTGGGCTAAGTGCTGTCTTTCCCAGTGTATCAGGAAACAGGATTCCAGCAGCCTCTGGGCCCTCCTCAGGCACAGGCTACACAAAGTTAGCTTGAAGTGAGCCTGCATAGGCTCATGGCTGTAGCCTGAGGTGTCCTGTCAAAAACTGATTGAGAACAGAGCAGCAGGGTTGATGGGACACTTGAGCTCTGTGAGGGCTTATGGGAAGGTACTTGTGGCTGGGTTTCCATTCAGGGGTGACATGTTTATAAAAACGTAAAAACTGGTTTTTAAAGATTAAAAAAAAAAAATGGATATAGCACTGTTCAGAAAGCAAGCACCCACAGGGACTCTTGTTGGCCAAGGGAAATCTGAAAGCCACAGATGGAGAACAGGGAACAAGAAAGGTTGTGAACACCATACACTCGGTGATGTATCTACATGAATGTGGGAAGGATGTTGAGAGCCTAAGAAAGCATCCGGGCTCTCAGAGGAGAGACTCCACCTTCATCAAGGCTCTGCTGGAGCCTGGCTGGGGTGTGCTCTTCCTGCTACTTCACGGGCTCTGTTATCTGTTATCAGCTCAGCATCACAATGTCCCTTGTAGAGGTCTCTTCAGCACCTGAGGCAGAAGCTGAGAGTTCATGTCCCAGAACCAAGGCCTCTGCATCTCAGGAGCAGATCTCACCAGCAATAATGTGGGCACTCTGTGATCTCATCAAGGCTGTGGGTGGGTATATACTGGGTAGGACACTGGACACACTTCTGCAGGTCCTCTGTAGGCTGTGATCTGAAGTTGGCCCAGAGTCACTCTAAGGCAATCCTACAGTTTGTAGCAAAGGGGATATGAGCCTCCCTCGTGGGTGTAGATTTAGGAGTGGTTTTCCTAGGCCTCTAATTTCCCTTTCAGTTTTTCCTACACATCACTGGGATTGCTCTGTCTTTAGACCCCTAACTTGCTCGTTGGAGACCCAATCAATAGAATGTCTGTGTGTAAGCAGTGAGCAGTCTTTTCTAGGAGAATGCTGGGACAAACATCCCCTTGAAGCAGTAGGCCATAGCAGTAGGCCACAGGCTCCTGCTGGGTAGACTGCATATGAACATTCACTTGGCATTTCTAGGGTCAGAATGGGCTTAAAGACATACATATTTGTAGGCAAGCCAGACACCCAGAGGGGAGGCTAGCGTCACAAGAAGGAGGCCCCAGCTCTGATCTGGTACTTCTAGGGAAGGTTTATGAGGGGTTTTTGTGGGATACTCTCCATATTCCTGAACAGCTTGGGCACCTGCTTCCAGTTCAAGAGGAACGCTACCCCCCCCCCCAAGTCTTCCCACCTAAATTTTTGACTACCTTTTCCATGAGAGAGATGGTTTCTTTTTTTGTTTTTTTTGGGGGGGGCAGTTGTTTTATTTTTTTTTTCAGCCATATAAAAGTAATATCTCTGTCACAAACTTCCCGAGTCACAGAAGTCTGATAATGTTTCCTCTGTGACCCTTAAAGGCTCCTGATGTGCATCTCTGATAGGCTTCATGCCATTGGGTTACAGACCATAACCCAGAGCATGAGCTCCCTAGGGATCTCTGTGGCCAAGCGCTCAGTCTTTTAAATGACACTAAAGAGTCCCTTCATTCTCGGGCAGCATATCAGAACTCCAAACCCTGAGGCATCACTTAAAAACAGGCTCAGTAACACTTGACCAGTGCCTTAGGGACTCAGTGACCAAGCCTGGACAAGGGGGGCTGAGAGCTGGTACAGCTCCAGGAATCCACATAGACTGAATGCCCCTAAGGAGTTACCTCTGTGACCTCACAGTTGCTCTGGAGCCTGAGTTTCATCTCAAGAACCAATGTAGTAAAACCATCCATCACCTGTGATAAAGGGCTCGAATTTACCCAGTGCCCAACACCTTAGCCATGAGTGGTTCGAATATGCCTCTGGGTTTGCCCATATACATGAACACCACCAACACATCCCTCACCACAGTACCCAGGTGTGGAAGTCTTCCACCTGAAAGCCCTGAGAAGCCTTGAAGGTACTCTACTCCTTTCTACTTGGCAGGACCCTTCACAATTTCCCCCAAATCCTCCACAGCTCTCCCTCTTTCCACATTCAGCTACAAACAGCTATGGTCTTTATTTAAATACCACTGCCTAGCTCCCATATCTCTCAAAATTCTACCAATAGAATTAAAAATAGCTGCTTCATCTCAGATTCCCCACATCTCCATGCAGCCTCCACTGTTAAAGTACATCTTATGTTCTGTGAGCTCTCTGAGAGCAGGCATCCAGGGGATTTGCTTCTGTTTCCAGCACTTGGCACAGAGCTGGGAGGTGAGGAGGCAGGACAGTGTCTACTAAGTTAAATACTCAGGTCCACAGACCAAATTACTCAAGAAATGCTCAAGGGCCCTCCTCTAAAACAGATGGATTTCTGTTTACCTTCATTAGTGAGATCCAGCCCCTCCTACCTGTCCAGTTACCTCTGATACCCCTGGAAATGATGACTCGGGCAACTATAGATGTCTTGGACTGCACTGTGAGCCACTGTCTGGAGGACATGAGGCTGGGCCGCACAGCACAGTTTTATTAATACACAAACAAGTCCCGCCAATGGGCGCCAGTCGATAAGTACATAGTTACAACGTAGAAAAATCAGTTTGTAAAGCAGAAAAGTTGATGAAGTGACTACAAAATGGGGGAGATGGGCTGAAAACTAGGACTTTTCGTTGCAATTCTCTTTGAATAAAAATTTTTACCTTCTGAATTAAATACATTGAGCTGCACAATCAAAATATATTTACAGTCATTTCAAATGGGCTACCAACATAGATAATTAAAAAAAAAAACTTTCTCTTTTCTTTGCCTGTGTCTTTCCAAGGTTATTTTAAATATGACTTTAGTTTTTTTAAAAAAAAATACAATAAGGAAATAATTACATTCATAATGTGAAAACATTTTACAACTTAGAGCCACGAGCAATCCATTTAGAATACCTAGAATATAAAAACTGGTGTTGAAATGTAAAGTAAACCTTTGTTAGAAAATCAATTAAAACCATTATCATATTAGAAACACCTTTGGTCTCTAAGAATTATGAATTGAAGAGCCCTCTTTGAAAGGATAATCCAGTCTGGTGTGTGGGAAGCCAAGGTTTTCGAAGCTAATATTGTCCCCAGCTACTGGCAAAGGCTGTCCCTCAAAACTAAGGGCGGGGCTTCCCACGCCGGTGATGTGGCCACACACTGCTTCGGCCTCTCCCAGACAGCACAGGGCCTTTATTGTTATTTTCGGTTTATTTCACAGTAGAAACCTGCCTGCTGGTGTGGTTAGTAGTAAATCAGTGGGGACAGGACCTAAACATTCAATTGCTTTAAAAATATGCCATGGATTTGAAATGTTTCGGGTTTAAAATTACTTTAGTAAAAAAACAAAGAAAAAAGACAACCCTCAATCATTGCCACACCCGTAGAATGGACCTCGGGGTGTCCCGTCTGCTGGTGAGGGTGGGCGGGAATGAAGGGCTCACTTGTTTGGCTCAGGTATCCCCAGGATGGATGCCAACTGCAGGGTCGGCTTGTCCCTTGTCTTTGAGAGGACACCAGGGACATTCCCGCTGCTGGCTGCATATAAATTCGAACTGAGGCACTACAGTCCCCGCACAGTGGAAGCCTTCCTTGGTGGCCTCAGGGCCTGAGACATTGCTTTTCAAAGTGGATTTTCTAAAAGTGTCAACAATTCTCCAGTCCATCAGCGTGGGCCAAAACAGCCCAGTGCAAACTGGGCAAGTGGACAGATGACGTGGGCAGCTGAGGCCGTACCCACTACCAAGGCATGCATAATGGAGAGACGAGACACTGATACACAAGGCAGGGAAGCAGCAAGGACTCTGGGAGATTCTGTGTGCAGTGGGTCCATACTCAGCTCCCGGGTCATCCTGGCACCTGGGATGACCTGACTGACCCATGTTTACCATGGAAAGAATACTGGTACATGAGACTGTGTGCAGTGAGTGTTCACACCTGTGCCCCAGCCAGGGCCCCCATAACAAAGCCCACAGGCCAGCATATTTGTATGCAAAGGATTAGTTAGTGAACGGACATTAAAGTGGAGGGGATTATGAAACCTGGTGATACTTTGCCAATTTGTGGCAGAAATAGACCCCAAGAAATGCTGTTGTCTCAGACAAAGAGAGATCCCAAAAGTGGGTACCTCCCATGGTCCAGAGGACCCAAAAGTTCACAGAAAGAGACTGGCTTGGCCTTCTGCCTACCTGATTCCACACAAAGCAAACTTGTGCTATTGATGGCTGGGGTCATGCCTGTGGCTTTGGGAGGGTCACAGAAGGAGAACACTGTGAGAATCCTGACAGGATGTCTCATGGGTGTCCAATATGTACACATATAAATTAAAACTATATTCATTGAACATATACAAATAAATAACTTATTTTGAAGCAAATGCTTTCAACTAGCTTTCTGACCAAATCTAAGGACATTAAGGGGAACACAGGACAGTGGAACCCTCTGCCAGGAGCCATGCCTTCCCTGGGACCTACTTTATATGCCTCTGTGGAACTTACAGGATCCACCAGAGTGAATTACAAGCCTAGGTTTCTTAGCACAAGATAGGAACAACAAAGCCTGGAGCCTGCTATGCCTTCATCAGGACAAACTCATATGAGGCTTATTTGCTGGTTATGATGCTCCATTACAGACGCCCCTCTATGCTGGCAAGAGTGGTTGTTAAGGTGGGCACGTCCTCCATGTTTTGGCACAGCTTTCCTGGCAAAGCAGGCTGTCATCAGAGTGGCCAAAAGCACTGCTCTGAGACCCACAGCAGCAGAGGTCCACGGCAGATCAGACTCTCTTCCCTTATAGTACAGTAATGTCACATGACACAAAATGGTCACAGCTCCCTGTGATGACCCACAAGTCTCTCCCAGTTGCTGCCCCGTGTTCAGGCTACATCTCTCCTCCTGGTTCTTCCTTACAGTTTCCTGCAGAAACGAGTCCACACACATGCTGGTCTGAAAACTCCTAACTGCCTTGTGGAGGAAGGCACTAGAGTGATGCACCGTCAGACAGCTGGTGAGTGGCTCTACACCAGTCTAGTTTAAGGGGAATCTCCAGCTGAGCAGCTTCAGACACCTGCTATGATGTCCCTGTCCTCTGGTGACCACCTTGCTGCTCTTTGATGACTCCAAGACAGCTGTGGCAGGGCTGAAGCACAGAACCCAGACCCCAACTGTGAAAGCTGCCCAGAGAGCAGGCCCAAAAAGCACCTCTACAGAGAACCCTGAAAACTCTCCTCCTCTGTGTGCTAAGGACATTCTGGGCTGTGGTGGGAAGGCTTGCCTCTGGCATAGCATCACCAGGTTCTCAGTCTAGGAAAGCCTGTGTATAACTGGCCTTGAACTAGTCTACAGAGATGGCTAACTCCCCTTCGTTGCCTACAGTTCTCTATGATGGAAAGGTCTGGACAGTATCCTGGAAACCCCAAAAGCCAGTTTGACTCTCAGACCCCTAGGATAGAGGCTGGTGCCACCCATGAGCTATAAGCTGCACATATTGAGCATCTGAACTATCTAACAACGAACAGAGCACAGAGGCAGGGAGGGGAGCAGAGGAGGCCCACTTGGCACCAGAGTGCACCTGTGATCCACAGCTTCAACTATAAACTGGAGGGGGAGGTCTTTGGAAGGATTCATCTCTGTTCCAAGATGGTCCAGGCTTGACTGTAGGTTCTCGAACCTGCTCTGTTTCCAGATAAAGCTCTGGCCTTGATTATTAGATGCACAGGCAGATGGTGACCAGCATGCCTCCTGGCTGAGGAGCTCCTGCCTGGGTGAGGGAGCCTGGCTGGGAGAGTCTGGGTCGGGGGGCCTGGGGGTCTAGGGTCAAGGGAGGGGGCAACTGATAGCCAAGGACAAAGAACTCTGTGCTGCCTCCTCAAATACATCATAACATGGGAAACAGGGTCTCCAAAAAGTTCCTAATTGTAGCACATGATAAAAAGGGACATTTTCTTTAAAAAGAGAATAAAAAAAAAGAATGACAAGTTTTCCTTCTTGGTGACAAAATGCCTATCCAAAACCAAAACTAAATCTTAAAAAACGCTTCACAGCACTATTTCTCATGGCTTCACCTCCAGTGACAAGGGGACAGGTGGGGGGGGGGGTGCTACACTACAGAGACACAAGGAGTTCACACTGCCGTAGAGCAGGACTCTGGCAAACAGGGTGATGTATGCAGCTCTGGCTGCACATGGGGAAGGCTTGGGCCACTCCATCTCATAGGGGCACAAGGTCCATGAGCTGTCCTCAGATCCATGACTGCCCATCTATCTGCCAGAGGATGCTGCAAAACAACTTGTCAACCCCTTTTGTTTCTGCTTTTGAACAAGGACATTTGGACACCAAAGTCTTAAAGTCAACTTTCCTATAGGGCGCTGTCATACAGTAGAGAGCGTGCACACGAGCTGGCCAAGGGTCAGCGTCAGATTCAGTCCAAACTTCTGAAGTCATGCTCAGGCCACTTTGGGAGGCACACATGTCACTCTTGAGGCTGGTGGCAGCGCTTTCTTCTAGGTCCCATTCTTCAGCTCCCACTCCTGGAGAAGAAACGCAGACAGTTTGACCCTTGCTGCCACATGCTTCTGCAAGCCACCATGGCCCTACACAGGGTGGAGGCTCAGCCACAGACAGCAGAATGAAGGCTCCCTCTGAACAAAAGAATTATCAGACACATCCACTTCTATGTAGTCAGTCAGAAATAACCACAACCCAAATTCTCGACGGGGGCAAACAGGTAAATGTGGTCTCCAGACATGGGACCCCTGGTACATCATGAATCTCCAGGATATCAAGTAAGTGAGGATCACATAGGACCTCTGTTTAGTCCAAGGAATCCAAGTTTATAGAGACAAAAAGTATCATGGTTAGCATTAGGGGTAAGGAAAGAAGGTGGTGTTTTTGTTTCAGGGACAGAATCTAGGAAGATGAAGTTCTGGAGGTGGATGCCGACAAGACACACACTTGGAAATAGTCAATAGGTCCAGCTGGCTTTGTTTATTTTACCATAAGAAAGTGTGGTGTATGGGTGATGGGTGGGTGGGCACAGAGCTGCCAGGGGTAGTAGCAGGCCCTGGAAGTGTCTCTCAGACATGGTCCTCTCAACACCTATTCTCAGTCACCATGGATGTGTCTGAGGAGGCTGAACTGGGGAATCTGGCCAGGCATTCTCCTTTGCAGAGCCAAGCCAGCCAGCCAAGCCTGTGGCCTCACCCCCACCCTCCATCCCTTTTGTATGTGTTTCTACTTCTACCAACAGCTTCATTAAGGTTATTTCTGCTAGTGCTGTGCCATTAGCCATCAATTACACTTGAACTTTTGATTCTAAAAGTCAAGAGACTTCACTCAAGTTAGTATGTCCCCAACTGAGCCTCGTGTCCAGTGAGGCCCCTCTGCCACTAGGGCCATCCTGCTCAAGCCCACTCCTGAGGCTGACTCAGAGACCAGCCTCAACGATAAGAACCCACACCTCTCTCATCTGTGTACTGGACGCAACTGAGACCAGAAGCAGCTACTTCCCTCTTGTGCTGTCTGGAGGTGGCTGTGTCTCACACTGGCAGCCACAGGCTTCAGAAGTTCATCATCAGAAGGGGACAAGGCTGTAAAGCCTGAGCCAAGGGATCCTTTTTTTCACAGCCTGGATTCCCCGCCCCCTTCTCTGATGGTAAAGAAACTGGAAGATCACATTGCTCCATTCTAACATGTCTCAGCCAAAGTAATCCTCTGCAAAGGAGAAGCTGGCTATAGACTAAGGCCTGAGGGATGTTCAGGGAAGCCACTAGAATGCCAGCTCAGTAACCTTCTTCCCCAGCTAGCTCATGGAGCCTTCTAGAAAACATGCTTGCTGGGGAAGCACACACATTGAGGGTCTGGGCAAGCAAAATTCCTACCACCGTGCCAGGACACCCTAGGAACATAGCACAGTCCTTGCCCTGCACGCAATCTGTCCTGCTGAAAGACATATGCTTCTTGCTCCTGAGAAAGGGGCCTGGGCTGCTGAATGACATCAATGCCAGCCTCCTCGGTCGTCAGAACAGAGGGATACCATCTGGACTCATGTCCTATCAGTTCAGTTCAACCTGTAGCTGCTTCCATCACATGGATGGGAAACATTGCTTTTGGTCATCCGGAACTTATACTCAGAAAATCCCTAGGATTTAAGAATGGCAAAGGTTGTTGGAGGCTCCTCTTCCTGACTGCATGAGAGAAGGGACCTGGGCTGATGGCCAGGGTGCTGGGAACAGCCTTGGAAAAAAAAATGTGTCTCTGGCTTTTTTCTTTCTTCTTTGGAGACTCACAGCATGTAAGTGCTAGAAAAGATTTTGTGGTCACTCTGTGCTCCCCACATGAGGACAAGCCCAAGGATGGAGTCTGGAAGCCCTAAGGGTCTGGTTTCTGGTTTTGCTGTTGTCTTTGAACCCCAGTCCTGAAGTGTGTGTGAGGGGATGCTTGGAAGAGGCTGCATGCCAAGTGCATTGGGGTCAGGTACCCAGCTTTGCCAGGAGACTCACCTTGGCCTTCTGCAGCACATGCCCACGGCAAGGGGAACTTCCCGAGGATGGCTGACTCTTCTTCATGACGGCTGCACTGTTTACAGGCAGGGGCCCCTCAGCATCACTTGTATCACAGCTGGAGATGGGGGAATTTTCCAGAGTCCGATGCCGAAACACAGGAGACTATTAATGAGAGGAGAGCCCTGTGTGAGGAGTAGTTCTCAGCCACTGGCACGTCTCGAGGAGAAGTAGTTTGGTAAAGAAGAAATTGATCTGGAAATGGGCCAAATTAGGAAAGCCCACCACAGCCAGCGCCTGAGCACCTTTAGACAATGAATGCATTTAGAAAGAAAAGCTAAGACTAAGAGATGGGATTTGGGGTCCACATTCCCATCCTCACCACCTCTTACCTTTCCATCCACACGATGCTTCCTAAGTGTGCAAATACTTCCTGGAGGTGCCTACTACTGAAAGGGTCAGGTCTAGCATAGGCCTCCCAGCATCAAACAGCATTAGCATGGGATCCGGAGACAATGAATGGTCCCCAAGTGGCACTGAGGGTCTGTGGCTACTCTCACTTTGCACACGTTGGAGAAAAATTTCTGGAAAGCTTAAAATGAAACAATTTATCTCTTCAGCTATCTTGGGCCTGACTTTGGCTTGCTGGCGCTTCTACATAGGCTTGCATCTTTTGGAAAAGCATTGCACTGTGGAGACCATGTTATCATCACATAACACAGAGCACTGAAAACACACTTTGAGAATGTACAGGATGTTGGCCCAGAACTGCTTCCTGTGAGGGCTCCTGGCTAGGGCTCTCCCAGATTAAGGTTTGATAACATAGATCTTTCTTTGGACATCTTCAAAGGCAGCATTGACTCTAGTTGGGTGTGGCTGTTCATGCAAAGGGGGTATCCCTGGAGGTGGCCAGGCAATACGCTGTCTGCAAAAGAAGCACCTGCCTAACAAGCTACTCTTCTGAAGAAGTGGTCTGGATACAATTATATAGAATGCTGCCACCCACATCAGGAGGTGATGACAGCCACAGTGCACAGAGAGGACCCTCCGGAGACATGGGAAGTAGCAGAGCATGGACGCCCAGTCCTGATCCTCCAAAGGCCATGCCCAGGGGACAGTTGGGGACAGCAGCAAGTCTCAGTGGTCAGGTGAGGATGAGGAGCCATGACTAAAGAAAGGTAAGAGCTCAGACTTGACAGGTGATGCCCTCATGCCAGATTTAGGGACAGAGACCATGTTACTGTCACTGAAGCTTCTAAGGACCTGGTAGCACTGTCACAGAGTGCTCATGGGAGTGAGTTCCTGCCTAGCAAGCAGGAATCAAGTCAGATATGACCATGCAGAGAGACATGGAGTCAGCACTGACATTTAAACCCTCTGGTGGACATAAGAGGCCAATGTCTCCACACACTAGCACAGTGGGAACGTTAGTTTGACACCAATAACCCATGGTATTGAGTGAGCTGCCTGAGAGACCATGGGACACTTCCCTGTGCTGTGCCTTCTAGACACTTACCTGTGGGCTTGATGTTCCTGATTTGGGTTCAATGGCCAGTCCTAGGGTGACGCCACCTGCCAAGGCCTTCTTCAAGCTCTCCTTGACTTCAGTCAGCTCCAGCTCCAGGCTGACCCTCTCCGCCTCCCTCTGCTTGCATTCTTCCTCCAGTCGCTTCAGCTTCTCCTCCAGGGCCACCTGGGGCTTCCTGCCTAAAATCCCAGGGACACTGGTTACCTCACAGAGGGGCTGACAGAGCTGAGTTCTGCCAGGTCCTGCCCCCAAGCCTGATTCCACTCACAAACCTAGGGGGGCCTCATGACACTTCCTTAAAGGGTATGGTATCTAAAGGGGCTCCTGGTTGGGAAGTTGAATAAAGAGGCCTCAGGTTCTACTGGTTATTGTATATGCTGTTGTGGTTTTAAAAAAAATGGTCCATATCTCTAAGACTTGCATATATTTTTCCAGGGCTTGCCAGTTAACTTTTTTATTTGAAATTTGGTGTGGTGATCAGCATGGGCAGGATATGCATAGATATGGACAGAGAAGAATAGACACAGGAAGCCTGGCCTCTGAGAGACAATGCTGTAGCCTTCTTGCATCTCTGTCCTGTGCCTTGACACAGGCAGGTAGAGACACTGGTGAATATGCGTCATGTTTGCTCCCTGTCATAAACTTGGCTTTCCATCTCTCTCCCAGGTGGCCTTATTGACACCCTGCCCAACTCCTCCCACAGACTCTCCTCTTGAACCCATTTGCACCTCCCTTCCTGTTCTCTGCTCCCAAAATTAAATCCATGAACAGCCGTCATTTGGACAGAGTTCAGTTCTGGTTAACTCTGATGGGCATATGCACCAGCCTTAGCCTGCATTAAAGCCTTCTGGGCTTCCCATGTGCTTACCTGGCAGAAGCTAAGTCTAAAAAGTCAGCGGTGCCCCTGTGGGGCTGCTAGCCAGGATCAGAGGGAGTCAAGTTTCCATCCCAGATTGGGGGGGGGGGGGTCTGTCAGGAGGAAGGCGTGACCTGGGCCTGAGTACCACTCATCTCCAGACATCATTACTCTGACAGCTGATCCTTGTTCACTGCCCCTCTTTCAGGGTCACTACCATAGTCTTTCCCCCGCTCTCCAAACCCAGGTGCATCCTTGCTCTCCCCAGGCTCTAAGACTAAAGAGCTGCTTCTTCCTAGGCAAAGCCCCGTGAAAACTTCTCAGCCCCAGTGGCTGTCTTCCTCCACGGAAGCCCCACCAAGTCACCTCAGACAAGATGCGAAACCTGCCAACCTTCTTGGCTCTTAGCAGCTGAGGCTGAAATTGCTGGAGTCCCACTGTGCCACCGGAGTCAGGTCACAGCCCCTGACTTATGGTGGCATCGCTCAACCAACCCTGTGCTGCACTGGGCTCCCCACAAGGCCAGCACTATAGGAGACAATGCTAACTGGGTTATCAGAGCCAAACCTGCGTTCACTTCAATAGCAGCTCTTAGGTCCTTCCTCTCTTTCCGGAGCTGGGCTAGCCTGTTCCGCAAGGTCTCTTTTCTCTTCAGCAGTTCCTCCTCTTTGGACTGTAACAGCTTGGCGTCTGCTTCCACCCGGTTCTTACCGTATTTGTACTGGTCAGCATCTGAATAAGGAGCACCAAGAGTTAGTGCAACCAGAGGGGTCAGGCTGCCAAGGCCTGTGGCTCAGTGGCTCTTCAGAGTACTGCAGAGCTGCTCCTGGCTGGTCCTTGGGGGGCAGGGATCTAATTGCTTCAAACCCTCCAATACTTTGATCTGCACATTTACAAATGGAAATGAATACTGGGGAATCCCCTCCCTTCAGGGTGCCCCACCCCTCAGCTTTCTATTAACTGTCAATAAGGCTCAGAGTGAAGATTTCCGTATCTTGCACAGGCAATGACCTGGACAGTTTTAACTGTCAACCCAATGCAATCTAAAGTCATCTGAGAAAAGCATCTTAATAAGGCATTATCTGGATCAGCTTGGCCTCTGGCCGTGTCTGTGAGAGAGGATCTAGATTATTAGCTGAGGTGGGAAGATACACCCTTGATGTGGATGGCATCATATCATGAGCTGGGCCCTGGGATGTGTAAGAGTGGAGAAAGCTGGCTGCACGCTAGTCATCATCAGGCAGGTGATCATCTACTTATTCTCTCTGTGTTTGACTGTGACTGGGAAGTGACCGGCTGCTGGAAGTGCCTGCCTGGACTTCTCTGCAACAACACACTGTAACCCGTAACTGTGAGCCAAATAAACTGTCTTTCCTAAAGTGCCTTTGTTGGGGAATTTGTTACAGCAAAGAAGAAAAACGAAAACAGTGTATCTGTTACTGTCAAAAAACAACCTCTGTGAGGATGGCTCAGGGATTAAGAGCACTGATTGCTCTTCTAGAGAACAGGAATTTGAGTCTCAGCATCCACATGGCAGCTCATCGTCAGCTGTAGCTCCAGGTCCAGGAGATCCAAGACCCTCGTCTTCCCACCTTGGTCACCGGGCATTCAAAGGGTACACAGATATGAATGTGAGAGAAGTTTATGCAGCCCTCTCTCTGTGCATTGTCTCTCCTCACTCCCACATCTGTTCTTACAGGAATGCCTCGCCCTGGCTGGAGGGAAGACGTCTCCTTGGCCTGAGATTCCGGCCTGGAAGAAGCAGATAGGAAGGGCTTCTCTGCTGAATGAAAAGACAGAAAAGCAGCACACGGTGCTTGGAGGACGGTCTTGGAGCCCTGTGACCAAGCACAAATCTGTGCCCAGTTTCTCCTCCTGTGAAATGGGAGTGAGAGCAGGCCATTCATAGGCAGCTATAAGAAGCCCATTAATACTTACAAAGCACTTAAAGTAACTCTCCAAATGAGTCCTCTATAAGTAGCTGTTACATTTAATGAATGAGTGAATAAGTAAAAGCTTCTGGGGGGAACCCAGCCTCCTGGCCACCAGCGCATAGCAGCTCACAGTCTTGAACCCAAGCTCTCCAGTCTTTTCAGTCTGGCCTACAGTTTCAGGATACAGTGTGTTGTTGTGGGGAAGTCACTGAAGGAACTTAGAGCAGCCAGATAGGAATTTAAGAAAAGCCTCTCTGGAAAAGATGCTGAGGGGCTGGAGAGCCTATCATAGCTGGCCAGGCCTGCTGTGAGGCTTCCATCCCTACATCACTAGCCAGCTCCAAGGATGGCTGCACCCCATCTGTCCCTCTGTCACTGTCCATATACATGTCAGTCTCTTCAGAGTAGAAACCATAAAAGGACTAGCGCTATTGTGTTAGTCTGTAAAAGTAGGTGCATGTCCCTAACACAGATAACTGTGTGTTAAAATGCCAGGGATGGAGAAAACACTCAAAGGAAGCCCCATAGCAACCAGAGATGACTGTCTCCTCATGCATTATCCACCCTGAGCTGGTTTTACCAATGCTTCTTCCATAATGTACCAAATTCATGGGGATTTATGCATCTCCCATGTTCAGTCAGCCTCTCTTGCTCACCAAAAAGATCCCCATAGACTGGCATTGCCTGATCTGCAGACAAGAATAACCACCACACTACCTCCTGAAACCAAGGCGCTTACAGAAAAATCCAAGCCAAACTGTACAAACTCCACTGTCTACACCAACGTGTCCCCCAACAAACCTTCAGACGACAGCTCATAAATATCCCCACCACTTGGTCCCCATGCAATAAACTCTATACAACTGTAATGCAATTGGCTGAATTCCTCAAAAAGCACAGGAGGCAATTATCTTTCTCTTTTGTTTCCATTAGATGTCACCAAAGTTAATAAAACATTCCCTACAGAAGGTCCAACCAGATATTGGGATAAATCATCCATAAAATAAAGGGAGCAGAGAGCTGTGAGAAATGCCTGCTGAAGGAGCCCTCGTGGGATTCAGATCTTGCTTAACAAGGCATTTTAGGCTGACTCATCCTTCTGGCTCCTGCCCCTCCCTGAGTGAACAAGACCAAGAACAAGGGTGTAAACACACCCAAGGCATTAGAGAATAAAATTACAGAGAAAGAGCCAAAAGAAGTCAGCGACAATGAGGAGACAGCCTGACAGGCTCCTGGCCTGCCTGTTTGAAATGCAGGTTTGAAAGCAGAAGTATAGGCAAGCTTCTGTCAAGAATGTCAATGTTCCCTGGGACTGAAGCAGCCAAGTGTTGAAGTCCCAAGGCTCGCCTATGCTTTGACTATGAAGGAGATATGAAGGAGATAGCCTTCCTGTGCTCTTGTGCATTCTGACTCTAAAACAGATTCCAGCAGGTGCGGGTCTGAGGCCTTGTCTCTCTTGCACCAGGTAGGTGTGGAAGACCCCAGATGAAGAGAGCTAGCCTTATCTATATGTAGGGGGATTATGTTGTTCTATTGCAAATAATTGTCCCCGCCTATGAGTTTAATAAAAAGCGCTGATTGGCCAAAGGCAGACAGGAAGTGTGGGTGGGGCTATCAGACTAAGAAGACTCTAGGAACAGGCAGAACAGAGCAGAATGCCAGAGAGAAGCCAGAAGAAACAGAGGACAACTATGCTGCTCTGAGAAAAGATACCGAGCCCCATGGCTGAACAGGATAAGAATCATGGGTTAGATTAAGGATAAAGTGTTAGCAAATTATATGACTGGGCCTTACGCCAATCAGCCTAAAACTATTGTAAGCATCTGTGTGTCTCTGTGGGTCTGTGGGTCTGAGGGTCTGTGGGTCTGTGGGTCTGTGGGTCTGCAGGCCTAAACCTTGAGGTTAGGCCCAAAGGTCCGGGACAGAAACCTCATACTACATCTATACAGTCATGGGGGCTGGACTACCAACTACATGGCTGCAGACTGGAATGCTCAGGTAGGAATCCCAAGTGACAATGGTTTGTCATGACTTGGCACAGACACTTCCCTGCTTGGATCAGACTGACGAAGGAGTTTGAGGACCAGCAGAGCTCCTTGCAGCCCCTAGGCCTGCTTCTCACTACATCCCGGCAGTAAGTGGATTGTCCCAAATGAATCCATCCCACTGGCTGGCTGGCTTAATGGTTGATCACCAAAAGCAACCAGGGTAGGGCAAACACAAGAAGCAAGCACACCCAACTTTAGCACAGATGAAAGAGAGCTGCTGCACTCCTGGGCAGACTGTATCTCCTCTGTTTGGTCTGTACAGTTGGCTCTGAAACCTGAAGGCCTGGTCCATGTTCTAACTCAGTAGCTGGCCTACTGTGAGACCTCTGGCTGTCCTGTTCTACCTGGGATGCTTCCCTTACTAACATAATGGCGTGCATGGCACCTACCCTGACAACACAGCTGCCAGAGTCAGCAAGGGTGGAAGGCGCTGGCTGCTAACTAGGGCAGCTGTCTTCCAAGAGGAAGGCAGTGAGGCCTCCTGTGCCCTTGAGTATCCAGGGGCTTTTTTTTCAGTACCCAACATCACCCTTTCCACTGTATCAATCACAGGGGTCAGATGAAGGGGCTGCATTCACTTTGTGTGACTTGTCAGTGCTATTCTAAGGACACCAAAGCACCAGTGCCTCATGGTTGAATGCCACACCAAGAATCCCAGCAACCGTCACAGAGGTTGGGTTAGATCCTGGCTAGAGAGGGGGCAAGGATGAAGAGTGTCCCCACCTCCCAACATACCTCCAAGCATGGAGTCACGCTACATGAGTGGCTCATCAAGCTCACAAACTGAACCGAGGCAGAAAGCAAGAAGCCACAGGGAAACTTACTTGATGTTGTCCGTTTGACGCCACCTGCAGAATCCACCTTTTTCTGCTGGTTGCTTGGGGCCTTCCCCTTTCCAGGAACCCCGTTAGCTGCTGCTGGAGGCTTTTTGCTCTTCAACTGTTGAAATGCACAGAGAAAATTAAAAAATTGTCAAGCAAAAGCACCCCTCTGCCTAACATTATTTCTTCTAGACTTTGACTCTTGAGTACAATTTACTAGCACGGTCAGAGGACAAAGGAAACCAACTCGGTTTCCGGCCACTGGGCTTCTGTGACAGCCGGGAGTACCAGGAAGTCTGCAATGGGAAGGATGCTGTGTTTCTGCTGGGACCTCAAGTGCTGACAGGAAAGCAGCTGTGAGTGACCGTGCACAGGTTTGCAGCAACAATCTCTGGGAGCCCGTGAACCTGTGTTTTTTCTAGAGCTAAGTAGCCGGGTTGCTTCTAGGGGACTGGCCTGGTTCTGCCTTTAACTGAGTGATACATACAACAAATGGGATACATAACTCCTCTCAGATAATTTATGGGTCTGAGGAAGAATGCAAGAGACATATAAATAGAAGCTGTATAAACATATATAAAGCAAGCCTTGATCAGTTACAGGCTTAAAACAATTCAACAGTCCCCTGCTCGTTCTCCAAGCTACAGATTCGTACCTGGCCGGTGAGACTGCACGCCAGGCATGAGCTCCATATAGAGGAAACTTGACCTCAGGCCATGTCATGCTTGCCTCTCCTTCCACTGGAGGTGCACTGTGGGGCTGCATACACATCTAGCTGAGATTCTGGCTTGTCACTTAGGGGACCCTGAGCCAGCCTTCCAAAACTTTCTGAAACTCTGTTTGCTCACTGAAGAATGTAAAGACACTGGCACATCCCACAGGACTCCTGATGGCACTGTACAGCCACGCACAAGGTGGCACCCAGGAGATCTCAGTGTATAGCCTCACTACCAACAGGCTCCCAGAAGAATGACCACACAGGGTCGTGACAAGTAAAGGCACTAGAGTTCAGCCTGGGACTGTTTCCTGTTTGAAACAGAAACTAGGTCGAGAAATAATGGTAGTGCCACACCATGTATCATGTGATTCCTTACTAGGGAGGGGACAATCCAAAGGCACTAAGCTCTCCGAAGACAACTGTGATACTGGCAAACAAATAGATACATAGGTAGGACACACTGGCCAGATATGGGCGGGGATCCTGTCACACAGGTAGAGGGCACACCCCTCAGTGCCCTGGAGTCCGAGACTGATGGCATCTGAATAACTGTGCCTAACCCAGCAAGACTTCTGTGCTGGTTCTAACAAGGCAGTGTCTGGAGGTGCAATGGTGAGTCACCACTACCCGGAAGCCTAGACCTTGCCTGTGTCTGTTATTCACTCAAAACTACACAAAGAATGGACCAGAATGTAGAGAGCCTGACCTCTTGATTTATGTTCTCAGAGTGTTCTTAAATGAGGCAACCAGGACTTCAGGCTTAGCATACAAAACGCTTAGGTTAAAAATTCATGAAGGCAGTTAGTGTCTGCTCTGAAATGTTGATGCGTGTCCCAGAGAATGGGCAAAGAAGAGCGAGTTGCAAACCTATTTGCCACCCAGAATCAAAGCCACACAGGTTCAGAGCATATGCCATATCCTACCAGACAACACTCTGGCTCTCAGAATGGTGCTGGCCATGTTTACAGACAGGAACTAACCACTTCCAAGGGGTAACCCTTGCTCACTTATCCACAAGGTAGAATATACCAGAGAAATCTGCCATTCCAGAATCTTTTGGAAAGTTGTATTGCCTCCTCTCATAATCTTTGATATAATCCTCAAAGTGCACTGGGGAATTCTCCAGGAGTGGGTACTGGGGAGTCGGACAAGCTGGGAGCTGGTCACAAGTGTCTCTCTTGTCCCTCAGTGGTTAACTGTGAATCAGACTATGGCTGAAGACTGTGTCACTTTGGTGTGTAAAAGGAGGTGAGTACACAGTCACTGCAGGAATGTCAGGGACTTTGAAAACAAAAATCTGTACCTGGGAGTGCAGCCCAAGAGATGCCCTCCCCACAGAAGAGGTGTTAGTGACAGGCGGGGAGCAGGGTGGGCTGCAGGAGGTGGGGGATTTGTAGTGGTTAGAGGACAGCCTGTCAGCGGGTGGCCGAGACGCCCTCCGGTCAGCAGGAGAAGAGCGAGCAAAGATTGTTGGAGATGGTAAGTTATCGTAGAGGCCCGCGTTATCATAAAGCACCTCTTCCGCCAGGCCTCTGCTCCCACAGCCAGGAAAGCCGCCATCCGGGTCCCACTGCAACACATACAGCCTGTTCGTTAGTGGCCAGACGAGGACAGAGACGATCAGCATAGTGAGATATTAGCAGCCCCCCAAGCTCTGCATGACCACTCACACACACATACGGCAGGCGCAATTCCCACAGCTGTGGGCTTCTTCACAAGGGCCCCTTTGCCTTTGGAGTCATGAGAAAGATTTCTATGTCCTTCGATTGTTCCCAGAGTCACTGGATTATGATGGCATTGTTCTGTTTTTCAAAATGAAGAGTACTGAGCTGGTATTGCTAGCTTTAGAGATCTGGAGTTTGGAAGTTGCTTCATGTACAGGAAGTGAGGTCAGGGGAGTTGGGCAGAGCCTGGAGTTCTTCACTGCACAGTAAGGCATGTGAGATTATGATCAGGGGCCATGGCACCTACTTTGCTCCGGACACACTCGTGTATGTATCAAAGAGTGTGCTTAGCAAGCATGGGAAACTGAGCCAAAGGCAGCTCACACAGCTGGGTAGAGTTGAGCTCATGGTCACACACGGTGTTCTCAGGGCGTCAGGCTCTGATGAAGGGACAGGAGTGAAATCAAGAAAACCCTGAGTTCACCCATTCTGCCATGAGGTCAACACATTCGCCATCAAGGTCAGCACAATCTAAGTTCCACACTTGAGCATCTGGAAAGATTGCCACAGCCACAATGTCTCCTGATGACCAAAGTAGTGTAATCACAGAATGCAGGGTGCTTCAGACTCCGATGAAACAAAGGTATTATGCTAGCAGATGGCCTGAACAAAGAGTTAACAGTTCAAAGCCACTTCTCAAGACACAGGAACTCCAGAGCACTGGCAGAAAAAGTATAAAGAAACCCCGAACTCTTAGCCACTGCCAGATCCCTTCAGGCTTTAAAGGTCTTTGTAAATTGCCCTGCATTATAAAAGGAAATATTAATTCATATATTCTGCCCATTTCAGCCTGTTTTTTATGTTCTTGCAATGCTCTTTCCTGCCAGACTATAATTACAGCCCTTTGTTATAAAAATAGGAAAGGCCTAAAATCCCAGGGTGGGGGTGTCTTCTTCTGCAGCCACATCAGTGTCTATTTTTGTGATGCTGGTGACAAGCGAACAACCCAAGACAACGTAGAAAAGCTAAGGATAGAGCATTTTGGTGACAGCTACACAGATAAGCAATGGTCTGCATTTGACTCTCATTCTCTTAAAATAGCAAGGATCATCAAGTCATGTGGACTATTTAGTAAACAGTGATGAAATCCCACAGAAGTTTCTAGAATAAAAATGAGTGCGTGCAGAGTCCTTTCTTCTCAAGAATCAAAGGGAGCGCAGAATGAACTGAATCTTTATAGAGGAAACAGTACCGACACTCTGAGCCTTTGGCCATAAAGTGTAGACTTTATGAAACCTGGAAAGCAGCCCCCAAGATGCAGTCACATGGTAACAGACGCCTGCACACGGGAAACAGGCTGAGGAAGCCTGAGCAGGGAAGCCATGAGGAAACAAAAGGACAGGACACACGCACACAGGGCATTATGTCTCGGCTCCTAAGGCCCAATGCATGCAGGTAGGGAAGATTCCTTAGCACAGAGCTATTATTTCCAAACACAAATGGAACCATGGGTGAACCTGGGAGAAATAGTGCAGGTACCTGAGACAGCATGGCGTCTGGACTGCCCAGGTGCCTGGGTCATATGAGCACGGTATAAATCATCAAGTCCCTACACCTTGCTCACCCCTGTGGAGGCCTTGTCTAAGGCTATGAAGCCACACACTGGGATGGGCAGCTCGCCCTTGAGAGGAGCCTAGGTTCTGGAGTACAGAAGCAGGGCTCACACAATAATGCTGGGACTCCATGGATACAGGAAAGCCACAGAAGCTAGGCCCCACCTTGAAAATGGTTCAATAGAGAGAATCGGGGTAAGGGGGCTGGGGACCATGATGGCATACAGGCCAGGCTGAGAGCCCTGAGCATAGCCTCTAGAGTAAGCACAGATCTGTTCACAGTGTTACAGCCAAGGACAGAGGGAACTGGGAGGCCTCCCTATGAATGAAGGGACCTGGCTCCTGCCATCAGAATATTGGGGAGGGAAGGAAAGTGGGAAGAGCAAGGACTCTTAAACACTGGGTCCTGTCAGCACAGGGCTTTCTACACACGCTCTCTCACACCTGCTCAACGTACAGGCAGGCACAGGCCTGCTCACCTGTACACAGTGCACAGCCACCAGCCAAGCAACAGAGACCCAGCAGGCCTCTGCCAGTGATCTGGAAACATGGGGACAACATAGGAAAAATAAATAAAAACTAAGGACAGACGGACACACCTAGAGGCTGGCTTAACAGTGATGCTGTCACCAAGCTCCCCACATCCACATGTGAATGCTCCATACCAGCCATGCCAAGAGCCATCCAAGTGTGCTACGAGGCAGTCACTCCATGGTCCTGTCTCTGTCTGATGCCAGGTGGCAGCTGTAGATGTACTGGGCATAACTAGTCAGGATAACTTACACTGTGTTGTGTCTGGCTGATGGAAGTTGTAAAACTGAACATCCTTTTAACTCCACTTCTTATTCTAACTTAAGCCACTCTCTTCTAGCCAGTATCTTGGGTGATGAGATTTACTCAAAGACGGTAACTAACAGGAGAAGATGAGCTGTCCACTAGGAATCACATGACCTGCCGTTCCTGTCAGAGACCAGGGTTTGCGGGAGAAGTGGTATACAATTCTCAGTCTCAATTCACTGGGATAGAAAACCAGGACAAAGCCAAATGGAAATCTGTCTTCTAATAAAACTGACCATTAGCTCTCAAAGGAAACTCACCGAGCCATTGACACAGGGGACATCATCGTAGTGTAGTGCTGTCCCACTGGGGTGGGCATAGCCATTGGAGATGCTCCCCAGGTATGGGCTCGTGGACACTGCCCGCTTGTTCATAAAGCTGAGAGAGAGAAAATGTGGACATGTCAGTTAGTCAGCAGGGCCTCTGTGAACCTTGATGCAACCAAGAGCTATGTCAGGCTCAGGGGTAAACCCTTAGGACCCTTAGACAGATGCCCATGTCATCTTTAAGACTAGAGCCAATCCTCACCCAGAGCAAAGACAGGTCCCAGCACAGAGTACGGATATCATCATGTGCGGCGGGGGGGGGGGGGGGGGGGGGGGGGGGTGTCCATAGCACCACCTTCCGATAGAGGGGTCCAGACAAGTACCCCTATTTTTATCATGACCAGGGAAAGCATACACCCAGGGAGGGTACATCACCTCTTTTTGATGGGCTGGTTCGCTCAAAGCAATGAGCCAGCTTCTACAGAGTCTGGCTGCTCCCAAAGGCAGGAGACAACATGGCCCCTACCACTCCCTGACCTTCTGTGAGATGTCTGTGGCCTTTTAACAAGCACTCACTGAGCTCTGGCAGACACAGCAAACCTTCAGCTGGTCCCTGATCTTCTGAAGGCCCCGAGAGTATCCATGCTAAGGCTTCAGAAGTCTATGCTGCTGCGATACACACAATACACATGCTTGGATCTTGGTTCCTATACTTGGCCAGAGCCCCTAAAACCTTGGAATTTCCTAATGATAATGGGAAACAGGCCACCTTTTTCCATCATAATAAGCTGCTCACTATCCCTGGAAAGCCTGAAGGATTTGGGAATGGAGGTGCTAGTGGTTAAGCAGACAACTATATGACCAGAGTCAGAAACTCATCTCTGAGAGGACAGGGTAGAAGAACTTCTGGACTGGAGGCCCCAGGGAAGATACTATGCTCAGAGGAGTGAACCCAGGAAGAGGCTGTGCCCAGGAAAGGTCTTACCTCTGGGAGAGCTCTGTATTCAGGGAAAGTACTACACCCAGGGAAGCTACCATACCCAGAGAAGGCATGTACCCAAGGAAGGTGCCAGATCCAGGAAGAACACTGTACCCAGGGAAAAGGTGGCAGTTCCTGTGTCCTATAGCTGACCATCTACCCCTCCTACCCAAAAGTCCCTAACACACCAGTGACCTATCAAGCCAACCACTTCCTGGGGTCTAAGAAGTGTCTGTGGAATTGCGAGAACCTCAAATAACATCTGCTGGGTAACAAACTGGATTTGTGAATGACTTCTGAGATGGACAGAGTCCTGAGGGAAGAGCTTTTGATCCTCAGGGCCTGACACTGTGTTCTGGAGGACAGTGTCAGAATTGTCCTTCAGTGGCCCCTGCTGGAGTCCACAGAGAACTGAGGTGTCTTCTAGTGTGAGAAGATCCCATACTTGATGGCCAGAGGTGGAGACCGAGGGTCTGCACATGTAGAGAAAGGACAGTTTGCACCTCCTCCCCATCCATGTTTCCCAGAGAACCAGAAAACATTACCCTCTGCCTACCACACAACATTACCCTCTGCCTACCACACCCAAAGACTTCGAACATCACCAAGAAAAATCAAGCAAGGCACTGTCCAGAGCAGGCTGCATTCCCCTGCTCCAACCCTGGCTCCTCCAACTTCCTGTTTCCCAGCCCACATGGTGTCAGGACTGCAGGGTGTGTGTGTGTGTGTGGGGGGTCGTCAGCATCTTCCACATCTTCACTGTCCCTCTGTCCACCCAGGATGCTACTCTTAGGAGTGCCCTGCATGTGCCAGAGGGGTCTTCCCTGACAGTGAGCAAGAAGGAGGCCTGCCTCAGCAATGCTGACTTCCTTTTGTATCCCCACCTATCACATTCTGGACCTGCTCCTCATCTGCCTCTCCTTACCAGAACACAAACATCTGAAGTGTTCTCCCACGCCAGTCTCTAGGGTACAATGAGGAGAGACGGGCCAGCCCCTCAGGAAGCTGGGCTTGTTTAGAACTGTGGAAACCCAGGGAAAAGAAGAACCAAGGTAGCATTTTCTCTTAAGCAGGGAAAGTAAAATTACATAAAGTTAGCCAATAAAGCATTTTCTCCAAAACTTTGTTTCTCTGAGGAAAGTAGCTTAGGGTAACACAGCCTCTGTGGTTCTGCACACCTTTGCACACGCTCATGGCTGCTCTCTCTCACAGTGTGCTGCTGCCCCCTGCTGGAAAAAGATGGAATGACAGACTCCCTAGTTTATCATTCTATTCCTAATCTACATCAAATCAAGTGTAGGGAAGTTAAAGTCACAGAAAGGAGTAGAAGGAAATATCCACTAACCACTTAGGAGTTTCTGAATGTTTCACATACATTTTAAGTCACTGTCTAAAAGTCTCAGTCGGGGACTGTCTGGTGGGGAAAGGCTGAGTGAGAGGGCCGCACACCCCGTGTGCCTGCACCTCCTGGTGGTGAACACAGCCACTGCTGAACACTCAGGGCTGCAAGTGTGTACATACAGCTCCTTCCCCTCCACACAGCAGGCAACCTCATGTTTGCTTTGCAACGTCAGGTTCTGGCACCGTGCCCAGAACTCATACTTATGCACGGGTATCATGATCAAGAACAGTCGGCCAGCAGAGTCCAGTGTACACTTCTGCTTCCTTCAACAGGGATGCCCAAAGGATTCGAGAAAAACGCACACACATGCTCCTTAGCAGAGGCCATCTCCACTGTCCAGAAACACCCTAGAATTTACAGAGAGGGGCACAGACCACTAAAGAGTAAGCGGGGGGGGAGGGGCTCCATTCCCCTCTACTGCTCTTTCCACAGTGACCTTCAGCCAAGTGTGTAAGAGGAAAAAATGATGACTCTAAAACATAAAGATGCCCTAGGGAATGTTGTATGTAAATGCAGAGATTTGCAGGGACTTGGAGAATATGGCTGGAAGGTGGCTCTCCCACACTGCTCCTCTTTAGTCAGGCAGAAGCATCGTTACCACCACCACTTTCTGCTGGGACTGCAGTGGGAAACACTTGAGATGTTCAGGGGAGGTGCTAGTGCGCTGTCCTGTCATCTGACCCACAGTCTTGGTCAGCCTCAGGACATGTCCCAGTGTCCAGCCCATCCATACCATACTCTTATATGCCAATTTCCCAGGAGAGTCCTGCAGCATTTTTTTTTCTCTGTTTCCTGTTCCTTTCAGAACATTATCATCTTCTTTCCTTCAGTCAGACACAATTGCTGATAATTCTCATAATCGTTTGGCAAAGAATCGTCACACAACTGCCAAGTTATAAAAGGCGAAAAATTAATCTAATCCCAAACTATCTATCGCTTTGGCAAGCTACCATATTTTGAAGGCTGTTTCCTTGTTCAGTCTCTCCTCTGTTAAGTTTTATGGGAATGTTTGGCTAGAAAACTAAAACATGAAAATTAACTTTATTGCTAGCTAATATCCCTAAAAAGGTTTTAATGAGGTAAAAAAGAATTCCTAGGCTAAGTTTATGGCAAATGCCCTTTTAATGAAGAGTGTTTGATACAGCAACCTGCATTCCTTTCTCCAAGAAGTGGCCACCTCACATTTGGTTTAGATTAAAATTCTGCTCAGTTATAAAGGCAAATATGAGCTCTGTGCAAAGGGAAATTCAGGGTTTCTCCTGAATGTGGTGATCTGTTTGCTGCTTAGAGTCAACATTAAGTGAGTTTTATTTGGAGGATTTTAGTAACTTCCACATAAGTACAGATAACGACTGTTAATATATCAAGCCATATCAAGCCGTGGAGACCTCACAGATTGAGGTCCCCGGCTTGAGTTCCTGCCTGGACTTCCATGACAGACTATGATGTGAAACTGTAAGGTGAAATAAACCCTTTCCTCCTCAAGTTGTGCCCAGTCGTCATATTTTATCATAAAAACATTAAGCTATTTCTATATCCTGTCTTAAAAACTGGTTTATTTGTTTTCTTGATATACAGAGGCTTTTTTTTTTTTTAGCTCTATGCATATTCTAGATACTAACCCTTTGGTCAGATGTTTAATTGGTAAAGTTTTCGCCCATTCTATAGGCTGCCGCATTGCTGGAATGATGGTGTCCTTTGTTATACAAAACCTCTTTCATTTAAAATATTCGCAGTGCTTAGGAAGCTTGCCAAGGATGGGGGGGGGGCATGTCCCAAGGAAGAAGAAATAGAATATAGGGTTATAAAGGGACTAGAATATGAGGATTAAATGGGGAGGGAGAGGTTAGGGCAGGGGGTATGGGAAGGACAATAAAGGCCCTTTGAAAGGCCATTTGGAAACCTACTACCGTAGAAGCTTCCTGAAATATATAAAGGAAATTGAAATGGAGATATCATATAAGGGAAGACAATGCACCGACTAGACATTGCATGCTACCAAGTAACCCCCAGTTTCAGCAGAAGGTTCCATCTTATTGGGTCATTGGCCAAAGGTGTCCCATAGCCACCCCAATGTTACAGCCTATTGCTAGTGCTACTGGTTAGCTATACAATCTGACGGTAAGATCCTGTTGCTGAAGACACCACTTACTTATTCCATCACACCTGGAAAACAGAGCTAGTATCCAAAGAGAAGTTTCACTGCTACTGACTAGTGCCGGAAGGTACGATACTAGTACAAGAGGAGAAAAATGATCATTAATTTAACCCAGCTATAAACACCATTGGCTAATAACAGCAGTCTGTCTGAATGCTGATGCATCAGTGGCACAAATGCTATGTTAGGAACCAATCGTTTTGTAACTTGACATTAAGGCCCACTATTTCAGAAGGAACTCATAGCTACCACGGCTAAAGTGACCAAGAACCTAAAAGTAGATAGGACCCGGGGGAAACCCACAACAATTATTCTGCTAAAGGAATATAGTAAGGAAATGACTCCTAATGAAATACTGCTATACCCAAAGACAAGAACATTGTTCAGCCTTCATCAGAGAGGCTGCTTCTTACAGTAGGTGGGAATTAACACAGAGATGCTCAACTGGACAATGTGTAGAGAGTGAGAATTGAAGCTCTCAGTCATAAATGGAATATTTCAAGGTTCAGGGATCTATGAAGAAGAAACAGAAAGATTATAAGAGCCAGAGATGATGAATGACTCCAAGTAAACACCGTCTCCAGATACGACAGAACTGATACATGTATGAACCCACACAGACTGACAGCACACACAAGTCTGTTTAAACCAGACAAAATCCCAGAGTGGAGGAAAAGTAGACACAAGGTTCCACCATGAACCAAGAAGCTACTTGGGACCAGGAATGGTGGTGCACACCTTTAATTTCAACACTCAGAAGGCAGAGGCAAGTGGGTCTCTGCGTGTTTGAGACCAGCCTGGTCTATATAGTGAGTTCCAAGTCAGCCAGAGCTATGTAGAAAGACCCTGTCTCAACACCCCCCACCCACCAAAAGGAAGCTATTTGTAATTGCTACCTGCTAGAAAAGGGAAAATCTATTTCTCCAATGGAGTGTCACCAGGCTTATGAACCACATTCTAGGCTTGGTCCCATGCCCAGGGTTGCCAACACAAAAAGAACCCCAGGTGTTTTTGTGTGTGCTATTTTGGGTCATGGTTTGATCGTTTTTGTCTTCTAGGTTCTGTTTTCTTTGTTTTTTGTTTTTGAGAGAGAGAGAGATCAGAGTTGAATAGGTGGGAAGATCTTAGAGCTGTGGAAGAACAAGAAAGAATACAATCAAAATATACTGCATGAAAAATATTTTTAAAATGTTAAAAAACAAAAAGTCAGATATGAGGACTGACCTATGTACTGGGGGCATTTGGGCACATCACACTAGCCCAGGATACTTTGTTCAGACTTCCTAGTAGTAAGGGACTCATGACTGGCTTCAGCTCTTTTGGGAAGAGTTCCTACCGACTACATACTAAATTTAAAAGAAAAGGTGAAATGTATTCATTTAAAAACAATAACTATAAGTCTACAATATTTTAATCAGTTAGTAATTGTGCACATATATTTATGTATATGTATACATATATTTATACATATGTGTGTGCATGTATATGTGTGTTTGTGTGTGTATTTGTGAAGCTTTCCCAGTATAAACATTAAAGGGAACACTAGTTTTCAAGTCTGTAAATGTCTCTTTAAGGTTGGTAACTAGGTTCCATTCATGCTTCTGCACTGGCTGGCTACACTCTGCACTGGCTGGCCACACTCTGCACTGGCTGGCTACACTCTGCACTGGCTGGTCACACTCTACATCGGCTGGCCACACTCTGCACTGGCTAGCCACACTCCTGCATAGGCTGGCCACACTTCTGCATAGGCTGGCCACACTCTGCACTGGCTGGCCATACTTCTGCATAGGCTGGCCACACTCTGCACTGGCTGGTCACACTCTGCACTGGCTGGTCACACTCTGCACTGACTGGTCACACTCTACATCGGCTGGCCACACTCAGCACTGGCTGGCCATACTTCTGCATAGGCTGGCCACACTCTGCACTGGCTGGTCACACTCTGCACTGGCTGGTCACACTCTGCACTGACTGGTCACACTCTACATCGGCTGGCCACACTCAGCACTGGCTGGCCATACTTCTGCATAGGCTGGCCACACTCTGCACTGGCTGGTCACACTCTGCACTGGCTGGTCACACTCTGCACTGACTGGTCACACTCTACATCGGCTGGCCACACTCAGCACTGGCTGGCCACACTTCTGCATAGGCTGGCCACACTTCTGCACCAGCTGGCCATACTTCTACACTGGCTGGCTACACTATGCACTGGTTGGCCACACTCTTCACTGGCCACACCCTGCTATTTGGGTAAGATATATGGGAAATGCAGCCTCACAGAAATGTGATGCTAGGAGGAGGTACATATCCACAGCTTCTCAGGTGGCTGTGGACAGTCTTCGATACTACCTCAAAATTTAAAGAGTAGCAATCTCTTAGTGACTGGCTGTCAGATGCTCTGTGCCCTGACCTGAGGGTCACAAGCTGACACTGCCCTAGGGAATGGGCCTCATCCTGTTATATCACCACTGTGCACATCAGAGCAGTCCTACTCTGTGATCCTGCCACTTTATCATCAGAAGGGGCTCTGTGAGCTGGGAAGCCACTGAACTCACAGTGCTGGTATAAACGTAGAAACCACCTTCTGAGTTAGCTGCCCTTTACTGGCACCAGATTTTGCCAATTGCTTTCCTCCAGTGAAGGGGCAATGGGTCCATTCTAAGGTAAGGTATGTCTGAAAGGTCCAAAGTCTATCAATTTTCCTATTTCTTTTGAGACGTGGTCATATGTATTCCAGGACGGTCTCAAACAGTGTAACCAAGAATGACCTTCAAACTTCAGATTCTCCTGTCTCCACCTCTCATATTAGAGGTGTGCACCAGTTTGTGTGGTTCTGGGGATTAAACCCAGGCCGTTGAACATGTTTAGGCAAGTACTATAGCAACTAAACTACATCCTTAGGCCATTGGTTGTCTTTCAAGGTAAAAACAAAAAATTTAGCAGCCAGACAATCCATGGCAACCCATTGCCTGGAAGGTCCTCCTTATGTCTGCTGTGTGACTCTGCACTCCTGGGCCATGGTGGGTTCACTGTGACACACAGAACACCAGAGCAACTGGAGTCCCCCTAGTCCAAGGCCACCCCAAATGCACCCAGCATTCCATACTATCACTGTGTAGGGGGCTTGGTTGAGATGCATGCCAGGGGCACAGTGCTGTGGAGTAGCCTGCTCATCACTATAGCCTGGACAACAATGCCCATGTTAAAACGTCGAGAAAGGAGAGCACATCTCAGGTAGTATGGAAAAAGTTCAACCTTGGGGAACAGCTGATGATACTGAATGACCAATGATGCTGAATGCCAGCATGGGCTAAGGACCCCACAGAAACGGCTGCTATTACCCTCATTATTACTGTGGTCAGGAAGTATTCTGGCTCAAAGTATTCTTTTGCACAAAGTTGCATTATTTGTCACCAACTTAAATTCAGAAAGTGCTGCACTGACAGACTTAAGATCTTGGGCTTTGCTGGGCAGTGATGGCCCATGCCTTTAATCCCAGCACTTAGAAAGCAGAAACAGGCTAACCTCTCAGTCAGGTGCCAGCCTCGTTTGTAGAGAGAGTTCTGGCACAGCCAGGGCTACACAGAGAAACCCTGCCTCAAAATAATAAAATAAAATAAATCTTGGGCCTTATTTCAGCAAGATACAGAATCCTTTCTGCTTTCTAGAAGGCCTCTGTCACACAGACGCTAGCAACAGCTGCCCACAGGGCAAAATAAGGACAACTACCTATTAGTACAAATAAAAAAAGCCACAGTCCCTTATTGTCTCTGGCTGCAAGGGCAGAGCCAAGTGGCTATAATAGGGACCATTTGGCCTACGAAGCCAGCACTACCATCTTCAGATGAGTTTGACAAGCCTGCTCTAACAGAAATCCCAGAGGGCTAAAATGACCAACATCGGGGCAATTAGGGCCAGCACCACTAAGGAAAAGTCCTTAGATGTGCTTCTGGTTTGCACACTCACCCAGCACCTTCTGTAGAAGGATGTAGATAGTTCAGGCCTTCCAAGGCTATGTATGAGTCTTACCAGAAGGTCTGTTTGGCCGTCTGTATGACATTCGCCGACATCTCCACGTCTATGTAGTCATAATGCAGAGCTCCTGGGTCTGTTGATGACCCTGTCTCAGCTAATAAGATGCCAATCCACCTGCCCATGTCTTCAGAAGACGATGCCTGCCATGGGAGAGAAAGCGTGATTCATTTACCCAAAGACAAAGATGTGTGACCGGAAGGGAAAGAAAACATGGAACCTTCAGGGTGGCCTGAGTGAGAGGATTTCCTCTGTTCACACTAGGCCAGAGAGCTAGAGGTTATAGGACAATTATGTGAAGGAGATGAACATCTGAGCCACCAAGATGCTTCCCAAAGTGCCTCTTAAATCTCCACACAGAGATTCACAAGCATCTGAGCCACAGCAAGTTGCTCACACACCCTGCTCCTGATGAGGGTTTGGCCTTGAAAGCACGAGTGTGCTCTACCCTAAGTCTCCCTGAGATCCTGGCTCAGCCTATACTGTGGCCGCTGTGCTCTGAGTTGGTGAGCATGCTTCTCTTATCAAGATACTATTTTTAAAACAAGAAGGTGACTTACCCTCATGTCCACTGCATCTCTGGAGGAGAGACACTATTCTGTGGCTCTCACTGGCTCTGTGTACTGTTTATTAGGCATCTATAGGTGCCCGGCCCTTGTAACCTCTTTCATGTATCTCGCAGACTACCTTTTAAAATTTTAAGGCATCCTTGTAAGAGCTTTAGAGACTCCATTACCTTTTAAGATGGTATTTGAAATTCTTAATTAAATTTGATTTAAAGAAGTTGGAAGAAGTTGGTTTTTTTTTTTTAACAAAAATATGCTTTTTAAAATAGAGAATTGTCCCTAATGTAAGTTTAAAGAAAATGTCTTTATAGTTTTACTCAGGCCACAAAACAAGCCTGAGCAGAGGAAGAGCGTTTGATAGGAAAAGGCACACCTGCAGCACAGGGACCCATGTCATGCCTCACAGGAGGAACGATCAAGGTCGGCCCAATAAATACAAACTGTTGTGAATTAAATTAAAGTAGAAATCCTCTTCCAGGTCTGCTGTCCTCTTTGGAGCTGGGGTCGTGGCTCCGTGTGAAGGCCTACTATGCAATATGTTGTAGGTCCATCCCTGGCAGCACACAGACACACAAAGTAAACTGTCAGCTTCGTTACTAAATCTCACCTGGGTGTCTGCAGCTACTTTATGGAAGCATTTACTATCTACTTTTAGATTTTATATTTTTTATGTGTATGAATGTTTTTGCCTCCATGTGGGCAAGTGAACCATGAGCATGTGTGGTGTCCGAGGAGACCAGAAGAGGACATTGAATCCTCTGGAGAAGGAAGGAGCTACGGATGGATGTGAGCTAGGAACCAAACCTGAGGCCTTGGCTCGCGTGTTCAAAGACGATGGACAGCAAATAAAGGGCTCCAGTCAGGGCCCGAGGCCCCTGGATTCCTACATACACAGGTGAACGGATAATTGCTGAGATGTTTGGAAAGAAAGCTGTCCTCTCGGTAGGGGCTCACTAGTTCAGGGAGAAGGAATATCATCACTCAGCCACTGCCATCACCACAGGTACGGCTGCAGGCCAGTCTCCAGTGCTCTCACATCAAACAGTCCCCAAGACTCTCCAGAGGACACAGGGGCCATGTAGTGGTTTCAGCTGGGAAATGGCCCAAAGTACCTGTGGAAGCTTCTTAAAGAGAAATGTCTCCTATGCATAGTCACGGGCATTTGAGCACTCCATCTCCAGTTGGAGGTACTGTTTGGGGAAGCTTAGGTGGTAGAGCCTGGATGGAAACGCCAGTAGGGACAGACTTGAAGAGAAAAGAGCCTCATAAACTTCTAGTTTGCTCTCTCTGCTTCATGCTTATGGCAGAGAATGTAAGCTCATAGTTTTCTGCTCCGATTTCCATGCCTGCTGTTTGCTGACATCCCTCCCCTACATGATGGGCTCTTATTGCTCTAGAACCATAAGCCCAAACCATTGCTTCTCTAAATTCCTTGGCCATGGTATTTTACCACAGCAATAGCAAAGTTACTAAGACAGTATCGAGACAAGTCACCACAGCAAGCACCTCCCTACAGGACACACCACACAGTGATGTCACTTCCATCTGGCTCCTGATAAGGGTGCCAGCATAGCCCAACATCAGGAGGGGAAGGTAACACCTCAGAGGAAGGATCTTCTATACTATCAGGTCTATGTTCTGGACAGCATCAGCAGCATGAACTGGAGGAAGAGGCTGGGAGACTTGGAGGACAAATAGCTGCAGGGCTTTCAGAGAGACATCAGACATTAGGCCGGTGCTGGCGCAACTGGAAGCTGAGATTATTGCCTAGGCATTAGGAGAGAGCATGGCATCAGTGGGAATTTCCATTCTTGCCATCCCTGTGGTTCTAGCAAAGCACTGTCTCTTGCTTTGTTTCTGCTTTTTTACAAACACACATTAAATTTATGAGTAGAAGAGGGGAAATCCACAAAAATGTGTGGAAGTCTGTGTGTTGGAAGATCAGGAAACACCACAGTGGGGAAGGACCCGTAGTCTTCCTTTGCACCGGTTCTGTAATTCCAAAAGCATCTAAGAATTAAAATTAAAATGTGAGGAAGCTCAGGTAACAGCCTTCAGCCTTCCTTGCTGGCCTACTGCATGACCACCAGTAAGGTGAGCGTGTGTGTGTGCACTTGTGCTGGGTGTGGTGTGTGTCTCAAATGACATTTTTGTGTTGTTTTGAGGATGGAACCCAGGGCCTTGCACTGTAAGACAAGCTAGCCCTGTGTGTGCGAACTGAATCAACTCAGCCCCACAGCCCTGTGTGTCAGCAGTGTGTCGCCTCAGCCCCACAGCCCTGTGTGTGAGCACTAAGTCGCCTCAGCCCTGCATAAATAGTTGATGACTTGGGAAGATGCCAGCTCAAGAAGTCCTTGTTGTCCTTCAGGAGAATGAGTCTGCTCTCTACCATGCTGGAGAAATAGCACCTGCCAGGCCTGCACGTATCCTAGAAACTATGCAACTTTCTGCTCTAGCCAGCATTAAGAAGGCCTACATAGGTAGCTCCCACCCACCCCATGCTGGGTTCCTCTCCTTGTCCGGACATCCAGCTCAGTTCTCATTTTCCTGTTCCAACCCCTGCCTCCTCTTCCCTGGGGCCACTGGCATCTGTAGCTGAAGTTTCTCTTGAGACCTGAATCTGCTCTGAGAACAGCTCCCTCCAAGGTCTCAGCTGTAATCAGACCACACGGAAGTTTGCAGAGGATGCTGATTCTAGCCTATTGCTGTTTTTCACAGGCAGGTAAGAGGCCAAGAGGAAAACCAGACTTGACTGCTGTCAAGTCAGCTGAGAGCTAGGGGAAGACGCAGCTTCCCAGACCTGGACTAAGGGAGGCCTTCTGGGACATGCGTAGTTGCAGAGCAGCCACCAGGGGGTGCAGTCACCCTCTTAGTTCCTGAGACTGCAGGGACCAGCGAACGCAGTAGAGAAAATGCAGGCCCCGGTCAAACCAAACCTAAACCAAACAAAATCTACTATGAAAGCAATTGTGGAAATGAGCACCTACATTTTGAAATTCAAGATCTCATTAATTGACTTGTTGACTGCTTAATTGGACACCTTGACCCTGGTCAGAGCCCTGCACCCACACCACAGCCATTTAAGATTTGGCTCTGCATCTGGCAGCAGCCTGCATGTCAGTCCACTGTTCCACGTCTAGCATAGCCTTACTTCTGCTGTCCTCATGGCATGGACACACTGATAGGTACCCTGGAAAGCAAACAGTCTTAACGTCTGCGAATGTATGGTGTGTGTGTGTGTGGGTGTGTGTGTGTGTGTGTGTGTGTGTGTAAGGATAAAGGGAGGAAATAGAAAAAAATAAGTCTACATCAATGGCAGGGAGAAACTAAGAAGATGGAATATTGGTGATTTAGTCCTGCGAAAGCAGCCAAGCAGCCAGGCGGTGATGCTGGTGGTGCACACCTTTAACCACAGCACTCGGGAGGCAGAGGCTGGTGGATCTTTGAGTTTGAGGCCAGCCTGGGCTACAGAGTGAGTCCTAGGAAAGCCAGGACTACAGGGCTACACAGAGAAACCCTGTCAAAGAAAAAAGTCATTTCAATCAGAAAACAGGACAAGTGAAGGAAACAGTCCCTGTGTGTCCCAGAAGCCTATGCTTAGAAGAAGTATTTAATGGAGATTTTTCAACAAATTATCGCCTGGGCACTTTGAGAAAGTGACCCATTATTTGGAGCTGGGCATTTAACTCCAGCAAGCACAGTGCCCTAGGCAGCCTGTATAATCTCTGACTCTCCAAAAGAAAAACTTAGAAGATAGGGCAAAACAGAATAGGCCAGGAGAGGGAAGGGGCTGGATTAAGGACCTAATCATGGTTGACAGAACCTGTACACACCTCTCTGGATGGAGGCCCCACGGAATCCCATACCTCTAGCACAGCCACCTCCTGTCCATTGCGAAGCAGCCGGAAGGTCAGCGGGTGCTTGGAATCCAGGCCCGGAATCACCTCGCAGCCACGGAGAGGGATGGAGACGATGTGGGTCTTCAGGTCGGTCCTGTCCTTGTGGAAAATGAGTTTGCTGTCCTTGACCCTGCACCAGCGCTCCCTCCAGCGGCTGTTGGAGAGCACATTTAGGTACCCTGCAAGGAGAGGATGCCACAGCTCAGCCTCCTGATCCACCCGGTCCCTTGTCTGTCGTCTCTTACAGACCAGGGAAGTGCCATGCACAACACACGCACGCCCCAGGTTTTAAGTGTTAATAAAGAGAGAAGAGCCATTATTATGCAGTTAGTTCTCCATGAGACCTGGAAGCTTTCCATTGGTGCAGAAGCCATTTCATGGTGTAGTAACCAGTTTCAGCTGCTTGGTGTCTACATGGAAACCACCTTGAGAGAGTGACAGTGGATGTGGGGTAGCTAGAAGGTAGTGGGGACTGAAAGCTGCCTGAATGTAATGGAAGAGAAATCTCATGTAAAAAGATTTCACTGCAAACTCTGTAAGCAGGGCATGGAAGACAGAGAGAGAGAAATACATGAAGATGAAAATTCTCCAGGAAGTGGGAGGTCTGGGGAGTGGTGAACTCCCCAGCGCTGGATGTGTTCCAGCAAGTGATGGAATGTGGCTGGTATGAGCTCTCCACCCACAGGCCTGAGGCCTCCTCTTGGTCTTTATGTTCCATCCCCACATGTGGAAGTGAGGGCTTCATCTCATGGGGAGACTAAAGCAGATAAAGCCTGATCGCCTGAGGGTGGGTCTGTGTGATGGTGTGCCTGGTGTATCTGGCCGGACACTGTGTCTTCAGTGAACCACACAAAGGTGTGCTGTCACACGTGACAGAATTACAGGGAGAATTATCCCCTAAAAAAAAAAAATCCTTAAACCCAGGAAAATAACAATTTGGAGCTATCATAAACACAAAGCACAATTTTCTAGAAATACTGAGGCACGAGTTGGAGGTTCCATGATGACTGTGACAGCTGTGGCAATTGTGGCCACTATGGCCTCCAATTGTTCCACACTAAAGATACCGGCACTCAGAGGTCAGAAAGGATTAGGCAGTGGAAAGGGGTAAGCAGCAGGTAGAGAGGAAGATAGTGAAGAACGCTGGATGTCTCTCTGCCTCCGTCAATCCTTGCGCATGTATGCTCACATGCTCAGTGCCCCGGCAAAGTTCTGTACATCTCTGATAAATATTTTCAAGATATTGTTCAATGACTACCCACATCTGCAAAGTGTGGGTCCTCGTCTAGGTATGGATCACCTGTATCCAAACACCCTAAAGAGCATCGCTTGATGAACAAAAATGCCATTTGCCATGCCAGTCAGGGAATCTGTGAGGCCACAGACATGGGGATCGGAGCCTGTGGGCTCCAGAACAGGGAGCTTGCTTCTCTCCTGTGTTCTGGCAGCTTTTAAACTTGATCTCCTAGGGACACCTGGGAAGGAGAAGGCACCCTCAGGTGTGGGGTGCCCTACCAGAGGCCACAGTCAAACCCAGTGTCTACATGAAAGCAGAGGAGACAGATAAAGGTTATTCTCCATACAGCTGCAGGTCTCACTGGATCTTCATCCTACAGAACACTGTACTTTAAATGGTACTTCTCTTTTTAAAAGGCTTTTAATGTGTAGATGGGACCATTCTGGTTCATTATTATTTTAAAAGGAAAGCCCTGATTTAAAATGCAATCAGATGATCATCTTAGTGGAACCATGGCTCTCGGTGTTCTGAACACCACCTACAGCAATCAATCATGCTGAAAGTCACATGCTGGACTTTTGAGAAGATGTCAACAGAGCCTAAGTGTTTTCTGAGCACAAGTCCACAAACAGGATGACGGGAAGTCCTCAAGTAACTTGATACACTCTGTAGTCAAGGTTCACATAGGCATGGACTGTTTAACCACTGTTAAAGAGCTGCCCCCCCCACCCCGGGGAGTAATAGTGCACACCTGTGATCCCAGCATGCAGTAGTGAGGGGCAGGAAGTATGCTGAGTTCAAGGCCAGCCTGGGCTATATAAAAAGACTCTGTCTCAATAACAACAACAAAAGCTGACTAGTGTGGGAGTATGAGTATAATTTTAGCACTCAGGAGGTAGATGTAGGGGGACATGCATTAAAGATTGGCCTGGATAACACAGGAGATCTACCAGAAACAAAACAAACACTGAACTCTAGGGCATCACAGATCATAGGTGTCATGGAGCTTCCAGACAGGGAAAGGACATGTCCTGTGCAGGTCCGAGCTTCCCTTGGCTGGGCCTGGACAAGACAAGGAGTTGAAGATATAGAGGCATAAGACCTCCAGTGACCATATTGTAGAAAGCCTGAGATACTGGGTCAGACAGATACCAGACACTGGGCCAGTCAGATGGCCTCGGACACCAGACTAACCTCAGACACTAAAGCAGGCAGGTAGCCTCAGCCAGTAGACTGGGCAGAAAGTACGAGTGCCTCCTATCGGGAGTGAGTGTAGTGAGAGGCTGACGTACTCCTGGGGAACTTAGCAGCCACACCCCTGAATTATCCATGACTCTGATTTAGGGCTCACAGCACGGACTGTTTCCCCACGTGCACACAGCTGTCTCTGAACATCACCCACCACCCGGACAGACAGTGGACACAGCTGTCTCTGAACACCGCCCACCATCCGGACAGACAGCAGCATTGGCTCTGCTGTGCTCTCTCTCTCTCCAGACAGAATCTGGCCACAGTCACCAGATGCTGTAACTTTCCCAGCATTTTAGCCACAGAGAAATGATTGCATGGGACAGGTCCTCCCTTAATTTAGACCATGACTTCATGGGACATTATCATATTTTTATACATTCTTGGAATTTAAGTTTCAAAGAGAGAGAAAGTTAGTTTTCCTGGATAACAGGGCTTGGCTCACATAAACAGGAAGCTCAAAGATGTCCATGGTTCTGTGTTTGTTAACTGGCCTTCATGGTACCCCACTTTCTTCAGAAGGGGTTCCCAAGTTTTTGTTTTCTGGGGCAGGGACACGGAGATGAACAAGGCCAGGCAGAGAATGGCAGAGCTGCTTAGACAGGGATCTAGAATCAAAGGGTGGGTCCCTCTCTTAGTACCAACCCCTGCCTTGCTGAGGGGATCTGTCAGATTTTCGTGCTGACTCCGACATCGCCACCAGAGGGTGTCAGAGTGCAGCCAGGACCTGAAGGCCTGGATTGCAGACTGCTGCAGAGGCTGGACCTTCAGTAAACTGTACCCCAAGCTTTACATAAACAACTACATGAGGGTTTGTTGTTTGACTCGACTGGTCTTGTTTTTTGTTTTTGTTGTTTTGTTTGTTTTGTTGGTTGGATTTTGGAGACAGAGTGTGTTCTGTCCAAGAGGAGTGTGTTCTGTTCCATTGTGTTCTGTTCCAATTGTCCTGCCTACTGCTTTAATACAAACATTGATTGGCTGAAGGCAGACAGGAAGTATCGGCGGGGCTACCAGACTAAGAAAACTCTGGGAACAGAAAAAGCAGAGCAGAGACTCCTGAGGAGACTCCTGAGAAGCTCGTAGATGCAGAGGACAACTATGCTGCTCTGAGAAAAGGTCCTAAACCTCATGGCTTATCAAGATGAGTTAGTCTGAGAGCAAGAGCCAGCAAGCAATATGCCAGAGCCATAGGCTGATCAGCATAAAATTAATAAAAGCATCTGTGTGTTTCTGTGGGACCGCAAATCTGTGGGTCTGCAGGTCAGGACCACAGGCTAGACAGGCCAGAAGCTTCATATAACAAATGGTGACCATTGTGGGTAAAATATACCCACATAAAACCAGGAAAGCTTAAAAACAGACTAGAGCACAGAAATGGAGCCAAAAGCAGCTTCTGAGTTGTGACTCTCAAGTGGGCCGTGGTAAAGAAACTGAGTGATATATGGGATTAAATTACAAAATGGCATGTTTGCTGCTTGCAACTTAAACTGAACAAGGCCAATTCCTGAGCCTCGATGTAAACAAGGAGCTATATATGGCGAATTTAAGGTTTCTGTTAATAAGGACAAACAGGGAACAGAATCAAAGATGGCTTTTTAGTGCCACTGTTTTCTTGGATCAGCTCTGTTTGCTGGAGGCAAGCAGAGGCTTGGCTTTCATAAGAGAAGCTTTCTGATTCAGCCTTAGAGGCAAAACACTTGTGAGTCTTTTAAGAGGCCCTGCTGCCAATACTTAAATGGAGTTCATGAGCATCAGATGGCAATGCCTTTCTTGATGATTATATGGGCCCTAAAACTCCCCAGAGTGGTAATTGTGGGCCCTACCAGTACCTTGGCAAAAAAGCTAAATTCTATGAAGCTAGACTAGGAACTGGGTGGAGCCAGCCATCCTAGCCAAGCCTTTAATCCTTAGCCACACCTTGGCAGATTAAAGGTGTGGATAGAAACAGACAGAAACAGAGGGAGCTGGGTGGAGTCAGCCACCCTAACCAAGCAAAGGTGTGGTCAGAAACAGAATAAGATAAGAAATAAGAGATATACAGTAAAGACAGATTTAAAAAAAAACTCTAAATGGTTTAGAGTGTGCTAATATATATATTATATATATATATAATATATATATATATATGTAGACTTGAGAGAGAAAAGAAAAAGGGAAAAGGATAAAGTCCTTTAAAATAGAGTAAAAAAATAATAAGCCACGTAAAGATGGAAACTACAAAGAGTGTCTGGCTACTGTATGTTATTATCTTGTCTTTACGTTTTTTTGACTGAAATAAAGTAGTAAAAGCTACTGAAAGCCATTTGATTATAAATCCTCCTATATTCATCCAACCTATATATTTTGTAAGTGAGTTTTGACTTTAAAATTGAAATCTAAAGATATGTTACTTTGAAGAAGAATTTTTTTTTATTTCCATAGAAAATAAGAGGTTATGGATTATTCCTGGTTAAAGAAAATAAAGGAAAACCCCCTGAAAAGTCTCAATGGAAACAGATGGCCCAGATGTTTCAGCATTTCAGAGCACCTGTTGCAGTTTCCTCTGAGCTCTGCATCCAGAACAACCTCAAGGAGACTGGCTGAGATGATCCAGCCTTACTATTTCACTAAGGACTTGTTCATAATCCTAAATTTTTCTTTGGGTCCCCATAGGATTGCCAGCACCCATATTCAGCAAGAAGTAGCCTGGAGAATGATGCCCACATTCCCAAAAAATGGATTATAGATGTTTGTCTTTGTTTACAGTGTTGGTTTCAAGTTGTTATAGAAAATAGTGAAAAAATTATACAAAGAAAATTAGATTTGGGGTTCTTATTTTAAAAAGGGAAAATGTAGTGGGATTGTGTTGTTCCATTGAAAATTGCTGTCCTGCCTACTGGTTTAATAAATAATAACAAGAAAATTAAAGGCAGACTGGCTGAAGGCAGACAGGAAGTGTGGGTGGGAATACCAGACTAAGAGATCTCTGAGAACAGGAAGAGCAGAGCAGCAGAGGCTCCTGAGAAGCCAACAAATGCAGAGGACAACTATGCTGCTCTGAAAAAAGGTACCGAGCCATATGACTGAACAAGATGGGTTAGTTTAAGAGCAAGAGCCAGAGTTTAAGAGCAATATGCCAGAGCCATAGGCTGATCAGCATAAAATAATAGCATCTGTGTATTTCTGTGGGACTGCGGGTCTGGACCATAAGCCAGACAGGCCAGAAACTTCATACAACACTCTGTAGCCCTGGCTGCCCTGGAACTCCCTCTGTAGACCAGGCTGGTCTTGAATTCACTGAAATTCCCTACCTCTAAATGCTGGGATTAAAGGTATGAACCACAACTACCCAGCTTGACTAGGTTTTTTTTTCTTCTTCTTCTTCTTCTTCTTCTTCTTCTTCTTCTTCTTCTTCTTCTTCTTCTTCTTCTTCTTCTTCTTCTTCTTCTTCTTCTTCTTAATCCTACTCACATTATAGTAATACTCTAATATATCTTAAAAACTGGGTAATTTCAGTTTGGTATTTTGAGATTCCTTCTACTCCAAATTCTACAGAAGAGCAGGCAAGAATAAACAAAGTTTCATTAGAATTACAAAGTTAACTTTACAGGCCTGAGATTGTACATTTTTTTCACTTGACCCTGGGTAGGGCCGGTGTGCTGATGTGTTTTGTTGACTTTAAGGCATGGCAGGTGATGAGTAGACAATGACGGTAACATAGACACTCGGCACTTGTGCATCTCTGCCTCCACACTAACGGAAACCAAGAACCTGCTGGAGCCCATGTCCTGACAAGCAGCCTGAATCTCCAAAGCAATGACTTTATCACCATGTGTTGGGCCTCATGCTGGGTGATATAAGGACACAGCAGAGCTGTGTCACAATCTAGTAGTACACTGGGAGGCATGGACATCACTGAGATCCCAAGTGGGTAGCAAGAGAAGGTCTCCATGTTTGTGCCCAGGATGGTATGAATAGTGTAAGGTGCCCGTAGTGGGCTGTGGTGGTAGGCAGTTGACAGAAAGGAGGGGAACTGGAAAGAGGGCACACTTCCAGGTCTCACACCATTGCTTATACAGTAGCAAGAACCCCAGGACTACATCATCCCCATGGAAGCCCTGCAAGAACACTCAGGAAGCCACAGCACCCCACCCGCCATAACCAGACTTCAGTGCACAGACAGACATCAAGCTCAGCTCAGTAAGTCCAGGGAGTCTTTTCTGCCTGCTCAGCTGCTCTGCCCTTCTGGCCCATCAGCTTAGTGGTGTCTCCGAGCAGCTGCAGGGGCTCAGCTTGGCAGAGTCAGTCCCCCTGGGCCCGAGTCCAACTCCTTCCCTCTGCCCAGAGCCCTGCAGCTGCACTGAAGGGCTGAAAATGGCCATTGTTCCCTGTTTCCCTAGGGATACTTCCCCTTATCCCTGGTCTGGCAAAGAGCTGCTTGGCAGTTTTAGAGTTGTATGGTAGAGGCCAGAGCAGTGTGCGGCAGATGCCTAGGCCGCTGCTCTCAGGATCACGTGACCAGCATAGAGATGAGCCGCTGTGTGACAAGAACAGTGCCAGCATAGCAGCTTATAGGTCAGTCTGCAAGGCTGTGCTCTTCGGATAAGGAAATACACAAGAGGGCATGAGTTACAGGAGTCAGAAGATGTCTGTAGGGGTGGGGGTGGGGTCACCCATTCTGCCTTCAAGGAGCCCTGAGACTCAGTGTAAGTCACGCCCCTCTCAGAGCGCCCTCATTCTTTGGCAGGAGGAGGATCCAGATCTCAGCTTCACTTGCCTGCTTTCAATGCACAACCATTCCTCCTGAAAGCATTTTACCTCTAGGCAGACCTTCAATCCCAGCCCTCAGTCAGATCTCTGTGAATTCAAGGCCAGCCTGGTGTACGTGGGGAGGCTGTGTCTCAATAATAATAATAATAATGATAATAATAATAATAATAATAACAATAATAATTCTACTTCCTCCACTGACCTAGAGCAGTTAAAAAAAAAAAAAAAAAAAAAAAAGAGGCAAAACTCACTTTAACTCAGGACTTCAGTCATCCCAAGGACAAAGTGAGGACAGAAACCAGAAACTATGTCTCCGAGAGCTCCAGGGGGACAGAGGTTGACCAGGAGCAGTGTGGCAGTGTCCCTAGACCCTCCCCACTCTGTCACAGTTCTGACTAGTTGTTTTTACTTCGGCCAAGTTCTCTCCTCGTGAAAGGGAATGCGATGTGGAAGCCATCACCATCTGTCCTGATTCTGTCCTTCTGTCCCCAACAGCCACTTGACGAGAGACAATCCAGGCATCTGGTACCCACAGAGGCTATGATTCTTTCCCGATTCAGTCCCCAAAGGCTCAACGGGAGCAGAGGAGACTGTAAACCAAATGACTCTGGATGAAAGAATTGTGTGTTCACACAGATGGGAAGTAGAGTCAGCAACAGTTAGAAACAAGGACAGGTACAGCCTGTTTCTGGCTTCAATTTTGTTGTTCTGAGAGAGGGCCTTGCTATACAGTCCTGGCTAGTTAATACCACATAGACTGGGTTAGCATTTTTGGCAGCAACCCTCTATGCTGCCTCCCTGGTACTAGGATTGTAGGAAATGTACCCCCATGCCAGGCTCCATTCTCGATTTTTTTTGTTTTTTTAAGGAAAGGGCCTGGTAGTAGAACACTAGCCTAGAACATCACCATACTGTAAAACAAAATCAAAAGGCAAACGCCTCTCTTTCCACTTATGAAGTTTTCCTCCTTGAAAGAACGACATAGTTCTCCTTAGTGGTCGCTGGGGCCATTACAGTATGATGTTGCTTCCACTCTCACAGACGCTGTACCCAGCAGCCTGGCCACAGCCTGACTCGGGTGCCGTGACAGCACCCTCCGCCTCGCTGCTTTGCCTGCGGTGGTTGCTGCCGGCTATTACACATGCATTCCTCTGGTTTTTTGTGCCTGTTTGGTTCCTTTTCTTAGCCGTAATCCCAGAGGCCATGGAGAACAGGACTGGCTTGGTTGCTGCTATAGACCACATGCTTTACCCAATCCCTAACAAAGTAGCCCCCCACCCCTTCCACTCCTTCCTAAAAGGACAGAAGACAGACTGGGATGGACAGCTGTTCCTGGATCTACAACTTCAGTCTGAGGTCTGCTGCAAAGGAGACTTGGTGCTAGAGCTTTGGCCTGGCTTGTGCCTGTGTCCTAGTCTGGAAATGGCTGGAGTGGAGCTGGGGAAGGTATCGTCATACAACAGAGAACATTGTTTCTTGACCTTGGCAGAACCAGGGAAAGCACTGCAAACCCCTGAAGATTCTTCCATCACTAAAAACTGAAAGTGCTTTCCACAATTCAGACAGCCCCAGAGCACCCCAGGGACAGTCTGTTGCTCTGATGCTGCCAGTGGCAGGGTCTTACCACAGGTGGGTACATCTTCCTCCGCGGATGATGTCTGTTCATCTGTGGATGGCTTCTTCTTTCCCAGACCAATGATCTTGGTGATTTTCTTCCCAGTGACCTTAGACACAGTTCCCTTGGCATCTGACTTGGAGGTTTTCTTCCTCTTCACTGTCAACACAAAAATATGTCTTAACCATTCATGTATTAATCACTAGGCATTTCTTCCCCCACTAACAGGGGAAAGAGCATCTGTCATGAGCCAGCCGGGGGTCAAGATGTTGGGGTTCCAGAAGGGTATGGCTGACTTAGGAAGCCTATACTCCAGGAACGACCAGGTATGTATACCTGTGCATAAGATACATGTGTATTGTGTGTGTACCAAAGGCAACAAAGGATGGCAAATGATGGCAAGAACCACGTGGAGATGGGAATGATGGGGAAAGTGGCTGAGTGGTCAGACAGGGCCTGCCCAGGGCAGACTCTCAGCTGGCTGCTCAGACATATCAGGAATGAGTTCTGTCTGTCCCAGAGGGGCAAGGCCTAGGCAGGAGAGTGAGACTGATGCATACCATCAATGTGAGGAAGACAGAGGTGCCCAAGAGACCAAGGGAAGCTTATAACATTTCCACTGCAGGAGGGAGGGGTCTCTCTGCTCCATTTGGGACACTACTCTGAGCTTCCCTGTCCAGAGCTCTCAGACCAGAGGCCTATCTTTCAGACCATCATCTCTCATTTGGCCAGGGCAGTGATGGCTAGAAACTAACTTTCAGTATATGAATCTAGCAACATTTTGTACAAAAAGAATTTTTGGCTTCCCCAGAAAAACCAGAAGACCTGGAAATCCTGAACTCCCGCATGCATCATCTTGATAGAGAGTCCATGCATGTGATAATGACACCAAGTTCTGACATAGGGCCGTTCCCATTTCTCCACACCATGCCATGGAGAGAGATCAACTGCCAACGGGTGTCCTCCACCTGCTCCTACTCATCCATATGTATCCCCATTGCCTAGCCTCAGACTTCATCCATGAATGCAGATGAATCACAGGGATGAGGCTCAGAAAAGTGAGAACAGATATGTGAGGACACAGAGCTGAGGGACCTGATCCTTCATCTCAAGAGCATCTCTGGGCAAAGGCTTGTCAGCCCATTTCCATCTTTTATGGGCACCATGCGCTAGAGCCAGGGTACAAAGCCCTTTCCCAAGGGTCTCCTTCAGTGGGACACAGCCTCACTGGGGTGCAGCTCTGCATCAAGACCAATACAGCATCACCTCGCTCCCTACACACACCTAGTACAACCCTTTGTGGTAACCTTCTATGCCCCACAAACCCTTTTAGAATGCAATGGGTAGCCAGATCTCATTTTCTTTTTTCAGGAACAATTGAACTCCAGCACATTACATGAATTATTTCAGAGATACATCCAGAGGCATGTGATACACTGTGGAATAATTCCCCAACCCCTCCTCTAAACAAGCATGCTCACTCACAAATGTCCCTCTCCAATCCTCTCTGGTGAGGGGGAACACAGTCTCCATTTCTACTTCTACCTGTCCTTTATGAATCCCTGCTTCCTCTCAGGTGTAAAAGCAAATAGCACTGTCTTTCTCCTACAGAGGTGGAAATGAAATGATTTTATATCTAGTCTAGGGAAGTCGGGGAAGGAGAGGGGACATCATCAGACCCCTGGTTCACCAGGTCCACCCGCAGACACGCCATTGAGGACTGTGTCTCAGAGGTACACAACTCCGGATGTAGGCACCGTTTCTACAGGCTAGGACTCCCGTCATCTTTCTCCACATCTGCTGTAGGACAGTCTCTGACTTCCCCAGTGTTCATTTTGAAAAAAGAGATGGGCGTCTCAGAGTGGAGCTACAGCTTTGATTGCCGCCTTCTCTGATGAGACCATAGTGTGTAGGCAGCATGGAGAAGCGTGGGCTTCCTCTCTGTGACCACCGCAAAAGGGCAAAGCTAAAGAAAGCTTGACTCACATTTCTCCAATGCAAAGTAGAGAACAGGGAGGGTCAAGGAGGGCTAAGGGTGCATCTGGACCATGAAGTCCCTTTGTGATCTTTGACAAGGCACAGTGTCAAACAAAAGGAAAAGTGTGGGCCAGTTCACCTGCCCACTCCTGAACACCTAACAGCTGTTCTTGTTAAAAAGAGAACGAGGGGCTGGAGAGACCATTTGTCAGTTAAGAGCATGTCCTTCTCTTATAGAAGATCTGAGTTCAGGTCTAGCACTGACATTAAGTGCCTCATCTCTAACTCTAAAGATCCAAAGCCATCTTCTGGCCTCCAACAGGAACCTGCACACACATGTGCATACACCCTCACATAATGAATAATTTTCTTTTTAAAGGCTGAACAGGAGATTCCTAGGGACAGATACAAAACCTACATGAACATCCAACAGACACATTACTCCATAGACCCTGGTCACACAGGTCAATGGGTGCTGGGAGATGTGAAGCAAAAAAACTGAGGTTTTGTATCTCAGCAGCGAAACCGTAACCTGGTGTGTGGCACCTCTGAGGTCCCAGCTTGGGAGGCTGAGACTGGAAGACTGCTTGAGTCCATGAGGTTGAGATCAGCCTGAACAAAGAGACGATCTCATAATAAAATTAGAGCCAAAAAGAAGGACATGAGCTGAACAGCAAAGCAAGAGCCCCAGGGTAAACTAACTCTGAGAAAAGTTAAAGATAGCTTCCCAGGCTGAGGTCTTCACTGGTGGTGTGTTACAAAGGGCAGGGCTAGAGTTATATTTGGGCCAGACTGCATTAGAAAACCACAATGAAGAAACAGACGATGTGACCTTCCGGAGTGAACTGTCACACTGTCTGGGCTCCACGATTTTCAGGGCTAGGACAGCTGCTGGTTGCAGCACATGATTCATTACCAGGTAGGAGCGCTCATCACATATGAGTCACATAGATGAGGACCCAGGCACCCTAAGCAAGGTCTCGGGTCCATGGAGGTCTAGCTCTCTCCATACACCCTCAAGTTATACCCCTCACTTCAGTGCATAAAGGAATAAAATGTTCAGCCACACAGAGGAGGACAGTCTTTAACAGATAAGACAGATATTTCATAAATGAATCACAGGAAGAGTATGTGCAGAGCCTCAAAATCTCAATAAGAAACAACCCCAAAGAAATATGGGCGAAGGGTCTGAGGAGACATCCTATCAGAGAGATGCACAGGCAATGAGAACATTACACTGCTCACCACTAGGGAGGCTAAAGCTGCACACCACCTCACATCTGTGCAATACCAGGTAAAGACTGCAGGCCAGATAGGGACAGCAATCCTACAAGAATGTATGGCTTCACAACCTAACTTCTAGATAGGTCCTTGGAGGACATGGATTCACATGCTCATTCAAAGTCCTACTTGGGAGTCATCCCATCATCCCCACTTCCAGGCCTGTGTGGAACCAGAATGCCCCCACAATCTCTATATGCACTGCCAGGGATTCAGAATGTCCCCCACAGTCCTGTATGTTCTACCTGAAAGTCAGAATATCCCCACAGTCCTGTATGTTCTACCTGAAAGTCAGAATATCCCCACAGTCCCATCTGGGAGTCAGAATGTCCCTCCAGTCACTGTGTGTCCTAAAATTGCTCAGTAGATAATTAGCAGAGCTCATCTTCTCAGGGAATGCTCCACAGAAGCTCTCATACTGTGAATCAAGGTGCCCTGAAGTATGGGAAAGAGACCCCCCAAGAGTTACTACACCCTGGAAGTGAAGGCAGGAAACAGCAGCAGCTACCAGGGGTGGTGGTGGTGGGGCATAGGTGACAGAGAGGAGTACAAAGGAACACTGGGGTGACAGAAATGCTCTCTTGGTTGTGGTGACGGTTACTTACTGTAGGTGTATCTTAAAGCTCAAAGAACGGGTAAGTACAAACTGGTGCATTTTACTTAATGTCATCTATATTGCGAGACTTTACCCCTTGCACATCCATGTTCACAGCGGTTCTTTTCTCTACAGCTGAGAGTCAGAAGCCACACAAGTACCACTGGTAAATGAACGGATGGCAAGACGCAGTTCATACAATGAACTATTCATCTTGAAAAGGAAGAGAAGGCTCACACATGCTGCAATATGAATGAACCCTGAAGACATTGTACTGGGTGAAATAAGGCAGTTGCAAATGAGTAGGTGCCACGGGACTCCACTCTCACGAGGCCCCCGGTGTGTGGAATCCACAGAGATGGGAAGTGTAGAGGTGATTGCTGCAGCTGGGGAAGGGGTGAGGGACTTGGGTTTCACGGAAACAGGGTGTTGATTTGTGATGACAGAGAGGTTCAGAGATGAACACAGGTGGTTCATCTACACAGCACTCTGTGTGTGTCTAATGCCCACACACAGAATGTTGGAAAATTATAAATTCTGTGGCAGATGATTTTCTGTGGTTTGGCAGTGATTTAGATGCAGGTGTGATGGGAGAGAAAGGTTCTGGGCTCTGGCCATTCAAAGGCCTTTCCTGTGTTCTTGGAGAACTGGGGTGTGATGCTTGCATGGCTGGAGCATAAAGCCTTCCCACTGTTACACTGCTCACTGCAACGGGTTTTTTGAGCTCAGATATTCTTGGCGTGCGTGTTAGGATCTCACCTTGCTCTTTCCCATTACACGAGGTGACTCCATTTTCCACAGCACCTTCTCCATCAGAGCTGGGCCTCTCTGAAGACAATTTCTACAAGGACACAAAAATCACATTATTCCCACAGTGGTCATGCAGACCTGATGAGGTATGATGGAAGGTGAAACATGATCTCAAAAGTCAAAGACCGAATTCCCAACACTTTGCAGACAGCACACCAGCACAGACCTACTGAGTGTTGCAAGTGGGCACACTGCATTCGGATTTCATTAAAGAGCTATGAATAAACCAGGCTGCTCACTCCTTAAAGTCCACATCTTCATCTTTCGTTGGTAATAAAAACAAGCCTCAGAGTCTGTGAGATGATTCCTTGGAGCTCAGTCGAAAGCAGGCACTGGAAATGGACAGGGGCAGAATTGCAGACGTGCCCACTGAAGTGCTGAGGCTCTCCCAGAATGTTATTAAAACTAGTAGTTATGAATGAAAGGACCGAGGTCTAAGCAGGCAGACATGAGGGTTACCCTGGCTAACCAAACACACTGCACCGATTCCCCATAAATGCATGTAATTCATCTGTACAGAAAATAAAAAACCATGAACAAAAAGCTTCATGGAAGCCGACTTGTCTCACCTTCTCCAACTCCACCTTGCTCACGGGGACACTAGCACTGGGTGGTGGAGAACACTCTGGATCCACAGGGCCGCTGCAGCCACTGTAGGCCTCTTTGATCACCTGTGGGAGTGAGACACAGTCTGAGCCTAACTAGAGGCAAGGGTAGCCAGGCGGTGAGTTGAGTCCTGTGTGGGAAGACAGTGTGGCAGGGGAGTGCAAGGGGCCAGCAGCCCCTGGGGTTTTGAACTCACATGGATTTGAGTTTGTTTACCGATTTGCCCATTTACTCTCCCATCACCTGTTATCCCTGGCACTACACTAACGGGAAATGGCAGGAAAATATACTCCAGGTTCTCTCTGGAAGTCCCCTCCCACAGCACTGACATGTCATCATAAGCAATGAGGCTCATCAAGAAAGTGGGGAATAGAAAGTTTCTTAGCCTTTAAGAATATGTACTGCTCCTAAAGAGGATCTGAGTTTAGTTTCCTGCCCCTGTCAGGTGGCTCACAACTACCTGTAATTCCACCTTCAGGGGTTTTGACACCCTTCTGGCCTCCTCAGGTGCCTATACTCACATACACAATTAAAAATAAAAATAATTCTTTTTTTTTTTTTTTTTAAAAAAAAAAAGGTGATGTCCAATGAACTAAGGAATTACAAGAACAAAGCATGATCCTTTCACAAGAAAGTGCCAGCTACCTTAGAGCAAGTGAATTGGGGGCTGTCCCAGGGTGACACACAAGCTGTAAGCTGAGCATCACAAGGCTCTGGCCATGTGAATGGACAGGAATGCTCCTAAGCAGTGGAAACAACAATTCAAAGGCCCTGCAGGAGCTGATAAGTGTTTAAGGAGCCCCCAGAGTACCAGGATAAGAGGACAGGGAAGTAGAGAGTGGATGGTGGGTACAGAGGTTGTCACATGCAGTGAGACTGCAGTGACAGTTATCCCGCAGAGTGACAGTGAGGCTGCAGAGTGACAGTGGGGCTGCAGAGTGACAGTGACAGTGGGGCTGCAGAGTGACAGTGACAGTGGGGCTGCAGAGTGACAGTGGGGCTGCAGAGTGATAGTGAGGCTGCAGAGTGACAGTGGGGCTGCAGAGTGACAGTTATCCCGCAGAGTGGCAATGAGGCTGCAGAGTGACAGTGGGGCTGCAGAGTGACAGTGACAGTGAGGATGCAGAGTGACAATGAGGATGCAGAATGACAGTTATCCCGCAGAGTGGCAATAAGGCTGCAGAGTGACAGTGACAGTGAGGATGCAGAGTGACAGTGAGGCTGCAGAGTGACAGTGAGGCTGCAGAGTGACAGTGGGGCTGCAGAGTGACAGTGAGGCTGCAGAGTGACAGTGGGGCTGCAGAGTGACAGTGGGGCTGCAGAGTGACAGTGGGGCTGCAGAGTGACAGTGGGGCTGCAGAGTGACAGTGGGGCTGCAGAGTGACAGTTATCCCGCAGAGTGACAGTGAGGCTGCAGAGTGACAGTGAGGCTGCAGAGTGACAGTGGGGCTGCAGAGTGACAGTGGGGCTGCAGAGTGACAGAGGGGCTGCAGAGTGACAGTGAGGCTGCAGAGTGACAGTTATCCCACAGAGTGACAGTGGGGCTGCAGAGTGACAGTGACAGTGGGGCTGCAGAGTGACAGTTATCCCGCAGAGTAGCAATGAGGCTGCAGAGTGACAGTGGGGCTGCAGAGTGACAGTGACAGTGAGGATGCAGAGTGACAATGAGGATGCAGAATGACAGTTATCCCGCAGAGTGGCAATAAGGCTGCAGAGTGACAGTGACAGTGAGGATGCAGAGTGACAGGCTATAGCAGTGACAGTGGGGCTGCAGAGTGACAGTGACAGTGAGGATGCAGAGTGACAGTGAGGCTGCAGAGTGACAGTGAGGCTGCAGAGTGACAGTGGGGCTGCAGAGTGACAGTGAGGTTGCAGAGTGACAGTGAGGCTGCAGAGTGACAGTGACAGTGAGGCTGCAGAGTGACAGTGAGGCTGCAGAGTGACAGTGAGACTGCAGAGTGACAGGCTATAGCAGTGACAGTGAGGTTATAGCAGTGACAGTGAGGCTGCAGAGTGACAGTGAGGCTGCAGAGTGACAGTGAGGCTATAGCAGTGACAGTGAGGCTGCAGAGTGACAGGCTATAGCAGTGACAGTGGGGCTACATGTAGATAAGGCATGCAGGCATTGTCTGAGGAAGCAGTGGCCATTGCTGGCAGACTCACTTGGGGCCTGTGTTTCTGTCCTCAGCATTGGGTGATAGGAAAGACATACAGAGGGTGCAGGGGAGAAGTTCAGGCCCAGGAGGCACATCCCAGTGGGAGTTCAGAAATTAGTAGAATCGCAGGCAAAAAGACAGTGCTGCCAGGAAGCAAAACAGTGGTGAGGCCCCCAGGAAGAGGGCAAGCCAGAGAACAGAGGAAGAAGACCAAGCATGTGCTGCCCCTTGAGCCCAGAGATCCATCTGCCTCTGCCTCCCATGTGCTGGGCTTAAAGGTGTGCACCACCACTAATCAGCACCCAGTTTCTCTTCTTTAACTACCCTTAAGTGCACATAGAGGAACCCTGTCTCCAAAAACCAAAACCAAACAAACAAACAAATAGAAACTGGGAGTTCAAGCATAATGGGACAGGAAAGCTGGAAGCAAGTAAGATGATTGGCCTTGGGAGATAGGAGGAGGTGGTCCAGGAAGGATGGAAGTAGAGAATGGACAGCAGCCTGGTAGCCTGGGTCTCTCTAAGGCAGTGGTTCTCAACCTATGGTTTGTGGCCCCTTTGAAGATCACATATTAGATATTTACATTATAGACATTACAATTATGAAGTAACAATAAAAATAATTTTATGATTGGGGGTCACCACCATATGAGGAACTGTCTTAAAGGGTCACAGCATCGGGAAGGTTGAGGACCACTGCCCTAAGGAATCAGAAGGCAAGAGAGGGGGGCTCATCCCCCCTCTCTGTCAGGAGGAGCACAGAAAACTGACTTCTCTGAGCTCCTTTTCTGAGCACAGAGTAGGTGGGAGCTCAGGAAAGCTGGTCATACAGGGTTTGGGAAAACTCCTAATTCTTCTCCCTCAGTGAATCAGGACAGAACAGCAGTCACAGCTTTGTGGCCCAGGGTGACAAAAACACATCATCCCAAACCTCCATCTCCTCCTTCGCAAAGGATGGAACTGAGAAGCCCCATCTTCAGGAGTGTGCCCAGGACAGCATTCAGCACGGCCACTTCTGCAGGTGGCCGCCTTGGTGACATCAGTGCTCTCACTAGTGTGAGCAGCCTTCTGACTCGTGTTGAGAGCTCAGACCATGACCCTGGACTAGCTACAGAGGCAGGAACAATCCCACCCTACGTGGCTTCTCGGCCACCCGCTGCGTGGTCACTGGGTTCATGGGATCCAGTGGTTTGAAGACCGGTGCCTGTGGGGCTTGCAACCCCTCCTAATCTCTACGGTCAGCAGTTGGCTCTGTGGGAATACCCTCATTCTCCCGGGAACTAAGATGCACTGGGATTCAAACCCAGACTCTTGGGCAAACAGAAACACCAATGTCCCCAGTCTGCACAGTGGCAGGCAAGTCCGCAACTAATCCCATCCCTGTCACTTCACTGGTGCTGGGGTCTGACCCACGATTCAGCAGGACTGGGATCTGTTCCCAGCTTTCCCAAGAGAAAACAGAAAGCCCAGACTTAAGATGAGAAGAAAATGGAAGAGGTTGATGCCTCACTGCAAGGGTCTCCTCCTGTGACTCCTGAGGTAAAAATCCTGTGGGGACACTCCCACCCAGGGACCTTGCCTTCCCCGGGCAACAAGATAGGGGAAAGATCAGCTTCCTTCATGCCTATGCTAGGTCCCTAGCTCCCTTTTCAGGTTCCCCCTTCCTTCTGCTCTAAATCTTCAAGTGACAGGTGCATGTGCATGAAGGATAAGATTATCCTTTCTCTGGGGAAGGAAAACACTAGAAGGGGTAAGTTTTCAGCTCTACAGTTCAAGTCTAGCCATCCCTCCACCACCTGATCACCTCTTACCAAGCCTTACTCTCTTTAGCTAAATCTCACAAAGCAACACCCAACAAGGTTAGGAAGGGCCATGGTAGGCAACCCTGCGGTGGATAGCCAAGAAGCATCCTGGCCAGCACTTCAGTACGAGGCCTTCAGTAACCTCAGTCTGTGATTGTAGCCACAACTAAGGAAATTGGCTGCAATTACATAAACAACCCTGAACTTGATGGGTTCTTCATTCTCACCAAAGCCTGCACTCCAGAGGCTGCAAAGACACGGTCTGGCAAGCTTTGTCTTTCTTTCTCTGTTTTTCTGTGCCCATAAGGAGAAACATGTAGTAGCATGCTTCACCTAGTCATACCAGCCCTGGTGGAGGCAGGTGCTATATGTTCACATATGTGTCTGCCTGTCTGTGTGTGCATGTGTGTGTGTCTGAGTGACTCCGTGTGTCTTGCCTGTCTGTGCAAGTGTGCTGTTCTGACGCTGTGTTTGCCTGTCTATATGACTCAGTGTATGTGTGTCTGTCTGTGGAACTCTATGTGTGTCTACAGCCCTGCGTGACTCTGTGTGTGCTGTCCCTGAGGATAGGCGCATTCTTTTGACTCAGTACAGCTCACCCTCCAGAAGGCAAACTCATCTGTCCTCCAGGCATCCTGCTCCAGCCACTTGTTATAAGTTGTCTTAAGTGTCTCCAGAGGCCATAAGTGGAGTTTGATCATCAGTCTGGGACTTGAGAACTGATGAAACCTTACAAGATGGAGCCTAGTGGAAGAGATTAGTCACTAACTTGAAGAGAGTGTGCCCCTCACTTCCATCCACTACTCTCTTCCTAACTGTCCCAAAGCAAGCAGCTGCCTCTACCACCCGCTCCTGCCGTAACCATTGACCCTGCCATAGGCCTGAAACAATAGAGTCAACTAACCACGGACTGAAACACCGAGCCAAAAATAAACATGCCCTCTTTCAAAGTGTTTCACTCAGGTATTTGTCACAGCAGCAGAAAAGTGACTGAAATGCACCTCCCCCACCCAGATCTGACATGTCCACATCTGCCCAGAGGTAGTTAGGTGTTGGCCATGAGAACAAGCTCATTGGATCATCTTATACAGTGATGACGCTCGCGGAAGCACCTTTTTTTTTTTTTTTTTTTTTTTTTTTTTTTTTTTTTTTTTTTGAGACAGGGCCTCACCTATGTAGCTTTGGAGCTTACTGTACAGACTAGGCTTGAACTCACAGAAATCTGCCTGTCTCTGCCTCCCAAGGTGGGATTAAAAGTGTGCACCATGATGCCTAGAAGATCTTGTTAAAGGGGGAAATATGTAATAAGGAAAAACTAGACATGAGATTTTCTATAAATATTTTTTAACTGAACCAATGAAAAACATGGAAAGAACAGAGGCTGTCACTAAAGTAAAAGCCATGTGTCAAAGTCCTCTGCCCCAGTGTCAAAAATCACAAGAGCACAAAGTAAAAAGCCAGCTGGGATATGCACACTTCAGCCTCTTTCTTCCAGAACAGACTAAGCTCTCCAGAGGAAGGCGATGATGCCTGGCTATCAAAACTGGTTCATGACAACCTCTGCCCAAGCGCCCACGAAGAAACACTCAGAATACAGCTCTTGCTTCTCCAATGACTCATTTCTCTCGGGGCAGAACTCAGGTCCCCTGTGGAGCAGAGTCATCTGTTGCACAGTGCTGGGATGAGCATGCCACAACCCAGAGAGATCCAGACATCCACCTGCAGCAGGTCCGGAGAACAGAAGGCACCTTGGTGTGAGACTCTACCTTTCCATAGTCTCAAGACCAAACTGTCCAGAACACAGAGAAAGTGCCCAAGAGAAGGTGAGCCCAACTGATCTTCCCTCAGGGCTCCCACCAGTGGGAGAAACCCAGCTGCTTCATTCACTGTCCTGGCACCTCCCAAATGTACCTGTGGGGTCCCCTCCCAAATGATAAATCAAGGCTCTGCCCTTCAAGGAACTTCAGACTTCTTAGCATATGTCTCTGCAAAGAGAGGTATGAGAAGTTCAATGTGTACTTAAGAGAATGGGATTCGAGTTGAAAAATCACAGCTCCTCCACACAACAAAATACTCTGTGGTATTTTTGTTTGCTTTTAACTCAAGTCCTCCACCCCAGAAACACAATCTCTGCACATTTTTATGGAAACCTGATCATGCCACTTCTGGGAATGCTGGCTCTTGTCTTGTGTTTGACCTCCACACAGAGGCTCCTGCCTGTAGCTTCTGCACATACATGTACATTTATGTGGATAGGCGTGCATACACACACAACACACACACACACAGACACACAGAGAGACACACACACACACAACACACAGAGAGACACACACACACAGAGAGAAAGAGAGAGAGGTTGCTGGCAAACACTGTGGATGATGGATGTAACAGGCAGATAGGACACGTGGCTCTGGTGATGCTTCCTGTGGAAGGGTGAACAACGTCACATGCTGCTCAAATGCTGTCTTGTGTTTATTATACTTTGTAAGGGCAAGGATTTTATAATTGTTATTTTAAACCTATTTCTAAATGTCTACACCAGGATCATAAACTCTGAACAAGCTTCGATAACCATAGTCTTAGGGGATGACACATTTGTCTTTGTTTATAAACCAAGTCCCAATAAAGAGTGGGAAAGCATTTCCACGGACTCATGGCGACAATGGGCTCACTCAGTGGGAGAGTGTCCCTAGCACATGTGAGGTCATGGCCTCAATGCCCATGTAGGAACCTGGGACCCTAAGGTGTGTTCCTGGGGCCTTAACTTTACAGTATCTTGGCTCAGCAAAGGCAGTCCCAGACCAGCCAGGGTTACTTGCTAAGACATGGTCTTACAAAAACAAACAAAATATTTTAAAAGATAAAATAATAAAGTGGAAAATAAGTCTTATTGTAGAAAAATCAGCTGATTGAAAAGTTTATCACATAACTGGCAATCAGAGACAATGAAGAGAACACCCAGGAAGTATAACAACTTTATCACACGGAACAGCACATAAAACCACCACCCTCACCCGCAACACAATACAAGCTAAAGAAACCAAAAAACTAAAATCCAAAAAACAGCCGTAGCACTTTCCAAAGTCAGCTAAGCAGGGGGATTCTGAGAAGCCCAGTGAAGAAAATCATAACAAAGAAGGGGCCTTGGGGAAAGGGGCTCCCCATAGCTGCCCTCCTGGCTGGTATATGAGGGAAGGTGATGGCAGAGTAGCCAACCAAACTCAAGTGCCCAGAGTATGCAGGAGCCAACTCTCAGCCCTCCCACCTTCTCTGAGAGGATAAGGAGTGTCCAAAAGGCAGACAGCAAGAAAGCAGGCTCAAAGTCCTGAGATGCAGGGCACTTCATTCAGAGCAAGATGTCTGCTTTGCCAAGGAACTCCAGATGCACAGTGAACACTCACCACCTTCCAGGATCAAGGGAGAGCCAAAGTCACAAGCTGAGCCCAAAGCAGAGTCTGGCAGGCTAGACCTAAAGATGCCCACATGCTGCTCCAGAAAGCTGGCCACCTCTCGTAGTACACAAGAGACATCAGGCCTCTTGCCAGCTCTCCGGTTCCCAGACACGGCCCTGTGAAAACCTAGCACTCATTCTGAAGGCAAGAGTGGTATGAAGCAAAGAAACATGGCCACAGTTCTGCCAAGCACAGCATGAGACTCGCAGGGCTATCCCTGGCTCTGGGGACACAGCAGAGGGCCATCTCTGCAGTTTCTTTCCACTCATGTCACAGCCTATGCAGACTCCTGGGGCAAATTCAGAAGCAATCCCAGGCATGACCCCATACTGGACTGACCAGATACTAAAAAGCCATGACAGAAATGTTAAAGCAGCCAGTGAAGTGGAGGGTGGTACAGACAGATGGCATCTCAGACAGACATGGTATATACAGATAGAAAAGTGCTAGAATGAATATTAGAATCCAAGATTGAAAAGGGCATTGAGGCACGCTGGACCAGAAACTTCCAAAACAGTGAGGGCCATGAGGAGCGCACAGCCAGAGGGTCACAGGGCTGAAGAGCTGCAGCACAGGGAACCCCAAGTCTGCAGCAGTATGCAATGGGAGAGTACACAGTGGAGCTGCCAAAGGTAGGGGGAGAGGGTAGACATCCTTGGAAAGGAGAATGGCCCAGCTGCCTCAAAGCCAATGAATGACAGACAGATGACGAAGACCAGGAAGGCTGACCCTCTGCACCAATATCACAGGGTCACCTGCTAGAAGCCCAAGAATAAAGCAACTTTCCCCAGTGACAGTGACATCAAACTTGGGAACAATGACTCAATGACTGTGGACAGGGTTGGCTTCTCAGAAAGCAGAGCAAGACAGTGGCTTTCCCACCACCAAGAAGTCCATTTTTAGAAAACCTGCACAGAAATGGGCTATCAAACATTTTCTGCTTAATTAATTAAAATAAAATACTTTTTGTGTGTCTACAGTGTGTATACTCCCATGAGTGCAGGTGGCCATGGAGGTCGTCTGTGTCATATGCCCCAGAGCTGGAGTGGCTGTGAGATACCTATATAGATGCTTCAAGCTGAACATGGGTCCTCTGTAAGAGCAGTGTGTGTTCTCAATCCCTGAGTCCGTCTTTCTAGCCCCTCCTACATTAAACAAAACAACAGCAACTTCTTTGGTGTAAAAGGAAATGATGCAGGATGGAGGCTCATCTGAGAATGAATGAAGAGACCAGGCATTTACCCAACTTCTCTTTGTCTCCTCTCAGGCAGGAGAATCGGGAGCTCATGGTTCCAGACACTAAAGCAGAAGCTCCCTGAAAAGAGAGAGTTAAGCAGGGAGGCATGTCTCAATCCTATCAGCATAAGGCAGCACTTGGGACCTTAGAAGGACAGAAAGGAGAAAAAAGAGAAACACAGAAAGAAAAGGAAAGGAAAGGCCTTTAGGCTTATTCAGAATCTTGTTTTTAAAACCTCCCCCACCTCTGTGGCTCAGCTGGTAGGCAAAGGTACCTACAGCACAAACCTCACAACCTGGATTCAAGAAATGGCTGTAGTCCTCTGGCCTTCAGCATGCACATGCGCACTCGCACACACACACACACACAAATAATAATAATAACAATAATAATAATATTGGTTCTGATCCTGAAGAAGCTAGACTATCTTAGACTCTGCTAGGCTGAGGCATTTAAAATCCTATTAAAACCCCTTTGCTACCTGACTTTCATTGTTTCATTAACATATATTGTTAATTATATGTAGCAGATTTCTCAACGAGCTTGTCATGAATGCAAATAATCTTTACCACAGCTGCCCTGCTGTCTTCTCTTCCCCTGCCCTGCCCTGCCTAGCCCTTCTACGTCCACATCTTTTTTTTCCTTGTGACCTAATGAGCTTTGTCAGGGTTAGCTACAGAAACCTGAGTAGTAGCTTACACAAGTACTGGCCCAGATCAGTGGTATACAGCTATACCACTGATGGAAATGTCCCTTCCACCCCGGGTAACCACTAAGTGCTTATAGTTCCTCGGAAAAAGAACAGTGCATCACCCCCACACACACACACACACACACACACACTGCAGGCCTCACCTATAAATCCACAGGGAGAAGAGGGCTTTGTGAGCCTCCTCCCTCGGATCTTCCAGACCTCCCACCCTCTCTTCCACAAGGTTCCCTGAATTTGAGAGGGTAATACAGACACCCCATTAGACCGAGTGCTCCACAGTCATTTTGACTTTGATTTCTGGGGCTCCTCAGGCTCTGGTACTGTGGAAATAACAGCACAAATATTAAATAGGGTAATCAACTCAAACTCTTCAGAAAAAAAAAGATTATCTGGCTTGTGCTATTTACTTCCCTTGTAAGAAATACACTACAATTAAAATCTCTGCAATTAACTACCATTCACGAGTGGAGCTGCCGCGCTATAATTAGCTAAGTGCCTCAGTTTGTAAGTAGCTCACATGTGGGGGAGTCGGAGTCAAGACTATTTCACTCCATCAGCATCTAGAAGCACGTTACTTCACTTGTCTGTTTGCCCAGATGCTCAAGGACTTCGAGAGGCTGCATGTCAGAGGCTCAGCAGCTAGAAGGGGTCTCAGCATGCCCAGGACAGAGGGTGAACAGGAACCGACCGAGGTTCAGGGTGGTCCTACCAAGCTTCCCATAGGGAACGGTGAGCACCAACCATGGATGTCAAGGCAGCCAGGAAAGGAATCCACAGAAAGAAATGGTCACCAGGAAAGCTTTTCACCCCACAACTGTCCCTTTTAATTAGTGGGCAGACAGGCTGAGATCACCAGAAGAGGGATAAAAGAGAGAAGGGCCAGCTGTCAATCACTCAAACAAAAATGAAGTTTCAGTCAAGCCAAAGAACCGACCTTGGTGCCTGGATGGATCCCTGGAGAACGTGACAGACAGCATGTGGCCCGAGACCCAATCCCTCAGTAGTCAAATGAAGTCACTAATAATGGCAGGAGCTTAGGAGACCATGAGTGTGTGGGGTGATAAGCATGAGAACCCACATAAAAATGCTGGGTGTAGGATTGTATACTTGTAACCACCGTGCTGGGGAGGGGGGCAATGAGGCAGGTCCTTGAGGTTGATGGTCAGCCAGTCTATTCTTCTCTGTGAGTTCTAGGCTGTTTATAAGTGGGAGGCCCTGTCTCAGGAGGAATGACATCTGAACATCTGAGCTTGTCCTCAGATGTACATGTTTCATGCATCACTCACACTCATGTGCACACGTGCGTGTGCACACACAAACACACACACACACACTGAGGGATGGGGACAGCATGAGTCAATGAGCTGGAAAAGCCTCTGTAAACCTTGAAGGCTCCAGAACTCCACTCCAGTACATCGTGAAACTCTCAGTCTGGAAGGCTACATATGGTCCCAGGAGAGATTTCTAAGCCTGAAGGCTTGCAGGAGGGGAACCCAGAAGAAAAACTCTCCAACTGCCTGGGTGTCACAGACTTCAGGAAAGCCACAGCCACCGCTGACAGAGTACAACAGGCTACCTCTGTGTGATTCTCTGGGCAGCTCACATAGCATCTTCATGGGCTGACGCCTGACTATGTGCTCCATGGGGAATCAGGGTTCCTGGTTCTGCAGAGATGGTGTGTGTTGTCCTCAGTGTCAAGCTGACAGGTTTTGGAGTCACCTGAGACTGGGCATGTGTTCTGGAAAATCTCCAAAGAGGATTAACTGAAGAGAGAGGACTCACTCTAAATGTGGATTGTACCATCCCACAGGCTAGAGGCCTATCTGATGAGATGACAAAATAAACTGAGCATCAAAATCCATCTCTGCTTGCTCACTACAGATGACCCTTACTCCTGTCCCCGTGGCTTCACCATCATGGTGGACGACAGTTTCAAGCTGAGAGCCAAGATAAGCCCTTCCTTCCTTCTTAAAGTTGCCTTTGTCAGGTTATTTTGTCACAGCAGTGATGAAAGTGGCCCATAAACTGCATGTCACAGGAACCGTGGTCATCGATGTTCAAGTGCATGTCACCTCCTTCCAGCCCTACCCTAAGCACACACAGGCCATGATGAACTAAAACCTGGGAGATACAGACGTGCACAGCTTCTTCCTAAAGGCATGACAACAGCTGTGGTTACAGAGTCACTTCCAAGGGCCACGGAACATGGAAACTCAGAGGGATCGTGGACTGTATTTGCTTTACTGGGGCAGTTTATGGTTGTATGAGCTAGACCCAATATTGCTGCTGTAAGCATTATTTCAATATATTCTCTTCCCAAATACCATGACCAGCATGGGCACAGAATAAACACAGTAGACAAGAGAACAAGTTACAAGCTCCCGCAAAAGCCAGGGTCAGACCCACCAAGTCTATACTGTCCAGAGAATAGACAGGGTCAGACCCACCATGTCTACACTGCCCAGGTAATAGCCAGGGTCAGACCCACCATGTCTACACTGTCCAGGGAATAGTCAGGGTCAGACCCACCATGTCTACACTGTCCAGGGAATAGTCAGGGTCAGACCCACCATGTCTACACTGTCCAGGGAATAGCCAGAGTCAGAGCCACCATGCTCATCTCATTCACAGGTAAAAGCAGGACCAGCATTTTAAGAGAAATTTAAAATTGTAAAAGAGACATTTCCAAATTGAAGAAATTTCTATAAACAGCCAGAAATCCTGGGGCTTAAAAATATGAACCTCTAAGCTCCAATGCAGCAATGCTAGGAGGCAGCACATTTAATGAGGCTGTGGAGTGGAGCACTCATGGTGGGGTCAGTGTCCATCAGTGCCACATTGCCTCATCAGAGGCCAAATACACAATCACCTTGACTTACACTTTGCAGCCTCCAGAGCTCAGAAATAAATTGCTGCTGTTTATGACAACCCCACCTGGGGCATTTCAGCAGAGGAGCCTGGGCAGAATAAGGCAGATTTCAAAACCAAAATCCCAGCACAGAGGCAAAGGGAGGGATCAAGCAGATCAGAAACAAGGATAAGTAAATTGGACAGGACCAAGGAATAAATAAGTCAGGCCGAAGGAGAATAAGGGACAGAGAGAAGCCAAATGGGAATAAAGGGCAGAGAGTACAAAGCAAGAAGGTCTCTCATCCAAGTATCACTTCTGGGCATGGCAGATGAGTCAAAACAACAACAGCAGGACAAATGGACAGCCCCCTGGGACAGACAGCCTCCTGCAGCTGGGAGTCAGGTGAGTGAGAGTTTACCAATGAGTGTCCCCTGTCAACCACAGCAGAAGGAACAACTCTGCTCTGAAAAGCTAAGACTTCACTGCAAACAGCAATGACAAAAGGCTGGCTCAGTGGGCAAAGGCATTCACTACCAAGCCTGAGGACTTAGATTCAATGTCCCCGTGTGTGTGTGTGGGTGGGTGGGTGGGTGGGCGGGGGGACAACAGAAAACCAGTTTCCACAAGTTGTTCTCTGACCTCCATATGCATGCCATGCCATGTGTGTATGCACATGTGCATGTGTGTGCAAAATGAAAATCTAACTCACTTAAAAAAAAATTTAAAAAAAGACAAAACTCCTATGTTCATCTATTCAAGTTTTTGTCAAATTATCAGTCAAATGAAAAGGAGCCCAGGAAGAGGTCTGGAAGTGAGAGCAACTTAGGAGTATAATAGATGGCTTACCTTCAGCCACTGTTCAGCCTGCTCCTTGCTCTGGACGGCAAGAACCAGCGGGTCTGTGCCTTGCTGGGTGATTTTCAGCTCATGTTTCTTCTTCTTGCTGTCTCTTGGGATGTACGTGATGCTGCAGCCTTGTAGAGGCAGCTCCATCTGAGGCTGCTGGTCCTTGGAACTTTTATAGCACTGTATGGATGACACAACAGACCAATTAATGCCACGAAGAAATGTGACCAGAAGCAATGCTGAAACCCCGTACAAACAAACCTCCAATGCTGGCCAGGTTTCAGGAGGTGTTAGGACAGAATAATAGCTCAGCAGCCAGCTAACAGGTGGAATATATACAGAGTCTGCTGCCTGCCTACTCTCCGACATCTGGCACACACATCTAGGCCATTACTGAGAAGCCTGTGTTCTACTGAAGCATCTTCATAAAATTACACTTATTTTTATATGACTATGAGATATCTAAAAGGACTATTAGATCTGTTGAACTGAAGAGACCTACTGTGGGCAGCTAGATTCCTGGAGCTAGAGAGATGGCTCAGCATTTAACGCACACTGCTCTTGTTGAAGAGCTAAGCTTAGTCCCCACCATCAGATGGCTCACAACCACCTGTAACTCCAGCACCATCTGGAGATCCTGGAAGAGGCAAGCCCAGTTACCTCCAGCCGGGACTCTTCCAAGGCTGCTACTAAAAGTCTGAGGAAGGGCGACTTGGTTCAAATGAAATGTATAGGGAGTCCACAGGCCCTGGAGTTAGAAAGCCTCATTGGGTATGGGCTTAGAGGCTGACTTGATACAGGTAGGTCCTGGAGAAGAAGGGTGACTTGACCTCAGAGTCTTCTCAATAGAGGCAGCTCTCCCAGGGTTACTCATCAGTTACAGAATGTCTGGGCATGGAAATAGAGGCCTAGAAATGGAACCACTGAAGTGGGTAGCAGTGATACCCACAGAAGGCCAGGCAGGATGCTCACAGAAGAACACACACGCACATACACACACCACAACCACCACCACCACCACCACCACCAGCAACAACGACTTTAAGCCAAATGTGGTAGTGCTTATCTATAATCTCATCATTCAGGAGATGGAGGACAGAGGACGAAGGACTGAGAGCTCATGGCTAGCCCAGGCTACATAGTGAGTTTGAGGCTAACCTGAGCTATATAGCAAAACTCTGTTGTAACAAAGCCAAAATCAAATAAAAAGCCAAGTTTTATCTCGCACTTTGTCTGCACAGTGTCTTCCCTCATTTTCTATGTATTCCCTCAACAATTAAGCTCATCTCTATGGAAGTTATTATCATCATGGGGCAGAGAGGGATCTCAGAGGAGATCAAATTGCAGAAAAAAAAACAAGGAGGGGCATGACAAATGAGTGTGGGACAGGGACCAGGGACCTGGCCCCAAAATACTGACACTGCATTAGCCCTGAGGCTGCCTACGCTGGGAATAAAACTTCTCCTTCCCGTGAGTGTTGAGTGCATTTTAGATATTTTATATAGCGTGTCTCCATCTTGCAGCGATTGCATCAGATTATAAATAAGGGCTGTGTTAATATTTTTTCATGCTTTAAAATCCCCGATGGCATCATCTTTGGCATGTTCTATACTTGGAAGAAACTCGGGCCACACATGTGGAAAAAATATGCACTTTGTTTTAAAAAGCTGAGCAAAAACACAAAGCACAGACAATGTCCTAAGAGCCCACGCAAGTAAGACACTCCTAATTCACTGGGGACCACGGTCTCTCTTACAGCGTTATCTGCTCCACTAAATGTGAGGAAACAGAAACTGATTTTCTCCTTTAATGACTCACTTTTGAGCAATCGTTTCCTGCAATTAATTTGAAAGACAAAAGGCAAAAACTGTACAGTAAAGCCCCTGACCTAGTGACCAGCCCTGGTTTCTAAAGGAAAGGTGCCTGGTACAGGATCAGTCCCCAGGCTGCTCCTTCTTGGGGCCCCCAAGGGGATAGCACTTGTGGCCAGAGTTCTGTATCTTCTACACCCTGCTCCTGCACTTACTTCACCTTCCTGTTTGCCTCAAAAACAAAAACTTTTTTGGGGAAAGCTTTAGGCTTTCCAAAAGAATGTTCTTTCCCTCTGCCCTCCCCTAGGCGCCTCCACAGGCTCTGGGCCTCTGCTGTGACCTGGAGGAATTTACTGACTCATTACAAATGAGAAAGTCTATCTTGCAGCTTCTGGCAAGTCTCAACACTGTTCATTTCCACTGACACAAGCCACAGGGCCCAACAGGATGGGAAGGACTGGGGTGTGGGGGAAACCAGGAGCCCTCTGTGCAGAGGTGCCAGCCTGGCTGGGTTAGGCCCTGCCCCTGGCTCTCAGGAAGGTTCTGGTGCTTGCCTCTCCTGCAGCAGCACTTGCATAGACCAGCTGCCATCCTGTACTTCAGATTGCCAAGGGTGCAGCCCTACTGGGCTCCTCACCAGCAACTTGGTGTCCTTGATAACACAGAGCAGCTTGGTCCACTGGCCAAAGCGTTTCTTGCGCAGCAGGAAGGCACAGATCTTGGCGTCTTTCACCAGGTCCATAGAGGCCTCCTCTGAAGGCCACTGGTGCCGGGTTTTCTTCCCTTTTCCATCCTCCTCCTCTTCATCATATGACTCATAGGAACTGCTCATGGCGTCCGAGTCATAGTCTGTGGGGAAAAGGCCGGAGGTGAGAGGCAGATCTTACAACTCACCTACCTGGCCACATTTCCAAGCACTGTGAGCTCCAGTGAGAAGGGACTTCCTCCCTGAGGATGAAAACTCAAGATTTGGGCAGTGGAAAGTCAGCAAAATGCTTCAGATGCCATGACTAAAACATTGAGATTTATTTTTAAAATCTCTAGACTCTTTTACATAGACGGGATGGTGTCACCCTGATGGCAGTATAGGCTACGCTCTGCCTAGAGTAGCTACTCAGGAACCCTGTCCATACAGGGTCTCTACTTTTTATCTGCCGTTTATTAAATAATTCCCGTGTCTGTCTGCTGAAACTGCCGCCCACAGACCCTTCAGAGCACTAGGGATCCACCAGAGGCCTCCACTCCTCACAGGATCGATCACCTTTCTTTGTGTCCCATCTTCCTGGCAGAATGCCTTTCACACAGACACATGAGCTCACATTACAGTTCCTCTGCACATACCACAAGCTGCCCCCATTTCCTCCCTCTCTGCTGATATAATGTGCGATCATGTGATAGTGATAAGCTCATGACGTCCCTTGGCGAGCACTTCTTGATATCAAAGCCCATGTCATGGGCTCAAGAGTGATTGCCTGGTACTCGTGTGCTGACGTGACTGCACTGGAGATCTAAGCTTTGGGCTTAGATGAAATCTATTATCAATATGGCCGTGACCCTAAGTGTAGAGTCCTAATCCAGTGGGGGGGGGGGGAGGGGGAGGGAAGGAGAAAAAAAGAACTGTCAAGATAGGACTGAGCACACAGCCAGAAGGCAACACCTCCAAGATAGGTCACCTATAAGATAAGCAAAAAGTGCAGCATTTCCCAAGACTTTTGGCATTCTAGCCCCCATGGGCTGAGTGTGATCTGTGGTAGCAGCCTGAACAGGCCAACATAACAACCTGGGACAAAAGCCCTTGTGACACTGACACAGCCTAACAGACTCATCCCTGTGCACACAGGTCAGCCATCCACGTCAGGCTGTGGGCCTGGGGAAGAGAGACCACCTTGCATGTTACCACAGCTAGGCGCACAGTCAGGTAAAGAAGAGTGGTCATATGGGTTCAGTCACACATGCAGATTCTTCAGAGGGACAGTGGCACATGCAGGCCTGGGGCAGGTTGGAGTAGAGGTGACGTGTACACACATCACCTGGGGAGCTGTAACAGGCCTGGGAGTGTAGGGCTGAGACTAGACCCAGGGTGTGAGACCATGTGACGTGAGAAGAGCTCATGATGCAGAAGTGAGGGTTTCCGTTGTACACACCATGCACAGAGAATGACAAACAGGCCACCTTCCCACATCACGGTAGATGCTGCTTCACTGGAAAGTATTAGCAAGGAAGAAAGGCGTAGAAAAGACCAAGTCTCTATGGTGCAGAGGCTTGGGGTGATGTCACATGACTTCGCAGAAAGAAGAGGGGAGACACCATAGCATGGACTATTAATGCTCTGGAGACCTCATGACCCAAATTAGCAGTCACTGTCTTTCCCTACATAATCCATCTTTTCCCTGAGCACACGCTGAGATGCTCCACCCAGCATCCTGCTGAGAGGGCAATAGTGCCTGACACTCAGAGGGGAGGGCAGCATTAATAAGGACATCTGACCTCCGGAGGAAGTTAAGAAGGTGTCAGGCAAGCGTCAGTGTGCATCCGGGATTAAAAGGAAGATTATTGAGGTCGGCACTGGGAGCCTGAGGACAATGATTTCAGCAAAAATTGCCCAGGAAAACCTGCCCTCCCCACCACAAATGAAAAGGCTGTACCCAACAGGCAGCCTTGAAGAAAGCTCAGCCTGCAGGGCTGTGCTTTGTGGAGACCAAGAGAGGGAGGGGAGGGGCACACATGAATGCGCCATAAAACCGCTTCTCTCACGTGTGGCAGAGGCACCTCCACGCCCGACTAACCATAGGCTGTATTCATTACCTTCCTTAAGTCCTAGATTCATTGTACCCACATTTCTGTGGTGATGTTCAGCCCTGTCCCCTCCACACCCAGTGCCTTGGCTCACCACCACTCCTAGGAATGGAGGGACCACTCTGATGGGTGACTGTCACTCACTTGAGGTGATGTACTCTGGAGCTTTTCCAGGACTCAGAGGCACAGCTTCCTCATAGTAACCCTCTGGGAGAGAAGACGTTGGTAAGGGTGGAGGCCCGCTGTCAGGAGGCTGAAAGCAATAGGAAAAAAGTGCTGGATCAGTGTGGCTGTTGAAGGTAATTCAGTATCTCCTTTATAGAGAGAGGTTCAGGGTTCACAGAGACTGGCACCACTTTTCCTGCTAATGTCCAACCCTAGCCTTGCCTTGGTTGGTCATAGACCACTCATCTCCCAGCAGTACATGAAGGGAGTCCCACCTTCACATGGGGACATCTCCCCTGACTACTATTGTCACACAGTGAGCCATCAAAAGACCCCTCCCCCAATCCATCTGGGCTAACTCACACATGACCTCTGAGCCTCTCTCCAGCTGAGAAAGGATATCTGTGTTCCTCACAATGTCCCCCAGGCACTCCATAACTGAGTGTCCCATACAGACAGCACCAAAAACAGAGGAAGTGTGGGTTCATTCCTAGGTATTCCCTGCAGTGCTCGACAATGGAGCTAAAACAGTGCTGGTCCATGAACCACTCTGGGCCTGCTGCTCTCTGGAGGCAGCGTCTGTCCTTTACTTAAATCATCCCATCAGAATTCCCCACAAATTCAGGCTGTTCCATTATCCACACTACAACTTTAGACCAACGAAGAAGTAGAAGTTCCTTAGCCTCAGCCCAGACCAGATCCTGCCGGCCTGCAAGATGCAGCTAAGATCCTTTCTTCCTGAATTCTCCTGACCACTAATTCATACCAGTCCCTTCTTTGCTCATCCATGGCACCCTGCTGGTTGTCACTCTTACTAGTCCTTCTGCCTAGAGGAAAGGACAATCAGAAGAAGGTCTCATGCACCAGGGCCCCTGCTTCCTGCCTGGCAATGCACTACAGCATCACTGTTCACAGATCCCAGCAGTCAGCCTGGACAGGAGCCCTGCAGGAATGCTACCAAGTAGTCTCACACTGTGCAGATGCGGAGAGCAAGGCTACTCAAAATTAGACTTGCTCCTGCCATGGTTGGGTTTTCAGACACCCGGCATCTGTTAAAGACCTTTTCTAATCTCCCCCCCCCCCCTCCACTGTGCATAGCTGATTCACACTGTCTGTGTTCTGTAAATAACCAGGAAGTGGCAAGCTCCATCCAGCTCGGGCACTGCTCCACTGACATCATGGGCTTTGTTTTTATTCTTATGCAAACCATCCAGAATGTGACTCCATCACTTTCCACTAACTCTCAGTCCAAAAAAATCCTTTGTGAGTGACGCCCACCCTACCCCCTCCTCCTGCAGCTGGAGAGAAAGGACTGGTTCCCAGTCCAGCTAGCCAAATACCATTACCCAACCACCTAGGCCTCTTCCCTGCAGAAACACCTCTAGTTCCCTCCTTATCCCTGCTTTGCTCCAGGAGTGGTCACCATTCTGCTATTTACCTACAAGCTAAAGGACCACTTTAGTATGCAGCCATCACTCACTAGAGGGGACGTACTTCAGAGCTATCCCAGGGCCCATGCTGGCTCATCCAAAGTCTTCCTGTCCTCCCTAATAGACTGTCCTAAGAAGGGACCTGACATGCTGTCCTTGGCACTGAGTGAAGCTACACATCCAGCCTGGAATCCTGCAGCTGCCTGGGGGAACTGTTTGATTCACTGAGTGTTTCATGCATGAGAAGGCAGGAATTCCACCTTCTGCTGAGCTTGGTGAAACTGACTGCTTATACTCTGCACTGTTTCAAAGAGCTGAGGCAAACTGATGTCCATGTATCCACATCAGACCTCCATTCAAGGAGTTGTGAGTAGGAAAAAGGTGAGAAAGAGGGTCTGTGAACCAATGCAGTCAAGGACATTGCCTTCAGAGAGACACTCTTTAGATGTCATGGTCCCACCTATAGAAACACAACAGGAAGATCTTCTGGGCCAATGAGAAAAAAAAAAAAAAAACCAAACTCAAGAAGTTCACCAAAAGCTCCCAAGACCACCTGCCCAAGGTGGCACCATCTGCAGAGGGACAGGGTCTTTCACATCAATCATCAATCAAGAACATGCTCTACGGGCTCGTCTATAGTCGGATCTTGTAGATACATTTTCTCCGCTGAGGTTCCTCTTCCCTAGCTTGCTGTCAAGTTAACCAAAAACTGTAAATAAAAATAAAGAAAACAACAAAAAGGCCCTAACCTGTGCAAACCCGGAAAACTGAGTATGATCCCAGAACCCCAGAGAGAGGAGAGAGGACTTGTCCTTCCCGTGCAGGCTGTGACACGTGTTCGCCCACAGCAGCAACAATAAATACAAAATAACTTTTAAAAAGGAAGCGTGCGCAGATGTACTGCCACACAATGCCGTGCAGCCTTCACTGACTTGAAAGACTCCAGTCTGTACTGAGGAGTAACAGAACATGATATGATAGCCCTGACCTCTTGCTAGACTTCTTGAGTGTTTCTGGGTAAGAAACACAAAGCAGGTGGCTGCTCACCAAAAGTGTTAACACAAAATGTCTTCCATGTATCTGCATAGCTTACATTTTAATATATTTATCACTTGTTTGCTAAGTTACTTTTTGTCTTTTTTAAAATAAATTTTTGATTTATTTTACACCCTAGTCACAGTTTCCCCTCCCTCTTCTCCTCCCAGTTCCTTTATCCCACCCTCAGTCTGTTTCTAGCCCTCCATTCACTCCCCCTTTCTGTTTAGGAAAGGGTGGGTCTCCCGTGTTTATCAACACAACATGACATATCAAGTTGCAGTAGGATCAAGCCCCTCCCCTTGTGTTAAGGCTGGCCAAGGCAATGCAGTTTGAGGAGTGGGGTCCCGGAGCCAGTGAAAGAATCAGAGACAGGTCCTGTTCCCACGGTTAGGAGTCCAAATTATTTCATTTTCAATTCCGTGTGTGTGGGCATTTGTGCACCTGTATGTGTCATGAGTGTCAGTGCCCGCAGAAGGCAGAAAAGGGCATGGGACCTAGAGTTACGGGTAAAGTGAGCCCTCGGTGTTCGCCACTGTGATGCTGCACAGAGAAGGGCAGGGGGCCTGAATAATCACACAAAGGCTACCCTGACGATAATGAACTAAAACTCCGAATGTTTGCAAGCCCCCAATTAAATGCTTCCTTTTATAAGAATTTCCATGGTCATGGTGTCTCTTCATAGCAACAGAAGCCCTAAGACAGGAGCCTAGGGGGACATTCTCATCCAAATCAAAGGCGCCTGTGACCAGAAGCTATCTTTGAATGCTTTAATTTTGATTTACTTGAAAAACGTCAAGAGATAGTAAGTGCAGAAAGCTGGTATATTAGGATACTCCAAAGGGACAGAGTTCTTTTCAAAATCCTCTTCAGTAGTAATGAACTTTGTTTCTGTTGCTGTGATAACAGGGAGGAGGGGAGGGGAAGGGAGGGGAGGGGAGGGGAGGGGAGGGGAGGGGAGGGGAGGGGAGGGGAGACCATGCAGAAGAAATTGTTTCCATTTGTCTTAAATTCCAAGTTCCAGTCAGCTAGTGGGGAAATCAAGGCTGCTTGACTGCTGCTTCTTTCTAAGCATCATGAGCATACACAAAATCTTAGTCAAAATATCGCTTGACTGGCCCCTGGGCCCAATTCCTGATTGAATCCTTGCTTCTCTCCGTAACACAGCCAGAGCCAGGACTGTCCACTAACTCTCACCACCTTCCAAGCCCCCACAAGAAGGGCCCATTCAGCTCTGAGCATCCAATGGCTTTCAGCTGAAAATTCCAGTCTTCTAGACTATTCCCTAAAAACAATATGGTCATTTTATCACAGCAACAAGTATTTGTAGCAACAGGCAGAAGGCAGTATCCAATGTTACAAGTTACAAAAAGGTAAAAAACAGTGTGCAAACACAGAAAATAATTGTAACTAGTATAAGTCACATGTTACACTGGGATTTTTGCCACCCTTCTCATGCCTGCCCCTCAGTGATCAGAACTCATAAGCCAGAGAAACCCTTTTCTCACTAAGTTGGTCATGTTGCTTGTCACTACAACAGAAAGCAACGTGGATTAGCATCATATTTTCTTGTAATAAACTCACAGCTTATGCCCATCAGCCTGGCCAGCACTGTGGCCTCCTCTGGGCATTACCTACCCAAACCCCAGCATCTCCCCACTCACAGTTACTGCAGAGTCTAGGCACATCTGGTCCCCTCTTAGATTTGTGCTTTCATTTGGGGGCCCCTCTGCCTACTATGGGCTCCTTCCCATCGCATCCTCTCACCTCACAAAGAGCAAACTCTCCACAAAATCAGTCAAGACCAAGTCCAAAACCAGACCAAAGGCAAACTGAACTAAGTTTACTGACTGACAAATTTAATTTTCTCTAAACACTCCAAGAAAGACAAGCATGTTGGAGTGTGTCTGTGATCCCAGCACTGGAAAGCAGAGGCAGAAGGATATAGATTCCAGTCCAACCTAGCATATACAGTGAATCCCAAGTCATCCTGGGCTATAGACAGGGACCCATTTCCCACTACCCTCCAAAACCCTCATGAAAATGTCCTAGAATGTTTTAACAGAACACTAAATGCCACTGATTGACACAGATACTATCTAGTCTTCCTGTAAAATGACCCGACTGGTGGCCACACAATTCTAACTAAACACTCATGGCCCACAGGCTCTTCTCTAAAGCACCAACCAATCTGTCACTGGGTGAACTAGATTGGAGGGTTGGTCCACAGAAATGCAATGGTATGAAGGGTTGACCTGTCAGCGAGAATGCTTGTTCTGAAACTGGCATCCAAAGGGCTCCTCTGCCCTCCCAGGTGCCCCACAGGACATGCAGCCCAGGGCAGACCAGCTAGAGGCTTCACAGGAAGAGTCATGTAGTCCTGTAGCTATCGCCACCCTCCTGCCTGCATTTAGGTGCACATTCCTCTCCTGGATCCCAAGACACAACATATGATGATGAACAGAAAGCAAGGCACACTGGCCTGCCACGGAGTGCCACAGGTTCAAGACAAGCCTAGAGCAAAGCATTTCAGCCAGGAAATAATGGGCCACTGATTTCCATCCAGCTCAAATTTTGGAAAAACAACTTACCAGTAAAAAGTACTGACATTGTTAAATGAAATATTTTTGAAATATATCACATAACTAAAAATAGTAACTGATCAATAATAATAATAAAAAGATAATGAAAAGTTAAAAAAAATAAAGACAAGAAAGGAAAAAAGCAAGAATTAAAAATAACTATGGTTCAACAAGACAGCTCTGCAGGCGAAGACAATGCCCTCAAGCCTGATGACCTGAGTTAGACCCCACATCCGGGAAGGAGAAAAGTGACTCCTGCACAATGTCGTGTGACCTCCACACCATCCTCATGGCACTTGTACGCGCTGGAGCCCATCAGGGAATGGGGCCAAGCCTGACAGCGCCTCCCACCTGTGTGCCATGCCAGATGACAATTTCTGCTTTCCCTGCTCATCAAGTAATCGTCGGTAAATCGCACATCCCCGAAAACCTTTTCCAAAAAATTGATAGCTACACTTCTCACATTCTAAAAAGCAACTTCCCTGATGCCGCGGCCCTTTAATACAGTTCTTCATGTTGTGGTGACCCCCGACCATAAAATTATCTTCTTTTTTTAGCTCATAACTGTAATTTTGCTTTGTTATGTATGAATCATAATGTAAGCTAGCTGTGATTTCCAGAAGTCTTAGGTGAGCCCTGTGAAAGGGTCGTCCCTTTGGAGGTTGAACAACCCACAAGCAATGGAGTGCTTAAGAGGTTTTTAAAAGCCTCACCAAGAGGATTACATAAAATAAGAGCTGTTCCCCCACCAGTGCTTATCATATTCTCCAGTCTTTCTATAGTCAATCAAAAGCATTATTTAGAAAGTTCTATAAATAACCAAGTTTTAAATCGTTTTTACTATAGCACTGTTATAATTACTGTTTATTATTAGCATTCATTATTGCCATTAACATCTCACCCAATCCTAAATTAAGCTTTTCAGATGTCTATACAAACAGAAGAAAGTAAAGCCAGAGAAAGGTGTGATGCTGTACAAGGGGCGCGGAACAACAGGGGTGTGGAGACAGATGATGGAGACAGACAAGACATGACCCTGCCTCTTCCAGTTCAGACCCTGGCAGAAAAGAATACCTATCTAGAATATGATGATTTGTGTCTTTAACCCCAGCACTCAGGTGGCAGAGACAGGGGGATCTCTGTGTGTTCAAGGCAAACCTGGTATACAGGGTTTCAGGACAGCCAGGGCAACACAGAGATACCCTGTCTCAACACACGCCCCCCCAAAATTACGATGTCCACTGCCTGATATAGCAAATGTAGAAAGAAGTGACCGAGTGATCACTTTGCTGTCACTTGCATGATAGTCAAATTCCCCTGATGAAGCAAACTACAGAATATAAAGATATAGAAAGAGATGGAAGGAGATGGCACAGCATACTAAGGCAACCCCGTATATATTTTCCTGAACCCATTTGAAATACATAAACTCAATTGAAGTTTACATTTCTGGAATGTGCACATTTTTTTCTTGGGGAAAGACAAGATTTTTATCCTGGAACACAGTAATGAGTGTCAGAGGTCACACAGAAAGAGGGAGGTGTCCTCGGGCTCTGCAGACATGATTCTGCCTGCTGCTGCTTCTGATTCCCCCTTCACCTATCTTAACAGATTGCTAAGAACTTGTGTTTCCTGGATTTTAGAGAAACATGAGCTCCTTCTGTTATCAGCAGTTTCAGGACCCTTGAAACGCACTCCGGGAGCCCCTCAGGCACAGAGGAGCCTTTACCTTCTGGCATCCATCACAGGCCTGACAGGCGCATGAGCAGCCCAGGCCTCCAGGGGCAGTGTGGATGGTGAATGTCAACTCACCAGCCATGGTTGAGGGATCTCAGGCAGAGGCATCTGAGGGGGTGCCGGCAGGCTGTTGGCCTCTGCCTTCTGAGCATGGTCCTTCACTTCAAAGCCTGTGGGGATTAACAAAAACCACAGATGCAGGTGAGAAGAACACCAAGAGTAGCCTTTCCGGAGCCCTCTAGAGAATGATGCAAATATTTATTCTCTCTGATCCTGTACAGCAGTTCTGCTTCTCCACTCAACTACGAAGGGTCTGAGACCAGACCAGACGGCAAGGAAGGAGAGGGAGAAGGGCTTCGTGGAGAATTCATGAAGTGGATAGTGTCAGAGGCTAGATTGGAACAGAACAGATGAACACGGTTTAGAAATGGGGTGGAATTAAAGAGGACTCGGAAGCCTAGGAATCTGGACCAGGGATGCCCAGTGACCTGAGACTCACCCTTGGATGACTGCATTCTCAGAAGGATGTTGGTGAGCACTGCCTTTTTTTCTCTGACAGTTGATGTGAGGTACTCATGGTCCAGGAGCTCCAGGAAGAGGCGAAGTTCAACTATTAACTCTTCCATTGCTATAAAGAAAGGAGAGGAGAGGAAGGGACCCATTAGGCTGAAGGTTAGTAAGTGTCATACAGAGTGTGAGCCTCTCTCCAATGGCTCCCGTTCAATCTGATCTTCGGATGTCTTAAGTATGCTACATTCTTACATAGTGAGCTTGCCAAGCCAGGCCCACTGCAGACTCCCCCCCCACACACACACACTCATGGCTCCTTCAGCCTCACTTCAAAGCAGCAGAGATCAACTGGAGAAGAGCCAGAGCCCAAGTCAACAGATGGAGCAGCCCTAGAGTGGACATTGTTCCGTGTCATTTTGTGATGCTGAATTTTAGTGTCCAGAAAGAGACCAGAGTTCAAAACAGCAGTTTTCAAATAGCCACCAGCACACAGGGTACAAAATACAGCTCCAACTTGGTCCTCCAAGCTGCCTCCATCACCAGAACAACAGGAATACTATTGATGCTATAGCAAGGATACTAAGTGTCAGGGCAGCACAAGTTCAAGTTTGAGTAGTGACTTCCCCCCACCCCCGGCCCCCCCGCCATGACTTTCCCACTAAAATTATGGCAGACACTGACATTTTGCACAAGACTGGAATGTGTGGTTGTATCAGCAACTTCTGATTATGTGAGATCTAGGGCAGTCCAAACCCTTTACAGGGGTGGCAGGTGCAAAAGAGTTTCTCAACAGAGACTCTATCTTCCTGCAGTTGCAGTGACAGGACAATTAAATATAGGGTGAAGCTGCATGCATGCACGGGTCAAGCACTGGCACCTCACCTCAAAGAATGGCATAACATTTCAAAAACTGGCACCTCACCTCAAGCACTGGCACAAAGCTTCAAGTGCTAGCACCTAGCCTCAAGTATTGGCACCTAGCCTCATTAGTGGCCCAGTGTTCTTCACAGCTGAGAACCACTCTTCCTGAAGAGCACCCTGACAACACTCAGAAAAAAATCATTGCTTGTTGAGACTTGCCTCAACCCTTGAGACTGGCCCTTGCCCCTGCTGTAGCTCGGGAAGCCCTTCTGCACATTGGTCTGGAGTAGAAGCTACAGAGCCTAGTGCCACATATGTCACCTAATGAACAATGGGCCAGCTACAACTATTCATTCACACTTTTTTTTTTTCTCAGCCACTAGCCAGAGATTCCTGTGTGCTAGACATGCACTGAGCCATGCCCAGGCCTACCTACTCAGCACTTCCAAGACACATGTCAGAAACAAGATAACTATACTCATTACTTCTAAGGAAACATTACTTCTAAGCTGATCTTTTTCAATGACCTTTTGGAGAAGAATTAAGAAGTAAGAATGTTGGAGTCTGTGTCAGCCACTGTGAACGTGACAGCCACCAAGACCACTTTTCTAACAAAGTCGGAGTGACTCTGAGAAACATTGCATTGGGGTGCCACACAATGTCACCTGTCCACAGCGAGAGATCTGTGCAGCTCAGGTACTGCACAGCAAGTGGTGGATGACAGACTACTTAAAATGCAAAATGCCCTGACAATGTCTCCTATAGTCCTGAGCCAGATAGCATCAGAAATACCAGTCACCAAGCATATAATACTAAGAAAGTAGGCACCATTTTCTGTAAAGGCCACTGAAAACCTTCCTTCCTGGCTGTCTAGCCAATTGAGGACATTTCCACAATAAAGATATCTTCACCAAAGTCTGAATATAGATGAGAACACAGCTATCTTCCACTGAGCCCAAAGTCAAACACAGAGCCAAAGTAGCAAGCAATATCTCTTTCTACTTGTCTTGCTCTGGTAAATGAAGATATTTTTCCTAAACCTATTTAATATGTGTTAGTGTGTGATATTGACTGGTGTTTAATAAATTAACAAATATCTTTAAACGTCTAGATATGGATCAGTGACATAGTACAGTGAGCAAAGGCTCATTGACTGGTGAGAATCAGCTTTTAGTTTTTGCTTACCTCTAAAAACCCAAAGTACAATCCACTCAGAAAGCACTGGAATGCCAGTGGAGGAGTGACATAAGACGTCCACCAACAGCTCTTACAGAAAAGGCAAACTGTGCCTACCCAAGTCACTATGAGGGCACTCAGCACCTTGTTCAGATTGCAGTAAGTACTTGATATGTCTGTAAGACACCACGCTATAAGGGGCATGGTACTTTACAGGGACAGCAGTCGGTTTTGAGGCAAAGGGAGGCTGGACTGGAAGAGTCAGAGGACATGGCTAAGCCAAGAGTCCCACTGTGACCTGGAGAAGCCACCTATGCAGGGCAGTGAGAAAGGTGAATGACTGAGGTAACTCCTGGGCAAAGACGGAGAAGACCCTTCTCAGAATGCAGATGCTAAACCCCTGCACACCTGACAGCCTGACCACAGGCCTGCCCAACTAGCTAGGAAAAGCAATGGTTCTGGGGATCAGGGGAATGAGAGTGCCCATGTTTGCTGGGCCACCCGCTTCAGCCCTGAGACAGGCACTGCCTCGCCATAGAGGTGGGGAAGGAGAGTACCCTGGCCAAAGCCACTCAGGAGGAAAGGAGAACCCAACCAGGAGTGGCAGCAGACAGACCGGGGAGTAGCCTTCCAATCCTCCCTACACCACGACACTGAATTCTGATCTCTGGTAAGAGACATTGTCTCTTCTGAGACAACAAAGAATATCATCACAACACAGAAGGTTTTAGCTCCATAGTCATGTCCTTCAAGACCAACCCTCCAGCTAAGCTTTGCTCAGCATCTTGCAAATTGTTCTTCAAGACAGAGTCTATTGGAAAGATGTTCAACTCTCCAGTCTTAGCTTGCTTTCTGCTGTTGTGATAATCACCATGACCAAAAGCATCTTGGGAAGGAAAAGGGTTTGCTTCATCTTATGCCTCCCAATCCATCACCAAGGAAAGCCGAGGTAAGGAATGAAGTAGAGACCATGGAGGAGCTTTGTTTACTGGCTTGCTCTCTCTGGCTCGCTAAGCTACCTTTCTTATGCAGGTTCATTCTTTAATTTGAGAATTAATTCTTCAGCTGAGAGTGTTTCCTTTCGAGGAGCAAAACCGCCTTGCTCAAGGCTGAAGTCCACTCTTCCTGTTGGACCCTGGCTGGAGGACTCCACACACTTTAACTGGTGGCCTCCTAATACCTGAGCTATTTTCAAGCTCTTTCTTCACGGACCCTCATGACTGCATCATCTCCTAAACAGGTGGCAGAAATGAAATTAAAAGCAGCAGGTGACTGGCCTGCAGCACCCATGGAGGAGAAAATCTCTGCACAGGGAGCCCCTCCTTTGTCAGACACCCCAGCCCTGAAACCCAGCACCCTGTGCTGGATGGAATGGCAGTCACTGAAAACAGACTGGGGCCAACGACATAAAAATTGTAACCTCCCCACAAAAAAAATCCTCCCAAAATACTCTCATTCCATTCTACTTGATGCTGTACCCCAGGCAGTTTGCAGCCAGGAACCACAGTGTGCATCTCTCTGCAGGAATGTCTAGCATGATGCCTGGCAGCTACCTGCTCTGCATGGTTAAGTCAAATTTACTAGTGAATTTCTAGTCTCCTTAATAGGCAGGAGCCTTGAAATGTGTCTTAAAAAGAAAATTGCAGAGGGGAAAAAAAAATGCTGTCCCTGAATAGTAACTGTGCCTTCTGTGATATCTTTGAACTGAAGACATGTGTGGTGGGAGACCGACTGGGTCCTGGCCCTTTTCTTGGGCAGTTACCACACCTGGCAGGGCCTCATCTGCTGGAGCACATCTCAGGCATGTGTTGGAGGGACCCAGCACTCCAGGGGCAGGGAAGGGAAGCAGCCACCACCCGAGTGTGGCCCTGCATATTTTCCCTTATAGGGTTATAGTTCAGACTCCTCCAGCAGCTTCTTCAAAACATTTCCCAGGGCCTCGGCAGATAATCTAAAGAGGCTGCTTACAGGTTGGCTTTGAGTTCCCAGAAGCAGCAGCAACTGAGCTTTACATTTCCCTCAGCCATAGGACAGCAGCTGATGGTTCTTAATAATCGAGTGACTGGGTGACTGTGGGCACTAAACTACTCACTTTTCAGTTCTCTCAAAGTCTGGATGATCAGCTGCCCAGCCATGCTGCTGGGAAGATCCCAGAGGCTGTAAATAAGATGCCCAGCCCAGACACTGGTGGGAAATGTAACCTGAGGTTCTCCTTAGCTCCTGTGTGAACAGAACCCGTGATCTCAGGCAGATGCGGCAAGAATTTGGGGAATATTCATCTTTGTTGGGAAGAAAGTCTACCTGTAGGAGAATGGTTATGGTTCTGGGCATCACTTGCTGAGTGAATTAGACCCAGGTCAGGAGAAATTCCCAAGGATCCATCCTTTCCAGGAAGTATTATGATCCTTAAAGTTAAATTAATTCAAAGAAATCCTAAGAGAGAATACCCTTCTATTGGTTTGAAGAAAACTAATTCAGCCAAGATCCAAATGTCATTTTTGCTCATCATAATGCAAGTCACCTCGCAGTACCACAGGCCAGGACTTTCTGACCCATATGAAGAGTCATATGAGGCTCGCAAGTCACGCAGTGGAGTGCAGACACGTAGCTTGAACTTTTTGGCCTTCTTGGCCTAGCCTAGCTTTTAGGTCTGGACCCACAGCCACTTAGTCTCAAATAAACATATAAAGGCTTATATTAATTATAATAAGATTGCTCAGGCTTATTATTTTCTAATTTTTATATCTTAAATTAAACTTATATTTTTATTTGCGTTTAACCATGTGGTTTGGTACCTCTGATTAGTGTCTGTTCTTCTGCCCTTCTGCTTCCCAATATTTTCTTTGCCTGGTAGCCCGCCTATGATTTTGCCTGTCTTTTGGCCAATCGGTGTTTTATTAAATAAATATTCACAGTCACAAATGCTTATAGTGTACAAAAGCATAGTCTCAGAGCACAGACATGGCACAGGGAACCTGGTGTTGCCACCCCTCTTACATCTGTCCAGTTTAATTCATGTCAGCATAATTAACTAGTTGTCTAACATGATGCTCACAGGTTGTATTCTAAATTTATAGGTCAACAAGATCCAGTCCTGAGCATCCAGCTCCCATAGTCTAGAGTCATGCGCAACCCAGGGAACTGTAGCACCAGGAACGGGAGTGGCAAAGGATGTTAGGAAAAGTGGTCTTGCTTTCTGTCCATTTTGAAAAAGATAATTCCAGAACGAGGACTGAAGCTGAGCAGTGATGCGGGGTTGGAATGGGAACAGGCACAGCCAGATGAGGGTAGAGATGGCTCCTGGTACTAATCTAAAGGGAGGGGGTGCTATGCTGCTTCTTTTCATTTTACGTTTTCGTGTGTGTGCATGCTTTCAAGTAAGTGGGCACACACATCTGGGCACATGTGCATGTGTGGGTTTATGGAGGTTGATGTCCAGTCTCAGCCTTAATCTCTCTTCCACCTTATTCACTGAGGCAGGGTCTACCAATCAAATCAGGATCTTACCTAACAGCTAGTATCACTTGCAATTTACTGAGAACTCCTTTACCTTCCCAGGCTAGACTTAAAGGTGGCTGCCACACCCGTTTATCCTTTACATGGGTTCTGGGGATCCAAACTCAGGTCTGTGGGCGAGTGCTTTGACCACTGAGCCATCTCCATAGCATGAGAAGGCCATGTGTATGCTCTATTCATTGTAAGAAAATGTGAACATTATAGAAACAGAAACTCATTTCAGAGATACCTGGATTCCAGGGGAAGGGTGGACAGTATTCAGTCCTATACACCCAAGTGAAGACACAAGCAAATAGCACACGTGCACACACACACACACAAAGCCAGAACGGCGATTACAAGGAAAAGCAAGTGGGCCAGGGGAAAAATTAGTGGCAGAGGGCTTGTCTTGCATGTTGGAGGCCCTGGGTTCAATACCCATCACCATAGAAGACATCTAGCCAACGGTTCTGTGTCAGTTTTTTTTTCAAGGTCTTTTGCTTTGATCTCCCTTTTTCTGTAATTACACCACCTACATAGTTTTGAAGACTATTCAAACAAAGCCACCTGAGACAGAACTGGGATGGTGATCATCTGCAGGGATTATTGATAAGGGGCCATAGCAAGCAGAATATCTACTTTAAGGGACACAGCTCCATTCTGCACAGTTGCTGGAGATACCCGCATGTGCATACCCTATCTGGAAACACCCCAGTTTTCCTAGCTTCTTAGATACAGAATGGCTTGTGTCATTTTTTTGCTAACACTGTTATGATTGGATTTATTGTTTATACTATTTGTTCCCATGCAATAAAAACACTATTAATTTCAGGAAAACTTTGCTTTCATGAAAACATTTTGAATTTCCTGAAACAAAATTACAATCTGAAGAATTTTGTTTCCCATAAAGTGTTTACACTATGGGTCACCTAAGTGCACCAAGAGCTTCAAATCAAACCACTCAGATCAGTCAAGGATCCCTGGTAGCCTCTCTCCCGCAGCCTAAGTGAGGTCAGGTTCCATCTAATCTGGGATGGTCACTAGCCAGTGGGACCTGAGCCCCCATCTTCCCATGTCAGCAAAGAAAGAACCTGACAGACCAGGCAGTGAACCTAGGTGAGATGAGGAGGGTATCAGTTACAACCTCACGGGGCAGATTCCCTGAAAGTCAGCTAGAGGAAACTGTAAACCATAGCATGTCGGGGAATCAGATCTCCTCTAGTGAACCTGTCAGTCATAACAAAGTTTCCACAAACTCTCACATCTGAGCATATAAAATATAAACTCAGCAAAGTCTAAGATGGAAATATAAAACACTTTGGAGAAAACATTTAGAATTTTAGGGTAGCCTCAGATTTCTAAGAACACCAAAAGTACCAATATATGTTTAAAAGACAGAATTTTTTTTAAAAAAATTAATGAGAGAATGCATAGAAGAGACATGTCTGACAAAGTGTTTATGCCACTACACTGAACACCAAGAATGCACAAAGGCAAATATCCCCATAACGAGCAGGCCAAGGAGTTATGGCTATGGCCTTTTTCCATGAAAGCTGCAAATGGCCACTGAATGTGAAGGAAGGCACTGCAGTCTCTCCTCACAGATGAACAAACCATCATATCATTCCAACATTTACCAGCCAACTAAAGTTTAAATGACAGAAACACATTTCTCCAGTGGGAGGAGACAGGGAATCTTATTCCATTCCTAACCCTCAGAGAACCGTGTGACATCATCCTAAAGTTAGAGATGCCGCCACCATGTGTCCAGGAACCCGTGCCCAGGGATTTACAGAAGACATATTACTGCACACATGCACACAAGAATGTTGGCAACTTTATTCAAAATGGCCAAAAACCAAGCCCAACCTAAAGGACTATTAAGAAGGCCAAAGGCCAGGCCTAAATATGTTTCATTGTGTACAGTGCAGAATTTCCCTCAGCAATAAAAAGAAATAAAGCACACACGCATAAAACCTGGGAAAATAAGCTGGGCAGTGATAGTGCACTTCTTTAATCCCAGCACTCAGAAGGCAGAGGTAGGCAGAACTCTGTGGGTTCAAGGCCAGCCTGGTCTATGGAGTGAGTTCTAGGGCAAACAAGGCTACGAAGAGAAACCCTGTCTTGAAAAACCACAAAATAAACACACAAATAAAACCCAGGTAAATCTCTCAGAAAAGCTACATGATGGGGACACCAATCCGTAAAATGAAATCCCAGCAAACAAAATCCCAGAGCCAGCCTTTGCGCCTGGCCACAGAGCCAATCAGAGCTGCCCCAGATCAGGGTGGAGGGAGGTTGACTAGGTGACTCCAGACTGAGGCTGTGAGTTCACAGTAGCAGATATCTGAAGAAACCCAACAGGTCAAGGTGACCAGGTTAAACAGGAAACGCCGTTTTATCTGGTAATATGAGATCTGCCTAAATATCATTTTAAGAAAGACTACTGGCTAGCAGCAATAACTGGATTAGGAGCAGGGGTGAGGAGCTTGGTTGGCTTCCCATGAGAAGCAGACTCTGGCACAGGCATCTGGGAAGCAAAAGCCTCTACTCACCATCACCCAGGGCATGGCACTCAGAAAGGGGGTGGGGGGTGTCTTCTAAGCAGAGAGAGTGAGAAAACACACACACAACCAAACACAAAGGAAAGCGTGGAGCCAAACATAACACAAGTTATATTTCTTTCTCGTCTTGTCCGTGAGGAAAATGGAGTTTAGAGAGGCGAACAGCTCTCACAGACAGAGGGAACAGGTCAAATAAGTAGTTCTGTTTTCATCCAGAGATTGCAAGATCCCGATGGAGCACAGCTGGCCAGGTTGGAGAAGCGATCAGGAATGCACACAGCACTGGCCCACAGGGTGAAACTTTGAGGAGAGGAATAACTGCCCAGCCCTGAGCATGGTGAATGGTAACAGAGGTCAGGTGCTAGGGTTATTACATCCTTGGTGGTCCTCTCCAATCCCATTGACTAGCTTTCTTCGCAATGACAAGTCCTCTAAGACATGGGAACAAGCAGGAGGTGTGTCCTATGCTATGGTTGTAACTAAGACAACACAAAGCCTAGGGATAAAAGGCATGCTCAAGGGCCTAAGGCTCAACACAATGGCATAAAGAATCGCACTCTATATTTCTGCAGGGACAGGGCACATGAGCACAATGGCCCTGGCATCACCTCTAAACAGAGGAACAGTCACATTGAAAGCCATTCAGGAGAAAGAAAGAAAGAATCATGCACCCTGCAAACCTGTATCACAGCCCTTGCACTAAGCCCACATGACCGCTGGCACCACCTGACCATGAGGACAGCAGGCTCTGTGCAGGAGGGATGCTGGCTGGCAGCTTCCACAGACCTTCTGCCATCTCCAAGGGAGACATCCAGAGCCATGAGGACCTCCAGACAGCTAGCCAGTTCCAACCTGACCATATGACTCTCCATTGTTTTATTAGATAAAAAGCCTAATTAAGTTCTTAAAACTATAACTTTGGGGACTGGCAAGATGGCTCAGTGGGTATAGGCATCTGTCTCCAAGCTTAATGACCTAAGTTCCCTCCCCAGGACCCCAATGAGAAGGGAGAAAGCTAACTCCCACAAGCTGCCCTGTCCTTCACATACGTATGCGGCACACACATCCTCCCACTCACATGCACATAAAATAAATAAAAATACAATTTACCAAAACAACAACATGGGACATGAGAGATGCAATGATAGCAGGATCTTCATCCTGAGACAGCAGGCTTCCGGCTAAACAAGGCTCTGTCTCCTGAAACTCCCTATTTCCTGCCACATTCCCAGCCAGCCTTCCAGTCAAGAAGGGGGGGGGGGGTCGCACAGTATCTCTAGCTGGCTGGAGTGGAGGTACAATCACGACCCAGGAAGGCTTCCACATCGTGTCACAAACACCTTCCATAACACAAGGAAACAGATGCATCAAGGGGTCATGAGGTCTGCCAGTCAAAAAACCACAGGAGATGGCAGGACACGTGGGTTTTCTCTAGTCTGCTGAGTTCATACCTCTTTGCACTGTTTGTCCACAACAGCCTGAGACACACTTAAGGGTTCAAGGGTCAGCGGTGGATAAATGACTACTCACACTTTAGGGACAGGGCAGATGAGCACCATGGCCCTGGCATCCCCTCCCTATCAGGAAAATAACATCGGATCATGCTGGGAAGACACCGGCTGCCTCCTGAGCTCTGTAGACTCAGTCACACTTCCACTATAGGAAAGCCAAGGCAAAGGCATGGGCAGCATGACCCCTAAGAGGGGCAAATCTGCTACAGGAGATATGGGACTTTCAGAACGTCACCTTCCTCTCTGTTCCATACCCACCCATCGGAATATTCCACCGGCCTCAAGACTGTTGGGTCATTTACGAACCAGGAAAAGAGCGTACACAAGATCAAAGCTCCCCTGAATCTGCTCTGGGTTCATGGAAATAAACTCCAAAAAAGGAAGGCCTGAAACCCAAGGCAATGCACACTATTCTAACACCGTGGAAGCACTGAGATGGTAGCACGGGACAAAGAGAAAAACAGTCCCAAGAGGCCCTGGGAAGCATGGGCAGTACGTGAGGGGGACTTTCTCAAAGAGCTGCACCAGGCCTTTACAGGAAGTCCATCCTGGTAAGTCTCAAAAGCTTTTTCACTGAAGAACAGCTGTCCACAGAGCCTGCAGCCCAGCCTCTGTAGCCTTCTGGCTCCTCTCAGCTGGTCATCAGAAGGTGCTGCGGCCAGGGACTGAGTCTCTTCTGACAGTGAGAAGGAAAAGCCTGGGGCTCCTGACAGCAGGCCTGAGACAGCCTTAAAGCCCCAAGGAAGAAGGGCCTTGGCTCTCAAGGGAGTGCTGACTGAAAGCTGGCATCTGTCTCTCCTCCTGGATCCCCAGGCAGATGGTTTTTCCCCCAAGAGCATATGGGAACAGGAGGCAGGGTGGTGGGCACCTTGCTCTGGGTAACATATGCCAGGGTGTTAATGGAAGCAAATTAGAGTCAAGGCTTGTCTCACGGGCTGTTGCTGTACTCACAGGATGGGTGAGAACCAGGTTCCTCCGGGATGTGAAACCACAGCCCAGAAAGTTCTGCTTACAGCTCTTTGGATGTAGCCTTGAGTGTGCTCTGTACAGCTGGGGAGGCCAGAGACTTGGCTGAGATGTTATTTTGTTAAATGTCCTATGTGTAGGGCTTGTCACAGTCTTTGACACAGAATAGACCTTCAGCAAATCTTGTCAACTACCACTCTCCTTACTGGAATAATCTTCTACACAAAAGAAGTTTATCAAGGGCTCCTCTCCACCCCCAAGAGCAGGTGGAAAGATTAAAGACAGATAACATGCAGCCTGGCCCTCCACAGCAGCCAGCCACTCTCACCACACCATTGTTCTTGCCAGAACGCATATTAGTCTCCCTTGTTCTTTACAAGGGAGCTGTCCCTCTAACACATGGTTCCTTTTTTAACAGGAATAAGCTGTGAGGAGAAGAAAGCACCACTTCATAAGACAGTAAGGAAATTTCATAAAGCATCCAGGCTTAGCAGTGTTAGGAATTTCAATGCATATATATATTACAATACATACATACATACATACATACATACATACATACATACATACATACATATATATATATATATATATATATTACAAATACAGATCTCACACACACACACACACACACAATACCATCAACACAATGGTACTTCCTAGTCATTTGACTCGGGTTAGACCCCTGTCCTGTATTCCAGCTCCTACTTCCAAGGGCCTTCTTTGGAGAACTCAGGCATAACCACTGAGGAATGTGGTGGCAATGACTAATCACAGGTGTGAGACATGCTGGGCAGCCTGGGGTAGTGGTAATGCATCACAGAAATAAGGCCTCCAAGGGATTTGGAACTACAGGAAAAACAGGGCTTTCAAGTTAGATACCTCCCGGTTACTCAGAGCAGGAAGTCAGGCAGTGAGACAAAGCAAAGCTAGAGCAGTCTTGGCCATTATTACTCATCCATCAGCCAGCCCAGAAACAAGGCTCCCTAAACTCGCTTTCCAAATGCAGTCGCGATCCCTTCAGGGCTCCCTCACACTGCCCTAAAGCTAGCTCACCGTTCTCCCCCACTCCCATCCTCTCCCTCCTTCCCCATCTGTTTCCCCCCCACCTCTGCACTCTGACTTCATGCTCAAATACCTAAGAAAATATGCACACAGAGAAAGGGTCATGTTTGGGGACCCTGGGTGAAGGATAAACAAAAACCCTTTGTACTCCTTTCGAGACCTTCCCAAATGCCTGAATTATTTCAAAATAAACAAAGAGGGGGAAACCCACCAGCCCCCTTTTGAACCATCCTATTCTCCTGGCCAGGGACTCTCCCCATTAAGCATACCCCTTTTTTTTCTTCATGAAACACTAAACCTTCACCTTCTGCTCAGTTTGGGTAAAGTTCAAGGGTAGCTCCAGGGGTTCCTGTGTTGGGAGCTCTGTCCTCTGCATGGCTGAGTAAACAGGTGGTGAGACCTTTAAGAAGTGGAGCCCACAGGAAGGTCATTTCTGGCTCCTCCATGGTCTTTCCCTGGCTTTCTGTCTCATCCAAGTTATCCTACATGTTTCCATGATGTCATTTGCTGGGAATTCAAGGCCACCTGATCAACTTCCAGCCACAATACTGTGCACGGAGGAAACCCCATAAAGGATCCATGCTTGACAGTGTTATCAATATGAGGACACACACACAGGCACATTTGCATGCACGCACACACTTTAAGGATATATCCCCCACTGTTTGTCCCTCACATAATCTCAATTTCACAGCAATAAAATATACTTAAACGGAGACTTTCAAGGAAACATTTAGAGTACTTTGATGCTGGGATAGAGGATGGAGCATGCTGAGACTTGAACCTCACTGGCCTGTGAGGCATGAGTCATCCTTTGTGTCCGGGAGGCTCCCCACTAATGTACTCACAGAACTTCCCAGTGTGTCTACATGCCTTCCCTGGACCTGAAGTCCCATGGAGGTCCAAAAACTGAGCAAGGACGCACTATAACAAGCTCACATGTACTGCCTGATGACTAGCGTCTGAGTGGGGAATGACATGTCACCAGTCAATTATCCATCACAGAAAATGCACTACAGGAAATTAGAACTTTCCTGTTGGAAAGGATAGAAACAAAAATGATCTTTTTCCAAGAAAGACAGACATCAAAGGGGCCTTTACTCTACAGCACAAGATCTCATCTTTATCAGTGGGCTGCAAACCAATGAACTTCTGCCTCTTCTGAAGCCCCAGATTAGAGTGTGACCGACTGGCTCTGCTCACTCATCTGGAACCCCACAGGATCCAAGAATAGACAGCAAAAGGTGGGTTAAGGAGCAGGTAATTGGGCCTAGCAAACTGAGTCCCCTAAGTGGGTGGTGGGTGGTGACAGGTTTGAAGTGAGATGGCGAACAGGTTTCAACCAGTCCAAAACCATAGCTGATTGACATTGGCCGTCTGAGAGAATGGGATCTTAAGAGAAACAAAGAGAATATGCCTGGAAGAGCCAAGATCAGGAATTCATTATTATCTCTGTGATTAATAGCCAACATGGCAAACTGCGAGGTAATGGTGCCCAACACTGGAAAGGCAGAGACAGGTAGATCTCTGTGAGTTTGAGGCCAGCCTAGTCTTCAGAGTGAGTTCTGGGATATCCAGGGCTACATGGAGAAGCCCTGTCTCAAAAAAAACAAAAACAAAAAAAACCCCAAATAGATAGATACATAGATAACATGGCAAAAGGCTATACAAAGAAACCCTGTCTCAAAACCAAGTATATGGATAGATGATAGATAGATAGATACATAGATAGATAAACAAAAAGCCTCAGATGTGATTCCATTCTCAATGATTGGAATAGACTTCACATTCCCATGCCTCCCTTCAGACCAGGCAACAGTGATAGCCCCACAAATCTATTTGGCTGGAAACTTAGCTGTCTCTAACAAAGTAACACTGAATAAATCTTGCAGGAATAACATTCTCAGTGACTCTAATTATTACTAAGCCACGAAAACTTCATTCAGAGAGAAGCATGAGATAACAACTACGTATCATCCAGCTCCCCAGGAAAACTGTTTATTGGCAAATAGTCTTTTCCTGTCCAAAGTGGCCATTCTTTCTCAGAGCCTGAAACTGAATGTTAAAATGGCCAAGGATATCAAATAAAGATGGAATGTGCAGATTCCAGGAAAACGAACAGACTAGAGAGGGGGTGGTGATGACTGCAACACAGTGCCACTGGTCCTTTACCTGACCCTAACCACGCCAGCCTAAAAAGCACTAAGGGTACATGCCCCAAACAAATGGCTTCTGAAACAAGACCTTCAACCAACAAGGGCCAGAGCCGAACTCCTAAGAACAACTGAAAACCTGGGAAGGACAGGAGCTGTGGTTTCTATCCCGGCTGCCATAATCCGGCAATGGTGCATGGATTCACTGAAGCAAAGGAGTGGATGGCAGGGGCACATGGCACAGCAGCCAGGAGAAGCATGGGTCACAGGCAGAGAAAGGGCTATGGAACAGCTTGGATCCAAAGGCAAGAACCACCACCAGCGTCTCTGGGGACTTCATGTCTCTGATCCCAATTCTGTTCTCATCAGTCAGCGGTTTTGCCTGCGTTTAGCCTTGCTGCAGGCAGGCTCCTTTGCTGGGAGTCCATCCCAGACCTTAGCAATGCCTTCCCCCTTGATAGTGAAAGTATTCTCTTTATACCCAGAATAGTTTCTGAGAGGAATGCAGTTTGGGGCCTACTGCTGAGGAAGAGTTCTGGAAGCCTGCTCACAAGGTACACTAACAAGGAAACATGCAGAGTTGCCCAGTCGGGAGATGAACAAGAAAAACTTAATAAAGTTAAGGGCCTGCTGCACCCCGGCTTCTCTAAATTAAGTTGTGAGTATCACATGCCTATAATTTGCTCTAGGACACTCGTTCTAGGCCATCGCTGGGACCGTTATTTTCAGTTCTCATGTGTACAACCACATGCAATGCCTGCCTCTCTCATCCCACAGCCTCAGAACTGCAGAAAAGCTCCTTTTGGAGCCATGTACCATGATACCACCTGGGTATGAGGGAAGAAGAGGTAGGAAAGGGATGAGAAAATAGTGGCAGCCAGAGTCAGAGAGCAGCCTCATCCCAGGCAGGCAGAATGCCAGACACGCCCTTCCCATGAACCCCTGTATGACTAGACTGAATGCGCAAGAATGTTCCTCCGAGTTATGTCCTTTTTCTAAAGACAGCTGGGGCAATGAAGACTGGACCTCTGAAACCTGAAATGCTCCCAAATCCTAAACTTTCTAACTTTATGCAGCTCCACTGTGGAGTTCTGGATTAGGAATGTCTGACCAATGAAGTCAAGGCAAAATCTAAAACAAACCGCTATAATCTGAGGCCATCTGGCCCCAAGATCTTCAGTTAAGAGAGGCTTCACCTATAAAGATACAAATTCTGAACTCTGAACATAAACAGAGACGCTAATGTCACAAAGCTCAGAGTCCTGCAGGCTCCACCACTCCCCAGCCTCTCACACTCCAGCGTCCTGGAGATTCTACAGCAGAACCCAACCTCTCATTCCCATCAAAACCCAGCTGGGAGTGGAGACTCGGTGGTTGAGAGCACCTTCTGCTCTGGCAGAGGACCCAAGTTCGGTTCCCAGCATCCACATCAGGTAGCTCATAACTGTCTGTAATTGAAGCTCCAAGGGATCTGATGCTCCTCTGACTTCTATAGGCACCTGCACGCGTGCGCACGCCCACACATACACACACACACACACTTTTAAACTTAAAAACTAGCAAGTTGATCATTAAAAAGACCTCACCTTGCTTATATACTTAAAAAAGAAAAACTATAAAGGAATACAGATGATCATCTTTGGATAGCTCAACTTCTAGAATTTGGGATGGAATAAGTAAAATCTTCATGACGCTAAGAAAATCAATAATGTATCTTCACTGGCTGGGAAAAAAAAAAGTGAGCAATCTTTCTGAGCCAGGCATGAAAGAGAACCCAGCTGGTTGGGGACAGATGATAATCAGTTCTCAGCGGGGCTCTTGGTCCCAACTCTCAGGGCAATGTGTGTAGGGGAAAAGCTATCAATGACCAGGCATCTGACCACTTACTCGCCACGCCATCTGCTTCTCCCTCATGCAAATTTAAAATTAATGTGCCCTGTCTTGAGAGACAGTTAGGCCTGCATCTGTCTTTCTAAGCCCACACAATGGTGACTAATAGATTCAGGCCACACCTTAAACAGGAGCCTAATGTACCTCCATTCTAGACCAAGAACAAACAGAAATTCTAATACTCTGCATTGATTTTCCCCCGCTTTCCTAAAATTGTCATTTTCAAAACTCCTCTATTGCTAAAATATACAAGAAAAGTGGAATTGAAGGGCCTTGAAAATGGCTGCCTTCTTGATACCCAAGATGTGGACAATTCTGGCTGGCGGGTTTCTACATCCTCTCTACATCGATGGTACACAACACAGTGTCCCCTCAATGTTACATATTCAGAGGAAGGACAGGAGATCACAACACAGGAAAGGGGGGGGGGCAGGCGGCTGAGAAGCTTCGGGAGCCAGGGACATGGCACGGAGTACAGTGCCTCTGCTTAGCATCACATAGCCTTGGGTTCAAGCCTAGCACAAGAGAGAAGAACTGTACCCAGATGACCTGCAGCAAAGTTGTACCTTGGCTGCCTATTCTCTGTGAGTACAGAGACTGCCACCCATGACTGCAGGCTGTGGTTCCCAGGAATATACCAAGTTTCATGTGACCCACATCTTCCTCTCTGAGGGTGTTCAATCTCTAGATTTCAACGCCAAAGCCACACCTTGCTTGCAGCTCAGTACCTGAGAAGAGTCAGTCAGCCACCAGGGTGACTAGAAGGGCCTCAACTTATTACAGTCCCTGATCACATGACAGCAGCACCTGCCAAGAAGGGACAGATAAAAGGTCAAGCTTCCTCCAGTCCATTCAGAAAAGCATCCAACAAACGGTTATTAAGTATTTTTCTGTAACAGGCAGTGGCTATATAGTAAGAAATCTTTTTTTTTCTTTTTTCTTTTTTTCATTTTCTTTTATTTTTTTGTTTGTTTTTCAAGACAGGATTTCTCTGTGGAGCCTTGGAACACACTCCATAGACTAGGCTGATCTCAAACTCAGCCTTCTGAGGGCTGGGATTGACAGTGTGTACCACCACCGAGAAATCTCTTTTTCAAGTGGAGACAGATAAACCAGAACACAGGAGTGAGTCAAGCTACAGAGAAATAGACAGCAGGCAAGAAAGTCCCTGCCCTGTAACTGTAATAAATGATAACAGAACAAAACCAGGCTACAAAGGAAAGATGGGGCAGGAGAGATGATGGCTCAGCAGTGAACTGCGTGAACTGCTCTTACAGACCACCTGAATTCACCCACATCCAGCGCATCATAACTGCCTGTAACTCCAGCTCCAAAGGAGATTTGATGCCTCCAACCTTCACAGTCACCTGCACTCTCATGCACACACACGCACACACACACACACACACACACACACACAGAAGCGGACAACTTAAAATAAAAATAAATGTATCTTAAAATTTTTAAAAAGGAAAACACTGGAAGATCACTCCTGAGTCTTTATAAAGAGGCACCTTCCTCCCCTCCATCTTACACTCCCCATAAAGAGCCCGAAAAGTTGGGAGACATCAGAGTTACCATTTTAAGACAGCTCGGATATCAGATGTCTGATGGGCATATTTCTGCCCTTTCAGGATAAGGCTCTGTAAACCATCTGGCCAATGACATTTTTTTTTAAAGAGGAAACTTTAAATGCAGGCAAGTGTGCATGTTTATTTAAGTGCTTTGTGCTTGCACATGAGCAGACTTCGCTAACAGATTTCTCCGAATTTGGCTGACTCTGCCAGCTTGCCATAAACAGGCTTCCGCATCTTTTCTTAATTGTTTATAAATAGCACCCACACATGAGAATGTAAATCAAGGCAAGCTGTGCCTACACTTGGCTCTGCAGTGATGGCAGTACATGACAACTGCAAATCCAAGAGAGGCAATCCAAGGCCTGCAGTGGATGCCACAGAGCTGCCTTGCATTCCTGTGACAGCTAAGGAGACAGAAGCAACTTGCTCCCTACAAAGAAAGACAATTCCTTTGTTCAGCAGATAGACACTTGCTAGCTCTCTGTTGGTCTGCCCTGTCACATCCAGTGAGATTCCATGTAGTTGTGAATCCTGGAATCCCCCCCAGGAACACAAAAGTGCTACTGAGCTCATCTTGCAGACACAATGAATAGAGAATTGAATACACTGCCCAAGCTGTCAGGCCAAAAAGAGGATCTAATCTGTAGCAAAGGCAAAGCCCCAAACACCTTCCCCATCACAAGATGAGATTCAAGTCCCTTCCAGGAGCAAGTCTTGGAACACTGTTTGCTTTCTGTTGCTGTGATAAGCACCATGACCAAAGGCAACCTGTGTGGGAAAGAGTCTATTTTAGCTCACAGATCACAATCCATCATCAGGGGAGCCAGAGCAGGAGCTCAAGGCAGAAACCGAAGCAGGGGCCATGGAGGAACACTGCTCAATGTCTTTACTCAGCTGGCTTTCTTATACAACCCAGGTCCACCTGGCTCAGCACCACTCACAGTGGGCTGGATCCTCCCACATCTATTAGCAATTCAGAAAATGCTTCACAGACAAGCCACAGGGTCCCTCCTCCCTAATGTGTCAAACTGACCACCAAGATTGGCCATTGCAGACACACTAAGTGAAGTAACAAAGGCCAGCTATTGTTCTGTTCCTCTGACAATGCTAAAGTAATCACCCTGGCAGGCAGGCAGGCAGCACGCCAGGCTTGGCCCTTCATCCTTCTCCCTTCTCACCATGGCTCTGTGACAGTGCTGTGTTACACACACACACACACACACACACACACACACACACACACACACACACACACCACACACCACATACCACATGCAGAGCTACACAAACACAGACACACCCACATACACATACCACACACACACAGAGACACACACACATTCACACACCACACACACACAGAGACACACACACATTCACACACCACATACACACACAGACACATACACACAGAGAGACACACACACATACACCACACACAGAGACACACAGAGACACACAGACACGTACACATACCACATACACAGAGACACACACACATACACACACTACACACACAGACATACATACACACAGAGACACACACACAGACACACATACACACATACCACACATACACATACCACACACACACATACACATACTACACACACAGACACACATACATACAGACACACACACACAGACACACACACAGACACACATACACACACCACACATACACATACCACACACACATACACATACTACACACACACAGAGACACACACATACACACACCACACACAGACACACACACAGAGACACACACACACAGAGACACACACACAGGCACACATACACACACACATACTCTCTTTGTACATTACACACACACACACACACACACACACACACACACACACACACACAAAGATATCCTGAAGAGAGGAACCCAATATGTTAGCAGATGTGCTTGCGGGGTGGGGGTAGGGTGGGGGGATTGTTTTTGTCAAGATCCCTAAGACCACTTGTGGAAGATTATGTTGTTACATTGTAAATAATTGTCCCACCCACTGGTTTAATAAAAAACTCTGATTGGCCAAAGGCAGGCAGGAAGTGTGGGCAGGACCACCAGACTAAGAAAACTCTAAGAACAGGAAGCACAGAGCAGAATGCCAGAGAGAAGCCAGAAGAAGCAGAGGACAACTATGCTGCTCTAAGAAAAGGTACAAAGCCGCATGACTGAACAGGATGAGTCATGGGTTAGATGAAGTGTAGAGAGCTAGCAAGTTGTATGCCTGGGCCTTAGACCGATCAGCTGAAAACTATTGTAAACATCTGTGTGTGTCTCTGTGGGACTGCGGGACTTGGGGACTGTGGGACTGCAGGTCTGTGGGTCCTAAACCTTGAGGTTAGGCCCGAAAGTCAGAGACAGAAACCTCATACTACAACCACCCAGGGCAGTGATCCACAGACACCCCTGGTGAGCATAAACACTCACCTAGGCTAAGTTCCTTTACAATGAAGAGATTCAAAGCAAAATCAGCAGAGGATAGGTACAGGGTACGCTCAGGAACCCAGGATATCCCTGTGATTTCTCACAGGGAAATCACACAGGCCACACCTAAATCTCTCCAGCAATGAGCTGTGACAGCACATATAAAATATTCCATCAGGGCCCAGCAGAGACAGAGTTCATGGTTATCACTGAGGGCAGTTCACACTGCATGCACCAAAACTCCAGACTCCCCAAATGAGAGCAAGTGTAGGCAAAAACTACATTGTCTGCACAGCCAGCAAAAGCCCAGGGAATGCCCAATCCAAGTTTCTAGAAGGCAGCTCCCCTCACACACAGGCCTCACCTGGATGGGGGCCCAGTGCTGTGAGGTCAGGACCCTGGCACTCATGTCAGTTTGTGCCAATGGGTCCTGTCTTCTTTACCTCATCTGTTCCCAGCCTTCCCGAAATAGGTCTTCCTTAATATCTAAGAAATGGTGGGCCAATTCTCAGATTTTTTTGCACATGAAACATACTAAATTTTGATATTCAAAAACAATAAAAGACATCAGAGAAATTTGGAAGGGAAGAAGACAATACAAGAATGCCAGGGAAGAAATCAAAGAATCACATGGGATGGAAAAAAAGGAGGTGCAAAGTCAGGTGACCAGTGACCGACTGTCACCGAGGCTTCCAGACATCCCAAGGAGAAAATGCTAGAATTCCCTGGGGGCAGCCCTTTGAGGACACACAGTCCTCCATGGGTGAGACCTAAGGTGGGCATCACAACAATTCCAGTAGTCAACAGGGTTCATCTCCCTCACTGCATTTAAGACCACAGCCCTTCCTACCTGTTCCTCCTTCTGACAACCTGCATGTGAAAACAGGATTTTAGGCGGTCTTAAATCTCGGGGGAAAGATGCCTGGAGCTGAGTTACAGAAGCCCAGAATTCCAGCCATGAATCCGTGTTCAGAGTTCATATTCTTACCCATGAAAGGGAAGAAAACACTGCCCCCTCATAGCTGCAAGGGTCAAATAAAGAAACGGACATGTATGGATTCTGATCAATAAGTTGGCAATATTAGAAAGCCCTCACATAACCTTACAGCAGTGTTTACTATGTACCAAGTTATCAGGTCAGACCTTGGAGACACAGAAGACTGGGGACTGAATGAAGGGTCCCTAGACTCCAGAGCCTGCTGTGCTTAGAGCATCAGTGAGGAAAGAATAGTGGGTGAGGAGGAGGCTGCTTCAGTAGTCCGGACAGCTGGGGCCAAAAGCCTAGGTCTGGATCGCAGAGCAACCACTTGAGGGTTCTGTGACATCATGGTTGATAACTTATCATCTGAAATCAGCCAAGCAGAGGGCTTTGAATGTTTCCAATACAAAGAAATGGGATGTTCAATGTGACAGACCAGCTGCCCATGCAGATCTGATTACTATACATACGTGCTGCAATGTTACCTTGCTCTACATGCACCTATAATTACCATGAGTCCATTACAAATAAAATGGAAGGCCTGGTATGGTGGAACATGCCTGTGATCCCAGAACTTGAGAGGTAGAGACGGAAGGATCAGGAGTTCAAGGCCAGCCTTAGTTTCTTAGCTTGTTAGAGGCCAAACTGGATTACATGACACACTGTCTCAAAAATGTCAAAATAAATGAACACATAATTGTTTGAAAAGCTTTCTGTGGCCTTGGGCAAAATACCTAACTCTGCTGTGCCTCCCACTCTTTACCTGCAAAGCAAGGCTAATCACAGTTGGGTGTGGTTCTCACGGCCTACAATGACATTAAATCAGTTAAAACATCTCGGTGTGGGGCTCAATTGCACTTAAAAAGGCTTCAAAAGTAGGAGCAGGTTTGGAATTTTCCAGAATGAAAAGTACAAAGCACTGTCACAGACATTATCTTTTTGACCCTTGGAACACCTCTCCACAGAGGGCCTCGGGGACCTGTGACTTATCAGCAGGGAGGGAGTTACCTCCTTTCCCCTACACTCTCGCCTCACACCAGTTTTGCTTCTAAACATTGGAAGAAATGGAAACCTGACTCAGAATAATGACCTAGAAGCATTAGCCCCCAGAACCAAATCGCTTCATTCACAGCCCTAAGAGGCCTCTCCTCTTGGACTGCCAAGGCAGGAATCCAAGGCTGGAGCACCATGCAAGATGGCTGGCAGGTCATCTTTTGAGAGATCATCCCATAAAACGAATGTCACACTTCTCAAAAAGACAGTGTGACTTTTATAGAACCATCTACTCCACTTGGAAGGAAGGTCTAATAAAACCACAGAAGGCAAGAACACTCAAATAATAACAAATTAAGTTCGTCTGTCATAGGCTCAGCTCCCAAAGCCCTCTGGGCACACAGCTGCTCTTCTGAGCTAAAACTGAATTGCAAGGGACAGACAGATCAACTTATTGAAAGAGATTTAAAATATAAAATGTCCCATGTAAAAATTCCTTTAACTCAGCTTTTTTGGGGGTTTTTTTTGGGGGGGGCTGGTTGATTCGGTTTGGTTTTGGGGTTTTTTTTGTTTTGTTTTTTGGGTTTTTTTTTTTTTTTTTTTGGGACATAGCTGGATTATCAGACAGTGCATATTGATGGCCTGTACACCTCGATAGGACCAAGCCAGGCACTACACCCATGTAAATGACTACAGCAGCCCTCCTTTGTGAGGCTCACACTTCACAAGGGAGGGCTGGGTAGGGATGGATCACTTAGGTACAATCCCAACCCACAGAATCACTGCTTACAGCAGTGGATCTCAACCTATAGGTCATGACCCCCTTTGGGTCAAATGACCCTTTCACAGGGGTCATATATCAGATATCCTTCTTACCAGGTATTTCCATTACAATGGACAACAGTGGTAAAATTACAGTTAGGAAGTAGCAGCGAAATAATTTTATGGTTGGGGGGTCACCACAACATGAGGTGGTCGCAGGGTTAGGAAGGCTGAGAACTGTTGGGTTACAGCAATACCAGCTCTGGCTCAAGAATCTGGGCCCTAGGAATTATAGGCCAAATTTCAGTCTATTCCAAGCTCCACCAGAACCCTGGGCCGGCAGCTTCTGTAAGCCATAAGAAAACCATGTAGAAAGGAGGAGGCCTGTCTGCTTTCTCACAGAACTCCTTGGGGCAGAAGATAAGATCTTGGATTTTTAAAGTCCTAAGAAATCACCATTGCCATTAGTAGTAACAGGGTGAGATGAGATCAGAGTTATCTTCCTCCCCAAGGAAGGAAAGTAGCATGTAACCATGCATGTAGCTAAGCATGGTGGTCCATAAAAGGCCTTGGTGACACCAACACCCACCTCCTTCCATTTCCCTCACCCCTCCAAGTGCTTACTCAGAAATGAGGGGTTCGACAGAAGAAGCGTCTTTTTCTGGTAGTTTCGATGCTGTAAGGAGATGGGTCCTGGTGTATTTCTTAGACTCATCAGAGCCACTGATAAGCAGGAGGCACTGCTTCCCTCCCCTCCCCCTGGCTTGTAGCCGCTTGTCTCCAGGATTCTGAGGATGAAAAGGTACAACTGACTGGGCCCAGGATCAGAGAAGTCTTGAGCTCCAAGTTATTCATAAGATAAGGCCTTGTCCTGAGCCAATAGGATGGAGAAGCAAGCGAGTCCCTCCTGTGGAGGAAGAGCCAGGACCAGCACCACATCAGCACACTGGCCGCTTTTGCCCCTTTTTTCTCAGCTGATGAGAATGGTGTTTTAAAAACCGCTTCATTTTCACGGGTCTCTTAAATTTGCTATTTAATGTCACCCAAGCTTACCATCACACAGTGAAGCAACGGGATGTTTTTCACCATTAAATGCTTTAGTCAGCCTGTGCACATGCGCCTAGCAAAGGTCAACAAGCACCCCAATTGTCACATGCTGCCACTAAATTTCCTGAGCACAGCCCAGAGAAATACGGGGCTGGAATCCTTGAAAAATCTTTAAAAAAAAAAAAAAAAAAAAGGCACCACGACTTCACTTCCGATGCTCTGGGTGAAAGCTGCCACAGTGTGCCTTTCCTATCCTCTTCAGAACACCCTTAACTGATACAAAGAGCCAGAAAGCAACTGTATGCCACCAATCCCTGCCTCCACCTCACTGAAGACAATCTTACCCTAATGCAGGCTGCCAAATTCAGGAAGCAAATGCAGAAACCAATTCTCTGGCTACCTAGTCCTTTGTCCTCTTCTGAGGGAGGCAGATAAGAGTCTCGGCCAAAATCCAAACACAGAAAGGAGGCTTAAAAGATGGCTCAATACTAAAGAGCTGCTCTTGCAGAAGACTCAGGTTCAGTTCCCAACACCCACACCAGGAGCCTCACAACCCTCTATAACTCCAGATCCAGGAGATCTGAGAACTTCTACAGGCTTCCATCGTGTCTTGATGAGGATTTCTATCGCTGTGATAAAACACAGTGGTCAAAAGTGACTTGGGAAGGAAAGAGTTTATTTCAGCTTGCAGGTCCTGAATGCATCCTTCATGGAGAAGTCAGGGTCTGAACTCAAGGCAGGGACCTAGAGGTGAAAGCTCGCCGTAGAGGAGTGCTGCTTACTGGCTTGCTCTTTCACCAACAGCCTCTTCTGGGCTCTCTTCACAGACTCCAGCCTACCACCCAGTGCCAAGTCATGTCTTCAAAACCAGTACCATCTGGCTGACTTTTCCACTACCAGGTTTTGCTGCCAGTACGAGTTACAATCTTGGCCCCCAGTGAACCACAGCTTCTGTGTGCTGACCCTAAGAAAACACTTCCAGAAAAATTTTGCCTCAATGATGCTGGTCTCATCTTAATCAGAGCTGATTCTTTGGCCCCAGTTGACCATTATAAATTGCCCCAGTAATGCAGAGTTTCACTTTAGTGGTTCTTAATTAAAATTATTACATAAGTGGATATAAAAGGATCCTTGCTTCCCTCTAAAACTTCACAAGGCAGACCTCCATTGTCTACATTGCTCTAGCATTCTTACCTTCCAAGTTCCCACAACAGCCTATTAAATTCTAACATTCAGTGGCTTCCCCAACTCAATGTTCCCAAGTCCTTCCATCATCCTCCAAAAATATGATCAGACCTGTCACGCCAATACTCCACTCCTGGTACTAATTTATAACCTAGTTAGTTTTTCTATTGCTGTTATAAATCACTAAGACCAAAAGCAACTTGAGGAGGAAGGGGTTATTTCATCTTACATCTTATGGTCTGTCATCTAGGGAAGTCAGGGCAGGAACCTGAAGGCAGAAACTGAAGAAGCCATAGAGGATGCTGCTTATTGGTTTTGCTCAGGCTTCCTTCTTATAGCATCCAAAACCACCAGCCCAGGGGTAGGACTGCCCCCATAAGCTGTGTCCACCCACCTCAATCATCAGTCAAGAAAATGTACTACAAACTTGTGTATAAGCAAATCCTATAAAGGTGTTTTTCCAATTAGGAGTCCCTCTCTACAAGTGACTTGAGCCTGTGGTCAAATTAATATAGAACTAGACAGGACACATGGACACCAGTTACACACATGGTGTACTCATATGCATGCAGGCAGATGCTCACGCACATAAAACATAAGTAAATCATTAAAGGGTCAGAGCCTTCAGCAATTAAGAGCACCTGTTGTTCTCGCAGAGGACTTTGGTTGGTCCCAAGCACTCCCATGGTGGCTTACAAACATCTGTAACTCCAGTTCTAGGGAATTCCTCTGACCTCCACAAGCACCAGGCACACACATGTACATACATGCAGGCAAATATTCATACACATAATATAAAAATAAGTAAACATTTTTTGAAAAATTAAAGAACCAAAGGACCTTACACATCACCTACACAACATCCCCCTCCACAGCTGAGCATACAGTGCCCATGTAATAAAAGGAACAGCCTGGCTTCAGGACAGAGCCAGACTTAGCAGCGAGGCACCAGACTCCAGCTTGGAGCATGTGCCATAACACTGAACTACTTCTAATGATGGAACGAAAGGGTGAGCACAGACCATCCCACCCACACCACGGTCATTCAAGTCACACAGAAAGAAAACTAAAACAAATTCACAATATTTATGTTGGAAAATGACAAGGATGACAGGTGGTGGGACCATGACATCTTCACTGAGTGCTCCTAGGGCTGACACTGAGTGGTTTATACACATTTGCAGGGAAACCCTCAGACAGTCCTATTGGACAACAACATCCATTTCATAGATGAAGCCAATTAGGTGTAGGCAAGCTTAAACATTCACCTAAAATTACATGGCATTTGGCATGGCTGAGGACCGGCCCTTGTGAAGGAAGTACTATTGTTTATGAATCATCCCACACAGTCTAGGGGACAAGGGTACATAAACACCTGCTGAGTGCTTCATACTCAAGGCTATCCTGCGGCATTCAAATGGGATGTCTGGTGGTCCTGCAAAATTAGCTATCAACATTCTCCTCCATGGGGAGAGGGGAGATGGGTCAGAACAGAAGAGTGAAGGTGCCTGAGTGTGTTCTTGGAAGATTCCAGCAGAATGCTATGGCAAGCTGTTCCCACACTGTCTGCACGATACTGCCATCACTGGAAGCAAGACCCAGCTGGGAAAAGAGAGCAGCACGGCCCCTCCCTGCAACAGCAGTTCTCACCTCAGCCCAAGGGTCCTCAGCCTCTGCTGTACCCAGAAACCATGTAGAGACCCCCAACAGCTCCCAGGACCCCATACTCACAGACTCTCCTTCAGCTAGCAGGCTATATGAGCAAACGTAGTACCTCCGGCTACAGCGTGTTGCAAGCCCTTGTCCTGGGAGCTCACACCCTTGGCCCAGCTCAGCATACTCATTGAGATTCTGAGCACTAGAGAATGGCTCAGACAAAGCAGCCTCTACCCCCTGACAACTTGTGAGCGTCTGCTCTTTATTTGGGGAAGAAAAGAACAAAATAAGATCTCTGATTTATTCCTGTCCAAACCAAATAAACTCACAGGTGAAGAGAGATTTAGGAATAGACTTCAACACAAAATACTTCCTGCTGCTCCCTGCCAGAAGCCTGGGGACTAACTGAGCCCGGGGAATTCTGAGAGGAAATTCATGTCTGAACCACAGGGAAAGTGCACTGCCCACACACACCCCAAAGCACGCCACCAGTTCATGTCTGTCATCTTTAAAAGGGTAAAAATGGAGGACACAGCAGCACACAGCAAGACGACTCGGTGTCACTACTGGCTCTGCCCTGAGCCCCAGGGACAGACAAAGGATGGCACAAACCAGAAATGCCATTAGGCACTATACCTGCAGAATTACCTCAGAACAGAGGCTGAAGGAATTCTAGCCACCACCCAGGAAAGTGAGTGAAGAGTCACTTTCTCCATTATTAATATATCAAGGGAAGTGAACACACACACACACACACACACACACACACACACACACACACACACACACACACACACACACACACACACGGCTGAGGGAACATTTCAGGTGTTTCACACCTGCCCGTGTTCCACAAACAGCAATTCAGGCCTTTCTTTCTGGCACCTTGCCACCTCTGCATCACCTCTAGAAAGATTTTTCTAGAGGTCCCTTGTCAGAGACTGTGATAGATGAGGTCTGAGTCGGCTAAGACACCTATTCATATTCCTTGTGTCCTCCCACATGCCACCCACCCCACCCCCTCCCACCTGGGTCCCTTTCACTGTCTCAGCATCTTGACTAACCCAGCATTTCCCAGAAAGCTTACAAGCTGGCAGCCCTGTCACTGACTGCTCTGAGGCCACAGAAGCCATAAAGCACTGATCTGACTCCATCCACCTGCCTCTCACAGTCTTCTCTATTTGTCATGCAGGTCACTCTGTGAGGAGACTGGCTGAGGAAGGCTTTGGCAGGTTACCAGAAACTGTCTCCTCTCTCCTGCCCTCTTTCCTGAGCAGGGAGACAAAAGGGCTTTTTTTTTCTGGAAAAAAAAAACAAAAACAAAAAAAAACATGCTGTGTGTTCCTGGCCCTCCCCACTGGAAACACCCCGACACACACACACACACACACACACACACACACACACACACACACACACACACACACAAGAGCCTGTGCCTCCTTTCCATGGCTGCACTGTAGGGCACATGTCTTAGGTAGTGTAGCTTGCCATGAAGACTTATGTAGGCTCTCTCAGGCTGGATCTCACCCAGGGGTACCTTTCAGGTCTTTAGGCAGAATTACAAATGTGCTTTCTTCAAGTTCCAGAAGAGTTGTTTACACAGCTGTATTCCCCACAGATGTGATGCCTTACAGGCTGCAAAGATCACAGTGGATCTCACCTGCTCTCCCTGGGACCCCCAGGGGCACATTGCTTCATTAGCTCCAGTTTCATTGAGAGTAAATCCAAGAGGGATGAGAAATGCTGAGCAGTTAAGAGCACTTCCTGCTTGTGTAGAAGATCCCGGTTTGGTTCCCAGCACCCACATATGATGTCTCACAACTGCTTGTAATTCCGGCTCCAGAAGGACTCAACACCCTGTTCTTACTTCTGAAGGCATTGCAATCACTACAATGCTCTCACACATACGCACGGCTATTTCAAAATAAAATAACTTAAAAAATACCAACTTCACAAAAATTCAGTGAGTCTTCCAAGAACACACCTCTTGTTAGAAGCAAGACATGAAGATCTTTTGACACCAGAACCAATACTTTGGCTAATGTGTCACACAATCCCTCTGGAGCTAGGAGTCCTCTCTGATCTTAAAGCTGCAAACAGAAATCTCTCCCGTCTTCCAGCTTCCTCACAGAAAGCAAATTATAAATAAAGTTCCAAACTGTATTTGGAAGAGTGCATAGGCCACTTTCCAAGGTGCCTTCATTTGTGTCATAGGCAGTGGGGAAAAGTCTTTGCTGAGGTAGAGAGACCATGACAGTCATTACAGCCATGTGCATCCCTAAAGAGGTGTAGTTAAGGAAAGGTAGCATGAATTCCAATCAAACCCAGCATGAAAAGGGGGAGAAAAGAACAATGTGGCTTCTGGAGAGATGGCTGAGGGATGAAAAGCACATCCTGTTCTTACAGGGGACCTGGGTTCAGTTCCCAGCACCCATCCCACCACAGTGCTTTGTCTACTGTGTCACTTGCTGATCACGGTACTGGGAAGTTCCTTTAACCACAAGGGTACACTGCCTCATTGCCATCAGGATAAAAGCCACCTGCCTCAGGTAGACTGGAAGCCTGACAGGCAGAAGGACGAGGCAGGTGACTATAACAGTCAGTGTCTTAACTGGAGCCACACAGAAGGATGCTCGCTTTCTGTCCAGATAATTAGCAAAGAAGAACATACAAAACAGCCAAATGGCTCTTTGATTTTTAATTTAAGAAAAAAATGTTTTTTAAAGCATGGGAAAAGATGGTTTGAGAGGAGAGACAGAAGGCTGAGGGACAGCGGGCTGAGGGACAGCAGCCTTCACATCACCCGTCCTTGACTTCTTCATTAGCAATCGCCCAACTTGCAATGGCAGAGCCTCTTCACCACCAACTTCATCTACCTGCGCCACCTCTTTGACAGTGTGTAAAAATCAATAACACCTTGACATAGGCAATGTGGTTCGGATAGGAGAGCTGCAGACAATTCCCTGCCCCCCAAGAAACCACAGTACAAAAATTGACCCACAGAGGAGGCTCCAGCTACTATAAATACTCAGTAGCTAAAACTGATGTCATGCATTTCCTACAGGGGCTGCCCCATGGAGCCTGCAGGGCAAACAGTGGCCACTAGTGCAGGGTAAATCCCAATGTTTCAGAAAACCTTCTCAGAGCTGGGGAGTCCCAGACATTGGTACCCGCTGCACTGGCAAGTGTCACAGCCTCACTGTCTGCTTACCAGAAGTACACTTTCAGGTCTGTACCTATTTTTTTTTTTTAAGTCTGAAATTCCCTTCCAGAAAGGAACTGTTTGCACTCTAGAAGAAAAAGATAGGAACCAGCTCATTCAGCAGAGCGCTGGCCATACAAACCAGAGAACAGGACAAAGTTGCATCCCCAGCAACAATGGAAAGAGCAAGGCAATGGCACACTCTTACAGTCCCATTGCTTGGAAGTAGAAAGAGGGTCATCTTTGGAGCTTGAAGGCCAGCCTGGCCAAATCAAGCTCCTGAAAATACCTGGTGTTGACCTCTGATTTCAACATGTATACACACACACACACAATAAATGAATGAATGAATGAATGAATGAATGAATGAATGAATAAATAAATAAATATAAAATCTAAGAGGAACTAAACTCAACAGTTATTGACCCATCAAGGCAATATATCCATTTCACAGCAGCATTTCAGAGATGAAAAAATTGTGAAATTATAAGACAAACTTGGGCCCTAGTTTAAAAGTCCTATGAGACCCAGAAAATTATCATGTTATCTAATTTTTCCACCTGTAACATGGCAAAGAATAGAACATTTGGTCAAGGAATAGGAAACTGGCAGTCGAACATTCTGAGAATAAAATAGAGAATAAAATAGAACCTGATAAAGGGAATCCATTTGTGCCAATCAAAACTGTGCATTTGTGCATCCTTTTATCCCACCCCTAAAAAATTCAATCCACAGACATAGCCATGAAAGTCTGTGAGAGCTAAGAACAACACAGCACAAATTGTTATTCCAGAAACACAGTAATGACCTTTCCAGGGATGGTCCAGGGAGACAGTGAAAGTCTATAGTAACACTCTGAATGAACACTCTCTTCCATGGATGCTCAAAGGAAGCAGCAAGGGTTCCAGAGCAGCCAAGAAAAGGCCTAGAGAATGCTGCTGCACTGCTTAGAGTCAAGGCATCTGACATAAAAGTTAATGTGTCATCATGAAGGTTCAAGAATGCACTCAGAAGCAGCGCTGACTGGGACATCACAGGGCAATGCTGAGAGACAGCTCCTGAAGGTGTGAAAGGTAGTAAAGAAAGGGCAGAAGCAGCATGTGCCAGGACAAGGACACCGAAAAGCACAAGCCACTAAGTGCTTTAGAAAAAAGTTGAAGCTATTGGCTTGATTATGAGTTAATGATGGTAACTAAGAAGCTGAATGATAACTTGGTGTCTGCACCCAGATTATGAGCCTTGAAGTAGGCCTGAGACTCTACCCTACACCTTAACAGTGGAAAAGACCAAGGAATGCTGGGGACACACACACACACACACCAAGAGAGAACACCACATATGACTTAGCTGTAGATCATCAATGGGAACTGAGAAGACAGGAAGTTCTCTGATGCAGGGAGCCTGGTTTCACGCCACCATCTTTATAGACAAGCGAATGTAAAGCTGTATCTATTTTTAGGGCTCTGTCAATATTATAGAACCCTGTCTATATCTGCCTGCCAGCTGCCATAACAAAATCTCACACTCTGGGTGGCACAACGTCAAAAATATATTTCTCAGTGTATGGAAGCCAGGATGTCCAAGATCTGTTCTTGGTGAGGTCACTTTCTGCCCTGCAGACAATCACCTTTCTCATCTGTCAAGTATGGAGACAAAGAATGCTCTCTGGATCTCTTGCTATCAGGGAATTGACCTCATCAGAAACCTCTCCCCACCTCATCTATGCCCTGATTAGTAGAGACTCCACCGGCTAGCAACATCCACCGCACTGGTGTCAGGGATTCGTCATTATCATGAGGGAGGGCACAAGTTTCCGTCCCTTCCTTTCAATAATGCCGAAAGTAGAAAAAAAATAGTAAAAATAAATAATGCACCTGTAAGTGCACAAGACACTGATCCTTTCACTATCTGATGACATACAACAGCAAATCTACGATAAATGTCTGTGGTAAGAAGAGTCGGAATCGGTGATAAACGGAAGTCAGCCTAGCATGGTAAAGCATGCTCACTACACCCCCACTTGGGAAGTAGAGACAGGAATTTCAGTAATAAGGCTAGCTTGGGCTCACCCTGACTCAAACCGAAAAGGAAGTTAGTCACAAGCCAATGTCACTATCCACCTTCTCACAATCCCACTTGTCAGAGTGTAGTCAGAAGTCTCTGTCCTGGCCTATCCTCAAGGTCTGAACCCATAGTTCCAAATAATCACTCAGGCTTGTATTAATTACAAGCTGTTTGGCCTATGGCTCAGGCTCTTATAGGTTAACCCATCTCTATTAATGTTTATCCAAGTGGCTTGGTACCTTTTTGTTCAGCGCAGCATTCACATCCTGCTTCCTCTGCAACTCAATGTTGTCTATACCTCTGCTCTTCCATCTCCCAGAATTCTCCTAGTCTGGTTGCCCTGCCTCTACTTCCTGTCTACCTACTTGACCAATCAGCGTTTTATTAAACCGATATTTACAGTGACAAATACTGAGAGTGTCCAGGAGCATAGTCCCACAGCATCATGTCTATGTTCTTTTAAAAATTATTTTATTTTCATTTTATGCGTATGAGCATTTTGCCTATGTAATTAGAAATGTCCCCTGCAATAGTCTTGGGCATTTGAACACTTGGTCCCCAGTTAGTGGCATCATTTGGGAGCATTAAGTGGAACAGCCTTGTTGGAGGAAGTATGTCACTGAAGGTGGGCTTTGAGATCTAAAGCCTCATGCCTCCACGTGCAGTTGAAGATGTGAGCACTTAGCCTCCGACTCCAGTCACCGTGCCTGCCACCTATTGCCATGCTTCCCTACTACAATGGTCCCTTATCCCTCTGAAATCTTAAGCACAAACAAACTTTCTTCTGGAACACTGATTCTCAACCTGTGGGTCGCAACCCCTTGAGGTTGAATGACCCTTTCACAGAGGTCACACATCAGATATCCTTCCTATCAGATATTTATATCACGGTTTATAACTGTAGCAAAATTACAATTATGAAGTATTAATGAAAATAATTTTATGCCACAACAGGAAGGACTATATTAAAGGGTCACAGCATTAGGGCAGCTGAAAAACACTGTTCCATAAGTTGTTCATGGCACTTTATCACAGCAATATAAACTACTAAAGCCTGCACTGTTTGTCTGTACATCATGTTTGTGGCCGGGACTGGCAGGGGCCAGAGGAGGATATTGGCCCCCTAGAAGTAGAGTTAACGGATGGCTGTGAGCTGCCATTCTGTGCCGGGACCTGAACTACATCCTCTGCAAGAGCAGCAAGTGCTCTTAACCACTGAGCCATCTCTCCAGCCCACAGAACTCTGTGTTCCAATTCCAGCACCACTGAATCCCAGGCTACATAAACACCAGGAAGAGCCCTTTCAAGTCACAAACTTCACGGAAAAATTTGTCCCAACAACAAAGGTCCCCAAAGAGCTGCTGCACTAAGAAAGTGAACATATTAAGGCTGACACATAAAAAATTAAACAGCAGACATTTTACATGAAAACTTTAAAATAAAAAGCTTTTAAAGAATCTAACTACATCTTTGAAACCAGGTTGGCATGTGTGCATGTACCTGTGCACAAATATACCATGTATCTCCCCCCTCAAGGACTATAAAAGTTTTTGAGATTTAAAACATGATATAAATTTCATACAAGGATCTAGAGAAAGGGTTGGAAAAATCTCCCTAAAAATGGACCACACGGTGCTTCAAGGGCTCCCAGGGCACAGCTACCTGCCTGTTATTCCCAGACATCTACATCAGGGTAGCTCAAGCTTGACAGTTCATTGTTGGGCTCTTGTAGAAGTCCCACGATGGAGGCTAACTGGTTACAACACTGGCCATTGCTGATGATTAGCTCAGCCTCTATCCCCATGCTCCCTAGAGACTGGGGGTAGGCCTGAGAGTCTCCACCCTCATCCTGCCCTGAAGCTCCTGGCAGCCAGCCCTGAGCCTGAAGCTGCCTGTCATGTCACTGTTACGCAATCCTATCACTCCAGTAATAAATGCCAAGGGCCTTGGATGCTTTGAGCACTTAGATGCATTATTAGAAGGGAAGAAGTTCCTATCACCTCCATCCCTCCAAACCAAGACCGGAAATGAGAACCAAGTCATTATTTCTTACTCTGTAGAGCTATCCCAAGACTATACATAGGATGGTGGAGGGCTAAGAAGTAGGTATCGGGAGCTGGGGACAGTGGAGGTGATGCCACCTTCCTCTTCTCTCTCATATGTTCTCTCTGTCTCTCCTTGCTTCCCACTCCCTACTTCTCTCCTCCCTCAGCTGTCCCCCTTTTCTCTTCTCTCTCCCTTCTCCTTCCCTCTCGCTCCCTCCCCTTCTCTGATAAAACATTCAGTGATAGGCCCTAGGGATCAGAGCTGGGATGTACAAGGGTATGTTGACTGCTATGTTTTTGTTTTAAGCTTCGAAGAACTTTTGACTCTTAAAGCTGTGTGCTTGTGTAACTGTTTAAAAAATGGGTATTTAATGTTTAAACAAAAATCTGAGACTTGACCGACAAGATGATAGTACTAAGCGTGCATTCCTAAACTTTAGGGAGCGCAGCCACTTTGAAGACATGTGGCAAGCTGTAAATCCTCTCCCAGGAAACACACACCCACACACAAAACATCTGCATGGGAGTTCAGGCCATTCCTAAGTCCACCAAGCTCGGGTTCTATCTTAAAATTAAAGGTTCTGGGAGCCTTTTATTATTACTACTCATTTTTTTTTCTTACAGAGGTGAGGGTGAGACCCAGGGCATCGTGTACCCTAGGCAAGCACTCCACTACTAGGCTACACCCCAGCACAGATTCCGGTTGACTCTGGTTTCTCATAAAATTCCTTTCAGAGTAGAGCTGTCCTTTGCCACACAGGGTTGGGGGTGGACAGGGAACTGGCCTTAGATGAGAAACAATGAATACGGCCATGCTCGGCCTTACACTTAGTGGTCCTCTCAAGTGTTCCCTTGCCCAGAGACTCACTGACTGCCATTAAGGAGACATGGGCATTATTTCCTGGGCTTCCCTTCTACCTTGAAACAGTGGATGTGTCGACCCTTAGAGTGTGATTGACAGCTGGGCAGACTAAGTGGAGTCCATTCCAGAAACAAGGGGTCTTTCATATAAACCTTGAGAAGGCAAGGTCCCAAATTCCCAACCTGGGTGTTTCTTCCACCAACAAGAAGTCTCTAAGGACTTACTTCTTGGAAAAACTCTAATCTCAGCAGGCCACATCAGTGCTCCAAAACAAACCCGAGCTGTACATGGCTGATCTATCTCCAATACTATAAAACCTCCACAGAAACTCGGAACAATATGTCTTTGTTTTCAAAACAGGGCCTCCCTATGCAGCCTGGCCTCAAACTCTCAGTTTAGCCTAGGCAAGCCTGGAACTCATGACATTCTACCTCTGCCTTCAGGGTAAAGGCCTGACAACCTGAGTTAAAACTCCTGAAAGCTCTCCGCTGACTGACTCTCTCTCTCTCTCTCTCTCTCTCTCTCTCTCTCTCTCTCTCTCTCTCTCTCTCTCTCTCACACACACACACACACACACACACACACACACACACACACACACAATTTGTCAGAGACAATTTGTTTAAAATGTTGGTGTCTCAGCTTACATGTCTGTGAAAAGAGTAACAAAGTAGCCTCACAGGATGCTGCAATAGAGGATCAGGTGACTTCAGTGAGTAGAAAGATCAACTGATATAGACAGCCCAAGCCCAAACTTTGAAACCTGTGACTGTCACAATACATAGCAAACTGACTCCTCCTGATTATCTAGGTGGTCAATCTAAGCACATCAGCCTTCAGATCAGCTTTGGATCTTTCTCTGGGTAGAATGTGCATAAGGATATCACATGTCTTTGACAGGAGATTACAGTCTGATCTAAGGGTCACATGTGACAGGGAAGGAAGGAAGGAAGGAAGGAAGGAAGGAAGGAAGGAAGGAAGGAAGGAAGGAAGGAAGGGAGGGAGGGAGGGAGGGAGGGAGGGAGGGAGGGAGGGAGGGAGGGAGGGAGGGAGGGAGGGAGGGAGGGGAGGGAGGGAGGGAGGGAGGGAGGGGAGGGAGGGAGGGAGGGAGGGAGGAAGGGAGGGAGGGGGGAGGGAAGAAAGAAGGGAAGGAAGAAAAGGCTTTTCAGAGCAAATGATGGTCTCTGGCTGGCAGGAGAAAAGGGAACCTACTTCTTTGGCTGCAAGAAACACCTAATGTCCAAGGATACACTGAGCCTGGAAGCCTCTTCTAAAGCTGAGCAGTGTGAGATGGCGTGTGTGCTAGCTGATGCGGTTAACTCTGTGGTAGTCAGAGCAGCAATCGGAAACTAATACAGAGATTTCAGTTGTGAAATGATCAGTGTATCCAGCAGTGTGGCATTCAGTAACATCCTTAAAGCTAGAGGCAGGGCTAGGGTTAGAATTTCATTTAATAGGAAAGCATTTGCCTCGCAAGCCCAACATCCTGGGTTCAGTTTCAGATACACACACAGACACACACACACACACACACACACACACACACACACACACACACACACGTTTTCATATGAACCACATAAAATTGTAATTCAAACTTGATGATTTCCCCTAAATGTCTCTCAAATGACTCTGGTCATTCAGGATGTAAAACAATACTAAGTTTCCTGACACCACACCTAGGACACTGCATGTGTATAGAAAGGCAGAGGAACTCGATCTTTAAAGCAGTCTTTCATAACCTTGGCAACAGTATTTTAAAACTTTAAAAATCCTTAATATTTTTAATTGCATTGAATCTTCAAATATTCCCATTTGTTTGTTTATTTTTAAGGTATTACTAAGACATAATTGCCTTGCACATATCAAAGAGCTGAAGCTGAGAGACCTGACTTTGAAAACCCTTTTAGAGACGAAATCTAACTCAAGTCCCTTCGTAGAGAACCACAGGAAGCTATCCTTAATGCCACTGAGATCTACATCCTGTCAACACACAGGAAGGTTCTGGGACCAACTGTGAGAACAGACACCGGAACCTAATGAAACCATGGGTGGTAGCGACACCACAGACCTAGACACACAGTCTGAGAAAATCAGTCAGTCCTCCATTGTTATGTGAGGGATATATGGTGATTACAGAGGTATCAAACTCCAGAAAAAGGGAAGTGACGTCATGGTTTAAACCCCTCCTGGAAGCCACAGAAATCTCCCAGACACTGTGCAGACAGGTGACACCCAACCAGCGTAATGTGTTCTGTGATGGGTGAACACGAGTAGGAGGCCAATACCAAAAGTCAAAATCTACTCTTGTCCCGGTGCAGTCTCTCCACAGAGAACCCTGCACATCATCTGGACAGAAGTCAAGGTGGCTACAAACGAAAAATACTCATCACAATAAGGCCGAGCAGGCTAGAGTTAAATTAAATACTAAAAAAGGAAAGAAAACCACAGAGAAAATCCAGTGGACTTTAAAGATGCCTCATAAAGTAAACTTCCCCAGCACTGCAAATCGTGTGGGATACTGAGCAGACGAAGGAAGTTAAATGAGCAAATGCTGCAGTGAGGAGCATCACCCCCAATAGAATTATCATTACTTTCAATCCCTCTCATTATCCAAATAGCAGAAAGAATGGTGTCCTTTCTATAGATTGACACCAGGCAGAAGAAATGCTACACACTGAATTCCCAGCTCACCACATAGACACACAGACTAGCATTGAATGGTTGGTTTCTGCTCCTTAGAACTAAACTTCTTAAACTCCCTCAATGTCTGGTGTCTCTTTTTTACATGTACTAACACCAAATGAGGCTTTCAACATGGAGACAGAGCCCGGGACATCTACTCAGGGTACTCTCAAAATTCCATTGGTTTCAGAAATCTCTAAATAAAATCTCGGCTATAAAGGGACCTGGAAATGCACACACTTGGCAGACTTCATATGACAACAGAGCAGCAGATGCTCTTGAAAACAGATCTGCACACCAATCTGCACCCACGACTTCATTAGGGGAGAAATGTGACCCAATGACGACACAACACAATTATAAAGGGTTTGCAAGGGGCTGGAAGGATGCTTTGGAGACAAGGGTGGCACAATGATGGAGGCTCCTGGTCTGTAGTACATGCTGCTCTTGCAGTGGACAGAATTTTGTTTACAGCACCCACATCAGGAGGCTCACGTCTGCCTGCCATTCCAGATCCAGGGGATCTGATGCCCTCTTTTAACCTCCGAGAGCATTCCAGCGTGTGTACACACATAGGAGGTTTGTGTCTTTAAAAAGGCCAAAAAATAAGTTTTCATTTTAATTGTTAAAAAAAAGCATATAACATCAAAAAGTGCAAGTTTCCATCACAGACACCCAATGTTTTTAAATTTTATTTTTGTTTATTTTTTACTTAATGCTTTTGAGTGTTTTGCCCCCATATGTCTGTATACCACCCACATGCAAGTGCCCACAGAGACTGAGACGGTGTTGGATATCCTAGGGCTAGAGACTGTGTGGGTGTAAGGACTCAAACTCGGGAACTTTACAAGAGCAGCCAGCACCCTTAACCCTGAGCCTTCTCTTGGCCCGTGTACAACCTTTGTAAAGAGAAACTGAAAAGCAAGGAAGTAACTTGCTCTTTAGACTACATTTTTTCAAATATCTTCTTGCTTTATACCTTTGCCATAGGCCAACTTCCCTCTGCTATATTTGGCTTAAAGAATGAAGGGTTTAGGGGCCAAGAATGTTCTTAATGGTTGTCTAGTTTAAGACCCTCAAAGGTGAGAAGGCTAAAATATAGAGAAGGAACAACCCAGGAACAGACAGTAAATCAACTTCAGGGCCAAAATTAGACTCAATAAACTCTGTTCAAGTACTCTACACCATAAAACAAACCCCAGTCAGACAGAAAAAAAAATTAAACGACTTTGGGAAGTCAAGGCTTTGTAGCTTTAAATACCTGGATTCCTGGTGTAGACAAAGGACCTCTCATTTGGCCCCACCTCCTGCCTGCTCTGGGTACAAACTGGCTCTGTGTCTATCAGAGCATTTTTCAAGCTATGCCAGGTAATCACTCTTGGCCCAAACTCACAATGTTCTTTTCGATCATGGGATAGGTTCTGAAGGACAGAACTAAGGCAGAAAGTCTCAGAAAGTACTGAGAGGCAGAGGCTGGCGAGAGCTGAGTGCCCAGAGATGAACTGGTGGAAGGGAAGAAGCAGGTGAGGACAGAGAGTACATGTGGATCTTATAACAAGACCAGGATGGCTAGCAGCTCAGTGTTGTATCCCTGCCATTAGACATGGGCTATCTTTTAGAACAAATTGCAAGTTGCTTATTGAAACGCCTTAGCCCAACTGCCTCCTTCCCTCTCATCCCCAGAAAACCACTGCCCTAATTTCAACACACAACACGCAACACACACACAGAGGAATCATCCCTGAGACATGACAAATGAATTTTAAAATACTCGAAGAATCGATAACTAATGAATGGCTTCCACTTAGTAGCTGAGGAAGGCCCAGCCTGAGGGGCAGCATATTAGATCCCTTCCCTAGACCTCACCCCAGGGCTGCCTTCATAAATCTGATCTCCAACTGTAACTGCTTTGGCTTCCTTCCCTGGGTGTGGATTTTCTTGATTCAAACACACTCTGCAGCCCGCCAAGTTCTTGGGAGAGTCTCCTCTACTTGCCAAGCGCTGGTTAGAAGCTACAAAGTCAACTTTAGCTTTCCTGATTTTTTTTTTTCCTTCCCAACGGAAGAAATCAAGCAGAAGGCAGAAAGGCTCTACTCTCTCCAATCAGCACGGGTTCCCGGGTTTCCAAGCCTAGGGCTGGAGTAAGAAACTCCATGCCGGGGACTCGCGGCAGCACCCAACACAGTGACAACCTCCTCCTGCTCCCAGGGTGAGGGGCAGGGAACCGCAGGCAAGCTACTCGGAGCCCTCGCAGCGTGCTTCTCCCCAGCGCCCCCCGCCCGCCCCGGCCGCCCCTTCCCCACGGCGCTTCAGCTCACTGGACAAGGACAATACCAATATACTGAAGACCCGGGTGACAGTGATCCACTTCAGGCCAACTGAGAGCAGCACGCCCAGGGCTTGGCTCCTATTACCGAAACACCAGTGTCCAACGCGCACCCAAAGCCCAAAGCAGGAGCTGGGACTGGGTGAGCAAAGCCTGGATCTACAAGCCATGGGACACAGGAAAGACCCCCCCCCACACACACACACACTAGCGTGAGTACCAGGATCCCATGCGTGCGTGTCCACGCTGTCACCCTCAGTGACACACGAAGAAGCAGTCCCATCAATACAGGGCAGAAACTCAAGCTTCCGCACATACTAAGTCCACGTAGTTTCCTCCGGAGCCACCCACCACATAGGGTCCTAGGAAGGAGAGGCCTCACATAAGGTTCCCTCCCAAGTCCCTCTCAGTGACAGTCAACCAGCTACACATGAAAGGGAGGGCCGAAAGAGCCCACATGTATGATGACCAGGACCTGGAGGCGCAGAGTCCTGGATGCCACCTGGCAAGACAATGCCAGGGCGCACGGTCTCTTGAGTGCTTGGGTCTATCTGAGCTCATGTCCTTGGGGTCCCCATCTCTCCGAAGGGCAAGGAGGCTGCTGCCACAACCCCGGCAGCTGACCCGCTTCGGCCATTCGCCGAGTCAAAGACCACAGTTCAGCCTAGCAACTGCCCTGAGAGTCCGAAGACGTGGTCTGCCCTTTGGGTCCCCGATGCCAGGATCTCTGCCCAGTCCCTGGAAAACTACCCCTGACCGCTGACCCTGACCAGCCTTGTCTAAGTACCCTTCATTGGCCTCAGGAATCCGACCTGGCCCCGGGGATTCTGTCCTGTCCAAGGACCCTACTTAGCCCCGGAGACCCTGTAGGATACCTACACTGTCTGGAGACGCTGCCCTGTCAGGAGTCCATGGTCAGCCCTATCTAGCATCCTGAAGGGCCTCGGGACCCTACCCGGCCGTGGAGACCCTGCCCAGCCCTATCTAGGAACCCTGCGCGGCCTGGGGCATCCTGCCTGGGGACCTTGCCAGGGACACCCTGGACACCTGGCCCCTTTTGGGTTCAAAGCCGCCGCCGGCTCACCTCAGGATCTAGTGGTTCATGCGCTCAGAACGGCCGAGAAGAGCGCAGCCCGCGGAGAGCCGGCTGCTTCAACAATGGAGCCTGGGGCGGGGCCCTGCACCGCTCAGTGATCGCCTCCCGGTCGGAGCCCGGCGCAGAGACAGCCGGTGCGAGCTCTGGCCGGAGGATTCTGCGCAGGCGCGCCAGGCCCCTCCCGCCGCCATAGACCCGCCCCCCGGAGCCTCTAGAACCCGCCCTCTAGCCAATGGCGAGGAAGCTACGCAGAGGAGGGCGGGGCCTGGAGGAACAAAGAGAGGCTGGGCGGGGCTGCAGGTCAGGCCAGCGTCAGGGACCCTTCGCTGACCTGATTTAGCCACTGGGCCCAGCACCCACGTGGACTAGGCTCAGCTGCGTCCAGTGCTCATCCCAAACCTGGAATTCTGGTTTCTAAAGCTGAGAACCAGAAACAGGCTTGTTTGACAAAGGGAAACTGAGGCTCAAGGAGCAAGGTCTCCCATCATCCATATTACGATCCTTGTCAGTCTTCTGATCACTCAGCAAACATTTCGAAGGTGTCGGTATGGTTAAGAGTGGAAAGAAAAGAACATGTCCCCTCTCCCCTTTAAGAGCTGTGCCAAGCAGGTCTGTTTCTCTGTCGCCCTTCTACAACCCAGTGTTAATCTGATCTTTTTCCTTCAGAGCTTTGGGTTTTACAGTCCCTCGCCAAGCATGATCTCTCACCACCTACTACCTCCATTTATCCACGTCTTTAAAACTCACGCAAACCTTAAAGGATTCTTCTGGAAAGTATCCCTACAACATTGTGAGTTTCTGTCTACTTCACAATCCACCTTTCCTCTCCTTCAGAATTTCCCCTCTGCCTCTGACACAAGGCCAGCCCGGCGTCCTTCTCTTGGTACAGATACACTGACCAGGAGCCCCTTCCACATACATGGTCCCTTCAAAAGCTAATCCAGCCTGCAGTGGCCTCCACCAGACACCAGCTGGGCTGCACAAAAATCACAAACTGCTTACTGCCAACAGAGCTTCCGGAGTTAGTTCATTCTGCCTTTCCTTGGTGAGAAAGTCTCTCAGCACACAGGAGTCCAGACAGAGCTTCAGTCCTCCTGTCCAACTCCACCAACCAACAGGTAATCTGCTTTCCCAGGCACTGGGGCCTCTTGGCATAGCCCCTTCTGAGAGAAGAAAAACTATCCTTGGAGATGGGTTTGATTGGTGTGATGGTAAGTGCTAATTGTTAACTTGATGAGATGACCTACCTGTAAATGGTTATTTCATTTCTGGGCACACCTGTACAGAGCAATTTACTAGATTTGGTTGAGGTGGGGAGACCAAAATTAAATGTGGGTAGCACCACTCACTGGCCTCGGGTCCTAGAGAGAGATCTGAGCTCAGGTGTCCACTGGCCTCTGATTCTTGATGTTGGGTATGATGTGACCAGATGCTTCCAGCTCCTGCCTCTGTGTCTCCCCCACAACGATGGGCTGAATCCTCCATCTGTGGGCCAAAACAAACTTCTTTTTCCTAGATTGCTTTTGTCTGGGTATTTCATCACAGCACCAGAAAAATAACTAAGACACTTGGGGACACTTTCTTACTATAAGGACCAGGACTGGGACAGAGCACCAAAGTGCTGAATTGTTATGCTCAAGAATGGGGGCAGCTATGCTTGGGGAACAACTCTAAGGAAGGGGGGGGGATAAAGGAAGCCCAAGAAGGGGAGGGCAGGAGAGGAGGGGACAGGGTGGCAGTGAGGACAGGCAAGGTAGCTATTATGGCCTGAAACATTTTAAGAGCAGGAATGTCTACCGCCGTTTAACCCAGTCTGCGTCACCCTGTCATCCTGTCCTCCAGTGGCTTCAGGCCTGCTCTGTGAGCTGATAAGAGTCCAGGGAAGGTTGAGGGATGGCTGGTTCAGGCTGGAGTCAAGGAAAGGCTGGCTCTAAAGGAGTCCTCTAGAATGTCACACACTGTTTTGTCTGAAGTTCAAGCAATGCAACTCAAGTTTTAGAATTGGCCTTGTCAAAGATGACAAAATGCATCTGCATAGGTTTCTGGCCAGCTCACTCCACAGCGATGAAATGTAGATGTGGACAGTGCCCCAGGCTCCAAACAGATATTTCCTTCTAGAGTGGATCACAGTTCATGCAAAATACGTTTACTTATTTCTTTTTGAGCCCTCTGCACTGACTGGTCTGTGCTGTACTGAGGGTGGAGGGATCAGGTCACCTCTTTATCCTTCATGCTCAGGCTTCCTCCTTCACAACCTGAGTGAGGGACAAGAAGACCTCCGAGGCTCCTCGCATGCATGTGCCGGTGGCTTCCCTGAGGACCATGCTGATTTCTGTTAAACACTCCATCCTTCCTCTGTTAAACCATTCAACCTTCCAACACATGTTTGGCCAAGGTTGACCTGGCGTTAGTGAGCGAGCTCTGCTTCTTGACTGACATACAATCACTTGTGCTAACTGTAGCTTACTAGTAGTTTTCTGTCTATTATTCCACTTCCCAGCCCCAAAGATGACCACACCACATGCACCAATCTGTGGACTTTGACCATGGTATGGAAGGTAGAGAAGAGGAGAGTGCCAGGAACTGAGGGCAGAGCTTAGTGCTCCCAAGTCCCAACTTGAGCCCATGCCTCCCCTAAGCTCCAACAGTGCACCATCCTCCTGCCTCAGCCTCTTGTATTCTGGGTCTGGCCAATACAGTTTTTTTCTTTCTTTCTTTCTTATTTTTTTTTTTTTTGAAAACAGGTTTTCAATATGTACCCCCAAACTGGCTTTGTATTCTGTATTTATCAGGTTGTATTTATTAGGGATACCCCTGCACTCACAATCCTTCTGCCTTAGCCTCTGAAGAGCCAGGATTAGAGGTGACAGAGTTGTGAGCCACCGTGCCCCGCTTAGTTTCTTGAAGATAACGCTGTCAGTTCTGGCTTCTCTTCAGATTCCAATGTAACGTACACACTGTCTTTTTCTAATTACATTTCATGTGACACAACCCCAAACCCAGCAGGACTTCTGAGAATGCTAGCAGAACCATGACATCATGCTTCGGTGCTCCCAGAAACAATGCAACACATGGCTGTTTGTCTAATTCAAGCAATATGTGTTCATGTGCTGTGTTCATTTCTACAATTCCACTTCCATTTATTTATGTATATTTATTTTTAGAGTTTAATGAATCCCCCAGGGGGCTAGAGTGATGGCTCAGCAGCTAAGAATGCTGTTCTACCAGAGGATCAGAGTTCAGAATTCAGTTGAAGCAGCTTATAAACACCTGTAAGTCTAGCTCATTGGTTCTCAACCTTCCTAATGCTGCAACCCTTTAATACAGTTCTTCATGTTATGATGGCCCCCAACTGTAAAATTATTTTGTTGTTACTTCATAACTGTAGTTTTGCTACTATTATGGATCTTAATGGAATATGTGAAATGCAGGATTTCTGATAGGTGATCCCTAAAGGAGTCAAGACCCACAGGTTGAGAACCACTGCTCCAGCTCCAAGTGCTCCAATGCCCCCTTCTGGATTCTACAAGTATCTGCGCAGGTACACACAAATGGAAGCTTTCCCCATGACACATAGCTAATACCACAGTCTATAGAGACATTTATGAAACATATCTTCCTTGTAATCCCAACACCGAAGGAAGCAGAAGCAGGAGGATTCCCAGTGTTCACTGCTCAGCTGATCTAGTCTAGTTAGTGAGCCCCAGGATAAGGAGAGACAAAGATAAAGGCAAGGATGCCGAGAGATGGTGGAGTGGTTAAGAACACTGGCTGCTCGCTCCTGCAGAGAACCCAGGTTTGGTTCCCAGCACCCACATAGCAGCTCATACCCATCTATAACTCCAGCAGCATATGATCAATGCCTCTTCTGGCCTCCAAGGCACCAGAAACACATGCTGTATAGACATGTATGCAGGCAAAACACTGATATAAATAAAAGTAAATCTTAACAAATATATATCAGAAATGGCATCCAAAGTTGACCTCTGGCCTCCATACATGCACAGCATGTGTGTGTTACAATAATGTTTCTTGGTCCCAGGTGGCCAGAGGTCCAGACCCACAGACCTGCAGCCCCAGACCCCTTAGCCGCCCGCAGCTGCTTAGGCCCCCAGAAATGACTCAGGCGCTTATGTGTGCTGCATACTGTTTGGTCTGTGGCTCAGGCACATTGCTAGCTGGCTCTTTCATCTTAACTCAACCTATTCTCATTAATCTGTCTGCCACATGGCCCGTGGCTCACCTGTGTTCTTCACATGATTCTTCTTGGTCAGCTGGCTCGGTCTGTCTCTGACTCTGCCCTTCTTTTCCTACCTATTCTGATTCCCCACCTACTTTTTCTGTGGTGCCTTTCATGGGCCAAAACAGCTCCTTTATTTAAAGATTGATATTCACAGCACACAGAAAGACATTCCCACATCATGTGTGCATGCCTACATGCATCTCATCTTGAGGAGCATTAGCAAGTCTTCATCTAAGGAAGAAAGAGGCTCCTTACATGCATGTGCCTTGGCTTCCCTGAGGACCATGGGTAGTGGTCTCTGTCATTCCTGAAGCCTGGGCCAGCCATGGGTTCCCAGGGACATACCAATCTCACTGCTCCATAGGTCAGAGGTACCCCTGTGCTGGAAACAGGCTTCCCAGCTGGGATTGAACTAGATAGCCCCACTCAGCTCTTGACCAGAACAGAAAGCAAATTTCCCCACTCCAGAATTCTGACTGCTTTGTGGAGAGAAACCTAGCTTCTGGAAGGATCCACAATTGATGTAATTTGCCTGAATCTGGGTGTGCATGAAGAGTCATCAGGGAACCTGAAAGGTCAGTAGAGCTGACCCAAGAAGGAAGCATGGCTAACCCCAAACAGTTCTCAGAGGCTTAAACAGGGCTCAGAATAAAGGTAAGGCCAGCAGCTTTGGAAGGAGGCAGGGAAGGATGAGGCTGGGGTCAAGACCAGGAGGCTATCCACCTGATAAAGAAGCACAGATATAAAAAGCCTCAGAGATACTTTGTTGTCCTTTGGGATTGGGGTCATCATGGGTCTTAAAAAAAATCACATAACAAAGCAGGCTCAGGACCCATGGCAGGGATCTCTGGAACATAACACCACCCTCATTAGGTGTGTCCTCCTGTCCCTACAATTGCAGTACAGAATCCAGCCTCACCCAAGTCACCTACTGATAGAAAGTGAGGACTCCTTCTCGTGTGTCTTATAAAATGTGGCCTTGCAGGACACATCCAGCCCCTACTACTACCTGCTACTCAGGCAAATGAGGGTCTTCGCTAGCATGTGGCATAAAGATTCAACAGCCATAGCCAGCCTAAGAGAGGCCCATAAGACAGGCTCTGCTCAGGAGGGGGCAGGCTTCTCTCCTAGTTGTGTGCATGGTGGCACACATTTTCCCTGAGTGGGAATGAAGAGGAGGCAAAACACATTGCATGACAGGGTAGGCCAGGTCATTCTGGTTTGGGCAGACTCACTGAGTACTACCCAGGTGAGACTTGGGTCCAGCTTTAAGGTGAGGTTGGGTGACCGACATCTTTAAAGGCTGTTCTGTCCTAAACCAATTGGGACACATCCTCTAGCTCACTGGTTTCAGTTTGGCACTGGACATGGAGATGTGTCTTAGTTTGATCTCTGCTTTTGTAATAAAACCCTATGACCAAAAGCAACTTGGGGAGGAAAGGGCTTGTTGGCTTAATGTCCTAATCACAGTCTATCATCGAGGGAGTCAGAACCAGGAACAAGCAGAAACTTGGAGGCCGGAACTGTAGCACAGACCATGGAGGAAGGTGGTTACTGGCTTGCTCCCCATGGGCTTGTTCAGCTAAATGTTTTATATACTCCAGGACCACCTATCCAGGGGTGGAACCGCATACAAGGGATTGGGAACCATGCTGTCTAGCAGCATCATTCTTTATGACACTTTGGAGTGGGCCCAAGATATGGTTGAGTGTGAACATGATCATAAAACACCCTAGGACAGTCATTATGTGTGCTGGGCTAGTGATATACAAGTCTGCCTCTGCAGACTTAGAGCTAGATGGATGGATGCAGTCAGTGAACTGATGAAGTGCCACTGGAGGTTGCGGGAGCTCCAAAAGAGTGCTTGCTCTGCAAAAATGAAGGCCTATGTTTCATCCCAGCACCCACATTTAAAAAAAAAATAGGAATGGCAATATGCTGCAATCCCAGCACTGGGCAGACAGAGAAAGGAGGCTCCCCAATGTTCACTAGCCAGGCACAGCGGTCTAAGTAGTGAACTAACCCAAGGTCCTGGTGAGAGATGCTGTCTCTAAAAATAAAGTAGAGAATTCAGGCTTGGTACTGTAAACCTGATCAGGAGCCTATGTCTGGGGAGGTCATAGGCCCTGTGAGAACCTGCTACTGCTGCTTTGTGGCATCAAGCTGCCTTCTAAACAGTTGTGTTTATAGCCTAGATTAGTGCCGCTCCCAGTCTGCCTCAGGGAAGCTCTTCTTTGTAGAAAGCCACCATTAAAGTAGAGAGAGACTCAGTATTGGTTGAAGAAAAAGTGATTGGTGGATGCTGAGCCATAAACAGGACATTGATTCGAGTAGAGGAGAGAGTAGAAACAACATGAGAGCCATGGGATGGGGAGGGGTACTAAGAAAATGTCTTCCAGCATGTCGTAGCTGCCGCACCCATAGGCTCATGGTAGCACTGGTGATGTCAGAGTTACAGAAGACTGGGTCCATCAACATTCAAGCATGAATGGGGAAGTGTTCTTAATGCTCCACCCCTCCCTGAGTAGCTAAAGACAGTCTGTTAATGGTTGCTGTACCCATGCTGGGTGTGTGCGTACGTGCGTGCGTGCGTGCATGCATGCGTACATGTATGTGTGTGTGTAATATTTCTTGGCGGTGTAGTCATTGGCAAGTTGATTCCACTCAAGTAAATACCCACCCCACCCCACCCCCACCAGGCGCACACACTCCCATCAATACAGAGGACAGTGCAAGCAACACTAATTTAATGTGGTTGGGTACACACACACACACACAGATAAAAAGTAGAACTAGAAAGATGGTTCACCTGGTAAGAGCACTTATCACTGAGCCCAATGACCTGAAGTCAGTCCCAGGGACCCCCGTGTTGGAAGGAGACGACTCCTCTAAGTTTTCCTTTGATATCTGTGCATGTGCTGTAGCATGTGCACCCCCCCCCACAAAATTTATATTAAAATTCTAATTCATTTTTAAATTTAATTAAAAATTTTAATTTATTAATAATTATATATTATCAGCTAGTATTAACATTAATAATTGATGTTAATGATTAGATTAAAGTTTGTATTTAAAAGACGTGAAAGTCGGAAGGGAACTTAGTGAAGGAAAGTAGAGATTTGGCAGGAAGGGAAGGACATGAGAGGAAAATGGGAAACGTTCTATCAATGTGTGTGTGTGAGTGTGTGTGTGTTTGAAATTGAAGAATAATAAATACAATTTTAAAAAATAATAAAGTAGAGAGCAACCAAAGAATACACCCAATATCAACCTCTGGTCTCCACAATCAAATGTGCCTGTACATTCACACACACACACAGAGATACACACACACACACACACACACACACAGATACACATACACACTCATACACAGAGATACACACACACACACACACAGAGATACACACACACACACACACAGATACACATACACACTCATACACAGATACACATACACACTCATACACAGAGATACACACACACACTCACACAGAGATACACGCACACACACACAGAGATACACACACACACACACACAGATACACATACACACTCATACACAGAGATACACACACACACTCACACAGAGATACACGCACACACACACAGAGATACACACACACAGAGATACACACACACAGAGAGATACACACACACAGAGATACACACACACAGAGATACACACACACACTCACACAGAGATACACACACACACACACAGAGATACACGCACACAGAGATACACACACACACTCACACACAGAGACACACACTCACACACAGAGATACACACACACACAGAGATACACACACACAGAGATACACACACACACACTCACACACAGAGATACACACACTCACACACAGAGATACACACACACACACACATATGAGACTGTGGGGACACAGGGGGATATGAGGAAGGTACTTGAGGAATTTGGTGCAAGCTGGAGACTGAGTCAGCAAAGAGCCACATGGAAGCCATTTCTGAGAGGAGCTAAGAGGGGCGGGAATCACCTGGGAGGGAAAGCAGTGTGCATGACAAGGTCATGCTATCCAGAGAGTGCAGGGGCAGACCCTGTTGTGTAGGGACAGGAATGACCAGGGACACTGTGTCTGGAAGCCGTGGCTGCTAGCCATTTGGCACGACTGGATTTCTCTTTAAAAGTTTTGCTCTTGACTGTGAGGTGACATTAGGGCACTTGGGAAATGAGTAGTGAGTGGTGAGTGTGGTCTGGACAGAAGGGCTTGTACCTGCACCCAGGGCTCTTTACTATACTGCCACCATACTGTCATTGGCTTGTCCAGTGACGGCAATGTCCAAGGAGAGATACAGACAATACTTGGAAGGTGGAATTGCCAAGACTCACTAAGGCAACACATGGAGAATGCACCAGCTTCTTTCGTGAGCAGCAAGACAGAGTGCGGGCTGGGTAGGCTTTGGGAGAAAACACCGAGTTCACCAGAACTGTTAATTTTTGGTATAGATTTGCCCCAGGATGCCATTGGTTCTCCGCTGAAGACTTCTGTTGGTCTTGTCTTTCCTTCCAGCCCTTCCTGGAGCCCCACATTCAGCCATTTCCAGACGACAAAGTTTTCAGAGTATAGGCTGTTCACAGTCTCAGCATCCTGCAGCACTGTTTCATCTGCCTGGGATGCCTTTCCCTATTATGCTGCTGAAACACTCCATCTTTCAAGACTGAGCTTGGGCACCTTCTCAAGAAAGCATGCCCTATCAGGGAGCACATTGGGAGCCCTTTTGGACTTTTATCACAGAGCAGCAGCAGTTAGCTCCCTTATCCTGCCTATGGTAGGCATATGCCAGCTGTTAGCACTATGCTGGCTCCCTCAGGCTGACCAAGCCAGGGCTCTAGCCCTCATGGCCACCTCTGAATGGGGCAGGGGTCCCTCCTGGATGGTCTGTCCTGCTCCATGAATACACCCCCTGCCCGTACCACTGAAACCAAGCATGCTTGAACACATTTTGTCCTTTTACAAGTTACAGTGTGAAACCATTTATTTTCCTAGATGTCCCAGGAATCAGATGTAACATGACACCTCGTGAGTGAGGAGGTGGGGGTTTTCAGTTGCGCAGGTCCAGGCTGCTAAGTGGTAAGAAGCAGATAAAGTACCAAAAGTTTCCTTCCAGGAAGGCTGGTAAGAAACCCTGGCATGAAACAAGGCTCAACATGTCCTGGGATGTGAGAAAATCAGAAGGACAGCCCAGAGGAGGGGATAGCTAGAGTCACCCAGGACCAGTGTCCACACATCCTATGGCAGGCATGATCTTTTTCATCTATCACCAGGGCCCCAGTTAGCTCCCACCCAGGTTGGAAGAAGTGTTCCTCACCTCTGCAGCAGAACTCATTTCCTGTGTCGGGGCTGTGTATGATAGCACGGCTTTTGAGCATACATGTTTTGTGCTGTGGGGGCTACAGTGAGTGTCTTTACCAAGAAGACTGGTCAAGTTCCTGTGAGACCAGGCCACAGTGGAGGAAACCTTTATTCCAGGGCTTTGGCCATCAGGGGGCTCTCTTTTCTTTAAGACTTCTCTTTAAGACTCTTTAAAGATTTATGAAAATGACGGTGAGGAAAAAGACGTTACACTTCACATGTATTTACAAACGGCACTACTGAGCGAGTCTGTCTTTGAGGCGGTCTGTGTGACACGTACGTGGAAGCAGGGACAGAGGGAAACAGATGGGCTCCTGTCTCTGAGGAACACTAAGGACTGGAAGCTCAGAGGCCTGCACAGTGGGGGTGTAAGGCGGAGGCGCTCCTCTTCTGAGGGACCGTAAAACTAAACTCTGCATATATGTCTTCTTATGTGTAAGGAAGCAATACTTTTTAATAAAATAAAAACTTCTGTGTAACTTGAAAGATATCCTTTAGGCAACTAAGGGGCTGATTTGGAAGGAGCACAGTACACGGAGCACTAGTGGGGGGCACCCTGTCAGGTCAACATTCATTCCCCCAGAAAAAATCCATCACAATAACTGCAAAAAATCACAGTCCCCCTGCCTCTCAGACATCTGTCTGGCTCCCCTGCCTCAGCCTGCCTGCATACTGCTCATGCTCTGAGGAGCCTCACACTTACCACCCCTGCTGTGTCAGGGTCTGCCTTTCACCCACCTCCCAGAAGATTGTTGTGTGCCCAACTGCGTAGCACAGGTATGGGCACACCAGGTGCACTGGGAAGGTGCTGGGCTGGCTGAATGCTCTGGCCCATCTCCTACAATACCTGGCTGCAGCACTGCCCTGGTGCCAAGTTGTGGTGGGAAGGAGCGGTTCAAGCTGGCACCTGGCCCTAAACTACGGGCAGGAACATCCTTGCTACACAAGGGACCATGCCTGCTGGGCTCTCCTTGGGGCCTGGCCCCACCCTGCCTCCCACTGGCACCCCGCCACACAGAGAAGCAGAGCAGGGTGCAGGAGGGGACTTGGGGGGCAGTGGGGTCCCTCAGCTCTGCCCCCCGACAGGGTCCTGGAAAGACACTGGCAGCTGTCAGAACAGCAGGGCTTTCTTTTTGAGATCATTCCTCTTCCACAGGGCCAGGCGGTCAAATTCCTCGATGCTCATCCCAAACACTTCTTGGAACTCCTCAGGTGACAGGTGTCTCTTCAGACAAGAGAAAACAGAGACAGTCAGTGGTGTCTGAAATAGGGCCCGAGAAGCTGCCTATGCTCTGAGAAACACTGGCTCCTCACCTGGACCCCGGTTTACAGGTGTACCATTTCAGACAGAAAAGGAGCCTGAACGTCTAGAGTCTCAACCTGCAGTCACCTTGGATTCCAGAAATAAGAGACTCACAGACACATTCCCCATGATCTTCTTCTCCCCCCCCCAACATTACCTCACAGGAAACTTATTGTCCCTCAAGCGATAAGGATTTCTGACCACCTGGCAGAACCAGAAGTGACACGGTAACCAACCAGAACTGAGTAACTCTGTACCCCTCTTATCCTGCCTCCATTCTCTCTGCAGTTAAAGATCACGCCAGCGCCTGGGATGGCCAGAACGTTTTCCATCTTCTCAAGGCAGTGACAAAATGACCTTTGTCTCAGTCTACTGAACAGTTGTACTAGGTCCAATAGCCAAGCCTGCTCTGCCATGACTTCAGGCTCTGGAGCTTTTGCCCTAGAAATCTGCCTATAGCTTTGCAGCAACATGCCTTCCAGAACAGTTCTCTGTGAGTCTTCTCTGAGGCTGGGCTGCTGCTGAGGTTGAGTGACCTGGTTGGCGTGTCCAGGGACTCAGGCTAGAGGGCAGTGTTAGTGGGGACACACAGGGTCTGGCTTGGAACTACCACCCTTGACTCCGGACTCCCACTGACAAAGCTTCGCTGTGGCCAAGTTCAGCTGCCCTGGGACAGGACACCTGTCTGCTGGGAGCCTTCTGTAGAATCCTTTCGGCTGCCTCATTTCCCACTTTCTTTAATTGTGACAGTGACTGCCCAGATGGGTATGCGATTCCCATCTCCCAGCTGAGAAAATCAAAAAGTGTAGTGTGCTGGCTAGTCAGTCTTTTGTCAACTTGATACAAGCTAGAACCATCTGACAGGGAGGCACCTCAATTGAGAAAATGCCCCATAATGTCAGACAGTAGACTGATGGAGGAGGGCCCAGCCTGTTGTGGGTGGTTCCATCCCTGGGCTGGTGGTCCTCGATTCTATAAGAAAGCAGTCTGAGCAAGCCATATTGAACAATCCAGTAGGCAGCCCCCTCCATGGCCTCTGTAGATCCTGCCTCCAGGTACCTGCAACTGTTTGAGTTCCTGTCCTGACTTCCTTTGATGATGAACAGTGTTGTGGAAGTGTGAGCCAAGTTAACTGTTTCCTCCCCATGTGGCTTTTGGTTATGATGTTTCATCACAGCAACAAAAGCTGTAACTAAGTGTGGGTTAGGGTGGCCATGCAGCAAAGAAGCCAAGCAGGACCTGAGCCATGACACACACACACACACACACACACACACACACACACACACACACACACACACACACCCCACAACCTTGGCTCTGACATGTGATCCCAAGCCAGTCATTCTGAGTCACTAAGCCCACCTCCTGAGTTGGGGTGCTCAAAGGTATGGACACTAACACCTATGTGTGCCTGAATGATTGAGCTGGCTTATGAGAGTCTGAACATCTGTACTCTGGCCCCTCTGAAACTTTTGGGAATGGACGGATGGGAACAGTGCCGATCAGCATTTAGTACTGGGCCCAGCTGTGAATATCTGTATGGGTTCTGGCCTTGTTCATGGTGGTCTGGGATAGTAAGAACAATCCTGATAGATCGCCATACTATCCACATTATAATGTAATCTGCCCCTTGAGCGTGCCTGGCCTGTTACTCGCACAGCTGCCTCACACACAGGCTCTGAGCTGCACATATGTAATGCTAAGCATTTGGGAAGTGCCAAGAAGGTAAGGAGTTCAATGTCATCCTCTCATTCAAGGCCAGTCTGGGTTGAGAGACTGTTTCACTACCCGCATTCCCTTCCGAGAAAATAGAGGAAAAGAAAAGAATTCTTGTTCCTTGAGGTGCACTCAAAGTGACCTCGGGTCCTCTACCAGGCCCCTCCTTTTGCCTCAGCTCACCAGGGGGCTAGAGAATAGGATGGGGTGGCAGGGAGGCAAGAAGAGGGTAGGCCTGACTACGACAACCTCCTGCCAGCCTCTTTCCCAAGCAGAGCCTCTTGACTACTGTGTGGGAAAGAGGCAGGCGGGTCCTCAACAAGGTGATAGTGTAAGGGGATAACTATTCTTCTGCCTGAAGTAGACACCCAGAACAGAGATGAGAACTCCCAGGGGTCCCCAAGTACCCACCTTTGTTGCATTCTTCCCAAGGGCCAAACGCAGAAACATGCCAACTTTTAGACAGTGGGAAAACAAGGTGGATGCATTGCAGCCTCATTTAACCCAGGATGACATGAAATCCTAGGCCTCAAAAGCACCAGGCCAAGTGCAAAGATCCTTTCTGGGTGGTGAGAATATTCTGATGATGGTTGTGAAATTGGAAAAGTGCAGGTGCATGAGTCAATCACTTCAAAATGTTTTTTAAAAAGTACATTTTGCCACAATTTTAAAGAATTCCTGGCAAAGAGAGTACAGCTTCCACAACTGTAAAGAAAAGATACTAAACTTAAGGTTGTTGTAATGAGCAAGAGAAAAAAAAATGGATGAGAGCTGGGTGTCAGGGCACACGGGGAATCTCAGCATTCGGTAAACCAAGGCCAAAGGATGAGAAGTTTGAAGCCAGCCTTGGCTACAGGAGATCTTGTCTCAGAAGGGTCTAGAGAATGTGGTACTCTCTGAAAAGCATATATACAAATCTTGTCACTGAATCTGTGTTGTGTGCTCTGAGTTCTGGAGGCCCTGTTGTGGGTGATCTGGAAGATGGGCCTGGAGTCACACATGCATGTACATAGCCATGTTCACAGAATCCATCAAGCCTCTCCTAGGGGAAGGCCTCGGCCTGTGGAGGAAAATCATCTCGGGCTAGAAATGAACCATCTACATGGTGAGATGGGTGACCTGGTTTGCTGAGAACTCCACTCCTAGACCACCATGATTTAGAAGACACTGTGTTGTCTCACCATAGCCCTTTGGGGCTTGCTTCTATGCTTCCATCTTACTGTAGGATGCTCTCAGAGAGGTCAAGGGGACAATAAGAGGAAAGGGCACCTAGTGAGGTGGGATGAGACCAGTTTAACAAGATCACCAGAGATGGAAGTGTTAGGGAAGTGGCTGGAGATATGGTCCCTGGTTTTGTTGGTTGTTGCTTGAGACAAGGCCTCACTATGCAATCAAGGCAGGCCTTGAACTTTCTATGTAGTCTAAGCTGACTTCAAACTCTGATTATATTCTGTGTGAATGCTCCCTGCACAAACCAGGAGATCCAGATGCAAGTGAGACCGTGGAAGGGACACACATGTTGTGGCTGATAATGTAAAGGTGCATGGATTGAAATGGTGGGGGTACCAGGACAGCTGGGCAGGGAAAGATCTGAGGCCCTAGCCCTACCACACCCCAGCTCCTAATGGATATGCTCATCATGGTGGGAGATAGGACTTAGCTGTCCAAGTTCTGTTGAATTCCAAAGTGTGGGCAAGGGTCAGAGGAGTCAGTGTCTGGCAGAGGATATGTTAGTGTCTCCTGGTAGAAAGGGCCTCTGGCTCTCTAGGTGCCCTCTTCAGCAGGAATAACTATGGGGTGTAGCTGACTATGGGGCTCACATGGCTGTTTTAGCTCAGCTGTTCCCTGGCCCCTGTCTCCTCAGGTGCTTGCCAATGCCAAAGGCTCCAAGCTTCTTCCATAGCTACAGGAAGGGAGACCAGCATGGCTTCTTTCCAGGGGGCAGGCCAGTCTCACTCATGGGGACACTGCTGCATGGTGGGAAGTCCTAGGGCCTTCAGCACCTTTCTCTCTGTGTCACCAGCAATATCTCCAAATTCTATAGGCTCTGACTCAAATGTCACCTCTTCCAAAGGCGAAGCTTCCTGAATTGTGATATCAAAGAGGGCCCGGAGACCACAGCAAGTCCCATGCACCAGAGTTCAGTTTACCTACAGGTCTCTGCTCATGGTTCTCTCCCTTCCTTCCTCAGGGAACACACACGCAACTGTTGTCCTAAACACCCCTTCTGCCACCTGCCTTTGCCCACTGCAGCTCCACAGTGAGCTTCCTGACAGGTGACATTTACCAGACCCCTCCCCAGCTCTATCTGTCCTGCCACACAGTACTCAAGTATTTCTTCTCCACCTGAATCAAGAAGGGCCTGGGGGGCTCTGAACCTCCTCATGGTCACCCTTGGTCATCAGAGTCCAGGATACTCAGTCCTCATTATACTGAATGAACAAGTTTGAACAAAGAAAAAAACACTCGAACTTAGGGACCCTCACTTTCCAGGTGCAGTCGCCCTGGGCTTACTGCCAGCAAGCACACACACGCACACGCACACACACACACACCAACTACATGTAGTGGGATTATGTTACATAGTAAATAATTGTCCCACCTACAACACTGATTGGCTGAAGGCAGACAGCAGGAAGTGTGGGCAGAGATACCAGAATGGGAAAACTCTGGGAACAGGAAGATGATGAACAGAGATGCCATAGAGATGCCAGAGAAGCTAGAAGATGCAGAGGACAACTATGCTGCTCTGAGAAAAGGTACCAAGCCACATGGCTGAACAGGAATCATAGGTTAGTTTAAGGGTAAAGAGTTAGCAAGCAAGTTATATGCCTGGGCCCAAGGTCAACCAGTGTAAAATTACTGTAAGCTTCTGTGTGTTTCTGCGGACTGTGGGTCTTCGTTCTGCACCTTGAGGCTAGGCTGGAAGATCTGGCCAGAAACCTCATACAACATACACATACAGAGCCTCAGGGAGTGTGAGGACCAGCATGGAAAACCCAGGCCCTCTGCAGCAGCCTCTTCCCAGTCAGCAGGCCCTGATGCCTCCCAGGAAGAGCTCAGAGACCCAACGCAGGAGCCACCAAACACTGAGGGACACATCTGCCTGACCACATAGCATCAGCTGCTGACAGGATGCCCTCCAGCACTTCACTAGCCTTTCTTCATATCTACATTGGATATACCAATTCTTCCAAGCCCTAAAGGCTAGGGGTTTAGTCAAACATCAGTTATATGCTACTGCAAAGGTGTTTTGTGGGCATGGCTATCATTGATTACTGTCTATGAGAAAATTATTGCACTATAAAATGTGGGTGAGCCTCAGCCAAGGGGTTTAAGATGGTAAAAATGGGGAAAAGGAGGAGGCCTGTCTCAGAGTTCAGCCTCTTGAAGCACCACATTTCAAAATACCAGCCCTAGGATTTGTGAAGCTCTCCTCTGAGCGTATGTCTTGGCATGTGCTCCACACCTGCCTATGTGTGTTTGTATATGTCTGTGTGTTTGTGCGCATGTGTATGAATGTGTACTTCTAAGGTCTGCATGCCAGTCTTCATAGTTGTGAGGAAATACAGTGAGAAAAGCAATTTAAAGAGAGGTTCATGTGGCAATTCATCTACATATTCTAATTGATCTCGAAGGCAGGTTAGCAGAGGGTTCTGAGCGCTGAATCCCAGATCTGCCTATTAGGAACCATGGCCCTGGAAGCCATCTGGATGCCTCGTGGTGTTGTAAAGAAGTGTTAAAATACATCATGTTCTTGGAATGGAGCCGACCACACAGAAGCACTGTCTGCAGTTCATGGCCGTGTTCATGCTGTCTGTCTGCCACACAGGGCACTATGAAAGCACTTTTCTCCCACAGCTGACTGCCCTGCCCTGCATCAATGTACATAGTAATGCTACTTCTTCCTGTTTTCAGCAGTGATCATTGTGGACCATGTCTATGGCTCTTCTCCATGGCAAGCTTGGTACATGCAGGGCTATCACTCAGTTTGGAGGTTGGGGTGCACACAGGTGTCCATCTGCTGCTTAACACTGTAGATGCTCAATTAAGTATTTCTGAACCTCCATTTAAATGCTTGCAGCTGACCAGAGAATAGGAACATCCCTTGTCACCTGACAGGTGAGAAATCAGGCCCAGAATAGTGAGGTCCACAGCTTCACTTGTCCACAGCCACACAGTTAGACATCACAGAGACTAGATTCACATCAGCTTACATGGATTCCAAGTGCTCAGCCCCTCCCATGAGACCGTTGGGGATGACAGAACAACGTATTGGAAGCAAAACAATTCCACTTTTGAAGAACAGGGCAGGGCATGCAAGGAATAGCTCAGATTAGAACATGTCATTCCATCTGGGGCCAACAGCGATCCCATCCATTGGACTGGGAACTCTGGACCCAGAAGGTCTTTGGAATTTAAGCATTTATAACATAATATGAGCTGGGTATCTGAAAAGGAGGCCTTTGGTGTACTATGGCCAAAGACTGAGATTTAGATCCTTCCAGGATAAAGAGCTCCACGTATGAGGATGAGGACCTGGCTTTTGCTCCATGTATGGATGTCGTGTGATGCATCTGACTCCCTGAAGAGTCAAAAAGGACCTTCACAACTGGAACACAACCCGAACACCGGCCTTCATCACCCACTGTTCAGAACTGGGCACCTATGTGGCATCTTTAACTGCTGTAAGGCTGTACCCAAATGCCATCACCATTGGCCTCAGTGCATCCTGTTCCTCTGGGAGACGACCACATCCCATCTCACCCCGGAGGGCCACAGTCAAGTCAGGAATCCCCAACCCACAGCACATTCTTCATGTTTAAGGTCTGTGATCTTGACTTTCTAGACACTGCCTGAATTCATCTATAGCTCACCCACAGTCATGCTACCCCTATCCAAGTACCATCTTGCTTCCTAGATAACTCACACCACTCCTAAACACTCCCTCTGTATTCACTGCCAGCCTAAACTCCACAATACAGCCACGGGGCATGTTGTAAACTGCAAGTCAATTTACTGTCACTAGGCTAACAGCCAAATTGCTTAGGACAGCTCAGGGCCCTGTGAGGCCTGGCCTATCCTTCCCTCTAGCTGCTCAGGCCTAATCTTATAGGTTCACTTCTTCAAAATGCCCAGGTTCCTGCTCCCTGGCCTTTGCACGTGCAGTTTTCTAACAAAACCCTCAAACACTCAGGTACACACATACACGTATGCATACTTCACCATTATAATCTACTCATTTGAAACAGAGAGGCCCAGGTTCCTGACCTTTCAAGCGCTAATGCTGGTGAGTGGTTATGCATACTCATTTGAATAATCAGCTAATGGACACCTCTGTACCAGGGCAGAGCTCATTTCTGTTTTTGCTCAAAGACTTCCCTGAAGTCCCAGTCAGCACCTATGTCTATGAGTGATTGGGAGCTTAGCCAACAACGATGTCACTGAATTTTAATAATAATTCTCAGCAGTCAGGGGCAAATCCTGCAGAGCTGCAGAGGACACCATTGACTGCCCACCACATTCACAACCTTTTCCTGCACATGGCTAACTTCACTTCCCAGCCTGCCTTGCAGCTAGTGATGCCATGTGACAACCTCAGCCAATGAGCTTGTGAGTAACAATGCTGTCCTTAGGATTCTTTAGGAAGTGAGCCTTCCTGTGGCTACTTGACTAGGTTGGAGCATAATGCTATGAACTGGTACAGAAATGGTCTGTATCAAGTCTCAGGGGAAAGTAGGTATTGAATTGAGTATACAGTGAGCCTTCCTTATCCAAAAGACCCTTACCCATAGTCATACAAGAGAGATTTGTGGAAGCTTGTACACCCTGAAGAGACGGCACTGGGAATTCCCAGAAGGCTTTTCCACTTCACATTTCTCTTTGTGGCTTTCTGGATCTCTATAATTTATAATGTGGTTTCACTGCAAAACTAAAGCTCTCTCCTGCGACACAAACATGAGGTGGGAGGGAGGAGGTCTAGTCTTACAAAAAAGCCTCACTACATCCCTTTCAGGGCCACACCACTGTCCTCAAGCTGACAAGGAAGAAAGAGCAGATGTGCCCCACTTGGGTAACTGTTCTGATTCCTGGGGCTGGCTGAGCCTGATGCATAGCTGAGACTCACACTTGGGTGTGTTTACCTGAATATGAAAAGTTTAATCCTCTCCCCAGGCTAGAGCTGGCTTTAGCAGGCACACTCACAAGCAAAGCAGAAGTCATTTGAGACACACCCCAGCCCTAAAGGGAAGCAGGGAGCCCCAGCAGGCTCTTGGGGTACTGCTGGAGCTACTGCTGATGTCATCTGAGCTCTGAGCATCATCTAAAAGTGAAGCATTTAGTCCAAGCATCCTCAGTAACCCACAAGGGCACACTTTGAAAGAATCAAGACATAGCAAATAGAATCCCTCTAGGCCTATCCTGACTCATGAGCTATCAATGGGCAGCAGCACCTCCTTTATACAGTAGAAGTGCTCTTGGTCACGGCCCCACCACCAACAAGCCCAGCTTCAGCCAGAGGCCAAGACACCCCACTGTGGGCCATGGATGCCCATGGCACACTTGACACTCAGTCAAGGACTCCTGTGGGCCCAGTCTCCAAGACTATAGGAAGAGACCAATTCCTTAGTGGCCTCCAATTTCTCTTTACCCTGCCAGTCTCGTACAGCCTCCTAGCCAACCCAGCTGCTGGCCCTTCCTGTGAGTGATACACACATCAAAATACACACACACACACACACACACACACACACACACACACACACACACACACACAAAATGCTCCAGTGGTCTTTTTTCGTTTGCAGTGAGCTCCAAGAATACTGCTAATCAGAGCTCTGGCTCCATGGATCCTTGGCTGGAATGATGGGTACGCACCATGTGGACTGGCTGCTCTGACTGGCTACTTATTGGAGATCTTGCTGTGCTTTGCTATGCTGTACTGTCCCCTCCCTGACTCTCCCTGCAGTGGACACTTGCCACCTGCCTGTTGCCCAGCAGCTTCTTTCCATCTCAGATGGCAGGTCTCAGTTTCTTCCAGGAATGACCTGGGACTCTCCAGCTCAGGTGACACCTGCAGCCCCCTTAACTCCAGCTGGTTGCTTGGGTCATTATATACCCTGGGTAGAACTGCTTGGTTGGTTTAGGGGTGGGGTAATGGCCACTCAGAGGCTCAGCGTGGGTTGTGTGAGAACAGATAACAGCACTAACTCCCTCTTCCAGACCTCGAGCTCTGGAAAGAACAGGTCTCCTGGAGCTAGTGTAGAGGAAGCACAGCCACTGTGTATGGAAATACTGCTTAGTTTTGGATCCAGCCATAGCCAAAGGGGCCCTTCGACTATTGGTTTCCAGTGTAAGTTACTATGAGTCAAGTACCCATTGACTAAGGGGGTGCCACCTCCCTATGCAGCACCCACAGTTACCACATCTTTTCCTGCTGACACCTCCCTGTGCAGAGGGACTACTGTTGACCAGGCCCTAGCGAAGGGGTTTCAAATGACCTCTGACTGCACACTGACTGTCTTAAGCAGTCCTGGCCTTTCATCCTAAGTAGAAAATAAGGCTCAGGGCAATGAGGCCAGCTGAGAAAGGGCAGTACTCTGTTACGATGCCATCCCTTCCGGGGTCACATCCCACATCTGACTAGATGCACTCACACTGCACTGTTTTGTTGCCTGTGAAAGTCCTGATTGGCTTCGGGCAAGCCTGAGCACGGTCTCTGTAGCACAGACAAGATGTTCACACTCTGTGCCCAAGCAAAGTCTCTGCCAGGCCCATCTGCCCTACATACATTAGAGGGCACCTCTTTATGAATCTGTCTACTGAATTTCTGTTCTGCCAATGCCCCAAAGCCCAGCCCTGCTGGGTGCCCTTGGCTATGTCTGTTTCTTTTCCTGTTCCTGGCCACACACGAAGCCACTGCCCCCAGGAGAAGATTGGACAGGGTCTAGTACTTGCCCAAAACACAGGTGGGAAGTAGCCTCTGCCTTCGGGAGCCTGGAGATGCCCCCCCCCCCCCGCAAGAGGCATGGAAAGTCAGTGTCTATGTGTGAAGCTCAAGAGGGGAATCCCCCCCATGGATGTTGCTGACTCCTAGTGGTTTGGAAGGACAATGAGGCATGAACAGGGCACTTTAGCCTTCCCATAGAGTGCTTAGCAGAGTCTGTCCTTCGGGCCAGAGTGCACCATCTCACACTGCTTGGCTGCAGCTGCATGGACCTTCCGGACACACACTTGTCTTCCTCAGATGATTTCCCTGATCTAGATCAGCAGAGAAGCTTAGAAGTTTTCTCCTTTAAGCTCGCCATTCTTTTCACAGCAGCACTTGGGATGGGACTACCATGGGCTCCTCAGTGCACTATGCTACCCAACCTTCCCTACCCCAGGGTTCCTCTGCAAAGCCACCATAGTTGAGCCTGTGGCCATGTTCCTTTGCCTTTGAAGATTCCTGTGTCCTTGATTCTGAGCCCTGTGCTATCACCACAGTGACACCACCTCCTGGTGCATGCGTGTGTGTGTGTGTGTGTGTGTGTGTGTGTGTGTGTGTGTGTGTGTGTGTGTGTGGTGGGGGGACACCTGGTCTTGTGGCTGAGGTCCGTAGAGTCTCAGCAGATACCTCCCTACCTTGCCTTACCTCCAGCCGCGTCCGGTCCACATCTTTGGGCAGTTTCACACGGATTCGGTTTGTTACAATGAGGGAATCATATGGGTATATCTGCAGGAAAGACACCCAGGGTTATCTGAGAGGCAACTACCCCTGGCCTAACAAAAAAGGCAAAGCAGGATACATACTTGTGTAGGCTGTGGACACACACATTTCATAGAGAAAATGCAACAGAAAGGAACTTTTAACCTGGGCAGGTGCAGCGCCATGGGAGATGTCGGTTAGTGCAGGAGACCCCTTACCTTGTACTCTGTAAGAGAAGAGCAGAGATCACAGGGCTGGTTTAGAAGAAGAAAAAAAAAAAGAAAGAAAGAATACATACCCAGGATGGGAGCAATGCTCTTCCTGGGAAGCCCCACCCCCTATCAGCTAGTCCATGCTTGGTCTCTGGTCTCCTTCATGAGCCTCTGGTCTTGGATGTGCAGGGTGGTACCAAGGGTCTCCCACGGAATACTGAGAGCAGGAGGCATGGCCAGGAGGCTGGAGGCCACACTGGAAGCTGGGTAGTGGCACTGTGCTCCTAGGCTGAGAGAGTCTTTCCTGGTGTTCTGGGCTACTCTGAGAAACACACTCATGCCAGTTTACCCAGATGTGCAGTGGGTTCTCCAGGGAAAACTTTCTGAGGGGTGTTGTGGAGTCTGACACCAATATGTGCCTTGTCATTCCAATCCTCTATTGTCTGCCCCTTTTGTATAGTCAAGATCTCACCGAGCCTCACTCAAGGCTAACTGTGAACTTACTATATAGCTGAAGGTGACCTTGAACTCCTGATTACCTTGCCTTCCCACTCCACATGCTGGGATTACGGTATGCATTATCACACGTGGTTTGCGTGCTGCTGGGAATAAAACCCAGAGTTTTACGAATTGGAGGTGAGCACACTAGCACCCAAGCCACACCCCAGCCCTTCTTCATCATGCTTCGCTTTCTATTGTAAACTGTCAAACACTGTACACTCCTTCTGACAAGTTTACCTTTGAAATTTAAGGTATTATCGTAACCAAAGCATTGCAGAGAGCAGAGGCTCCATCCACACAGGAAGGGCCACTAGAATCCTGGCCTCAAATCATTCTGGAAGGAAGATGCCTGTCCCCTGAAATATCAGCTCTGAGGCTAGAGAATGGAAGCAAGCTCTGATGCCCTGGCACTGCCATCTATATGTGAACTGGTGTGCAAATCAGGATTCCCCCAGCATTCTAAAGGATAGCAAGGAGGTGAGTGCATGGCTCTGCTCAGAATTGGGAAAGTAGCCATTAGTGGATTACCTGCCATATGACCGGGTTTCCACTCATATGCCTGGGCAGCAGACACATAGTGAGTGAGGACCGGAAATGGGGTTTGACCTACACTGTTCGGCTCAGACCCTGAAAACTGTTTGCTTGTGACTCTGTGTCCCTGCTCCAAGAGCTTTGCAGCACCTAAAAGGCCATGATAGGCCCCTGCAAGCACAGAATGAGAGAGCTGAGGGGTTAGCAGGCATCCCCGGGGACCCTTCATCCAAGTGCAGAGCCTTCTGCCAGCAGGTCCCGGAGGAATGGTCTCAGAATGAGACTGGTAGGCATGTGCTAGTGATTCTAGCCTAGCTAGAGACCCACAGGGGTCCCCACTGTGTGTACCTCGCATGCCCCAGCTGGCATCCAGGTCTGTTCCACAAGGGGCCAGGTTGGCATTCTGGAAGAGAGAAAGAGAGAGAGGCCGGCAAGAGGCAGGTTGCACGGGGCAGGCGGTAGGGGGCTGGGAGACAGCCCCCAGTGCTTCTGGGGTCCTCACACAGCTGGAGGAGGAGGGCGTTTGACAGGTTTAAGTGACAGACATGTGACAAAGCTGGGCTTTGGAAGATGAGTGCCCAGGATACTTGTCTTGTGGGCATGGTTTTCATTCCTGCTTCAGAAGCCTTTGAACTCTGCCTATCTGACCAACTCTACCCTACCTTTAAAATGAGCTCTGGTGCCTGGGTCCTGCTCTATAGACGGTATAGCCTATAAGGCAGTTTAGCGTCTATTCCTACATTCATACTACCATGAGTATAGCCTGTGGTGTTTCTGTTCCTCCTTGTTAAAAGTTACAGTCTGCTGTCCCCATGCTCTAAGTAGACCCAAGAGTCACCCAGTCCCACTGTGCCTACGAGACAGCAAAGGGGCACTCACTGGCCACTGCTTTCTTGGGGCTATGCATCATCCCCACTCCATTCCCAGAATCTCCAGTTCCCTGCCTAGCTACACAGTCCAAAGGGCCAATGTCCATGCACCCTAAATAAAGCCCCAGGACACCCCCACAACTCCAGGCCCACCTAGGATTCTGGTGTTCAGAAGCCCCTGGTACCCTGGTCAGAATGGCCTTGCTCTAACATTAATACCCAAGAAGTGACATTCTTGGGGGGGGGGGGAGCTGTCACCTGACTAGGTCACTGCCCTCAACTCCCATGGCTGTCATGAACAAAGTGTCATGTCAGCACCAGCACGATCATTAAAGTGCTTTCTCTCTCCTCTGTCCACTTGGAAAAACCCATATGTACAAGTACCTCTGTCTAGAGGATCTGGTCACTGAAAAGTGCACTAAGTCCCCACAGGGCTGCACCATCCCGATCTTGTCTGACACCTTCTCCTGCCATACCTGCTGTCTGCACCAGAAGTGTGGGGTGAACCGAGATCCCCAATGAATATCTGACAGTACCTCAGTGCCCAGGACAGTCCAGGGGTTGAAACAAGGTCCAGGCTGTTGGGCAGAGTTTCTGAAACTGGGCCCAGGGATTGCATTTCAGCAGAGCATATGCTCCACCTGCAGATAGAGTTACGAGGAAGGCTGCTTCCGATGGTCCTTACAGACAAGCTGAGGGGCAAGCTGTGAGCAGGCTACAACCCCAGAGAGAGACCCTGCACACTAAAATCCTTCATCTGAAACAGAAACGGTGGCCCAGGGATATGACATTACCTCCTTCCTGCCTCAGAGCTAGATCCAGCAGGCTGTGACCAGCTGCAGAGAGGGTGAGTGTGGAAAGCAGAGGGTTGGAGCGGGCCTTTATTTAAAGTCTCTGATATTTGGTTTATCATGGACTTTTGAACATGAATTTGGATCTCTCTCTCTCTCTCTCTCTCTCTCTCTCTCTCTCTCTCTCTCTCTCATTTTTTTTTTTTTTTTTTTTTTTTTTTGTTTATTGAGATGCTTTGGCTGATCTGGAACTTGCTATGTACACCAGGCTGGCCTCAAACTCACAGAGCCCTGCTTGTCATTTCCTCCCAGTGCTGGGATTAAAGGTGTGCACCACCACCAAGCCCAGCAAATTTGTACTAACACCAGTACAGTAATATGTGATATGCTTTAGTGACTCCATCCTAGGGTTCAACCCTAGTTTGCCTCGCTGGGTCCTAAGCTCTGCATCTTTAGCCGAGGGTCTTTGCATCATCAATAACTCTCCATGGCCCCTCATCTTTCCCCTGACAAGTTTTCAAAAACAGCTCTTGGCAGACACATCAGGCATGCCTGTCATTCAGAGAGCCTCTCGGCAAAGTGAGGTCAGTTTGCCTTGGTCCCACCTTTGCCAAGACTGACTGATGCTAAGGAGAAATGAGGCCACATTGTGTTTGGAATCTTGTCACAAACAGTCCATCACCCAGGCCAACACTAGCTTCCTCCAACCTTCTAGGTCTGAGGAAAGATAGGAAGTGGGCTATGCTCTAAATAGAGGGAACAGGAGCAGGGTGTCTAGAACAGGAAATATGCTTACTATGCTCCCTGTGGCTCTACAGCACTCAGTGCAAGCAAATCTTGAGCTAACCTGTACATGTGGACCAGCAGCAGAGAACCAGCCCAAGACTGCACTGCCTGGCCCCATCCTGGCTCACTCCTCTGTAGTTCTCAATGAGGTGCCAGGACTTTTAAAGGTGACATGTCATTTTCTCCATCTGAGAACCTAACAGCTCTACAGACACATTCTCTAGTCTTTCTGCATCCCACCAAGTGAGAAGCACCCTCAGGCTTTACAGACAAGGCTCAGAGAGGTCAAGTAATCTTTCTGAGTTCACACAGAAAATGCACAGGACTGTAGGAGTTTGAGCCCACGTGCTTTGCTTTCCTGAGACTATATTATGATGGCTAGTGGGAATGAGATCATGGCTATCCACACTGGCTGCTGGAATTTCCCTGCTAAAGCCACGTAGGAATAAGCTGTCTGAGTGAGCAGATGCTGGTGCAGAAGAGGGCATAAGGGGATGAGGGTTTACTTTTGAAGTCCTGACTCATATGGAATCCATGATACAGAGCTCAGGAAAAGATCTCACTGCCATATCTGTTCTTATAATCACTCAGATGTAAGAATCACACCTCCACCCTGGTAAGTTCTAGGAAATAAAGACTCTGAAAGTTATATAACTTGCCTCAAGATGGCTGGGAGTTCAAGGCTGTCTAATTCAAACACATACTTTTTTCAGAATCACAGCTGAAGATCTATAGTCACAGACATAACATCCCCCCCCCCATACCCTTACACACCCCATGCCACATCTCTCTGAGACAGGTCTTATGGAGCCCAGGTTAGCCTTGAACTCACTATGTAGCTGAAGGTGGCCTTACGTTCTTGGTCCTTTTGTCTCTGTCTCCTAACACAAACACTTTTAAAAAAATATAAATTTAAATATTTTGAGGCAGGGTCTCACTATGTAGCCTAGGATATCCTGGAATTTTCTACACAAATCAGGCTGGCCCTGAACCCATTGAGATTTACCTGCCTCTGTTTTGCTGGGATTAAAAGTATGCACCACCATGCCTGGTGGACATAAACATTTTTAGAGTTTTATGAACACATGAAAACTGGATTCAAAAGCATACATTTTTAAATTTGTCTACCAGGTTAAGCCTGAGAGTGAACTGCCATGTAGTTTTCTTGGTTACTAGATCTGTTTTATTTTAAGACCATGCAAAGCACCAATAAAAGTGGCCTGCAATCATTGTGCTGCTTGGTGAGTTTAAGTTACTGGGTTCTGTCACTGCCTCATTTAGCCCAGGACACTGGTTCTCTGCATTACTGATCCCCTTCATATATTACTTATTTGAAACTTAACTCCACTTTGCCATGGTGTTGCAACTTCCACCTTCCATTTGTGATTTTTTAGCATCTCTTTCTTATCATTTCTAATTAAGAATATGTTTTCAGTGTGTCATGTAGTGACACACTATGATAATGCTATTTTTTAACCTAACTGGTTAGCCTGGTTCCTGTCATTTTTGTTTCATGTTGGAATTTAGTCTCTTCACAGGTAACATCGGTGGGATTTCTTCTAGGGAGCAGCCACAAGGACCTTCAGGGGACCAGTCACCATTCTCTTACCGATGGGCCAGGAGGCATATGTCAATCATTACTGCCTCATGACAGAGGGACCTGCAGCAGGCAGCTGCTAGTCTGCTGGGCTATGGGCATCTTTCTCCTGTGATAGGTTTGGACATTAGGACATTCTCGTGACCTTCAGCAAGTACAATGCTAGGGGTCACTAGGTCTTTGTGAGAAACTCCTCTTAGATTGAGACTCAGGAGATGAGGGAAACTATAAAAGTCACGATTGTGGCTTTGGAGCCTTCACTATTTGGACACGAGTGATACCTTGGCACCTTTTGTCATACGCTGTCATTTGTTTGTGACAGAACGTTCTCTGGAGGCCTCCCCCTCTCTTTTGGATTTTGATCTCACTGAATCTGTGCTTTAACTCAGTCACATGTACCCCCGAATCTTTTCTGATAGCAAAGCACCTAGTGAATGATTCTGGGACGCTGCAGGTCAAACACTGCCGGCACTCCAGAGAGAAAGGCCAGATCTGAATACTGAGCATGGATGTTAAAAGCTGCTCGGGTGACTGATTAGCCAGCCTTCTGCTGAGGAGGGGTGAGTACACACGAGTATTAGATGGAGGGAGAATGAACAGAAACAAGGGCAGGAGAGGAAGGATCCCAGGGCCAAGTGGAAAGTCAGAACTCCTCTTGTGAGGATGGACCCCCACCTTTGGGAGTGCTCAGAGTTCAAGCCCAGGGCACTCAGGTCTGCTCACTCTCACCTCCTACATTCACATAAGGCCCGCTTCTTGGTTCTGAAGACAGTTAAGATGATGTTCACAATAGTTCCAGGAAGAAGATGGACCCACCGGAGTCCAGATCACCTATTTACAACTGGACTAGAAAGAGCCGGTAGAGACCATAACCTCTGCAGACGGGGAAGCTCACCAATGCCACAGGCAAGCCGAGACTCTCCCAGGGGATCATCTTAGATGTATTCTCATGGATGGCTGATTGAACACGGGCTGGGCACGCAGACAGTCCAGTGCCTTTACTTTCCGCCCAGTCACCAAGCAAACCCCCGGGACCTTTCTTGAGTAGACAGACCTATTAGCTGGGTCACTTGGGCCCCTTGCTTAGAGAACAACTGATCTAGATAAAAAGAAAACCTTCTAGAAAGACAGACCGGGCTCCCATAGCCCCTAGAGCTCTGACTCTGAATGGAGGGTTTACATTTCATGTTATGAGAGTCCTGTGTGGTTTCTAGCCCCAAGCTTTCCCTGTGGAAGACAAATTCCATCTGAGGAAGGCCAAACAAAAGCAGGCAACATGCAGGGCCATTCTACAGCAGGAATAGAAGCTAATGGGAGAGGAAGCTATGGTACTCTAGATTCCACCCATGCATGGTGGACACCCCGAAACAGGGTCTTGGATAGAAACACAGTGAATCAGAGCCTGAGAAGATGGAGAAAGCAATGGCTTGTCCCAAAGGATGCCTGTAGCCTCTGGAGATGCCTCTCTGATCTTGGGAGTGTTACACAGCCTTAGAGAGGATATTTCAGAGGGTTGGCCCTGACTTCACATTTTGATAAGGTCATTCCAGCACCACACACACACACACACACACACACACACACACCCCTGATACCCTTGAGAAGTGAATTGTCTTAATTTATATACAAACTTCCTGACACTTGGAAACGCTTCCTGGGTGATGAAAGTTCTGGAGTTGTGTGCCCACATGAGGCCTGAGGGTGCTGGATCGCTGGAACATTCCAGACTACAGATCTTCATTGAGATCCAACATGGCTATAGGCTCCTTATGAAGAACACTGGAGCAGAGCACAGACCAGGCTTTCTTTGGAGTGGTAGGCTAAAGGCCGCCTGCACTTGCTCTCATGTTCTGGGAAGGGGATACGGACATATTCCTAGTGATCACATGATAGTGATAAGGGATGGGTATAGCTACATGGGTACAGGGACATTTCAGACTTGGCTGGCTCTAGCCATTGCGGAAGGAGGTAGAGCTGCAGGGCATTTCGAAGCAGTCCTAGTTACTCCGCGTAACATTTATCTCCCCTGTTTTACACACTGGAGACTCTTCAGTTTCTGAGGCACAACAGAGAGTAGCCAGAGTATGGCCAGGTGTTGTCTGGTCACTCTTGACATACAAAACTACAGTGGCATCATCTGGGGCAGAGCGTCAGGCAGAGGCAGATGGACAAGGAGGATTCCTGCCTTTTCTGGATGTGGGGTCACAAAGCTATGGAACCAGTGCTGGTAGGCAGCAAATGACAGTTAGTGTCCCACAGGTAGGGAGGGTCCAAGTACCTACCCGGAGGTCCAGACCATCCTTCCTGGGTCCTGGGAGAGAGTCGTGTTTTGAATAAGGGAAGCCTGTAACAGACACAGCACAGCCTCGTCACACACTCAGCCAGGCCAGGAAAGGGCAGGGCCCATGATGCTTCCAACAAAGACAGGACTATACAGCTGATAACAAACAGAGGCACATAAAAATAATCTGCCTGATTTGTTTGTGGCTTTCTATCCCCAGGACAAAGAGGGTAACATCTCAGTGGGTTATTCACACCAGGAACAGCATAGGAATGGGGCCCATGTTTAGGATAAGCCTTAGTACCACATCACCTAGGCAATCTCCTTTCCAGACTGAAGACATCTTAGATTAGGCAGTTCCATCCTGCACTATGATGGCCACCACAGGTCACCACCAGCCAAACGGAGTTGGGAAATTTCCCATTTAAATAGGGATGACTAGCTTCTCTTAAAATGGAAAGGGCCAGGCAGAGACACAGAGCTTCTTGACGCTCACTAGCATGAAGCCAAATGTCATGGGAGCTGCTGTGTAACCAGGAGAAGGCTCAGAGTGGCTACTGGCCACATCCCCCCACAGAGGTGTACCCCAAGGACTGACATGAATACCAGGTACATAGCTGTCCACCCATCCTGACTCTGCTGCTGACTATGCCAGGCTAGGCATTACATTGAAGTTCCTTATGGGCTAAGGGACCCTCCTTCCAAAGGACCCACTGAGGAAACCCAGGAACCTTTGCCAACTGAAGGTGCTAGATACAGATTCTCAAAGAGGAGGCTAGAGGCACTAAAGAACTTGATTGCTGGGTGGTTTCTCAGCTCCACTCAGAAGCCTACGCTTCTGCAAGTCTTCCAGGCCTTTTGGATGAACAAGAACAGAAAATGTCTCAACTGTATTTCTGGCCTTCTAGTCAGGGGCTGTACACAGCCTTCCCAGGCTCAATATTCAGTCTCTCACACACAGTGGCAACGTATTTCTATAGGACACCTGTGTCTCCCACTTTCCTAACAAGTGTCCCAGACAGGGCTGGTCAATTTAAAAAAAAAAAAAAAAGATTCACTTTATTTTTAGTTATGTGTATGTATGTGAGAGAAAGGGAAGGGCATGGGCATGTTCAGTACTGTTGCCTATAAGCCAGAAGAGGCCGTCAGAGCCCCTGGAGCTGGAGTTATAGGCAGTTGGAGACTGCCCAATGTGGGGGCTGGTAGCTCAGCTCTGGCCCTCTGCCAGCTCTCCAGCCCCAGTTATACCTTTTCCTTTAAGTATGGAAAGATAGGGATGAAGAGATGGCTCAGCAGTTAATAGCACTCAGGTCTGATTCCCCGCACCCCATAGTGGCTCACGACCTTATGTAACACCATTTTATGGCTACTATGGGCACCGTGTGCACACAGTGCAGACATACATGCAGGCAAAACACTCGTACAAATGGAAGAATTTAGAAAATAAACTTGAAGATTGGATTGGTGAGCATGGCACCCACCCTCTATGCCTAGGTTTTTCCCTTTCTAAGATTTTGAGCCTGTACAGTTATCATTTTCTTTCTGGAGAAGGTCCCTTAGCCACTCTTTAAGGTGGCAACTTCTCTCAGCTTGCTCTCATCTAAGAAGGTCCCTGAGCCTTCCACCCAGGTGTATTCCCATTGAATGCAGAACTCACAGGCGGGGCTTCCCTTTGCGCACTCACTTCCGGCCACTCACTTCCGGTCCCTGTGGCTTCCGTGGGGAGTCAGCTGTCACCACCTAGTGCTTCCTGTCAATGATATCACTCTCCTCACTGTGTCCTTTCAAAAAACTTTTAGTGTTCACATTTGGTACCATGTCTTGGCGTGGACTTTTTTGGTTGGTCTTCAGGGTTCGCTTGGTTTCTTGACCTTGCAGGCTTTACTTTTCCTGCTGACTCTGTGAGGCTCTCGGCCATTGTTGCCTTAACTGTTTCTAACCCATTTTTTCCCCCTGTAGAGAGTTCAAAGACACAGCAGGCCCCCAGTGCTGGTTTTCCTTCTCTGTTGTCCGCACTGGAATCGAGATCCTGATGTCCTCCGTTGGTGCCAGTTTTGTCCCTGAACCCACACAACAGGTTTTTACATTATTTTACTTTTCGGTTCAATGCTCTTTCCCAAATGATTCCATTTCAAAGCAATCTGTGTTTCTTTGGTGAGACTCTTTCCTCTATTGCAGTCTTGACACAACTTCTCGCCACGCATCTTTATGACAGATGTCTTAGAATCCTTGTCAGATGACGTCAACACCCCCTCTTTGCAATGATCGAGTCTGATGACTTTCGCATTCTAACATGAATGTCACAGTTCTGGGTGTTGCCAATCATTTTTTGACTGAATCCTGAATACCCAATTGTTGTGATAAGAGATGGGATCTTATATAGCCTTCAATTTAGCAGGCCACAGTTCTGTTGTGTCCAAAGTGCTGATTAGTAAGCTTCTTCATGACTTGCCCGGGGTTGTTGGTGGCCCCTATGGTGCCCAGAGCTGCCTATGTGTTTGTTCCACCAGCTGGGAGGCAGAATATGCTTCCGATAAACACAGACCATCCCTGTGGGCCTCCTCTCTACAGGTCTCCTGCTTTAACCCATCCCCTGCCCCTGTAGGGGGGCCAGCCGCCTCCTTCCCATCCTGTGGCTGATTGCTTTGCTCTAACACCCTTCTTACAAGTGTACTTATCAGGTAGAACTACACAGGTGAGTCTACAGTAGGTGTTCTTGCCCTCTGAAGACCTTGTTACAATGACTCTCTCTTAGGGAGGGATCGGCCATTGTGTGACTTTTAAAGGTCCCTGAGTCCCACATGCAACAGATCAGATGATTTTTGTATTTAAAATCCTTGGGGTCAACTCCATGCTCAAGGGCCTCTGTGCCTTCAAGACAAGGGAGTCTGGGGAGATTGAGTGACCCATATAAGATCAAAGAGCCCCAGCTGGTCTTCTAGGGACCTGTATGTCTGATATGGTCAGATGGCCTTCAAGAGTGTGTGACCAATGTGGACATGAGGGAGAAGTGGGTGTGCACAAGAGGGGACAGGTAAAGAGGTCAGAGGATCCTAAGTAAGTTTCCAGATGTGTGCTCATGACCCTCTTTATATCAGACCTTTCAGGCACTGGACACCCCTGGACTGGGCCCAGGCTTTGCCTAACCACACACCCCTGAGCCAGCTCTCAGGCCACCCACAGCCACTATGAAGCATACTGCCAAATGCCCTTGGAGTCGGCTCTCTTCTTGGCTCTGTTCTCCTTTAGGATGGGCTATAAGAGGTCAGGGCAGCCACCGGAGACTCAAGATGTGTGACTGAGAGAGGCAGTGCCTTGTCCTGGTGCAGTAGGAGGCACAGGCTTCTCACAACATCTGGGAACATTCTTCTGACAACTGACTGACAAGCCACAGAAGGTCACTATCCCTTTGCTGGGGTCTAGTATCTGACCACCCTTGCCTGCTCTATGCAGGGTAATTCCTCTTAGCTCTGAACATCAGAAATCAATGTCCCTGAGTGCATGAGCTTCAGGCTGTAGAAGCCCATGGGATGGGCTTGAGCATGTGAGTCTGAGGGATCCACATGGATGTCTTCATAGGACTGCATGTCCAGGTGTCAGTCCCTCATCCTACAGGTTTCTGGATCATTCTCATTGTTGTAGTTTTTTTTTAAAATCCACACCATAGAGGCTTGTTATGGGACCCAAGGTCACACAGCGGTGACTAGCTGGAGCTCTACCAGCTGGACTAGATATGGGTACAGTGCTCTGTGTCACTTCCTTTCAGGTGTTCTGGACACACTTGGAACCTTCAGATCTTTCTGAAGGTCATGTCTGTTCCCTACTTGGCTACTCTGGATAGTCTCGCCCCCACTATACCATTGTGTCTGGGTCTCCCTGGGGCTCTGCAGATGCCAATCTCCAAACCTTCATATATTCTGTGCATTGCCCAGAATATCTCCCTAACACATGCTGGCAGCCATCTCCTGTCACCTTCCAGCCAACTTGGTTCCAGCTCATGGGAGAAAGATAAAGTCCTCTGAGGCTGTCATTGTACAGGGTGGGTGGGGTAGGGACTGGTAACAGTGACCTAGCCACACAGTTTCCTAGCCTTGCCTCTATCCTCAGATGGATCATCTTTTCCCAAGCATCAACTGCTTCCAGGACCACATCTTGAGGCCTGCTGGACAGTGGACTCCTCTGCAAAGACTTCTTATATCCCATGACACTTTTCCCAGCATGCCGTAGCTGCCAACCTGCATATGCCACCTGATTTGCCCCATCTCATTGCAGTGCCACAGGACAGGAGGCCTGTTTCGGTTCCACACCTAGAACAGGGCTGAGACATAGGAGGTGTTCAAGAACTGTGTGCTAAGTGAGTGGACTGCTCCTGCCTATCTGGACCCTAATTCAGCACTGGAGATGCTAAAGATTTCCCAGTTATGATATCTGTGGACTCTGTCACCTAGGGGTCTCAATCACAGCTCTACAGCTTGGCTTGACAGGAGACTTGAAAGGCCAGAAGGAGCCTGCTCCTCATAACCACAGGCCAGGGAACATGAGGCAGTTCTTTCTCACCATGAACTCTGCAGGGGGTCAAAGGGTAGAAGGACAATTAGAGCCTTTCCCTCTGCCCTTCCCTTCCTTTGAAGAAGAGAGACCTGTCCTGTGGCTGGCTGCTGCTGAACGGCTCAAGGGAAAGGCAATGAGCTAGAGAGCAGAGACTAGCTCATCCCAGCATTTCATACTGCACAGGGGCCTCATGCTGGGGGACACTGAGGTGACACCAATGGTAAAGGCACAAGCCAGTCTGGGGATGTGGCCTCCACTGAGGTCTTCTCTCCAAGCCCCATGCCACCCTGAACCCACTCCTATACCTCCTCTCAACCTGGTGATGCAAAGCAGACGTTTACCCCCTCTGGATACTTTGGGGGTGTTGCTAAGAAAACCCTGGGCAGTGGTGTCTACAGCCCAGGTATTTGAATTATACCACCAGATCTGACTGTCATACCTGTGTCTGTGCATGCACATTTGTATTCACATCTGTAAGTAAAGGACCTCAAAAGAGAGGATAGGACAGGGAAGGTCAAAAGTGTGGGACATGTGTCCATAGGCTGCAAGCTAGGGAAGAGACGCAGGCATCAAGTCTCACTCTATAGGGCCTTCAAGGCCCTCTTCTTATGATAAAAGCCAACCTGGTCCCCTTTGTGTGAAGACTTAAGCAGTCACTAATGACTACTCACACAGAGCCAGGAAGCAGCCACATGGGATACAGAAGGAAAATAAACACATTGATAATAAAATATGTAGCCCATTGATAGGACAGCAGTGCTTGGCAGAGACCTGCTGCCCTGTGGGACTGTGCAGCACCTTCTGGGATGGAGAAAAAGACACAGATGTAATGCTAGACCCTGTGGGCTTTCTGCTCAAGAGATCTGAAGTCAGGACACTGGGAGAAAGCAGAGGCAGAAAGACATAGTCATGACTATCGGCCCATAAATAGGTGGCAAGGGTCTAAGAAAAGGCGGCTGGGTTTCCACATGCCAGGTACCCCCACATAACAGCTACTTCCTGTCCACACTATTCATGTTGGCTTGCTGCAGGGATGCAGTAGAGGAATGAGATGATAGGCAAGCCCTTGTCACCGTGGGAATGACCAACGAAGACACCTGGAATAGCCTGCCTCACAGGGGCCACCACACTCAGAAGTGCCCAGGGTGAACACCCTTGCTCTGGCATCTGAGGATGAGTGAGTACTCCAGGGAGGTCCAGGGTATTCGCATGGGCCACACGGCACAGTGTCAGCAGAAGCAAGACCCACACTATGTCCCTGATCCCCTGAGTACTGAGCCACAGGCGGTCCATACATTCCAGTGGGGATTGCTAAGGGCACAGGCTGACCTCCATGGGGAGAGTCTGGGTGAGGTCCTGAGAATGGAATCAGGCACTCCCCTAACAGAGCAAAGACCAGAAACTGAAAAACACCATCTCTAAATACCAGCATAAGATTTTGGTCCCCAGCTAATGCCTGGATGCCAGGACATCACACAGGGCCGCAAGAGCTATGGGCTCCTAAGCTCTGCCCTGCGGAGGAGCCTCCATTACTCACTTGAGTGCTGTGCACACCCGGCAAGAGGGCACCAGCTGGGGCCGGGATCCTTGGAGCAGAGGGCTGAGGGGGATACGTAACCACCGTAGTAGGCACAGACAGGGTGCAGGATCTCCACCTTCTCTCACTATGCCTTCAGCTAGCTCTTCCTCCAAAAGAACCTACAGGGGACCCAGACCTATGGGACCCTCCCATGTCGACATCAGCTTGTGTGCGTTGCTCTGACACATCATCTGCTCTGTAAGATCCCACATCTGCTTACAAATACCCCACACAGAACATTTCCATTTCCAATTAGTCACAATGTCCTGCTTCCTGCATCTCTAATCCTCCCTCCTCTGCAGAGCACTTCCAGTGTGCAGTGGTCAGGATGGAAGGTGGGTGTGTACAGTCACGGCTGTTTACTGCTGGCCAGCCAAAGCGCTCTTGTATGCCCAGGGCCCAATGATCCAATAGCCAGCATCGCCATTCTGTTCTCTATCATAAGCCAGTCACCAGAGAGCCCAGATTCCACTCAGAGTCAGTGCTGATTCTGCCTTTTCACCCCACATAGATTCTCATGACCTCCCCTTCCAACCACAGCCACGGAAAATAACTCCCTGCCCATCTTAGGCCACAGGCTGCTTCTTTGAGAACCTGAGCTTGCCTGTGACCTGTGCTGGCTCTGCTTGTGACCTATGGTATCTCCGGTGAACAACGCAATGGGGAATTTACTCCATACTTGAGAATCACCCCCTAAACCAGGCTTCACAACACCCCCAAGGCTAGGGAGACACCAGCTTTGTTGCCTGTGACATCAGGCCATAACTTCAAGTGCCTTGCTCAGGACCAGGATAGTGCCTGTACCAGTTCCAAGTCTGGACTCGCCCCCTGACCATGACCACATCTGCTCCCAGAGAAAGAGGTCCTGGGAGCTGTTCTTTGCTTTCTTGCCATCTCCGAAAGAGCCACAAGGGGGCGCTGTGCACACACTAGCTAACTGTGCCATTGCAGAGATGTGGTGGGTGAGGCTAGGGCTGAAACCTTTAGTTAGCTTGATTAATATTTGAATGCTCTTTGGGTGGTTTTGTTTGTTTGTTTACTTTTATTTTTGAGACAGAGTCCCCTTGTGCATCTCAGGCTGGCCTCAAACTCATGGCAATCCTTCTGCCTCAGTTTTCCAAATGCTGGAATGACATGCTGTCTCTTGTTTTTAGGGTTTTTTTGGGGGGGAGGTGTAGGAAAACAGATTTGGAGGCCCACTCAGTAGGGCCAGTCTTCAGCGCACATCAGAAGAGCCACTCACGTGAGTAGAGGCTGTCCCCAGGGATCCTTTGCAGAGCTTCTCGCTCAGCCCCGCTGCTGAGAGACAGAGATTGGCTGTCCAGGTCTGGGGAGTTTGTTCTAGTGTTCGCATCACCCTTGAGAAGCAGCCAGGTGGTCTTCTGCAGAGGAATGAAATGGGTCACCGAGGTCATCTGCCACGGGGCAAACACCTTACCAGAGCCTTCTAGTAGTTTCTGCACCCGTACCTCACAAACCAACCCCACTGCTTTTACTGCCAGTCTCCCTATTAAAAATGTCTCATTCTGCAAGTTTGTGAAGCAGCCAGAGAAATGGCCAAATATGCCTGTCACCCACTGTTGTAATGTCCCACGTATGTCTTCTCTGGCTGCCTTCACAGTGTGGCTGCATTAAAGAAATATATTAGTAAGATCTACTACATTCTACTCTCTGGCCATTTATTAAAAAACAAAACAAAACAAAACCCACCTGCCAAGCTGTTCTAGAACCTTCATGTCAAATACCCCAAAATGCACCGGGTTTGCTTCCTTATCAGTATTCACATCTCCTCAGTTCCAGAGCCATGACCTGGACACATGGCAGAGCCAGGACACTGGCAGAGCATGTGCTCATTTTGAGTATAGAAGGAGGCAGGTGGATGTGGCTCCAACCTTGGGTCCCTTAGGATCCCAGGAGCAGAGTAGAGACGGACTGGAGACCCAGCTGGAGGAGCCATCCCACCCGGCAGGACCATGGCACCTTTCATTACCTTCCTGCTATCCTGATCAAAACTGCTGTCTTCCATGTCCAATCGCCTGGCCGCTGCAAGGGAAACATGCATTTGGAAAGGCAGCTCACCACACTTGTCCTGGGGACCATGCTTTACATAATGCCCAAAAGTAAAAGAAACCCCAAGAGAAGGGACAAGGGAATGAAAGCCTTCAAAGGCCAGTAGAACAACACTCTAGGGCAGCCTCGCCAGGAGGTGGCCATGCCCTGACAAAGTGACACCTCACTGCAGCTCCAGCCACACCTCCAACCTGGAGAAAGGGAGTCACATTTTCAGATGAAATCATATTTTTCACTCCGCAGTTGGTAGGCATACTTTTGACCTTTTTAGGGGGACCCTGAAGAGACAGGTCTCAGCCTCAGAGTCCTTGATGTCAGACACACAGGTATGCTTCTCGGACATCACTGTTTTCCCCGACATGCACAGATCAAAAGACTGAGGTTCAGGGAGGTGCCTTGCTTTGAGATCATGGACCAGCATGAAGTGAGAGGCGAGCGGGCTTAGAGAGTCTCCCCTGCAGGTCCCTCTGAGCTACCTACTGCCTGCCCAGCCTGAGCTATGCCACTGGGAAGAGTCCACAAGAAATAGCAAAGAACAGCAGTCCATCTGGAGACAAGCTCACCTGGAGCAAGAGTTCACACCATCACAACAGCTTGCCTACCAAGAAGACTCTGGGCAGGCAGCCTTGGATATTCCAAATGGCTGACCCTTTCCCAGGAGTAAATAAAGAAACCACGCAAGGCATGCTGGTGTGTTTCAGGACCCACTCAGTGCAGGGAGACCTATCAAGATCTACCCGAACCCTGTGCACACAGTAATGGCTGGAAGCCCTGGAGTTCTCCCCAGATGGAGTTCAGTTGAAGGAAGAGAGCGGGCGGGCTTCTTACCTGCAGCCTGCGGTGGGCTCAGCCCTGCCCGTCTCTTGGAGCGCCCTGCCTCCTGCACCACCAAGGACAAAACTGACACCAGATCAGAGAGCTTGGACATTGGGGACTGGGCTACAGGACCTTGACAAGATAGGCCAAAATTGAAAACTGAGTACTTTCATTCTATACATAAGGACTCTGTGCCCCACCCACCCACCCACCCAGTGGCTGCCTGTCTCTCCCAGTGTGATACTGATTTCTTAGGTGAAAATAAATCCTCTACCTTCTCCACATACAGGGTGAATTAACTACAGATCCACTAGGAGGCTCAATGGAGGGACACAGAGGGGTGGGCAATGTTGCTCAGGCAGTGGCTGTCACTGGGTAGCAGCACACGCGTGCAGACTACACCGCTGACTCTCAGCGGCTGACAGAGGGTGTAGGGACAAGCAAACTGTGGCTGCTCTGAGAGCTCTGACTCCTCTTCCTCATCATCTGTGCCACAGACTCCAGCCTGGGAGCTCTTAAGGTTGTGAAATGCCACCCCAGTCGCCCAGGTCATGGATTTTCAAGATTCCATATAACTACACATGACATACTAGTAGGCAACAGGCTCTAGCAAAATGATACCCAGGGCTCCAGAATGCTCCTTCACTTGCTGAAAGGAATGTTCTGTGGAGACTTAACAAGGGTCCCCTATAAACATCACAATCTATGACAGGTATGCAGTTTGCCAGGCCAGAACCAAATTTACCAGGCATTTTGCATTTGTTGGTATGTTGATTCCATAAAAACTTGGAGCCTCAGTTTTCTGATCTGTGAAATGGGAAAATGGCACCCTAATTCACCCCCTCGAATTTGTGAGGACCAAGTGAGGCAGCGTCTGAGAATGCAAAGGCCAGCTTACATATCTGCAATGCTAGAAATAGGCAAGCAGTCAACCCTGATGGTAATTTGCAGGCAGTTCTTCCTTCCCTTTTATAATTCTCTTAAATCTGAACACCCATGTGCTACGTATGTGTCCCTCTGGATGCTCATCTATTCACTTCTGCTTACTCTCTTAACCTTCCACCCACCTATTCATGTATCTACCCCCACAGACACGAACCCATGCTTATGCTGCTCACCTATCCACTAACCCACCCATCATTTACCCAGTGTATCCATCCACCCACCCATACACTAAGCTATCTATCTATCTATCTATCTATCTATCTATCTATCTATCTATCTACCCATCTACCTATCCATTCATCCATCATCTATGTATCCACCAATCATCAATTCCTCCATCCACTCATGCCCTAACCTACCCACCTATTTATCATCCATGTTCCACTCACCCATCCACTAAGCCATATACCTATATCTAAATATCTATATCTACATTTATATCCGTGTCTGTATCTATCTTCCACCCATCCATGTACCACTCACCCATCCACTAAGCCATATACCTATATCTAAATGTCTATATCTACATTTATATCCGTGTCTGTATCTATTTTCCACCCATCCATGTACCCACTCACCCATCCCTGTATATCCACAGCTCTCTAGTTATCTGCCCACCCACTCACCCATGCATACCTCTCTTTGTCCCCTTCATTTCTTTGCCCATTCATCCATGCAGCCCTGTCCTCTATCATATCGGGCCTCTGCCACTTAGCCCTTCAGCCTCACCCCTGCCCTGTCCTCATCACAGGGACACAAGAACAGGCATGATTCTCTTCAGCCTCAGATAACTGGCTTTGTTCTTCCTACAAGGTGTAGAAATTACAAGGCCTCACCTTTGCCCACAGGGACCTGTGCACAAATCTGCCTTCCTACTGAGCAACTGGTCGGAGATGTCCAAGGTCACAGGAGCATCTGATGTGCCTGGTACAGCTTCGAGTGTCTCACATATTGACCTCCGACACATAAGTGCACACAGAAAGTAGATGGATGGACACAGCCCAGAGCTTCCAAGCAGCTTGCCTTTGATGGTACCTATACTTCCACAGCTCTGGCTTCAAGGGGACCATCAACTATTCCAGGGTGCTCAGGGGTAGTCTGTGGCCATCAGGTAGTCTCTACTGGAGCTCTTTCTGCCATCAGTGCAGAGCCACCCCTGCCAAGCTCCGTGAGAGTCCAAGCACAGGCTTTAAGAAATGGACCTTACACACACCTGGTTGGTACTATCTCCAGTAGATGGAGATTCTGAACATATGGGGAAGGAATCAGAAGCTTGGTGTTTCTCCTCAGACCTCAAGGTGAGGATGAGGCTCTTGCTTCTCTACTCAGGTCCAGGTTGGGTTTCTGAGAACCAGACCCATGAGCAAGACTTCTCCTACCTTGCCCAGGATGCATCAGCCATCAACCTGTACAGTTTAAATTGTTTGGGAATTACATTGAGAGAGAATGAACATAGGTGTGTGTGTGTGTGTGTGTGTGTGTGTGTGTGTGTGTGTGTGTGTGTGTGAGAGAGAGAGAGAGAGAGAGAGAGAGAGAGAGAGTGCATGCACACTCACTAGGAGTAATTCTATAGAATCTCAGCTCCACAGGGCAGGGATGTACTTGGTCATATGTTCTAGGGGCAATTCTATGGACTCTACTTTGTAAAGCGGGCTATGTTTGGCCATCCCTATGTCTTCAGCTCTGAAGTAGAGCCAAACACATAGTGGGTGCTCAAAAACTATTCCTTAGATAAATTAGTGAAAACCCCTGGCATCTCTTGGCACTAGGTTTTCTTCTATGAATCTGGGGATATGGCATCTGTTTGCTGACTGCTATGGGAATGGAAAGTGTCGTCGGAGGAAGGGCCATCAAGCTGGCACCTCTGCCTACTGGCTCCACTCTCACCCACTGTCCCTCTTCCAGAGAAAGGGGCTCATCACATCCTTTAGAGCACACAGAGAAGCCCCTCTGAGGTCCACAGACTTGTGTCAGAAGCTATCTCCGGAAAGACTGACTTCCTAACACTCATGTCCCACGTCCCTCAATAACTTCTCCTAGACATGCCCAAGACTCCAATGCTCTTTGTTGACAGAGTCTTACCTGACATCTGACCCTTTCCTTATATCCCAGAAGAGGACCACAAATAAAAGTGAGACTCAGTCTTCCAGGAAAGAAACCCTAGAAAGGTTCAGCAAACTCTTATCCCCATCTCCAACCAGGGACCAATGAACTGATATTAGATATGCCCTACTCGGATGGTGACCCTGAGGACATGTTGGCCAGATGAGCATCTTCTGTCTGCAGCTGTGGTATGGGAAAAGCTTTAGGAGGGGCTCTGTCTGCCACACCCCCCACACACATCACCATCATTCACTCATGCCTGTCTCAGAATCATGATTGCTTAGAAATCAAATACAACCCTGGTAAAATGGCAGCCGCTCTGGACCCGAACAGTCAAACTGTCTAGGAAGCCTTTGAGGAAGAACTATTTGCCTTAAACAGTTGTGCTGGTCACTTCTAAGTGTCAACCTCTCAGGGTTTAGAGCCACCTCAGAAATGAACCTCCAGCCACATTTGTGAGGAATAGTTAGCTTTTGGGCATGTCCGTGGGGTGGGGGGGGGAGGTGGCACTGATTATATAGGCTGAAGTGGGAAGAGAAGTGGGAAGACCCACACTAAAAGTGGGTGGCCATTCTCTGAGCTGTATACAAAGGATAAATCAAGCCGAACACTGTCCTTGAACACTTTCTGCTTCCTGGTTGTGCACTTGATATGACTAGGTGCTTTCTGCCACCTTGACCTCTCTACAGAATGGATGGTCCCCCTGAACTGTGAGCTAAATTAACCCTTCCTCACTTCAGCTGCTTTTGTTGGGGCGTTTTACCATAGCAACAGGAAAACAAACTGGACAAACATATAAAAAGGATGCCTTCCTCCCTTTGAGAGACTGGCTCCAGAGAGTGCCTTCTGCTCAAGCAGCCCTGCCGTTTTCAGAAACTGCCAGAAAGCTCTGTGAGGCACAAGGCCTATCCCAATTTTCTGGAGGGAATGAACTCTGAGGAAGGAAGAATTTCTCTCTGCTAAGTAAGTGGATGTGGACTACTGTGTTTTCACCCATAACTGCCTCCCTAAGGTGATATGGTTGAATGTTGTATGTGTGTGCAGGTGTGTGTGTGTGTGCAGGTGTGTGAATGCAGGTGTATGTGTGCAAATAGGTGTTATGTGTGTGCGGGTGAGTTTATATGCAAGTGTGTGTGTGTGTGTGTGTGTGTGTGTGTGTGTGTGTGTGTGTGTGTGTGTTCGTGTGTACCCACATGTGCAGGAGTGTGTATTTGTGGGCATGCGATTCTACTTTTACATGGAAACACAAACAGCCCACACCCACAGCTTCCCTTGAGCTGCCAATCATCCTGAAGCTTCTGTCTCAAGCAGCTGCCAAGCCCTGCGCCTCCTCCCACCTGACAGGAGCCACAGACCATCTTCTTGCCAGGTCTGTGATGAGGAGAGGTTCCTCATCTTTTGCCCCTGCTTACTCTCCTTTTCATTATTTCTGGTTTTTCTTCATCCCTTTTCTTCCTCTTTAAAACAAGCCATAAACAGAACTTAACTGTTGTAGAAATACAGTCAGGTCCCAAAGTGCCAAAAAAAAAAAAAAAAAAAAATGACACCTGCAGGTGACGAGGTCAGAGGTCAGCTGCACATTAATGATTGCTCCATACATTCAAAAACACCTTACTTTCCACACCAGGTGTCACCACCACCCAGTGGGCACAGAGGCCCAGCCATCCTCACGGCTCTCAGAAGGAATGGGACTCAGCATCCGAGGAAGTCACTATAACCAGTACAGCCGTGTCCAGTGACTTCCCAGTTGAATGCTGTGAGCAAATGCAGCGGGGAAAGGCTTGGCTGCTTTCGACATGTTAAATATAGGATCGTAAACTAACGGAACAGCCTTGTGATTCACTGTCATTCCCCCAGGGCCTGTTTCAAGCTGAAGTGAGTATTAAAATAATGCTGCTCAAGCCTAGATCTGGCTCCAGAGCTCTTCAGGGGAAGGCTTGTGGTCAAGTTGCCTTGGTGGAACAAATGTTTGGGGGGGGGGCTGGAGGCTCAAGCACACACATATATTCAGGCATGCATGCACACACTCTCACCTGCGATGGGGGGGGGGGCTTGTGAATACCAAGGGTCTCAATGCATGAACTGGAAACCAAAGGCACCCCTGCATTTCTATATTTCCTAAGGGATTTCTAAGAAGATTCTGCTGCTAATGCTTTCTAGTCACTTGAAGTTTGCATGGCTCACTGCATTCCTGTCATGGGTTTGCATTGCTGAATGCCTGGCTGAGGTGATGCCCTCTAAGATCTGCTTTTTACAAAATCAACATACAGAATCCTGGGCTTGGGTAAGTAACTGCTCAGGTTCCTTCAGGCTGGAGTTGCCTGCCGATAGGCCAGTGTCTTATGTCTAGACTACAAGGCTAGTGGCTGGGAACTGTGAACCTGATATCTCCCAGGGGCTCAGGTAAAGGATTTAGACCCCAACACTCTGTCTCAGTTTGGTCCTATCAGAACCTGCTGGTCAGTTACATAGAGTGTTTTTCTGATGATGCCTCTTGCCAAGGTCAACTTTGCCTGGACCATGGGTATTAAGACACAGCTAAGGTGCCAAGTGGAGATGCAGAGGTAGCTATGGGTAATTAAACCTATAAGCCAACCTTTGTCTGGGCTTCGGGGTGGGGGTACAGAACCCATGGTCCTCCTCAAAGGCTGTCTAGCATGGCGCTGCAGGGGACACATAATAGGGTGCTCCTTCCTTTGACCACGCCTCACTTTTTCCACTTTTAAGACTAGGGTTCTATTCTTGGTAACAGGTGTCATGTCTAACTGGCCCCACCTATCCCTTGGGGAGACATGTGCTCGCTGCATGGATTCTGGAAACCAAGACTTCAGTTCCCTTCTCTCCTTTTGAAAGGAGGGCCTCTCGACACCACTGAGAAATAAAACCCAACACGGTTGGCCTTCCATAAGCTGCTACCACTTGTCCATGTGGACAGGGGGTGCTTGCCTCACACACATCTGGAAAAGAGTTTCACATTGTGCACAGCCACTTACAGTTTAGAACTGTCTCCACACTCGGTTCTGTGAGCATGCCCAACCCCAGAGGAATGAGGGGGCAAGGAGACAGGGAGGGCAAGGGGATGGAAACGGAGGTGAGGTGTCAAAGTGGAAGACGGAGGAGAAGGGAGTCCCGGTTTGCAGACAAGGAAACCAAGGGTCACGGTGGTGGCCCACCCCAGTCACCCGGAAATTCCAACTCCGATTCCTTTAGAGTTCTGATCCAAGCAATCTTCTCTTTGCACATCTGTCCCAGGTAAGTTCATATGGAGAACATGTTGAGGGTCGGGAGAATAGAGACAACTTTGCTTTGCTGCCAACCATCTCTAGTTCCTACACAGTGCAAGCTGAGGGCAAGGGATCCCAGTCTATCATAGACATTCTCAAAAGATGGAGCTTCAAATCTCCCTAAATTGTGGCTGGTTCTAAGTCACTATTTTCCAAAGATCGAGTCTGTTATAGGGCTTGGGTGAGAACCCCCCCAGTCTCTCACCATCTCATCTGGGGCCCGTATAGTAGCATCAAAAATACAACATAAAGTTTCTTAATTCCAGCAGATGAACCCCAGCCCCATATGCCATGCTTTAGCCTCTCCATATGTCTTCTCTCTTGCAAAGAGAGACCTCCTAGGAGCCCACTAGTGAGTGTGCATTTGACATTCAGCCAGAAGGGCCTCCCGGAGCCTCGGATCAGGATGCAGCAAAGGGAACATTCAGAAGCAAGGGGGTGCACCAGGCATGCAGGCAAAGTACGGCAGCAGAGTCCATCAGACCAACCATACCGTGCTGTTTGTAGATAGGGGGTTTCCTATAGATGTTATCTTTTACGCCAGTGTCTGGGAAGAAGAAGGGAAGAGAAGGGAAAGATTGTGAGGGGAAGCAGGGAAGCAGATGCAATGCTCTCCACCCAATGGCTTCTGTCAGCTCCTGGCTCACCCACTCTGCAATCACCAGAAAGGTTCAAACGCAGCAAGGAGGTGAGGCTGAAGCGCCACATCTCCATCAAGCATCCCCTAGCCCAGACACCACCTCAGATGGGAAGGGGACAGGGAGAGAGGTGGACAGGGAAGGTGGCAAGGAAGAACCTTTGGTCACAGGGGATGCAGTTAACCTTTCCTCTACCTTGACACAAAATGAAAAACATTTTTTTCAGTATTTATGAGAGCTGGAGAAAAATCCAAACATATGTCAGTTGGGGAGACATGCAAACTCATTGCATTAGGGTTTTGTAATTTTTTGTTTGTTTGTTTGTTTTCTCATTTGATTTGATTATTATTTTTTTTGAGACAGGGTTTCTCTGTATAACAGGCCTTGCTGTTCTGAAACTTGCTCTATAGACCAGGCTGGCCTCTAACTCACAGAGATATACCTGTCTCTGCCTCCCAAGTAAAGGTATACACCACCACCCAGCACAATCTCGTCTTCTAGACCAGGTTGGTCTTGAACTTATGATCCTCCTGCCTCTCAATGCTAAAATAACTGGTATGCATCACTACACCCTATGGCACGGAGTAACTTTTAAGGAAACTCAGTGCTTGGGGATGCGCTGACTACTTGGGTGTGGCCACAATGATGCATGAGCAGCCATAAAGCACACAGGGGACCTACCTGGGACGTGGAAGTGGCGAGGCGCCTGCTGATAGGTAGAGGAAGGAGGTCTGCTGTCAGAGAGCACCGAGAGACTTGGGGTGCTACGGCCACTTTCGCTGCCTCCAGACGGAAGAGCAGAGGCAGCAGAGGGGCAAGAAAACAAAGCAGAGGGTTTCAGGCCAAAAGAGCTGGTCTGCAGTGAACCCCCTCTCTCCTGCCTGAAGGAAGCCCACAGATGAGTCTCCCAGCCTGGGCTCTATGACTGCCGACCCAACGTGCAGTGTCTGGCTCCAGAGTGTGAGTGAAGGGCCAAAAGCATGTAAGTGTGTGGGCAGTGGGCAGAGCCCAGGATCCTGGGGTGTGAACTCACACAGCAGGCTCACGGTTCCTGCCTCCCTGGTGTATCTTGTGCAGGAAGGTCCGGCTTACTTTGAGATCCCACCAATTAACGATGACCCTAGGACTAAGGTGTGGGAATGCGCCCACAACATCCCTCACAAAACTTTGCCCATGTAGGAGACTGGGGATCAACATCCACCAAGTTCCAGTATTCTAGATGTACTGCTGCTTTGGCTGGAGCTGCTTTGTGTTCTGCGAGGGAGGCCGGATGATTAAATCACCCACCAGACACCTGGTGACCTGGGTGGATGCCCCGCCTCCCACCAATACTGGATGTGATGGATAGAACACAGTGGTACTGAACATGTGATGAGGAGCATGGCTCACAACAGGACACCCAAAGGCACAACTGTTCCCTTTTCATTAGACGTGGGGAACTCTGCAGGGCCGTAGCTGATCACTTGACAAGGGAAGGGCTCTCTAGATTCGAGAACTATGCCTTGGAATGGAAAGGTCAAGCAGCAGGACCCTAAAGCCAGTGGGACAGAAGCCAGGCCGCATGGACCGGACACAGCTGGAGCATCACAGACAGGCAGGGAGGGCCTGGTTGGAGGAGGGACCAGCAAGTGGCCACCAAAGGAGACTGATGGTCCCTACTTTGGGTGTTGTACCCTGCCAGAGCATAGTCACTGATTTTACCTGCAAACACCGACGGAACTCTGGAGAACTCAGATTTTGTTCTAGAATGGAATAGAACCTTCTCTAGCAGAGGCCTTACCCCAGGAAGATGGAACACAGGCTCCTTCTATATATGACGCCCTGACTCCACATATCCCTTAAGTCAGGACAGACATGGTAGTTTTGGAAACACAACGGTATGAAATCTACTCTGGCTGAAGACTATCCCTGTTGGCTGTCATCCCTGACCTGAACCTCTGTGGCTTGGCCTTGTTGAGCCTAGAGCCTCACATGACCAGGCTGTCTTTCTTCTATCTAGACATCATGATCATTTTTCTATTACCCTCACCCAGATGACCAAAGATTCTAAAATGATCCAACATTTTGTCCTCTCCAGAGCTTGATTTACAGTGTGGTGTTGCCCGAGATGACAAATGAGATTCCTACACATGTGTGCACTCACCAAAAGAGAGGCTATGATTTCTCAGTTGGTCAGAGGGACCAAGAACAAGGGAGCTGAGGTACTGTGTGGTAGCCTTGAGGATCCACAAGGACTCTGTCACATTTACTAAAGAAGGCTTCAATTCCAGCCACGTTGGTCCTTGCCTGGGCCACTACCACCAACTCTTCCCTACCCCCTGCCTTCCCAGATTCCATACTGTCTAGAACTTCATAGGTTTAGACTCAGGATCTACCCTCAGGAGGCCAAGGTCACCATAGGCCTTTCCCTTTTCTGTAAGCATGCTTGCCTGTCTCTGAGAAAATATCCTGCTGACCTCCACCCTACATACCCGCCTGGAGCTTTGCTGTGTGCTTTTATGGTATGCCCATGTCAGTCCCACACAGTGGGAACCATTTCTGTCACCTCCTGGGGAGGCCAAGGGGCTATGCTATGTGAACTGGACACAGTGACATTTGGAAGCCAACTTTCCGCTGGGCCTCTGTGATGAGGTCCCCAGGCCTCTGATGTCACCTAAGAACAGGCATTGAGGCGCCTTTGTCCAGACTCCTGTTTTGGGGGGTTTTGTTTGGTTTTTGTTTTTGAAGGCTTCCTATCCAGGGTGTTTCTGACACTCTTCAGGGAAGGACTCTGTACAGGCAGCCCAGGCTCTGGTGTGGTCCATGACTTCTTTCAGCTTAAGTTGATGTTTTGCTTTAGAATAGTTTTAGATGGTTCCAGAAGGCATCACCTTCCTCACCTAGGGCCCACTTCTGACAGCCCTCCAGAACCTGGAACCACTGTGTCATGCTAACTATACTTTGAGCTTAACCCACTTTTGAGATCTTTCTGTATCAGGACCCACTCTGGACATCACATTATACTCATGGTCACATCTTGACTTCCCCCAGCTGTAACCAGCATCCCTATCACAGATCCTGACAGTTCCTAGGTCACTGGCAGTGGGAGAGGTCTTATTGAAGGTCCCTCACCTGAGACTGTGAGAAACAGGCTATAGATTTAGGAGGAAAGCACAGAGGTGCATGTCATTCATGTTACATCTCTCCCGGGGCACTTGCTGTCTGTAGAGCCTGGAGCTGGAGCTAAGGCCTTGCCTGGGAGTAGCTTAAGATCTTAGTCTGCGCTTGGCTATGCAGTGGAGTCCTGCCTACCTCTATGATGCACCACCTCCACAAATTCTGTGCAGAAATTGTCCCTTCGTGCTCTTATTTAGCTGATCTCGTCAGTATAGATTTGTGGACACGTGTCATCTATGAGTCCAATGACTCATCATTTAATTTCTTGCTCCAAGTATGATTGCTATGGCTTCAGTTGACTCTAGCCTTGAACATAGTACAGTTGGCTCTTGTCTGGATGCTACTGCAGTTGGTTCTGGCCTTGAAGATGTTATACTTTGCTATGGCCAAGATGCTGCCATCCTGAGGGTTGAATTTCCTCAAAGTCACATCAGAGCAAGTCTGGTTCACAACCATGTGTCAGGGCCCTTTGAGAACCATAGCCAAGGTATGTGTAGTTTCTACTTGGAGCCTCCTCTGAGGCATAGACCACAGATTCTGCGACTGAGAGACCAGAGCTTGGCGACCTATTTTAGAGCTAAGGGAGGGGACTTTTGGCAAAATGAGAAGCACCTGCTGGGCACAGTGCATGCTGGGATTTTGAACTAAGGCTTTGCCCCTAAGATCTTTTGCTTCCCTTCCTTCTCATGCCATAATGCTGTGGAAATCTCTCCAGTCAGTTCCCAGAACTGTGCCATCACCAGCATAATGTCCCCTTGCCAACCTACATCTCCTGTCCTTATCAAGTAAGAGTAGAGTTTAAACCTTCACCACCCAACCAAGGTCTGGAATTCACACTAATATGCCAATAACTTTCATTAGCCCTTAACCTGACTATAGATCTTAGGGCAGTGAGGTCCTAGCCACTCACATAATAGAAGGTATGATCCATGGGCTGGGTGAAAGGTGGAAAGAGGGAAGGGGTGAGGGGCCCTGTCACTATATAGCTAGATTAGGAAAATTCTGGCACAGGAAGGCATGTCTACCTAGGGGCTCTCAGCCATCATCAGACAGTGAGGTGTATCTACTGTGTCCCAAACACTGTAAAGCACCTATGGGGTAAAAAGTAATTTTCCAGAAAGTGGGCAGATGCCATAGTTGTGACTGTGTTCTGTAGACAGAGAAAAGCTGGGTGCCCAGAGGCTAGAAATAGGATGATCCGAATGAGACCCTCAGGGTCTGTACCTCCTCATCTACCTCCTCAAGGAATGTTCTGGAAAGAAGCTGGAGAGCCCAAGGCCACGGCCTCCTGTGGAAGTTAATTGGAGGGCAGAGTGGGTTCCTGCTCCATCCCATTAAGGAGAGAAGCAGCATCAGACAATGCCTAGCATGTGCTATGATGACAGGCTAACCAGGGACCTAGAGGTGTAACAGACCCACCAAAGGTAGGTCCCGCAGAGGAGGAAAACATGCCCAGAGCCAGGGAAAAAAGGCATCGGACTCTGTAGCCTGTCTGGCTCCCTCTGCTCCAGGTTACAGGGTCCTCCCTCACTCTGAGACTCCCACTGACATATGCTATGCATCTATCAAGGCCCCCAGAAGTCACTCTGCTGCTCTGGGGATGTGACATTTGCGGCTGTACATCTTCACTGAGAACTCAATCCCTGCTAGAGACTGGGATTGTGACGAGCTCATGAAGAGGTAAGGAGGACACGACAGTGCCAAGGGCTCTTCCCAGTGGACCAAGAGTGAAACCAGGGGTGCTAATAAAGATAAAGGAGAATGGGCTGTTTACTGACTGCTGGTGATGGGGGCTGTGGGCCGTGCCTGCCCTGTGGGAAGGAACTTTCCATGGGTACCCACTGTATGGCTAGAAAAGATAGGGAACTTAATATATTACTCAGGGACTCTTAAGAAAATCATTGCTCCGTCTTCTAATTCCCTGAATGTCATTTGTTGGTGCCTTTATCACTGGACTATGTAACAAAACTCACAGCTTGTGGCCTACATTAATTTCAGGCTCATTTCTCACACTTCTGAAGTCATGATCAAAGCACAGGAACGGGTTTTTTGGTGCGGTTATTGCTATTTTATTTTATTTTGGTGCTATTTAATCCTGGCTCGTTGACAGTCTCGCCCCTGATCTTAAATGTGTGGATAATTCACCTTACAAGGCCACAGTGCCAGTACAGAGTCCCACCTTGTGACCTTACTCTGTTACTTCAAACACTGCTATATGGAAGTTTGACCATCAACATGTGACCTTGGGGTATATACAACTCAGTTCTTAGGAAATCATAAGGGTGTCTGCTCCCCCATGGAATTCATGTGTGTGGGCTCAGAGGACATGGATCACGGCTGGTTCTGCATCCTGGAAAGAGCCAGGGATTGGAGCTACCTGGGTTGAGTCCTGGCTCAATCACCAGGGGTCTGAGGCTGTGGACATCACCAGCTCTCCATACCTCAGCTCCTGTTCCTGAAGGCTAAACTAACAGCACCTCACCACATAGGACTGATGGGGAAATGTGTAGGCCCTAAGCAAGGAGCAAGGGGTTCGTTGATATGCTTTCTACAGCTGCACGTTTAGTGACAAATCACCCTGCTCACCTTCCAGGAACATGGACACACTGACAAAATAGAGCCACGTACACACACAACACAGGAAGAACACAGGCATAAGACACAGGGCTCTGGAAGCCATGCGGAGACACGGGACGAGCACCCCCCGCTGTGCACTGCACGCCTTACCTCGGAAGTAGGGGATGTAATGATGTCTGAACACGGATGTAGGGCTTGGGTGTTGGGACAGGGGCAGACAGATACTGGTACCAACACTCACAGTACCAGCTGCGGGCAACAGAGAGCAGTCAGTAACCCTGGGCTCCTCCACCCCAGAGCCACCAACTTGTCCTAGTTCTCACTGGGCCAGGGATATCGTCCCTCTGCTCTCCTGGGGCACCTGAGGAGGGTCACCCAGCAGGCTGTGCGGCATTCTTCTCCAGGTAGGGTCAGGAGGTGCCACCTCTGTGACACAGGGTGGTAGCCAGGGCTTGGGACTCAGCCTCTGGTCCTGCTTGTGGCTCACTTTGGGGTGTCCTTGAGACCAAGGACAGTGGGAGGGCAGCTTCCAGAGGTCAGGGAGTGGTCTGTCACCAGCATCCTCATGGCAGGCACTTGCCAGTCCAGATATAAAGCTTGGCCCTGTAGGCTTTACCCCTGACCAAGCAGTGGTAAAGGCCCTTTTGGTGGTGCAAAGTCAGAGGTCAAGTCACAAGGGGCTTTAGGGGAAAGACTCAAGAAAGTCACTTCTATCCATCCATACACCGACTCATCTGTTCATTTTCTTACTCATTCACATATCTCCATCCATTTATTCATTCACTCTATTTATTCACTTATACATACACTAACCATTCATTTACTTACTCATTCACTCATCATTCATTCATTCGCTCACTGACTAACCCATTAACTCATTCATTAACTTACTCATTCCCTCACTAAATCACGGATTCACACACTCATTCCCTCACTTATTTTTCATCCACTACCCATTCATTCAGACACTCACTCATTCATCCATTCACTCACTCATTGGCTCTTTAGCATCCCCTCACTCATTCACTTGCTCATCCCCTAGCCCACCCATTCAGACATTCACTCATCCACTTACTCTCTCATGTGCACGCTCACTCTCTTTCTTCACACTTGCTGAGCAGGATGGACCAGGAGTATTGCAAGGAATCAATGAAAATGATTGCAAACAATTAAGTTGATTTTTCCATAAAGTTTTCAAAACTAACAGCTATGGGCCATAGGTATGAAAATGTGTCATGCACCGCTGGAAGGGAAGAAGCAGGCTGGAAAAATCCCTCCAAAAGGCATTGCTTTTGTGCATGATCCCTGTGACTTTCACATGCCAGCTCAAAGCTGAGGAAGACAATGCAAACTGGGGGGTGGGAGGGGGAAATGAGGCAACAGAATCGAAAAGCCCTGTACAGGGTTCTCTCCCAGCTTGGAAGGGCATAGGGGCCTATTGCCAACTTCTTTATTAGGAAGGGTTACTGAGTGATATGTACACCGTTAGGCATTCTGACTGGATATTGTAGCCACTGACTTTGACTCCTCAGCTCAAGTCCTCCCAAACTCCCGTGGGCTCACAACAGGCTATGGCTTGGTGTCCTGCTCAGGTGCTATTCCACATCCTGACAACTGTTACCACCCCCCCAGAAGCCCACTCTGGTTGTTCTGTGTGGATCTTGAGGCTGTATGCTTCTCAGGATGTGCACTGTGGGTGCAGACAGCTCCTCCAGCCCCAGGGTGACCAGCTGCCTCCAGGCTACCTGCTCCTAGGCATGAGACAGTCTTTTGCACGATGGCTAAGTGACTCTCCACTGACCACCCAGTGGAATTCCTCCACCCCCAACTTTGTCACTTTTCTCGATGAATAAAAAAGCTACTTTATATCAGCAAACTCACTGAGAAGTACAGCCTCATTGGGGGTCAAGGGGAGCATAGCGTGGGATAAATACCTGGGCGACTGTAGTGCTGGGGTGACCGTGATGTTGGTGTGTAGTGCCCGAGGCTGACGGAGCCAGCAGAGCTGGGGCTGGAGGTCCGGCACTGCTTGTAGGACCGATCATCCTGATCCCCCTGGGTGGAAATACAGTGTGAGAGCAACTGAGTCAGGAACACTGCTCACCCTTTAGCTACCCCGCTGCATTTTCTCTCTAGATCCCAGGGGCAGAAACAAAACAGCCCTAAAACAGGGTCTCGGCACACAAACAGAGCACATCTAGACAGCAAGGTAGGTCTGAGCCATAACAAGCCCCTTGGCCTGACCATGAGCCCATTGAATGTCCACCCTTCTTATCCATCTGATCCTCTGGGATGGTGTGAAAAGATCCTACCTGCATTCTCCCTGCCCAGTTCCCTACCTTGTAACCTTCCCCAGCACTCTGGATCCCCAGAACAGTTTGAGAGCACTTAAATGTTCCTCATATGTGAGCAAGATGCTAGATGCTCTAGGACACCTTCTGGGGTGCGAAGGTGCCCTTTGGGGCTCAGAAGCCAGCCAATGAGACCCACAAGCGCTGAAGACATAGCCCCTATCTTAGCAGGAAGAGGAGCTTCTGGGAGCAGCCAGAGCAGGTAACAACAGCATGAGATGGCACCATGGTTTGAGAATCAGACTGCCCATTTCTTGGCAAGGAAGCCTGGTGGCCTGGGTCATGTCAGTCCTCCTAGGCTTATCAATCAGCCCACAGTACCAGGGTCCCCACAGTGCTCAAGGCATGGTTTCTAAGAAGACAGTCTGAGGATGTAGTGGAGGGACATGCAGGGGATCTTGCCACAGATCCTGCTTCCAAAGCTATAAGAAGTTAAAATTATTCCTCAATCTGAGGCAATGAGGAGATCCTCACTCTTGGGATCAGCTCTGTGTGCTGGAATAAGGCATTTCCAAAGGTTGGGGAGGGCAGGAAGCAAATGAATCCAGTCACTTGATATCTGGGTCCCGGTTTCTCTGTAGGTCAAATGGGGAACTCCCGGAAGCTATCTCTGGATGGTGTTTGAGGCAAAGAAATTGGGTATAAAATGAACACAGCAGTGTCCAGCACAGAGAGAGAACTCACAGTGTGCTGTGCCTCTCTGTGCTCCCCAGCCCTGGGCTCTGTCTGCCACACGGAGTAGAGTCTGAGGGGCCACAGTCTGTATCACTGCTTCTGAAGAAAGAAGCCCGGGGTGGGGCTATTGAACTTATTTGATAGCGCAGCTCTCAGAGCGTGCTCAGCCTCAAGGTCCCAGAACTTCCTGTATATCTAGTTGAGGACAAGAAGTGGACCCCAGCTCACCCAAGGAAGTCATGACCCAGGCCAGGAGCTCCTGAGCAATATCACATCCCCAGTGTCGGTGAGGACCTGTCTGCACACACATGGGGGAACATGCACATGAGATGTGATTATAAAAACAACCAGCAGGAGGGCCCCCCCCCCCGGTGATATGGCCAGGGCCCTGTGGTCCTCAGGGTGCCATGCTGGTCATCTCTATAACCCTGCAGGTAGCAGCATCATGAGCACACGGGGCACAGGCAGAGGTGGTGGTTACCTCAGTCGGCGTTGGTGAGAGCAACTGAGGCGACTGTGAACACAACAGAGCCTCTGTTAGTGCGCTGTGCCAGGGGCTGCTTTGGGGTGAGAGGGCTGTTTGGTAACCACAGGCAACACAGGCACCACACTCAGTGACCTGAGACTCTAGCTGAGAAAGAGCCCCGCTATAAGAGATGGCTTGGTACTGTTTGGCCCAACGTTTTCCTCCACTCAGTCAACCAGATCTCATCCTTAACTCTCCACAGACACTGGGAGTTCAAAAACAACACTGCTGGTGGTTCGGGGACCACTGAGGCAATTACCCATTAGGCTCATTCCTTTAATTTTCTCTGGAGAGAACAGATGGGGTGAGAGAGACATAAAGAAGGCGGCTAGGGCCACAGGCTGAGAGAGAACTGGGAGACAGAGGTTCAGAGAGAAGGTTCCAGGCCTTATGTGTTTAGACAATGGCTCCTCTCCACTTCAGTCAGGGCACTCAGAGAGCAGCAGCCAGAGCCAGCTTACCTGGGCTCATATGAGTCCTAACTGAGCCTCACTTGGCCTTGGCTTTCTTAGGTACAGCTGTGAGAAATTATTCCCAGGGGCTGGGCCTAATGCAGGGTCAATAATGAAGACTCTGCTCATGAGAATGGTCCAGAGGGAATGAGGCAGTGAGACCCAAATGAAGCCATTGGATATTCTGTGTGTAAAGCACACGACAAGAACCCTGAGGTTTTCTGTGTTATGTTCTCCCACCATGCACCATCCTGGCCTCAGAAGGAAGCAGTATTTTAGTGGGAGCACACCTTCCTTCCCCCCCAAAACAGCCTGGTACTGACCTTTGCTGAGGCAGCTCTCATAGGCAGTATAGTCAGAAAGAAGGTACAAGATATGCCCGAGCAGATACTGGAGAGGGTGACTCCTAAGTCACATACATACTCTCCCATTCTCTCCTGTGCTCTCCCAGTGTCCTCTAAAGAACAGACCCTTAACGCAGGACTATCTGAGGGTCACAAGGATCCTACTATGTGGTCTTAGATGCTGAAAGCAACTTCAGAGGTTTCCAGACTGTGTCCACAACTCTACGCCACACACATTTGTGGCAGCACTGTGTGACCCTAGCTATAGAGCAAGGTTGTCAACAGTCTGTAGTCCTTATATCACTGCTACCCAGTGCAGCCCTTCCCACCATAGTTTCCTGAAGCCAGCGCAGGAATGCCAATGCTTTGTTCAGGGGAGATCCCTGGTGGCATCCTGAGACTGAGTACTGTGGGACTTGAACCCAGTTCTGAGGCCTGAATTCCATGTCCCCGAGGATCAGCCAAGGAAACAGCCAATGCATGGTCTTTAGGGAAGAAAAGACTTGGATCTCATAGAGATACAGTCCAGTTTCTTGGCCTCTAACCTGTAGTGGGTGGGATTCAGGCGATATTGAGGAAGGCCTAGAGGTGTACTTTGGGGTCTCATGACCCTGATTTGGGTATGGCCAGTCCCCATCAAGGACTTGGGGCATGCTGACTCCCTTCCTGCTTGTTCCTGCGTTCTCAGGAAAAGATTTGACTCCAATGCATTAAATTGTCTCCAGGAATTGTCTGCAGGTTCCATTTGTATCAGTGAGTGTTTATATAACCCCTTAATAAATGTTAATCCTTTATATGATCAGTTGCAAGTGAATAATTCTGCAGTACTGATCTTCAGTTGCCTGCTGCCCAAAGGCTAGAGATGGGATGCTGAAGTACACACCCAACTCAGGCACCTGATGGGCAGTGCAGTAGCCACAAGGCTAGTGACACCTTCCCTGCTCCTCCGGCATGCTTACCAGGAGGGCCATGTTCTGGTCCCTTTGCTCTTCTCAGTTCCTGAGTGTCCCTCAGAGCCTGCAGGCTTGTCTGGTAGCTATGGCCTATACAGGGACAAGCTGGGCAATTCAACACTTATATTTATGTACAATGTCCCAGGTCTTGGCCCTCACTACCCACAAGGCCTTGTTAAAGCCTTAGAAAGGAGTCAAAGGGGAACATGTTAGGAATAACCATTTTCTGCCCCAGATGAGCATCTGTTCTGAGCTCCACACATAGCCAAAGCTACACTAAGATCTCCTGACAGAGGAAAATGAGACGCATTCAATGGAAATAGGCCATCCAAATAAGACATCACCAATAGATGCTGCCTGCTTTCAGACATCACCACTAGATGCTGCCTGCTTCCAGACATCACCAATAGATGCTGCCTACTTTCAGAAACACTGGGAATCATGACCCACACTGTTCAACTAAACTAGGAGCCCATAGAAGAGCAGCTGGCCTGAGAATATGGGCTCAATGCCATATGATCCAGAGAGAGAAGACACACTTCATATGTCATAAAATCACTCAGTAGCCAGGAAACTGCAGACATTTTCAGAGTGTGCTTCCCTTCCCCCACCTCTGCTCACCTCCAGTTCACTCTCAGAATCTCTTCCCTGAGAGGCCGTGGTTGAGTGGGAGGGCCTTAAGTAAGATGGACATGTTCTCTGGGGGCAAAGAAGCTGAGAGTGGGGGGTGGGGATAACTAAACTCTGTCCACAAGAGCCAGCACTGGGGGAAGCATGCAACGTGTAGTGAAGATCCATACCTCGCCATAGCTCTGCCTGTCTCCCATGGCCGAATGGCTGATGTAGGGTGAATAGGAGATCATGTCGGGGCGGTCAATGTTATAGATTGCTTTGCTCTTGGGAAGAGCAGCCAAGTCCCTGTAGTCCAGGATCTCATCACCAAGCTTCGCCTGATGGAGGAGAGAGCAGAGGACAGGACGCTGACGGCACATGCCAGGCCAGAACAACTCCACAGCCAGCAGTGATGATGGTGTGGGTTTGCAAATAGGTGGGACAGGGATGCAAAGCCAAAGACCCACTGGCAGGGATAGTCCTAGCATCAGATATTGAAGTTGTTGGTTCTGCCCATAATATATTGATATGGGGCTTGACAATGAGACTCAGGCTATGTTCTAAAACCACACATAGTTACAGGTATATAACATGAACATATATCACAGGCGCATATGTACACAATCCACTACTCACATCAGTGCACACACAGGTATGCTTGCCCACATCAGTGCACACAGACAGTGCGTTTTTCTAAGATGATGAGGGGATGATGCACCAACAGCTACACCCACATGATAACACACACCTGCTGATCCACAACACATCCCCATATATTGGTACACCTACTTACACACCAGAACTGGCTCCTACAACTTTGCACACGTGTGTGTAGCACACACTAGCACAATTCACCCCACCCACACCCAATGAGCACACACAACCACATGTGCATTCGTTCTCATTCTCTCTCCTCTGATTAGCAGTTTTGAGCAAGTACGGAACAGCAGCAAGATGCCTGCTCAGCATTTGACAAGGTGCTGGGACATGGCCCACATGGGCTCACTGACTGTGAGATGTTGTGAGCCATCATGTTGGCTCAGGTGAGGTCTGCCTGGCTGCTTTTGTGCCTGCCCATCCTTCCAAGCCTTTTCAGGCAGTGTCCCACTCTGCCCATGCACACTCTGTAGTCCCACACATCTGCTCTGGCTCTAGGAGCATCTCTGGGCTGGTCCCTCCATTCTCAGGTCTAATTCCTACATCAGCCTTTGCCAGGTCCCTCTGCTGGGATTCTGAAACAAATCCACAGCCACAGATGATAATGGGCTACATCAGTCACAGAGCATCACAGCTCTGTGATGGGGATCCTATTTGCAGGAAAGTCTAAAGCTCAGAGAGGCTGGGAAATTTTCCCAGAGTCACTCACACAGGCTGGCATGGCAGCTGTATGACTCTAGAGCGCTCCCCCACCTCCCATCCCCACCCCCCACCCCCGAACCCCCACATTGGTGCTCCCTTCTCTAGACCCCGCCCTAACAGCTCAAGCTGCAGCTACATCTGGTGCAGCTACATCTCCTGATGACAGCTCCAGGCATCTTCCACCTTAGACTGCCCACGTCTTTGCTTATTGTCTTTCCAGAACTTACCAGGCCTTCCAGAGCCCAGCAGCTCCAACCCATCTCTAGGAAATCTTCCTGACCATTAGATTCACTCCAGGACTCCCTGGAGAGTCAGAGAGATGCACACTAAGACTAAAGGCCTAGTGCTTCACATCTCTGGATGCTCCTTCCTGAGCCCAGAGAAGGCCTCAAAATACCTGAGGTGATAATCTTAAGGCAGGGCTTATGATCACCATAGACCATCCCATTGGAGTTTTCTAGCTGTCTGGATGAACGGAGCTCAGGGGATCTTTCCCTGATCATCAACTGATCTGGATCTCTTCTGTCCCCATGCTGCCCTTCATCTGAGGGCTTTGCACATGTCTCTCTCCTATTCAGGTCACAGTCTCCCTCGGTCAGAGGGCTGACCTATTAACTGTATGTCCTCTTCTACAATCCTGGACCAGGACCCCCATGGCTTTGTCACCCTCTGTTTAATGCTGAGTAACCAGGCATCTGTACAGATGGGGGGGGGCACCCCAGCCACTGTCTACTGTGGTGCTGGGTCATCAACTGTCCATTGTGCACTACTGGAGTGTTATGAGCATCTCACTCAAATGTCTGCAAAGGGTCCTGCAGGCTGAAGTGGGACATCCCTGACCCCTGTATGTCCAGGACACCGGGAACGATGTGCCCTTCCAGCTCACCAGTTCTCCTGACTATCCTCACCCAGCTCACAGTGGATGGTCCTCTCTTGCCTCGGGCTCCTGCACAACCCGTGCCCCAACAGCCTAGTAGCTGCCTGTTGCTAAGAGTGGCTGTCAAATAGCTGGTGAAGTTTCTCTCTATAAGGCCTTAGATGGTTAACTGATAATGAGTTATGTTTTCTAATTGGTGAAGGCTACTTGTAGGTGGGTATGCATGCATGTATGTAAGTGGTTTTCTTGTTTCTTTCTTCTTCTCGTTCTATGAAGCAAATTAAAGATGACCATATAGGACACCGAAATGTATATGCTCTCGGTCCTTTCTCTATGTCCAGAACTGTACCGGAAACCTCATATGCCAAGCTCTATGGAGCCCCGGATAACGGGGTTGGGCTCACCCAACATAGGGATAAGCTTCCAGAGGCCCATAACAGGAAACGCCTTGCCTAGGGTACACAGCCAGACTCTGGACCTCACAGGCACTCAGTGAGACACGGCACAAGTGTCCTCTGAGGGCTCCAGTACCCTCTCCCTCTACCCTGCAATCACAGTGACCACAGGAAAGACACTTGTTATTACCGTCCATCAGAGTAACCCCTGACAACCATCATGGGAGAGGATAGACTGGAAAGACAAGCAGGGTAGAGAGAACCTTACCTCCCCACCATGGTGTCAAAGACCCATGGCTGGTCATTGCAGGGAGAGGGTAGCAGAAGTGAACTGCCCCTGTCACCTGACTACCCCACCCCACCCCCCAGTCCTGGAGCTTCTTTTGCCACTAGGCTGCCCTTCGCCCTGTGCCTCAGGACTCTCAATGACAATCCTTGTCACTCACACATAGTGCTGTAACAGCCTACCCTCTTGTCTATAGCCTACACCCAGAGGTGACTGTTCTAACAACTCTTAAAATAGGTCCAATCTTTTTTATACTTGCATGGGTGCTCTTGTGTATGTATACACACACACACGTACAAAAACACACACTCACACATGCACATGCATGTACATCCCCAGTGTGTTTCTCTTGGGAAGCTGAGCCAGGGGCCTTCTGCCTGCACAATGGCTTACAGGTTCACAACATCCATCCTACAGGTGACCTGGGCTCACTCTAACCATAGAGCAGCTATTTATTTCCCCTTCTGCAGTATTATGACCACAGTTATGAACTATGTTCTCCCTCTCATCACCAGCCAGTTTGGGACAAATTCCTAAAGGCCTTGCCGGCCACACGGATGTGTCCAGGCCTCAGGTCCTGTCCAATTCTTGTACCCATATCTTCCCCATGGTAGTGCTTGAGTGCCCAGCCTCACTCTTGGAGCCCACAGCAACCATTCTCAGAAGACTGCAGACCCCACAGTACTGGTCCAGTAATAACCCCACCCACACACCACAGCAATCTCCATGGCCCTCGCTTACATATATCACACGGCTTGGGGACCCCGATGTGCTGGATGCAGGCACAGAGACGATGCTCTCCGAGGAAGTCCTGGTTTCCTAGAACAGAATTGTACAGGTTGGCCTGAGCAGTGCTGTTGGGAACCTTCTGGAGGTATCTCTAGGATGTGGGCAGGAATGCCAGTGAGTTCAGCATGTAGAATTGTCCCCCTTTTGTGGCTGGAGGGGAGTCTCATAAGAAAGCCATGGGCTCGGGTGAAGAGCTGAAGGCTACAATAGAACAGGAGTGAAGGTAGGCAAGATATCACAGCCTGACACTCACTGAAATCTCAGAATGTCCCAAGGGTGCTGGGATGACGTGATCGTGTCTCTGAGGGTGAAGGCAGGTGGGCATGTCTAGCAGCCCCTCCATCTCTATGGCACATGGAACCTCTGCTACTCATTGATGCTAAGTTCTTCTCATTAGATAAGCTTCAGTCCTCCAGCCACACCCTCCATGCAGCTGACCTGGCCCTCATGCCCTTCTCAGCTACCCCTTCCTCCTTCCACTCTTACCTAGGCTCAGATCTGTCAGTACCAGGTGACGTGTGACATCATCGCACATCTAGCCTCCTCCCAGTCTCTGCTGTTGACAGTGCCCAGTCCTCCTCCTCAGGTCTCTGCATCATTAGCTCAAAGCTCCTCCTCCACTTCCCTCGTACAGACCTCCTGCTCTCCTCCACTGGGCTTTCATCCTTACAGGCAAGGCCCGTGCTCATGGCCACTCTACACCCCTTCTCCTGGTCTATGCCTGTTCTCTCATATCTCCTAAACACCTCAGCTAAGAGGAACATACTTCCAGTCGATGTCATTGCCTCTCAGAAGAAAAGAGCTCTAACCCCTCTGCTTTTGGCATGTCCTTCACTGAATATCTTCGGTAACCCACACTACCACCACCTCTGCCTCATTTTTCCTCGGGAGGCTCTTCCTTGCTTCTGGAATCCGGCATGCTCTTCTCCTGAGGCAGTTGACATCCTTTAAGGTCCAAGTTGGTTTCCCTAAATTTTCTATGTTGAAGCCCTATGCCAGGACCTGAGTGTGACCCTGTGGAGATGGGGTCCTCACAGAGGTCACAAAGGTGAAAATGGATCACTGGGTAGATCTAAACCAATCTTCTTGGGGTCATCCTAAAAAGAGTTTAGAACATGAAAACACACACACACACACACAAGAGAGAGAGAGAGAGAGAGAGAGAGAGAGAGAGAGAGAGAGAGAGAGAGAGAGAGAGAGAGAGAGAGAGAGAGAAGCAGGGGAGGGGGAGAGAGAGAAGCACATAAGAAAACAAGATGGCTGCCACCAAGTCCAAGCAAAGAGGCCTCAGGAGGATCCAGCCTGTCATCACCTGCAACTTTGACCCCTGCCACAGGGAGGCAGGAAAGTGTAGAAACCTCCAGGCCAGATGAATCAAGCCTGACCTGGAGGAGACCTCCCCTCCTGAGCTCCTTCTACACTCAACAATACACCGGCAAAGACAGGCAGACACCAGGACCAGACGTGCCACACAGGGCAGCAGGAGGCACAAACCTGTAAGGCATAGGGCAGGGTGCCCGGGCAGGGCTGGCTGCAAACAGAGCTGTGCATCTGGAAGGGAGAGAGGAGGGATGGCGTGAAGCTTGTTCTCCAAATCACCGCCATCCCCTCTGCACATCCTGTGCTCTAGACCCCTCATCACCAAGCTCGGCCTCCCCTGGAGCTCCTCAGCCCCTCCACTCAGGACTACACTGTCAGATGCCAACTCGAGGGGCCTGCCTGACCCCTGGGACCATAGCTTTCTGAGGCTGACAGGAATGGCATCACCTCACAGCACTGGCTGTCCAGTCCTTAGTCACCACATACCTCAGAACTGCTCCATGCAGAGAAGGTGCCCCTCCCCCATGCCTGTAATTGGTGCCTCTAAGACAAGGAGAGCCTACTAGTCTAGCAGTGAGAGGTTGGGTGGCTACTGTGCACCACTGACTCTGGATGATGCCTGTATGGTCCTCTTCTCTGGAAACTGGCAAGATGCTCAGATAAGGGCCTGCCGTTCCTGACATGTACTGAAGACCAGTGTGGTTTTCAGAGAAAGGTCCCTTACTGGTCAGGCCAGGGGGTATCTGAGCTAGCCCCAAAGAGCAGGCAGAGATGACCACTTCTGGTTCTCTTTGTGCTGTGGGCTCCAGCCACTCTGAGCAGAGATGATTGAGCCCTCCCTGTACCCAGTGCCCAGCTATGTGGAAGAGAGCAGAGGTCAGAACTTGACTCATTGTCGGCAGAGGAGATGGGGAAGAGCTGAGGTAACTGTCACCAGGGTAAGAAGATGGGCACTATCCTGCCCCCTCTGTCACCCCTGATCTGAAGTGTGTTCCACAAAGCCTCACGATGAACTTTAGTGCCACGCTCCCCAGGGTCATGTGACACTGTCTTGTTCCCACCCACAGAGATAAGAAGGGGACTTGGAACTTGCAGGGAATCCACAGGCCCCATTCACCAACTCCTCTACAGTTCTAGATACAGAATTTCTAAAACATATGGTGAGTGCCAGGTGCTGTACTAAGGATGCCATGATGTCTGTGGGCACTGGGTGTGTCCTAAGGATGCCATGATGCCTGTGGGCATTGGGTGTTATGCTAAGGATGCCATGATGCCTGTGGGCATTGGGTGTTATGCTAAGGATGCCATGATGCCTGTGGGCATTGGGTGTTGTGCTAAGGATGCCATGATGCCTGTAGGTCTGGGCAGTCATAATTCTATCTCCTGATGTCCACTGCATATATTCCAAATACTTAAGACCTAGTAACCTATGGTCCTTGTCCACAACATACTCCCTGAGTGGGGGGAGGAGGGACAGATACACAATTGGGGTGCCTTTCCAAACAGCAAGGAAGTTCTGTGTCTCTTCCTGCTGGCCTGGCCCTGCATAGATAGACCAATCAGAAGCCAGGGTCTTAAAGGAGAATGAGTTCCCTGAGTGTCCTAGAGATGCCCAAGGGCTGGCACCAAGAGACATTTGTTATGGTGACTGTTAAGCCCAAGACAAGGAAGTCATTTCTTGTCACTGGGTAGAAAGGACAGTGGCAGGTTTCAAGAATCAGTAACACAGGTACCACCTCCATGCTGTGTTCTTCAGGGACAGGAGCAGTCTTCTTAAAACCCACCAGGCCTGCCTGGCTTCACTTACTCAAGGGCTGTTCACATGGGGAGCAACAGCATACAGGAATCTGTCCCCTCCACCCCCGGCCAGACCAGACAGCAGTCAGTTCTGGAGAGCCCAGGCTCAACACCATAAAGGCAGCTGATCTCAGGCTGTCCAGGCTCTGCCCTAATGTTAGTTGAAGGACACAGCCTTCATGCTAAACACCTCACTTCAATAGCTGTACAGACCAGGGATCCCTGGATGCAGAGCTCTCCTGCACAGGCCCAGGAAAACAAGGCTGCCTTCTTCCCTGGTCTGGCAGCCCCCATCCCTCAGGGCCTTCCATCAGGCTAGGGACCAGAGAAAATGAGGAAGGCTGTTGTTCCCTGCAGCTGGTGTGGGGTATGAGCCAGCCTTCCCTGGCCACATCTCCAAAGAGATGTCCCAACTGGCAGATGCACAGTTTGCAGAATCAGCCATCGGTGAAAACAGAGCATCCAATGTGCTGTTGCTCAATAGCCTCCTACCTGGAAAGCCACAGCAAAGACTTAATAGGATGGCAGGGGAATGAGGCAGAATAATGCAGAGTGGCGGGGTAGGTGTGGGGATGTGTGTAAGTGCCTCACAGCCAAAGGAGGATGGTGGACAACCCCGCTGCCTCCCTGGCCTGAGCTATCCTGCTTCTGTTACAGCCAGATCTCTTTCTCTTCTTCGGTTCCTCTTCCTCCTTCTCCTTCATCACTTCCTCCTCCTATGCTTTTCATCCTCCACCCCCACTTCTCTCCATTCTTCTCATCTTCCTTCTGCTTAACACCCAAGAAAGAAGGTACCACCCTGGAAATCACTCCCAGGTTCCAGCGCATCCTCTGAATGCTGTGTTTCCTTCCTGGGAATCTAGGGTGGCTATTGTCTCTCCATCTCCAGGCCATCATCCTGGTGTCTGTCACACAGCAGGGCATCTGTAGGGTTCAGAACCTGTCCCTTCCTAGAGGTTCACATTTGCTCTCTCTCAGCTCCTGGGGGGACGGGGTGTTTATCTTATCTCAGCAGCAGCTGTGTTCAGGGAGGACTGGCCACACCTCATCATCTCAGGGTATGGATGGCCATGTTAGGAAAACCAACCTGTGCCCTAGAACAAGAGCCTTGGGTTGCAGGGGATCAGTTGACCTGACATGTGAGATCAATGAGTCCCTTGCCAGAGCCCCCAATGAAATCTCAAGCACAGCGCTTGCCTGATTGACAGTGTTCTATGTGTCCTGTCCTGCCGCTGTGAAGGAGGGTGACATGCCCATCTCCACAGGGAGAAGACTATGGAAGTTCTGCATCAGGACTTGCTGTGTGTTCTACCATTTTCTGCCCTCAAGAACTTGCTCTATGAGAGGCAGGCCAGCTATCAGTGAGGGTATGAGAAGTGTCAAGCCCAGGCACAATTTGGACCCACAAATGTTCTGATGGCCATAGGGACTCTTCGGGGGTCCTTCAAACTGTCACAGCCATCTGTGTTCACTGACTGGTCAAGGAGGTCGGCAAGGCTTGGCCATCTGATGTCCTTGAGGCCCCCTTAGACCGGCATGATGGCTTATTGACCTATCTGCTCTCCCACCTTGTGGCCCTCTGTCCTCTGAGCCTGGGTGCCCCAAGATGCCTCTGAGGCTGGGCTCATCTCCCCCTCTAACCTGCATGTGGAGAATACACCAGGAAGCCATAGATCTCACCAACCTTACTCTTGTCTTCAATCCTGGCTGCTTGTCGACATGCCGGGTGCCAGATAGAGGAGCCTGTGGAGAGGTTCCCAAAGGAAGAAGTCAAAGGGTAGTTCTGTGTGTGGTGTCCATGCACAAATACCTGCTCAACATCCTTCAAACAGGCTCCATACTTCTCTGTGACACTGAGACCCAAGCACCTGACATGAGAACAGTGGGGGGAGGGACAGAACTTCCCAACATGGGTCAATTCCTTCTGTGGGTAGCAGCATGGGTTCCAGGAAGCCTGGGCACACTGCCCATCCTAGGGTAGTCAGAGGGGTGCTCTCAGAGGTAGCATCACGTACAGAGGCAGGGGTAGGGGAGAAGGTCTCATGGTTAGGACACCATGAAAGTCATAGTACCTACACTTGCCAGGATCCAAACAGAAGGCTTTGGGGTATCCGGGAATTGTGGGGGTCCCACACAAGGGCCTGACCATAGGCTTCAGCTCCCCAGAGAGCACAAGTAAGTGCTACTAACTTGGTCAGACCCCCATTGCAGTAGGAAAAACCTGAGAGGCCCACAGAAAGCCTGGTAGGTCCCAGCACAATGATTGGACCAGCCCAGACTCATGAAGGGGATCTTTGTCTCCAGGGATGAGGACATCTTCATGTGAGCACGTGTCCCCAAGCCACTATCTCAATGAGTCATGCTTGGCATTGGCCGGCCCTGTCTAAGGGCTCCATTTACATTTACAGTGGAGCGTCTGCAGAGGGCCTCTTACAAGGCAGCCACAGGGGCTGGCCTGACTCTCAGAATCTCACAACATACATCTGACATCACTCTCAGCCAGGGCTTGCCTCAGCAAAGGGAGGCCTGTCTGACCCACAGATTGGCATGCCTCTCTGTGGTTACTCAGCACCGGCCTGTAGACAGAACACAAGAGATGCAGCTGTTACCAGCTCTGTCCCTTGCCTAGCCCTGCTCAGCAGCCCCCGGGACCCCAGGAGAAAGAGTAGCTGACAAAGAGATGAAATATCAGCACAAACCATCTTCACGTGTCCCATGATCATACCCACTCCATTGCTGGTCTTCAGTCCCCCATCTCATTTCAGAGCCCTTTGGTCACTGTGCTTTCAAGCCCCCTGCTTCTATCTCCTATGGACAGGGGTTGAGGGGTGAGCTCTCTCCTCTCACTGCATCAAGTCTGGTAAGGACCAGCTCACCAGGCTGAGCCAATCCGCTGTCACCTTCAGCTTGAATATAGACTCTTGACAGGTGTTCTGTCTCCTTATTCATTCTTCATCCTTCAGTCTCCAGCCTCTTACCGGGGCCAAACCAAGCCCTGCCCACACCTCCTTCTAAGCAGTGCTCCCAGCCTTCTGCTGCTGTCTCTGGGAAATCTTACCCCATGGTGGCTCCCTCTGGCGAGCTTCTCTGGAGGGTGGGCTAGCCTGCCTCACTCATCTGTCTCCAGAACTCAGTGGGAAGTGGGAAACACCGCTTCCTTGTCCCTCAAACTCCAGCCTAGACTAGACTGTGACCTCCGCTCTAGTCCTTGCCCTCTGCTCCCTGTTTTAGAACTACTCAGCCCACTTATAGCCCAGAATATAGCAAGTCACTGAGACTCCTTCCCTCCAGGTGCCTAGCCACCCTTCCTCCGGTGACTGAGCTCTGCTTTCAGTAAGGGCCCCCAGCCTAGACACATGTGCTGGTTAATTTTCACCGTCATCTGAGAAGAGTTTCACTTGAGGAGTTATCGAGATCAGCTTGGTCTTAAATTTTAATTGCTGTAAGAGGACTCATCCCGTCATGGGTGGCGCCATCCCCTGGCTTTGTGCCCTGGACTGCATAAGAGCAGAAATGGTTAGCTGAGTACTAAGCAAGCAGGGAACATGCCTACACTTACTTCTCTCTAATCTCGACGGTGGATGTGACTGGCTGCTTTAAGGTACTACCTTGATTTCCCTGCAACAATGACCCAAGCTGGAATCATACTGCTTTGATCAGAAATAAAACTAGGGTAACATAGTTTCTCCCTTGAGATCAAAGGGGTCAGAACAAGCTACCATAACATGTGATCAGGCGGCAGCATGTGACACCCATGTCTTCTGTGGCAGAAGGACCACTTTAAGCTGGTTACCCGGCGACATGGAAAACACAAGAATCCTCCCATAGAAAGAAAACCACTCACTACAAAGGGGAAATTCGGATCTGTATAGAGGTCTCCAGGTCTAAGGGCACATCTTCACGAGGGGAAATGTGATTAGTACCTGTAACAGGAAGACCACACACACACACCCAAGGTCTCCCTCCTCCATTTGACATCTTCTGACACTTTTCCCATGACTAATAATGTGGTATATGAGCCAAAAATCAAAGTGGCCCTCAAAGATCCACCTAGATGAACTGTCACCTTGGTGCTCCTGTGTGTACAAGAGGGACACTCATTCATACACTTCTCTCTGCCCTTTAGTCCTTCACTGACCAACCCGTCCATCACAGGATCCACACCAAGCTAGGAAGGTGAAGGGAAAACTTCCTCCTCTACAAGGCTCCCTGCCTCCCTGGCTCGGCTTTCAACCAACAGAAAAGAAGCGAAGGTGAATGGTGAACGCTACATCCGTATCTAACAGCAGCCAGGAGCCCTGTCTGAAAGGCTCACCTAGGAAGAGATTCTACGAAGCCTGGCTTGGTCTTCAGCCCCAGGAGTCCCAAGGAGCCCTCTCCTTCACTACACTGTCCGATAAAGACAGGTGGTCGGGACTGTGACATCCAACCAAGCTCTTACACCAGGCCAGACTGAATATCTTAATGATGTCATTCCCAGTAGAGTTTTGAGATGAAATCATGTTGCCTCTTTGACTTTCCAAAAGACAAGACTGGAAGGGAATGGGCATAACTTCCTCTTCTGGCTTATTAGGCTGCAAGCTCCTAAGTGCCTGTGTGACCTGGAGTCACCTTCAGTTGGCAGCTCTGTCTCGCATACTGCCTCAGAAGGTTAAGTGGCCTGGCAACACCATTATTGTCTCTCTGCCATCTGTGGCTTCATTTGGTCTATGCCACCATGTCCTCTGTTCGGCTGTGGGACACTGTGCCTACTTTAGGAAATTAGACATAGAGCCATGAAAGTGGCTAAGCTAGGTCACTGTTAATTTCCATTTTGACAACTATTATCGTGATTTATTTTTATTTTATAGATATTGGGGGGCACATGTACCATGGCACATGTGATAAGGTCAGAGGACAACTTGGTAGAGTCAGTTCCAGGGGTGGAACTCAGGTCCTCAGGTTTATGCAGTAAGGGCCTCCAGCCACTGAGCTACCTCCCTGGCCCTGTTAATACGATTTATAATGATGAGTAGGTGGGGTTCTGGTGAATGCATTAGAAGGTTCCTTTCTCCCAATTTTCCTTTTGTCATTGTTAGGAGGGCTGGTCCTTTCCACGCATCAGCAAAGCAACCTGGTCTTGCTGCAGTGTGACAAGGGCTTTTTGGAAGCCTGCTTCATTCATTCAGGTTCACTGATGCCCTCAGTGGCGAAGCTGCTGAGTAGAGATCATACCGTGTGTATCGTGATGCCAGTTCCCAGCAGCACTATGGCCAATTTCACCCCCAGCACAGTGAGCAATAGGTACATCCAAATGCTTACCTTGAAGGTACATCTCCTCTCCCTCTGAGAACATCTGGCCGCACCTGACGCATAGCGCACACGAGGGGTGATAGTGCTTCTCCCCGGCCTGGGGGAAAGCACAAAGCAGATAAGTGTTGCCCCTGCAGTGGGTGCCCAACAGGCCATAGCATGCAAGGGGTGCATCTGCCCTGTGAACACATCTGGAAAACCTGGGCAGTCAGCACATCAAAGGCCCAGCAGCCACTGGGATCGAAGGTCTACACAAGCTAGACAGAGGGCACCCAGGGCACCCAGGCCATCCAAGGCCTGTTCAAAGGCTGGGAAGCCTAACTCTGCCCGCCTTATTCTTGTTCTTTGGAGACAAGATGTGCAGCAAACCCCTTCTGGGTGTGGTCAGTATCAAAGAAGGATCTGGTTCCTTCACCTCTGCATGTCCTGGAGGACAAGAGGTAGAAGCAAGGATTGGGGGATGGGAGAAGGCAACTTCATTTCTCTGGTGATGGGAACAGGGAGGAGTGTTTTGGGTTGTTTTGCTTTGCTTTTATATCTCTTCACTTCTCAGTTCTCTCAACTGGTACTTTCTAGCTTAGTCGTTCTTAAAAACCATTAAATTAGATTACAAATTTTAATCCTAAAATAATAAACAGATTATACTAACTGTAACATCTTGCCTCTGGCTTCGTTCTACGTGGTGCCAAATAAAGGCCTAGCATGCTGTTTCTACCATCCTCAGTTGTGAATGTTCTCAGGGTGCGGCAGGTGGGCCTGCAACTAAATTCGAAAGATGAAGTCTCACAGCATCCTAAAATGGGAAGAGGCTGCACGCCTGCTTCTGAACTTGAGTCTTAACTGGCACCTTCCTGAAAGGGGGGGGGGGGGTTGCTAAGAGCACCTCACCTCACTCCCTACTGCTGCCTATTTTCCCTTGAAAAAACTAGGCCAAGGCCCTTGCATATGGGAAAATAGAATCTAGAATCTTGCCAACTGCTCTGCCACCCTCCTGGCTGTCAGCTCGGCCCTCCACCATGTTCATGCTTTGAACCAAGAGATCCTCAACGCAGGGAGACAAGACCCCATCTATGGTGGATGACCCCAGCCCCAGCCCCTGTTCATGTTAACTCTGCCACCTGAATCTCCCAGTCTCACCAAATAGCCTTGTTTCTTCCCAAGGCCACCTCTTTCACAGGAGTCTCCCCAATGCTCCCTAACCCCATCTCTTCTGATCAATTTCTCACTGCTTGGTAAGTGTCTGGGCTTCTTCCTCCCAGAACACACTGAACTTTGCTGGCAAGACTGGTACCTGGGCCCTTCTAGGACTGAACTGTCTCATGAAGAGTGGTCATAGCCAGCTCCAACAAGAATGACAGGGTAAAAGTCTGGGTCATTATGGTGATTACAATAGACAGCATAGTGAGCAGGCAAGGGAGCGCTGTGTTTTGGGTTCTGAGAAAAGGTTGAAAATCATTTTGTATTTTTAGAAAAGTCAGCTGATTGCCAGAAGTGATGTTTCACAGTTCATGACCTTCCTCCCTGTCTCTGATCCCCGACAAGTTCTCCCCGCTGCTCTGTGCCAGACCCGGAGTAAACAAGCCCTGTGTCCATTTGTGAATTCAAAGGGACACAGAATGTTGGTGGAAACACTTTCAGAGATACTAAGTTTAAGGCTGGAGAGATGGCTCAGTGGTTGAGAGAGTTTGCTGGTCATCCAGAGAACCTGAGTTCAGTTCCCAGAACCCAGGTTGGACAACTCACAACTAACTGTAACTCCAGCTCCAGGTTATTCTGTGCCCTCTTCAGACATGCCACACACAGAGATATAAACACATCGTCTTATTTATTTATTTATTTATTTATTTATTTTTAGACAGGGTTTATTTGTTGTCTTAGAACTTATTCTGTAGAGCAGACTGGTCTTGAACTCACAGAGATCCGCCTGCCTGTCTCTGCCTCCGGAGTGCTGGGATTAAAGGCTGTATCACTACCACCCGGCCTCCAATTTCCACTGGAAGTTGACTACTAAGTGTACTTCCTAGTTTGATCATGGCACCAGACAAGTGTCTTTTAGAAACAAAAGAAATAAGCTGGAGAGATCTCTCAGCTTAAGAGGGCTTGCTGTGCAACCACAAAGATCTGAGTTCAAATCCCAACACCCATGTAATGCGCCGAGCATGGTTTCATGTGCTCCTCTAATCCTAGCAATATGGAGGTCAGGAGCAGAGACTGGAGGAGGGCTGGGGTTTTGTTGGCTAACAAATTTGAGGAGACAATTTCAAGGAACACAGTGGAGAATGATACAGGAGAGCTCTAACACCTTCCTCTGGCCTCTGAATACAGGTGCACACAGCCACACACCTCTGCACACATGTGTACATATATCATGGGGTGGGGGTGGGGCAACTTGGATAGACACTTCTCTAAAGATGATAAAAAAAAATGATGGAGCAGAAAAGACAGTCTGTGTCACCTGTCTGTGGGGATTCGATAAAAGCTTCAGAAGTTTTGGAGATATCAGAGGGAATCTACCCACAGTCTATGTGGGGGGTTAGTAAAAGCTCCAGAAGTCCCAGAGCTCTAACCACAGTCAGTCTAGGAAAATCAGAGTGGTGATTCAAACCTTTAATCCCAGCACAGGGAGTATCCTGGGAGTGGTGACCTACACCCTTAATCAAAACTGAGTTGAGGTCACTTTAGATTATAGAAGGAATTCCAGGCTCCCAAGAAGGCAGTGGTGGGGCCACGCTTTAATTCCCAAAAGGGTACTTAAGACAGGATAGAAACACAGAGGGAGCCATTCCAAGGGAAGCGAGGCTGAGGAAGCTGGAAGACAGCTGGGTAAGATCTGACTGTGGTGTTTGTTCCCCCTAGTATCTCCAACTTCTTCAGAGATCTATCCCTGAGTCTCATTCATTCGTGCAACACCTGTCACTGCTGTAAGGACTTGCAAAGCAGCTCCTGACCTATGCAGACCAAGTGACTCATACCCAGCTGTACTATACAAGAACAACCAAGACCATGGGAAGCTTGTGGGAAATTGTGTCCACTCACCATACAAACTAGAAATCTGCTCCTTGGGGTCTAAGAAAGAGCAAATTCTCCTATGCCTAGTTCAGAGCTGCATGGTACACACTGGCCAATGACTCCTAAGACCATTCATGCACTGTGAAGGAGGCAGAGTGGCAATCCATCTGTGGGATGCTATGTGGGTCTAGAAAGGAAGAAGTACCCACAGGTGCCATAGTGTGGACAGCCTGTGAACACTGAATGACAAGAGCCAGCCATGTAAAGTGAGCAGTGTAACTCAGAAATATCCAGAACAGGCAAATCTACAGAGGCAGCCAGGGGCTAGAGGTGACCCTGCCCGTGTGGAGGGTTCCTTTTAGGAGATGGGAAAGCTGTGGGACTAGTGAGCAGAAATTTGAATGATGACTGCAGATACCTGGCATGCTTTGGAGTTTGTGTGTTTCTATCAAATCCCCAGTGGTTAACTGCACAGGTTGGGCTCCCTCTGCATCTGGAAGAGGTTGGTCCCTGGCAGTGTTCTTGTTACTGCCAGCCATGTGTCAACGAGCACATTCAGAGCTTCTTATGCATTCGGCATCCATTGTCTGGGTGGACACTCTCATTGGTACCCACTGCTCAGATGAGGAACCTGAGGCTCAAGGAAGCCGAAAGGCCTTCCCTCAGACTGAGAACTAGTAAGGCAGAGCCAGGGCTTTAGCCATGTTGGCGGGCTTCCAGCCTGGAGCAGATACTACTCCCCAGAATGTGCCACAGTCTTGGGGATACAGAGGGGCTGTGGCTGAGCCCCTCATCTTTCCAGGACTCACAGTACAGGTTCCCTGTACCCCCATTGTCCATGTGGTCATTTCCCACACTTGGTGATGCCACAGGGTAATGGTGAAGGGAAGATAATCACAGAGTGCCTACTCTGTATAGGTGCCTTCTCATATTGTAATGGCACATTCCCGGCTCACTACAGGGCCCCACATCTAAGTCTGAGCCACAATTAAACCAGTGTCCCTAACACCACCCCTCCCCCAATGACCACACATCTTGACTGTATAGGGACAAGTATGCTCAGCCTCACAGCTAGGAGAGACAACTCCTCTCATTATTGCTGGGAAGCACTCATCTGCAAAGCATGACAGACAACAGCTGAGCCACATTGCAAGAATGCTCTCTGTTCTAGAACAATCCATCTGTGATGGAGGCATAAAATGGAAGGCCTGAGTCCCAGGTACCATAGAGGACACCATCTGGCTATGTAGCTCACTGAGGGGATGAGCCTTCCAGTCACCAGGCCTGTCTCAGGTCACACAGATTCCTACCTAAGACCTTTCCTTACTCTATGTGACCTGAGCCTTGTGACCTGTCTTGGAGTTCACTGTCCCCTGCTATAATATAGAGGGCCTCTCTGATTCTGGCTGCAGTAGGACAACAGGAAGATGGGGCTCTTTGGCTTGTGAGGACAGACGGGTATGTCACCCCCAACCCCCCAACACACACACACACACACACACACACACACACACACACACACACACATACACACACACACACTTCTGTTGCTGCTGCTACAAACAGAGGGAACACAGAAACCAGTGAGGGTGACAGAGTCAAGGCCAAGGATCTTTGCTACTGCTGTCACATCCCACGGTCACTGTGTCTCCCTCACATCTTCCAGTCATCTATCCAACCAGGGTTTTCCCACAGAAAGCATCAAGAGTAGGTTGGGTCACTGAATGTTTGGGTCACTACCCTTGGTCCCCAGCAGGTGGACAGCTTAATTCCTTGCCTGCTTGGGGCCCAAGATGGCTCAGATTTGAAAAGTGCATCAGGAACCCAAGAGGTTTTGACAGTGTGTGGTTTTAGCTAAATAACTTATGCCTTCCAACAAGCAGATGTCATCTTTAGCAAAACAGACCAAGTCTGGCAATGGAGATGTGAATGACTCATAAGAATGTAGAGGCCATGCAGCCCCAGCAGGGTCAGGCTAGCAGGCAGAGCACCAAGGATTGTTGTCCCCAGCAGCCCTGCAGAAAGGGTCAGTGGCACTAAGGTGGGGTAGAAGCCACATGCCTTGAGACACTGCCTCTCCTCTGGAGGGTGGAGCAAGGGACCACTCCTCACATGGCCAGCAGAAATCTAGATCTTCCTAACTGAGCCTCATGCCTGAGGCCAGTATCTTCTTCCTCAGACTCAACCATAGGGTCTGATGAAGCAAGTTATCTAGGGACTTGGACATGCCCCTTGCTGCCCCTCGGTTCCTCCTTACTTTCCCCATGAAAAGCAGAACTAGACCTGCAGGTGTCTGCATAAAGCCCAGGGCAGTCTCAAAAGTATATATGCCCATATTCTTGTTTATTTTTTCAATGTTGCTACTGCTGCCACATCCCACAGTCACTGTGTCTCCCGCACATCTTCCAGTCATCTATCCAAGCAGGTCTTTCCCAAAGAAAGATTCTTGCCTATGCTGGGCAACTACTCTTCCACCGGACTATATCCCAACCTTTGGTCTGTAGAGACAATCTCACTTTGCAGCACAGGCTAGCCTTGAATTTGCAAGTCTCCTGCCTCCATCCACTAAATATAAAAAATCCAGATGAGTGACACCATGCAAATTCCTCGTGAATTCCCAAGACTGAATCCAGATGTCAAAAGTCCTCATTGCCACGGTGCAATGACAAAGGAAAATTTATAAGGCAAAGAGTCAAGACCCAAAGCAGGATCCAGGCGGTGGCCGCAGCTGCACTGAGTCCCCTGGGTTCGTCCACCTGAGACCTTGTGGGAACCACTTGTTCACCAAAGAAGAGCCAAGTTAGTGCAGTCCCAGAGAAGCCCCAGAGGTCTGGAGTCCCTTCCAGACTCTGGCTCTGTCCTCATGCTTGCTTCTCTTACCAATTCCCCAGCTCCCCACCTCTCCAGATCTGTTACCGACATAGTAGGCCCTGTGGGTGCCCCTGCCCCACCCCCCCTCTTGATCCTCACTATCAGCTCCACTGAGGAAGCCATTTACCCATACAACCACCCTTAAGGCCCACCCAGGCATGCATTCACGAAAGGTGCTCTGAGGGGAACAGTCAATCCTAAGCAGTCCCTGGGAACAGAGGGTTCTGGCCACACACATGGGAACTGCTGAGGATCCCAGCCTACAGTGGCATACACATTCATGCCTGTATCTGTAGGTGGGTGTATGTGCCTGTCCATATTGACCCCGTGTACATACATGTTTATGTCTCTGTGTCTGTGTGCTTGCACGTGATATGCTGAGTGCCTGTGCTTTTCTGTGTGTCTCTGGGTATTGTATCCAGGTGTGGGTTGCCTCTATGTGTATGTGTGTGTGTGTATGTGTGAGTGTGTGTGTGGGTGTAGGTGTAGGTGAAATGCAAAAGTATCATTTCTAAATACTGAATAGTTTAGGTGTCAGTATTCATTAGGAGAAATTTTGTTGTTTATTTTATATAAGCCTCTTGAATACACTTTTAAAATAAGCACATTGGTGTTGGGGGCTTGAGATGCTTGTCTTCGTTGCTGTCTTCAGCTTTCACATGCTCTCAAATACTTGAAAACACAGTTTTTTCTCTGCCAGTAGTAAAGAGTGCATGCAGATGGAGGGAAGTGCCCATGGGAATACAGAAGTGGGCAATTGAAAGTAACATCCCAGCACGACAGGAGATGGCATACGGAAACAGAAGTGTTTGTGTGAGTCCCTGACCCATGGCAGAGGAGTCCAAAGCAGTCTTCTTTCTTATAGAAGCTCACATCATCCTTCATGGCAGGGACCAGGTTACTCATTTGTGTGTGGACAGCCCCCAGCTCACAGTGGGACACCGTGCATCCCATAGGAATTAATACCAGGAATAGAGAAGGAAAGAAGAAACAGAGGGATGGAAGGAAGAAGTGAGGAAAAAATTAACCAGTGGTCCCTCTGGGCTTTATGTTACCATGGAGATAGCCATAGATATAAAATCACTGAAAGTGGGGCCCAAACCATGGTGCCATCAGGGTTAAAAGAGAGTGGAGCCAAGTTACACCCCCATATCATGCTCACCCCCATCTTTGCAAAAAGAAGAAATGAGGCTTCTAAGATGGCTAGCTGATACTGCCAGCGATACACGCTCCTTCCACACCTCTCTCCTCTCCCAGCCCCAAAGTACTCCCTAAGGACATGCCTCATGAGTCCTCTGGCAAACCGCAGCTCCCTGTGTGAGCTCTGCTTCATCACCCACACACCACCTCTGGCCTCACCAGTCAATCTCAGCTGATGCCCCTCATTGACCCCATAGGTCCCCGTGGAGCAGGCTCCTCAGGACTGCTGTCAGCATAGGAGTGACAGAGCACATTTCCCAGGCAGTACTGTTGGCACCAAGAGCCTAAGATGGCACCGTGCCTACCTCACATAGTCACAGTACAAATGAGGCTGTTGTGGGGGAGCACAGGAGGCGCCCACATGGGCCTCATAGAGAGGAGAGCTGGGGACTGAAAATGGCCTCAGGGGTGACAGAGAGCGCAGGGACCTCCAGCAGCCCACCCACCTGACTCAGCATGGCTTCCGCCAGCTCTGCCAGGTTTCCTACCTGCACAAGGTCTGTCCCCAGCCCTTCTCAGCGTCTGGACCACCTGCCTGAGGGTGTCACCCTCACTCTCAGCCAGGCTCCGTATTCCTGTCCTTTTTTTTTTCCTTTCTTCCAATAAGTCACTTGTTTCTGCAGCTCCCCAAGAGCCAAGTGTCACCAGCCGGGCGCCAGCCTGCCTGGCCCAGCTTCAGGCGGTGCCACTGCAGCTCCTTTCTGCAGAGCTGGCTGTCTCCACCCGCAGCTCCTACCTCACACCCGCCAGGAGGATGCTCAGAGCTGTGCAGAGCCCGCAGCACAAGGACTCAGTTATGCCACCTCCAGGAACTACCACCACCACCACCGCCACCACCACCACCGTTGCACACTCGTCCCCAGAAAAAGCAAAACCAAAGGCTTGCAGCTCTCTGGGAAACCCTTTATCCCCCACTGTAGACTGTAGAGGAGAACCAGGACTGCCCAGATCCTGTTAGCTAGGCTAGCTAGTCCCTTCCCACAGTACACTAACAGTGCTTCACAGCACCTAGTCCCTGCCTCTGCACTTGGCTCAGAGACACAGGAAGGATGCTCACTCTGCAGATGTGGTCATATGCTTGCCTTGCTCTCTTCATGCGTGAGGGACACCAGTGGCCTCACAAGGATGTCCCTCCTATGCATTACCCTGGGGCAACTCAGAGATGAGATTTGGGACATGTCATATTGCAAACCTTACCAACTCTCTGGCAGCCCAGCTCTCAGCATTGGGCCAGATCTACCCACTTCAGCTAACTTTTCTAGGTGAGAGTCTGCTGGGCCCTTCCGTGAAGTGGGCCAGCTTCCCAAACTGCTTTTGGTAGCAATAGCAATGGCAGAGACAGATACTAGATGCACCACATCAGGCCACAAAGTAACTTGGTTAGGCAAGATTGGGTTACCACCCAAGGTCTGCTCTTCTACGCCAGAGGTCAGGAGACTTAGGGCAGCCTTTGTTCAAATGGGGGTCTGCTGAAGGACTCCCCACTCCTGGCTGAGCTCTAGAGTCTGCTTCTCTTTAAAGAAAGAGGGGCAGCTCTGTGGTCAGCCAGGTGCATGGGTGCCAAGGTTTAACAGAGTGTCAGGAGTCTCAGGTCCAAAAGAGAAGACAGAGATGATTCCCTGAGCCTGAGTGTGGTGGGGGGGGGAGTGCAGGCTTCAGTGTACATGGGGAGGGACACTGAGAGCCAGGCAGTTGACTTGGGAAGCAAAACCACACTGTTGTCACAGGCTCAGCCATCCAGAAGCTGAGGCTGGCAGCTGCTCTTTTTAATAGAAGCCACTTAAGGTGCTTTCAAAACCCCTGGGGCAGATAGAATTCTGGAGCAGGAGGAAAAAAGAGGAGATGTTCAAGGTCAGCCTCAACTATGCGAGAAATTCAAGACTAGCCTTGGACTATATGAGACCCTGATTTTAAAATAATTAAAATAAAAAAAATAATGAAAGCAAAATCCATTGAGGATGAAGTCTTGTTCGGGGAGAGAAACAGGGAAGGATCCTGGGCAGAGTGAAACTCCAGTGACAGTGGTGGGCACAAGCAGATCAAGGGTATGTGGGGGTAAGAGCAGGCTTCTGCACGTGTTGGTAGGACAATCTTCCCTTCTAACCCAGGATTTGCCTATATGCATACCATCCACGCTGCCCACACAGGACAAGACTCATAGGACCTGCGGGAGACAAGGGTCACTGCATGACCCACTCAAACTACTTGAAGACCCCAGTGCATGAGCACCACTTATAAAACAAAGACGAGGAGCAGCCAGCCTGCCTCAAAGCTGGGGAAAGGTAGAGGCTTACCAGAGCCAGATTGGCAAAGGCTGAAGTGAGAGGGGGCCAGAGGACTCTAAATGAAAAGCAAGTTTTTTACAGTGACGGCCGCAAACTGTGTAAGCATTTGCAGCGTCCATGTTTCTGTGGACTGATCTGGAGGAAGAGTGTAGAGATTACTAGCACGAACGGAGCCTTAGAAAAAGATGTTCGGTATAGTCTTATTTACTACAGTAAATCAGAGTATGCCATGCCTAACAAGAGGGTCAGTGTAGCCCATCCCAGGTGCCATGTGAGAAGGCATGTGACACATGTTGACACGCACTTACATCTGAGCTAGGAGTATCAGGCATTGGGAAAGAAGTGGGTCACAAGAGATTGCACAGCACTTGACGCCATCAGCGTGATCTCCAGATGCAGAGGAAAAGGACTTAGAAGTGCGCTAAGGGTTCTGGGCACAGGAAAGGGACAGCTAGAGGATCCGGGACTCTTTCTGAGATGACTTAGCTGGCCACAGGTTTCTCACCTCGAGCACTCGGCCTGTGATGTACTTCTCACAGCCATCACAGCGGATGCCAAACTTGGTGTGGTAATCAGCCTCACAGTAGGGCAGTCCATCCCTGCAATGAGACAGGGGGCCGGGGGAGGGGGGCATGGGGTCACTCACTTATTCCCCAACATGCAACAAAACTCATAAGAGAACTTTCTCACAACATGGAGAAAGGGCAGCTTCCTCCTAAATGCTAATGGGAGCATACATTTACCACCCACTTCTCCACCGCATGAGAAGTACGAAGGAGTGAGGCCTTCTGCTTGTATTTTCAAGTGTGGCAGTATTGTCAAGTAGGCAGACTATTCTAGAGGCTGTGCTCAGGAGAGCATCTGAATCTGTTCCATGTTAAATGGATAGCCATCAGCCCGGTGTCATGGGAAGAGAGTGCAGACAGGGTATCCCCCAAGGTATTTCAGCTTTTCTCTGAGCACTATGGGAGCAGCAATAGATGAAAGACCACAGAGGCAGGCAGGGAGGGCTCAGGGAGGCATGGAGATTGCGTGTGCGACCTCTATCACCTCACTCAATGTGGGAAAGGGTTGCTGGGAGGAGACACACAAACAGCCTTAGACTCAAATGCCATGTCCCATGTGTGTCACTTAACATCACTGAACCTCTGCCCCTCCCACAGTGATACAGGAGAAATGAACGTGAGGTCTTCAAAAGAGGTGATGCTGAGGACTGGCTTAAGAAAGCACTCATCAGTGACCAAGACTATTGGTGTCACCTGCTGTGGCTGTCATCAGCCATGAGCCACAGCCCAACAGGAGTTGGTGTGGGGGTGACAGAAGGGTGGACACGTGACTCTATAAAGCATATCCACTGGAGTGGCAGCTATTGTAAACTCTACCTAGATTCCCATGGCCATGACAGGCAGGCATACTCAGGCTGTTGGGGTTTGCACTGAATGCCACACTCCTTCCCTTAATAACTGGACCGTCACAAGGCCCCAGGATGAATGCTCCAGGGCTGGGTGCCCCCTCTGTGACTGTCCCCCATTGATCTCAGATTTTAGAGGTGCGTCTCATAAGAAGAGAGGACACAGACCTGGAGACCCCACAAGCTCATACATCTACAGCAAACCCAGGAAGTTCTTAGATTCCATCTCCATGGCAACACCAATGTGATCTCCCCCGCAGTTCTGGGATGGCTCTGGAGGCTGCTAAGTAACATGCTGGTGTGGGTGAGCCACCAACGCCCTGTGTGGGGTGGCACCTGATGGGGGGGGGGGGCAACACTGCCATTTTCTTTGGAGTCCTGCACACCAGATTCTGACCGCCTGAGTCACTCCCCACAGAACAACTGTGATGGAGGCTGGGAGACACAGGCTGCACAGACTCATCCATCTGAGTAGAAGGCCACTTCCGCTTGGGGACATCACTTTAGACAATGTATCATTTTGTGATCAATGGGTCACATGGTATTCTAATCACGAACACAGAGACATCCCTGGTACTCTCTATTCAATCCCCTGGGTGAGAGTGGACTGTCAATCTGGGTGCCAGCAAGAGCATATTGGCCTCTAGGAGTCTGAACATGTCCTCTTGGACATTTGTATGTACATGTGTATGCATATATGGCTGTGCACATGTGTGCATGCATGTGTGCCTGTATGTGTGTATGCATGTATGTGTATACACGTGTGCATGCTTATGTGCACACACACTTCACTCTATGCAATCTTACCAGGGGACCTTTTTCATCATATCAATCCCTCCATGGATTCCAATTCTGGAGCATGGAGGAGGACATTCCTATGCTAGGGAGCACCCTGTCAATCACCACCCAGTTCAGTTCACCTGCACTCTGCCTCACCTCCTTGATCCCAGGGTTAAAATACATCCCAGCCTAAGACATGATCCCACAGTCTCCGACAAATTCTGTGTTCTCCCCAGGCAGGCTCACTCCCTTAACAGCTAGGGGATCACTGAGCCATTGGGTAGGGGATATCCCAAAGTCCATCTCTGCAGATCTGAGCATGTGCCTGTAGGCTCCCATGAGCCCATGGGGACAGCCAGAGTCTTGCAGCTAAGAACCTATTGGCTGTTACGTGCTCCACAGGGCATCCAGTGCCAGGAATGTCCAGACACCAAGCAGGTGGTGACATCCTGGAACAGAGAGGCAGATGTTTATGAAGTCAGAGCCCCATTCCTCTGCCTCTAGCCACAAGTCAGAGCTGGAGACTGCAACCCACTTCATCAGGACTGCTAGGAAGGAAACAGAAGGTTGCAGGGACCAGATCAAGTCCTGGCCCTCACTCATTACCCAGTAGCAGGACTAGCCACCAACCGGGACTGGACCTTCCCCCACCTGCAGCATTAGGCAAGGCCTTCCCGGGATGGCTCTGTCCATCACACTCACTTGCTGATGTACTCCGCATTAAGGAGTTTCCCACAAGTCTTGCACTTGAAGCAGCCCAGGTGCCAGTGCTTGTCCAAAGCCACCAGGGCCTGGCCATTCTTGATTTCTAAGCCGCAGCCTCCACAACCTGGAACAGAGAACACAGACACCTTCACTGTGGGCCCAGGGGCCTCCTACTGCAGGGACCAGCAACCCCACCAGAAGCACCCAACCCCTCAGAATCCTAGGCCCCACAGAATTACCCAGGGCAGCCCTGGAGAAGGACAGACACAATGGTGTCTTGAAAGGACACTGTCTCACAGTTAGCGGGAGCCCTTGCTCAGCCGGTGGCGAGACTTGAGTGTGTGTGTGTGTGTGTGTGTGTGTGAGGGGCATTAACACTATGCAGCCTGGGCTGGAGACCAGGAAAACCAAGGTGGAGATGAAGCCAGCATTGGATTGGATCCATCATGGTACAGAATCATGATCACACAGCTGGGTGTGCTGGGTCTACGTGGGCCCAGGGTTAGGGGCAGCATGATTGATCAGGTGCAGGCTATTCCTGGTATGGGAATACAGAATACTGCATTCGGAAACGTCCCACCCTTTGATGGAGGCATAATGTTAATTTATGTATATTATAGTATCTCATCAGAGGTGACAGGGGTCTGAGTCCCAGCCTCTCTTGCCACTAGTACTCCAGGCCATCCATTCCCACCTACCTGGATTCCCCTCCTAGAGAGGTGAGTGCTAGCATTCACCTCTACTTCCTGCTCCACACCTCACCTGCCTGGAGCCCCCACCTGGGCCCCCAGATCCTCCTATGGTTATAAGGTCCCTACATTTGGAATTCTCTTCACCTCTGCTATCTGTTTGGATCTCTATTCAGCTGGGGCCTATCCCAGGCCCAGACAGTGTCTTTAACACCTGCCGGGCACTTCTATGCTTTCTCTGCACCCCGGATGCACCCACCCCTGCTGTGAGGACCAGCATTCTTCACTGTGTGGTAGTGTCCTGGTCTGAGGCTCTGATCAGGCTCCCCAGGTGCCCCTTTTCTCCCAGCTGTGCCCACCCTGCTCCATGCTGCTAAGGGTCCCGAGCCTACTTTGCTGAGCCAGTTGGTCTCTTTACACAGGGAACTGCTACACCAGCGCCCTTGTCACTCACTGAAGGATGTGTGGGCTCTCAACAAAGTGGAACAGTCAGTGGGTGTAGGGTGAGCATGCAGGAGGAACTGTGGGGACGTGTGCATCATGCTTGCATGTATCTGTGCAGGGACATGTAGATATTTTTAATTATTTTTGTTTTCTTGAGACAGGGCTTCTCTGTGTAGCCTTGGCTGTCCTGGAACTCTCTCTCGTGTACCAACCTGGCCTTGAACTCAGAGATCCGCCTGCCTCTGCCTTCTGAGTGCTGGGGTTAAAGGTGTGTGTCACCACCACCCAGCTTATGTATAGGTATATTGTGTGCTGTGCAGCCTGTGTGGGCACAGCTACCTCTTAGTTTCCAGGGCTTGGGGTCCAGAACCCCTGGGTCACTGAAGTCTTTGTCTCAGAAGAGGCCTTTGCACCTCTGCACACACCTCCTACAGGCTTCACCTCCCCTTTGACCACTGCAGTCTAGAGCACATGAACACCACATAAACAGTCATTACACTCACTGGGAATAACAAAAAGAAGTATGTCTCTGCACATGCTCAGTACAGTTTGGGGTTTTGCTTGTTGACACAGGGTAGTCATGCTAGACTCAAACTCACTATGTAGTTGAGGATAACTTTGAACTCTTGATCTTCCTGCCTCTGTCCTGCAAGTGCTAAATTTACAGAGACACTCAACCATGCAGCATTTTATGTGGTGCTGAGCCACATTTTGGGAGCACCGGGTCAATGGCTCCCAGGCAGGGGTAATTTGTTCCCAGAGAACCCTTTTGATGGCTCCAGGATGTGGGTTTGGGGGAGATGTCAAGCTTCCTGCCTAGCTCTGTATAGATGTCACCCCAGAAAAAAAAATGGCCCCAAACACTCATAGTGCTGGGATTGAGCAGCTTCTCTGAGTAATGGCTGGCCTGTGGGAGACACCACACCAGACTGCTATCAAGGACAGATGATATCAAAGAAGCAATCTCCTGCTATATGGCATGTCACTTGTGGATACCAAGAAAAAGGTGATGTTCTTGTAAACTAATAATAGTTCTGACCACACTGAGAGCAAATCCAAACACAGGTCCTGGGTGTGAAGGCTGTACCACATAAATGAATAAAGGCAGGTGCAGGTGGCGTCTCCTAGAGAGGCTGGCTCTGCTCCACAACTACTTCTGTGGCCAAAGCTGAGCTGCTGAGGCACGCCTACCACTCTGTTGCCACAGCCCACCTGGTACTCCAGAGGAGGGAGTGTAGGACTGTCTGGGTTCCTCTGCCTACTCTCGGCAAGGGAATTCTATGGCTCTGGGCCACCATGAAGTTGATCTCAACAACCTCCCCATCCCTGTCCCTGTGGAGTACATAAGGAATGTTGTCATGGGAATGCAGTGCTCACTATCAATACCTCTGGTGACCTGGGAGCTCTTCAGGCTCTGCCAGTGGCAGAGAAGTTCTGTGACAGCTATCTGCCAGTCACAGCACATCCTTAGCGGTCTATGAGAGACCCACAGGGCTTCCAAGATATCTGTCCCCTGCCCTACTCACTGCATATGGCTCTGCCATTGAGATGGACCTGCTCTTGTGCCATCATGAAAAAGTAAGAATAGACAAGATACTGGGAAGGCTTCCTGAAGGAGGCAGCCTGGAGCTGGGTGTCAGCAGAATGGAAAAGCTGAAGTGGCTGTGATGGGCAGAGCATATGCAAAAGGCTTAGTGGTGGGAACAGGGGGATTTCCTACCAGGTCCCCAGTGTTCAGTGCTCTCCCACAATGCTATGCTGTCCCACAATGTCAAGCCCAGCCACCCCAGCTTGCAGCTAAGCACCCACCCTTACAGAGGCCTAGTCACACTTACTCCGGAGGCCCTGGGCCAGGTGAGAACTGTTGCCCAGTGTTGTGGGTGGGGAACACTTCTGGCACATACACTCCTTCCCATTGAAGGTCACGCGATCCCCAGGAGGAAAGGGCAGCCTGAAATGAGAGCGAACATCCTGTCACCACATCCAGCCCTAAACTCTTCCTGTCATTCTGGAGCATGGCTCCTGATCCAGCAGACAGTCCTCTTTCTGGGGGATCAGAACCTACACAGACCAGACTGGGCCCAGATCCCAGCCTTTACGGCTGGTCCTATAACCTTCTTGGCCCAGCATCCTTGGCTGACCCAGGCCCCAGGCAGCTCATGGATGCCTACACTTGTTGCCTGCCAGTGTTGTGGTCCGAAAGCTACCATGTCTTAGCATGATGCATCTCCCCAGGTAAAGGACTTTAGGATTGAGTGGGCGCCCCTGACAGTCTCTAATAAGCTGTCATACTCCAGTTGTGCAAGTTGGTATACATTACTCAGCCTCTCTGTGTTCCCCTTCTCACCTGCAAGAGAAGACTACTGACATGCATCGCAGGCTTGTCATCCAGTCAGACATCCCTTGTGGAGCATGCTAGCCTAGACTCCAGGGCTGTGAATACCCAATGGCCATTCCCCTACAAGGCCAAATGACTTAGTGGAGATATATTCTAGAAAATACACTCAGTATAATCAGTGCCATTGTGCCACGGAACACCTGACCAGTGCAAAATGTCGCTGCCTCTCTCCCCTACTACCCCACTTCCCATATCTCAGACAACAGAGCCGGTTGAGTATTTTGTTCAGTACCACACTGCCATGATCTGCCCATGTTGCTGCTCCTCATGTTACCGGTTTGTTCTTTCTCGGGGCTGAGTTTTACTCCACTGCATCTGTATAAAGGCATCGATCTGGATTGTTCCCACTCGGAATTAATGACACTAGCATCATGGGACTTCCTTTCCCAAAGTGAAATTGCTGGTCACCTACTATGTGATTCTGTCTCTAATGAAACCAAACTACTTTATATCTTTTTGCTTCATGGCCTTGCTATTATCCACCATACATATCTATGCCAGCACGTACAGCTGACATGTCACAATTGTTTTGGTGGATGTCTCCAGTAGCTAATTATATAAATGTGTTTTCTCTATCTTTTGGTCATTGGTGTATGTTTTGTGGTGAAGCATCTCCCCCTTTTGCTTCTCTTGAATATCTCCTTCGAATCGTATAAGTTCTTTACATATTTGATCTGTATTGGCTACTTCTTTGTTGCTTTGACAAAATTCTCAATAAGTAACATCTTAAAAGAGGAAAGGTTTATTGCCCCCTGCTTCAGATTTTATGTTTTTGTCTATCCTGACACAAAACTTCAGTCTACAGTCAGCCAAGAGGCTAGTTCCTGTCTCAAGCTCCCTGGAGCTGGGATCACAGGTGTGTGCAGACATGCCTGGCTGCTTTGAGATTCTGTTGATATCTTTCGACATTATTTCCCTCCAGCCTGTGTAACATCATCCTGTTGCAGGGCAGGCCTGATGGGACCAAATTCACTTCGCCCTTGGGTGTCCAATAAAGATTTTGTCTTCATCTCTTTATGGTGCCTGTTTATTGATGATCACTATTCTCATGGCTCAGTGTAGAACCCAATGAAGTTAGTGTATCCAAAGCGGTAACTCTATCACCACCATCAATTTCAGAGTATTTCAATCGCCATTTTAATCAACAGGTCAATTCTGAGTCAGGTTAATCATTCCACAGAGTGGCCTTGGGCTGAGTCTGGCCTTTTTCAGAAGGATTTTGGCTAAGTACAACACTGCTTGGTGGATTTTATTTTCCTTTTGGTGCTTACAGACATCTTCCAACTGTTTCCCCACATGCATAGCTCCTGGTGGAAGTCTGTGCTCATCTATGCTCCTCAATAAACATGGTTGATTTTGGTATTTGGTGGGGGGGGTGCTTTGGTAATTGTATTTTTTCTGATGTTTTTATATTTTTTTTCTTGCAAATATTTAGCAGTCTGACTGTGAACACTTTAGTGAGGTCTTGATGAGGTGTAATATATAGGGTTGACTGTGAATATCTGGGAACTCACAAATCTCCCACTTCCAGACATGGTCTCCTTTAAACAGTGACAGAGTGGACATGACTGTCCCTACATCTGTCTGCTGATGTCAACCGTTGTGGTCTCCACTAACCTGTCTTCCTGTTTATATTGTCATGTCATCTGGGGACTGCACTTCTGAGTAAATACTGCATGTTGTAGACTTTATACAGTTGGGTGCAGGGTTCTCACACCTTCCTGAGGGAGTGTGGACTCAGTAGACTGCCAGCTTCTAGGGACATCTCAAGGAGGCTCACCCTTCACCCACAGAGTGAGTGCATAGCAGCCTCTGCTCCAGGGCTCTCTGAACTCCATCAATACGGCCCATCCCTGCACTGCCCAGCAAGGACCAACCACTGTGATTAGGACTCATTGTCCTCTGGGAACTATGTACTGAACAGCAGCCTGGCAGGACCTCACTCCACAGATGGCCCCTGTTGACTGTCACTTCGACTGGTTTGAGAAACACCTGGCAACAATGACATTATCCCTGGGTCTATGTAAGAGTGTTTCTAGAAAGGAAGCCTATCTTGAATACGGGCAGCATCAGCAACATTGTGCATCCATATAGTGTGGGCAGTCCTCTGAAACTATGTTACATGGGGAAGGGCTCTTACTTTTAAAGTATTTCACTTGGGCATTTGCCGCCGTGGAGTGAAGGCTTCTTGACGGTGACATGGCTAGATATTTGGCCTGAGACTCCCAATGCCCATTCTCTCTCTTTGTCTCACACTTCCTGCTAGCACCATCTTTCCATTCATTCTTTATCTTGCCCTGGCCAGGAAACAGCTCACTCTGTTCCCCATGGTCCCTCAGAGTCAGCCTCCAGCAGGAAGCGCAAATATGGCCTGTGCTTTGTTGCACCTGAAGATGGGCCCCAGCTCCACTGTGTGTTTGCTGAGGGCCAACTCTGTGGTGTCTAGTCTGGCTGTGCGCAGGGGCAGAGCCCTCCCCCATCCTACAACCTGAACAATGTTGACTGTTGTCATTTGAACCTTGGTGGGTTGCCCAAAGTGGGCTCCCAGACCAGCGGTGGCTGGGCCCACCTCATAAGGAAGCTACCTGGAAACCATCGAGGTATTTCTGGAGACCTCTGACCTACCCATATTAGAGAGCACATAGCAACTCTTTTACAGGAAATGTTTCCCACCAAGCTTCCTCCCTTGACGTTGTCTGGTCAAAGGCTCCATTCTGGCCTTGGTACATACTGTGACCATAGACATCTACTTGGAAAGGATGTAGGAAATACCACAAAAGCTGGACACGATGACACTGGGAACTAACTAATCAGACTGTTCTTCACTCTGGCCTGTGTTTGCTGACCGGGGGCCTTTCCTGAGGGCAGGGGAGGAATGCACAGGGACCCCAGGAAGGTTGCCATTTGTCAGAAGGCATGAGTGACCAAAAGGCCTTGCTGCTGGGGTAGCATCCAGACTGTTCATGAGGAGTTCACCTGTTCTATGCCAGGTACCAAGGACCAGAATAGGCCTCCTGGTCCCTATCCTCTCCCAGACACCTGTGACAAGATCATAGCATGATGTTTGTTGGGTAGGACACAGCTGTGGACCAGGATGGGTAGGATGCAGAGAGACAGGAGAGAACAAGGGGGGGGAGAAGGCACCTACTATATGAGAGGGGAGTAGAAGGGGGAGGGAGGAAGGGAAAGCTACCATACTCCTGCTTCCTGCTGGAGACGCACTCTGGGGGACAGCAGAGCTACCCACAGGGCCTGCTTCCCCCTTCTGGAGGAATCTAAGAAGCTGAGGTTATTGGGCCTGTGGAGCCCTGGGGCCAGCACCCATGGGATAAATGAATGATGAAACAGAGAAATGCTTGCCTTTAACAGGCTGAGATACTGCTGGAGCAGGATGGGGAGCCTAGGGGAGGCTCCAGGGGTGCTGGGAACAGACTACAGTGGTGAGGATCTGGCAGAGGGCAGTTGTCATGTGTAGAGTCCTGACACAGACAGTGGCTGGGTGGATTTGAGCACAGTAACGTATGAGGCTTCTGTGGATAGGGGCTTGTCATTTTCAGGTCGGGACACTGGAAGTAGAGCCTGGGCCTATGAGAGTTGGGTAGGCAAGGACAGATTTCCATCTGGGCAGGCAAGAAGCAATGTAGATAAGAGCAGATCTGAGAACCAGACCAAGAGCAGGCTAGGGAGGCTCACCCTGGGGGCCAGAGGTAGCCAGGGTTTATGGGGTTGGGTGAGGCAGCTGAGGCCTGTCAGGAGTCAAAAGATGGTGGATGGCAGGAGGGCGGGGCACAGGTACAGCTGGATAAGAGGCAATAAGGGCTGTGGTGAGATTGAGGTTGGGAAGCAGAAGACTTAGAAGTGCAGTGAGATAGCGTGCAAAGAATGGCCCTTGCTTTTGTTCACAGCCAGCTCTACTTTGAGGCTGCTCTGAATGACCCCGCCCCCCCCCCAAACAAACTGCTGTACCTCCCTGATGTGTGAAGATGGAGTGGATCCAGGGCTGGGTTAGATGGGCAAGGAGGGGGGTGCAGAAGCCAGCAGGGCAGAGGCTGGGCCACCTACCTGCAGACAGCACATACGAAGCAATCAGGATGGTAGGTCTTGCCAAGAGCTGACACCACTTCTCCTTCAATGAAACGGTCACAGCTGAAGCAGCGAGTACCATAGAGCCGCTGGTAGTCACGTGTACAGATGTGTTCACCCTGTCGCACAAAGAAACCACCCTCGGCCAGGTCACAGCCACATGCTGGGGAGAAGATCAAAGGCTGGGTTAGTGGACTGACCACCTCATGCCTCAGGGCCTGCAGATCTGATCCCAGACCACCTGATACAAGCCAAATCCAAGTGCCTAAGGATACCCAGGATGGGGCTCCAGGGACAGACACAAACTTTCCTGATAGTTTAGAGTCATCTGAATTTTTCTTGTGGAAACTTCCAAAAAGAGGCACTGAGGAACTGAGGGCAGGACCAGCTTCCTGCCTTTGCTAGGACATAGGGCTCTTGGGCTTCTGAGACCCTGTGAGACCCTTTGAGCTGTTTCAGTACTGGAACAAGTGTGTATATGGTGTGCGTATGCGTGTGTGTGTGTGTGTGTGTGTGTGTGTGTGTGTGTGTGTGTGTGTGTGTGTGTGTGTGTGAAGAGGGAGGATTGCAAGACTGCACGTATAGTTTTATACTCTATGCTCTGCTCTGAGCTGAAGGTCTCCCTGAAGGACAAATGAGCCCTTTTGTGGTCCCCTAATCTACAGAGGATCTTCCCAGGACCGCCTTCTTTCATCTGATTCCCACAGTTCTCAACTCCTGAACCCTGTAGCATAGTAAGGCCAGATCCAGAGCAGGAGAACCCACAGGTTCACTGTGGGTTGCTGGTCCCTTCTCCTGACACACAGCTCCAGGGTGCAGAGACTGCTAACCCTTATGAAGGAGCACAGGACTTGAGGCTGTGGACTGAAGGAGATACTCTGGGACTGCTGGTCACTGACAGCTGGCAGGTCCCTCATACTCTCCAGCCCCAGAAGCACACACGAGTGAGCCATTCAAAGTCTCAAATGGAACAGCCTAGAAGTTCCCACAATGCTGTTTGCAGAGAAATGGCTGCTGGTACAAAATGAGAGGGGCCTTTCATGTCACATGCATGCACGTAGGAATGCCAATGTCAAAGGCAGACCATGACATTTCTGACAGCCCACGGTCTCAGCCTATGGATGCTGCTGCCATCAATTCTACCCAAGGGTAAATGCCAGCCTAGAGCCACACTGGATTCCTTCTCCACACCCAGTCTGGGAATGAAACCCAAGGTTTAATCTTGTCCCACTATAGATCAAACAAATGTTCTTCTACAAGAGCAGGCCATGGGGTGAGATATGCGCAGGATTACACTGCAGTGCCTTGGAGACGAGACAGAAGCAGTCAAGATGCTGACTCTGGACTGTGTCTGCTTGTCACAGCTGTGACAGACAATACTGGTCAGTCCTCAAAGGAGGAATGTGTGCAGTGAGCCATAGTATAACACAGGCAGAGGGACACAGACAGCCATGCCCCACACCCTGAGAGACGCCACCAGAACCTGGCCCTGCTGCCTCAGCTGCCTGCTGGTTTCTGGCTGCTTTGAGGATTCCAAGGTCACCCCAAGGCAGTGACATCCCAGACCTCTGTTCCTAAAAATAAAAAGTCCAAGTTCACCAGTAACTCAAGTCTGTCATCGAGACAATGTGCCTCTATCACATTACAGTTTGAAAAGGATCAAGTTAGCAGAGGCCTGGAGAGTGTGGGGAGGTGATCATCTTTGGGGGACCCAAGGGTTGTCAGCATCTGATAAGAAAGGGTAAGGGTCACTTCTTGGAATTCTTTATGTGTGTGTAATTTGTACGTGTCCCTGTGTATATGGAGGCCAGAGGACAAGGCCAGATATTTTCCTCAGTTGCTCTCCACATTGGCTTTTGAGAGAGGGGCTCTTGGATTCAGCCATGCGTGCTGGCTGCCCAGTGAGCTCCAAAGATCCTATCGTCTCTGCCTACCCATCAGCACAGGGTTAAGCAGATGCATAACCCACACCTGGCTTTTTCTGTAGGTTCTGGGGTTCTGAGTCCAGGCTGCAGATAGTGGCTGCTGCTCTCTGTGGGAAATTTCCCCAGAAGCTGATGTGTCCTTTCCTCTGGAGATAGGTGGTTTGAAGCTGTGTGAGATGATAGAGTGGGAAGGTCCTCCAACCCCCAACTCACCCCCAACTCATGCCTACTCTGTGGTCCCTGAAGGACAGTTTTTCCTAGCAATGCTGGGAATGAGGTGCCCATGTCAGCAAGCGCCTCTTTTTTCTCAAGCACCTCTGTGGTGATATATTTTATATTTAATAAAATCAGCCTGGAATACCAGAGAACATTCAAGCCATGATGGTCAGAGTGTGGTAACTCACGCCTTTAATCTCATCATAGGGAATGACCAAGTAGCGACCCATGCCTTTAATCCCATCACTCAGGAAACAGATCTTTCTGTGTTTCTGTGAGTTCAAAGCCTTAAAAACAAACAGTAGTAGCTCATGCCTTTAATCCTAACTCTAGGATTGTGATGCAGAGTTGAACTGGGAAGTGAAACAGCTGGGCAGGGAAAATATTTAAGGCAGGTGAAGGCAGACATTCATGCTTCTGTAGGAGCAACCAGCCGGGATGAGGACTCTTGAAGATAGCACTTACCCTGTTCAGCCTGAGAAGTTGGTTGGGTGAGAATTGACTGTGGTCTGTTTCCTCTCTCTGATATTCCAGCTTTCCCCTAATATCTGGCTCTGAGTTTTCCTTAAATACCAACTAGAATTTGTGCAATACACCCCTCCTCCCGTCACCATCCTGTGATGGCCATCACAAAGGATTCTGGCATTTTTGTCATGTGTGGCAGTGGGTGAGTGTCTAGAAAGATGGGTTATCATTGGGAGAATGCATCAGGGCCAAGGTGACTGGGATGCCTAGGAACCCCCTCAATCCTAGTGGCTCTTTGGATCTCACTGAGAGCCAGTTTCGCATGCTCTAGGATGAGGCCTCTGAAAGATGGTGTCTGTCTCAGCTGAAGGCAGATCCCTCAGGGTCCTCGCATGAGACCCAGTAATAGCTAGCTCATCTGTCCCTGTCATTATCCCACAAGCCATATTTCTCCTGTGGAGACTGACCATCCAGAGCTGACAGCACCAGGAGTGTTTTGGGGTAGCCCCCTCTAAAGAAAATTCTCTTTTCAAACACCAGGGCTTATACACTGGAGCAGAGTCAGAGGACCAGAGTGGAAGGGGTAGAGCTCCACTTGGTCTCCAGAAACCAGGAACCTCATAGGGTCAGGATCCAGAGAAAGACCTGGAATCCAACCCCTAGATTCTCCTAGTTCCACATTCCCTCTCTGAAGTCAGTCACCGGGCCCCTGCCACACACAAATACACACAGCTGACTTGGTAGGGGTTATCTTCCACCTAGGGCAGCCTTGCTCTTGCCTGGTGAATTTGTATCTTCAAGTTACAGCCACATGTACTTCCTCTGTAGACTTCTTTCTGAAAGCCTTGGACCCTCTCTATTGGAACTCCATGTTCCAAGTATTTGGCACCTACTCTTTTTACCCAGACAATAAACTTAACATTCCGTCCCCTCACTTAGAATCACCGTGGTGAAGGCACTGCCAATCTCCAGACAGCCCAGGAGAACACCAGTTTCAAGCATACATGAGCTCTAAAACATTATCCCTTTAACACCGCTGGCTCTGTGAGTTTATATGCCAAGTCCGGTGGGTGGGTACTACCCCCTGTACCCTGTGAGTATTTTTTCTCACATTTCTGGGGTGTTGGATGGAAGTGTGCTTGGTCTTCAGCATGCACGTGGATGAAGTGCAAAGAAGGCTCCAAACCCAGCCATGCCTACTGGAGAGGCTGTGCAACATTCCTGTCCACTAGAGCCTGCACACTCAGCCACGTCCACTAGAGTCTGCATACACAATCACATCCCCAAGAGTCTGTGCACACAGCCATGTCCACGAGAACCTGTGCACTCAGCCACACCCACTAGAGTCTGCAATACAGCTTTAAGTCCTTTTCATATCTTCTTGTTATTATTTAGGATTACTGTGTTTTTAGTCTACTTTTTATAAGCAAAGAAAAACAAATGACTTTCATTTAAAACATTACCAGGCTTATTGCAGGAGGAATCCAGCATTTGGTGCAGCAAACACCCCTGACCTTGCTCTCTTGCTACTGATTTTGCACAGCCAGCAAAAGCCACTGACATTCTGTGTAGTGCCCCAGTGGCTCAAGGCTTGGCATATCTGGTTCTGAGCCAGATGCATGCATCTGCCCCTGAGAGGATTCCTTTGTTACACCAGATGGTATTCTGGAAAGACACAGGAAAGGCAAGCCTGGAAAGAGGCTCAGAACTCTACAGACACTCAAGTGTGACCAAAGAGCTTTCTAGACCCAGAAAGAGTGAAAAGCTGAGCTGGGAATACTCCGTTGGGATTATGTTACATTTTTATTAAAGCAGTAGGCTTTAATAAAAATGCTGATTGGCCGAAGACAGACAGGAAGTATGGGTGGGGCTACCAGTCTAAGAAAACTCTGGGAACAGGAAGAACAGAGCAAAGATACCAAAGACACACCAGAGAAGCAGATGCAGAGGACATCTCTGCTGCTTTGAGAAAAGGTACCGAGCCGCCTGGCTGAACAGGATAAGAGTCATGGGTTAGTTTAAGAGCAAGAGCTAGCAAGTTATATGCCTGGGCTCCAGGTCAATCAGCATATAATTAATATAAGTGGCCGTGTGTTTCAGTGGGACTATGGGACTGTGGGTCTGAAAGTCTGGGCCACCAGGCTAGGCCAGAAAATCCGACCATTAGACTAGGCTGAAAAGTCTGGGCCAGGAGGCTAGGCCAGAACATCTAGGCCAGAAACCTTATATAACACTCGGTGGTCAAGCACAAGGCCAAGTACACACTTACCTTTGCACACGAAGCACCTGATGTGGAAGTATTTGTTCTGCACACGCAGTACCTCCCCTTTGCACACATTCCCACAGGTACTGCACAGGATTGTGGTGCTAGCTGGCTTCTCCAGGGGGGCATGAGCAGCCTGGGGCTGTGACACTGTGAGAAGAAAGAAACCAGATTAAAGTGAGGGACACTCAGCACAGGGAAGGCAATCAGGAGGCCTCCCAGGATGCCCCCACCCACAGGGCATGAGGTGATAAGGATATCCCCTCCTTCCATCTGTTAAATAACAAATGGGTTTAGATTGTATGACAGGTGACAGTTCTGAGACCCAAGGCCATTTGGTAAACCCATTAGAGGCTCTATTTATGGCTGTTCTACTCAGGGAACTGTCTTTTCTGTAACTCTACATACTTATCTATGATGTCCCGACATATCCCTGCGCACTGCTGAGGTAGCAAAGCCACCATTCTTCCCTCTTAAAGAGCAGCTAACTCCCTGTTGCATCCATCCAGTACAATTCTGACACCCAAGGTCTCATGGGGACATCGCTTCCAGACATCTCATTGGTCCTGAAGCTCTGAGACTCTAGACTTGTCTCCAGACGGTTGCAGACCTCTGGGAGCTGTTTCCACATTTCCTTTGGATCCCAAAACACCAGACTAAAAACTGTCAGTGCTCCTTCCCCCAGAGTCACCCACAGTCAGGAAGGCAATTGAAGGAGGCATTTGGTGATCACAAGTTCAAGAGAGCCAGGATTGTGGTCCCAGGATCAGGCATGACCCCACATGGGATGCTAGGCCATGGCATGGAAGCCTCAGTTTGCCCCTCAACAGCCCTATAGCAAGAGAACATCTCAGAGACTCTCAAGCTTTTAGGCCAAAGCAAAAAATGAGTTTACTAGAGAAACTGAAGGGTCACAGGCCCCGGGTTGCCATACAGGAATCATGTGGGTCTGTAGCCAGCAGGGAAGGAACTACCAGGCCCCTTGTCTAGAGAGGCCACACACTCTGGAGATGCACAGACTCTGCCACTCCTGCAATGTACCTAGATGTATATTGGAACATTATGGCCATGTATGGGACTCGGGCACTCCTAAGCTCAGACAAGAGTTGAAGAGGCCAAGGAAAGTCCATTGTCTGTCCAGCATGGCCAATGTCATCAAAGGACATTTCTTGGGTCGTCAGTGGAGACATGATTAAGAAAAACGTCAGAGAGGTACAGTATAGCTAGTCTCAACAAGGAAGGGCCCTGAGCCATGAAAGCTGGCATCTCCAGGAGCCAGCAAAGGTGAGGTGAAGATTCCATCCACAGTCACAGAAGGAACAGCCATAGTCTTAACTTGCATCCCAGCACAACCTGCTTAGCCTGGGTCCTCCAGTGCTCACCTTCATTCTTAAAGCCACAGGACACACATGCAGTAGTAGTGATGGAGGGGGCAGAGTGGAGCATACCAGCCATCTGCCCCTCCCACCTCGTAGTGGGCAGGACCCACCACTAGCAACAGCAGCCCACAAGAGTAATCTTAGTCAACTGTCTGAACCATCCTGCTGAGAACAAATGCATAGCTATGCCTAAGGACTGCAGATCCAGGGTGGGCACCCATGGCCTACAGTCAACAGGCCAGAGAACCCGACTCCATCCACCACACAACCCTGTGCTGTGTAACAGCGAGCCTTGCAGAATGCACGTGTTATCTCCAGTAACAGCCTGGGAACTAAACCACACCTTTGTAACATGATCCAACAAGGCCAAAATGTGATGGCTCACCTACAGCTGCTGCCTGACCTTTGCCTCTGCCTCCCACCTAGGACCAACCATAGAAGATAAACTGCCTCTACCCTGTCACTCAAACATCTGCCTTCAGTTGGCGCTTCAGCTTACTCAGACTGATAGCCTCCATGGGGCTTTCTTTATCTTCCCTTTTCCATAGTACTTTCCCTACCTCTGTGACCTATTCCACTCTGATGACCACAGTAACAGTGGCGGCCACTCAGTAGCAGTGTGGCACAGCAACCAGTGTCTCTTTATCCCCACACCCTCCCAGTACCTTGGCCTAGCCACAGTGGGACTTCTATCACACTTGTCTCGTCTCTTCACTTCTGAATTCGATCAGAAATATCTGTCCTATCGTAGAAAGCTGGTGGGGAGGCCAGAGAGCCAGGGCCTCTGTCTCAGCTGGACTTTGAGAGCCTCGGTGTGGCCAGGCCATTCAGCTATGGATAAGAAGATGAACTGGATTCAATGCTCACAGCTGTGCAAGGCTAGGCCACAGAGGGGTCTTGGAGATGACTTCCTTATGAGACACCCTGGTCCTGTGTGGCTCAGAGACATAGGCCAGGGTGGCTCTCCATAACCCAGTTCAGGACACAGAGGACAACTGGTAGCATCTTCTCCTGGTCAGACAAGGCAGGGATTATAAGGCTTGAATCTGGCTCAAGGCCAGGGTGACCGAGAAGTCATTTTCAGATTTGGAGGTCCCGTGGGCTGTGGGGTGAGCTGGCCTGGGATACAGTCTCAGCTCTGCCTCCTGTGGTATTGTGACTTTGAAAGAGTTCCTGTCCACCCCACCACCACCACCACCCCCGCCTTCTATCTGCCTTTCCATCTGTCCTGCGTATCCACCCATCCTCTGACTTCGATCTGTCCTTCCATCTGTCCTTTCCATCCACCCACCCTCTGTGCCTGGGGCGGGGGCGGGGGGTGGACCAGGATCAGGGGCAAAAGGATTTGCTTAGCAACCAGTTCACCAAATAGTGAACCGTTCCATAACAATGACCACCTCATTTTTAGGACTATACGGGGGCTGGGTGCAGCTCAGTAGCACAGCACTTGCCTAACATGCCTTAAGCTTCATCCCCAGCACCAGTTTCCAAGTTACTGGAAATACATCTGGTTTGAGGGAAGAGCTATATAAAGAGTGTGAATCTGTTGGCCAGATCCCACCCTGCCTGGAGCTGTGGGTCCAGTAGTGGTGCTGCCCTCTGGTGGTTAGAAGAAGACCTGAGCCATAAATGAGCTTCCCTGAGAGGGATGCCAGGAAAACCCTGCTAGCCTCCCTGTAGGCTAGTAACTAGTTACAGATTTGACATGTGCGCCTTTTGCCCCTAGTGGGATTCAATCCTAGAACCTGAGGTGTTTGTGGGATAGCAAGGCCAAGTGTACCCATGGAGAGGTAACAGCAAGCCTGCCTAGACTGATTGCTACCTTCTCCCTCCATACCACCAGTGCTTCCAAGAAGAGACTGTGTTTCTCACAGTGGCAGCATAATCATGCCATGGACTTGGGTTCTGAGACAAGACAGAGTCAGACAGGCAGGAAGGCATTGGGTAAGCTGAGTCCCCAACTGTCCTACGCTGCATTGGGCATCTAAGGGGTGTGGGGAACAGGGAGCTGAATGCTGGCAGAGGAGTGCTCAGAATTCAGGGGTTTGGTGTGGTTCATCCATTGACCCTGCCTCCCTAAAACCACTCCAAATATAGAAATGCCCAAAGCAAGGCTGAATACGCTGTGTCCTTGAAGGTCAAAGACAGTCTAGCAGTCGGGGGCACATAGCTGTTAAGAAAAGGCAATCTTTCCAACTAATAAACTACTCAAACAAAGCCAACAAAGACCCAGGCGCCTCTGAAGGCAGACAGATCCTGTTCTCCTGCCTTGGCTTGGGCTGGGCAGGGCACAGATCCCTCTTCCTGGCTCCAGCCCAGACACTGTTCAGTCAGTCACCAGGGAACAGAACAGTGTAACCCGCTGACTTCTTTTCAACATCGTGCTTAGCTTCAGACCTACTGGGTGCAAAGGCATCTGTTCAGCCCTCCGATACCCCTGTGAAGCCAGCATGGTGTTTACCTCACAAGCAAGGAACTTGAGACCAAAAGCAGCTGAACGAGCCAAGGCCAGCCATGCCAAGATTTGGAAACACCAATCAGGAGTGGGACAGAGGAGCCTGCACAAAGCAATCCTGAGGCTCATACGAAAGCACATGATCTAGGTGACCTAGAATTTTTGATTTTTAAAATGTCTTTGGTGAGTGAAAATCATCCCAGAGCTGATTATTCTGGTGACTCTGGCTAGGTTCATGCCTGAGACCTGACTATGCCTGTCCCATCAGACAGCCACTCAGGGCTGAATTTGGGAGAGAAGACATCACCTAAGACCTGGAGCCCCACATCCTGCTCCACTGGAGTCTGATTTGGGGGGAAGGGACTTCACAGGTCTGAAGGACACTCCCAGAGGCTGTTCTAGGCCTGGGGTTGACAGGGTGAAGGAGTGGGACCCACGAGCTACTTGGTCTGAGTTGAAACAACCCCTGCATTTTCCAGGAGGGCAACTGACTAGGCATCTAACTCCCAGCTTCATCAGATGCCAGGTTCATTTCTAGGTATCTACGCTCACTTTCCAGTGACTGTCAATCTCCACTGTCTCACGCTACTCCCAGGTCGAGTTCACAGGATCACAGCTGGCAGTTTCTTCTGAGCTTTCTTGTAGTTCACGGACACAGGCTCCTTGGAGCCTGAGCTGAGGCCTCTCGCTCTCCACCACTGCCTTAACAACAAACCCTTGTGTCCCTGCCTCTAGAAAGTCCTCCATGACAGATACCTGGGCGTGACACCTGCATGCTAGAGGGTCACTGCTATCTGTCTGGCAACTGCCCCAGACAGGGAAGCCCTTCCCTTGGGATGAGTCGAATGAGATGATCACAGCCTCTGGGGCCCTGACTCAAAGCCTGTCATGATGAACTTGAGGGTTTGAGATGAGGCAGAATTATTTTGCTTGCCTCAAGCAGGGGAGCAGAGAAACTCTCAGGCATGGAAGGTGACTTATCATTAAGCGGAACTAGATGCTTATCCCTGAAAAGTTATGAAGGATACTTAAACACATGTCAGCAAGGGAAAGCAGCCAATCTGAAAATGCTGTGGCCCATGATTTCCATTATGGCTTTCTGGAAAAGACAAACCTGGTTACAGGTAGTGAGGTAGCACACGCCTCTAATGCAAACACTTGAGGTACATACAGGCCATCTCTGTGAGTTCAAGGCCAACATGGTCTATATAGCCAGTTTAGGGTTGGGAGAGAGGAAAGAACTCTGAGAGCACTCTGATGGCACTGGGATGGTGGAGGCATGTCTTTGTATCTGTCCAAACCCACAGAGCACACAAAACCAGGGCAGACCCCGATACTGCCACTGACTTGCTAATGATGTATGTACGTCAATGTCCCTGCAGTCCTAATGCACACACTATAGCAATGCGAGGTGTGACAATAAAAAAGAGGCATGCTGGGAACTCTGTTCTTTATGTCAATCAAAAGGACCTGCTACACCCAAGACCTAAACACAGTGTGCAGGATTATTGCTCCGTAATTTCTAGATCAGCTCTAATAGGTGGTTAATAACATCTTACAGTGATAACGACAAAAAATGTCAACTCAAGTAGCAGGGATCAGTCACATCAGGCTGAGACTGCTTACACTTAAGCCCTGTGACAATAAACCCCCAGCACCAGGGAGTCTTGGGGGAATTATACACACACACACACACACACACACACACACACACACACACATTGTGGCGATCGTCAACTTTAACTCCATCTGTGGGGACATCACCCACAGGAATTCACTTCAATCCACACTTCTTGTCCCCACAGCTGGACTCAGGCTAGGCACCTGCCCCAGAGCCTGGAGGAGTCACCACAGAGTCCCTGAAAGAATGGCTGCATGATCTTGGAGGAATGTCATTCTCTCAAAGCCTATGTGTATGCCCGCAAATCGGGGCTAGTCTGAGAAGTTCGGAAGGTCCCACTAAGGTAGAGAAGGGCCCTGTGGTATCTGACAGGGGTGGCATCTGGGAGCAGAACTCTCTCCTGGACTCAGAGGGCAGAGTTGCCTGCCATAGATTGGGTTGGGAGGAGCTACAGATACCATCTCTGCAAAGACCACCATACTTGCCGCAGGGCCCACACCCATTCCTTGAAAGGCCAGAATGAATATTCTAGGTTCTGAAAGCCCTGAAGCGCCTCATCATCAAACCTGGAGGTGGCGCCTTGTGTCGCATTGGTATAAGTCATTTCCAGCCTCTCCACATGATTCCAACCAAGCAAGGCTCCTGTCTAATAGCTCTGTCTCACCCTGTCCATTACCCCAGAGCCATTGGCCCATCCTTCAGTGATCTAAGTCACTAGAAACTCTGCAAAGAACTGTGTAAGTCAGGACTATACAGTGTTGTGACCCTAGGGACATCAGCACTGCCCCCCTTCCTTCATCCATTTCCTGACCAAAATTTCAGACCCTACACTGGGCCTTGGAATACCAGTGTGAGCAAGACAAAAGTCCTGACCTTGGACATGCTCCAGGGTGGACCCCACCTCATCAGGAATGGCCACCCACCTCATACAGAAGGGGAGATGGAGGCTGGGGGCAGTCACAGTTAGGAGGATTCGGTGTGGGTCTGATGCTAGTTTGGCAGAGACAGCTGTGCCAGCTGGACACCATATACACACATGGCACATAAGCTGTGGGGCCGTCACACTCCTGTCTAAGCACCTAAATGGCTAAGCATTCGCATGCTGAAATCCCTGAACCTTATAAACTATTTCCTCCCATAACCCGACTCCCATCCCATCCTTTGTTCCATCCTTGTCTATGCATCTGCAGTCCCTAGACCCCTGAACGGGAGCCCCGAAATCCTTATTAATTATAGTTTCTATTTTCTAGGGTGGGAAGAGGGGTAGGGGTGGTGGGTGAGCCCAGCAAGGGTTCTTAATGGCTGGTATGCTCTAGCTTTGGAAAGCCGCCCAGATGCTGTGCATATTATACAAACAGCTGGTCTGGGGTTCCTGAATTTTCTATGTTCTGAACATATGAAGCAAGTTTTCTGTGACCAAGTGTTGCTTGGTTCCACGGCTCTGGTTCATCCACAGAGAGTGATGTGATGTCCAAGTCCATCTCCCCCTTTCAAATGGTTCTGTGACAAATGAGCTAGGAGAACACTCTAGGCAGAAGGAGGCAGACATAGGAGCATGGTGAACCTGCAGCAGGTGGTAGGGCCTCTAAAGTGACATGGGATGGAGACTTTAGGCTGGGCAGTAAATCTGGGACAGAAGCAAGCACACTTTCCACACTGCATGGCCCTGTGGGTGGCTGTCACCAACTTTCCTGTCTGTGTCCCATTTATGCCACATACTCATGTCCTTCCAGGGGCACCTGAGGTCAGTCAGTGTCCCAGGGCCTCAGGGACTCTGAAGAAGCCCTGAACACACCCAAATCAATGACAGCCTGAAGAAGACAGCGTAATCTGTGTTACAGGACATAAAAAGCATGATGCTCTTGTGTGTGGATGCTTAGGGGGAGGGTAGAAAGAGTGCAGGGTCTCTGGTGATTGTAACAAATCCTACAGGTTGTAGGGGGCAGAGGAAGCCCTGAGTATGTGAAGTCCTGAGTGATAACTACTATGTTGTTAACATAGGCACAGCCATGTCTAGTACCAAAACCTCAGCCCCACAGGAAAATGGTAGAACTTCCCTCATGGTCCAAGTGAAAATGTGCAGAAAAAGTCCATCAAAGCTTTCTCTCCCCAAGATTCTTACAGCCTGGAGACTGTTCCCTACAGAGACTCCTCCTATTAGCTAAAGTCCCTGTCTCCTGGTTCATCCATACACTAACCCTCTCCATTCAACTCTATATAATAAACATGCTGGACTTGTGGGGTGCTGAGGTTTTTCCATGAGAAAGCCCAGCCCACATAAACCCAGCATTTTGTCTGTCTGTCTGTCTGTCTGTCTGTCTGTCTGTCTGTCTGTCTTTTCTTCAAGTCAAGTCACTGGGAACAGTGAAAGAATTCTGCACCAGGGCCATCTGTGGTTGGATGTGTTCCTAAGACATATGGATGAACAAACACAAGACCTAGGTGCCACTTCATTGAAAAAGGGTTTTTGTTCCCCAAAAGTTTTAGGGCTCCAGAATTCATAACCTGCTGCTTCATTGCCCTAATGAAATAATTCCTAGTAATCAACAGAGTGTCAATAGCTATTTGTGAGTCAAGCATAGCGGGGCTCCCTAAGGACAGTGATCAGAGTCCACATAGCATCTCTATGGTCCCCCATCCATGGCAGCCCCCTCCCTTGTCCAGAGCAGCCACACTCAGGCCAGCCCCCTGTAGCAGACCTTCCCACCTTCACACCCCACGGAGTCACATGCTGATATTGCTCTTGGACACTGTAAAGATTTTTTCGCTTGTATTTCAGTAGAGGCGGGGCAATCAGACTAGAATTCTGGGAAGAGGAACAACAAAGAAGCAGATGCCAGGCAGACGCAGAGGAAGCAGGATGAGAACGCAGCACTGTAGAAAAGGTACCAAGCCACATGGCTAAACATAAATAGAATTATGAGACAATTTAAGTGTAAGAGCTAGTCATTAATATGCCTGAACTATTGGCCCAGCGGTTACTATAATTTTAAGCCTCTGATTAAATTATTTTATAAGCAGCTGCAGAACCTGGGAGGGACTGAGAAAAATCGGGCAGGACAATCAATCAATCAATCAATCAATAAATAAATAAATAAATAAATAAATAAATAAATAAATAAATAATAAAAAAAAATTCAACTACATTCACAAATGCCTCCATCTGCCAACTGCCCCTATTCAATCAGTCTCAGCCAACAGCCTTAGGCAAATGTCCTTCCCACCCGCCAGATCTCAGACTCTAACTTCCAGGGCTATGGGGCAGCATACCAGTGTTTCCTAAGTCACCCTGTCTGTGGCACCCTGTGGCCACAGGAATCTTACACACCACCTGTGGGATGCACAATGTTGGAGCGGCAGAGCCAAAAGCACCCTTGTGACCCATCCACTGCCACTTATTATAAAATGTCCCCATGACAGTGGCTACACAGGGCTACTACCCATGATGAGGGTTGATGAGGGGAAAACAATTGGGGTGGTCTTTTCCAGAGGCATGATCTGGGAAGAAAACAGCTAAGAACCAGCCTCAGCTGCTCCATCTAGCTATGGCTTCCAAAGAATACTGGCTTCAGCTCAAAGTCTTAAGTCTTACAGTCTCAAGCAGCTAGCTGGTAAACATTGTCAGCTATCTATCCCTGCAAGATGGCATTTCACTGTCAGATGAATCAGCCTTTCAGGACCAAAGGCACCTGCTCTTACGGTAGTATGCAGATGGTCAGGAGCATGTGGGCATCTGCCCCCATCCAGATCATCAGTGTCTAAGCCATGCAGAAGGTCTGTGGTGGCTTTGGCCCAGTGTGTCCCCATGTCACACCACCTTGTGCTTCAGCAGCAGCAACAGATGCCCACAGAAGCTCCTTAAATCTAATAGGAAACAGGAAGCACATCTATAGAGAGTAATCAATCATTTTCTAACAGCCAGGCCCAGTCCTGGGTCATTCCACCACACCTAGCCCAGGGCTGATAACATCTGATTAAACCAGATCTGTTTCCCCAGATGAGCTCATTCTAGAGTGGATCTTGTCAACAGTTGTATACTGGTTATATATAACTCAGCTATCCCCAATTCCCTACCAGGACTCTGTAGATGGGTGACTAGCAGATACCACCCAGCCTGGTTGGTGCAGTAGACCAGCTGTGAGCCTTCCAATGCAAATGGTCCTGTATTTGAATTCAACACAGGATGATAAGGGCATAAAGGGGCCCCAACTCAGGGTGCACCTGAATCAGTAGCACTAAAATCGCCAGCTCAGGGTTGGAGAGGTAGCTCAGTTTGTGGCACGTATGAAACTCTGGGTATGACCCCTCCCCCATCACTGCATATAACGGTGTGTTGGCACACACCTGTAAATCCTAGCACTCAGTGAGGATCAAGAGTTTTAGGTCATCTTCCAATACATGGCAAGTTTGGGGCTATCCTGTTCTATGTGAGAGCTGGTGTATAAGCAAACAAATGTACTAAATTGGAGCAGACTGGTCATCACCAGTACAGGCTTGTTCAAGTCATGTGATGACACCCAGGTTCCAAATGTGCCTGCTAGTTGTGAGCATGTAGTTGGCACTGAGCTTGGCTTGCCACCAACTAGTGGCAAGAGGCCTTGTCACCTGTATGCTATCTAAAGGATATAAGGCTCAGAGGGGTCTGTAATCTAGCAAGGCCATACAGCATGAGAAAAGCAGGGGAGGGGTGGGTCTTCTTGTCTCCCTGAAGGAGCTGGTTCCCTATCCCTCTGGCTCCATCTCTTTGCTTCTTGGCTCTTCTCATGACCTCCTCAGAGGTTCCAAAGAAAGCTAGTGTTGAGAAGGTATTTCCGGAACAACTAATTAAAGCTGCGATCGGAACTGCTGGCTGGGAACCTGGAAAGCTGACCCACAACCCGGCTAAGGTTCTGACAGGCCATGCATAAGAAGCAGGCTTCCGGGTAACTTGTTCATGCCAACAGGGTCCAGTCACGGAGCACAAGGCTGATAAAGAATGGACAGGGTATGCCAACACTCCATCACGGGCTGCCGGCCTGACCAGTCCTGGCCAGCACAGTTTCCGGAGACACAGAGACAAAAATACCTTGTAATTACATGAGTTCCCTGTTGTTAGAGACCTAAAGAATAGCAAAAGTTGAGAGACACGATGTCCTCAGTGACTTATGCTGTTGGTGGCCATCTTTATTCTAGGTGCCATAGGAAGGTGAGAATACACAGTGATGTCTCCCAATGTAGAAGCCACACCTGTCCTGGGAAGCCCTGCCTTCACAGTTTCAGAGTGCCCTCAGAGCTCTGAGGAAGGGATTTATTCAGCTCAAACTGCTTCAGGACATGGTCTCTTCTCAGCTGGCTTCTAATCTCCACTTCCACATCCAACCCTAGGGGCCCCCGACTCCTTATTTTTGACATCCTAGGGTAGGTGAGAGGCTATCTCATTTTGATTGGCCTGTCAATGGTTGGTGATGTTAAATACATTAAGATGACTTCCTTGGAGACACAGGCTTCTCTACCCAGGCTTGAACTGGCTATCAACTGTGACAGTTTTGAGAACTGCATATCTACTATGGCTGAATGCTTCCCATTCCACCTGTGACCGGCAGATCCCCTGTCACCCTCCAAACTGGAGCATCACTTATTCACAGTGCTCTTCACAGCACAAAGGGTTTCAGATCTAATGAAACCAGGTTTCTCTTCCGATGGTCTTGGAGTCATTTCTAAGAAACTGTTGCCCAATCCAAGATAATGAATACGTATCCTGTATTTTTATCTTAGCCTTTACATCTCATCTCTTTCTATAATTTTCCATAAATAGAACGGCATCTACCCTGCTATAGAGTGCCTCAGCAGATGCCAGCTCTCCACCATCTTCTCCCAGATTCGTCCCCTGAGGAGCAATGGTGCGGTTTGCAGTTGTCCCGGGGTGGGATGTGGTGCTGTGTTCTTGCTATTATAGTTTGCTCTTTGCCATGGGTGAGCTGAACACATCGGCTCCTCACAGAGGAGACAGCCACTTAGGAAACAGACATGATCACATCCCACTCCAGTATCCAAAGTGCCTTCAGAATAGCAGGGAAGTATGGGGCTAAAGACCCAGCCACCAGCCCCATTCCAGCCAGACTGAAGGCAGCAGCGAGCAAAATCGCTTATGTCAACATGGGTCAAGCTACAGTCATCTGGAAGGAGGGAACCTCAATTGAGACAATGCCTCCATAAGATTGAACTATAGGCATTTTCTTCATTAGTGATTGATGGGAGAGGGCCCAGCCCGTGGTAGGTGGTGCCGCCCCTGGACTGGTGGTCCTGGGTGCTATAAGAAAGCAGGTTGAGCAAGCCATGGGGAGCAAGAGTAAGCAGCAGCCCTCCATGGCCTCTGCATCAGCTCTTGCCTCTAGGTTCTGACTTCCTTTGATGATGAACAGCAATGTGGAAGTGTAAGCCAAATGAACCCTTTCCTTGACAACTTGCTTTTTGGTATTGATGTTTCAATGAAGCCATAGAAACCCTAACAGGGAGGAATATGTTTACACCAGCATCCAGAGAACAAAGATGTGGGCTATGGTCCTTACTGCTGGGAAAACCCTGTCAGCCAGGCAGAAAGGCCAGAGAAGGTCACTTGAACCTACTCCCTAGAGACCTGCTAGGCACTGTGCCTGGTTCTCATAGGAGGGTAGAAGCATTGTGAGTAGAGGCAGGAGTCTGGCCAGAGCTGGATACCCTGAAGCCTGGACAATCCCAGACCATCTCAGTCCTCTGTGCTGAGTTCAGTTCCTTTCTCATCGGCCTTCTCTCTGGGCCCCAGATCTGTCCCACCATGCTCATTCTGCAGGTCATCCTACCAACACACAGCCCTTTAGACTTAATGCTTTTATTTCAGGAGCATAACATGCCCCATTCTCCATGCTCACACCAGAAGAAGATTTTTATTATATTCCTTATTGACTGGCTTCTTTGGTGTAACCAACTGTCAATGGAGTGGGACCTGTATACTTATAGGACAATCGCAATGACCCTTTACCCCTCCTCCCATATACTAGCTATACCTTTACCAGCAGTGACATCACGAGTGCTTCCAGACATGGCTAAATGTCTCCTGGGGAACAGCGAGACCCCTTTGATAACCACTGTTTTAAAGAAAGAATGAGGGAAAGCAGAAGTGGGGGAAGGAAGGGGCAGGCACAGAGAGCCCACTGCCCAGCAACTCCACCCCAAACACAGGTCAGGAGTGCTGGAGTCCAGTCTCTGTTGGCCTTCCTTCCTGTATAATATGGTCACCCACCTCACCCTACACATTGTGAGAGTCCCCAAAGCCTATATATGATTGACACCGATAGGTGTGCTCTTTCACCAAAATCGCATGACACCAAGCTGGATAGCACCACTTTCACTCAGTCTCCACCCTCCAAGCTCAACCACGGGCCTCAAGATTTCTCCTTCTAGCTAGAAGCTGAGTCTTCCCCCTGGCTGGCTGGCATGAACACAAAGCTATTCTAAGCTTTACCTGACCCTCCTCCAGGCATCCCCAGGGAGTGGCCTCCTCCCGAAGAGCCAGTAACTCTTCTTCCAAGGCTGGGCCCAGCAGTGTGAAGGCTTCAGGTGGCAGCTGGGAGAGTGGAGAAGCTCTGTGGCCTTTGTGGCTGACACATCTCCCAGTGACATGCCAGAAAGTCACGTGGTAACTACCACCCCCAAGGCCAAGGCAGGGTAAGGCCAAGCCCTTCCTGGAACACTGAAATAGCATCCTGTTTCACTGCTGCTCCAGAGATGCACCTGTTCTCCAGCATCCGGAAAGGGAACTCTGACAAGGCACTGGTAAGGTGGTACCACTGCTAGCTCCCAGGTTTGTCCCAGGACAGTGAGCTTACAACCCCTCGGGGCTTCATGTAGTAGGAGTCACAGCCTGTACCAGATGCCCTAACAGCACTACCAAGGAGCACACATGAATGTTTACAGCCCTGCTTTCCCGAACTGTTAGAATATTTGGAGACAGGAAATGCCAAGTAGAAAAGAAATACCTTAAGCACAGTGAGGCTGGCCTTTGGTGCCCTGTATACGGGAAATAACAGGTGGAAAGAGTGATGCCCTGGACATGGTGAGGTAAGTGCCCTGTGGACAGGCTATCCCTGGGAAGCTACTAGGTAAGCTCATCCTGCCCATCCTCCCCACATGCCTGGTGCTCACTGAGTAAGGGAGCACATAGAAGACCCATCGTCTATTCACCGTCTATACTCTGTCTGCATCTCTTTCTATCATAGGAATAATTGTCAGTGGCTGGTGGCCTTGGGACAGAGAGGGGAAGGAGACAAAGGTAAAGGTTGCCATGGTCACCTTCCTGTGGGGTATGGACCTTCGGGAATCAGTGCTGCCCACACCTGGAGGTGAGATGAAGGGAGGGGCTTCAAGGAAAGAGGAGGAGAGAAGAGAGTGAATGCCCCCAACCTTAGAGCTGAGTCCTGGCAGTGGGTGGAGTTATATGTCTGCATCCTTCTGCATATATCTTGGTGTTAGAGGGAGCAGGGGGTGTGGACTGACATCCCTCTGAAAGATGGGCCACTGCTCTAGCTTCCTGGAAGATTCCCGAGTCCCAGCTTTCTGAGCATCAGGACAACAGATGGTATGGCACAGACCCAAGAGCATCTTTGAGCCTCCTGTGTGATGAAGCACCTTGTCTTCATCAGGTACCCTGATCACAAGTGGAGTGATGGGGTCCCAGAAATAGAAGGTGACTGCTTCATCAGCCACCACGCCTTCCCTACCAGCTGTAGCACAAGGTCCCCCCTTTGTCAAATCTCAATTATATGCCTGGGCAAGAGAAGCCTCCAACTAATTGGCATAAGCTATGTGCAACCTGCATACTCCACCCTGAGAGACATGTTTGCTTGAGGATGGGGGACCTTGGCCTGGGCTTTGGGGCAGAATACTCCCCTATCCCAGATCCTCCATGATGCATTCCATTTTCTTCCTGAGGATTTGAGGTAAGGATGTGACAGAGAAGTGCTGAGGTGTCCTGCCCTCCATAAAACCTCTACTAATTCAGGTCTCGAGAGACAGAGCTGCTGTCCTAAATCCTTTGAGCCCTGACAGTGGTCTGAGGGACCAGAACCTCTTGCACTATGTCATTAGCAGTTGACTTCCAAACTGCTTACATAAATGGCCCTGTACACTACAAACAGCTCTCCCTTCCCCTCCCTCCTCCCTCCTCCCCCCCTCCTCCCTCCTCCCCCTCTCTCTAACATACACACACATACATATTCATCTGCAGTGGATGGAATTCATCCTTGTAGAAGCCACAGCCTTTCACCTTTGGGAATGTTTTCCTGTCCCATGACTCTGTACAAGCAAGTGTGTGTCGCTGGTTTGGACCATGGCTCATGGAGAGAAGTGACTATGTGGCCCATCCTCCTTCTAAGCCTAGCCCAAGCAAGCAAGCCTGGCCAGCCCTGCTATGTCTCTGCTATTGAGGCAAAACATGTGAGGCAGTCTGTGGACCTAGGAGGAAGGTGAGAGAAAGAGACAGAGGTGTCCCAGAAAGGCAGCTCATCTCCAGCCCCCTGCCGACTCTCACCAAGTGACAAGAATTCACTGTTGTGGCTAGAGAGGTATCCCATTGGTTTACAGCACTGGCTATTCTTACAGATTACCTGGATTGGGTTCCCACCACCCACATGGTAGCTCAAAACCATGTGTTAACTCTAGTTTCAAGGGATCCAACACCCTCTTCTGACCTCTGTGGGCACCAGGCATATTATATAGTTCACATACATACACACATGAAAGTAAAATACTCATACACATAAAGCAAATAAATCTTTAAAAGTGGACTGGTCCACTGGAGAAATGGCTCAGTGGTTAAGAGCGCTAAGTTCTCTTCCAAAGGACCATGGTTTAATTCCCAGCACCCACATGGCAGATAACAACTGTCTATAACTGCAGTTCTAAGGAGAATCTGGAACCTTTTTATGGCCTCTGTGGGCACTAAACACATGTGGTACCCAGAGATGGTGCCCTGACATTAATGTAGCCAACACAACCATGTACATAAAATAAAAATAAATTAAAAAAAAAAAAAGAAAGAATTTGTTGTCAGTGGATGCCTGTGATCTTGGGTTGCTTCTCTGTGAGTATATTAGTGCCCGGGATCACCCAGGAGAAATCACTGCAGACTAGGTAGGTACCTAGTATAACAGTTCTAGGGACCAGGGGCCAAGTGAGGGGTCACTGGAAAGTTCAGGCATGTACAGGGCCAGGCTTCTCTGAACACTCAAGGAGAGACTCCATTCTTGCCTCTCCCAGCTGCTGTGACTGCCTGACCCCATCTCTGTCCCTGGGGTGATTTCCTTCCTTGTGAAGCTGTCTGTGGGGAGCTCTGTCTCATGATCCTGGACAGTCTCCTGTCTCAGCATTCTTAACATAATCCCACCTGTGCTCCTGTTTCCGAAGATGACAATTGCAGGTGGCAGTGCTGGTCTGTTACTTTGTATTTTTTTTTCCTCAGTAATGATTTGGCTAATGTGACAGTAAGTATGTGCTGGGTCTCCTCAAAGCCACTCTTGTCCTTATTGTGAGAAATGAGCTCTGCCGTTTCCTATTCAGTTCAACGTCTTATGTAAAGCGTGCTGCAGCGACCCACTAAACTGATTTCATGTCAGAGAACGGGTCAACACCTGCAGTGCCAAACAGTATCCCAACCCCACAGCTGTACTGGGGTGTGTGGGGAGGGGGACACAGTAAGAAAAGCAAGATTTCAAGGGAAGAAGTGAGCTGTTTACATAAAGCCACACGGTAGAACCTCCACCCCACCCCAACCCGGTCACTTCATCTCCTCTCCAAAGTTGACCTCATTCCAAATCCTGCTGCTTGTACCCCAACAGCACATAGGTACCAGCTTGGACCCATGGGAGTCTGGAGGATTCTGAAGAGAGGCATTTGCTGGAGGAAGCACAGGTTTGGATATTATGGTGCAGCTCATCCAGTTCATCCCTCTCTTGAGCTCCTCAGATGGGTTGGGGAAGTGCCCCATCCTCGGGAACCTCTTAACTCATTTTCACACAGCCTACCACAACTTGGCACCGAAGTGTCATGATTTCCACTGATCAAAGCAATATCTGTGGTTGAGATTTTAACTGAGCATTCATGATCCAAAATGCCTGGAGTCACCAGTATCTGATTTCTAACTTCTGAAAGGAAGTACTCCTGAACTTGGGATATTTGCATATGCAAATGGGATTGCACGTGCATAATGGAATTGAGGAGATGCTGGCCTAAACCTCAGATTCATTTACCTACCTTACTCTGCAGCCTGAAGATAACTTAATATATTTTAAATAATTCTGCACATAAAAATAAAGATTCATGCTGTGGAATTTTCCATTTGCAGCATTGTGCAGGAGCATCAAAAGTTCAGGGCTTGAAACATTTTGAATTCTGTACTTTCAGCTGAAAGGGATTCTCCAACTAGACTAACATCTTCACTTTTGAACTTGGCTGAAAACAAGCAAACTCAGGTACCAGAAACACGACATCGCAGAGATTTTCCAATGTGACTTTAAGGTAAGCAAGGCATCGATGGCTCTTCATGGAAAGACACACTTAGGGGCCTGAAACCTTGCCTAGGTGCTGGTAAGGAATGTCAGTCCCGCTCTCTTAAGTACTGAGCCTCCCCCACCTTCCTCCACCACCACCCCCCACCCCACCACCACCCCAGTCAGCGGCATGCTGGATGCCACCCTGGGAGACCCACACACTCTGCCACAGCTAGGAAACAGTTCACTGCTGCCTTCTCAGTACCGCAGCAAAGTTTACCCTCACCCAGCTGCCTCAGGTCCTTTGGGCCAATCTGTCTACCTGCAAATCAGGAGCTCAACCTGCATCCTACTTGGGTTGCAGGAAGCTGAAGAAAAAATGGTAAGGCATAGTTAGCCCTCGGGGCAGACCTTTTCTGTCAGTTCCTATCAATGTCCAGGCCAACTGGCACCAAGTCCCATGAATAACAGGCATTGATTCCGCCACAGATTCAGAGAGCAGAGGCCCCAAGTCGATGAATGCCAGGACCACATCCCCTCTGGAACCCAGGGAGGGCCTTTCCCCATCTCCTTCCTGCCTTGTTGGTCACAGGCCATCAGGCTGTCATAGGCCACTCCCATAGCCATGTCACAGCCTCCTGGCTCTGTCTACCATTTGCCTTTTTTCTTCTAAGGACAACAGTCAGACTAGATGGAGCCACCCTACTTCATGGACTTGTATTGACTAGATGTCTGCAGCAAGGAAGAAGCTGGCAACTGGGCATGTTCCTGGGGCCTGCCCCTCCCTCTTAGTACCCTTTTTCTTCCTTTCACCAATGTGGCCCTCAGGCTTGGATAGCAGTACCCACCCTACTCTCTCCTCACACCTTTCAGGACAGCCCCATTCTCTCTGCAGCCACTGACCTCCATCCCTGCCCTCCTGAACTGGGATTCTCTGTACAAACGACCATCTTTGGGTGTTCATGAGCCCTCCCAGGTCAAGAGGAAATGCCTCCGCTCTGCATTTTTGAGAGCTCAGAATGGCCACAGCCTTCCCACCCCCTTGTCTATCCTCATGTTCCTTTTCTGTGCCTGCCTGTGCTCCCCATACCTCAATCTATGCCTCCGTGGAACAATGCACCAAACAATTCCCCTGAAGAGTAATGTTCAGGGCCCCTAAGAAATCCATAGGTCTTAGCCACAGTGGGATACAGCCCTGAAGCTGGCCAGAGGGGCTCCTTAGGCAGATGTTTTCTATGTAGAATATATACTCCTGCTCTCAGCATCCCAGGAAGGGCCTGTGGAGCTGCATGGCCTCACCCTACATGTCACTCACAGGCTAGGAGTGTAACATGATAGACAGGTAAGTAATCTGTCAGGCTATGTATGACCAGTACAGTATGGAGCAAGTAGATGAGTCCTCAGCTGCTTGGAGGCACAGAGTACAGAAGTAGAACTCTCTAAGGGGTGACATTCACACTAACCTTCAAATTATAACAAGAACCTGAAGAAGGCAAGGGAAGATGGTAGGCCCCTAGGACCAGGAGTCAGTGGAGGCAGGAGGAGCAGAGGAGAGCCCTGAATAGAGGAAAGAGGAGTCTCTTGTCTTCTCAATAGGTGGTCAAGGTAATCAAATGAATAACAGATCTGAAGGGCTAGGGTCTACACTCGCTCTTCAGAGGCCCTCTCTCTACCACACCCTGCCTCCCAGTCCAGCAGCAGTCTGTCCCAGGCAGGAAGCCATCGCCCTGCTGCCCCCTAGCACACACCCTTCCCAGCCCATCAGCCAGGCTGAAACCAGAAGTGACTCTTCTCCCTTCCTGTGACAAGATGCAGTCTACTCAGCAGCTGCCATGACAACACAATTCACACTCCAGCCCCCCCCCCCCCAAATCAACAAGGACTTGACAAGCCCTGGACAAAAGACAAACAAAGAGTGGATGGGAAAACCACAGACACATGTTAACAGGCACTCGGGATCCCATTGAGAGGCCACTGGCTGCCCCTCCCCCTCGGGCTGGTGTCCTGCCTGCTCAGAGCATGGATAAAGCCCACAGGCCCCTGGCTACTGCACAGGAAGTACAATTAGGTAAGCTCCAAATGGGACCAGGCATCACCAGAGTCCTGGCATCACCTCAGAGGCCAGTGCCCAGCAGGCCACTCTACCTCCTGACCCCTGGGTGTGGAAAAGGGACCCTTGTTCCCCTTTCTGTGTGAGTATATACTGGGCTACCCTTGGAAAGGGCAGTTTGGTAGAAAGGATTCTTGTGTGGCCATCCCACCTAAAGGAATGTCCTTCCCCTCTATCTCCAGTATATGCTGAGCCATGCAAGGGAATTTTCAGAGTTGCAGGGTGCACTCAGGTGTGTTTATCCAAGGCTGTGGTGCTTGGTCAATGCAAGCTTACAGACTCAGACCAATCTGATGCAGGACGTGCCTGAAATAAACAGGTCTTGACTCTTCAAGCACATCAGTAACATTAAACAACAGCACAAAGACCGAAGGTGGAGAACATTCTAGAATAAAAGACAGAGGAAGTAGAAACAAGACAGCCAGCCATAGTGTGTGAGCCTGGACCTCCTCAGAAAAAGAGAAAAACAGGTCAAGGATACCCATGAACACTTCCCAGTTAATATTAATAATACCAAGGAGGTGGAAGCCTCTTGAGGTGAGGCCTATGGGAAATGAGTGGATCATGGGGACTTTGCCCTGGAAAGGATTGATATACTTCTTCTCATGGGGTTGATTGGGCCCTGTGAGATGAATGAGTTATCAGTAGACCAGGCCGCTATGACACCATACTGTCCACGTGACCGGATGTTAAGGCAGTAGACCAGCTCCTAGATTCCTTTCAAGCAGTGATTCAGCTGGGCCCTCCCCCGATGCCGTGATGCCTCCTGAACTTTCCTGCCACTGGAACCGTGAAAAGCAAACATAACAGGATGTCATCAGCTAGTGTGCCCAATGAGATGGGTTACAGGCTATTCACCATAATTTATTTTCACAATTTCTCTACATGCTTAAATGCTTTTTCCAAAACACATATTTTGGCGCAAAGTTGATGGAGCAGAAGCTAATTCCACCAGATATAAGATGGGGCCTGACTCGCTTGCCCTACTAAGTACTCTGCAGAAACACAGACAGCACATGAGCACAGAATTGGCTTCACAGCTGTGCAAACCTACCCTTGCCTTAGTTTCCTCATTAGCCATAGAATTGGAAAATAGGTTTTGTAGACTAACTTCCTCACTGCCTTACTATCTCTGACACCCTTGGCAAACACAGCCAGACAATCATCTATTTTACCCACCCACCCCCAACACAAACAGACACACACACACAGAGACAGCGATGAACAGACACAGATAAACACAGAGACACATATACAGAGACAGACAGACACACAGAGACAATGATGAACAGACACAGATAAACACAGAAACACATATACAGAGACAGACACACAGAGAGAAACAGACACATACAGACACTCAGACATACACACACACACACACACACACACACACACACACACACACACACACCACGCATGTGTGCATGGCAGTACTGCTCACCTGTTAGTTCTAGAGGTAGAGACTGAGTGGTACAAGTCCCTGGCTCAGCCAAGGGCAGAGTGGGAATGAGAAACAAGCAGTCCTAGATGAATTAGCATGTGGTGGGGATAAGGATGAAGCACATCACTGCCTGCTGGCCAGGGGATGCAATGAAGATGAAGCAGGCTTCCAAAGAAAGTCGGTATCCTCTCAATGCCAGCTCCCACCTACTAGGCAAGTTGCTCCACCACCTGGCTTCAGATTGGGACACTGGGACCCACAGACAGATGTGGGAGGTAAACATGCTTCATCTACAGTTAATAAGCATCAAGTCTTAAAAGGAAGGGTATTCTGACATGTTACCACATGTGCGACCCCTGAGGACATTAGGCTAAGGCACCAGAGGAAAGAATGGTGTGGTCCCACTCAGATGAGGGCCCCACTGGAAAGAACACACACAGAGAGAAAGAATAATGGTGAGGACCAGGCCAAGGTAGAAAAGAGTGGGCTAGTCTCTGGAGGGTTTCACCATGCATGCCTGGAGCTGACTGTGTAGACCAGACTAGCTTGCAACTCACAGATAGGCACCTTAGTGCTGGGATTCAAGGCATGTACCACCATGCCCAGTGGATTTCCATTGTACATGATGGAAACTGTGAAGATGGGAGGTAATGATGGTTATACTGACAATGCACTCCAGACCCCTGAGTACTCCTAAAATGATTCAGTGGGTGATGCTGTGCTGGATCTATAATTTCATGATTAAAAAATAATCAAACATAAAACTGCCTTGAGCCACCCTCTATACTTGGGATAGTGAAGCTCACATGAGGTGGATGGGGCCCTGGCAGGGCTAGAGGATGTGCCATGCCACTCTGAGGCAGGTCTGTGCATCAGCAATTCACCATCCCCCAGATCTGGCAGTCTCTAGGCTGCCAGATAATGTGGTGGCTGTGGACTCTGACCATAATGTCCACTCTCCAAGCCATGAAGGTGCCAAGGATAGGACATAGAGGGAGATGGCACAAAGCACTTGCTCCCAACTGCTTAGCCACACCCCATGGCACCAAGCAGCATGACTACGGGTCCAACTTGATACTCAAGAACGAGCAAATGGTTTCCCAGCTCAGGCCCCGGTCTCAGATGTCTTATACACTGAGGTTGGACATGGCAAGCTATGGTGAGAATCCTGTCATCCATATGTTGGAAACCTGTCCCCAAGATGACTGTTAAGTGGAGGCTTTCAGTGGTAATAAAGTCGGAGCAAAGCCCTCATGATGAGTTCAATGTTCTCATGGAAGATGCCTAGAGGGCTTGGTAAGAGAACACCAGACAGAAACACAGCATGGTTTCTCACCAGACAGTCTTCCTGAGCCTTGGAGCTCTGGTCTCTGGATGGGGAACATCCATGTTAGGTCTCCAAGTCATCCTGCAGCCTAGCACTGCCATTCCCAGATGTGTGCACACCTGGCACAGTGTTGTACAGCCAGGCAGTTTCTGGAAGGTACTGGGGTCCCATTGTGGCTTAGAGACTGAAGAATTGGGCACCCAGAGCTGGTGGAGGCATCCCCTTTCCAGGAGTGCCTGGTTAAAGTGAGTAGACAAAAAGGCCAGGAGACAGATCCTAGATGAACAGACAGCTGTGTGTCGGCAAGTGGATACAGAACAGCAAGGGGCAGCCAACAGCTGAGCGCTCCCTACCCCACTTCCAGCACCCTCCCAGAGGAACACAGCAGGAAGCTACCAGATGGGGAATCATGAGGGGGTGGGGGACAGTGAGGGAAGGCTACCCAAGACAAGGAACAGCCTATGCAAAGGCCTGGCTGTGAAAAGTAGGAGAGGCATAGTGGGGCCAAGGAATGTGAGGTGACAGGGAGGGGCAGCTGGAAGGCAGCCTTCAGCTAGGCTACTGTGAGTCTTCCATCCCCAGAACAATCTCACCAAGTGCCAAACAGTGAAGGTATGAAGGTACTACAAAAAAACAAAACAAAACAAAACAAAAAAAACAAAAAACAAACAAACAATATGGCAGTCCCAAAACACCTAAACACCACAGAATACAGCATTTCTACTTCTGAATTATACACAAAATCGGGGACATCAATAATTATCCCCACGAGGCTCACTGTAATATGGAAACCACTCCAGCAATAGCTACCCAGTATCCATCATCAAGAACAAACACATTGTTCATCCAAACTGTGAAAGACAGCCAGGTTTGATAGCACACGCTTGTAATCTCAGCACTCAGATGACTGAGGCAGGAGGATTGCATCGTTCAGACCAGTTTGGGCTACCAAACAAGACTCTGTCTCAGAAGAAAAGGAACAGGAGAAAGGAAAGATGTTGTCCCATCCTCTACAACATGGATGAAGCCTGAGGACATTGTACTGGTTAGATAAGTTAGTGCTGAGGGACAAACACAGAAGAAATCCATTCACACCATGTTCCAAAGGCACACAGCAAGTACAAGGAGACAGACGAGAGACTGCTGGGAGCAAAAGGGAGGCCATGGTCAGTGAAGACAGCCAGCATCTTGGATGAAAGAGTTCTGGAAATGGACAGATTACTAATATCACTCAACTGGGTACTTAAACATGGTTTAAGTAGTAAATTTTATGTTGTAAATACAAAAAGCGGATCCCCACCTGGAGAGAATGGCTGAGCCACTCAGGGCCCCGGAAGTGGAGTTCCACTCAGTGGGGACAGACCTATCTTGGAAAGAGGTTTGATGCTGATGGAGACTCAGGAAATGGGTCTCAGTGGAAAGCCCAGGACCCAAGGGGAGGTCCAGAGATCACAGAGAAAACCTAAAGGAAACAGACTGAGGTGGCAGTCCTTCCCCGGTCTTTCCAAAACAAACCTTCCTCTTGCACGCCTCTCCCTCCTCCCCGGCCCTATGTGCTCATATTAAAGATTAAAAAGAAGTCTTGAGAACACACAGGCAAGGGCACAGCCACAGCAGAGGCTATAGGTTAGCCTCCTCAGTGACATCACTTGGGCCAGCAGAGGGGACACACAGATTTCCCACCCTCCAGGGTCAAGGGCCCAGGAATGGCAGCCAAGAGCTGCTTCAGAAGCTAACAAAGACACAGAGGACAAGTGGACAGCACCATTAGAAACCCCACAATGGACAGCAGAGCCAGCAGCCCTGAGGGTTCCTCTCTGAGTTAACTCTGCATGACCCCAAGCTCAGACAATGTCACCTCCTCTGCCCCCCACCCCCCACTGCCACTGCCTCGCCTGGCCCTTTCTGCTCAAGTCCTCACAGACCGGATGTCACAAAACATCAGAAGGTAGTGAGAAGGGTCCCCGACTTGGGACTCCAACCACAGCTTTACTTCTTTCTAGCCATTTGGCCTTGGTTTTCTCTTTCTCTGCATGTTCTGAGAATGTTCCGCAAAGTCTAATGGGTCTCTAATCCCTGACTGTTCTGAGATGTGCACAGCTCTGCGCAAACGGAAGCTGTAATCATGGATCATAAACCCACAGGCCCAGACTCCAGGCTTGACCTGCTTTAATTGCTGGCTTCTTCCTGCTCTGCAAACCACAGCCTCCCTGCAGAGCTCAGAGCTCTCCCTGCAATTCATTTCTACCCACCAGAGGTCACGGGCACCTGGGGAAATGGGTCTTGCCAGACACAAACACAAGTGTATTGATGTGGGTCAAGTGGCTGACATCTGAACGACCCAGTCTCCCTAAATGGGAGAAGGCCTCTTCAGTGCCAGGCTCTGGCTCTTGGCCTGCAAAATGGGAAGGCAGAGGTATCAGGCCCCTCCCCTCAGCTTTGAGTTGCTGTGGCTCCCAAGACAAGGTAGCCCTTTGGAGAAGAGGCTCTGTCCCTACATGACCAACCCCCTCGTATACAGAACTGAAAGCAAAGACTAGCGACATCAGGGTCCCCATGCAGTTCAAGCCCTTCTCCCATCTCTGGGTATCAGCATCTATGTGGCCCTGGACAACATGGTCACCTGTCCTTAGCCAGGAACTCCCCCAGGGCAGGGACCCTGTATCATGTCACTACTGCTGTATGCCCTAGCTAGGGACAACACAGAGGGCCCCCTGATGCCCAGGAAGAGCACTACTGGTATGTTTACAATGGCCGTACACCTCTGGGCATGGAGGGCATATATGCAGATTCCCAAACTTCACAATTATCTTCAACAGTCCTGAGCCTGAAGGACCGAGTCTTGAGGCCATAGTAGCTCTTAAGCTTCGGCAGATTGGCTCAGCTCCCAGGGTGCTTGCAGAGGCTGCGGTGCTTGTGGCTGGCTGTTGGCTCCTGGCAACCCCGGGCCATGGCTGCGGTCATATCATGGCCAGGGAAAGGGCCCAGGGTTTCCCAACCAGAAGCCTTGCTCATGACAAGTCATGTAGCTCTGGGCCCGTGGTCCCTTGCCCAGCATGCCCCTCGACTGGAAGTGTTTGGAGTCCCTGGCCCACAGCAGAGTCAGCCTGAGTGGCCCATCAACAACACTCAAGGCTAGAAGAAGATACAGCATGTGGCCTTGGTACCTGTTCCTCTCCCATTTGTAATGGCAAATGCCCGGGTCCTCCCGTAGTCACACCAGCTCCCTGCACTGTCCCTCCTCCCTTTGTGGCCAGATCATCAGAACCCTGTGCAAAGGAGGGTGGGGCTTATGGAAAATGCAGGGACAGACCATCTGTATATACACAATCCAGGGGGCCAGGAATCTGCATGATTGATGCTCACTTCATTTGGTTTCTCCTTGCCTTCCTCACCTCTACCCATGCTCCAGGCTTGGAGAACTCCCTGGGCACAGCTTCACAGGACCCCCCAGGGCTGAGAGATCTCAGTGCCATGTACAAATGGAGTGCCCAGGAACGCAAAGACAGGGAGCTCAAGAGACAGGTGGCACAAATTAAGCAACTCCAGGACATCGTCCTATAAGGGTACCCTTTTCTCCTTTATCTGTCAAGCTCCTATTTGATTGCATACCACCTCCTCCACACAGAATGCCAAGATTTCATTGAGGTCAGGATCTAGTCACAGCCTCCTTGAGAAGTTATTTCTCACTGTATGTAGTCAACATCTTGTCTGTCTTCCTCGGTGGCTGGGGGCTTCTGGGGGAGGAATGGCAACTTTAGCCAGGGGTTGACACAGAAGTGACTCTACCAGCATATCTCAAGCCACTGTACAAGGCTGTGTTAGGGACCAGCTGCCTATAGGACACTGTGGGGGAGAGGGAGCTACCTCTGCGGAAGGCTGAGATCAGGAAGACATGGCTGCTGGTGTCTGTCACATCAACAAGGGTCATGTCCTTCTTAAGCACACGGCACACAGATGGATGACTCACCTCAGGGGGAGCTGCTATAACCAGCTGACTGCCCACATCAGAGCAATGTCCTGCTAGTGTAAACTGGTCCCAGATCTGAGCAGAGCCCTATTGAGACCCACAGAGCCTCAGGCATGTGGGAGAACTGGGAGTCAGAGGAGGTGCCCTAACTTAGAGCAGACCATCGATGGGAAAGAACGCCCAGAGCCCCTGATGTAGTACAAAAATCACCCCAAGACTCCAACTGATAGTCAAATGCACTTTCCAAGGTGCCAGCCATGGGGCCACAGGTCCCATTTCAAGTAAAAGGAGGGATTCACCTTTCCAAAGTGTGTAAAGCACCACAATACACCATTATCACAATCTCTGAAGAACAGGCGCCTACACCCCTGAGCACTGACTCTATCTGTAGGGAGAGGTGGCTGGAGAAAGGAAGGGATTTGTACAGAAGGATAGCCCAATGCTGAGTGTCATTGGGAAGGTTTGTCCCTGACTCAGTGTACCCACCTATAAAATGGGGGACACCTCAGGGAAGTGAGACCATGGCCCCCATGCCACCATCTTACAGGCAGTTTTGTTCCATCTATGGGAGGGACACTCTATCAGTTACTTCAAATCTGTACGCAGCCTATAATTTCCATTTTATTTCATCTGAGACCCCCAGCCTATGGGCAGGTGCTGTGCATGTTAGGGTGGGCCTTCTCTCCCCTCCTCAATAAATCCAGTCTAGAAACTCCCTCCCATATGTGCCCCCAGATGCATCTCCTGGGTCATTCCAGGTCCTATCAAGTTGACAGTCAATATTAACCATTAGAGTCAGTTTCTATCAGACTTAGGGCTGCCGCCTCCACTGGCATTATAGCTGGAAAAGCCTTGTGGGGAAACACATGCTCTTGGCCTGCAGATCTGAACCCCACTGCCCATCCCTACACGATCTTAGGCAGGTCACACTTCCTGTTTAATCTGTGCACAACGCTAGCTAATGGGAGCAACGACATCACACCATTGAGGTTTGTAAAGGTTAGAGGTCATGCCTGCACATGTCCCCAGAGGACCGGGACCCTCAGGTGCTATAAAACACAGGCATTGATTGCTATGAGATAAAACAATGTCTCCCTGAGGATCTGCTGGTCAGCAGCCAGAGTTTCTGAGGTTGACACACCCAGGGTATATTTAGTTCTCTGTTGAGGCCCTGCTAGGTGTGAGCATTCCATCTGACCAAGGACGCAAAATTCAGAACAGTAACTAAATTCTCATCAACAATGTAGAATTCACTCCTGCACAGAAATTCCTCTTTCATTTCTAATTGTGGATGAAATTGTCATCAGAGATCACATCACACATGCATTTGATTCCCTAGGCTGAGGGAAGCTGCAGATAGCATAAAAACGTGCCAGAGGCAGGCCATGGGTGCTCCAGCCAGCAAGCCCAAGTGGCAGGGATGTCTAAACCCTCAGGGGCCTACATCCTTCTGCAGTGTACCTCAGATGTTGGCCTTGCAAATTTAGAGTTTCATGTCTGTTCTGCTGTGTTCTCGTCTTGCTTTGGGCCAATACCTCCAATTTTCCTATTCCTCAATTTTAAATAAGAATATTTACCTCAGAATGTATAATATTATTTTTTTAAAAATTACGTGGCTCATGAGTTTGAATTTTGAGTCTCAGAAACTTTGAATTTGGACTTATTTTTGCTTTTCTTGTTTTTTGTTTTCAAGATACATGTTTCCCTGTGTAGCCCTGGCTGTCCTGGAACTCGATCTGTAGACCAGACTGCCCTCAAACTCAGAAATCCACCTGCCTCTGTCTCCCAAGTGCTAGGATTAAAGGTGTGTGCCCCACTGCCCAGTGGAACGTGGGCTTTTTGTTTGGCAGATGTTTTTATTTTGAATTTGGGCATTCAGGAAGCGCCAGAACAGTAAAGGCACAATGGGTCTTGGGAATGGAGGGACATAGTCTGCACCCCAAGATGGACATGAGGCTTTGTACCATGCAGGGGTGTTATAGTTTGCTTTGTTTGTTTTGCTTATTTTCCTAAAGCCCTGGTGAGGAAGGCTAGACCCTCTGGTGGCAGTATTGGGAGGTGGTGGCATATTATTCAGGGGGTGTGGCTAAAAGTAGTTCCAAGCCACTGGGAGTGTGTCCTCAAAGCACACAGAGGGGCCCTAGCCTCTTCTTAATCCTCTTTGCTTTCTTCCACAAGATGAGGAAAATTAGTCTGCCATGAGCTCCCACCATTGTACCCACACCCCACTAGAAGCCTGAAAGCCCTGGGATCCCCACGCGGAGGAGCTCACAGAAGCATTTTCTGTTTATAAGTGGTTGCCATGGGTCCTTTCTGGTGGTAACAGAAGCTGAGGGTCACACTGTCTCCAGACTGTAGTGGTCACACATGTGATATCACAACATCAGAATCTGGTCACCATCTGTAAAGCTGGGTGTTGGTGTTGAGGAGATCCTCAAGTCTACAGAGTGACTCCACACTCACTAACTACACTGATGGGCTCACATGAGAGCCGTTTATTACACTTTTAACTCCTTTTAAAAAATTCTGTATTTTAATTTCTAGCTCAGCAAATAACCTTAAGTACAGCCCACATAAAAGCACTTCAGAGCCGTTGGCAGTGCTGGGTCCTAGGGCCCTGGAAGCCTAAGAGATGCTGCTGGAATGGAACACTGGCTTTCTTGGCCTGTGATCTCTGTCTGATTGGACAGCAGATGACATCACCTTCCCTCTATTGAAACTTCCAATGCCCAGCCCCGAGCCATACCCAGAGCTGCTCCTCGGCACTTTCCGAGGTAGCACCCTGTTCTCTGAAGTCCTAGGTACTTGAGGCTTAGTATGCTTTCCTAACTGCTTCTAAAGAGAAAGCCCTGTCCACCAGCTAGGAAAATGACAAGGAAATGAAGAGAAACATTCTTCACCGTATGAGACATCATAATCACACTCTGACTATATGCACCACGAGAGGAGACATATCCACCCCAACCACAGACTGATGGTTTCCAAAAGATGTCATTTTCCTCCTCTGAGTATCTAGAAATATGGTACTCATGTGGGTAATGGTGACTTTGTGGTTTGATTAAGATGCCATGAAGTTAAAATCCATGTCACTCAGGATTGTCCACGTGACATAACAGCTGTCCTCATGAGAAGGAAGCACACACACACAGGTCACCATGGAAAGGTAGAAGACAGGGTTGCAGGCCCTGGCCATAGAGATTGAAGTGATGTGGCTACAAGCCATGAAATGCAGACAGCCACCAAATCAGGAAGAGACACGCACTAACTATCCTTGAGACCGTGAGAGGCACAGCTATACACTAATATCAGCCAGGCTTGGTCACTGGCCTCCCAAGCCACTACTGGACACATCTGTGCTACTTGGCTTGTTCCATATGGCTACTATAGACAACAGTCAGAGCACCCGCCTGGGTCTTGGCTCTGTGTTAGTTTCCAGGTGACCAAGACCAGAAGGCCCTGGATCATTTCCCTTTACCATGTGCCAGTCAGGTAACATCCAAGAGAAGAGAGGCATAAGAGCCTAGCAGGGCACAACCAGACCCCAAAGTCAGGGTTGTTCACAAGAAAGAGACAAGAGCCTCTCCATCTTCAGCTGTGCCCCACCCTCCCCTGGGAACACAAGATTACAGTGAAGTATTTCACCTGGCCTCTATCCTCAGAGGTGCCAGGGAGATATCAGCCCCATGGGGGTGTTAGCAGGGCTTTCTGGCAGAGTGATATTCAAACGGGCACTTATGGATGTGCAGGAGCTGAACTCCACATCAAAGTGAGATTCCCCCATTGGGGGGAAATGATTTGGGGTGGCTGCAAAGGGAGACTTGGGGTACAGCAAGGCTGGTTCTTCTGAGACATCTGCACTGTTGGTCCCCAGCATCCTGTGATGAAACATTCCTGTGATCAGAGCTGTCAAAGTGACCCTTCCTCCATATTTGGAGCCAGCAGCCTGGAAGCTTCTCTCCTGGCTCAGCTGTCACTTTTCCATCTCTTCTGACCTGTCCCTCACCAATGAAGACCCACCCAGGTAACCCAGAATCACATCTCCTCGGTGAGGTCTTCATTTGGTCCCATCTGAACACTCTCTGTGCCCATGTAAAGCTGGCACAGTGACAGCTTCCAAGAATTAGGACAGGAGGCCCCCGGGAGCCAGTATCCAGCCCTCACATCATCTACAGAGAAGCACATCAGAGAGGGTCAGTAGCAACCCTGGGTTGCACCGCAGCCAGGATCTAACCCGAGTCTTCAGCAGGGAACTCCATGGATTCAAAGGCAAGGAGGAAGGTGACAGTGTGATAGAGCTGGGAGGCTCCAGGATCATGTGGAGCTGTAGCAGGCCAGAACTTGAGTGGAAAAGCAGCAGAGTCCAGAGAAATGGTTAGAGGGACAGGGAAGAAGATTAAGTGGGGCTAGTAGCAGTGAAGACAGAAATGTTATTGAATGAAAACTTCCAGAACATTTGGAACAGCTCTGAGCTTGAGTATAGAGGAGCCAAGTATGAGGCAGGACCCAACTTCACCCATTTACTCTTCTGGGGCAGGCCTCAAGTCTTCCTAACAGAAACACTATGAAACACTCTAAGAGGCCTGTCTTGCCCTGAGAATGGGTTCCTGCAGGGACAGTAGCGTCTATTCCAGCGTGCTGACTGGAATCACATCGCTGCCTCACTGTCCTGCAGGGACAGTAGCGTCTATTCCAGCGTGCTGACTGGAATCACATCGCTGCCTCACTGTCTTCCTGCTCCTGTGTGTGAAGATCCCATGGCCCCAAAATTTCAACTCAGGAGATGTGACTCATCACACCACAGGGGCCTCTGCCTCTGAGGATGCACTGCCTGGGCACTCCTCAGAGAGCAGAAGTGTAAACAGATCTGGGTGGGGCTGGGCTAAGAAGCCCTAAAAAAGGCATGGCTGCAAAGCAGCTTAGTAGGTAGGATGACTTCAAGCTAAGGATGACTTTGCATGCCTCTAAGTGGTGCAGGGTATTCCAGATGTCTCTACACTCCTAAGTCTGTGTCCAAGTATCTTCTGGGTCTTGAAGAATGCCCCAAAGCTGGTGCTAGCTCTTCTTCTCATAGGTGGGCAAACTGAGTCAAAGAGCAGTTGGAGGAACATACCTAACAAGGAGGCCTGGAACCCCACTGTGGCAAGGAGCCCCTATGCTCTCCACTGAATACAAACTAACCTCCAGGGGGAACTCTTCAGCCAAGGAATGGATGGCATGGGACCCCCTGATAGCATCTATATAGTACCTACTTGGGACAAACCTGTTCACCACCAGCCAAAAGCCCCCAGGCAAAGAGCATCCAGGACTAGCTGCTTTGCTGAGCCTAACAGCAAAAATGAGGGTCTTAAATAAAATCCCACCTGCCTCAATCCTTCCCACAGAGCCAAAATGGCAGTTACTGTGTATGCAACTCAGGTGCCTCTTCCTTGTTAGACTATCTGTCCTTCCACATCAGAACCCTAACCCTAACCAAAGCATGAAAGTCCAAAATGCTTTCCCAGAAGGGAACATGACAAAAACGTCAGATGGGGAAAGCCGGTAAGCACATTTACCTGAGATTATGTCAGCCTCAGAAGTCAGCTTCCTAGCCAGGCAGGATCAAGATGCTCCTGTTCTTATACACTAGGGCACAATGAGGGTCAATAACTTGCACAAAGTTAGACCCTGGAAAGGCAAGGCTGTGGGTACCAGAAGAGAAGTAGGCACTGAGACCTGCCCCTGTAAGTAAATACTAGACTCCAGAGGGCCAAAGCTGGGCATGCTGGGGGTATCTGAAGCAGGAGCCAGAGCTGTGTATTGAAAGGACCAGGAGCCGAGATGACCTACAGGGAGGCATGTGAGTTACGCCTGGTAAGAATCCTCTCTTGTGATCAGAGCTGTCAAAGTGTGGATCAATGATCCCACAGGGAGATCTCAAAAGGCAGAGGAGGCCCTGGAGATGTCAGCCAGCAAGCCCTGTACCTGGGAAGTTGGAAGCAAGGCTCTCTGGCTCAGGTGAGAAGACAGGTGTGCAAATCCCTCTAAGAAGCTCTGAGGTAATGCCCCAGAGCCAGGCCCGTACACACAAAACACTCATCCACATGTCCCCAAGCCATAGCAACAGCCAGGCCACATAAGTGGAGAAAAACCAGACACACTCCACTCCATCAGGGTGACACAGGGAATCTGGAACTGAGCCAGGCCCCGTGGGGTTCAAATTCCATATCCTCCACTTACCAATCCTGCGACACTAGGAAACTGTCGGGACCTACAAGGCCTCAGTTTCCCTCTGTATGAGAGAACCCAGCACTAACTCTGTGAGGAATGAAGAGGATACAGGAGAAAGCAGATCCTCAGTCTGGCCTGTGGCCCTGAGGAAGTGCCCCACGAGCATGGCTGCTGAGGTGACATATAAGCCTGTCTGTCCTGCCTGGGTGTTGTGGATACCCTAGAAGCTCTGGGCTGTGTGACGGTGGAAACATTCCTGGAGTAAACAGAGATGAGACGCTCGAGTTACTCTGCCAGGGACCAGCAGCCTTGGGGCTCTATGCGGCAGCAAGAACTTGGTTGAAGCCCAGCGTGCTTGATGCAGCCTAGAATCCCCCATCACAGTTCATGTTAGTGACAAAATCCAAGAGCCGACACTGTCTATCACTCTGTCTTTCTGCAGTGGCCATTTGACCCGCTCTCGGAGGCTCTGCCAATGGCACCTACCCTTTGAGGCGGTTGGCAATGGTATTGAGTGCCTAGCACCCTTGGTCCCCCAAGACTCTGATATATGATCAGGGAAATACAGAGTACAGCAGGGGAAAGAAGTCAGCCCAGAAGGCCCGACTCCAGGGAAGGTCTTACCACACTTCCGATGGGGCTAGTACAGCATCAGAAAGAGTTCAAGAAGCCTGTGCAGAGGCCAGCCACAGACTCTAGAGCAGGTGGGCACAGGGCCAGCATGCCTGAGTCCCAACAGCTGCCAGTGTCCTGGCCTGGCCCCGAGAACAGGCCTTAGTCCTTTTAAAGGGCTAATGACAGGAGACGACCTTCCTTAGGGCTGACCCTCCTCCCTCTCACCAGTTCAGAGCTCTCCAGTATGCTGGACAGGTAGTTTAGGAACACTAAAAAAAGTCAGGGGGGCACTCCCTTTCCTGGGCTATCAAAATGAAACTTGCCAAGAGTCCATCAGTTTCAAACCTGATTCTAGAAAATACCAAACTACATCAGGAACTTAATTTAGGCTAGGTAGCTTAGGAATTAACCTTGATCAATGGTGAAAAGATCAGAGTTTAGAGATTCAGAGCATATGGAACCAGAGAATGCCAGTCCGTGGTCCTCACAGTCCTGGCCAAATGTGACTCCTGACATATTTCAGGATTAGATGGATTCATCTCTGCTGTACCTCACCCACAATGGAGCTATCAGGGGAGAAGGGACAGTGTGTCCTCCTGGGCTTGGCTCTACCCAGCCATGAACAATGAAATGCCCCTCTGTGCTCTGTGCAAAGGGCAGTGACTCCAGAAATCATGGTTTTCCAAACCCATGTACACCATTCTCAGAATGAAAGCAAATATCACTTCCTGCTTTTGACTCTGCATCTCATTATAAAGAACATTCTGGCCTTTCTTGTGTGAGAGAGCTGAGATCACATGTGATATGCAGTTTCACCCTCCAGTGCTTTCTTAAAATTTTAAGTGTGTAAGTGTTTTGTCTGTATGTATTCCTATGCACCACTCTGTGAACCTGGTGTCTGGAAGGCCAGAAGAGGCCATCAGATGCCCCTGGAGATGGAGTTACAGAAGATTGTGAGCCACCGTGTGGGTGCTGGGAATCAAACTCTTATCCTCTGGAAGAGCAACCCTTCAGCCATCTCTCCAGCTCTCGCCTGCTGTTTCTTAATGAAATTGGTTTTCTTAAATATTTTCTGCTAACACTGAGAGGTCATCATATCCATTGTTAACACCTCCCACACCCACCTAAGATACAAGTTTCAAGAAATTAATAGTTTCTTCATGTTTCTGTTCGCTGCAAAGTCTCAGAGCCTGTAGAAGTGCATGGTGTCTGGTATTCTTCATTCCCAGCCGCAACTGGTAACCTGCTCTGCTATGTTAGTGGTACCCAGGCAAACAGCTTGTGGCCACAAGCTGCCCACTCCTGGGATAGGGGGAGTGAATGCCACATTCCAAGTGTGTTAGATGGCTGTACCAAATACTCTCCTTGACCCTGGGTGGGTGCCTTCAGGTTTCATTGTCCTGTGCAGGGGTGGATACATCCGGAGCATCCTTGGATCCCATCTAGCTGCTTACACAGCAGCTGTGGGAGTAAAAGGTGGCTGAACCAGGCTTCCAGGCCTCCACCTGTTATGAGCTGAATTCACACAGTGCAATTCCAACCCCAACACTGTGGCTATATGTGGATACATGGCTTTGACAGAGGTCGTCAAGCTAAAGTGAGGTCACTCTTATTCCCTCATCCAATCAGCTTGGTGTCCTTTGAAAAAGAGGATATCAGGACACAGGCACACAGAGAACAACTCTGTGAGGACACAGGGAGGAGATGTTGTCTACAAATCAAGGAGAGAGAAATAAGCCTGCTGATGCCATGATCTTTGCTGTTTGGGCTGTCCAAAAAGTAAATGTATCCATAAAGCCGCTGGTCTGTGACACCTAGTTATAGAATCAAATGGACACAGACACAAGCCTACAGATATCTAGGCTTAGCAAGCATACAGACTTTACTCAAGACCCAGTGCCTGTTGACAGAGCCAGAATGGGGTTCATCATGTCCAATCCTATTTTGGATGCCTTCCCAGGCCCCTTGTCCCACTGTGGTCACATGAGCTGCAATGCAAAGAAGCAACCTCTGCCCCCAATACCACCTAACAGGCTCACTGTGTGAAGGCTGGCACTGAACACACAGATAAAAGTATTTTTCCAACAGTTGGGGAAACTGAGGCACAGAGAACTGCATACCTAGTATGGTAAATTCAGATCAAGACCCATCTGCCATGGAGCATCATCTCCTTCTACCTTGCTGCAGTCTTCTGTAGGGCTTTCCCTGGCCACTTGAGATCAACAGACAACCAAAGCCAGGGTGGCATCCACAGGCCTCAGCGTCACACCAGAACCAACAAGGAATAGTACTGTACTGTCAGACCGCAGCAGTACCCACTCTGTCCTCATCACAACTAGGAAGGAACTTCTAGCCTAGGAGGATGTACAGGTTGCCAGGCGCTCCCATCACCTGCCCATCTGGGCATAGTCAGGACCACTCTTACTCCATGACACCTGTCTGTGCCAGGTTCCAGAATGATGCTGCCTTTCCTGGGGAGGTAAAAGGGAGTCTTTCCCTGTTGACAATAAAAGCTCCTGTGCTGCCAATTGAACACAGCAGCCACACACTAGAACCCGTGTGCTGCTGTCTACTCTCCTCCACTGTAAATGAGGGTGACTCACCACTGCGCATGTAACAGGCTAGCCAGATAGGTGGGCAAGACAACACTTGAGCTCCATTTTCAAAAGGAACCCAGGGGACTCAGCAACGACAATGGCCATCCACACTCCCAAGGGGCTGCTATGTATAGCGTTTTCCTGCTTAGAGGGGAACCGACGTTCCAGATGATTAGGCAAAGACTGGAAAGATGTCCCGGTGCCAAGACTACCAGGCACACACCACAGGTCAAACCCAGTCTCCTTGCCATGACAACACCAGACCTCCTCCCCTGGGGACAAAAATTACAAATGCAGGAAGTGGGCACCTGTGCCCCCTCTGAGGGCTCCTGATTACAGGGGGACCAAAAGTATCAATTATTGTCTGAAAACATGAAATTACCGTACATGCACCCAGCTATTATCTACAACACCATTAAATAAATGTCTGGAGGTCCTGCCAAGTCTGAGGATGTCCTCCCACACACCCCTAGGTAACAGGTTGGCCATCAGGAGGGATTTCACTTCCCATGCCACTTGCTCTTAGATATTCTCAACATCCACTGAAGAAGTTTCTCTTTCCTTGGCTAGGAGGGAGAGGAGACAGTCTCCTGGGAGGAGGTACTCCAGGCTGAAAGCCTGCAGTTAGCTGTCCCCAAGCTCATTCCCTCCCTGTTCACTTTCTCCCAGAGGAAGCAGCTGTACATATTGGTTTATGCAATGTAGCCAAGGGCCACTCTGCTATCAGTGGCAACTTTAGCTTAAGGGGGAAAGCATGCTGGAATCAAGGAGCCCTGGGTTCGAATCTCTATCACTTTCTAGAGCTTAAGTTATTGAAGACTAGCCATAGCTTCTGAAAATGGAGGCCTGCCCCTCTCTGATGGGGAATGCAAGGATCAGTCCTCCCCACAGGCTGCTCTCATGAAGCTGTCATATGGGTGCATCCTGAGGTGATGTGCAGACGCTCCCTCTGAGCCAAATTCTAGCTCTAGATCTCAGTTTCTTTCTGAGTACGGATGCTGCTGGGTTGCAGGGATGTGGGATTTTCCAGCATCGCACAGAAGCTGTCAGAACCCTGTGGGTGGGTGCAGCGGGAGAGGCAGGGCTGAAACGCTCAGGACTGAGAGGCTGGAAGGACAACGCGCACAGACAGCGCCCGGACTGACACACATACAGGCTTCTGGCACTCAGATCTGCAGCGACGAACCTAGGGCGCTCGGGGTCTGCTAGACGCCACCACCCAGGCGCTGCGGGAATCTCGCAAGGGCGGAGTCCCCTGCTGCAAAACTCCGCCTGTTATCACACCTCTCTCCACCGTTCGGACTGCGGTGACCCAGGGCCCCTTAACGGGACCCAGGTCCCTTTACTGAAGCAACCTAGAACCCCCACGAGAAGCAAGGAGTGGCGCCTGCCAGACATCCCCTGCGCAGCTATCCTAGCTGGCACGGTGGGAAGGGATCCTGGTGCTCGCCACGGAGCTCCGCAACCCCGGCTCAGGGATGGGGCTGAGGGACGGCCTTTCGGGGCTGCACACCCTGGAGCAAAAGTTGGGTGGAGCCGCCGGCTCAGGGCTCTGCACTGCAGGTGCCTGACTGCCACCAGTCCTCGAGATTCTGACAGGGCTGCAGCTTTGAACCCGCGGATCCCCAGTCGCAGCACTCACCTGCACTCATGTCAGCGACAGCTCCTAGTAGGGCGGTCCCCGCGCTGCGACAGCCCGACAACCGGGCCCGCAGGTGCGGCGCTCGCACGCACAATCCTCCGCGCGCCTGTGACCAGAGGCTCAGAGCACAGTACCCTCTGCCCGCAGCGCCACCGCAGCTTGGGGCTCCCGCCCCGCCCCCCTCACCCTGCCCCGCCCCTCAGCTAGGACCCACCCCTTGTCGAGCCGCGGGTGGGACGTACCCTGGGAAGTGTAGGCGCCGCGCCCCGACAGCCCGCCTGTGTGCCATGGCGGTTGGACTACAAGTCCCAGAAGACACTGCGGTCAGCGCAGGCGTAGGTTGGAGGCAGCGCAGGTGCCCTCCTCTGGCACCTGCTTCGGGAGCTCTGCAGAGCTGTCAACACGGTCCAAGGGAGACTAGAGGACTGTGGCTTATCTTAGTACCGGGATCGCGAAGAGGGAGGGAAAAGGGATCTTGGAGCAACTCTTCTGATGCGACGGAAGACCTCGGAACCAGATCTTCCCTTTTTTCCCAGTTCACAAAAAGGAGGAAACTGAGGCGATGTGGTGTGGGGGGTAGACCAAGAGCTGTATCTAATGACACACACACACACACACAGGGCGAGGTCCTATGGGGTTGAGATCCCTATACGGGTGTTCGGACTCTCAAGTGTTGGCCACTTTGCCTTGAGCCCCAGACGTCGCTCTTATGGCTCCGGTGACGCTGGGCGGTGCACACTGAGCAGACGCGGGTACGTCCTGCCCTCTGGCCACCCTGCCCACACCGTAACCGATTCCCTTGTGACGTCAGGCGTCCAGGGCAGGGCGTGAAAACAGACTGAAAGGAGAGCCTGCATAGGAAGGCGCAGGTGGATTCCGCCGTGCGTCGGTGGTGACAAGGTGGTGACAACAGGTGGGCACAAAAGACTGAGAGTAGACTAGAGAGAGGAGAGAGTACGGATACGCAGGGCCCAGAGTGAGCATGCAGGACCTGACACTGCATGGAGACGTATGGGCCAGAGGCATTTGGCCTGGGTCAGAGCTGTTTGAAGTGGTACCGAGGCAGGAGCAGAAATTTCTCCCCAGCGACCAGTATCACCCATCTATTTCAAAGGACCAGGATGATAGAGGCTCAGGTGAAGAGCAGAAGCCTTGTAGGGAGCAGCACATTCCTTCACATCTTATAAACCAGGAGGTTCTCTGGCAGCTGTACCTTCAGGAGCAGGTGCCCACAAACAGCGGGACTGACCCTGGGATCTCTTACCCAGAAAACTAAATTACCCAGTAAGTCGATAACCAAGGTAGGTTTTACCCAGGGGCAATTTATCCATGTACAAAACCCTGCAGGGCTGGATTTGACTTGTAGCAAATCAGTCTGTTTTAATAGATTAAATCTAAACCTTTGTTCTGAGTCTGCAGGACCGTGACCCATGGGTGACCTCAGCCACTTGCTTTCTCTCGGTGTCTCAGTTACCTCACCGCCCAGTCACAATAAATGCCCTTGGGTTAAATTAGTAATATAGGAAAACTGTTCAAAGCTGCTAGCCAATGCTAAATAAACAATAGTCCAGATGACAGTGGTTTTGACCAGGGGTAAATGTGGGCGGTCACCCCCTCAAAGGATGGTCCATCCTCACAGGGATCCATTCATAATTTCAGTCAACAATGACTTGGGAAAAATCAAGTCCCATGATTCACTGTTGCCAAGCCCCACTGCTGCTGTTTGAGAAGCCTGCCTGCAGAGGGCGCCAGAGGCTTCAAAGAGGACACAGGAAGCTCTCCGCAACCTTAACAGACAGGCCATGGCCCTCTTACCACTGAGACGCAGGGGCAGATGCAGATCAGATGTGGAAGAGACATTCTTGAATACCTAGCCTCCAGAACCATGAGCCAAACAGATCTCTATTTTTAATAACCTACCTGGCTCAGGTGTGTTGTCATAGCAACAGAATATGGCCTAAGAGAGGGCATTCAACTTGGCTGGTCTTTCTGAAAAATCCTGGAGAGAGTGGAGCTTTTCTAGGCACCAGGGCACCAGGAGACGAATGGGTGTGGCCCAACCCTGGGACTGCTGGCAACTTCAGGATGCACCATGTCCTGTGCCCTTTCTGTCTATACACAGTCGCCTCGTGAGATCTGCTTTCTTTGGCATAAGAAAACATTTAAAAGACAAGAGCATGTGTTCTGACCCCTTGTGTTCTGACCCAGTGTTCTCCTAACTTGGAGACTGGGCTCTGGGGATAGCTCTTGTTTTATCAGGCCTAGATGTTGGAGGTGATAGACCATTCAGAGTCATGCTCAGCAAAAAAAAAAAAGGGGGGGGGAGATGGGGTGCATAGGAGACAAAACAGGATTGCCAGAGCCTCCAGTGGACCGTAGGGACTTCCAGGAGTGCTACGTCACTCCTATCCTTAGGAGAGTAGCCTAACTATTGATTATGGGATGTGGGTTACTGTGGGATGGGCTCCGAATGACCTGTGGCCTAGTTAGTTCTGAGCATCATGAGGTAATCACTGCTTCCTCTTGGGCAACAGGTTATAAACTTGAGTTTGAAAATCAAGATAAGGAAATCAAATGCAGTTGATGCTTAAGTCTGAATTCAACAGTGCAACTTGAAGGACGTTTCTTCACGGTTGGGGCCTGTGAGGCTTCCTGAGACAAACGGGCTATGATGAGGCCTCCCTCTTTTTCCATCAGAGCCCAGAGGACAAGCCCAGGCCCCTGCCATGCTGCAGGGCCTTTGTATTTCTTCAAAGTGAAGAACATTTGTCTCCAAAGTATTCACTTTCTTTTTCAGACATACCCCCCACCAAAAAAATATGAAAGGATAGCAGATGGAGCCCCTAGTGTTAGCCTCATGGAGACAGCAGGTAGAGGTAGAGTTGTTGCATTGAGGTTTCTGACCCATAGACCTGCCACCCCAGACTCCTTAGCTGCCCGCCGCTGACACTTATATTAGCTTCATGCTGTTTGACCTATGGCTCAGGCACATTACTAGCTAGTTCTTACGTCTTAACTCAACCCATTCTCATTAATCTGTCAGCCACGTGGCCTGTGGCTCACCTGTGTTCCTCACATGTTTCTTCTTGGGCGTCTGGTTCAGTCTGTCTCTGACTCCGCCCTTCCCCTACCTAAACTCTGATTTCTCCTCCTACCTTTTCTATGGTGCCTGTCATGGACCAAAACAGCTCCTTTATTTAAAGATTGATATTCACAGCATACAGAAAGACATTCCCACATCATAGAGTGATGTCTGACATGTGGAGAGTAAGACAAGTGAGCTGAGAATTTTGTAGAGCACAGGGCCCCCAGCAGCAGCCAGAGTTGGATGGACCTCACATGGGGCTTGACTCAGGGCATAGAAACGGAGGGTGGGTGTGAAACTGTACCGGAGGGGCCAGGCCAGGCAAGGAAGTCACAGACAGGGCTGCTGTGTCTCTGTGCCAAAGCCTATGGTGTAAATGCATTGTCTCAAGGGCCCTACCATCACCACAACCATTTCACAGACAAAGAAACTGAGGCATTCAATATTGTTGAGTGTAGCCATTAGAATGTACCCAGATCTTTTTGGAAAGAGTGAGCCATGGGTCATTGGTGCTGTGCCCTCCTGATTCTGTCATTGCCTACAAAGGACATAGAATTTAGGAGCCACACATAAAGTAATGGTCAAAACAGGGGTCCTGTCCCACTGGACCACACCTTATGCTCTACCTCTGGCTGACAGGAATGCCCACTCCTCTGGAGAGCACAGGCCACCCTATGGACTCTAGTTAAGCCTCCTCTTTGCAGCAGCCTCTCTTAAGCCCTGGTAAATTAGTGCCCTCCATGCCCAGGTCCTTGCCAATCACTGCCATGTTAATCCAGAGCCTCAACTTCCACCTCCTGCCTGGCTCCATCACCAACATCAGAACTGCCAGATGGCATTAAGCCTTCCTCACCTAAGTGTTTATGGTGCACTTCCTGGTCTCTAGAGAACCCTGGGGTCTCTAGCCGAAAGGAAAAGGAGCCACTGAGTTGTGGGGTCAATGTGCACCCCATATTGCCACTCCATTGGCACCCCCACATCATAAAAAAGGCAGAGCTCCTTCCAGCTTCCTGGCCCTCTTTCTGTGTTTGAGGAAGTTTCCTTTAAAGTGATTCTTCAGAGGCTGCCACAAAGCAGTGAGGCTCACCTGGGACCTGGTCTAGAAAGGTACAGGTCTGGAAATGTAATAGTTCCTGCCTGTAAGAGAGTGAGGCAGAGGGAGACCTGCTCTCCAGGGGAAGAACCACCCTAAGCTATAGCTCCCACATGAAGCTGAAGCATTGATCTGCTTCACAGCCCAGGAGAGAAACAAATGAAATAGGATGTCATTGTGGGTCTTTCCAATCACTCAATAATTTAAAGCTGTGCCATGTAAAACCAGGAGAGAGGCCAGCAGCCAACTCACTGCTCTCTCAAAGGCATTCTCCACAGATGGGTGGTGATGGTGCACCCCTTTAAACCTAGCACTCAGGAGGCAGAGGCCAGTGGTTCTCTGTGTCCACAGAGTGAGTTCCAGGATAGCCAAGGCTACACAAAGAAACCCTGTCTTGAAAAATATAACAAACTAAAAAAGCATTCTCCCCACCTGGGCAGACAGCTGAGGCCAGACTTGGCTCACCAGAGTTCTTTCTGCAGACCAGAAAAAGGGAAGGATGCGGGAATGATGGCTATCATCCCAGACTCTTCCTGCTACCCACTGCTACAGACATAATGTGATGTGTAAATTTGACAGCGTTGTCTTCCATCCCTGAGTCATCTGAGAGTCAGGAAAAAGCAGAGTATGAGGTTAATTGAGAAATTACACACATGATACCCCAAACTGCTAGCCACTGGATGAACGGGCCAGTGAGGGCTGAAGCTGATTTGAGTCCCTTAGAAATGTGTCTTCTCTTAAACCTTAAGGATGGAAGTTCAAGGTCAGGGTGGCAGGAGGGTTGCCATCTCTGAGGCTACTTTGTTCTGGGTCCCTCTTCTTGACATATCAGGAAAACCGCTTCCTCTCCATACTCTGTTCTCCCTCTGTGAATCTCCAATCACATTTCCCCTTCTAAGGATCTAGCTGTGTTCCCTTGAGGCCCAAACTAGTCACCTCACCTTAACTCTGACATCAACACCCTTCTCACATGCCGTGATGGCGAGTCTAGAACCACGTCAGCCCCTGCGCATGAGAGAGAGTTTATAGTAGTATGGCTGAGGTGGGAAGAACCACCCTGAACGTGGGCAGTGCCATGGGCAGTGCCAGACTGAATAAGCTGCTTTTCAGGGGTGGATATGGGTGGATCACACACAGCACATGCATATTGGAGGTCAGAGGACAGCCTCAGATGCCAGTCTTATGCTATCTTCCTTCTTTTCAGACAGTATCTCTTGTTGCCCCAGAGCAGCGATTTTCAACCTTCCTAACGTTGTGACCCTTTAACACAGTGACTCCAACCATAAAATTGCTTTCGCTGCTAATTCCTAACTGTAATGTTGCTATTACAAACCTTAATGTAAGATATCTATTTTCTGATGGTCTTAGGTGACCCTGCGAAAGAGTCATTTGGCTTCCAAAGGGGTCACAATCCACAGGTTGAGAACCACCGAACCACCACCTAGAGCCTTGCTCTAGGGTCCTGGCTCACAGCTTCCAGGGATCCACCTGTCTCCATCTCCCATTACACTATGGCTGGCATTGCAGGCACAAATCACACAACCGGCCTTTTAAGTGGATTCTTGAGGTCTGAACTCAGCTCCTCCTCTTGTGAGGCAAGCCCTTTGCTGACGGAATCATTACCCGGCCCTTGAGTTGCTTGGCCAGCTATTCTTGTCACAGCAACGGGAGAAATAACTAATGACATGTTGAGATTCTGATAGGGAGATTGAAAGTGTGTGAACTCTGGGCAGGCACAGGTCAGACACGCTTCAGTTCACAGCCATGCTAAAATGAGAGTGGGATCAAGGACTGGGACACTGGGACATACAGGCCATCCTGTGTGGAGAAGCCAACTGTGGTCCTGGCCTGAATCATGGAAACAGAGCAGAGACACTAGACTGTGGGGATATTTTGTAATATAATAAAAACATTTTGGAGCTATCAGAGGGATCTACCCACAGTCAGTCTAGAAGGATCAGACAGTGGAAACTCACACCTTTAATCCAGCACAGGGAGCATCCCGGGAGTGGTGACCTATGCCTTTAATCCAATCTGAGTTCAAGGTCATCTTAGTTTACAGAAGGAGTTCCAGGCTCCCAGGCAGGCAGTGGTGGAGCCATGCCTTAACTGAGCAAAGAGAGTATTTAAGGCAAGTGTAGGAAGACAGGTCAGAAGAAGCCAGGAGGAGCCAGGCCGAGGAAGCTGGAAGACAGCTGGGTGAGATCTGACTGTGGTGTTTACTCTCTCTAATATCTCCTCTGACTTTCCCAGAGATCTGTCCCTGAGTTTCCTTTGTTCGTGCAACACTAGACTGTGAGGGAGGAGACTACAGATGGACCAGAAAGTATCTACATTGAATCCTGGTGAAATCTACAGCTTCAGGGTTCACCACAAGAACAGTACTTGCCCTGAAGCACTGCAGATCCTTTTAAGGGAGTGTTTCTCAGCCAGTCATGGCCATTGGGTGTCCAATGACTCTTTCACAGGAAAGAATCCTTCAGAAAACACAGATACATTGGAATTCATAAGAGTAGAAAAATTATAGTTATGAAGTAACATTGAAATTTTACGGTTGGGGATCACTACAACATGAGGAACCATAAAGGGTTATGGCATCAGAAAGATTGAGAACCACTCTAAGGCTTTCAGCAGAGAGAACCAGGTCAACTCTAAGAAATGTTGCCCCTCTGCAAAACAGGCACAGTAAAGGCCAGTATGGGAGGAAGAGTCCAGGACTTACCTTTGAGGGGCACATAACACAATATATGAGGCACCTAGTCTTAGACTCCACAAGAAACTCTGTGACCCCCCTAGAACAGTAGATGTTGCCCTGAGAATGGGGTAGGCGGGTGTGTGCAGGCTTCTGTGACAGGAGGAACAAAGTGAGAAGGGAACTAGGTCACCAGAACCAGGTCCCCAAGGTCAGAATCCCCTGGACTCTGCCATTCACTTGTCCCAATTACTGGTGATATATCTATTCAGTGACAATGAGGACACATAGCTAGGTGGCATCTTAGAAGACAATGTCCCTGGTAGAGAAATCAGCTTTTGTCTTGGGACCTGGAAAGAATCTGTCTGAATTCAGCCCAGGCTTGGTGTCACTGAGCAACTTGAAGCCTATCGTCCCTTGCCACCCATCACAGGCTGACAGCCAATGACTTTCTTGGGTGAACCAAGAGTTCTCCCTCACTGATGCAGAGAATGTGTCTCAGAGCGTGTGTGTTGTGGAACACAGGGACGCTGACCATAAAGCCCTTTCCTACGGAACTCACTCCAGACTTCACAGGTCCGGCTCCATCACACCATTGTCTGCCTACACTACACTTTCAGCAAAGCCATGAACAAGGCCGGTCTCCCTTAGTGACACCACTGGGTCATCTCCACCAGGACTTCTGAAGCATGGGTCATGTGGTTCCGTAATAATGGCAAATGTCCTGCCAGGGAAAAATCAAGATAAGTGGTCTGATTTCTGCATATAAAACAAAGCCCCAAACAACCTGAGACCACAGCCTGTCCAGCTGGGATGTCTGTCTGCCAGGGTTCCATGCTCTGAAGAGCCAATCACACCCACTGCGACACCCGAACAGCCCCCATTCACCCAAGTGCCACTTGTCTGTGCTTTGCACAGCCCATTGCTCTGTTGTACCCTGGGAATCCTATGTAGCTCTGCAGAGTGAACACATTTCCACATTTATCTGACTTCTTGTCTCAACAGTCTCCAGTAGACTCCCATATCTCCTCTGTTCTGACTCTCTTATCCCTATCATGGGGTTCTCCAGCCCCGAGTCCTCTTTTTACTCTGCCCCCTCATTTGGACAAACATACTGAACTCATCTATCCATCCATCTACTTCTACCCATCCGTCTATCCATCCACCCAACAATATCACCATTCATCCATCTATCCATCTACTCTTTTACCCATTATCTATCCATCCATCCATCCATCCATTTATCCACCCATTCATCCATCTCAACCATCATCCATCCATCCAGATAGTCATCTACCATTCTACCACCCATCCATTTATCTATCCATCACTCACCCATCTGCCCTTCGACCACTCATCCATCATCCATCCACCAATCTATGTATCCATTTGCCATCTGCTTCTCTCCCACACACCCATCTATTCATCTACCCACTCACCATACCACCTTTTCCACCATCCACTTATCCACCCATCTGTATCTGTCAGCTGATTTCTCTGGAGAGCCCAGATTACAACCTCTTAGACTTCTAGGTGCCACTGCTTAGGCCTGGGCCAAGAATGGCATATTCTTGGCTTTTCACCTCATCCTAACACTTATTGGCACTGTCGGCCCCTTAACATCTGAGAATTCATTTGGCTCAGTTCCAGGTACTGCCTTCATGTCCCTAGGCCTCCTTCTGCTCAGGCTTGGCCCAAGTCCTATCTCTTTTGGATGGCCATAGCCACCTCCTCTTGGTCTCTTTGTTCCCATCCTTGTCTCCCCATCCCTCCTCCAGCAAGCCAAAGGCATCTGCTAACAATACATATCAGTCTCAGAGGCCACCATGCTGAACATCCCCACCTGCCTCCTCCTTGGCCTGCAGGTGGCTCCTGCTTGGACCTCAGGAGTCAGCCCAGCCATTGCCTCCTCCTGGAAGCTTCAACCTGGGTAAGCAGAGTTGGGTTTTCTCCTGGGTTCCCAAAATATCCTGGGTTTCCCCTTTCACAGGTGCAAGCTGTAGTGATACATTTCATATTTAATAAAATCAGCCTGGAATATCAGAGGATGGAATCACCCACTGTCAAGCCATTGGGAGTTAGAAAGTGGTAACCTATGCCTTTAATCCCATCACTCAGGAGACAGATCTTTCTGTGTTTCTGTGAGTTCAGGGCCTAACCACCAAACAGTAGTAGCTCACACCTTTAATCCTCACTCTAGGATTATGATGTAGAATTGAACCCCAGAAGTGAAGCAACTGGGTGGGGAAGATATTTAAGGCAGGCACAGGCAGACATTCATGCTTCTGTAGGAGTGACCAGCCGGGCTGAGGACTCTTGAAGATTTCATTTACCCTGTTCAGCCTGAGAAATTGACTGGATGAGAATTGACTATGGTCTGTTTCCTCTCTCTGAAATTCCAGCTTTTCCCCAATATCTGACTCTGGGTTTTCATTAAATATCAACTAGAATTCATGCAATAGGAAGCTTTCCATGCTGGCAGGCAAAGCTGAAGCTGAATTAGGGAAGAAGCCAGGTGAAGGACAGAGCCAGAGAACCGAGGCAGGGGAATGCCTCATTTGGCTTTTCAACTCTAGGAACAACCCCAGCTTGTTCTAAAGAGTACTTGAGGTGTCCTCCCAGGAAAAGCTTTCTGTAGAAAGACCTTAAGAGCAGCAGTAAGAACATTCAGGATAAGGATTAGTGATAAAGAAGAGTTGATGCTTCAGGGCTGCACTGAAGCTCCAGCCTTGCTCAGGAACCAGGCAGGGTCAAGCTCCGAGTGTGTGTGTGTGATGAGTGTGCACAGCAGAGCACAGCCCTGTCTCTATCTCTGCGTGCCCAGGTAGAAGGGTGCACTCTCAATCACATCCATTTTGCTATCCGTGGGATTAAGACCGCTGCTTTGGGGCTCACGCTTGTCACCAAGACTTGCGAAAACTAACTGCTTCTTCAGGTCCAGAGGGGAAAGCCAGTGGGGTTTCACCCACAGCCACAGTCAATGCAGTGTATGCATCACAGGGCTTCCTCTCCTGGGCATTCTTTCTTTCCTGAACACGGAAGCTTAGGTTTACTTTGGGCCCCCAAAGTGTTATATATGCATACATATGCATAGTTTTTATTATTTCTAAATATGTGTGTGTGTGTGTGTGTGTGTGTGTGTGTGTGTGTGTGTGTGTGTGTTGACATGGTGCATGTGAGTGCAGATGCCCAAGGAGGCAAGAGGCATTGAATCCCCTCTGGAGCTAGAGTTACAGGTGATTATGAGCTGATCAACATGAGTGCTGAAACTATACTCACATCCTCTTCCAGATCAGTATACATACACTCCAGCACCATCTCTCCAGCCCCTCTATGCTCAAATTTTAACAATATACAGTATAGAAAAATAGTATTTTAATATCTATACATTAAAAATACTTCAAAAGTAAAGTTATAGATAATTTTATAAGGGAAATATGTGGTTTCTTCCATTTCCAGGGATTCTTGCTGAAGCTTCTCTGTTTAGCAAGGTCATCCCGTTTATTTACTGTACTGCCCCCCGGTGGGAGAGTGCTCCACTGCAGGCTGCTGTTATAGAGCATCCTAGCATCCCTGACCCAAGCCTCTGCCCTCACCTCCAGAGAAACAGAAGGAAGTGACAATTTCCTGATGAGTTACTTCCCAGTTCTGAGGTTTTAGTGCCCGAGAGTGTTCCTAGCCTATGACCATTGTATGATTAGGCTCAGAACGGGAAGGGAGTTGCTTTAGTCTCTTCTAGTCTCCTGGCTGGTTACCTAGTTACCTGACCCCCAGTTCCCGTTTCTAGTGGTATTCCACCCAAGGCACAGTTGACTCAACAGTGAGCCTACCCCACATCTAGCTCAGATGGTTCTGGATGGTACAGGATGAGCCCAGACTGTGAAGACAGTGATAGACCACATCAGCCATCACCCAGAGTCCCCTAGATACAAAGGATTCTATCCAGGAGGGTGGAGGACCCAAACCTGGCAGCTAGGAAAAGCATCTCTCACCCTCAAGATTATTTCAGTGATGTCCCTCCTGGTCAGGATATTTTAGGGTTCGGTGCATGAGATAGCCATGGCCATGGTTGTCTTCTCATGGGAAGTCAGTCTGTGAAGGAATTCCTATTCAGGGCATCTTGGAAGAGAAAGCCCAGAGCCTCTGGATCAAGTCAGTCCTGAGATGTACTCCTGAACTTCTAGGGCCAGAGCCAAGGACAATTTTCAGTTTGAGCCACGTGGACATGAGAATTGCTTGTTGTGGACACTCCCGTATGATCATGTTTTTATACCATGGAATGAATAAATGCCAGCCAGTTTAAGCATCCTTGGCATGGCCGCCCTCCAGTGGCTTGAGGTTTGGATTGCTTCTGCCTAAGTATGGAACATCCCAAGGTCCAACCTCTTGTTTGTTCTCTCTTCTGACAGACATACCCAGGGAAGTCCTGGGCCTTCAGATGACCTGACCCTTCTCTAGAGCTAGAAGGAAAGATGAAAGGTCCTGCTTCAAGAAGCAATCAGAAGGAGCAAAAGGCAGCAAGTGCCAGACAGCATTCCCAGCACCCCATTACCAAGGAAAAAAAAAAGGATAGTTCCCAGATTCCAGCTTCTAATTCCACAGGGCTTTTTAAGAACCCCACTGAGCCCCAACAATCTTCCCTGTGTTGCTAATATACTCAGGAAAAGGCCTCAGAGTAGACTCTTATTCTGTAGCAAAGAAGATATGACTTTTTCCCCAGACCAGGACATCCATTTATCTTCCCACCTACCCCGTCTCTGGGAAGCTGTAGTTATTAGGAGGACACGTCAGCCAGCTGGTGGTGGAGCATACCTTAAATCCAGGACTCAAGTGCTCTGCCTTCAGGAAGAGGCAGACAGATCTCTCTGTCAGTTCGAAGCCAGCCTGGTCTCCAGAGTAAGTTTCAGAACAGCCAGAGAAGCACTGTCTTAAAATAAATAAATAAATAAATAAATAAATATAATAAAAAGTAAAAAAAGGAATCCTGCTGGTAGATTCTTGCTCTCTCCTTCTAAGCCCATCCCTGGGGGAAGTGGTGAGCAGAGGTGAGGGTGGGCCTCATTCAGCCAGGCCTGGGGGTGGGGGGCATAGGCCTTTAATCCCAGTGCTTGTGAGACAGAGACAGGTGGATCCCTAAGAGTTCAAGGCCAGCCTGGTCTACAAAGCAAGTTCCAGGGCAGCCAAGGCTGCTACACAGAGAAACCCTGCCTTGAAAAACGGGGAGACACAAGAGGGAACTACATTTCCAGTCTTAGTCAAGTCAATGGCCTACCCATTACCTGTGCAACCCACCCTTCATGTGGGACTCCCAGGGTCCTGACATGCCATCTGAGCCTCACTCTTCTCATCTTTAAAATGGGGCTTATCCCCCTGCACCTGGCAGACCGGCATATGCATGTGCTGAGAAAATGGTCTCCGGCATCTGTGAATGGCAGACTGTAGCCTCCAGTCTCCATGCCAGAATGAAGGGAAGTAGCTGGAAGCCTAGCATGCTCTACCACCTGTTCCTTTCCAGAATGCAGCACAGTGGACTGCACAACTGGACAGGTGCCAATAACATCACAAAGTTGGGCCAGGGTTAGCTAAACCTAAGCAGCTTGACCACAGCCCATGGAGCTGTAGGATTCATGATGGTCTGTGGAGAGGGGGTGGGTGGATTTTATTGTGGGCATAGTTGAATGACTGTGCACTTTAACACAAAGAACTGAAACTCTAGGTGCTCTGTTATACATCTGTAGTCTATGTGTTTAGGAGGCTGAGGCAGGAGGCTTCCTTGAGCCTAGGAGTTCAAGGCTAGTCTGGGCAACATAGTGATACTCTGCCTCTAAAAGGAAGAAATTTAAAAGCTCTTTCAAGAAAGCAAAGCAGAACCTGGCATGTACATTCTTACTCTCAGTACTTGGGAGCTGAGGCTAGGTCTACTGGTTTACTCCGTGAGTTTGAGACTACCCAGGGCTTCTTAGCCTTTCTCAACAAAGCAAAAGAGAGAAGGCTCTCTGTATGCTGGATTGTTGAGTCCCATATACTACTTATAACCCATCACTGACCCTGTGCCATACCCCCTTTGCACAGGAAAACACATAGCAGGCCCAAATGAGGGAACTTCCAGAGTCACATGTCTGTGAGCGATAACACTGCACTGAATCCAATAGCCAGGTCTAACATGCTTTACAGGTACACAGTTTAAAAAAAAAAGTTTTCTGCCAGCTCAATCTGGATTGTGGAATGTTCTGGAAAGCAATGCCTTTTGTCAAAGCTATGGCCTGCCTACCCACTTTGCAGGGCTATGCTTGCCTACTCCTGCTTCCTTCCAAAAAACTGCTCTTACAGCTTTTAAAATGAGACATTTTGCTTCAGACCCAGAGTAGTGACTGTCCACTGCTGTCTAGGACAGGGGTGCCCACACAGTCCCTCAGAGCCCAAGGCCAGGAGCAGACGCACAAGTCAGCTGACACAGGGTCTTTGGAGGGCCAGGCCGAAGGGAAGGGAGTTACCATTCACTGCAAATTGCAATGGGCCCTGCCCCCTCTCCTGTTTTTTGCCCCTCCTAGCCTATGGTCTGGCTTTCCAACATCACACAAGTGAGGTTTAGGAGTGGTTCTATGACCCAAGAAAATCTCCTGATCCCAGATAGCCTGCCTCTCCCACCTCCATGGAAGAATCATGCCTTGAAGGGGCATTGTGGTTAAGGAAGGTAGTAAGACAGAGTTTGGAAACTGTGAGGCCTTGACAGAAAGCTCCTTAGAGACAGGGCTGTGGCCTTCACAAGGAGGGCTTGATTGACTGATGGGAGGCATTAGGACAACCTAAGACTCCTTGAGAAGCTAGACAGGAAAAAGCAGAAATTTATCAGGCTTCAGGGAGGGGACAGGAAAACAGGTCTGAGCCCCCTCAGTGAGGAATGTTCAGACTCAGGGATGGTGAGGGCCCTGCCTGAGGTCACATAGTCCAAACTCAGTGCCAGGAACTCACAAGAGATGAGAACTGTTATTGGAAGAGGTGGCCTGAAGCTAGGCCTCTGGCCGAAAACTCTGTCCTCTTTTCATCAAACAGCCTGACTCCATCCTTAGATCTCTGTATAGATCAGTGAGTTCTGCATATCTATATCAATGCTTATATCTATCTACCTATCTATTATACGAGTGGCCTTGAGATGATATGGATATATAAATATGCACATGGATGCGGAGATCAAAGGACACTTTGAAGGAGTCATGTCTCAGCAGAAGGAGTCTGAGCCTGGTCCCCATCCCTAGCCTAGCACTTCTTTGTCTCCCAGGTTTCCACTGCAAAGAGGTGACAAACAAGGCCAGAGCCGTCCTCTCTAGACTGGAATACTGAATCTGTGTAGCAAGTCCCTCAGAGGAGCGGGTGGTGTTCTAGCTAGAGATAGGGAAACAGAGGTGGTTGGGGGAGTAGCTTGTACACAGCCATAAAGGACGCAAGCAGCTCTTGAGATCAGTAAAGCAGTGTTAGAATACAGGCAGCGATGGGCGTGGAGGGGGTGAGGGGTGTGCCCACCTCCGAAAGTTACACTCAAGAGCAGTGTGAACAAATGGCGTGTCCTGACCAGCACTTTGGGGGAAAAGACTGAACAGAGAAAAGCGAGCTTTCATTTTCCTTTGTTTGTTGTTAAGACGGGGTCTCTCTGCATAGCCCAGTCTGTCTGCCCTGAAACTTACATGTAGACCAGGCTGGCCTTGAACTCACAGGCATCCATCCACCCGCCCCTGCTTCTGCAGTGCAAAGGTATATGCCATAGTACCCAGGACTCCAGGTTCCAATATGTTCTTTAAAAGCTAAGTCATCAGCTTTAGGACTTGTGCAATGGATTCATGTTTTAAATGAAGTCAGGATCCACAGAGCCGCTCCTCACTGGCAGATTGTTTGGATTGCTTGTACTGGTTCACTGGTTCTTCTTGTGAATTCTAAGGTCAGACAAATTAGCCCAAAGGAGGTAAGTGTGGTGTGAGGCTGTTGTTAGAAGCTCACAGTCAGAGCCGAGCATGAGAAAGGGGGCTCGCGGTGTGTCCCCTGTGCTGCATCAGCACACGGTGTCTTGTGACCTGGGCACAAGGTAGGGATCACTACACAATGATGCCACAATCTGGAAGGCAAAGCGGGCTGCTCCAGAGCCAGGAGTTCCAGAGGGTTCTGGCAGAAGGGCATTTAGAGAGATTTAGGCCAGTTCCTCTCACTGTACAAAGTGGAGCCTAAACTCAGAGAGGTACTTATCACCTGCCATGGAGCCGGGGGGAGATGTGGGCCCTGTGAGGGGACCAGTCAGGTCAGGGAGGCAGAACACTGAGCTTCTAAGGGCAAATGAACCACCTGGTCCTACTCTTGGCACCTTTCAGGATGGCATTCCCTCAAGTGATTCCATTGCTCAGGCCAATCTGTGAGTCTGGAAAAGAGGCAATCTGCCGATCTTGTTGGCCAGAGGACACCCAAACTGAAGGTTCAGGGGAAGCACCCAGCAAGGTGCCTGGTGATGCAAGGCCATGGAGAGGAGCAGGTTGGACTAAGCTTTTCTAAGGCCCCAGGCCTGGCCACTCTATGATGGTGCACTCCAGGGCCACCAGTTCCTACCAGACAGCTTCACTAGGGGGACAGCAGGAGGGGATGGTCTCCCATGACACAGGTTCTACCACACCTGTCCACACAGGGGTCAGCCAGCAGCACCCCTGCCTAGGTGGTGATGGAGGTGTGAGAGAGGTCTCTAACATTGTCCTGCAGAGCTGGAGAGCTCATGCTAGGGTTGGTAGAAATCCAGGGCCTGGAGTAACACTGGAACCATAGACATGCACCCTAAGAGTACAGCAGGATGAAGGCGAAACTTGAATGGAGGGGAGTATCGGGGTCCCCCTGAGAACATGGTATCATCATGAAACAGAGATTTGAGGGCAGATCTTCTGTAAATCCTAAATAAAAACAGAATTGTCACACAGCTGGATTCCCATTGGTTCATTCATCCATTTGCACAGGTAAGAAGACTGAGTGGCCAGCTCCCTAACTGACAAGCCCTGAGCCAAACTGGGGGCGGTGTTTCCTGCCTCCCTGCTGAGCTGGCTCTGTTCCCCCCCCCCCCCACTTCCCCTGCCAGTACAAACAACAGTAAATAGAGTCAGAATCGGCAGGATGACTGATAAAAAAACACAGGGGTGGGGGCTGTGTGCACTCATCCATTCCCCCCATGCTGGAATTCCTTGGGTTCTTCCTCTCTGAACCGGAAGAAGGGGAAGCACAGAATGGTTGAGAAATGTTCTTGGTGTCAATCAGCCAGCCAGCCCGGAGGCAGCAGCAGCCCCACCCTGGTAGCTAAGGAGCCCTAGGGGGCCCTAGGGGGCAGGGTTACGGCCACCTGTTGATTCCACCTGTGGATGGAATGCTATTTAGAGCAGGAATTCACAGACTCATCTGATGAATCATTTAGCAACTCTTAAGAAGAACCCCAATCTATCAAGTGGAGGGGCCAGGATCTAACTTTAGGGACATCCACATTTGGTGATAGTTTCTCCGGGCATCACCATCACCAGGAAGATCTGCCCATCTTTGTTCACTCAACATGGGGCCTGGAGGCATACAGTAAGTTCTCAATCAGTAACTTCCTAGTCAGCCATCTCATCCCAGTTTTAAACTCCAGCTGTGAGAGTGACTGACCGAGCTGGCTGCCTTATTAGCATAGCCATTCCCCTGGGAGCTGCCTCTAATCTCTGAAGTGTGGGCCCTCTCCGCTTCCCCCCACCCCCACCCCATCCCAAAACCTAGGCAGAGCTCCTAACCTGCTCCTCCGCACCCTACAGGAGAATGCTGACCAGGAGCTGACATTCTGATGGCTGATAAGGAGGCGGAAGGTCAAAAGGAGGCTGGTCCCGTCCCAGCAGGGCGGGCCTAGCCAACTGATGACTCAGGTTGTCTGATTGGAGCCCAGTGGCCCCGGCAGGGCTGTTCTGTTGCCTCTTTAGGACCCGAGACAATCATCCACTACAGGTGAAAGACCTGGAGGCCCTCTTGGACACCCCTCTCTGTCCTGGGCAGCATCTGCTCCCCTGACAGGGTAAGTTCTAGACATCTCTGCTGCGTCTGCTTCAGGAGGGGCCCACAACCTGCTCACCTGTGAGGACAGGTGAGGACTAGACGGGGTGTGCTTGGGGTGGTGAGCACTTGAACAGGTCTGATTTGGAACAGCAGGAAGGACAGGTTTCAGGTGGTTGTGGTCAAGGAGAAAGACTCTGGTATCCTCCAGTCTGAGAAGTGTGTGGAACTGGGCTCTGTCAGGGTTGACGGAGGTTTGAGGTAGAGGGTGTGGTCTCCCCCGTGATCCTCAGAGCCAGACTGGGCCCGGTGCCTTGGGAGTAGTGAAGTCCCGGAGGCAGCTGCCTCCGTCTTCTCGTCTTGGTACCACACTGGATGAGTGTCTTTGGGCAACTCCTCCTTCGAACTTCAGTCTCCCCACCTATCTGTGGGGGGGGGGGGTTGCACCAAAGTCTGGGGATCTTGTGCTTTGCTCCCAAATTCTCTGCTCTCAACCCAGCACAGCCCTTTCCTCCCCAGGGGCTAAAGTTCCTGCTAGCTGTCAGCTTCTGGGAGTGGTAGGACTGTGATCTTCCATCTCCCCTCACCCCCCTACCCTCCCAGGCCAGGACTGAAGGGTAGTTCTGCTGAGTTTGTCCATTGGCCCTTGGATTTTAAGGCTGCCCCAGGCAGGTGATTGTATGGACTTTGTATGGAAGCTGAGAGGGCCTCTCAGGCCCTAGAGAAAGGGGTAGGCCACTTGAGAATTCTGCCCCAGGGTACCATAAGCCTAGGAATGCTCCCCCCCCCCCCCCCCACACACACACACACACACACGGGAGTGACTGGAGCATTTGTAGCCTGTGTGCATTTTGTACTAGAAGCCTGGCCCCAGCAGAAATTTGTCTCCACCCCCCACAGGAACCTAGCAGGGCTGAGGCTCATAATTCTACAAATTTGGAACTAGATGCTGTTTCAAAAGCCTGCCTCAGTTTCCCTGGTGCTTCAGGACAAGAGAGTCCTCAGCGCTCTGCCCCCAGGCTTCTGTACCTAACACTGAGATAAGGTGTGGCCCAAAGCCATGTGCTGGCCATGCTGTAGGAGGCCTGGGGTGTGACCCTGAATAGATCCTTCAGCAGGATTCCATCTACTGTGCCCCTCTCTGGGCCTCACCCATTTTGCCATCCAGATGTGTCTAGCCTTGTCCTCTGCCTGGGACTTACATAGACTTCAGTATTTGGGACATGTCAAATAAAGGCAGGATAGAGTTCCGAACAGCCCTCTATTGTTATTGTTGGTGTCTCCTGTCAGGGTGGATTAGGCATGTTAGTGTTCCTGTGGCTGTGATAACACCAGACCAATGCAACTGAGGAAGGAAGGCTTTACTTCATTTTGTAGCTTACACATGCAGAGAAGCCAAGGCTGGAGCCGAGGCCACGGAGAAAAGCTGTTTAATCTTTTTGTTTATTACTTGTTTGTTTGTGGGTCTCACTATGTAGCCCTGGCTGTCTTAGAACTAGCTCACTTTGTAGACCAGTCTGGCCTTGAACTCACAGAGCTCCACCTACCTCTGCCTCCTGAGTACTGTGATTAAAAGGAGTGTGCTGACTCCACTTGGCCTGCTTTCTTTTTGTTTAAACAGAATCTCACTTTGTATCCTAACTGGCCTGGAACTCATTATGTAGAGTTGGCTGCCTCTGCCTCCCAAGTGCTGGGATTAAATGTGTATGTCACCATGCCTAGCCACTTTGCTTTCTTAGATCTCCCAGGACACCTGCCAAGACCACCCACATCAGTCATTTATTAAGAAAATGGCCCATAGTGTAGCCTACAGGCCAATCTTATGGAGACATTTTTATCAATTGAGGGTCCTTCTTCCCAGATGACCCTAACATGTTAGACAATAAAACTAATCAACACAAGTAGTTATCACTCTAGTACAGATACAACTGGAGGCCTCTCTACATCCAAATCCCTGACTATCCTAATTTGTGTGTGTCCCCTATCATGTGTCGGGTCCCCCCCCTTCAGTCTTAACAAGATCTATCATTCATTTGTAACCTATTGGGTTGTTTTCTTGCTACATATCCTGGGGTGCCCCTTTGTTCTCCTGGATTGTGTATTCACTGAGTTCCACTCTGTGCTGTGCTCTGAATGTCAGTGTCTCTTGAGACCATCAGGGCATCACACCCATCTCCACAATGTCCTGAGATGGTTTTACTCCAAAGTCCCCTGTGTTCCCCTGTGACACCCCCTCTGCTGGCCCCATGCTCTGCATCCTGGGTACCCAGTCTCTTTTCACACCCAGAGGAGAGGAGGATGCTCTGGTGCCCAGGTGGCATGTGGCTGCTCCTGCCTTACTTCCTGATTGATGTATCTCCAGAGCATACCTCATGGGCATGCAGGGAAAGCCCTGGTTCTTTATCATTGATTGCTCTTGCTATGCAGCGTGGGAGGGAGTGTGACTTATCTGACACCAGGCCGTTTCCAAGGTGTTGGTTTTAAACAGCTGGCTTGGCACCTGTCCCCACACCAGAGGCAGCAATCTGAAAATTGCCCAGGAATGAGGCTGCTGGCCAAAGGTGAATGCAATTGTGATTGTAAGGGTTGGTGACTTAGAGGCACTCTGATCTTGGCTGCCTGCCAAGGATATGGTGACAGATGTCAATATGTTGATCTATCTAACCTTGATGGTGACAAAGAGGATCTTGCGGTCAGCCAACATTGTGTCAAGTTTTAAGGTAATAGACAGGAATGGAGAAGTCAGTTCCCTTGGGATTACAGTTGCTCAAAGGTAGGTGTCTGGTGAGGTCTGTTACTCACCTAGTTTCTGTCTCCACTGTGGGCCACAGGACCACAGTCCTTCCCTCAGGGATAAAGAGGTCTGAGGCAGCCATTGCAGATGCTTCTCACCACTTCTCCTGTGTCAGGTCCACTCAGGACCTGTCTGCCTTGAGTCTCACGTCACCCAGCACTCTGATACTCATGCAGCCTCCAAGACTCTGCTCAGGAGTCCTAAAAGCCTTCTCTGACTGCAGAGCAGAATGAATGTCCCAACTTGTTCCACATCCACAGTAGGATTTTCCTGGGTTAGTAGGATTGGGTGATGAGTTCACAGGACCCTGCTTTTGGTATTGACCTTGGCCCCTTGCTTTGCTGGCCATGAGTCTGTGGTAAGGTTGCTCTAATTCCTCTGTCCTGGGGAGGTCACCGTGTGCGGTACACTTAGGGAACAATTGTCAGGTCTCTTGCATTCAGGGTAGGGAAGTAGCATACATTTGTGGATTGCATTGGGTGGCATTTACTGTCTGTAGCAGTTTGAATGTATTTGGGCCCCATAAGCTCATAGGGAGTGGCACGGTTAGGAGGTGTGGCCTTGTTGGAGGAAGTCTTGTCTTGTTGGAGGGGGTTGGATGACAAATGCCTTTAATCCAGACCTTGAGGCTGGAGAGCATAATCTTGGCAATACCTTCTGTTGGAAGTGTGTCTTTATAGGTCTTTTTCTCAAGCTCAGTTAACTTCCTGTTGCCTGCAAGATGTAGCAGTCTCAGCTCTGCCACCAAATCTGCCTGCACACTACCATGCTCCCCTTCATGATGATAATGGACTGAACCTGAAATTGTAAGCCAGCCATCTCAATTAGATGTTTTCTTTATAAGAATTATTGCGGTCATGGTGTCTCTTTACAGCAATAAAAACCCTAAGACACTCATCTTAGTAACTTCTCTATTGTTATTAAGAGATATCACGACCAAGGCAAAATCCAGATGAAAGCACTTAATTAGGGGCTTGCCTATAGTATCAAAAGGTAAGTCAATGACAATTATGGCAGGGAACATGGGGGCAAACAGGCAGGCATGTCACTGGGGCAGTAGCTGAGAGCTTACACCCTGATCCACAGCAGGGGCAGCTTGATACTGAGCTTGGTGTGGGCTTTTGAAACCTCAAAGCCCCCACCCCCAAGATCCACTTCCTCCACGGCCACGCTTCTTAATCCTTCCTAAACAGTCCACCAACTAGGAGCCAAACATTCAGCCTATGGCCAGGAGATGGTGGTGCACACTCCAGCACTTGGTAGGCAGAGGCAGGCCGATTTCCGAGTTGGAGACCATCAGTCAGGACTACAGAGTTCCAGGACAAATAAACCCTGTTTCAGGCAATAACAACAAAAACAAACACACAAAAATTAAATATTTAATCCTATAGAGGCCATTCTCATTCAAAGCACCATACTTAGCTAATCAGCCTTGTTTATATCAGGATGGATTTAGGGACATTATCTCATACTTTAGTATTAGTCAAGGTTCTCTAAAGCAACAGAACTGATAGAATGAATATAAACTTTAACACACACACATACATAAAGAGGAGATTTATTAGAATGGTTTAATCTGTGGTTCACCTAGTCCAACAATGGTTGACGGTAATTTTTCAGTCAACAAGGCTGGATGTCTTCCCTGGTCTTCAGTATCCAGTGAAGGGATGGGCTTGCCAGAGTGAACAAGGGCAGCAGAGAGAAAATCCCTTCTCCCATGCATGTCCTTTCCATAGGCTGCCAGCAGAAGGTATGGCCCATATTAAAGGTGGATCTTCCCAGATTAAAAGTAGATCTTTTCACTTCAAATGCTTTAATTAAGAAAAATAAACCCCTCACGGGTGTACTTAGCCATTTGGGTTTTAGTTCACTGCAGATGTAGCGAGCTGACAGCCAAGAACAGATATCACACAGTGTGTAATCATCCACTGCTGCTTCATTTTCTTTCTCAAATTGTTCTAGCTGCATCCATTGACACCTCTTTCAGTTCACAATGGGGACCGCTGAGCCACATTTCATTCCTCTGTTTGTCTGTCTATCTACCTATCTGTTGGAGGTCCTGGTTTGGGGTCAGGAGTCAGGATTGCCTCTATGCTCAGGGTCCTGCTTTTCCCCTTGGGGGTGGGGGCCAAGATGGCACAGAAGCAATGACTCAGCCTGTGAACAGGTTGAATCAAGCAAGCTCAATTTTATTATTGGGGGGGGGGGACCTTAAATACTTTTTTCCAGACTCTCCCCCTAGCCAGGGGAAAGGGCTTTAATTTGCTGGTACCAATGGCTTTGTGGGGGGTGGGGTTGGGTGTCTGCTGGTTTAGGAATGTTGTATCCAGACTCCGCCCTCTTCAGGGCCCCAGGCAGATCCCAGGTTGACTTAGGCAGAAGTGCTTAGGAGCATGTTTTTAAGACTCTAGTTATCACCAGTTTGTACTGGTGAGACTGGCCTGATCTCCAGGCCCTTAGAAGCCCATGCGTTCTGCGTCTACTTATGACTGATTGACCAGTCCATCAATTGTACTTTCTGACCTCTTGGTACCACCAGCCACTCCATGACCTTTCCAGGAAATGTATTCAGTGGCATTTCATGAACCACAGCTGTCTGGGAACCTCACCCCCAGGCCACTTTCCACCCATCTACAGCTGAGATTTAGCTACTTGATGCCCTGACCTATTGCCTGCCCTGTCCCAGCCCTGGGGCTTGAGTGATTTTTTTTTCTGGCTCCCATGACTGTCATTGACGCTTGACTGTGAGCTCTGGTGCACCCAGGCAGGTCCCGGCTATGTGGCTCAGCCACATCTCTGATGCTGAGCACTGGTCTATCTTCTCCCCTCTTGCTCCTGCTGAAATATGGCAGTAGTGGTAATGGTTTCTTTTGTGGCCCCTTCTTTCAAGCCTAGCAGGTGCAGGCAAAGTCAGGCAGACCTGGAGGCTGGATTTAAAGGTGGTACCCAGAGGACTCACCTGAGCTGTTGACTCCAGAACCTGTGGGGGATGAATAGTGGGAGATAGGTGTCTGTCTTCAGGATGTCTTTCGTGTACAAATAGTACTCTACAGAGGTAAAGAGAATACTCCTTCCTTTAATAAGTGAGAGGAGGCCCCACAGTACACACCTGGCATGGCATCAAAGCATTGATCTCTCTGGCCACTCCTCTATTACATCACTTGGGAAACACCACAGCTGGGCTCCTGGGTTGTGAAGGGTGCAGGTGTGGCTGTCACTTTGGGATTTTCTGCTCAGAGCATACAGGGGAGGGTTTGCCCCAGATGCCACTCAGTCTCCATCTCTGCAGTACCACACCTCATCATGATGCCCCACACCAGGAAGGAGAGAACAAAGGAGCCAAGCTTAGCTACAGGCTTCAAGTAAGCAATCCCCTCCCACCTAGCTGTCACCAGAGCAGGACCAAAGAGGGACTGACTGGGTACATGCAGTTTGCTTGGTTGGAGAGACCAGGAAGTGGAACTTTTGGCGTTTACAGCTGGCACTGGGCTTATGACTGAAGCAAAGGCAGCTTGGTGTGGGCGCGGGGGGGCGTGGCCTGGGCACTGACAGAACATGAGGTTTGATTAGGAGTAGAGAAATGTGAAGTGGCTGAGAAAGTGAGTCAGCTGTACCTCCTCCATGACAGCCAAGGTGGCCTCAGGGCTATTGCTTTCATACTCCCATCAAGCCTGAGGCTGACACTGAGGGGCAGGGCTGCAGAAATCCCCACCTCAAGCCCTCCTGCCCATCTTAGAGCGTAGTGATGTGGCCTGGGAGCCTCAGTTTTCAGACAGAGGTCTTAGCTGATACAATTTTGCTCCTCACGTTGGAAGTGTGTGCTTAGACTAGTTAATGTTTGCATAAGCCTTGGCCAGGATCATCCCAGGAGATGACTGGGCTCTAGGAAATGCCAGGAATTCCAGACAAGGCCTGTACCCCAAGTCAGGTTCACAGGGGCTCTAGGAAGTGAGAGCTTATGGGACTCGGGGCATAGTATCCTGGCATCTTATCTATGAACTGGGACAAGGCTTTCTTAAACTATCTAAGAAAGTTGCAGCCGTGAAGTATCCACAAAGTACATGTCTAGAACTTTCTACTCCATCCTCTGTGTACTCAGGAGCCATAGGCCAGTCAGTCTAAAGACCTAGTCCCTCCCAGCTCTGTGACCTATCCTGGAAGATCTCCATTCGTTACTGTTGAAAAATGAGCTGCTGAAGTTTTGCTTGTTGCCAAGCTGGATGGGGGCAAAGTGTTGGCATGGCAATTTGGACATCCAGTGAGAAGAAGGGTTCGTAGCCTCCCCCTCTTTTTTTTTTTCATTTTTTCTTTCTCCCCCCCCCCTGTGTGCTTGTCTCCTTATCTGGGGTGTAAGGCCCCAGACCCTTCTTCTGACTGCCTTGCCCAAGAGAAAGTCATTGTGTGCATCTGATACTAGGCCTGTACCGAGACTCATCCAAGGAGAGAAGTGATTGTGAACTTCGTAAGTTGGAATCTCAGAGACTTCCCGGGCTGGAGGGTGATGCTTTCCTGGGAGCAGGTGTCTTTGGGCTGTCAGAGTCAAGTGAACTGCGTCCTGCTTCCTGTGAGCCTCTGCTTGGGTGGCCTTTCTCTCCATCTGGCCTGAGTGGCTCTATGGTAACCATTTTCCCCTTCCTTTGTTTTACAAAGAGTAGCTCCTGCAATCGAGGGCTGAAGGCATTTTTACTCAGGGTGGGCTTCAGTAGCCCGGGCCAACAATAACAAATAGATCAGCACCTGTTGAGCAGACAGGGTTCTAGACCTACCTGTGTGTGCACACACAACAGCTGCTCTCCAGGACCAGACTCATGCTGCCCCAGCTAGTAGCTAGCATACAAGCAGACACAGAGGGACAGGTTAAGTGCGGAAAATACTACCCAATAAAGACACTCAAGACCCACCAGCCTGTCCTTCAGGGTAGGTAGGAGTCAGGGATGAGCTTGCCTTAGAGATTTTGTTGGAGTCTGCCATTTTGTTGAAATACAGGACATTCTACTGGGCCATAAGCTGGTTCCAGGGCTAGGCAGCTTTGGCATGGGGATGATCCCTAAAGGCTAGGGTGCATCCCTAATGCTCTACCTGAATATAAACAAGACTTATTCTTGAAATGAAAATGCATGGAAATCCCTCTTTCCTGTACAAGGGGCTGAGGGTGGCTCTCATAAGTCTCAGTTCCCCCACGTGCAGTCTCAATTGCTGGCTTGTCATCTGACCATCTTCATTTGGAGCCCATTGCCCATGAAAAGAAACCATTAGTTTACTGTCTTTCTCCTGTGTGATTGCTTCCACCCATATGGAGCGGAGAAAGTTTGTATTCCTATATTCTATGTAAGTCAGCTGTTCCCAACATCTCTCAGTACCTATCCCATATTCTAGCATGTATTTGCCCCACATTGAGCCTTTGCATGTCCAGTCTGTCACGAGGGCCTAAGTGAGCCACCGGTATTCAGGCCAGCATGACCCAAGCTTCTTCTAGGTCCCGATAGAGCCACACTCATAGGCCAGACCTGGCCCCTTGCTGTATAAAGTGGTGGTGGAGGGTGGCCATACCTACCCTTGGCCACTTCCTTGATGTCCTATGATAATGGCAGTCACATTAGACCCTGATGGTCAGCAAAGCTAAACATTACTTCTCTGGACCTTAAAGTATGCTTGTTTTCATGTTCTAGAATGATCTTAAGGCTCTGCTGGAGGTCTCTGTTCTCCTGAGTTTATCATATCATTTATATAGTTTGTTGAAGATTAACGTCAAGACAGGGTGCCTAGCCTCCCAGCTGCCTTTGTTAGGGAATGAATGGCTTCCAGGGCTCAACCCTCTGGGATACATCAGGGCTTGAGAGCTCACCTGTCCCCTTGGAGATCCCGAGGGATCCATCTTTGCTTACCTAGTTTCCCTCTAGAATTTGGCTCAGGATCTTCTAATTTCAGTAAGACCCACCTCTGTTGTCCTCTTTGCCTGCCCTCTGAGGTCCTTCCCATCATTGTCCAAGTCATTCACAGTATCCTGGTGTCAGAGTTGGTACAGTGGGCCACCATGGCTTTGGGACTTCCAAGCCACAGCTGGATCCTGGTGGGCAGGATGTAGACTCTCCCATAGGTAGTAAGGCCTGGAGCAGAGGATCTCTGAAATGGCATACTTCTCTAAAGAGTCCTTGGAGTGTGCCACACAAGGGAACAGTATTAGAGAGGTGGAATCAGAGCCTCAGAGTATGTTTTGGGAGAACAAGGATGCTGGCTAGCAGCTTGAAGCCCACATTCTCTTGAGAGGGCCAAGCCAGGAACTTTACTTTGTCTATATTGTGGTATAATGACACCATGGTCTCCCAGGGATGGCTCTACACTATGCCTTGGATGCATCCTGCTCTTGTATTTCATACTCACATACAATCCAAAACAGTAGCTGTGCCCATGACTTCAACAAATGTGTGTGTCTGGCTTCCTTGGCTTGGATCCTGAGCAGCCTAATGGTGGGCAGGGAGCACCTGCCTCAGAAGGCTAGCTTCTCTCAGTGAGTCCTCCTTGAGGAGGATAACATACCTTCCATGTAGTTCCATCTGGCTTCCCCTTCTCGAGCAGGTGAGGAAGTGAGAAGAGCCAGGACCAGAGATGGGGTGGGGTGAGGAGAAACTGGCTGTGGGTCACTCACACACACTTAATGCATCTACACCTCAGTAGCACCTGTGAGGTTCTGTTCTTAAAGGGGGGGGCAGGGAAGTGGGGCCACTGCTTTGGGGCTTGAAGCATGATAAGGAGACCTCGCTTCTCAGGGTAGGACCTGATTCTTGGGGTTCCTAGGAATAGGGCCCTCTACCTCTGCCTAGACACAGACACTAGAGTGAGGGTATAGGGAGCAAAAACCCTGGTCCTAGTGCTTGCCTGAGTTAAGGGACCCTGAGGAAATATCTCTCTAAGTCTATTTGATATTAAGCCTGCTGGGGTTACAGGGGTTGACAGTGTTATTGGGCTCTCACCAAGTCCCATGGCATAGCCAAGGAAGGGATCACCATCATGGCGATACTATAGACATGCCATGGATTAGAACTATGGGAGCTGAATGCTTCCCAGCTCTACCTTTTGCAAAGGGGAAACTGAGGCTCAGGAAGGTGACAGACAAGTTCTTCTCGAGGGATTACAAGTGAGGCAAGCTGGGGTTTGGGTGGCCCTCTGGAAGTCAAAGCTGTGTGACTCTTCTTTGTACCCCACAACTTCAGAAGGATTCTGCCAAAGAGTCCTGGGCCAGAAAGGTATTTGCCCTAATGGATGACCCCGGAGGGCCCTACACATACTGGGGGAGCCTCTCTGAAAATCCCCCTGGCCTTGGGCCAAGAGAGCAGCTTCTGAGACAAACAGGATACTGGTTTGGGCGCAAAGGGGACAATAGCCGGGAGAGGAAATGTCTCCAGACCCATGTATGGGTGTGGGCTTTCAGGGACTGCTGTTGACACAGCTTTCAAAAAATATAGGCCTGGTGGAAGGTTAGGATCATAGGGGTGTGTGTTCTCTGGAGAGAGAGATAAAGCACAGTGTGCCTACACCCTCGTAACTCCTCACAAATGGAGATAGGCAGGGAGGCAAGATATCCACAGTACCTAGTGAGTGTGGGGGGCAAACCAGCCCCATCTTTCGGGGTGGGCATTGCAAGGGCCTGAGAACAGAAGGCAGGCCTCAGACTTGGTCATGGGGAAGTTCTTAGGTCAGGCTACAGCCTATGGGAAAGTAAAATGAGTACCCCCACAAGCTGGCTCCAAGGATGTGAAAGAGACTGCCCCTTCCAGAATGCTCCTATTAGAATCAGTAGGCTGAGATGTTGCCAGGGGCAGAGAAGCAGCACATGTGTATTTTGTGTGTATGCATACAGACGTGTGTGCAAGGTCTGTGTACCATACATGTCTCTAGGGCACCCACATGTCTGCATGCATGTGTATGCACGTGTGTAGAGGGGAAAAGGGAACAGAGAGCTGAGCTAGGATTAACAGAGCTTGAGGGCCGGCCCCTGGTGGACTTCCCCAATCTCAGCCTTCACCACAGAGCACGGGGCTAGCAGTGGGCAGGCAGAGCCAGGGCCTGGCTCTGGTCCACAAGGAGCTAATGATCAACTGGTCAGTGGAGTCCTTGTAGCACTCAGCCAGCCCTGCCTTGGGTCTCCAGGCCCCTAGGCTCAGGGAGGAAGTGAGGCAGGAAACAGGGGGGCGGTGGCAGTACTGAGCAGTCAGCCAGCCAGCTGTGGGCGGCCCCTGCCTGCCCAGGCCAGCTGGAGACAGACAGCCTGTAGGCCAGTCAGCAAGGAGCTGGGCCAAAAGTGGTACCTAGCACCTACGGCTCCGGGCCTGGGAAGAGGTTCTCTGAAGAGCAGAGTGCAGGTAACGGAGTGCTGGACAGGGGGGGTTGGGCTCTGGGAGTCGGCTGCGATGGATCGGTAGAGTCAGGCTTTGCCACAGTTGTATCTAAGAATAGTATTTCACCTTCCTCTTTCTTCTGGCTCATTTGGGGTTGGGCTGTGGCAGAACCTGCCAGGAAGCTGTTGGAGACTGGTACTCAGCACCCCGGGGCTATGCTAGTCAAGATGGCTCAGATGAGACCAAGTGTTAATTGTGACACTGACCCTTTGCAAATATGTCCTTGAGGTCTGAACAAGACATGGGAGTTGTGTGAAAGAAATGGGGTTCAAAAAGAGGCCAGTGGGGCCCAAGTGTTGAACTCCTGCCTTAATTCATTACAGGCCATAATAAACACGCCCGCGCTAGCGTGGAACTTCACTGTACCCCTGAGGCTGTGATCTGGCCACTCTGAGGTCAGTCACTCTGGGTCTCTGTTAACTGATGAAATGAATAACTTGGTCACTGACTGCTATTTCTGGAGAGCTCAGCAGGAGCAGACTGTTTTAGGCTTCCAGGGCTCCCGGGGCCTTGTGACCCTCTTTACCCTTCTCATCTTTTTTGCCCTGCTGTGGAAGAATAGCTTCTTCCAGGTGGCAAAAGGAGATAAGGAAAATGAAGGACCAGGCTCTGGCCGCCTGATTTACAGTTCCCTGCTGCCGGTACCTGGCTGGGCCAAACCTTGGGTTGCACATCTGTGGTGCAGATGGAGTGAGAGTCATCCTCTAGGTTGAGGTTAAAGGTAAGGATTGAGGAAGATGTTGAAATGTGCCACCGTTATGGGACTGTTAACATTGCTGGTTTCATGGAGCTTCCTGCAGCAAGTGGGATGCCAGTGTCTTAAGTGTGGAGAATCACAAATGCTTTGATGTTGGTGGGTAAAGTCCATCTCCCAGGAGAGAAACCTTAAGGATGTCACCGTGTTCATGGATGCCATAGCAAACTACAACAGAAATTGTTGTCTTAGGGTTTGGAGGCCAGGCGTCAGAGACAAGGACACAGCCTCCAGAGTTCCCAAGGCAGGGTCCCTTCTGCTTCTTCTAGTTTCTGCTTATGGCTAAATGGCTCCCACGCTGTCACATGCCCTCTTCTGTGTGTCTCGTTTTCTGTAGACCCCGGGCACCAGGTAGAGGAGGGCTCTAATCTGGCACGACCACCTAGGCCGTTGGGACCATTCTATCCTAATCTGACATCCAGCAGGACCGAGGGCAACTTCATCTGAAACCACCTGCTAATAACCCAGTCCCCACTCTGAAATTCTTGGTAGTATTACTGGAAAATACTGCCACCTCTAGGCAAAGTCTCAACTGTCCTGCAAAGCTCAGGATGTACCTTGGTGGGTGGGTCTCTGGCCAGACCTTTTGGAACACAGGCAGGGCCAACCGATGCTGGCTGTAAGCCAGCACGCTGTCTGTCTGCTTGATACTCCTAATACCCTGAGTGGGTGTTTTTGTTCTTATTTTATGTCTGGGAAACTGAGGCATAGAGCATCATCCCCCCCCACACACACACACATACATGAGATTGGCTGCTGGTCTCTGTGTGCCAGCAGTAAGCTAGGTGGGCATTGGAGGTCAGAGCTTGTGGCTGACCTGGGGTCACTCGATGCTTCTGTCACCTGGGCGGAGGACGAAGACTGGAAGGAGACTCTGCAGGCCACTCTTGGTTGTTTGAACCCAGCAAGTGTACCTTTGAGGCTATGGACACCATCTGGGGCCAGCTGGGCTCTGTGCTGCTTCTGTTGCTAGAGCAGCCCAAGTAAGCCTGTGGAGATCTGTGCAGGGAGGAGATGTCTCCACATAAACGGACAGGGCCCACTTCCTCCATGGGGCTCTTCAGTCCCCCTGTGATTGCAGGTTTAGGGGCTTCCAATGAGCAGGTGGGAGGTCCCCTCAACTAGGAGACCTCTTTCTCCAGAAACACTTTAAGCCCAGTCCCAGGTCTGTGTGAGATCCCTGAGTGCCCCCCTCCCCTAGGGATGGTAAGTTTAGTGGCCATTGATCAGCTTCTAAAGAGATACTGGCCAGCCTGGAGGTCTAAGTGGCAGAAAGAGAACACTGGAGGTGGGGCGTTGTGAGTTTTGGGAGAAGTGATTGGGAGCCACACACCCTACAAACCAGGACCTTGCTCATCAAGAGACTGGATCAAGTGGTTGGTTAAAGGCACCTATGTGTTACACCAGGGGGATCAGGAGTCACCCTTCCCTTAGGCATGTACCTTCTGGTCCTCACAGACACAGTGGGCCTCTGCAGTGGTAAGAACCAGGGCAACAGTTTGGTAAACCAAGGCAGAGAAAGACACAAGTCCAGGCTCAGGCTAGACAGGCTGGGGAGGGGGTCAGGATGACAGGGCCAATGCTGAAGGATGCCCTGAAGGATCTCAGGGGTGACAAGCTGAGATGATGCCTCAAGACAGGGAACAGGAGGGCAGACTCATGTGTAATTCTGTCTCTATGTTATTGAACTGGGTCATACACAGCTCCTGGTACCTGCAGTTCGGTTTTTTTGTTTTTGTTTCGCTTTGGGGTTGAGTGTTGAGGTGAACAGGTATCTGTAAGGATCCAGGGTCCCCTTGGTGCCTTTGGTATGAATTATCTCCTTCCTATCTGCCTACCTCAGATCTTAGCCTTCATGCACAGTTGAAAAATCAGGATTTGTCCACAAACCAACCTATTGGATTTCATGAAAGGCAGGAACCTAGATAGGTAGGTTAGGGGCTCAGTGAGGCCACTTCTCAGAGATGGGGCTGTGGCTTCTATGAACCCTTGTCTCCCAGGGACCCAAGACCCCTTTCTGTGATCTTCCTCCCTTTCCAGCTGCCCAGTTACCATTCTGCCCAGCCCTCATGGTGCCAGCCCTCATGGTGCCAGCAGTGCCCTTGGGGACTTGTGCTGAATCCTTGCTGGGGTCTCTGTTACCACTCCCAGGGAAAATTCTTCCCCTGAGAAGGCCAGCCTCTTGAAGGCTACAGGGCACAGCAGGTGGGACGCTCTCGGGCTCATACTCAGCATCAGGCAATGACTGGAGTTCCATGTGCCTCTCTGCTGCTAGATATGAGCATCAATGGAAGTTTATACACATGGGAATTTGATACCCTCAGGCCCAGTTTCCCCATCTGTAAAGTGACAAGTTGCATGGGCCTTGGCTACAGCAGCCTGTCTGAGGCCCCTGACAGTAGATGGCTGGTGAGTAGGTATGCAGCCTATGTCTCTGGGAATGTTCTAAAGCTATGGTTGGCTGGCTGGCCCAATTCCATGTACCTGGGCAGTTCTTGAAGAGGGAGCAAAGACCGGGCCAGTTGTTTCTGATGTGCCTGATGTACCATGAGTCTCATAAGGGCTCTGCTGTCCCATTTGGGAGGAAAGATCGGTCATAGCACACATGGTCTTTCTACTCCGGCCTCTCTTCTCCACTACACAAGATAGAACAAAGCCTTAGGCATGGAAGGAAACCCAGAGAAAGGCTATAATGCCACCCCTGCTTTCTGCACCACAGACCTGGGCTCCTGCCTGTGCTAGTCCCATGGCCTGTATTCTAGATCTGGTTGGAGCCCGGATGCCCTGCTTCTCCATCTACCTCTGTTGGGGGAGCTCCCCATAACAGAACACTACTGGGCCATTCATGGTAGAGTTGGTGGCACTTGTGGACACTTCCTATTCAGCAGCTGAGTTTCTGGGTCTGTATCAGGGCACCCCACTCTTGAGTACGTGGTAAGAAAGGGCAGGGCCAGACTGTGGGCTCAGTACAGGGTGTATCCCCATGGCTGCTCTGCCTACAGAGATGAAAGCCCCTCAACCTTTGGCAGATTATCTGGCCTGAGGCGAGTGTTTAGAATACAGTCAACCTCTACATAGTGCCTTTGGTCCTCTCTGAGGGTGTTGTGGATAGCCCCATCACAGTTACCAAAGCTGAGAGTCTAGCCTGTGCTTCATAGCCCTGCCTGTGGCCCCTCCCATCTACTCACCTGCATTTGGTACTCTGTGCCCTCTGATGGATGATGGAACCATTCAGGGACATGGCTGTTAGGTTACATTGTCCTTCTGTCATTTCTGATACCAGAGAAGATTGAGGTACAATGACAGGTCCTGGGGTCACCGATAAAGCTGAGGTCATGGGGTCTGGAACCACATAGCCTATGAAACCTAGATCCCCTCCCCTGCTCACAGTGAGACACATTCTTTCTCTTTTTCCTCCCTCCCCATTCTCCTTGCACCTCTTTGAGCTGATTTCTCCTCAAGCCCTAGCTAGATGGGGTATTGGTCATGCAACTGAAAACGAGAACCCACAGGTGTCTAATGAAGACTTTGGCTCATTTCTGTCCCCACAGCATCCTGTACATGTGTTGAGTCATCCACAAGGATGTTTGAGCAGCTGTCTCAGGTCGGACACTGAGCCATTTCCCAAGGACCTCCTGGAGAGCAAGAAGGGAGGCACCGCCACCCCTACCGACCCTGTCTTGTCATATGAGGTGACTTTGATTTGATATCCCTATTAGTGCCAGGTTCTGATGAAGCCTAATTCAATTGTTTGACTGAGCTGGGAGGAAGCTGCCAAGTGGAGCTCTGAAAAGTTCCATGGGGAATGACGGTTGCTGAAGGGTTTGGGTTCTCTGGGCAGAAGTATCAGCCTCTGCACAAAGGCCCCACCATAGTAAAAGTGGCATACATGAGGGATTGACAGGGTGGGTGAGATGGCCTGAGGTGTGGGAAGAGCATGCAGAAGTCTGTAGGTCTGGTCACTAGACCAGCCTGTGGGGTCACCTATAGGAAAACCAAACAAACAACAAACCCCCCAGAACCTCACCACGTCTTGGAGGTGCTGGGCGCCTTGTATTGTCAGCCTTCTCTTGATGGTGACATCCTGTTACTAAGAGGCCTCTCGGCTGACCACTATCCTCTCTCCACAGAAGGCCAGCATCATGTCCAGCTCTTGGCCTTGAGGCCACTGTGTGTCATGAAGAGCTCCAGGGAGGAGCAGGCTACTTCTGAGGAACTATCCACTATGGGACAGGGCCCTGAGGAGTCTCCAGAAGTCTGTAGCCATGGAGACCAGATCCACAGAGTATCCTTGAGCTTGCCCACTGAACAGGAGAGAATGAGACCGGAGTTGGCTGAGGCAACAATCAGAGATGGTGAATATAGTTACTGAAGCCCATATTATTCTGTTATTCACCTGTCTACCCACTACAAACTTCTAACTCCTTCATGCTAACAGAGCTGGCATGGATACCCTGGTGCTGCTCACTGGGTCCATTGGGTGAGCCACACTGTAAGGCTCACTTTAGAGGGCCAGGCTTCTGGGATGGATGCAGTACAGATAGGCCCAGTGAGTCCTCTGCTGACCAACGAGCATCTCTAGGAGCCTCAGTGATAGCAAAGTTGCCCTGGAGCTACTTGCTCATCTGGAGAATATTCTAGAAATAACCCCCCCCCCATGGACTAGTTCTCACAGTGCTTGTCTGCATTGACTCCCCTCCATTACTTGGTGGAGTGCCCTCCCACAAGGTAGACTAAGGCTCAGGCTCTGTATTGATCAGGGGTCAAACCAGGACTGGAGTCTTTTACTGAGGCCTGGATGGTGACACCTGCTGTGTGGCTACCCAGGCAAGCAGCTGAGTGTTATGCTGAGGAAGCTAGATGGGCTACACCCCACGAGGCCTGGTTCTTATCATGGTTGGCCACAGGCTACTGCTAGACTTGGGTCTCAGTTTCCCCCCACTTGAAAAAGCTGAGAGGCAACCTTAGCAACCCCAAGGACCTCATCATTGCCATCCTTGGGCCCTGACATGGAGGAGAAAAGAGGATAAGCCCACCCCCTTCTCAAGCTTCATGCTGTATGACTGTTACTTGCTCAACTGTCATGTCTCTGGCATCTAGGGATAGCCAGATGCTACATGCTTGGTCATTCCTGATTGACACAGGAATGAATGACACACTAGGAGAAGGAAGCCCTAACCTTTAAGGCAAGCCTGGCTCAGACCCTGATATGGGGAGGCTGGACACCTGTAGATTTTAGACATGTCTATCATTTGGTCCTTCTGACACTGGGTGAGGAGGAGGAGTCTGGTGGTCTAGTACTGACTCAAAAACAGGAAATGGTCCTCCCAGGAAGGGAGGGTTGGGTGGAACCAGGGTCTGGGGAACCCACAACATGCCATGGCTCCTCTTCTTCCAAACAAAAGGAAACAGATAAGCAGGGAAGTCCTAACAGCCCTCCTCCTTCCCTCCAGGCCACCCAAGGGTGAGATAGCCAGTGTCTCAGCAGAGAGCTTGGGAAACATTTGGGGATCATGTGGCCAGGTACTTCCCCTCTGGAGACTGGACTGTGGCTTCTAGAGATTGAATGCAAGTTGTTAGGTTCAGCAGCAAGTGCTTCACCAGGGAGACATCTCACCTGCCCCTTCCTGTGGTTGGTTGGGATGCTGTACTGTCATGCATACTCAAATAGAAGTCTTTGCAGACCTGATTCTTCATTGATTTTGAGTAGCTACTTAGAAATTGGAATTGCTGGGTTGTAAACTAACCCCTAACACTCACTGAAGCCACCACCATTACCACCCCGCCACTGCCACCGCTACCGTCACCACCATTGCCACCACCACCACCAGCACACACACACACACACACACACACACACACACACACACACACACACACACACACACCCTGTGGCATCAGAATGACTTAGCCAGGCCCATCCAGCTTGTGGACCAACTTCTGACCACTGGCAGCAAGGCTACTTAGTGGATAGGACTTCCTCAGCTCTAAGTCTTGGAAGGACAGGATTGGCACAGCAGAAGTCACAAGAAACAGAAACTCTCATCTCCTCCAATGAATGTTTCCAATGTGGCATTTCTCCGAGCTCGCTGCATCTTTCTCTGGGGGTATATATAGACGTGAATATTTTTCCTGAATTGTTTGAAGCAAATTTTAGACACGTTGCCCTTGCATCTGGAAAAACATCTGGTAAGGGAGTCAGAATAAGAGATCGGAACTCGGAGAGTGAGCAGAGAGCCATGGGATGTGGGCTAAAGGTGAAGGAAGGGAAGAAGTCTGTCTGGAGCTGCATATGCCAACCAGCTCCACCTCAGTTCACACCAGGTTCCAGAATTGAGCTGTTGGGTTAGGACCAGTTTCTTGCAGCATGTTGCTAGGCTAACAGCCTACCCTCTTTGGGGATTTTTGTGAGGCATCCCAGGTGGCTGATGAGAAAGGAGTCCCATGGGTGCCAACCCTTCTTCCCAGGGGACCGGGTTGTTTGGAGAATCACCCTTCTTCCCAGGGGACCAGGTTGTTTGGAGAATCACTTGCCCCTCTGATCACAATCACCTGGTGTGTTGCAGATGCGGCTCCTCCCCAAAGCATCGCTGAACTGGTTGCTGAACCGCCCCCTTCCAGCCAAATGGCTGTGTATCCCACAGGTGAGCATCAGGGCCCTGAGTCTCACAACAGGCCAGCCCTTCGGTCTGCGGTCTGCGTCACTGGCTGTTACTGTAATAGCACAGAGGTAGGCTTGTAGAGTGGGCCTCCACAATTGACTGGCTCCTTTCTTTGGATCTGGGGCAGTAAGTCACAGTGGAAGCACGTGTCAGGAAGCAGTACTTGCCCCACATCTGGGAACTGACTGAGAGAGAGGAGACAGGTTTTTCAGTCTCTCTCCATTCTCCAGTGGCTCCCACTTAGCCCTACCTGCCTGGTTTCGTTTTTTGGGTTTTGAGGCAGGTTCTCATTCTGTAAAACGAGCAATCCTCCTGCCTTAGCCTCACATGGGCTTGGACTATAGGCATGAGCTACCACCCAGTGAAGGCCCTCCCTCTTGAGGACCCCACCACCTCCTAACACCACAAGCTAAGACCAAGACTTCAACACATGGGCCTTGGGGAGAGGTCATTGCAAGCCACAAAATAAACAAGGGTAGAGGGTTTTGGAAGCCTATAAGTATCCCCCCAGGGCTTTCCTATGGGTCTTGAGACTTTCCACATTGACATTTTCTGGAACAAGTTGAATGTAGCTTCCTGCTTCAGAGTGCTGAGGAAAGGCTTCAGATTCTAAGGAAGAAGCTCCCCTTGAGCCTCACTGTTCCAGCTGTGGGGAGCCTGAGCATCCAGCTCTGTAACTGAACTTTCACTTGGGTTATTCCTGTCATCCCTGGACTCTCCTTTGGGGTGCTCAGTGTGCTACCTGTAGTCACTTGGGGTGCATGAACTGCATTGTGTGATTACATGCTTCAAAAGTGATCACAGCTCAGGATTCTAGAACAGTAGTTCTCAACCTTCCCAATGCTCCTACCCTTGAGTACAGATCCTCATGCTGTGGTGACCCCAACCATAAAATTATTTTCATTGCTACTTTGTAACTGCAATTTTGCTACTGTGATGATTCATAATGTAAACACCTGTTATGGAAGGTGTCTGATAAGTAACTACAAAGGGGTTATGACCAGGTCAGGTCATAGTGCACAAGGTTTTGGCTGTGTGGAGATCAGAACATTGACTGAGGGAGGCCCAGGAAAGCTAGCTGCAGCTCAGCTGGCCCTCTCCAGACAATTCATCTTAAAGGTGGACATGGGCAAGGGTGGGGCCCTTCTAAAGGTGGGAAAGAGCCAGTATAGAGGCTTCAGAGTGCCTGGAATGGCCATGGTGGTTTAAGTTGTACCCACATCAGAAGCTGGGTTGTGGGAATGGGAAGTTGAAGGTTACACTTACTGAGAGGACTCTTGCTGAAATGGATACTCTTTGCCAGGAGGGATGGAACACTGGTACCCTTCTTCCAGTACAGGCAGACACAGTTAGGAAAACCATGACTGGAGAGGTAAACAGTGGCCCAGGGTCCCATCCTCTGTCCGATGACACAGATAAATAGTTGAGAGAGTGAAGCTGGGGAGGGAACATCTCAGACCTTAACAGGCATTGTGGAGTTTGTTGGATGATAGACTTCTGTTGAGGGGTAGCAGCTGGTAGGAAGCATTTTACCCATCAGGCCAGACAAGTTACCTGACCCATCTCCTGCTCTTTTAGACCTGACTCTGCAACTGTTGGCTGTGAGGCGGAAGAGTGGGCTTCGGAGCCCCAGCATGCAGCAGGCCCTGAGGAACCGACTCCGCCTACTGGAGAATGACAGTCGGGAAGTGGCTCGAGTGCTTGGAGTGAGTCAACCCTGGGGCCTAAGGAACAAGTAGGGTCACCTCCCTTCAAAGCAAGGACAGCAGAGGAGGGTGACAGAGCTTTGAAGAGTCAGTCAGGACAGAGAGGAACAGGGCCGAGCTGTGTGTCATCATCACAGACTTGGGGTGGAATGTCCTGGCCTTGGTGTTTGCCTGACCTGTGTGAAACCAGCTTCTTTAGCTACATACTGGAAACACTTAAAATTTTGTGTTCCGTGAACGCTGTCAGGCGGATTTTTGAAATAAACCCTGAACTTGTCATCCCAACCAGGGACATTTTTCAAGTTCTCTCCAGAGCCACACACCTGTTCTCTAGTAACTGGATATACTGAGACCATGTGGAATATTGTCACTCACTGTCTCTTCTTCTTAAGGAACTGTCAGCCAGGCTGCTGTCCATCCACAGTGACCAGGACCGGATTGTGGTGACATTTAAGACTTTCGAAGAAATCTGGAAGTTTTCTACATACCATGCTCTTGGTAAGGCACCCTACTTCCCACAGTGTATTGTGATGCCCCCTTTGGAAAAAATCCAACATTATATCACTCTAAACTCCAGAAAAATCAGAAACAAAAGCATATGGGCCAGGCTGAGGGAAGCAGCTTTGTTACAGGGAATGGGACTGAGCTTTGAGGTCCCTCCCTGCATTTCTCAGAGGGATGCTGGATTCTTGCACCCAAGCACACTCTGGTATGCCCAGGGCTGTCTGGTATCCAGGAAAGCTATAATGTGGGCCAACACAGACTCATAAATTTACTTAAAATGTGAGTTTTTCCCTGGGTAGTGGTGGCATACCCTTTAATTCTAGCACTCAAGAAGCAGAGGCAGGCAGATCTCTTGAGTTCGAGGTTAGCCTGGTTTACAGGACAGCCAGGGCTACATAGAAAAACCTGTCTCAAAATAAACAAACAAACAAACAAACAAACTCATGAGATTTTTAAAAAGTCAGTTGTACAGTTGTTTTCCAGAGTGGTTTGTAGGACTTTGTAAATGACAGTGATGTGCTCACACCTGCCATCATACTGTCTCTGTGGAGCCCCCCAAGTCACCATTTATAAGCCTCCAGGCAGACAAGGGAGAGGCCACCAGGAACTGGTGCATTGCTCAGTCTGGTATGAGTTATCTTGTCCTTTGTGTACCCTCTAGGCACCCATAGGAGACTTTGCCATCCAGAAGACAGTGGCCTGTTCAATTTCTGTTCTCAGTGTCCCCCTTGGTGTTGGAAATGAAGGGTTCTCTTAGTATTTGCCCTGACTTTATAGAGGGAGTAAGACTATGCCTCCCAGCTAAGCAGCACTTGATAAAGGGATGGTCCCTGTGCAGGCAGTGATACCCAACACCCCAAAGGCCTGCACAGGATTGATGGAAATGGGCATAGAGAATCCTGGCTATTACACTGGGACATAGGCGTCACAGCATGCAGAGCATTGCACCTCTGGCATCTCTGAACCCCAAGGCACAGCAAGGCCAGATGATGTAGTGGGTGGGCAGGCATAATCCTAACAGCCAGGGCAGTGAGTTGAGGACCCACAAGGTGTGGAAGGTCTGGGGGATTCCCAGAGTATTTGAGGTCTTGGAGTCCCTTGCCCCTCCTGGAGCCTGTTGGAAATAAACCTGGCCTTTCAGGCTTCACACACCATTGCCTGGAGAACCTGCTGGTGGATCAGACCTTCTGGTTGCTCTCACCCAGTGAGGAGGAGGAGACAGCCATTCTCATGTATGTAAACAAGGATGCCTTGAAGCAGACGCACAAGAGCCTCCTCGCTCAGGAAGGTGGGCAACAATGGTGACCTTGGTTGGATCACATGGGGATAGGGACATTATGGGGAGCAACTCTAGACACAGGAGTGTCTCAGGTGGGAGGCATGATGAGGCATAAGATGCCCTAGACACTGTCACTGTTATAAAAATGTATAACAAAGAGGTGAGGGGTGAGAAGAATGACAAACAAGGGTTTTTGTCTAGAACGTCTTGCCCTGATTTGAGCTTGTTGGCTTTATGAAAGAAGGGCTGTGAATCGTTTGGAAGGAACCTGCTTTTCCTTTCTGGCCATGGGTGGACACCCAAATGAGGCTGGGTTCATGTAGGTCCCTGAATAGTGGGAAAAAAACTGAGACCCGGAGTGAGTCTGGGTCTGCCTCACAGTGTCAGAGGAAGTGAGGCTGGGACCTCCTTTGGGCCTCTACAGATGAGTATCTTGAGAAGGAGAGGGTGGAGGGGGTTCCTGCCAGGTCCCTGCCCTCACTCCTTGAGGTTGGGACTGGCAGCTTTCCTATTTGACAAAGGTATGAATGTCCTGGAGGTCACCCTGTTGACCATCTCTGTCCTTTCAAAGGGCCTTTCTTTGTTATGAGTCCTGACCACCGTGTGAGGATGATGAGACCCCAGGGTGCAGGGAAGGGCCCCCAGGCCCTCAGGAAGCCTTCAGGGATCCCTGTGGGAGTGGCAGTCCTGGAAACAAATTCTTCATCTTCCACGCCCGGCATGTCCTCCAAGATGGAAGCAGCAGAGGCTGAGCCAGAGCCCTTGACTCCGTTTCACCAGTAGGTGCCAAGTTCGAATCTCCATCCTGAGGCCTTGGGTAGTGTGGGATCTCATAGACCCCACATAGAGAGACACGTGAGACAGGCAGAATCCAGACCATACTAGGTCCTCCTGATGCTTGTTCCCTGTATGGCAGGAAGTGCAGTCAAGGGGCCACCTGCTGAAGGAGCAATGGCATCTCCTAAGCAATACTGCCCGGGAGACTAGAGTAGAGTGGTCTGTGGCACATGCTACCTGCTATGCCCACTCTGGAGAGAATTTGAGAGTCACATCTGAGGCACAGACATAAATAAAGGCTAAAGGAAGGGAAAGCCAGCAGTCCCCAAGAGAGGGAACATGGCAGCTTCTGATGACTGTGGTGTATGCAGCGTAAGCATGATAGGAGCTTCCTAGCCACCAAAGGAAAAAGAGAAACTCCACCTCCTGAGTGACCATGCCTTTGAAGTAGCAGCTGTGGCTAGAGGCTAATCCTCGCAGAGTGGGAAGAGTTTCTTTCTGGAACATTCCAGATGCACGGGAGCTAATTGGGAGTCCCAGGGGCATAGAGTGTGCCCTTCAGTGTCAGGTTCTCAACAGAGGAGGGGCTGTGGTAATCAGCTAAGAGTTTTAGAGAAGCTGAGGCCCAAGGCAGGGGGCAGTTTGACCAGACCACAGAGCAGATGAGAATCCAAGAGGCCCAGAGCTGAAATCCAGACCCTTGCCTGGGCTGCAGGCCCTCACACTGCTGGTCCCAGCTGCCCCAGTGATAGGGCAGGTATTTTTCTGTGTGTGTGTGTCTGCAGATCTCATGGCAACAGGGGTGGCAGTGTTCCCTAGGGTGAGGCACCCAGCCTGGGTTGTACCTTACACACCAGCCTCAGGGCCGCACACATGGGCAGATATGTTGAAGAAGGGGTGGGATTCATGTGTGTCCTCAAGGGCTGCTGCTCCTGAGCATTCTATAGGTCACACCTTTCCTCAGTCTGAGACTACAGCACAGACATCTTTTCCCTACCCCAGGTGGGCTCTCAGGGTCCCGTGGGATCCCATTGATGAATCCATGGATGGACCTGGGACACCTGATGCCCAGCTGATAGGTGAGTATCAGACTTCCCTCTCTAGGGGAGAGTCAGCCAAAGAAGGTGGCAGGAACTGGTATTCTGGAAGTTTCTGCATTTGTTCTGAATGTTTTCTAAGCCAGAAGAAGAGGCCAGAATTCCCATTATAATACTCAAAATTATCTGAAGCAGGAGAGAGGTTCGGGGCCCAACTAAATTGCCCAGCACCTGGAGAATGGGCTGGGACTCTTCTCACACTCCATAGACCAGGACTATGACACCACGGGTTACCCCATTGAGACTGGTTCATTGGAAGACCCTAGGCTTGGCTGGCTGGCCTAGAATCTGTGTGACAGGGTGGAGAATGGATAGGCCCTGTCCTGGGACTTCCTCATGAAGAGCTGGTCCTTCAGGCTGCCCTTCATTCAGCTCAGGTTGGGGCAGAGGTAGGGGTGGAGCCAGCTGGTATTTGGATGGTTGCTGTGTCTGCTGTGTGCACACAGTGCCCTGTGGGAGAGCCTAAAAGTCTAAGCTACATGAGGCAGAATCCTGTGCTTGGAGGCTGATGGCCTAGGACTAATGATCAGTGTCACATCCTCAGCGGCCCATCTGGTATGAGGATCAAATAGCCCCTCTGAGGATCACAGAGAGGACCAGCTCTACATACATCAGGATCTAGGCTTCATTTCACACACCTAATGTGAGCAACACTGGCAGGTGCCTAGGACTACCCTGTCTGACCACATGGCCTTTTCCCTTCAGGACTTGGCTTGGCCTCTGCGATAGCTGACTTCCAGGGCTCAGGGCCTGAAGAGATGTCCTTCTGTGTTGGTGATGTCATCGAGATCATTGGTGCCCAGGTGCCTGGCCTGCCCTGGTGTGTGGGCCGGCACGTGGCCTCTGGCCAGGTGGGCTTTGTGAGGACTGGCTTCGTCAGCATGCAGGGCTCGGCATCTGAGTGAGTGGCAGAGGCCTCTTTCCTGACTCTCACACTGTTCCTGCGGGGATCCTGTCACCCTCCATTAGCCTTTCAGGAGGCACCTGGGCACTGTCCTGGGCAGCCCCCTTCTCTCTTCCACTGAGCCTGACTCAGCCTTTCTAGGGTGCCACCGGAGGGCACTGCATGACTGTCTAGGGTGCCCACTCACAGTGTCAGTTCTACATGCTTTGGTGAAAAGGTATAACCTCCATGGTGGGAGCCTGAGGTCAAGGTACAGATCCTGAGCCATTTGTGGCTCTTAGGAGTGAACCTACCTGCTGAGCCCAGCACCCACTAGCCTGGGCCTTTCTGGCTAAATTGTGGGGATATTTTCAAACATATTAAAAACATTACATTCGGAGATATCAGAGGACGGATCCACCCTCCTCCTTTTTTTGTTTCTTTTTTTCAGACAGAGTTTTCTGTGTAACAGTCCTGACTTGCTTTGAAGACCAGGCTGGCTTTGAACTCACAGAGATTCTCTTGCCTCTGCTTCCCAGTGTGTGCCATGGCTTCTTCTGCCTGCTCTGTCTTTCTATGCCTGCCTTAAATACTTTCTTTGCTTAGTTAAGGCGTGGCCCCACCCCTGCCTGCCTGGGAGCTTGGAACTCCTTCTGAGAACTAAAATGACCTGAACTCAGATTGGATTAAGGGCATAGGTCACCACTCCCAGGATATTCCCTGTGCTAGGATTAAAGGTGTGAGTTACCACTGTCTGATCCTCCTAGATTGACTGTGGATAGATCCCTCTGATATCTCTGAATGTTTTTAATGTGTTTGAAAATATCCCCACACTGAATCCTTCAAGTTCCTCGTGATTCCTCAGGCCTTGTCTGTTTCCTGCTGTGAGAAACAGCATACTCATTGTCATACTGTGCAATCATCCAGCTTCTATCTGCTTCAGCTTAGCTAGTAATAGTCTCAAAGACCCAATTTTCCAAATTTGTTGCCTTCCCAGGTTCCAGAGTCACAGACATTTTAAGGGTTCTCCATGTCTCTTCCCTTTCAACATAGAACCCCGTGAAGCTTCTGGACCTGGACCTCAAATTCCACTTGCCATCAGCTTTCCCAAGGCCACCTGTAAAAGACAGCTTAGCCTTTTTTTTAGCTCTGAACGGATATGGGTGACCCTTCACGGTCATCTGGGGTCTCTGGGTCCCTGCTAGCCTATAATCCCATCCCTACTCTAGCCCCTGGCCCTGTTCTGTCCCTGAGAGAGCCATGTCTGCATATGCTCCAGATGAAGGAACCTACAGGGATGCTCTGGTCCTTTCTGGAGTCTGTCTAGCCTTGGACAGTGCAATTGAGAAATGATTGAGGAGTGTTCAGTGAGCCTAGCTGAGCCCACTGTTGGTCAGTTCCTGTTTTCCCTGGACGTGGTCTGGTTAAGACCTCAGCTGAAGAGCCTGGAGAAGCAGTTGTACGCAGAGAACCCTGTCCTCACTGTACTCATGCCTTCTTCAAACTGGACATATTTCAGTGGCTTTACTGGAGACTGGATACCATAGCCAACTCTCAGGTGCAGTTTCTGAGGCCGCTGCTATCTGTATGGGACGTCTCCCTTTTATCTCCTGATTTAAAGTACCCTACCATGAACCTGTCAGCAGGCAGACACTGGCTGGATCTGTATACTGATCACACTTAGAGCAGCATTTTCTGGAACCCCATCAAAATGTTAGAATGAATGTGGAATTGAGGCATAGTCTGTCTACACCCCTTATGGGTGACCTCCACAGACTTTCTACTCAGCTCCAGGGACAAGAGAACTCTGGGTTCTCCCTTATTGTATGGGGCAATGTTGCACCACATGATAACATTAGCTCATCTGGGTTCTTGAAACAGCAGTGTGGCTCCTGACTTGTGTCTTCAGGTCCCTCATTATAGAGATGGTGCAGTTTTCCAGTTGATGCGTCCTGTCTCTGGCCTCTTGGTAGATGTGGGATCCTTGGTAGCTTCAATGGTTCCGGCCTTAATAAAAGTCAGGACTAGAAGAGCTGGGGTCTGGTCCATTCTCCCCTGTCTTCCTAGAGTGGGGGAGGAGGTGGCAGCATCTTTCACAAGCAAGGGACAAACCACTTCCCTATCACTCAAATATTTTCTGGCATTTCTTCTGCCCTAAACCTGGGAACTCCCAAGTTGGGAACAGCCCAGTAGCTCCTTTTTCTCTCGATGAAATCTCAGACTTACAGAGCAGACAGCAATCCATCCCTTACCTGCTGAGGGCTAAAGCCAGCTTCCCGTTTTGGTTGCTCTCTCTCTCTCTTCTCTCTCTTCCTTCATTTGTTTTCAGACCCTCTGAGAATGTGTTTATGCAAGTCATAGCCATTACCCTATTACCGTATGTGTTTCTTAAAGGCAAGATTTCAAGTATAACTCTAGGGCAAGGGCAAGAAATTCACATCAACCACGTGTTGTCCACAGCCAAAGATGATTCCAGAATGCATTTCACAGTGCATCACGTGCCTCACCTTCCCCAGCAGCCTTCAGTCTGCCTTTTCCTCTCTTCTGCTTCTGAAGCAGCGGATTGTTGGGCGGAGACCCAAGGGCTGGGCTGTGGTTTCCTTGGTTGATAGAAGGTGAATTTTAAAGTTTCATATTGCCTTGAGAACTTAGGTAAAAATCGCCGCCAACATGGCTTTTCTTCTCTTGGTCCCTCTGTCCCTTTCTGTGTCCTGCCTGACTGCATGGCCACATGAGTCCTGTCCTTATGTTCAGTACTATGGAAAGAACGGTTGGTGGTTTCACAGTGAGGCTTAAGAATCTGCCTAGGCAGTCACTTCCCCTTTAGTAGAAATCTCAAAAAAAAAAAAAAAAATTAGAGATTATTTTATTTTATGTGTATGAATGTTTTGCCTGCATATGTGTTGGTCTGTGCACCAAATGTGTGCTTGGACAGAAGAGGACACTGGATTCCTTGGAACTGAAATTATAGATGATTGTGTCTAGGAACCAGATTCAGAGGTCCTCTTCAAGGATAGCAAGTAATTCTTGATTCTCTTTCTCCAGGCCACTTAAAAATCTTTCTTAATCCAACAAGGGTCCTCTTAAGAGCAGGCTTTGGGTTTTGTTGTTTGTTTTTTGAGACAGGGTCTCTCTGTGTAGCCCTGACGCTGTAGACCCGGCTGGCTTTGAACTCAGATGTTCCTGCCTCTGCCTCCTGAGTACCAGGATTAAAGACCACCACGTCTAGGCAGGCAGACTGTTTATATTTAGGGTTCTCTACTATAGTTGAGTGGGACCAGCAGTTGAATCAAGGGGAAGAAACCAGTGACATTTTGACTTTTATTAAAAAACAAAAACAACCCCCGCCCTCAGTTCAGCTGTAATGATAAATAGCTGCTGATTGTGACTCCTGAATTTTAAGGTCTCCATTCTACAAAAGAGAACATAGCTGGTGGCCGGGGGGGGGGGGGGGGGGGGGGGGGGGGACGACACGGACACACACTGTGAAATGGGATCAAGGATGTGCTGTAGAGTGAGCCATTTGGCTCTATCCGTGGCTCAGTTCCAGAGTTCTAGAAGGACAGTTAACTCAGTTAACCTGAAGGCAAGCAGCTCCATTGGCCAGACTCCATTCTGCCCACTCACCAGGGGACCTTCTAGGCTTTGAGAGAATTAGTTCTTCTAAATATGGCTTATTTTTATCTTCTCAGCTTGGAAAGTGCAATTTTCCTTAATGAGGAAGAAAGATCATTCTTCAGCACTGAACGCCACTTCTCAGATGAGGATGCTCGGCAGCTCCTGAGCAGGACATCTGGCACAGATGTGTGCACCACATGCAGCCTGGGTAGGTATAGTGCGTGGCACCTCTGTCCTGTGAGCTTGGAGAAATCAAGATTGTGTTGACATATTAACCTAGAGTCTTCCCAGGGCCGATTCCTGGAAGAGCAGAGACTGAAGGGTGTGGTCCAAATCCTTTTGCAACTGGATGGAGCCCAGTGGTCTGGTTAAAACTACATGTGATGATTGCACTCTGCCCTGCCTGAACTGGGTCAATGTCCTATTGCCTTAGTACTAAGAGAGTTGGGTGCTGGTTGGATCTTCTGGCTCTTACCCTCTCTTTCCAACTATACCAGCTCTCAAGGTATCCCCCAAAGAAGTAGTGAAAGCCCCACCAGGGAGCAGGGAAAGAGAAGCCAAGAATGTGTCCTCAGGGCTGGGTGCAGCAACCAGGCTCAGCATCCAAAGACATCAGGAGCTATTGATATTTGAAGGCAATCCTGAGGCCCTAGCTGCTGAGGGAACCTCTCGTCACTGTCACCAGGCACCAGATGTCACACTGAGCCCTTAGCTTCTGAGAGCAGGGAAGCCTGGGGGCCGCTATTGTGATCTGTCCTGCACACTTCCCCAATACATGGGGCTGGGCCCCTCTGCCAGTGCTGGTCAGATTCACTTCTTCCTACTGCAGACAGAACTGACTCCATGGTTGTCGGTTTGCCTGGGCCATTTGGTCGCTAGGATCCCAGGACCAGAACTACCAAGCAATGCAGTTCCTCTTTGCTAGACAAGCCTCAAAGTTTTGCCTGATGTCATAACCAGATGTCTTCTTCAGCTCTTTTCCTCCTTTGGTTGCTATGACAATCAACAGGCAGTAAGTACCATCTCAAGGAGGAGAGAATGAGGTTCGCGTACCACCGAGGATGAAGAGCAATCAGCAGAGGGGCCTCAGCCCACTTTGTTCTGCGACTGCCTGTGCTCATGTTTGCTGTGGAGCTGACAAGGATCACAGGCACCCTCAGTAGGAGTGTGGAGATGGGGACATATCCTCCATCACTGCCTAGAGACATCCAAGAACATGGATTCTCTGGCCCTGATCATCGTAGGCACTGGTGACTGGAGAGCTTGCAATCAGCTGGCCACATGAGGCAGGACACAGGGTACAGGTGGAGAAGTGACAGCCTCTCTTTTCCTTTTCCTAGACTGGCTAGAAGAAGCTGAGGGCAAGCAATTGGAGCAACAAGGTAGGTACCGCCCTACGGCTCAGGCCCTCCACTCATGACTGAGTCTCAGGTTCCAGGTGTGAACACAGGACCGAGGAAGAAGTATGGGGCACCTTGGGCACTGGCCTCCAATGCCACTTCTCTACAGGATGTGGGAGATGTAGGTTGAGTGGCCTGGAGCTTCTCTGTTGCACCTGTGGAGGCCTTAGGGGCTCGGATCTCTTCCAGTAGATGCATGGCCTCATCAGAACCTCCCGTGAAGGCAGGACACCCCTCCCCCTGCTTCAGCCCATTCTGCTGTGGGCTCATTTTCAAGACCAGATAAAACTACCCAGATTTCCCTCAGTGGGCCTGAACACTCACTGCTAGGGGAATGTACCAGTAGGATTTAGGGATTGAAGAGAAAGTCCCCCACAACTTAACCTTAGAGGTCTCTCCCTCCCGGGGCCTATTCTATAATGCCCTTTCCATCACTTCTCTGCAAGCCATCTTCCTCTCTGGAGGGTCTCAGGGATCTAGAAATGTGAGCCCCTCAGGACCATGAGATATTCTTCAGCAATGGGCCCATCTGAGCTTAACTGGGATTCATGGAAAAGGGCCTGGAGGAGGCTGCCACTGCTGGGATGGCCCCAGGCCTCCTCCGGGCTCAGTGAGAAGAAGCAGGTGGGCATGGAGCAGCTTTGTCCTGGGTGACTAGCATCCTCTTCCCAGGTCCTGACAAGAGCCTTAGGGCCTCTCAGGTCTGTTCTAAGGCCTCACAGAATAGTAAAGAGGTGGATTTTGATAGTGGGTCTCAGGTTGGCCTCAAACACACCATGTAGCAAAAGAGCATCTTGAACAGTTGGTCTTTCTCCTGCTTTCCAAGTGCTAGAACCATAAGTGTGCTCTACCACACCTGGATTCTGATTATGTGAGGGTATTTTTTTTTAATATTTATTTTTATTTTATGTGTCTAAGCGTTTGTCTGCATGTGTGTATGTGCGAGACATGTGTGCCTGGTGCCTGTGGAGGTCAGAAAAGGGAATGGGATCCCCACTGGAACTGGAATTAAGGATGGTTATGAGTTGCATGTGTGCAGGGAGCCAAACCTGTTCTCACAATGAGCAGTAGGTGCTTTTAACTATGGAGCCATCTCTCCAGTTCATGTTTCAAGCATATTGAACTTTCAAACTTGACAGAGGCTGTTGAATCCCAGTGGAGGAGCCCCAGGGTCTTTGTTCCTTCATTTCCTTCAGATAACTCTTGTGTTTTCCCAGTAGGAAATAGATATCTCCACATCCCATGGAGGGGTGTGGCATTGGATCTGAGCCCATCTGGAGCCAAAGTCCTGCTAGCTGGTGGTGATAGGCTGTGCTCATTGACCAATCTGTCCCCCAAGGAGATTCTGTCCCTTTGCCATGGTTCCACAGAAACCAGTGACTACAGAGTCCCTGACCTGTTGTTATTAGTTTTGTCTGGGGTGTGTGTGTGTGTGTGTGTGTGTGTGTGTGTGTGTGTGTGTGTGCATTACTGAGTACTGAACCCAGTCATGTGCATTCTAGGTACACTATTTGTCACTAAGCTATGATCCCTACAGTCCGGCTAACTGTCCATTTTATGTGGCAGCCTTTGAGCCCATGCTGTGTCTTGGCTGTTGGAAATTTCATGGCACCTAGAGTCTAAGAGGCCTGCAGAAACACACACCTGTGGCTGGGCTCTGACCATGGGCCAGGTGGTTTAGGTGGCTTTCAATTCTCTCTGAAGAGAAACCATCTGCAAGCCACCTCTTACTTCGACATGTAGGGTCTCTGAAAACTGCTGTCCAAGGGCAGGTCAAGGAAAGGAGGCTGCTGGGTAGAAAAGTTGACAAGAGGAATCAGGACTGGTCCTGCTTCATCTTCCAGTGCTCTGGAATCATGTCATCCAGAACATGTGGCTAGGGGGATAGTAGGTGGGGGCAGAGATGGGGGATACCACATAGGTCAAGTTGGGACTTGTGTCCAAAGCTAATCCAACTGGGCCTTCTGTGACTTCTAGAAACGTCTCCGCATCGCCTGAATCCAGAACCACATGAAACTCTGCACATGGTAAAGGACATTCTAGAACGGTGCAAGACCTGTCCTGATCACCCCGAAGACCCAATATCCTGCAGCCTTAGAGCAGTGTCCAGCAGAGTGAGTTCACCAGACATTGAGGAGCCCCCCTTCTGCCTGGATCCTGAGGATGACTGGACAGACCCTGAGCCTCCTGACTCACTGTTGCAGGTCCTGAACGCCCCTAGTTATGAGGCCTTCTTCCGGGGCCTGTATGACATCTCACTTCCCTGGCTGGGCACTGCACTCTGTGGCTTTGATGATGAAGAAGAGTTGGCTGGACGCTTGGCACAGGCCCGAGGAGTTGCTAAAAAAGCCAATTTGGGCATGGCCCTGGCCAGGCTCTGCCTCCTTCTGGGGCGGTTGTGTGCCAGAAAACTAAAACTATCCCAGGCCCGGGTATACTTTGAGGAAGCGCTGGGGGCTCTGGAGGGCAGTTTTGGGGACCTCTCTTTGGTGGCAGCAGTGTATACCAGCTTGGCTACCGTGTATCTGAAGCAGAAAAACGGGGAGAAATGTGTGCAAGTGGCACCCAAAGCTGCAGCCCTTCTCCTGGGGACACCTGGCCATGCATACAGCACAGATGCTGAGCTCTTGAAGTATGCGCTGCGTAGGGCCATCTGTGGTCTCAGCCCACAGGCTGAGGCCCGGGCCTGCTTCTTGCTGGCTAGGCACTACACCCACCTCAAGCAGCCTGAGGAGGCACTGCCCTACCTAGAGAGACTGCTTCGCCTAAACAGGGGTGTTGGGACCCCTCAGGCCTCATGGTCTGAGGATTGTTACCTGCTCCTGGCAGACATCTATGGCCGGAAGTGCCTGCCCCACTTGGCACTGAGTTGTCTCAGGGTATCCTCACTGTGGACTGGATGCTCATTGGCTGGCTCCTTGAGGAGTGTGGACCTGGTACTCCAGAATGCTCCTGGACCAAACAACCAAAGGAGGGCAAGCCACCATCTCCCTTCCCAGATTGCTTACTACCTCAGACAGGCATTGGCCTCTCTCACTCCAGGCATGGGACAGGCACTGTGTGGGCCCCTCTATGCCAGTCTAGCTCAACTGTACAGCTATCATCAGCAGCATAGCCAAGCCATCGCCTTCATGTCTCAGGCTGCAGAAGCTGACACTGCCGCTGGGGTCCACCCTGTCATGGACCGCTTAGTGGCGCTTGCCTGGCTGCACATGCTTTGTGGAAAGAGCTTAGTAGCCCTGGACATCCTGAAGTCCATCTCAGATGCAGCCATGGCCAACAAAGACCAGGAGTGCGTGATGACCAACATGGCAGCCATGGCCCTGAAGAGGCTAGGCAGGACCCGGCAGGCTGCTGAAGGTTACTTCCGAGCTCTGCACATGGCCTATAACCAGGGCCACCTGCAGAGCCAAGCAGTAGTCCTGGCTAACTTTGGGGCCCTGTGCCTGCAAGCTGGTGCTCGTAGCTTGGCCCAACACTACCTGCGGGAGGCTGTGGGGCTCTTCTCCCAGCTGCCAAGTGGTGTGTGTGGCCAGGACTTTACTCAGGTTCTCCTATGGTTGGGCCAGCTGTGCACCCGCCGGGCTCTTCCCCAGCAGGCCAAGAGCTACTATGAGTGGGCCTTTCTGGTGTCTGTGGAGATTGACCATGTGGAGAGTAAGTACTACCCTTGTCCCCTCTCCTTGCCTCCTGGGGTCTGTATGGGTCATGCTGGCTTCTGAGAAAGCGTGCCATTCCTTATTCAGAGCATTCTGGGGTAGGAGGCGGGGGACAAGAGGCTGTTTGTCCACTGAGTAGAAGAAACCTGGTAATGTTTGCCACCACCTTTGATGCAGCCTCTGTCCATGTTGGGCCATATATAATGACACATGGGGAGTGTGCTGAAAGTACCTTATCTAGGGACTCCACATGCCTGCCCCGGCACCAGAATGGAGGTCACCTTAGACATAACCCTGAGTATTTGATGACTTGATGACCTAACACAGCCTGGGGCTCTATGAGATAGACCTCCAGTTGTGTCTTCTGTAGACCTGAGCACCTCATGACCTCTTTATAGAAGTTACCAGAGCCTTAGAACAGATCAAATTCACCCACAGGGACCTTGTACAGGTGTGATCCAGGCCCCATCTACAAACAAGACCATGGTCTTGCTGGGGTCTGGAGCTGAACAGAGAATCTATGGCCAAATCAGAACAAGCCCTGAAGAGGGTTATCACTTTTCTCACAGGCAGCTCTACTCCAGCATATGCTTGGGGGGCGCTTCTTTGGTTTGAAACTAGGAGACTGAAGCAAGGTTAGTCAAGCAGAGAGTGTTGTGGATAAGGAGCTGCGATCAGGGGTGACTGAACTCATGTATTGGATGATAAGCCTTGACTATGGCATTGAGCATGGGCCAAGAACCTCAGCCTATAGTTTGCCTCTTTTCCAAGAGGACTGGAAAGCTTCAGGTACCACTCACTATGGCTATGGAGAAGACAACGTAGGTGGGCTTGACTGGAGTCTGTTCTCCAGCAGAGGTCTAACCCACACTTGAGGTCTCACGGATATGATTATGTGGAGGGAGCCAAGGAGGGAAGCAGGGTCCAGCAGGTAAGACCTTGGCAGGATAGACTCTGACCTGAAAGGAACCTTAAGAAGTCTCAGGTTACATCCTCCCTCTATGGGCCAGGCTTACACAGCCTCAGCAACCTAGCCACATAGCGACCAGCCCACCCCTGCCAGGTGTCCCCAGATGCCCCTCCAATTCAGACAACAGCATCATAGGATTAGTCATGTGTCTCTCCTGACCTTGGGAGGCTGAGGGATGACCCCAGAGCCACAGGCCAGCTCACCATTGAACGAGTGTTGGTGCAATGCACTCTGGGAAGTGGTCTGATGTGTTGATGGGCAGTGGTTCAGGGTGGTTTATCACTTCTGTGAGACTGTCGGCAGCGTGCCCCCTCCTTTCTGGTTTCAGAAATTTGCAGCCTCCTTTTCTTGGTCGGGCTGGTGAAAGGTTTATAATTCTGCCAATGTTTTCAAAGCACCAACCAGACTTCGGCTTTGCCAACTTCCTCTGCTGTTTGCCTGCTCTCACCAGCATCACGGCTGTTCCTTATTGCTTCATTAAGATGGGAGTTGTGGTTTTTCCTCCCTCCTCCCCTCTTCCCTCCTCTCCTACCCGTCTCCCTCCAGCCCTCCTTCCCTTACCCTTCCTCCCCACTCCCATCTCCATCAAAAGCATTTACAGCTATCAGTTTCTCCATCAGTTCTGCTTGTCAGCATCTCTTAAGGTACTTGATGATGGTGGTTTTATGTGGATGGGTGTGTTGTTTTCTTATATATCTTTGTACTACATGTGTTCCTGGTACCCAAGTGGGTGTCAGATCTCCTCTTCAGATGCCCTGGGTGAAGCACCATGTGGGAACCATACCCAGGTCTTCTGCAAGAGAAGCTCTTGACCACTGAGCCATGTCTCCAACTCAGTCAGCCCTTCTCTATGCTGCTTGCTGTTCCCTTGTATCTCTTCTTTAACCTCTGGCTATTCAGGAACGGGCAGCTTAGCTTTCATATAGCCACGAACTTTCCAGACTTTCTACTGTTATTGGTTTCTGTTTGTCTGTTACTAGGAACCATCCTAGGGCCTTATGCATGCTAGACAAATGCTCTGTAACTGTTGTGTATTCCCAGCCTTCTTTTTGTGTTTTTACAAAAGATAGGTCTCACTAAGTTGCCCAACCTGGCTCTGAACTCATTCTGTAGTTCAGTTTTGCTGCTGTGTAGCAGAAGAACACATTCCCTATTCCATCCTTTTGTATTTACTGAGACTTGGTCAGGGTATATCTTTTGAGACTGCCTCATGAGCCCTTGAGAAGAAGCCCTTGAGAAGAAGCCCTTGAGGTCTGGCTGGCGTATGGCACCACTAAGTCTTCTGCCTCAGTGTCTTGACAGTTGGGGGTACCTCATGGCTTCCAGCCCCTTCGTGGCTTTGGGATAGCCAAGCAAGCTATGACTTGGAGCCTGGCCTCTTGAATACAGCACAGGCTTGTGGATGCCTGAGCTAGGCTGAATCCATTATTCTATGTGTCAGGCTACAGGCAGGGTGTTGTTGGCTGTGGACTGTCCGTGTGCCCAACTATATTGAGCTGCCATCCCCTGGCCACTAGACCAGGGTGGAGTTGGGGAGGATGGGGTAAGACAGAAAGAAACAAAAGGTGTGGAGCAGGGCAAGGGCTGGGCAGGACTCTTTCCTGGACTGGTTGAAGCACTATCTACAGGCTTCCCTAGTATGTCAACTAATGGGAACCTCATGGTTTGCCATTCTGCAGACTACATGGCCTGGCTCTGGTGTAATCAGAAGTTCTTCTGTCCTGCCAGAAACTCTCAAATACCCAGTAGCTGCTTCCCAATTGACTTGGAGGCTTAATACTGCTGGGCCAGTATTTAAGACATATTACTAACTAACTCTTACACTTAAATTAACCCATGATTCCTGTCCGTGTTTAGCCACCTGGCTTGGTACCTTTGCTTCTGTGCAGCGTTCTCATCTTGCTTCCTCTGTGTCCGCTCTCTCTTTCCTCTTACCAGAATTCTCCTAGTCTGGTTGCCCCACCTCTACTTTCTCCTGCCTGCCTACTGGCCAATCCGCATTTTATTAAATTAATCCGAATAGCAAATCTTTACATTGTGCAAGAGCATTATCCCACACTCTGGGGTCAGTATCCCCATTTTTGAAGACCCGAGTTATTGGAATAAAGAATAGTCATACACAGGTACTGGGGCCGGGGGGTAACATCCTCTCTCTGTCCCCACCCAGGTCAGTTACAGGCTGTGCAAAAGCTGTGCCACTTCTACAGCAAGGTCATGCCCAATGAGGTGCGATGTGTCATCTACCATGAGTTCCAATTGGCACTAGCACGCAGGACAGCTAACAAGGTGCTAGAGGGTCAGCTCCTGGAGGCCATCAGCCAGCTCTACCTGTCGCTGGGCACCGAGCGGTAAGAGCAACAGTATAGGAGACACAGAAAGTCTGGGGAGCCCCTCCCCCCAGGAACCAGCCAAATCCCAACCCTTGGGGCAGAGTACCATTCCATTCACTGTTCATGACATGAGTCCCAGCATAGGCCTCTTTAATATGATACTAACTCTTCTATTTTCACTTTTTGGGTTACCCAAGGGTCACTGCTACAAAGCATTTCAAAGTCACCCATGCATGGTTACTGCTGTGAGCTGATCTCTACCTGCTCCTGGTCTTTAGTTGTCAACCAGAGGTCAGGGTGGTCAGACGTCATTCACCCACCAGCCATACTGGGTGGCCACATGTTCACCAGGCTTCTCACCACAGAGGGCAGAGCCAACCTCCCTGGAGCTAGGTCCCTCAGGGTTATGTTTGATGTGTGACCAGCACTGAAGTTCTGGCTAGTCTGCAAGCTGGTAAAATCTTCTAGGTGACACCTCCCCTTAGGCAGTGACACTGGAGTAGGGAAGGACCTGCGAAGAAACAAGAGAGTCTCCTGTCCCAACACAGAACTCCCAGCAGTAACAGTGGGCCAGCAGCCTAGAGCAAGGCTTCTTGGGTATGTCCCTGGACTGCTGTCCATCTTCTTGGACACTTGCTGGAGGTGTTCAAGCTCCACTCGGGCCTCAGGTCAGAAACTTAGAGCAGAGACAGAGGCTGCTGAGAGCAGTCCTCTGCACCACTACAGTGTATACAAGTTTGAGAAGCCCTGGCCTAGATCTGAATTCTGCCCTATGCCAATGTCTCCCTAGTGTTCAGAAAGAACAGAGGCTGTGTCTTAGTTAGGGCTTCTTTTTTATTTTAATTAATTAATTTGGATGTGCATTGGTGTCAGGTGTCCTGGAACGGGACTGGGGGGAGGGGGGTTAAGGCAGTTGTAAGCTGCCATGTGGGTGCTAGAAATTGAACCCAGGTCCTCTGGAAGAGCAGTCAGTGCTCTTAACCACTGAGTCATCTCTCCAGCCCGTAGTTAGGGTTTCTATTGCTCTGATAAAACACCATTACTATAAGCAACCATTTATACTTACATATCATAGCCCCTCATTGAGCTGATGCAGAGGCCATGGAGGGTGCTGCTTACTGACTTACTCAATCTACCTTCATATAAAGCCCAGGACCACCATCCCAGGGATGGTGCCACCCACTATGGGCTGGGCCCTCACATGTCAATCATCAATCAAGAAAGCACACTGCGGGCTTGCTCGCAGGCCATCTGGAGGGGACATATTTTCAAATGAGATTCCCTATGATTCAAATGACTCTAGCTTATGTTAAATTAATTAAAAATTAGCCATTACAGACTGGATTCAGCATGTGGGGGTTGACAGAACATATAGGGTTACTGACCCATAGCTGCTTGCCTTTCCTCACTCCAAAGAACTCCCCTTGTCTTTCCATGCTGTGCTGGGGTGCTTAGGGCAGGACAGGATGCTCCCCACAGAGGATTCCCTCAGGTCCTGACCTTCCAGATTATTCTGTAGGCAGATCCTGTTCTGATGCCAGTATCTGACCCCAGGGCCTACAAGTCTGCTCTGGATTACACCAAACGGAGCCTGGGGATTTTCATCGACCTGCAGCAGAAGGAGAAGGAGGCCCGTGCCTGGCTGCAGGCTGGGAAGATCTACTACATCCTGCGCCAAAATGAGCTGGTGGACTTGTACATCCAGGTACGCTTAGTGATGTCAGGGTGCACTGGTTCACTCACTCACCACCCAACCTAACTACCCATTCACCTGCCCTGAGCCGCTTAATCATCTACCCACCTAACTACCCACTCATCTACCCCTACCCACCATCTACCCACTTAACTACTCATCTCACCCACCATCTACCCACCTAACTACCCACTCACCTACCCATTTTCCTGTCCACTCACCTATCCACCAAGCCACCCATCCACCTATCTACCCACTCACCTACCCATCTATCCTTTCAACCTACCTATTTACTCACTCATCCATTCACCCATCTCCCTATTCACTCACATTCATTTGTCCACCCATGCACCTGTTCATCCATTATTCTCTCTATCCATCTACTTGTCCATCTGCTCACCCATCCATCACTGTTGAGTACCTACTGTATCCCAGGGGCCTGCCTCTTCCCCACTCTGGCTCCCTCAATTTCCTTCAATGCCCAGACTATCTGACAACTGTCTGAGCTCCCTGGGCTCTTGTCAGCACATAGTGAGTACTCAGTGTGTGTGGGTGGGGTGGGTGGGGATGCTGTGTCCACTCTGTTCGTACACAGAAGAACTTGCTTCAGCAGCCCATGGTACGTTTACTTCAATGTTTATCATAGCTCTGATAAGCACGGTGTGATCTGAACAAATCAGGAGCACAGGAGAAGCACTCTGAGCCGAGGATCTAGCACAGGGCTCAGGGTCCTTGGCCTGTGGCAGGCAGCTGCATGGAGAGGGCCAGCTGAGCCTGAGGGCAAATAGCTTTGAGTCAGGATGGGGAGCTAGCGCTACTTGCTGGAAGAGATTCTAAAGGTCCAACCTGGAAGCTGGAGAGTGAGATTTGTCTTCTCATCATTGAGCACATGTTTGTTGGGCATCTACTATGCACCAGGCATTGCAGGCATCCCTGGACACAGCTGAGAAGCCACAGCATCAGTCTTGTGGCCATGGATGGGCCAGGAAGGAATAGGGTGTGATGGGAACTGCAGGCAATGTAGGGCCAGGGAGCTGTGATTCTAACATGGAGGGCAGACCAGAGCCTGGGTCTGAGTTCTTCTCTACTCATCTGAGCAGCCCACACCTGCTGGACTAGGGCTGCATCAGGACCTATATGTTTTAGCTCTCAGGTCCTGAAAGGTTGGTGCGTGAAGTTGCCCATCTCAAAGGCATGACCTCCCCAGGAGGGGGCCTATTGTTTTCAGAGAACTTCTGGTCCTTACAGGTGGCACAGAACGCAGCCCTGTATACTGGGGACCCCAAGCTGGGGCTGGAGTTGTTTGAGGCATCTGGGGACATCTTCTTCAATGGGACCTGGGAGCGAGAGAAAGCTGTGTCTTTCTACCGGGTGAGTGGCAACCGTAGGCAGGTAACGTGCGCTTCACGTGAGTGTCCCTCGGTGAGCACAGGTGTGGCAGGCTGAGGCTTCCCACCTTGTAGAGAGTGTCAGTGTAGCTGGCTTTTCTAGAATGATCTCTGAACCCTCTAAAACACAGCAAATGTCTCACACTTGCATGCTAATATCTAGCCTGTCATTTATAAATGAGAAAGCTGAGCTTAGAGAGGCTTAAGCAAGTGTAGGGTGCATAAGGTATGTGGAAAAGAACACGTGGTCCAGGGCAAACAGGCTTCTCCTCTGTCCCCCTGGCTCACAGTATACATTTGGCTCTGGGGTCGTATATCATGCATCTTAGTAGAGTGCTCAATTGTCTCACTCAAGTCTTGTCTCCTGGGCAGAGAGGCATAAACTGGTTTAAGGTTGAAGGTGTGGTTGACTAGGTAGGGGTCACCCCAGCTCCCAGCCTGTGGTATCAAGGGAGAGCCATCCTCTGTCCTGTGAAAGACCACATAGTCTGTGTGTGGGGGGGGGGGGTGGTGGTGGTGGAAGTTCCTTGCATATATGTGAGCTCAGGAGGTATTGCATGGGGACAAAGCAGAAACCTAATCTCAGTATGTGCACAGGACCGGGCACTGCCCCTGGCTGTGACTGTAGGGGACCAAGAAGCAGAGCTGCGCCTGTGCAACAAGCTGGTGGCCCTTCTGTCTTCACTGGAGGCACCCCAGGAGGGCCTAGAGTTCGCCCATGAAGCCCTTGCACTCAGCATCACCCTAGGTGAGTCCCCAGCCCTGTGCCCTGCTCTGCACTCCATTCTACTGGGTCTCCAGCCCCAGGTCTGCAGAGCAAAGCAGATATTGCTCAGCTTCTCCTACCTCCTGTGATGGCTGGCTGAAGCCCACAGCAGCTCTTCAGAGCAGGCAGGGACTTGAGGGCAAAACTCTTGAGGCTTTCTCTTTGCCACACTGAACGTTGGCCAGCTGCTGTCCACGCCGGTGGACTTGTGCATGCTGCCCTCTCCCGTGTCTCTTCTTTGCCTTTCTAGTCCTCACTGTCTGCACCCTGTTTCTTAGTGCTAGGCTACCTTCTCTCTACCACTGACTGGAAGTGTCTGTGTCCCTCCTGACTGGGGCCTCAGGCCCGCAGCAGGAATACAGCTGAACTCAAAGTACTGAGTACAGGCTCTGTGAATTGGCACTCAAAGCCCACCTACGCAAGTTTCCTGTTTGCAGGGGGGAAGTCCCGGGCTCTGAGCATGGCTCCCTAAGATGATCCACTGTGCTGAACATATAAGGCAGCAGCCACAGCCAGTCCTTGAGCCCTGTGCCTGGGAATGCATAGATCATGAGCCTAACTGAAGGCAATCCCCAGCAGCTCCATGCAGACAGGAAGTGGGGCACGTGAGCCTGAAGCTTTGCCAGAAATGGAAATGGAGCTGCTGTCATTAGCTCTTTTAACAGATAAAATGAGTCCAGGACAGGACTGGGTAGAGCGGCCTGGTTTAAGGCCGTGAGTGTACACAGCTGTGTGGCTGCTGCTGCATTTGTGTGCATGTTCCCTCCTAACTGGCTCATGCCCTGCTTGCCCCACTAACCGGTGTCCTCACATCTGCCCCTCTACCTGCACCCCAGGTGACCGCCTGAATGAGCGAGTGGCTTACCACCGGCTGGCCACCCTGCACCACCGTCTGGGCCATGGAGAACTAGCTGAGCACTTTTTTCTCAAGGCTCTGTCACTCTGCAACTCACCCCTGGAATTCGATGAGGAGACCCTGTACTACGTGAAGGTGTACCTAGTTCTGGGTGACATCATCTTCTATGACCTGAAGGTGAGCAAGAAGGAGCTGAGTCTGGGGTAGTGTCATTGCTATGCCTGTGAGGTCTGCATTGTCTCCCAGCAATGGCTTTATGAAGCAAGGCCGGGCTCTGAGAAGCCAGCAAGGTCAGCAGACAGGGCTAGCTTCTTGTGCTGGTCAGACTTGACCCTCTCGTATGACACGTAGAGGTCACAGGATTACCATATACTAGCAGTGGAAAAGGAATTAGGGCTCTTCCTGACCTCCAAAAAGAGCATAAAGGGACAAGGACATTTATGGCCATTGACCCCTGAGATTCACATTACAGAATCCAGCCTACATCCTGGTGTTTTTTCCAAGAAGCCCAGCTGGAATGCTAGCCTTTTCCCATAGTTCCTTATTGGAATTCTGTGGCATTGACTGTCTTGTCACCTGGGAGGGATGGCTGGAGATATTACCATTCTGCCTCAAAGTGAAGAAAATAAATCCAGGAAGGAGCACACTGATCGCAGGCTCCCTTTTTGAGTCTTCGCTGGTCACAGCTCTACATGTGTGTGAATCTGAGCTGCCACACGTGTAGACGCACATACTTCGGCTGTCCTTCCCACCTAGCTGGGTGCATTTCCTCCGAGGTGCACTACCTCCCATGTTCCTTATCACAGAGTTAGCCAGGGAGGGGTGGCCCTGAGCCCAGGGTAAAGACTGCCCACCATCTGTACATGGCCCACTCTGCTTTGTTGCCAGCTGAGAGAGCTGTCACAGAGACTGACAAGGGAAGGCAGACTCGGTGGGGTCTCAGGAAGTCCCTCAGGTCACTCCTAGGAGAGGCCTCTGAAAGAAGCTAGGGTGGGTCTGGAGGGAGTTGCATCCTACTGGGATGTTGAGTTTGAAGCAAAGATTCACTCGATCCTGGGGGCAGGTGAGGTCACACCTCCTCTTAGCTCCCAGGGACATGGGCCACTTGTATAATCACTCAACAACATGGGGCCAAGAAGCCCCAGTGTGGGTATATGTTTCAAATTTAATAATAAAAACCAGTCTGAAATATCAGAGGGATCTACCCACAGTCAGTCTAGGAGGATCAAAGAGAGGTAACTCACACCTTTAATCCCAGCACAGGAAATATCTGGGAGTGGCGGCCTACGCCCTTAATCCCAGCAAATCTGAGTTTGAGGTCATCTTAGTTTACAGAGGGAGTTTCTGCCTCCCAGGCAGGCAGTGGTGGTGCCTTTAATCTTAACCTGGATGTGAAGCAACAGAGTAAAGAGGGTATTTAAGGCAGGCATAGAAAGACAGAAAAACAGCAGAAGCCGTGGCGCACACTGTTAGTCCCAGCACTTGGGAAGCAGAGACAAGAGAATCTCTGAGTTCAAGCCAGTCTGGTCTTCAAAGCAAGTTGCAGGACAGCCAGGACTGTTACACAGAAAACTCTGTCTCAAACAAACAAACAAAAACTGAAGAGATGGCTCTGTCCTCTGATATTCCAGACTGGTTTTTATTAAATTTGAAACATATCCTCACACCCCAGAGCCAGTGAGGGCCCTCAGTCCCAGTCTGGGAATCCACCTCCCCCAAGAAAGGCATCACACACCCCTCTGGAATGACTAGGGATGAGGCAAGGTAAGATCCAGACATCAGGGAGGCTCAGGGGAGAAGAAGCAGAGACCATGGCAGGTCAGGGATCTGGAATCCTGAAGGAAGAAGGAAGCTTAGAGAAGAGATTCAGATGTGTGCACAGGAATGCCATAATGCTGTTCCAGGTCACCTGGATCTCTGGATCATGCTTAAATAGAGTAGGCCTGCTGCTGCTCTGAGCCAGCCTCAAAGCTGGGGCAGTTTTTTAAAAACCACACAAGGACCAGGAACCAGGAAGCTCTAACCCTGTTGTGGAAAGAGGCTAAGCTGTGACCATGGTGTGGCAAAATAGAATGTCCTCAGGCTACCCTGATGTTGCCCGTGGGTCAAGCATTATGGGCGAGTATATCTGAGTGATCCTGGGAAAGTGTAGTCCTTGGGGATGTAGCCCAGGATGTTCCTGATATTCTTCCTATCCCTACCCCATGGCAGTGGATCAGCTAAATCTCAGTCAAATCTACCTACAGGACCCCTTTGATGCAGCTGGGTATTACCAGCTGGCTTTGGCAGCGGCTGTAGACCTGGGCCACAAGAAAGCTCAGCTTAAGATCTATACACGCTTGGCCACCATCTACCACCACTTCCTCATGGACCGTGAGATGTCTCTCTTCTTCTATCAAAAAGCAAGGACCTTTGCCTCAGAACTGAACCTCCGCAGGACCAACCTGATGCCCCAGCACTTCTGTGGCCGGGCACCCTGGCTGGCCCCTGGCCACCCATCCTGACATCCTGAGAAGGACTTGTGCAAGGAGACTCTTCTTCGGGTGCAGATGACTTGGGTTTTTTTGGGAGGGGAGCAGGGAGGGGCTGAAGGAAGCACCAAATAGTAAATATTTTTCAGTAACTGTGGTGTCTTCAAGGTGTGTAGTGTGTGTCCCACTGGGTGCTGCTTCCTAACCCATCCTTTTTCTGGACCTACACTGCAACCTGGCCTCACCTTGTCTGCAGTTAGGACTGAACCCAGCAGGTGTTTGCAAGGCCTCCTGGCTTTTTCATGGTGGCACTGGCAAGTCAGTTACCTCAGTCCTCTGATCCCTTGTCATAAAAACAAGGGGCTGATGGAAGTCCCTTGGCAGAACCTAAAGTGGCCTTGTCTCCCTCTCTGCCTTCACATGTGTCTGACACAAGCAGGGATCTTTCATCCTCACTGAACATTTCCTGAGAGTTCAGGACATGATGGCTCCTGTTGGCACCGGGAGATGTGGGGACCCAGATTCTCCACTGTCACAGCAGATAGGAACTGAGCCTCAGGGTCAATTACAGTGACTGCCCTGCCTGCCTGCAGGGCTGTGGACCCTTAGACCCCGAGAGCAGCTTGTGGACCTCAGCATCCCTAATGGTGTCTGGAGAGCCACAAGCCAGAGGAGGAAGATTGTCCCTGATCAGTGTCCCTTGATTCAAGACTTGTCTGACCTGCAGAGTGCTACAGTCTGGTGCCTGGCAAATGTGACAGCCTCATGGCCCTCTGGGTATTGCCTGCTCCTCTCTGGCTTCTGCTGTCACCTAGTCTCAAGGCCTCTGGTGTCTCCAGCCCAGGCAAGGTGATTTAGACAGTTTCTTTATTGAGCATAGACACCATGGCACAGGACAGCTGGAAGTGGTCTGTAGCGCTCCAAGCTTTCACTCCTGTTTAAATAAGTGAAATTTCACACTGTAATGACTACTGGTAGCACTGACAGTGTCACAGTGTCCTGCAGCTCCGTGTATCCCAGAACACTGTACTCTCCCCAAGTCCCCCCTTTAAATCAAACACCACCGAGGCAGAAACAAAGGTGTCTACTCCACACAGCCTTGCTGAAAACCAAGGATACTTATTGAAACAAATGGTTTTTCCTGTCTGCCCACCAGGGAGCAGCAGAGAACTTGCAGAACCAGTTTCTCTCCCACACAAGATTTTTCCAGGTTACTGAGTCCCATTCTCTGGCCGGTTGGGCCACAGGGAGAGAGGGTCATTACCTTCCCGAAAGGTAATGGCGACCCACTCTAGGCTCAGCCAGAGTTGTGGTAACTAAAGACATGTGGCTGAAGTGATCACCTGCCTGCCATTCAGCAAGGAGTCATCCACAGACTGGGTGTCAGCTGCCAGCTGTCTTGGGGGTGCAGGGCCTTTGGGAATAGATCTCTCTATTCTAATAGATCCAAGTTGGTCAGCCCTGAAACAAAGTGGTTGCCTTGAGGCTGAGGTAAGACTTGAGTAGCAGGGTACTCGGGAGCTTTAGGGTGCTCCCTGAGTTGACCCTGCCACAGAGCTGTTTCTGATTTTGATGCTCGTGATCCCAGGACACCCCCCAACAACCATACCATGCTGCACCAAGGTTGAGTAACACTAGCCACTGTCCTAACCTCTCAAAACCTGTTATATTATTCATAATCAAAGAAGCCATCTTTGAGTTTCTGTGATGATAAGAAGACAGCATGGGTCCAGAGCAGCCCGCAGAACCTCTGACGAGGCAGGTGTGGATGGTGGAAGCTGGGACTCTCAGGCTCCACCCAGGCCTGGTGTACCCCTTAGGGCTCTTCCATCAGCATGAGTCTGTGGCCTGAGGAAGGATGCAGCAGCCATCAGGCCCACTGCCCATTGCTCAGACTTCAGAAGGGGGCCCAGTGTCGGCCAAGTCTATGCAACTACCGTCCTTCACATATGGCCTAACTTTGAGGCTATGGGCCTCACCCCAGCCAGGCTGTGTCCACTCTCTTGGGAGCACGGTGACTCTCTGCATCAGCCTTGTCCAAGGGCAGATAGAGGCAGGTGTTGAGGAATCTGAGCAGGCATGAGGAGAGGATTACCGAACCCTCTGTGTGAGCTGGACGAGAGCTTTGGGTTGCTTTACTGTGCAAGCAGCATCTACTTGGCCTTCCCCTGCCCACTGTGGCATATCTGGAAAGCCAGTCCTCTTGAGCAGACTTGGATTGACAGCCTCTGTGTCCTAAGAAAGGCAGGGATTCTAGGCTTCTGTCTGTAGAGAACAGGGGCATTGGCTCCTGGAGGTCAAGGATGCCTCTATGGCCCTGTCAGCAGAATGAGAACACCTCTACAGGGACCCATCATCTTGGGAGGAGTGACTGCCAGATATGTTGTCTGAGGACAGAGACAGGCTCACCCTAGGAGGAGGTCAGTGGGTATTGACTCCTCACCCATGTTTCCCTGTTCCCAGAACCTCCATAGCTCCCCTCACCTTCCCAGCCTCAGGGAGCTGGGAAAAGGACCATTGAGCAATGAACTCACTCTAGATGGATACTTCCAGACCAGCGGCTTGGCTTCACCAAGCGGCCATCATTCAGTGATGACTGTGGACACACCCATTCCAAGCATGGCCTGTATTGGGGCCAAGAGAGGCTGCACTAGCCCTGATCTCAACAGTTCATACTGATGGTAGTGATTCCTTTCCCCTGCGGGACTCTGGGGACAGATGGAGTAAGTACCAGAGAGGACCCAGTTCTACACTGGTTCTCACCCATCAACAGCAATGTTGCCATCTGGACTGAGAGCCCTACCATTGCCAGGAGGGGACATCAGAAAAACCCACGTAAGCCAAAGAGTGAACAGTGTCTCTGGCACAGTCATTCCCACCTCCCAGCAATGCCTCCTTGAGGACCGTGGCATCAGTACACAGGCCTTTGCAGTACAGCAACATCCAATCCACATAGTTCTGAGCAAGTGAGCCTCTTCTGGGTCCTGGTCCATCTCAGGAGCACTGAGGTCCATCTCAGATGTGATCATAGGAACCATGGAGGGTGTGAACCCTCCATGACTGTGCTTCTGTCACTTGAATTTTACTGTGAAAAAAGCTTCAACAAAGAAGCCACCACACATGACCAACATCCTGTCCACACATGCTCCCCATGAGCAGCTCATGCTCCTGGGCTTACCACACCCGACACCATGTCAATAGCTCCTTCATGAGCCTATCCTGCCCTGCACACCCAATATTATTTGGTCTCTTCTCCCTGAACACCCCATGAGCCACAATCATAAGAGGTTGTCTGCACCTCAGCTCCTGGTCCTTAATTAGCTCTCAAGTACTACTTGTAATGGCCAGCACAGGCTACTCAGAAGAGCTCGGTCCTCACAGAAATGATCTGTGAGGTCAGGAGGCTCCCAGAGGCAGGAGGTTGAGTTGAAAGTTCCAACTTTCTGGAGAACTGGCAGGAAATGACACTGAGCCTCCACTTGGGGAGCTGCTTAGAGGATTCTCTGTGGGGCCTGTCTTCTTCCCAGAAGTCTAGAGACTGCTCTCCAGGCCATATGTCTCAGGTACATTAATGCGATCTGTATTTTTCTGAGAGGCTTAAAAGAGCCACCTTGGGTGGATTTCTGCCAGAACAGAGACCATAGGCTGCTTCTATTAACTATGTTTGACAATTAAACATTTCCAAATTCCCACCTTTGAGGTGAGCAGCTGCTGCTGCTGCACTGGTAGGATGAGGGGTGTGCCAAAAGTGGTGGCCCTGGGTGCTGAGACTAGGAGGGAGGTGTCTGGGAAGGGCAGAGCACCCCAGCCCAGCTCCTGTGCCATGTCCTCCACAAACCTGAGCATCTCACGTGGGAGTGCAGAGGCCAGGGTTTGTGCTGAGCACATTAGTTCTGGGAGGCTCCAGCCCTCCCAGCTGGCAGTACCATTCCAGTCTCTGCATCCCCCCAATCACAGAAATGTTTCATGTGCTGGGATCTGGGGGTGCCTTCCTGCTCCTCACTCCAACAAGGACATACAGGAGGGCACTTGGATGACCCGGGCCATCACCAAGTTTGTTTGCTTTGTTCCAAAAGGACACATTTGGTAAGGATCATGTTTTCAAGGCAGTTATTGGTATCTTGGCATCTCCAGGGCCACTCTGGTTCTCTGGCAGGATGACTCCAAGCAAAGAGGTAGGAGGACCTTAAGTCAGGAATCTAGAAGCGGGGTAGAGGTAGAGGAGCCAGGGTAGTGGAAGCTTGTCTGCAAGGTGAGGGGTGACTGATAGAAGGTGTAAAGAGGTGGGTGTATATCACTGTGGGGAGTGGGGCATGGCTTGGGGGGGGTCATTCCCCTTGCAGAGGTCACAGGGTCCTGTAGGTCCCAGGCACAGGCAGTGTTTGGAAACAGATTTCCCTTTGGTAGATGCTCTGAGGCATCCCCCCTCTTCACTTCTGTGCCTTGCCCATCATCTCTTGCAGCCCACAGCTAGCTCCCAGCTCACCCACTGAGGCACCATCCACCTGCCTGATAGAGTGACGTGGGTGAGGACATGATCAGAGTGCACACTGAGACCCAAGTAGATTAAATAAAAGGACTCAAGAGTTTCCTCTCAGGTCCTTTCCCTGTGTGCCACCTGCTTAGATAATGGGTCCAGAAGTTGCGGTGGTGGCAGTGAACTAAATGCTGTCTGAGAAGCTGGGAGGCAAACTCCTACATTCCTTTGAAACCCAGCTCTATTGTCCCATCTTCTGCAATGCCTCCTTTGATTGGCTCTGGCAGTCAGGAATCCGCACATACAATCAAAATGCCCCTACTTCTCAGGCAGCATAAACACATATCTTTTTAGCTCTGTGCTGTCAGCCTCCTTAGCGCCTTTTCCAGGGGACATGGAGGCTGTGTAAGAGTGAGGAGTCCCCATCACATGGCTGTGGCTTCCCAACCCTGACTCTAGAGTTCCCATACCAGCCCACTTCTCACCAGCTAGAGCCCTGGGGAGTAAGCGGATGCCCCTTGCAGACCCCCAAAATCCTCCTTACCCCTGCACGTCTTTCTATAAGCTGGATCACTCCAATGGTCAACCTGAGCTGCTCAGGCTCCCAGGTCAACTCCCTGTTGTCTATCTAAGGTCACCAGTGAGAACAGAATATGTATGTGGGGGAGGGGTAATTCTTTCCCCAATATCCCCTCATTGTCCAGGCCCTCTGTTGACCCTACCCACCTAAGCCTGTTTATTTTCTCTGTTTAAATACTCACAACGGTCTACTGTGTGAAAAAACCCATCTTGCCTATTGTGGCTGTTGTGACCTGGCTCCATGGTCATCACGGTTGACAAACAACAGACCCTAGCCCTGTCTGTCTGTGGGGCAATAGCAAGTTACAGTGGGCAAGGATTTTTGTGTCCTATACCCTTCACCTTCTAGGCCTGCTCCAGCCCTAAGTACCCCTCTTCATTGGTGCCCTTGCCTTAGGGGTCAGGATTTCACCAGATGATTTGGAATTCTATCCTTCAGTCCTATTTGAACCATGGTACCAGAATCAATTCCTTCTGACCAGTCATGGTATCCACATTAACACCTGCCATTCTCTCTCCCTGACACACAGATTGCCAACATCCATAAGGCTTCCCACACCATCACAAAGCTCTCCACCAGCACAGCCCTGGCTATCTCTGGGATGACCAGACACTCTGTCTGTGGCCAGGCAAGTCACCTTCCTTTCAGACCCTTTGGTCACTTGGCTGTAAGATCTCAGTCTGTGAACACAAGTGTGTTCCAAACGTATACAGCACCCTGGGGACTCCAGACTGCCCATGCCTAAGATCACTCTGTAGCATTTCAGGGAACTGTTCCCAGTCTGTTTAAAAAACATAGTTTTAGGCCTGAGTTCCTGGTTTAGGGTAGTGCAGGGTGACTGAAGTGCTGGTGCTGTGTGGAAGACGGGAAGATAAACAACAGGATACAAAGGTACAGAAAACACAGAGGACACCCTACCTGGACCCCTGAGCCACAGAAGAAATTGAAGTTCAAAGGGGACTTAAAATATATTAGATATTTAGATGTTTCCCACCTCCCTGGCCACCCCAGCTCCTTGGTCCTCGTTCATATAGCCCCAGGATTCAGGATGTGATTGAGGGGCAAATGGATAGAGGCAGAAGCGGTCAGGGGATTCCAGACTACACAAGTAATTTCTGGCTGACAACAAATTTCAAGGCGTGCCTGTGGAGTGGGCGGCAAGAAGGGATTGATCAAACTGGCTGCCAGATGGGAGGGTTTGGAGAGTGAGCGGATGCTGATCAGGGGTCACTGAGGGAAGATAAGCATCACACTGATGAATCAGAAGGAGTTTCCCAGGCTTTCCTCCTCTATCCCTGCCATGCCCTGAGTGTGTGTCCATCCAGCACCATGAACAGGACTGCAGAGAGAGAATGACCAATGTCCTTTCAAGATAACATTCAACATGGCAACGATGCATCAAGATGGCCACTGCAGGAAGCAAATAGACTGTGAGAATTGAGGGGGCACAAAGACTTTATGTTCACTGACCGGTGACACCCCCTCCTCTTCCTGCTGTTCACTTGCTAGGCTCAGACTAGGAGAGCTCTAGACAAGCGCCAGGCAAGCTGCTTCTGTTCCTCACCCAGGCTTCTAGCTCCAGCCATGAACCTGTCTCAGCCTCCAGGTCCCCAAGCCCCTTAGCCCTGGAGCACATAGCTCCCCACTCAGGTGTTCCTGTCTTCCCACCCACCAGGTGGCAGCCACCCAGACTCCATTGCCTGCCTATCTTTGCCATCCCCGGGGTGGTGGCTTCCATCTTCAAGTTGGGACCACTTTGACTTTTTATGTTAAAATAGTTAGAGATTTGCAGAACAGTTTAGAGAGGTCCTGCAAGCCTTTCTCAAGTGTCCCTCAAGACCACGTGCTATGTAACCCAGTATAGTGGAGACATCAGGGTCCTGGCCTTGTTTTAGTGTCTGTGACTCCAGGTTATCACATTTCAGTAGATTCCTGTGGCCACCACAGCTGAAAGACATGTCTGGCAGCCACATGCCTCCAGACATCACTGGCAGCCTCAGGGATGTTGCCACCATTTCAAGCTATGCGGTGGGGTGACACACAAACCCCTCTCACTGAATCCTTGCATCCATCCCAGGCTTGTGGGGGCCAGTGATGCTCTTCTTCCAGTTGACGACAGCCGTGGTCTGTGGCATTCTGGGAACAGACCATAGCTGCTTCAGTATTAGTATTAGTGAGGCACAATTGGTAAGTCTTCAGTGGTTACAAACAAACGTGCTGCGGGCCATCCTGGCCCAGCTGTCATGTGGACAAGTCTCTGGAGTAAATGACTGGGACTTAGCAGACAGGTTAGCTCTTGAGAAGCCTGTGAGCCATTGTCTACCGTGGTTGCGTCATTTTATATTCTCTGAAAAGATTCTGTTTGTGATTATGCATGCATGTTTGCATGTGTGGAGTAGTGTATGTAAATGTGTGTGTATGCGTGTGTGTGTGTGTGTGTGTGTGTGTGTGTGTGTGTGTGTGTGTGTGTGTGTTTAGGTCAGAGGTTGCTGTCAAATATTTGCTTTGGTCACTCACTGTATTTGCTGAAACAGAGCTTCTTACTCAGACCAGGAGCTCACTGACTGAGTTAGTCTTCCCAGCCAGCTTGCTCCAGGCACCTTCTGGGCCGTACGTAAGTAGCCACCACATCTCTCTGGCTTTTTATGTGGGTGTTGGGGCTCCACACTACAGCACACTTGTATAACAAGTATTTTACCCACCAGGCTATTTCCCAGCTGCCCCTGTGAGGCAAAATGAGAAGAAAAACAAAGCTGGTCCTTGCTTTTGGGTGACATTAGATTTATTTTTCATCCTCGTGTCTCTAGCTCTGGATCATCCAACTTCTGTAAAATAAATACGTGTTGTGCACGATATAGTTTGCAATCAGAAAAAAGCGATTCTTTAAAAGGCATGTGATAAGATGAGGGGATTCTCAGAGAACTGAGCTTTTGAGAAGACTAAGACACTGTAAGTCAGTCAATCCATAAACACACACCCCATCCCATTGGACCCCCTCCCTCAACCCTTCTACAGGACCCGTTCCTTGACCTCTCCTATCGACTCTCTCCCTAGACCCTTCTAGGACAAATTGTCCCCTTCCCTAGACACCCCCACTAGGTGCAAAACCTCCTTCCCTCTTTTTCAAGGGAATAACACTGCCCAAGAGAGCAGCTCTGTCCCTGAGAAATGATGGCATCATCACAAAGGTATGTCCTGAGCACATGTGGACAGCTGGGGGAGCCAGTGTCCCTGAGGTGACAGGGACAGAGATGGGAAGCCTGTCCTGCCCTCAACTTTCGGGAGATTGGCTTCATATCCCACTGCACAGCCGAGGTGACAGCAGCTTGGATGGTGGCAACATTTGTTTTGATGTTCACAGCTTGGGGGTGATGTGGCTATAACTTGGAGGGTGTGTGTGAGCTCAGGTGTAGGACACTTTGCTAAGTTGACAACTCTGAATGTAGAGCAGAAAACATGTCCCTATTTATCCCGAGTGTATACAGTGGTGCCCAATGAATGTTCTCCAGAGAGCCCATGTTGTCTGATTCTGTTATCAGTGTCCTGCCCTAAGACAGGGAGATTTTAGGGGTCATTGCAGAAGAGGCTAGGGCCAGGTGTGTGACACCCATGAAGCTAGAGTGGGCAATAGTTAGTACTCCGAGCCCTAAGACTCTGACCTCAGAGTTGTTATCCAGCCCTGTGTTTTAGATCATGTCAGGACATCTCAGCATCTTGCCGAGAGGTGGGGTTGGCTTCTAGGCACTGCATACTCCCCCCAGAGCTGTGCAATACTAAGAAAACAGAATTCCTCCTACACTCTCGATGGCTTGAGACCCTCCCTCCCACTGTCTCTCTGAACAGGTGCCCTGGAGGATATTTGTATGGGGCAAGGGGTGAGTTTGCTTTCTGGACCACTATATGACATCTCCCACAGTACCCATGGCTGACCATTCTACAGCTTCATGGAGACAGTCGGTGTGTACTGCGATTCATCTCTGACTATGAGGAAAAGGGACTACTCTGGGGAGAGCCTAAAAGCCACAGCAGAGCTATAGCTGCCCCCCCATTGTTCTGTGACGTGATCACCAGTGGGTGGTGAAGGTCTGCCCTGGGTCATCATCCAGGGCTCTGCCCATCACAGTCAACTTCAGTGAAGCTATTTTGCAAGTTCAAAGAGGCACATTGATGCTTGGGGTCCCTGCTACCCTTCCTTCCCACCATGTCCCTACTAAAGGAGTCCTTGACTGCCCACTGTCCTGAAGGCCAAGAGCCCCGGAAGCCAGTGTTGGGCTCCTCTCCATTTGATGGGGTCACATTTGATGGGGTCCCTTTTAGCTCTCTGACATCATCACCCCTCTAGTACTCAGAGCAGCGTGTAGTAAGGCCAAGATTCTCCACTACAGCTCCCAGAAGCCACACTGAGAGGAGGCAGGGCATTCTGAACTCACACCCCAGCTCTCTGGCCTTCACCCTTCTGAGGAGAAGCCACCCTGCCTGCCACACAAGGGGCTCAGCCCTGACTATTCTGTTTGGCCCAGACAAGACACAGGGCTTTGTGTCCTGGGTTCTGGGAATCCCCAGGGGTGGGAACACGCCTTTGGAAAGATGGTTGCAGATATAAATGAGTATGACAAAGGTCCTCTGACACTGGGACTGTGGTGACTAGAACAGTGCTGGTTATACTTGGTCTGATTTCTTCAGTGGAGCCCAGGGCCATGTAGTTCCAGAGGTAACTCCTATCCCAATTCAGAAAGCCACTGCCAAGTCCAAATATATGAATATGGAGAAGAGTCCCAAGTAATGACAGTGACAAAGATGTCATGCAAGAGCAAAGGCCCTAGACTTAGGGACAACAGAGAATATTGGAGGACCCTCGTGGAGCCAGGAAATAGAGAATTAGGTCCTAGGAAGTCATAGCAGACACACAGAGAAGGACAGATCTGAGCTAAGGTTCCCAGAAGGCTTCAGAGCTTGTCCACGGCATGAGCCAATCATGGGGACCTCAGTCTCGGCTTGTGGAAAGGAGATGCCTCAGAGATGAAGTCACTCTCTGCCAGTGCTGTGTCTGCATATAGCTACCATGAGGGCCCTGCAGTGACCCCAGCCAGAGCCCCGCAGGCAAGGGGCCCTCTCTGACAGAGCAGCCACAGCAGATGTGTGGCTGGAGCTTCCTGCCCACTGAACAGGAAAATTACAGGCCAGGGCTGGCGGGGGCCTCAAGCCTGTTGCTGCCAGCACAGTCTGCTGGCAGGATCTGTTGCCCTCCATGTCACAGTCTATGGAGTTTGTCATTGACCACATCATGCTGGAGCACATAAGGTCAATGGGGCACTGGGTCTGAAACTCCAAGTGCTACCAAGGTATCCCTGGAGATGGCTGTGGTAAAGGTGCCTACCCCTGCTCTCCTACAGAGCATGGTGAACTTGGTTGTCTGTGTACACATAGGTTCACTCTCCAGTCCCAGGTACCATACAAGTTTGACATCAAGCTGGGGTCCCTCACCAGCTCTGTCTCTCTCCACCTAACCTAGCCTCACATTCATCCTCAGAGCTACTGCCAAATGGCTTAATCTTTCAACATAGTCCTGCCATTCTCTTCCAGGAATAGGCATTAAGCCATGCTCCATGCTTTGCATGGGACAGTCTACCTTACCTCCCACAAACCCTTTACTGGGCCTGGGAAGAGAATCCTGCAGTCACTTGAGACAACCCTGCCCAACCCTTGGCTCTTAGGCAAGAATGTGAGTCCTGGGAGCCAGCTTGGCCCTCCATTGACCCTTAGTGAAGCAGAAGGCTCCACCTCTTTTATCTTCAATTCCCTATGTTCTGGCTTCATGTGTCTGGCCTGCATGCTTCATCCTGCAGGCCAGGGAGGAGGGAGGTTGAGCCCATTCCCTGTCCCCTAGAGGGGAGCCCCTGATGACATGAGCAGCGTACAGCTCTGTCCTCCAAGTGATTGTGGACAGAGGCCTCAGTTACAGCAAGCTTTGCCCAGTCTAGACTCTCACTTCAGCTCCTGGCTCCACCCAAATAGACCTGAGGTGGACTTTGAGCATTGATTGTCCCTGGGAGTGTGGGAGGCCACCTGTTCTTAGGATGCATGTGGAAGACAGCAGGGTAACAGCAGCAGGAAGAGTCTGCAATTCACCTGAGACAAGTTGATAAGAGCATGCGTGAAGGAAGGAAGAAGAAAGGTGACCTAATCCCCATTCTGAGGCTATAACTGGACACCTGAGAGCAGCTAAATTTTAATGAAGAGTGGTACATTTGGTTCACAGTTCTGGAGGCTAGAGCTTCAAAAGTGGGTGGCTGGCATTTGAAGGTGTCTGCCAAGGCTTTGTGCTATGTTGTGATGTGGCCCTAGGCATAATAGGGCAAGACAGAGCAAACTTCTGACTGAGGACTCTCCTCCATTTGGTAGTTTGCTGATGCTGTCCAAGGGTCCCATCCCCATGACAGCAACTATTCCAATCACCTTTCAAAGGCTAGGCCTCCTCATCCGATCTAACTTTAGGAATGATGTTTCCAACCTTGCGAAGTTCAGAAGGGCTGTCAGAACACCACAAAAGGACTGAGAAAAGGCAGTTATGTGCTGACCATGGGATGCTCAGCACAGGGACATCCTTCTTTGGGTTATTGGTTCAACTTTTATGAATCGCCACAATTACCTCAGAATTACAATCCCGGAACACAGTGGCATCAATGTGAAGGTGCAGCAGGAAGGGGAGGGTTGCATGCAGCCTCTGCATGTGGCAGAGAAGGTGAGGTGGGTTGGGAGGGGACAGCCACATAGCATGGCCATCGCCAGCTCTTCCATTCCAGGAGAGGCAGGGATGTGAAGGCTGGAGCTTCTGCAACCACATGGAGCATGCGTGGGAGGGGTCGGGGCTGAGGCAGAAGGGTGTGGGGAAGATGAGTCCATGAAAGACAGAGACGGGCATGTGTTCTGAATGCAGAGAGGAGAACGTTCACAGCGTTGGCCAAGCAGCTCTCTGGGCTTCTGTTTCCTCTCCCTCCAAGGGCATCTGCAGTTCTATACTCTTGAAGTACTGTCCACCATTGGCAGGTATGGGAGGAACCGCAGTGTCCATCAAAAGGCAGGTAAGGTGAGTGTGATGTGTAACACATGGCGGAACACTTACTATTCAGCCTGGGGGGAGAATCCTGTCATAGGTAACAATGAAGAGGAGCCTAGGCAACTGAGCACTGAAGGGTAATCTGGGCTCAGGAGGGCAAGGATGGTGTGATGTCACTCAGAGGGATCTAAGAAAGCCGATGTCCCTGCAGCAAAGGACAGAGGGTGGTCACAGGGCCCAGGGATAGGGGGGCAGGGAACAAAGCACTCTGGTCAAAGGACCCAGTGTTCAGACAGACAGGAATTGCAGTCAACAGTAATGCAGATTTCAAATGACCTGTTATGGCTTCAAATGTCTTATCAGAAAACACACTGTCCACATGGAGGGAAGCATTGCCTGTATGCTGCAATGAGCAGTGTGTCTATCAGAACAGCATTAAGCCGGGCACGGTGTCTCATATCCGTAACCTCAGCACCGGAGAAGCTGGGCACAAGGACGGCCAAGTTTGAGGCCAGCCTAGGACTCAACAAAATCATTTATTTTTTTTTAACTAATATCTTCCCTGCTAGGTTGTTGGCTGCTGACAGATCTGGGAATGGGAAGTAGTGGTCAGTTGTGTACCCGCCAGTAAACACGCCAACAGACACTTCCCTACGGTCACATAGACGGCCAGACATAAATGTGGAGAAGGAAGCTGGAGGAGGGAAATGGACGGGGTGGAGAAAGGATGAGGGGGGACCGGGCTGAATGCAATCAGAATGGATTATATAAATGTGCGGAATTGTCAGAACAAACTTAATTAGTCGAAAATTAACAAGACCAACATTGAAAATAATGTATTGTTTTTTAAATAAAGGGCATATAGGCCAGGAAGAAAGGAATGTGGCCGGGCCTCAGCCGAGCAGTCCCAGAGAGTGGGGGTTTAGAGGAATAAAGGAGCAGAGAGGTTGCCCCTGAGTGTCTGTGAGAGGAAGAAGAGCAGACAGGCTGTCTGTCTGTCAGGCTGGTGGCCACTGGCAGCTGGTGGTTCCTCCTTGACTTTCCTGTGGCAGTGATTTGGGAAGGAAGGGAGAGAATGGCCACTCAGAATATTCCAAGGGGAAGGGAGAGGAGGAGGTGCTGGAAGCCTACACAGTGAAGTCTGAACCACCCAAGGAAGGATAAACATAGGCTCTTTGTGAGCCCAGGATCCAACTGGTGGAGGACCAGGCCTGGAGCATCCCAGAAGTGAAGCCATCAGAATGACTACAGAAGGGCAGAGAGCAGAGAAGGTGCCAGGACCACCCAGTGGAAAAAGATCAGTGTGAGCCTAAAGATGCTGGGAAAACCAGACATCTACATACAAATGAACAAGGCCAGACCCCTTACCTCACACTATACACTTCTGTTCACAAGCGATGGTGAATCCATAAGGCAAGAACTAAAGCCAAGAAGCCTCTAAAGAAACCAAAGAAAGAAGCTGTAATCAAGGCTGATAGAATGGCAAGGCTCAGCCCCCCAAGAATCAACAGATAGCTCAAAGCCCTCCTGAGTGCTGGGATTAAACGCCTGTATCACCACACTTACCAATGAGTACAGAGAGACATCTCTCCCACACAGAGACACAAGTGGCCAAAGGTATACAGAAGACATGTAGTATTGTCTGCTCCCTGGAAAACATAAATCAGAACCACGAAGAGACCCCACAACATACCCTCTGGAATGGCAGCAAAAGTTCTTGTTTTATTGTCTTTTTTTTAATGGAAAATACCAAGAGTTGTTGAGGGTTTGGGGTAAATGAAGCTTCATGGTTTGGGGAGGAAAGTGGTACAGATGTGGAAAATCCTGGTGTTCCTTAAATGGACAAGCATGACACCACTGTATGGCTTAGTCATCCTCCTCTTAGGTATACTCTCAAGAGAATCAAGATCCTACGCCCACACAGAACTTTTTACCGGAATGTTTGCGGCAGTATTTTTTCATAACTGAAAAGTGAGGGGAAAAAGTTGTCTGTTGGCAGAGGATAGACAAACATATGTGGTCTAGCCATGCAATGGAATATTATTCAACCACGCAAAGGGATAAAGAGGACTGATTTATGCTGCTGTGCTGATGAACTGACTCCTGATGTTGAGGGAGAGGAGGCAGGCAGGAGACCACAGGTCATATGATCCTATTCATAGCAAAATGCAGAGCAGCTAATTCAGAGAGATGAAAATATTCTAAAATAATTGTAATGGGAGTTGTATATTTCTATGAAGATGCCAAAAAGGATATATACACTTCAAAAAGGGGGGGTTGTATATGCAAGTAGGCAGATGTGTACTAAGGGTTCAATGTAATGGGAGTTTTGGGCCAGGTTTAGCCTAATGGTCTAGACTTGCCTATATTCCTGTTTAGCCTTTTAAAAATGACTTAGACATTTATATTGATTATATGCTGTTTGGCTTATGTTTTATGTGTATTGTTAGCTAGTTTTGTATTTTAATTTAACTTCTTTTTATTAATTTGTCTTGTCACATGACTCATGGCTTATTTATTTTTTATATCTTTTTTTTGGGGGGGGGAGTTGGATTGCGTCTTTCTTGACTTTGTCTTTTTTTGTATTTATGTTTGGATTTTTTTGTCTATTTTTAAGATGCCTTATCATAGGTCAAAATATTTTTTAAATGTATTAATGATATTTAAAATATCACAGAAATACAGTTAAATGTTTAACCAGGAATGGACTAAGAGGGATGGGAAGGATGGGGTGAGAAGATTGAAAGAAGGGTTAGCCAAAGCTATGGATATAGGAGAAATCCATATGGAAAACCACTACTTTGAAAGCTCATCTTAAAAAAATAATTTTTAAATAAATTTGAATGGGGATACCCTGCATAGGTAGACAATGGCATTCCTAAAAGGCACAAATTATTCAATGACAATCTCAGGGCTGGATGTGGGATACCACCCCATGAGCTGTTCATCAGGGAGGCCCCAGTGGCTTCCAAAACAGCATGGGCTACTGCCGTTGTTCCTGGCACCACAACTGAATGGTACGACCCTATTGCTGTAGACACCAAACATTTTGGGTGCAGGATACAAAAAAAAAATTTAAAAAAACCTGAAACTTATTGGGCGATTCTAGTTGGTATTTAACGAACACCCAGAGCCAGATATTGGGGGGAAAGCTGGAACATCAGAGAGAGGAAACAGACCACAGTCAATTCTCACCCAGCCAGCTTCTCAGGCTGAACAGGGTAAATTCTATCATCAAGAGTTCTCTGCCTGGCTGGTTGCTCTTACAGAATGCATGAATGTCTGCGTTGCCCAGTCTTAAATATCTTCTCTACACAGTTGTTTCACTTCCAGGTTCAACTCTGCATGATAATCCTAGAGTTAGGATTAAAGGTGTGACCTACTACTGTCTTGTTTTTAGGCTTTGAACTCACAGAAATACAGAAAGATCTCTCTCCTGAGTGCTGGGATTAAAGGTGTGAGTCACCACTCTCTGACCTTCATGGCTTGCCTGTGGGTGATTCTGTTCTCTGATATTTCAGGCCGATTTTATAAAATATCAAATATATCACGATAGGAACTGACTAGAAAACGTCCTCCCTATTGGCTAGCTTTCAGAATGCTGCAGGGCACTGTGCAGGCTGCAGGGGAGAAGAGACATTGATGGTCTTACCCTGAAACCAACTATGCATGCTGCCATACCGACCTGCCAGACAAGGTATAACACAGGTCCCAAAGTGGTCAAACTATTATGGGTATTACCAGCTGTTTCTGATTGAATAGAAAGCCTGTTCTCTAAGAGGGAATAACTGGAAACTTGATCAAAAGTCCATGGCGAGGACATTCGTAGACCCTAGGTTGTTTTGTTGAATGGACATAATGTAAATCTGCCTTCTAAATATTTATGTTTATAACCATGGTCACTGCAGCTCTTAACCTTATTCACAGACGCTTCTTTCTGCAGTGGGTATCAGTTCATATAGAGACCCATAGTAATGAAGCAGCCTGCCTCCACCTTAGACTTTAAAGATATCTAACAGTGAAGATAAAGAAGATCCATTCCTATTTATGATCAAACCTGTTTCTCAAGGATTGGGCATGCCCCACATGTAACCTTAACTACAAATGTTTCTGTACTGTCTGCTCCAGGAAAAGGCAACCATGTCTTTGTTTTAAAAAGTTGTAATGACTATCTTGCAACCCTACACTTGTTTCAAAAGGTTGTTATGACCGCCTTGCTACGTTCTGCTTCTGTAACCCTGCCTGTTTTGGACAAACCCCCCATTTGCAAACTCTCTACCCCTGAATTATAAAAACTTTGTCTTCCTCATGTTCATCGCTGACCTCTTAAGCCCTACCTTAGGGGGAAACAGCCCCTGTACATGAAATTTAAGAAGTTTGCTTTAACTTTTAATAAATTTTAAAAGCTGCTTGCTTGAATTAATTTGCTCACGATGGCTAGAGTTGGTGGTCTTTTTTCTCACATCTTTGGGATTAACAGTAACCGGTTAAAGATGATCACATCCGTTCTTCACAAGGTTCCGAGGAACAGCTGGCTACTGCTCATGTCCTTCTCATCACCCCTGCAAAGGAGTTCCCAAAGGAGGGCTCTAGACAGTGACGTATATCATCACCCAAGCAAGGGTCCACCCTGTGAGTCACCCATAACAAGGGCTGAGAAACCTTATCACGTGCCAGGTGTGGCCAGGGATGATCTTTGAGGTCCCCCAAACCATGTAAGTTGTGACCTCATCTGATGGCATCTGGGCTGCATCGAGGATGAGGCATAAGGGTCTGAAAGGCCTAGTTTGGTTCTGATGTTCTGCTGTGGCCTAGCAGGAGGGACAATCTTGGAGGCCCATAAGGGAGGCAGATCCTGGTTCAGCCTGGCGGTAACCAGGTCCATACTCTTTCATGGTGAAGAATTGTGGCATATTGAGGGAAACAAAGGTTGATGACACCGGATGGATCAAGCCACTTACCATGACTCAAGAGAAGGCGGCAAGGGAGTGTCAGTCCAGAGCCCACTCCTATGGGTCGTTGACAAAGGCCATGAAGTGCCTTGTGTCTACATCTATCCTGAGAAGGGGAGGGGCAGCCCCTTCCTTACTGGACCACTGAAGAGGTCAGAGGCCTTGGGTCACTTAGTCTCCAGAGACAGACCCAAGGTGTCTCTGTGGCTGAATGAGGCTGTAAAGGGCTAAGGCAGCAGGGGGAGCCACTTCCCTGCCTTTGCAGAAGACTCCCAGAAGCTTCCAGAAGAACAAAGACAGGGCCTGGAACTACCCCCTTCCTAGAAGAGAAACTACAGCTATTTATCCCTTAACACCAAGCCTCAGTTTTTCTTCTGCACAGGGGAGTAAAGCACTGTACAGGTCAGGTAGCCATTGAGGATAATGTCATCTAGAGGGGAAAAGTTGGCCTTGAGACTTCAGACAAAATGGACGTGGGTGAGCCCACTGCCTTTTCACAGCCTCACTCTGAGGCCACCCTACCCACCTCTCAAGCTGGAGGGCACAGATAACATATGTGGAAAAGCCTGCCAAGCAGTAGCCAGGACCACTATGCCCTGTAGAACATCCAGGTCAGGAGCCCAAGACTCCATTTTTCCCATCTGCACACAAAAAGTCTTGAGCAAAGCCTGGTCTTCCCCTTTGTGAAGAGAAAGCAGCCCCCTTCCCATTATCAGGTAAGCACTCACACCTGCAACCCCACTTTCTCTCCCGAAACAACTCTGTCTAATGGTCACTCTGCTTCCTGGCTGTTGGGCATTGCACAGGCCTCAAAACATGAGAGTTCCCAGGAACCAGACTGATCTTCAACCCTATCTCCACCAACAACTGTTCATGGACCTGTGGCTTTATTTCTCATGGAAGCAGAGGTGTTGCTACACCACACCACACCATGCCCTCTAGGGCTACTGTGCCCAGGGCTGCTGGGAAACTCCAAGCATGTAACAGCTTCCTGTCAGAACCCTCTATTTTTCTTTCCCTCTTGTGTTGCAGACCCAGTAGAGCTATGTATTTAATCTAGGATCACCAACCGGGGAGGCTCTCTTGGGTCCTCTGATTCCTGCAGCCTCAGCTGCCAGCAACTTGACATCCCATCACCAGTAGACGCTGTCACCTGGCCTGGGACTGAAGTAGCTTTTAGTGAATGCACAAGGAGTCACCATCCGACTTGAGGAAGAGCTGAGGCAGGGTGCTTCCTGCCACTGCACTGCCTGGTATTTTGGCACTTCCAACAACCCTGAGGTGGGAGGTGTTCTATCTTCCTTGTAGGAAAAGAAACTGAGGCACACCAGGAAGCAAGACAAGCACACCAAGAGTTATAGACCTAGGAGAGCACAGAATAAACCTCTAATAGAAAGTTGATGAGTTCCCTCCCTAGCTGGGGACATACCCTCTAGCTGAAGATGGGAAGGGGAGCACCCAGCCGCTTCCTAAGTATCTGCCTCAATGTCCCCAGAGGGAGTGACACAGAGAAGGAAGGGTCTGGGTTTGAGGTCTTGCTGAGCCTTCCTGCTCGGAAGGGTAGAGATGAGGTACCTCTATGGAGAAGAGCTGGGGGCAAAATCTGGGCTTGTTATGGCTCTGGGGCTGTGGTCAGGTTCCTGGCTAGAACTGGGATACTCCCTGTCAGCTCTCCTTCCCTACGCCCTCGCCATGGGCTCCTAGACCTGCCGCCCAAAGTGCAGCCCCCCTCCCAACACCAGGCAGGCCTTAAGCAGGAGGCGCTGGGTGGGTCCCCACCAGCCGGGGCGGGGTCCCGTGGGGCTGGGGCGGGGCTGATGGCGGACAGGGCCGCCCCTTCCAGCGAGGGCGGGCGGCCTGGCTTTTAACTTTTAAACGCCTGCAGACGGTCCGCAAAGGAGAGGCCCGGGTCAGTCCCCGAACCATGTCCTTGCCCTCCCGGCCAGAGTGCGCCTGAGTCGCCTGGGCCTCGGTGTCCCTGCGGGTGGGTCTCGTGTCGCCGCCTCTTTTACAATGCAGCCGCGAGCGCTGCTTCCCGCCGCGCTGGTCTCGCTGGCCACGCTGGCTGTGTTGGCGCTGGCCCGGGAACCCCCGACGGCGCCGTGCCCTGCGCGCTGCGACGTGTCGCGCTGTCCAAGCCCGCGCTGCCCCGGGGGCTATGTGCCCGACCTCTGCAATTGCTGCCTGGTGTGCGCTGCCAGCGAGGGCGAGCCCTGCGGTCGCCCCCTGGACTCGCCGTGCGGGGACAGTCTGGAGTGTGTGCGCGGTGTGTGCCGCTGCCGTTGGACCCACGCAGTGTGTGGCACGGATGGGCACACCTATGCGGACGTGTGCGCATTGCAGGCCGCCAGCCGCCGTGCCCTGCAGATCTCCGGGACGCCGGTGCGCCAGCTGCAGAAGGGCGCCTGCCCCTCGGGTAAGCTCCACCAGGAATCCAAAGGCTTGTTCTGAGGAAACTGAGGCCCAAGGGGATTCTGCCCGCTTTTGGAGTGCCGTTGGGCAGCCTTCTAGGAGCAGTTCAGTCAGCCCTCTAGCCTTCTAGATGGAGAAACTGAGGCTCGAGAGGTAAATACTTTCTCCAAAGCTACAGAACAAGTTAGAATGGAAACCTAGTGTGGCAGCCTGGTAGTGTCTGGTGGGCTGTGGGGCTCTGACCCAGCCACTCTCCTGTTTCTTAGAGTCTTCTGGTGGTTTAAAAGGGAGCAAGTGGCCACCAGTCTTTTCTGGTTTTGGTCTTCATTTTCTGCTCTTTGGTTTTCTTTTCTTCTGTCTGTTGCTAGGTGGTCTTTGGAGGGCAGTTCGGGGTTACAGCCAATGTGTAACAGCAGCTTTGAGGCTCCATCCATACAGTGTACAGGGGGGAATCCTAGGACAGCCTCCCCCGGTTGACAGGAGGCTCTAGGTCACTTCCTACCTTGTGGGCAGAACTATGTACATCCAGGAAACAGCCAGAAAACCCTGCCAATCTGCTTCTCGTCTGGGGCATTCTTTAGGATGCCAAGCTTTGTTTGCTTTTGGTGTGATGGGGATTCAATGGCTGACCCTCAACACAGTGCAGACAGCTTCAGGATCATGCAGAATCAGACTCCTGTGTGTCTTTAGCCTGAGGTCAGAATGGGCTCTGCTGGGCACTCAGAGGACACCTGAATGGGCTCTGCTGGGCACTCAAAGGACACCTGGGAACCAGGCAGAGGGTCATCGGGGCCATCTCCTGGAGACTAAAGCTGAGTTCCTTCTGAAGGCATCCTGAAAAGACGCACTGGCATAAACAGACCATTGTGGGCTTGGCTGTGTATGATGATCACATTGGAAAGTTCAGGTAGCTCAACGCTGGGTAGGGATGGGACTTGGTGGCTATAAGCATAGCTCCAGAGGCTGGCTTTGCCCTGTCAGACAGTGCTATGTTGCCTTCTGAACACTCAGTCCTGTGCCCCCAAAAGGCTATAAAACTGAACATTCTCCTGAGGAAAAGGTATATAAGCTTGGAGGGGCTCTAGACAGCCAAAGGCGGGGGGGGGGGGGGGAGGAAGGCACAGCTCTTTCCTGGTGAATACCTGCCTTCTCCCTAGGCTGGGTGGCCACGGGGGCCCAGGCTGTAAAGTGTCATATAGTATGGATTAAACGGGTAAGCCATTTCAGGAGAGTTGGGAGGAGGATATCCTTATCTATTTTGTGGAATTATTATAATGAAGTACGGGAGACTAGACAGGTTATAATGAACACACTGGTGTCTCAGTCTGGGACCTGGAAGTCCATGGTTGAAGCCAACCAGGTTCATTACTATGGTGATAGCCATGATCCCTTAAGAAGAGGTTGCTGTGTGCTCAAATGCCACAGTGGGGTGTTGCTTGCTTTTACTCTTTCTCTTTTGGCTCTTTTGGGGGCCCGCCACCCAGATCCCACATAAATCATGCAGAAAGGCTTATTCTTATTTATAAATTCCCGGCTGTAGCTTGGCTTGTTTCTTGCCAGCTTTCCTTAACTTATCCCAGCTACCTTTTGCCTCTGGCTTTTTCCCATTATCTTAGCTCTGTAAATCTTACTCTTACTCAGTGACTTGCTGTGTGGCTGGGTAGATGGCCCCTGGAGTCCTTCTCCTTCTCTGGCTACTTTCTCCTGTTTTCTCCAAGATTCCTCCTTCTTTATGTTCTCTCTGCCTGCCGCCTCCACCTATTCTTTTTCCTGTCTTGCTTTTGGCCATTCAGTTCTTTATTAGACCAATCAGGTGTCTTAGACGGGCACAGTAACTCAGCTTCACAGAGTTAAACAAATGCAACACACCTTAAAATAATATTCTACAACAGTGGGGCAAAAGGCAAGCAGATGACATGCGTGAGAGACCAAAGGGGGTGTGGTATCTTTTACAAAGGCCTTAGTCTCCACCCATAAGTGGAAAGGTCTTATAAGGTCTACATCTAAAATCAGGAGGGGCTATATGTTGGTTTGGGTGGGGGTCACAGGTCATATAGGCAGTATAATAGACTATTACACGGATGCCCAGGTTGTGCTGGGTGCTGGTTCTGTGTGCCTATCTTGGACCTTGCTCTCTGAGATGCTGAGGGTTCATGGTGGCCAGGCACCTGCCTTCCTCTGCTATTCTGAGGCAATCTTGGTTGTATTTGGTGTACCCTTCCTCTGATCTCCCATGTGGCAAATACTGTTAGCATCAGGCTCTGGGCAGAGCTGAGCAAGAATGAAAATGGGTTTTGCTTTTCACAGACTGAGCCACTGGTGAAAAATCCTTTCTGTGCCTGTCTGTCCCTTAACCAGTAACAGTGCCTGGCACAAAACAGACCTTGTTAGTGTGCTTGAGACTTCTAGACCCTGGAGGGCACAAAGCAGGGAGAAAGGAGGAAGTCAGCCTGAGCAGGCATGTTTCTATCAACTAAGAGTGCAGAAGTGGCTTCAAACTCTGTGCATTGGCAGGACCCTGGGCTTCATAGATCCATCGCCCTTACCCATGATGCTTCATTGTATTCTGGGTACCCATCTGTAACTGGTCTGATGACGGGCCTGGGAGAGACCTATGCAATGAATGTTTAGCCTCAGCACAGTGCAGGCTGGGCTCCAGTGTCATTTCCTGTGCTGGGTGCACTATTACTACTGTGTGATAGGGCCCCTAGAAGAGGTGCTGAGTAGAGACAGTTAATGGGGCTCCCCATTAAAGATGGGGAGGGTGGAGAGACCTAGGCAGAGCAGAGACCAAGATCTGGTCTAGAGTACTGGCCACGACCAAAGCTCGAGGTGCCGAGTTGTCAGGAACTGAAGCCAGAGAGGGAGGGCTCATTACCAGGATGTTAACAGGCTCTACCACCCATCCTCAGAGGGCCAACTAAAGCAATGTGGCCACATTGGGAAGAGGAGCAAAGAGGTTCAGTGACAGCTCCCCAAGTCCCATATATGGTTCCTGACACGAGATCTAGGTGTAAATAGAGAGAAGTATGTACAACCAAGCAGCTTCTACCCACTCCGGTCTCTCATTGGTTGCAGACTTCTCCTCCCAGCTTGAGATTCCCAGGGAAATTCCAATTTCTCAGGCAGGGTCTCAGAGGGTCATTAATAGTCAGAGGGGAGGGCCACTTGTCCTTCAAACCATCCTCAGACAGCTAGACCTGACCGGTGACCTTGAGCCTGACACCTGTCCATTGCACACTTTGACCCGGATGGTCCAGGTTGCTGCTCACTCCGGGGACATCCTTCACAGAGGCACCCTGTTCTCTGCAGCTTCTCCCGCTGCTCAGAAGTTTCACACACTAGTGTAAGTTCCAGGCTCTCTCCACGCAGATGGAAATTGGCCCAGGCTGCCTGGCTGTCTCTAACTGGTCCTCCCAGTTCAGCTGACAGCACCGCCCCAGGACATTGATGTCTCAGCCCCCTTCACCACTGCACCTGTCATCACCTCCTGCTCACTGTGACTGCGGTCACTAACCAGCCTGACCACAAACCACAACACCCAGATGCTCTGGGCTCATGAATGTTTTGGGGGCAGGGAGAGCTGGTGAGCCCCACTTGAGGGTGAGGTTTGAGAAGGGGGCTCCTGTAGCATTGGGGTCTCAGATTGGATTGGGTAGCAGAGAGACCAAGCCGCTGGCTTGGTCTGTCTTCCACCTTCCTGTCATTCTACATCACTCTATATGGCAGCAGGTGTCCCTGATCAGTCTGTCTTGCATGTTACGGTAGTCAAGACCCCAGTCCAGTCCCCCGGCCCTTACCTGGACTTTCAGGTCCTGTATCTGCAATCTCTCTCTCTCTCTCTCTCTGTCTCATACACACACACACACACACACACACACACACACACACACACACACACACACACACATATCTTCTGAGACCTTCTCATCCTCTGGCTACCACCCTACTGATTTCCTCCCTTCTACCTCAGGGCCTTTGAATATGTACCACCCACTTCCCATCCTCACCTTTTCCTTAGATGGCCAGGATCTGCCTTCCCTACCACTGTGCCTCAGGGCTAGGCCTGTAGCACCAGCCTATTGGCTTGCCTGTCCTCCCTCCCGCTTTCTCTCTCTGGGCCTCAGGACAGGGATGGGTCCAGCACTTGGTTGCATACAATAGCTGATATTACATGAATGTCTGGACCCATGGGTCTCTGTAGCTCTCCTGGTTCTTATTAGATAGTCTCAGTGGAAGTGATGAGAGCCATTGGGTCCATATGCGTGTTAGAAAAGCATTCTCAAGAGAAGGGTCTCTTTGCTAGGGTGCCCTGCACTCAGGGGTCTGCTGGCAGGTGGCTGTCATTGGCTTCCTAGGGTCCATGTCTCCCAGCCCCTCTGTGACAGTAGACACCTACCTGTTTCTGGAACTCAGAACTGAGGGGTCTTGGGGCAGTTCGCCCACAGATTTAACAAACAGATTTTAATGTGCAAGGCCCTGCTGGCCTCTCCCAGCCTGTTTATTTAAGAACTTTGGGTGGCTTTTGTATTCACTCTTCTTAACAGGTTCTGGGAGCTCAGAGTTCAGTGTTTGAGACTAACCAGGCAGGAAGATGCATCCTCTCCCTACTCAGACAGCAGGACTGGACAGCAGTATAACTGTGGGTGAGGACTGGCAGGGTTCCAGTGACTTCATACATGGATTTGATGATGGATAGGATTGTGTGTCATGCCTGGGGACAAGGAAGAGCTCCATGATCTGAGTTCAGAAGCACTATCAAACCCAGGTCCCTTTCTTTATCTACCTCCAGGGCATGCAGAGGTGGCCAGGCAAAGGAGCTGTGTGGGGCTAATGCCTCCTAGACAGAGTGACACTCACCATGCTGGTCTGCCTGCTGATCCTTGTGCCCTACACCACTTGAGCTCATCATGGGGGATAACATTGGGGCACTTTACAAGGACAGTGTTTGAGGCTGTAATGTACCACCCTCGGGCTCTCAAAGTAAAGGAGAGCTCTCCCCAAGCCATGGTCCTCCTGACTCCCTATTGCTGGTCTGATATACTATGGTCAGAGCCCCATGAGGAGGTGGCCACCCTGAAGGACACTGGTGAAGAGGTGACAAGGTTATAAGAAATAGAATGCAGTCACAAGACCCTGTTCTTGGGGCTGTGGAAGCTTGGCCAGATTTGTGTACCTCACCTATGTGACAGGCCTGGACCACTGCAAGCTATGCCTGTGTACCTATGGTACCAGCATGGCCTGCATGCCACACAGTCCTCCAGTAGAAGCCCCAGGACCAAATATCCAGGCCCTGTCTCCTCAACAGCCTTAACTCCTGTCCCAGCTCCAGAGCCAGGCTCCTGTTCGCAATGTTACTTGCCTTTGCACACACAGTCCCTTTCCCAGTGTGCCAGTTCCCCATTCCTCAAGACCCAGGCCAACAGGGCACCAACCCTAAGGTCACACTACACCCTCACAGAGCGTCTCTCTAGACCAGTGATTCTCAGCCTTCTTAATGCTGTGACCCTTTAATATAGTTCTTCATGTTGTGGAAATCCCCACCCATATTAATTCATCACTACTTCATAACTGTAATTTTGCTACTGTGGTGACTCGTATTATAAATATATGATACGCGAGCCAAGGGGGTCACGACACACAGGTTGAGAACCACTGCTCTAGAGTATCTTCAGTGCTTGGGTCCTGGGCTTGGGCTGACCCTAGAAGTGAGCAGCTGCAGCAAAGCTAACAGCCCCTACAGCCTCAGCCTTGCCACAGCTTTCCTGCTTGGAGGGCTGACCAGTTTGTTTTTTCCTTCCTCCTCCTAAAAGCTTGCCTGTCCCCAAGTGACCCATGTCCCCCAGCCACACACATCATCAGTTTAAGATCCCTCTGTGGTTCCCAGGGAGTCTGTGGCCTTCTGATGCAGGTCCTGCCTAGGGGATGGAAAATGGAGAGAGCAGCTGTCCAGCTTGGAGCACACATATCACACATCACCTCTCACATTCACAGTCCAGTGCAACAGCCCAGGTGCAAGGTTTTAAGCACAGCACACACCCGGCATAGAGCACCAGGTCAGGAGTCAGACTCACTGAGCTCTCCAATGCTGATACAGAGGCTGTTTTAAAGGTTGGGAAACAAGGCTTAGAGAGATCAGGTGGCCTGCTCAAGGCACGCAGCCAGACTCCTAAACCTAGGTACATCCCAGCTCTGGGCTGCTCCTTGGGAGGGTGTAACAGCTGCTTAGCTTCTGAGAGAGCCCAGCCTTGACCTGTCTCTGGCTTGGAGCCAGCCGGGCCCCTCTGGCTGTGAAATTCTAGGCTCTGCTGGCTCAGTCAACCTCTGGAGGACCTGCCCACCACTGTGCTGTGAGGCTATGTTCACTTCACCAAGATTTCCAGCTCCTCTTATGAAATGCCCTTCCACCTGTGGCTGGCGAGTGTGGGGTGCTCAATGCTGCACGCAATCATCCAGTACCATCTGCACAGCAAACGTGTGCCGCGTCTAGATTTATTTGCAATTCCCCATTAGACCTCACATCACACCAAGCCTGCAAATTCATAACCTTAACTGGCTGGTGACCCAGGAAGGATGCCACAGCTGTCCCACATAAGAGAACAGAAGTACAGTGATCTCAGGAGAGTTACAGGGTCTTTCTGTTAAGAAGTGGCAGAGTTGGGGGATACTGTTGAAGAGCCAGATATGGGGATCAGAACCAGGCAGGTTCCTTTATTTGTCGACTGTGTACTGTCTTTGGGCTAAGACACACAGTTGTATGTGTTGCACACTGTACAACTCCAGAGCATTTGGGTACAGATACAGACCCCTGTTAATAATGCTGATGGAACGATGCAGGATATAGCCCCATGCAGGGACAGTCCCTGTGGTATGTTTTGGTCATCCACTTTCTAATTCTGTGCCTTTATCATCTCTTCCATGGCAGTTTTGATTGTTCAAAGTTCCACACCATCCTGCTTGAGTGTCATCCACTGTCACTTAGGCAAGAATGTTGGAGACAGAAATCTGAGGCCAGCTTCCCTCCAAGGGTTACTTCTTACAGCCCTTCTTCTCCTAGGAGGCCCCAGACACCTGGCCTTGATGGCTGTGCTCTGTGTCAGGCTGCTGAACTTCCGGGCCTTCAATTCATTCTGTTTATTTTTGAAAAACAACCCCCCCCCCCCAAAAAAAAAGAACCAACAGCTGAGTGTGCTGAGACTTCAAACCTTGGCTCGGCCTGGCATGGGGGTGGGGCTGTTAAGAAACCCCAAATAAACAGAGCTGTTTCCTGGCCCAGCCAAGCCAGTTCATGTGGGAAGCCTGTGGTGGGGGATTGGGGCCCTCTGTGTGACTCATGGTGACTCATCAGAGAGTGGGGCCAGATTAAAGGGCCATGCCTGGCCGGTTGCAGAGTTCCCTAAGCTGGCACAGGGCTAGGCCTTCCATTCTAAAACGGCATTCATTCTCAGCCTCAGTTTTCCAGGCTGTAAAATGGGACGTGTCTGCTGCTCTGGGGTGGGGTTTCCACGCTGGTGGCTGGGCTGAGCAAGTTTTGTGGTGTGGCTGGTGGCTACATCCTCCTCTCTCTCCTCCTCCCTCCTTCCAGGAAGCTCATGGAGTTGCCTGCTGTCCTATAACTGCTGGACTGCTGGGGCGCTAGTGCTGGTGATTGGGGACCATGTATAGGATCTCTCTGGTTGTTTTGTGGTCCTAATCATGGAAAGCCAGATGGAAGCAGAGTGTGCTGTCCTGGGCCCTTGCTCCAGACCTTGCCATCTCCCCAGTTACCTTTCATGCAGAGTCCTACCTGACAAGTCCTTCTGAAGGTCAGGTCCTCACACTCTGGAGTGACAAGTGGCCTAAGAGTTTGGAGCAATACCATGGTGGGTCTGCTGACGGGCTTCAGCCTCCAGGTCAGTGCCCAACAGCCTGGGGACATAGAGACTGGGAGGCTTTTGCTCCTGTCTCTGTTCTACAGCTACCCATGGTGAGCCTGGCAGGCCGGGTAGGCAGAGCCTGGGGAGGGGTCTGTAGGTCTCGGAAGTGTGGAGCCCCAGAATGAACTGGACAGAGAGACAGACAGGGTGATTTGTTCTCTAGCTGTCCATGAGAAGGGCAGTGTTTCCTCCTTGGTCACAGACACACTGGGCCCAGGCCTCAACCCACTTAGACAGCTTCTCAGATCACTTCCTGTCAGTCAGGGACAACAGGTGGCTTTGCCCATACAGGAGTCCTCTACACCCCCCCATACCACCCCAAGTTCCACCTCTCTTAGCCCTGTTCACATGTCTCCATTTCTGACTGGTCACTTTGCTGTCCCTCACTGCCAATGGATGCCAGGGCAGGGTTCCCGAAGGCTGTGGGCAGGTGTGCCTGGGTGATCTGCACAGGAGGCTCATCTAGGAATCATTTCATAAGCCTCATTTCTTCACCTTTACATTTGTGCCTCCATCCCCCAGGCTGCCACTCTGGGAGTCAAGGACATTGCCGGGCTGTATGTGGGAACATTACTGGTCCTCAGTTGTTTCAGAGTAAAGTCTGTGGCCTGTACCCCTGTCATGGAAAATCAGCTTTATGAGGTTTCCTTCATATAGCCTAGCCCCAGAGAACTTTTTCATATCACTGGGTACCAGGATGAGTGATAGCTTCCTAGGAAAGGGAATGTCCCTGTTTACATTCTGACCAGTTCACCCAGTCACCTTCAGTCCCATTTGTCAGATGGGAAAGGCAAGGTCCAGAGAGGGAAAGTGACTTGCCACAGGTCCACAGCTAAAAGATATCAGGTCCAGCTGCGCCTGGTTGTGTGCAGCTCATTTAGACCCCAAGAACCACTCAGAAGCAGTGCCAAGGAGCATGGTGTCAGAGACTGGAACCTGGAAGTCTCCGCGGGGGCTCATGCCACCCACATGCCTCAGGCCTGTGGTCCTGACAGGCCACAACCCTGTTGCTGATGGTGGCAGGAATCTGAGCCAGTGATTAAGGTTTGGGGGATGTTTGTGAGCTGCCTGGCAAGTAGACCTGGCCTACGGCCAAGTCAGACAAAGGCAGGGTGCTCTGTCCACCCAGGAATCTATAGCCCAGACAATGAGAAAGGGCCTCACAGAGGCCAGATGGGGGTGGCTCAGGAGAAGGGGCCTCAGGGACTTTCACTATGACCTTATTTATCAGTACACAGGTCCTCAGGCAGAGAAAGGCAGATGGTCCTCTCTCCAACATACTTCTGTTACATGGGAGCAGGGGAGGACCCAAGGGCCTGGAATTAGTCTCGTGATTCCTGAAGCAAAGATCCAAATCCCTTTATGATTCCTGCTCAACCCGGAAGAGTCCTGTGGGGGAAATGTGCAGAAGTCCAGCTCCCAGAAGTCCTAATTTACCATGCTCCAGAGCAAGGACCACCAACACTTCTGGGGAATGGAGTACAGGGCATGTTGACACTGGTTTTGAGTCTAGGCGGGGGGCTCTCCAGCCGGGCATTTTCCTTTCTGGGCCTAGGGGCTTCTGGGCACCATCAGGTCTCACTGACACCCTTGGTCCTTGCTGCCAGCGCAGGTCTCCACCAGCTGACCAGCCCGCGCTACAAGTTCAACTTCATCGCTGACGTGGTAGAGAAGATCGCTCCAGCTGTGGTCCATATAGAGCTCTTCCTGAGGTGCGTGGGGGGGGGGGGAGCAAGTCTCTCTGCCAAATCCCCACCATGCCCAACTGTCCTGTTGCCTGCTGCTTCCCAAACTAGACCTGATTCTAGCAGCCAGAGGCATAGCAACAGGTGGACTGGGATGAGAGGCCACTATTGAAATTTGATGTACTTGGGGGCTGAAGGTTAGCTTAAAGTGAGTACCTAGGAGCCTAGGAGATACAGAGAAACGAGCCTGTCCCACTGAGGTACCAGCTCAATAGGACAAGTGTTCTGAATCAGGTGTGAGGCAGGACGTGCCAACTGGTGGCTAGATGTGGAGGGGAGGGAGGTGGGTGGACAGGAAAACAGGTTTGTCAATGGGAGAGGAAGCCCACTGTTTGATGTGTGATCTAGCTTCCTGGAAGGATCCCTCTTTACAGACGGGGGAAGAGCCTCCTCCCTTCCTCCCACACCCAGGGTTCTATCCCAGAGATGTCTGTGCTGGATGAGGAGGCCCTGCCTTCCAGACATACCAGCTAAGGTCCCATCACTCACATCCGGTCCTGAGGTCTCAATTTAGACCCCCTAGAGAGAAGCTGGTTATGGAGGAGCCCCAGGGCTCTAGACACAACAATCTCCACCCTTCATGCCCTGCAACTGAGTGGAGAGAGCCAGCTGGAATGGTGGGGCCAGACAGAAGCCCACCTGATAGGGATCAGGGAAGCTGGTGACCAGCTTATTAGTCTGACTCTGGAATAGAGATGCCTGGTTACTGATGTCAATCACCATCTCCTCCCTCTGTGCTCTGTGGCCAACAAAGATCAGGCTACTCAACCTCCTGCCCACTAACAGTGGCAAGCTGGTGTGTGTGTGGAGGGGGGAGGGTAATATGGCTGAGGAGTAGGATGAGCAGTGATCATGCAAGGTCTAGCCTGAGCTCTGGACCATGTAGGCTCTGAGGCTGTTTTCTTAAGCTCCTGCTCTTGGAAAAGAGAGCCAGATGAGGACTCAGCCCCTTGTGGGACTGTGGGACCCTTCTGCCTGCCAGGTCCACACCCCCCCACACACACACATACATACACACATGCACGTGCACGCAAGCATGCGAGCACCACATTCCACCTCTGTAGTAGAAATATCCCCCTGCCATATGCGATTTTTTCCTGTCTTGCCTTTGGCACTGGGGTAAAAATCTGAGACACATCTCATCAAGGAAATTACAAATGGATGCATTAAGAGGCTGAGTCATCCAAATCGAGCTAAGGAGGGACTGTGTATGTCTAGAAGGCCTGGGGCAGTAACCCCGAGCTGGTTAATCACAGGTTAAGGCAGCTGGGCACCAGTGATGTCTGGTGAAGCCAAACCCTCATGGGTAGATAAGACCCTGCTAGGGCAGACAGCACAGTCTTTCAGCCACAACCCTTGACCTGTGGGATCTCTCTCAGGTCCTGTCTGGAGTCTTGAGAAGAGATGGGTTTTAACAGCCCTCCGGTATTTCTCAGAGAGGTCTTGGTAGATGAAAACAGGTACAGCATTAATGGAGCAGGAAGCTAAGCAGCCTGGAAAGGTGGGAACCCTGTTCTGCTCCGCCTCCTGCCTGACCCCAGAAAGCAGTATCATACTCTCTGGGTCTCAGCCTCCCCTGAGAGCTTTGTCCAGCAGTGGTCATCTAGGGCGAAGTCACAGAGCCCCACAGACTGGAGGATTAAACCATGGGATGTATTGCTTCCTCACTCTGGAGGTTGAGGCTCAAGATCAGATGCCTACAAGGCATCCTATTCGGATCCTGGGCTAGCTCTGGACTTCTACCTGGGCTAGCTCTGGACTCTAGTGGTTCCAGGTACCCTCAGGTTGGTGTATACCCTCCCCACACATTTCCCATGTCCCCTTGTGCCTCTTCCGGCTTCCTGTCTTCTCAAAAGGTACTGATGCTTGGACATAGGGCCCCCACTCCATCAAAATGTCACACCCTGTCACACCTGCAGAGACCCATTTCCAAATGAGGTCACACCCATGGAGTTGTGGTCAGGACTTGATCATATCTGTTTGGGGGACACTGACCTACTAGTCTCCCATAAACTTTGAGTCAACTTGTCCTTGGTTCCAGGGAGTACTTCGGATGTTTCTTTCTTTCTCTGTTCTTGCTAGGCTCAGGTTTGCTAGACATTTTGAAAAGACTGTTGCATGTTCAAGAGTGCTAGACACTTGGGCTCCTTCATCTTCTTAGTGTCCTCAGGGCCTGTGTACTCTTTTGTGTCACCCTGAGGAAGGTTCCAAGCTGCACCAACCTTCTGCCCCCTCCCATCTTGAAAGTAGGGTTAAGAATCTTTAAGCCGACAGCCCATTTCCCAAATGGGAAGACAGAGGTTCTGAGAGTTTACAGAGCTTGCCTGAGGGCAGTTAGGTCATGGGTGAGGTTGGGCAGGCAGTTGGAGTCCTAAATGTTTGTCTCCAGAGCCCTGCTGTCAAGCATTGGCACCACTGTAGGCGGTGCATGTCAACATGTCAACTGTGCATCACTGCAGCCAAGGGCAGGTCAGAAACGACATCTCATCTTTATGGCCATGAACTGGGTTCAGCTTCAATGTTGTCAAGGCCACATCCACAATGACAGCCTCAATTCATACCCAAGTGGTGGGGGGAGTGGTCCCCAGGCCTATTCTTCCATCACACATCATTCTGTTTCCTCCACCATACTGACTCCCCAGGCCAAGGCCTTGCCCTGAATGTCCCCTGTGCTTCCCTGTGCAGACATCCTCTATTTGGCCGGAATGTGCCACTGTCCAGTGGTTCGGGCTTCATCATGTCAGAGGCTGGTTTGATTGTCACCAATGCCCACGTGGTCTCTAGCTCCAGTACCGCCTCAGGCCGGCAGCAGCTGAAGGTGCAATTGCAGAATGGTGATGCCTATGAGGCCACCATCCAGGACATTGACAAGAAGTCTGATATAGCCACTATCGTGATCTACCCCAAGGTAAGTGGGATGGGGCATCTCTGCCTGTCCTAGCAGCACATTGCCACACTGTACACTATACTAGCTCAGCCTTTTCAGAGGATAGCAGTGATATATGGCCCAGGGCCACTGACCACATCAGACTTAGAACCTCTGAATTGCCCTTGCTCAGGTGCAAACAGGACACAAGGAGAAAGGGACAGCATCCCACACCTCCACACTCCTTTATTGACCTAGCAAGGCCCACATGTGGTCCGTCTCCACCTTTACCTCTGTGCCCACACTTACTTTGGCTACCATATGACCCTTTATGGTCCCCATCAGCTACTAGAAAACCAGATGGTATTCTCGTTTCTGCCACATCCCTGGGAGGGAGAACCTTCATCACCTAGAATTTTAAAGATAAAAATGGAGCCTTGGGAATATTAGAATTCTAATCACTTGGAATCTGAGGGGAAATTGAGGCTCAGAAAGGTTAGATCACACACCTAAGATCATGGCTAACAGTAGCAAGGCCAGCTTAGACACAAGCCAGCCTCAGACTGGTTTTTATTGCACCCTGTGGTACCATTGCATACCTCTAGGATGGCCATGGGGGTTTCCTGTGTCCCCTGTTCCTACATCAAACATGTCACTGTACCTTCAGTCAGGGTAAGGAGCATAGTTTCCTCTGGATGCCCATGAGGCAACTGGTGTGGTGTGGCTAGCCCCTTCTAGATGCAAGGTCTTGGTGTCCATGGTGACAGATGTTTGCAGAGTTCACTATCAAAGTGGAGGATTCAAATTGGACTACCCTGATGCAGGCCCTCTGTAGTCCTGAGTCCTGTCAGGGGCTGAATCTGGGTACATTTCTTCTTCATGATAACAAAGAGACTGAGGGTAGGTGGGACAGACTGAAGGGCTGAAGGACACTGCTGAAGGCAACTGCTCTATGACCAGCATGCAGCTCTCCTGGGCTCAGCGTGTCCATGCTAGGAGAGGCTCTATGCTCAACCATGTGCAGGTGAAGGAAGCTCCAAGGCAGGCCAGGATGCCACAGCTCTTCCACAGTTTCCCTGGTGTCAAGAATATAAATGATTGCTGTAGAGACAGACCAAGAACACTGCCCTGAGGTGACCGGTAGAACATGCCTAGCTTTCATTGGTAGCACAAGCATGGTGCGTGTGCCTCAACACCACACACACATACACACACACACACACACACACACACACACACACACACACACACACACACACACACACACACACACACACACACACACACACACACACACACATATCCCGGAGCCTCTGAAACTCAGAACCTGTGCTTTGCAGCTCCTCTAAACAGATATGCATATATACCAACTCTCAGGCCATAGCAACCACAGGAATGAATAGCCAAGATCACAGGCAGCTGGGCTCTGCTCGCCCTGTCTGAGACAGAGTTCAGGTACCTAGTGTGCCAGATATGGCAGGGCGAAGTGTTACAGTTTCCCTGTGTGTCTACATGAAGATATCAATTCCAAAGTAGGTTTCCAAAGTAGGTTTCTCAGGCCCTCGGAAAGGCTCCAGGGAGCTACATACCCCTCCCTGAGGTGCCTCAGTTTGGGAAGCACACCAAACCTGGGGGCATCTATAGCTTTTGGTTACCCTCCAGAGCAAACTGTCACCACTAAATCTCAGGCTTAGCTTTAATCCCAGCACTTGGGAGACAAAGGCAGGTGGATCTCTGTGAGTTTGAGGCTAGCCTGGTCTATGTAGCGAGTGCTAGGTCAGTCAGAGATTCATAGAAACACCTTGTATCCAAAAACAAACAAAACCCTAACAAACCCCTGGGCTCAAGGGTGTCAGAGGCCAGGCCCCAACCCGGATGCTCTGTCGGTGCACCTCCCCATGACAGACATTTATGGTCTCATAAGATAAGTTTTGGCTCTGTGGGATCCAACCCCAGTCTCAACCAGCTGCTGGCCTGGCTTCAGTTCATGTTGGCGACTTGCCCTTAGCCTGGTTTCAGGGCTGTGAATAGCCTCCTTCCTCTCCAGAGACCAGCCTGTCAAAATTCCTCTCTGTGGTCTGAGCTGCTGTCCTCTCTTATACTCCTCTTCTTCTTCCAGAAAAAACTCCCCGTGTTGCTTCTGGGTCACTCGGCAGACCTGCGGCCTGGCGAGTTTGTGGTGGCCATTGGCAGTCCCTTTGCCCTGCAGAATACTGTGACAACAGGCATTGTAAGCAGTGCCCAGCGGGATGGCAAGGAGCTGGGCCTCCGGGACTCAGACATGGACTATATCCAGACAGATGCCATCATCAACGTGAGTCCTGTGGGCAAGGCTGACTTCAGTGACCCTGAAGGGCTTATTCCCTGTCTCATCTTACAGCACACCAATACCTAGGAAGGCCTTTCAGTATCTCATGTAGAGCATTACCAGTGACTACCTCCCAGAGATGGGTCACCTTGGTCGCCTGCAGAGATGGGGTGGCCCAGTCATACTCCTGGAAAATCTTAACCTGCACCACACAGCTTGGCACTTTATTAGGATTAAGGCTATGTTGGATGGTACCACTAAATTCACATAGCTCCGAGCCTGGGTGCATTGGTTTGTACCCCTGTGCATGCCACAATTGGAAACATTCATGTCTGCAGAGACTACCAAACCTCAGATACTACCTGCTCTGTAGGTTACCTAGCAACTGGCAAGTTGTGGAGACATAGAAATGCATGGTTTGTGCAGAGACCCAGAGGGTAGTGAGATTCCCCCCTCTGGTACCTCACAGGGAGACAGCAGTGGGCACTCCATGGCTGGGGCTCTGTCTAGCTGACACCAAGGCAGTGGAAGTTAATTCCAGTGACTCGTATTGTCATTGGCTGGAGTCAATGATGGGGAAAAAGCTTGGGGACCATCAGGGAACTCATGGTACAGCTAACGCATTATTTTCCCCTTTACAGTATGGGAACTCTGGAGGACCCCTGGTGAACCTGGTAAGTGTCCACTAAAGTTGAGTGTCTGGTTTTCTGGGGCTTTGCTCACACAAAGGCATAGGCTGGAGGTAGGGACAAGCTCCTTGGTGCATCCCTAGAAACTTCGTTTTCAGAGGTCAGTAGTGTGGCTGGGTTGGAAGTCTAGGAAGACCTGAGCTCCAGGCCTGGAACCCTCAGGGACAACCAAAAACTGCTGCCAGGCTGGGACCATATGTCATGTCATCATTCAGGCTCTTACTACCCTGGGCTTTGAGGTCCTCAGTTAGAATTTAAGGTGAGAGGAGAGACCATCCCCAATGAGCTACATTGCCCTCACACCTTCTAGAGTCAGGCTCAGTTTCATTCTGGCTGAGATTTTTCCAGAGTAGGGAAGGAAATCCAGCTTGGATCCTAGACTCTGAAGACTCAGTGAAGCCTTCCCAAAGGAAACTTGTCCATAGGTGGATAGTGTCCAGACTTGATGGGCCCATCTGGTACAAGAGTGCCTTTGGAGGCTCTGAAGGGATGCAGGCCTCGCCATTGAGACAGACCAGAAAGGGTTTTCTGGAGATGGGAGCATTTGGTGAAGGTGTGGAGATGGAGGAATCAGTGGAGAAGGGATTGCCAAGGATAGGGCACAGCACATGGAGCACTGGCAGGGTGGGGGAAGATAGCAGTGGGCACTTCATGGCTGGGGCTGTGTCTAGCTGGCCCTTAGGCCATTTGTGTAGGTGACTGTACCCTCCCCCTTCAATATTTTCCAGTTAAAGCTGCCGGGGGTGGGGTGCTCATGTGGTAGGGCCTGGGCTACATTCTTATTTCTGCTCTAGGTCCCAGTGAGCCTCTCTTTTGGGAGGGGTCCTGCCCAGGAGTGGGTCCCATTGACTGGGCCAGCGTCTTCTGTTGGTGTTGGCCGCATGCAGATGGGCAGGGTGGTAACTGAGTTCAAAACAGATTACAGGCTGATGCCATGGCTTCACTCACTGGTACCTACTTTCATAAGGAAGGGATAGAAAGGTTACAGGTCTCTTATGGGAATAGATGATGTCCTACATGCAGTGGACACTAGGGCAGAGGTTAGTAGGACCAGGTGCAGCCCAAAAACTTCCCTTAAGAACCTTCTCCAGGGGTAGAACAGAAGTTCCCAGGGTTTGAAGGTTACACAGGGTTGGGGTAATATCACTGACCTCAATGTGACCTAGAGAGTCATCTTTCCAGGATAGTTGGAGGCTGCTTTGGGGTACTGATGGCTAGCCCTGCCTCTGGAAAGTATCTCACACCCAGCTCAGCAGCAGTTGGAGGTTTGCTTGCACACCCCTGAGTAACCTCCACACTTTCTTCACCCTGCTCAGGATGGAGAGGTCATCGGCATCAACACACTCAAGGTTGCAGCTGGCATCTCCTTTGCCATCCCCTCAGATCGCATCACACGCTTCCTCTCCGAGTTCCAAAACAAGCATGTGAAAGGTAAAGAGCTCACTAGAGGGGCAGGTAAGGCAGAATCCCCCAGGAACGAGGTCCAGCTCCATTCAAGTTAGCCAGGGGCCATCTATAAGTCTACCTAAGTCATGTGTATTGCTAGACTAGGCCCTTCACCCTCCCCAAACCAGAGTATCTTATCTCCACTCTTTTAGGGTCTTCCTCTGTGCCACTTGGATCGTGGCTAAATTCACCTCCTGCTCCTCCAGACAGTTTTATTTTTCAGGTCCAACTATCCAAGCTTGGACTCCCAGGACTCTTAGTTGGCAGAAAGTTGGGTTTCCTTCCTGCTGCCCACCTGTTCACCCATCCATCCACCCACCATTCATCTATCCACATATCTAACCCTCCATCTATACACTCATCTATTTACCCAGTCTCCAATCTACCCATCCATTCTGCTTACTGTTTCTTCCATTCATCCAGTAAACTATTTATTCACTCACCCACTCATCTATTCGCCACAAATTTATCCATCCATCCACCAATCTATCACTCTATCCTCTAATCTATACATTCGTTCACCTGCCTATTTATCTTCCCATCTATTCATCCATCAGTTTATGCACTCACCCACTCATACATTTATTTATAATACATACATTTACTATCTACCCACTCATTCATTTACCCATATATTCATTCACCCATCCACTGTTCTACCTGTTAATTTGTCCATCATTACATCCATTTATCCATCCTTCCACATACATGCCCACTCACTCCTCTGTTCCCCCTAATCTGCTCACACATCTACCCAACCAGTAATCTGACCCTCCATCCACTTATCCTTCCCTCTCTCTGCTCATCTATTTGTATATTCACCCAGTCATTCATCCACTCTCTCACACATCCACCCATCCACAATTCATCCACCCATCCATATACCTATCTTTCTTCTTCCTATCCATTTATACTTCTACTCATTTATCTACCCACCCCTAAGTACTCTTCAGTCTATACAGTCAGCCTAGTAGGGTATCTTCTGTTCCAAGGGAGCAAAGCCCAAGAACCCAATCTTTGGGAGCCCTCTTTACCCCAGTCTAAACAGGAATTTCCAGTCCCTCATGCCCTCCTAGGTGGCCATTTGCATCCCTCTAGGGAGAGAACTTGTTAAGGACAAGATGGCTCAGCAGGTGAGAGCATGCTAAGCTTTTGGTTGGCAATCATGGCCACTGTCCAGAAAGAGCCCCACTTCTGATCTCAGGCTCCTGGTGGCCCTTACCTTGCCATTTTCAGCCCAGTGAGCTGCCGATTGCTGTGTGTCCCACACCCACACTCAGCTTTGGCTGGTGCCCGGGTCCGACTCCACCCGGCTGCCCCTACCCTCTCACACTGCCTCCCTCTCCCCCAGCCCTTTCACCAGCACTGCACTGAGAGCGGGGCCTTCCTCCTGCTTGCCCCTGCCTTTGCGGCCCTGCCAGCTCCACACATGGACCCCAGTACAGCTGAGACTGGTGCCATGAAGAAGTGAAATTGAGGAGCCTCGTTCTGTTCCAAATGACCCTGTGTGGAGATGAGAGGAGCAGGCAGGACCTGTCCCTCCTGAGAATCCAAGGCACCTTCTGGTGAACAGTGGGAACTAGCCACCTTGGCTGCTGGGAAGCTCAGAACTAGCCCCGGGGCTCCACTCTTGCTGCACTGGGTAGCATTGGTCCTTTCTCTAGCGACCAGGGCTTTCCGGTTTATGCTGTTTATGAGACCGGAGCTCCATCTGCACAGACTGGCCTCTGGGTGACTGCAGGGCTAGACCTGGCCTAGTGGCTTCCTGTCTCCTTGTTCCCACTTCTCCTCTCAGATAAGAACTCACTGGGGCCAGATCTGCTCCCCTGTTGAGGAGCAAATGTCCCAGTCACAAGTGTCCTAGTCACTTACCCTGGGTTCTGGGGAAAAGCTCACACCTCTCCCTAGAGCTGTTACCTCCTAAGGACAGTGCCTATCACCTGAGGGTCTGACAAGCCTTAGCTAGCTAGAGCCTGTTAACTTAAAGTCCTTCTGAAACTTATGCTTATTTATGCTTTTCCTTTTTTAAATAAAAATGATGGATGACCTAAACCCAGCTAATCTAAGTTCTTCCTTTTATTGAATCAGGAAAGCATTGAGTACATCTCTTTTCTCATCCAGGGATTAGTTCAGGGGCCTCTGGGGATTTTCAGATTCTTGAGTGACCCGAACAGTACTGTTCAGAAATGCTGTCCCCTTGGCTGTGAGCTAGGAGCTTCCGGGTGACAGGAGAGGCAGGCAATGGGTAAGGCACACCCCTACTTCCTCAGGCCACAGATTCCCTTCGGGGAACCCCCTTTGGTGGAGTCCCAGACGAGGAGGTGAGTGGGCCTAGGCAGTATATGGGACCTGCCACAGGTGTGGATAGGAGCTTGGGCTTGGACCCCAAGCTGTGCTGTGCCTCTCTGCATCCTCCCGAGGACAGCTCTGGGAACCTTGGCGACTGGAGATAGGCTAGCCTTGGACCCAGAGATCTGGCCTAACCTCAGCAGAGCAATCATAGCAAGTGTGTGACTGGCTGAGCTGCTCTGCCGCTCCTAAATATGCAGACAGCCCTCTGAGCCTTCCTTCTGAGGAGGGAAACCTAGAGGACCTTGGAATGATATGGCATCTGAATAGAAAGAATAGGGAGCAGAGGACCTCAGGAGTTAGGGACGTGCGTATCCCAGCTGTGGGCAGTGCAGGATAGCCCAACATCCCAGGAGGCCAGTATGTGAGGTGATACTGAGGAGACTTTCAGAGCAGGGGACCAATATGGGCTAGGTGTGGTGGGGCCTTAGGGAAAGAGTAATAATAAGTGAGCATGTTGGCTTTGGGTTGGGGTCAGTGATTGAGAGGAGGCAGGAAGACATGGGACATAGCCACCTCCTCATGATTGAGTCAGGCTTTGTTTGAAGGCTGAGACACTGGTTTGCCAAAAGACAAGAGGTAGTATAGGAGCCAGGGAGAGGCTTATGTGCTGAGGAGCTGTCGTAGATGACTGGCTGGGTTCCTTTGCCCTGACCTGGGAGAGATCCCAGACAAGCAAAGGGCAACTCCCTTAGTGTTGATATTCCTGAGACATTGAGGCTCACAGACTGACCTTCTAAAGTTCCAAGAATTACAGCTCTCCAGAGCACTGGGTGTGGGGACCTCTGCTCCTCTGCTCTCCACGTCTAGAGACTGGGAATCATTGCGCGCTGCCTGGGCTCTCCATGGTCTTTTGGTCTGTAGTATTGTTTCTTGGCCATTTTCTTTCAGAGTCTATCCTCTGATGATTTCTGGAACTCTTCAGAGCCTCAGGTGTCAGGGTCTGTACCCCTGGGTGGCTGTCTGGGGGCTCTCAGCTCCCTTGGGTCTATAGCTCTGAGCTTTGGTTGTCAGGGTCTGTACCTCTTGGTGGCTGTCTGGGGGCTCTCAGCTCCCTTGGGGCTATAGCTCTGGGCTTTGGGTGTCAGGATCTGTACCCCTTGGAGGCTGTCTGGGGGTTCTCAGCTCCCTTGAGACTATAGCTCTAGGCTTTGGGTGTCAGGATCTGTACCCCTTGGAGGCTGTCTGGGGGCTCTCAGCTCCCTTGAGGCTATAGCTCTGGGCTTTGGGTGTCAGGGTCTGTACCTCTTGGTGGCTGTCTGGGGGTTCTCAGCTCCCTTGAGGCTATAGCTCTGGGCTTTGGGTGTCAGGGTCTGTACCCCTTGGTGGCTGTCTGGGGGCTCTCAGCTCCCTTGAGGCTATAGCTCTGGGCTTTGGGTGTCAGGGTCTGTACCCCTTGGTGGCTGTCTGGGGGCTCTCAGCTCCCTTGAGGCTATAGCTCTCTGGAACTCTCTGTTGTCATCTGTACTGGGAACTTGGGTTTTTTTGTTGGCTTTTTGTACAACCGGTTCAGTCCACTCTATCTGTGATAAAGATCAGAAGTAGGCAAAGACCAGTCAGTAAGAAGCCTTTATAGGGTCTGAGGGATGTGTCCTTATATAGCTCTAAAGAGCATGGTAGGATTCTACCAATCACAGCACAGCTTCCTATCCACCAGTCACCAAGCCTCTCATGAACACAGCTGCTCTTCTGCCAATCACAGCAGCTTGTGATTGACAGCTCCCACAGTCAGCAGGGAGATGCCGCCCTGCCCCACCCCACCCCTGAACTTGTTGAACTGCCACTGCCAGGTCTGAAGCATGTGGACAGGGTTGTGTGGAGGTCACCAGGGCTTCTCAAGGCTGGAGTGAGGCATCCCAGAACTGTCTGGAGCTGGACTGACTGGAGAGAGCCAGTCCTTCTGGCTCCAGAGGCAGCTGTGCTTGCAGCTGGAGTGGAGCCCCCGCCCCCCCCCCCACCCAAGGACTGTGGAGTGTACACAACAGCCATATGGGCCACCAAAGAAGGCTTAGCTTGGCTTATAGCCCAGGTTCAAGGCTGTGAAGCGGAAGGGCCTGTCAGCTGTTATTCCGTGGGCTGAATGGCTTGCTCCTAAATGCTTACCCCATTTAAAGAAGGAATAAACCAGAAACATTAAAATCTGCTTACACTAAGGAACCCGTATGGGAATAATGTCATCCGTGTCCCCTGCTTTCAGAATGAGCCTTCAAATGTGTGAAGCCCTGGAGGAAGCTTTGCCCTTGACACCGGAGGGGTGTGTGTGTGTGTGTGTGTGTGTGTGTGTGTGTGTGTTAGTGACAAGTATGTCTTAGTGGAACTTACTGTAGCCACTGTTCCTTAGGTCTAGAACATTCTCAAGGACTCAGATACGGCCCCTCTGTTCCCCAGCCTTGGATTCTGTTGCTGACACCCTGCTGCTGCTCACTGAAGTGGAGGATACTTGTGTGTTGTGTGGGGGGGTGGAATTGAAGATTCCCACCTGCACTCTCCTCTTTCTGGTTGGGCTGCACATGCCTTAGAGGTGACTTTCCCACAGAAATTGGGGCAGGATGGAAGGGTTGACAGATATAACTGTGCTAGCCTTAGAGTGCCAGCAGAGTCCCATCTCTGCTTCGTGCCTTACCCCAGAAGTGTGTTTCAACAGCCAGCCTCTGTGGTTGGGGATGGGGTACTGCCAGGGAACCTGAAATGGTAGTCCCCTATCTAAGGATGTCTCCGGCCTCAAAGGTACCTCAGTCTGCACCTTCCCAGGAAGGCATCCCTCACAGGAAAGGAATGAGACCCTGTTCCTTACACCCATGGGAAGCTGCATGTTGTGCTCTTGAAACATGGCCTTAGGCTATGGGCCAAGTGTCCAAGGAGGGGCATCTTGGATACTCAAGCTTGGGATTCAGGCTTCATCCTGCCCTGATCCAGGTTCCTGGATTTAGGCGGCATCCCCAGTAAAAATCTGTATTGCCCACCTCACCTCCCAGCCTCTTCTTGCCTGAGCTGAACGTACAAGTGCTTATCTGGCATCACATTAGTGTCACAGAAACTGTACCTAAGCCCCACCTGCTGATCAGTCAAGGGCACTCGTTCATCCTCCCTGGGTCTTATGCCCTTCTGCTTCTCATCTGCAAGTCCCTGGACACACCCTCCTGGGTAGATCTGTATTGACCCCACAACTACTCCATCACCCAGCATCACCATCCACCAGAGCCCCAGTTCACTATGGTGGTACTCTAGCCATACCACAGACCCTTCCACGGGCCTCAGAACTACAGCTGAGTGTGTCTGTGATTCAGGTAGAAGCCAGAGCCTTCCAGCCCAGATACCACAGGCATTGTTGCTATCATTCCATTCATCATTTTCTCTGGATAATGGATTATTCTTGCACCATTTGCTCAAAGGACATTCCTTTTTTCCACTCAAGTGATTTCCCAGCTTTACCACAAATTAAGTTGTTCCTTGTCCCAGTGCCGCATGGCTTAGCGCCTGTGGCTCTCCCAGGAAGTCCTGAGGGCAGGTGGCCTGAGCCCTCCTACTCTGCTGTTCCTCATCTCTCTGAGCTCCTTTGTTCCAGATAACAGTTGAGAATCAGATTTTCAATTTCAATGGAAGAAAATCAAAAGCCTGATGGTATTTCCGTTGGAGCTGCAGTGTGTCCGTCAAAGACTTTGGGGGGAGTCAGCGGTTTAACAGTGTTGCACCCTCAGGTCCGGGATCACAGCATCTGGCTTTTCTCAGAGCATACAGTACACTGGCCAATGTCTGATGGCCTGTGACAGAATCTACAAACAAATTTGATTTTGGTACGTTGAATACTTGATAGCTCACTCTAGTAGTGTCTTGGTAGACTTCACTGGGTTTTTTCTAGTGTAGATGGTTGTGTAGACGATAGAGACAGTCCTTTTATTGTGCATCTGAATGGCCCACCCTCATTCTCTTAAATTGACCAAAATATTGAATAAAGATTTTGGGAGTGGCCTTCCTTATTAGTCGCTGTAGAAAGAGGCACTCAGTTTCATGACATTAGGCATACTGATAGATAAAGTTATTATCATTTTCATTATTATTATCATTATTATTATGTTAAATCAAATTGAAAAGCTTCCTTCTGTCTCTGGCCTCTCATAGGTACGGGATGTGAGATTCTGCTCAGTGCATCCTGTCTTCCTGTTTAGATTATAATATTATTTGTTTTTTCCCCTTTTGAGTCTCTAATGTAACTAACAGCTGATTATTATTTTTATTTTTTAAGTATTGGGGACTGAATCCAGGTCAAATACAAGGTAAACAAGTGTTCTACCATCGAGTCATATTCCCAACCCTCTTCTAACTTTTCGTTTTGAGTCAGTGTTTCAGTACATCCCAGGTTGGCCTTGAACTCACTTTGTACCTCAGACAGGTCTTGAACTTGCCCCTCCCCCATCCCCGCACCCCTCTCCCCCAAGTAGCTTGGCCTCTGGAGTAGCAGGGGTGACAGACCTGTGCCACTAGATCAGGCTGATCTTCTCATGTTAAACCATCCTGTGGATTCCTGAACTAATCCTCTCAGCCGTGATACATTATACATTTGGAGTGTTGGATCTGATTTGCTGTAAGCATCTGAAGCAGTTTTGTCTCTACGAAGACAAGAGGTTATTGGTTTAGGTTCTGAGTTTGGTCCGGAGACACCAGGGTCACTTTCAATCCCCTGGAGGCATCTGTAGAACCTGGATGGTCTCTTCCTTAAACGGCCTGTTTCATCAGTGACATCATCTGGATCTTAGCTCTTTGTGTGAAGATTTTTTAACCACTCATCAACTTCTTTACTAGATGGAGGGTTTCCGGCCATTCATTTCTTCTTGAAAGGATGTAAGTATTTGGGGCTTTCCAGACCCTGAGAGGTGGAATGCATGGACTCAGCAGTGGATACCTCCTCTAGCAGCCTTGTGAGGTCTGAGGGTTTACAGCGACACCTAGTCTCTAATTCTTGACATTGGTAACTGTCTTTTCGTCATAACTAAATTAATGATTTTATTGATTTTATTGATGTCAGAGGATTGGATTTTGGTTCATTTCTATCTCTCCTGGGCTGCTTTACAGCTCGTTGGTTCATATTCCTGTCTTCTGCTTTCTTCTGAGTTTCATCTGCTGCTTTTTCTTGGTTTTAAGCAGAATCAGAAACCACTGGTTTGAGACTTTCCTCTTTAAATCAAGAAAAAAAATATTATTGGGGCTGGAGAGATGGCATAGCAGTTGGAAGTATTTACTGATCTTGCAAAAGACCTGGGTTCAGGTCCGAGCACCCATATGGCAGCTGTAACTCCATTTCCAGGAGAGCTGATGCCCTCTTCTGGCCACCATGGGCATTGCATGTACGTGATGCACATAAAACATACAGACAACATACTCATGTATATAAAATAAAAATAGATAAATCTCTTTAAAAGTTTTATTATTTCCATAGGAGGGGGATGTGTGCCATGGCATGCATGTAGAGGTTTAAAGGACAACTTTGTGAGTCAGATCTCTCCTTCCATCTTCATGTGGGTTTGGGGGATCAAGTTCAAGTCACCAGTATGTACCACAAGCTCCTTTACCTGCTGAGCGGTCTCACCAGCCTGAGTCTTTTCTCTTTTTTTCTAACATGGGTGTCTAGTTGTCTCTTTGTTTTAAGCACAGCCTCTGCGCCCCAAATGTTTTAGTTAGGAATATTTTTTATAGATGTAGATGAAAATATTCTCTCATCTTCCTCTTTGCTGTCATCCCTGAAAATGGCTTCTTGTTTCTTCAGACTCTTCCTACTGATTTTTGGCTGAATTCCATTGTGTTCGTGGAATTACAGTGAAATGGAAATTTGAAGTGTGTCAAGCCTCGCTTTAGGTTCAGAACCTTTTCCAGTGGTTTCAGCACCGGAAGAGCCATGGGTGTGTGAGGGGAGGTTTGGGAAGCCCTTGAGAACCAGCCCTCACTGTGACTGATGCTCTCTGGGCATCATCATGTGATGTTGCATTTACAGAGAGGGCAGAGAGAGAGATGAGTTGAGGCTCCAGCAAGGACACTGGGGCATCATCAGTGGAGAGGCTGGAGGAACCGGAGTGAGGAAGAAGCTTAGCTAGGGGCAGAGGTGAGGGGTCAGATGGAGGGGAACTGAAACCACCTGCCGGGAGCAGAATAGAGCCAGATATGTCTCAGCTTCAGAAAGTAGTCAGAAGGACAGAGTAGCCCCAGGCCCCTCCATGCTTATAAACAAAATAGCTCCCATAGGTTCCCTTATCACGGGCAGTGACCATGTACCATAACTGAACCCTCTGTGTTCTATTTCCAGACTGGAAGAAGCGCTTCATTGGCATCCGGATGCGGACCATCACGCCAAGGTGAATATCACTGGTGGACATCCCTCTGTCCTGTCCTCCTAAGAGCCCCCTCCACATACTGACCATTATGCCCATCTGCTGTCAGGTGCTAGAGTAGAAGGCACTACCACTGCCTAATGGATTGCTTTTGCTCCTTCAAAACTTTATTCACATGCCCCTTCCTCCAGGAAGCCTCCAGAATTTGCTGCCTAGGGTTTCCATAATAAGTAGTTAAAACTGGGTGGTTTAAAACAACCAAAATATATTACTTGAGAGTTATGGAGGCCAGAGACTGAAGTCCTACAGGCCCCACTCTCTGAGGTTCCAGGGTGCATCCTTCCTATGTCTCCTGACTCCTCCTGGATGTCATATCCCTCATCTCTGCCCATCTCCACATGGCCTCCTCCACCCTGTGTCTGAACCCCAAACTGGCAGTCACTGGATATGAGAGCTGCCCAGGTCCATGACTTCATCTCAAGATCCCTGACCAACCAGAGTGGCAAAGACCTCCTTTCCAAACATGGTCATGTTCTGAGGTCATAGTGGACACTTCCCCATCTCCACAGGCCCCTCCTGTAGGGCAGCCCCACCCCATTTGCACACCCTACTTTCCTTTAGCACTGCAGTGCCCCACCGGGTCGGAATGGCCTGTCAGGCGTCCTTCCTTCCCACAATGTCTGCCACCTTGACTGTGAGTCCTAAGGAGCAAAAGGAGCAAAGGCTTTGCTCCCACCTACTCTTGGCTCTGGCCCTGTAGAGGTTCAGAACAGGGCCTGGAAATACAGGATGAAAGTGATAAAGAAGGGAGCTGGGGAGGGGGGGGGAGAATTCCGGCCCAGGTGTGAAGGAAACTTCACTACATTGTCAGGAGCTGGGGATAACTCAGGGTGTTCACCCATCACCCCCAGCTCACTCTTCCTGCTTCGGTAGCTGTCAATCTAGGGAGCAAATTTTAAACAATCTGTAGTTAAGACCTAAGCTGTGTCCTCCCTGGCCACCCATCTACTCAGTACCTGTTCCATCTTCTCTGTCCACTTTCCACCCAGTGCCGCCATCCATCTGCCCATCCTCTGCCACACTTTATAACCTGTCCTCCCATCTAGCTGATCCACTCTGCACATCCATAGCCAGTTTCAGCCACTAAGCAGCCACATCTCATGGAGATCAGGGTGGTGCTCCAGGAGCCCACAGGAGGTCCTTTGTCTGGCTTGGATAGTGGCAGAAAGGGGAGCCACATGCCAGGGAGCTGGGCTGGAGACAGAGACTGACACAAAACTGCCTTTCCAGTTTGGTGGAGGAGCTGAAGGCTGCCAACCCAGACTTTCCAGCGGTCAGCAGTGGAATATACGTGCAAGAGGTGGTTCCCAATTCACCTTCTCAGAGGTATGCTCTGCCAGCAGAGGCAGGGATGCAGACACTCAGACATGGGGGGAGGTGTGCTGGGCCTGGGCTGGGCCTTCTTAATGACCTTATGTGACCCACAAGCCTCCTGGCAAGGAGTTGTGGAGTCTGGCCTCTCCTTTAAGCCATGGGAGGGATGGACTGTCCCTGAGAGCATTGGCCACGCCTGTCCTTGGAGCAGAGGGATCTTTCCTTTGCGAAGCAGGGGCTGAAGAGTCTCTGCTTGGGCCAAAAGCTATCTCCAAGCCTCCCTCTCTCCAGAAGGATCTGGGGCCTCAGTGGCTCTGCTGACTCCCCATCACAGCAAAATGAGATAAATCATTTATTCGGTTTTTTGTTGTTTTTGTTTGTTTGTTTTTGTTTTAGGGCTACAGAAACAGGTACAGACCTGTTATGGAGGCACAAGCCTGTACCCTCAGCATTTGGGGTATATAATCAGAAGGATTGGGAGTTCAAAGCCAGCCTCAGCTAGATAGAGGCCCAGCCTAAGACACATGGGATGCTGTCTCAAAAAAAAAAAAAAATTCAAACAAAGATAGCAATGTTAGGTATTGGGAAAACATGGGTTGAGGCCACATGTTCCATGTGACCATGCCCTGGCATCTTAGCCTCTACTTCATCCATGCCAAGATGGGTAGGTCATATCAGTGGTTATGGACTGTGGCTGTAGGATCTAGAAGGGCCCCATTAGCATTTAGACTGCTGTGGGGAGGTGGACTTGCTCCTCCTTCCTCAGTTTGAACATTGCTGGCCTCTCTGTGCCACTGGCTTTCCATTGGTGTTCTTTTCAAAATTATTTTGTTAAACTGCTGCTGAGCTCAGGTGAGCTCCATCTGAGCCCTGAGAGTATGTACATGCTGAGGGCTTTTCTCTTGGTTGGCAGAGGAGGCATCCAAGATGGCGACATCATTGTCAAAGTCAATGGACGCCCGTTGGTGGATTCCAGTGAGCTGCAGGAAGCAGTCCTGAATGAGTCGCCACTCCTGTTGGAAGTCCGGCGGGGGAATGATGACCTCCTCTTCAGCATCACACCTGAGGTGGTGATGTGAGACTACCTTCCTCCAGTGCCATGTCAAAGCCTACAGAAGGGGTCCCAACCTTCGTGAGATCAGGACTAAACACCGCTGTGGTCCTCAGTAGGGCCAGCAGGCTCCTCTCTGCTTCTGGGTCTGAGTCCAAGGATGAGCCTAACCAGGGGTCTGGATCTCAGTCTTAACCCTGAATTCTAGTTTCAAAAGAGGAAGCACAGTGTCTCCTGGACCAAATGTTCCTGGTGTCATCTTCTGAGTTCTCTGGATTTAGAAGCTCCTAGAAACTTTCCTGGGAATCTTCCCTTCCTCCAGCTTCCCGCATCTACCCTCAGGAAGGCCTGTCTGGCTCCCATCCCACCTCCTCTCCTTTACGTCCCAGTGCCTAGACCTCACCCCTCACAAGAGCTTTCCTGACCCCATCTGGCTTCCATCTGCCTCGGCACCCCCTCCTTGTAAGACAGGGGCTGCTTGCCCTGCCATCTGGCATCCCTGAGGGGCAGGCCCTGCAGCTGTCCCCTGGAGAAGCCAGGGTCCTGACCTGAGCAGGCCAATGTCCCTCACTGCTGAGCTGAGCCCTGTGCTGGCCCAGATAGGAAGGAATCAGAGTCGTTATCACAGTCTTGAATCCAAATCCTGAGAGCTCATTCTCCCAAGGTGACCTTGTGGTGGCCAGAGAGGGAGCTGGCACCTGCCTGAGGTGTAAGGACTGAGCCACTTCGCCTCTGCATGAAGTTCTGGGTGCACCAGCCGTCTCTGAAGACTGCCGCCCAGCAGCCGGCAGGCTCCGAGGGCATCTCTGCTCTCCCTAGTGTTTCAAATGTATTTGTGAGCTTTGCTGTAAAATGACCCCTCCTCCCATGTTGCTTGTACTGTATGTTTCTCTACTGTACAAAATTAAAGTTTACAAGCACGTAGCTGACAGCCATAGAGGTGATTTGGACCCTACTGGCCATTGTGTTCCTGGGGGTCCCACATCTAGTACATTGCTGGGTGCCAATCTGAGACCTGTAAGTGGCCTTCCCAAGTTTATGTAGTGTCAATCACTACTGGCATGGAACACACCAGATCTCAGGGATGCGCCCTGCTGTGAGCAGCCTTAAGTAAGGTCTCTGGGGACGGTTCCTTCACATTCATTTTGAGGCTTTACCTTCCCCCTGACACTACACAACTGCTGGTTACTGTTGATAGCAACAGTTAGAAAGGCATGTGGACTTGGGTGAGTACCCAAGCCCTTTCATGTTATGTGGCTAAGCTCTGCCTCTGCACCCCCCACCCTACATCCCTTCCCTGTTCACAAACACTACCCATAGCCCATAGTGGCAGGGAGCAGGACATAGTCCAGATTTTCCAACAAGAGATTCTCAGGGCTTGGTGTGGGGTGGAGACCCTCCCCCACCATGGTGCTCTGTACATGGAGTTCATAAGGATCTGGAACCTTCTAGCTCAGCCTGCACACAGGGGCAAGGTCTGCACAGCAGTATGACTGAGATTACTTCATTAACATAAATTGCAGGCATTTTGAGTGACCTGCTCTAGGGCTCCTGTTCCCCAGCCTCAAACACCCAGGGTAGCATCAGTGTCTTGTACTGGGACCCCCTGGAGACTGATGTCCTAATTTCTGGCAGCTGTGGAGGGTGGCTGGCTGTGGGCTGCACAGCTAACTAGAAGGGAAGATATGTATCCTTCAGTGCCAGGCAGAAAGGACTAGAACGGGACAAGTAAGGAGGGTCCCTGCTAACCATTTGCCACTCTCTCGACTTTGAGTCACAGGCACAGGTTACTACAGCATGGTTATACAATTTCCAGTCCCTTGCCATATCCCACCTTAGTCACCCATTGGCTACCCACTTCTGTCTACCCCTTGTCCCAGCACACCTACCACTAGCATATTCTGAGAGACCAGGCCTGACTTCAGAACCTGGTACAGTCCATGCACTATCTGCCTTTCCCAGAATGCCTGCCTCTCATCTCCCACCTGGCTGGACCAAACCCAGTAGGCCTTGCTTGCTTCTGTGGAGACCCTGACATGAAGACATCATAGGTCACCATAAACATTTCAGATCCCAGGTCTGTGTTCTGCTGTTCATACCATGTGCTGGTGTCTTCCACGAGGTGGACAGAAGCTCGACTTCCCTCAATGTCCATCCTCACCCCTACTGGGGCAAGCTTTGTCATCCCAGCTAAACCCTCCTTCCTAGGCCCTGTCTACCCCATAGCAGTTGAGAGAGACAAGGATTCACAGACCCCTCCTCTCTTAGACACCATTTCAGCCAAGCTGTGCTGTTCTGAGTCTGTCTGGACCCCTACTGGCTCTAACACTGGGATCCCACAAGCCCCCTTAGGCCTCCCCAACAGCCTGACCCAGTTCAAAAAGGTGTGGATTCCTCAGATTCTCCAGATGTAAGGTGAAGTTAATACTATTGTCCTGAATGAAAAGGCACACAGGGGTGTCTGGGCCCCAAAGTGCCCCCCAACTGTCTCCTCTCTTCCTGTACCCACTATTCTCTTCTCTGGTCTCTGGTTGACTTTATACGAAATAAGAAGCCGAAGGTGGAGTCTCTGAGCTCAGAGGGACCGACTGTCTGGATTCTGACCCACTGGCCTTCAACTCTGAGTTGCGATATTCAGTGAGGTCACAGTCACACAACTTACACCCCCAGAGATTGCCAGGAGCTCTTAGAGAGGCTCACCATAAACCAGGGACCACTCTCCACACCGCAGGGCCCTGTGTGGGTGGCTATAGCAGCCCCTTCCTCTCCCAGCCTTGGAAGAGTGGCCCCTGACCACTCCCAGCCAAGTGGGCTGACCCTCAGCTGCTCAGCCAGCTGCAGTCTGTGAAAAACAACTTTTTCAGAGTCAGCCAGCTGCCGCCAGAGCATTGTGCAACTCTTGGGTTCCCACAGAGCCCCAACAACTAAGTTCCTACCCACCCTCCACCATGTGTCCCATGAGACTTTAAACAGGGATGTCCACAAAGCTACCCCATTCCAACTCAAAACTCTATTCACAAATAACTAACCAGCATGGGGCCCTGCCTTCCAATACCCTGCTAGATATGAGGGAAACTGAGGCCGTGAGAGGAAGAGGATTGTTCCAGGCCATACATGAACTGGTGACCGATCTCCAGATAACCTGACCAGGTTCTACCCATCCCTCGGGTAGCAAGCCATTACATCAACTGTCACAGGACAGACTACTCCTCAGTAAGGAGCACAGGTGGCCTTGGACCATCACTGCCCCTCAGGACTTATGAGTGACCAAAGATGAAAATTCCAGAATAAGACCCAGCTGAGGGGAGTAGGGGACCTTGGCCTGTGCCCACCCCCAACCTGAGCGATACAGTTACCACCTAGTCACCGGCTCTCCGTCTTGCCTACTGCCACCCCTCCTTTCTCACACAGACCAGGGCTCTTGGTCTTCAGGCCTTCCTGGATCCAGCTGTTGCTCATTTCCAGTTCTGGCCTTTGTCCAGTGATTTCCCTGACTAGAACCTTCTCCCGCAGAGCTTAGTGACAATCCTCTCAAGTCCATCCAATATGGCCGCATTGAATAAATCTCCCTTTCCTGTTTTTCACTTACCTTTGACTCCTTGAATTATCGGTGACAGGCGACTGAACCAGGCTTGGGGTACAGGCTGTGACCCTCACATTCAGTAACATTAGTGCTGACACAGCTCAGCAGTGCTGACCAGCAGCCTCGATCTCTGGAGGGGACCAGGATGTTCTTGCCGGATCCTCTGTGCCTGTGTCTGACACGCAGGAGATGCAGACTTTGTCCCCCAAACCCAGTGTTCTGAGACTCCATGAACCCATCCGCCCAGGGTTCTAAGAATGCTCAGGCATCTAGATTGCCTGTCATCAGAGTCTGACCTGCCTTAAGGTCCCCAACCCCCTTTCTTAAGACAGGTATGCAAGGAGCCATCAGTGGCTTTCATATTTCTTTAGAGGTTGTTTAAAGGGGGAAGAAAGGAGTGTACTGGCAAGATGATTCAGCGAGAAAAGGCACCTGCCTCGTCATGACCGGAGTTTCATCTCTGGTGCCCGTATGATGGAAGGAGAGAACTGACTTGTAAATTGACATCATCCATTTAACTGTCATGGCATGTGTGCTCAGCATCACACGTACACACCACACACACACACACACACACACACACACACACACACACACACAAAACCCTCCTTGGTCAAGTGAGAACAAGTTGTATGTGGATTTCGCTTGAGGACTGTAGTTTGTAGACCCGTTGGGGACCACCTAAGGCACCATTTTTGTTTAGGTCAGACTCTAAGGACAGGCAGCCTGACTGGGAAAATACCTGAGCATTTTCAGAATCCCGTTTGAATGAGAATGACTCATTATTTGACTGCTTGGTCCTCAGTTTGTGGAACTGTTTGAAAAGGATTGGGAGATGTGGGGGGAGTCACTTGGGTGGGATTTAAGGTTTTAAAAGCCCAGCACTTGGCAGTGGGGGGCGGGGTTAGAGGTATTTGCATCTTTGTGAGTTCAAGGCCAGCCTGTTCTACAGAACTTGTTCCAGGGTAGCAAGGACTGTTAAGAAACCCTGTCTTAGCAAACAAACAAACAAAAAGTCACAGCATTTCCAGCTAGTTCTCTTGCTTCCTCATCTTTGTGGATAAGAATGTAAGCTGCTCCAATACCATACTTGCTAGCAGTCTGCCATGATGGTCACAAACTCTAATACTCCATAACTACAAGCCTAATAAACTTCTATAAGTTTTCTTGGTCCTGGTCATCACAGAAATAGAAAAGTAACTAAGGCATGTGCGTGCACACACACACACACACACACACACACACACACACACACACACGCACGCACGCACACACACACGCACGCACGCACGCATGCACACACACACGCATGCACGCACACATAATGTACAGATACACAGCTGTGCACACACCTATTTATGCTATGTCCCTAAATAAACCACATGTGAGACTATGCAAAGCTGGGAACACCAGAGACCCAGCCCACACAGGTACTCAGAAACTTCTGTTGATTTGCTGGACATCAACTATGAATGAACTGTTCTTGAATTCCCTCCTTCGCAGCTGACAGATTCCTTGACAGAGTCACAAAAACCACTTCCTGGGAACAGCACAAATATCTACTGCAGATAGCTGGGAAAACAAATCCTGACAAGCTACACAACATGTTCACCCTGACATGGTTTGACTGTGAAATGTCTCCCACGCGATTGCGTTTTGAATGTTGGGCCCCTAGCTAATGATGCTACTTTGGGTGGTAGGTATCAGGGCCAGGCCCTTACAGGTACTCTGCTCTTGACCTCTCTCTGTCTCTGTTCATCTCTGTCTCTGTCTCTCTGTCTCTCTCTACTTTTATTCACCTCTCTCCTTCTCCCTACCCCTTCTTTCTCCCTGCCAAGAGGTAGCCACATGCTCCTATTAAGTACTTTGGAATGTCACTGAAATGTCTCTGGACATGGCCTTTAAAATGATGAGCATAAGACATTTTATGTTGTGTGTGTGGCTGATGTTTTGTTTGTTTGGTTTGATTTTGTGGTTTTGAGACAGGGGTTTTATTTATGTAGTCCTGGCTGTCCTGGAACTCATTCTGTACCAGACTAGCCTTGAACTCAGAGATCTGCCTGCCTCTGCCTCCCTAGTGCTGGGATTAAAGACGTCACCACCAAATGGGTCCTGTTGTGTTTTTAACCACAATTTTAAGAAGAAAACAAACATCCCACTCCTGATACACTGACCAGCCATTGTGCAGACAGCCTGACCAAGGAGCACGTAAGCTGTGGTGTCGATAGAAGCATTCATTAGGTCAGGCCTGCATGTGCTCGGAGCAGGAGAGGCCTGACTTTCAGTCTGGAGCTTATGTTAGGGGTGGGGCACAGCTTGCATCATGACCGTGTGTGGTGGCCAATCCTCCAGGTCTGACAGCCCCAGGGCAGCCTAAAGCACAAAACATGAAGAGTTCTGCCTAGGTCACTTTGACCCTGGAATCCAAGACTGATTCCACCTTGCACGGCCCACCCCACTCTCGGACCTTGGTCTCCTTCCTCAAAGAATGAAAGGCCACATTCACCTCCTGGTTCTTCCCAGCTTGCATACCGAGTCTGTCCTGAGGGAGTTGCCAGGTCTGGACCCAAGAGGCAGTAAAGAGGACCAGCCGCCATCTTTGGCTGCAAGGGCTCTGTCTGGTGAGAGGGCTGTCTAGTGACCTCTTCTCCAGCAGAGGAAGCAGCCAGGTAGATGGGATGTTCTCTGGAGTGACGTATGAGCTTGTCTTTGGATGAACTGGAGGGGAGATATGGGCAAACTCTGAGCTGCTTTAGACTTTCATTGATGTGAGATGCTGCTGTTGCAACACAGACAGTGTCAGGGAAGGGGAGGTTTGTTTGGGCTCACGGTTTTGGAAATTCCAGCCATATCAATAGGCCCTGTTGCACTGGGCCTGTGGTGGCACCTCAGGAGTGCATGTCCAGAGAGGTTGTTTACATCCTGGTAGATCGAAGGGGCAGCTGGTGTCTCAATTTCCTCTTAAAGGGGACACCTCCAAAGACCTGATTTTCTCCCTCTAGGCTCCAATTCCTGAAGGTTCTACTATATCCCAATAGCACCAGAGCCTGGAAACCATGGGCCATTGAGAAACATTTAAGATCCAATCCATAACAGACTTGGGTTTAAAACCTGGACAAACTGCCTTCTCTGATCTTTAACTTTCACAGCCATAAAATGGGCAGTGACACAGAGGTAAAGGGGTTGTATATAAATCTCACATACAAGGGCAAGTGTTAAATCACTAGAGGCTATTAGAACTGTCATCCTAAGGTGGTCCACAGATCCTGCATGGCCCTCATACAATGGCCGACGGCTACTAACTTAGGGATGAAGCAAACTCACTTCCGCAAGCACTACTACCCACCCCACTGACCCTCCCCCTCCCCCCACACCCCTGGAGTCTCTGCCTACTCCCCTGTTACCATGGTCAAACTGGTGGGAAATGGCCATTTCACAAGATGAATGGCTGTGCTGTCATGTGCATTTTTATACTAGATGTGGAGGAGGCCTTGATGCTTCCGGTTTACCCAAGGGCTGGGTTGGGATCTGGCCTCCAACCACTGGAAAGCTAAGGATTTTGCCAGAAGTCCTTGTCACCCCAACACAGACCTGTGGCGGGATTAAGGTGTCAGCCGATAAGGTCAGAAGACACTTCTGGGACCCTGGAGGGGGTGTGGCTAAGCCCATTGATAAGTGGCTGCTGGGACACGAGGAGCTCTCTTCCTGGTTCCTGGCTGCTGGCTGCTGGACAAACAGAATCGGAATCCATCATCCTTCCATTGCATGTCCATCGCTCGTCCATCGCTTGGATACGCCAGTCCTTGTTCAGGTGCCACCATAAGCTGTTACTAATATTGTGAGTGTTAATTTATATTCTAATAAATATTAATTTTGGACTGGCGCCTTGAAAGTAAAACTCTGACTACACAGACCCACTTTGACTTTTGGTGTCACCGAGAGGCTTGTTTGTGGGTGGGATCCAAGCTGGACATCATCTTGACAACATGTTTGCTTTCATTGCTGAACTTGACCTAAAAATAGGCTTGTGTGAGGCAGCTGCTGAGGCCATAGTCCTGCCTTGCCAGTGGTGAATCTGGGAGCTTGGGGGGCCTGGATGAGGACTTGGGAGCAACGGGTATGTGTATAACTCTGCCCATTGGCTTCCGTGGGGTCATGCTTTGAATGTAGATCTCTTCTCCCATGCCTAAAAGTCACCTCTTCTAACAGGCCTTCCTTTGGCCCCTTGGCTGGAGGATTTCCCTGACCTTCCCTGGTCACATAATAAATCTGTCTCCCTAGCAGGCCAGTCACACATACACACAGATGGGCCAAGTCCACATGACTCACTTCTGCACCAACACTTGGCCTCTGTGTTCACTAATACTCTTAAGTTTGAACCTTCCTGAGTCCTGCCTGGCCTCCACCGATTTCAGGCAAGCGCTTCACTTTCTCTAGGTCTGAACTTAGGCCTGGAAAGCAGATAGCAGCCCCGCCTCATGGAGTGAAGGTGACATTATACAGACACCCTCCCCTTTCTGTTTCTGAACCAAAACTCCCATATGAGGTGCTTTCTACCTGGAACCACTCAGATATGATGGGCTCATGCAGGGAGCCATAAAAGTGAACACTTTAGAGGTTTTTCTGAGGATTAAATGGGCCAATTCAGGTGAAATTTAACTAACCTGCCTGGTTCTTGGTGTTCCTAAATATCATTACCTCCATAACTATTACCATCACCATCATTCTTACCATCACATTATCACCATCCCCATCACTATCATCAGTACCATCAGCAGCAGCAACACCATCATCATTACCACCAAGTGCCAGGAACAGACACATTCTCCCAAGTCATGCTTCCATCTTCTCACTGCCTAGTCCATTAGTGACTCCACTGAAGGTCAGCACCCTCATTATCCACCTGCCATTCAGTAGCACTACAAGGTGGGGTCCAGGCCCTCAGCACATGATCCATGTGGAGATAATTCATTAACTAAACCCCTACAACAGCATTTCAGTAGATGGCCTAAAAGATCCCAGAACTCCACAAGTAGGGTACAATCCCTACAGGACCTTTGCTGGAGGACCCTGTTACCCACCTGTTCAATCACCTTTGACCCCCAGGGTTTCAAGTCACAATGTGTCCCTTATCCTGTCTTGCAGCACATTTCTCTCCTGAGTGGCATAGGGTCCAGCTCAGGTAGCCACGGATGCCTTTCCTGGCTCCAGTGTGTCGAAGTGTCTCTAAGAAAACAGGATCCCTTATGGCACCCTCTTTACGTATACTGTATGAACCTTGGGTGTATGGAATCTTCCCTATGTTTCTAGAAGGGGCTAAGGCTTAGAGATGTCACATTCACCCTGTGATTGGGTCCTTATAAGTGGCAGCCACAGGAAACAGTCACCCAGATATCTTATTCTGAACTTCTAGTAAGTGCCCTGGAACTGGCTGTGGGACCCTGGGTGTTCTCTACTGAGCCTCGAGGGTGGCAGTCATGATATCTGCCCTGATGCTTTGAAGGCTGTGCACCAGGTGGGTCCATAACACTCCTCTGAGGAAAGCAGCCTGCAGAGTTTTCCATGAAGGCTCCTTGTTTGCCAGAGAATGGTGAGGTAAATGCGTACCCAGAGAGCTCAGTGGGTGCCCCTCAACCCAAGCCTCCTTTTGTGTGCAGTTTTCTTCCCCAGAGAAACCACACTCGGGTAAGCTACCTATACTGTGCCAGCTGACTTTCTTTTTTCTTTTTTACAGTGTCTCACTATGTCACCCTCCCTGGTCTGGACTTCACTATATAGACTACATTGGTCTAGAACTCCCAGAGACACACCAGCCTCTGTCTCCCAAGTGCTGGGATCAAAGTATGCCACCACTCCTGGGCCCTCTTATTGGCTTTAAGACAGAAACAGTCAAGTTCATGTGGAGCTACTAGGAGAGAGGACATTCAGGGTGGTAGCCACCAGGCACAGGTTGTGCGTATTTCCAATGCCATGGTCCTTGACATTCGGTGGGCAGCGTGGAACTGGTAGTATCGGGAATATTTACACCATGGGAATGGGAAGAGGTGGCTGCTAAACTCCCATTCTGTTGCCACTGGCCTCCATTGACCTAAGATGGAGCATCTTCCCTCCACCAGGTGAAGATACCCCGAGTAGCCAGACAATCAGACAGGCCAGTAGGGACTCCAAGGAAGGAGTTAACTACCATGTTCTTATTCCTGAGCCTCAGTTTCCTCATCTGCAAGGTGAAAGGTGTGAGGTCTCACTTTCAGAGCTTGGAAACTAAAGTGTTCCAACACTGAGCTGATCAGCCTGCACTGGGGAGTCAAGGCCTGAAGGAACCCCTTGTCTATCAGGGACTGGCTTGGGCACATGGCACACTCTTCCTTCCTGCTTGGAGTAGCCCATTTGCCTTGCAGAAGGTTTCTGCAACTGTTCCTTTGGGTTTGGTGATCCTGTTTCTTAAACATATCCTAGACATGTTCATGGAGGCATGAAGAAACAAGCCAGTGGGAGCCTCATGTGCCCAGCTGGACTCAGGCTCTGTGGAGGCGGCTTTAGGTAAGCTGGTGGTCTCCTCTGACATCTGCTTGGGCAATCACACCCACGTGTTTTCTCTGCAGCCACCTTGCTGGAGCAGTATCCACTGTGGAGCACGGGCAGGCACCTGGCCTCACTCTGATCTGAGAGGACTACCCTGCCTACCTCATGCCTACAGCCTCAACTAGGCCAGGGGTGGCTCTGGCTGAGGCCGCACCTGGTGTGGCAGCTGCCTGATCCTCTCCCAACTGGGAAGAAAACACTTAGCTGCCAACCAGCTGTGCCCAAACATTCCCATTCAAGCGTAGCAGCTATGTTTACCTCGGCAGTGGAGGCCAAGGCTGACACATAAAGGACACTCTGGACATTCTTAATCCCACCTCTGAGATCTTCTGGCTGCTTCCCTCAGCATGGGACACCCATTCTGGGCACAAGGAGCCCATCTAACCACCGTTACCATGGCAACGCCTGTGTTGACCACTCACATGTGGAAGGCATTGTACTGAACACGGATGTCCATGATATCATCAAATTCTCAAGGGACCCTGGAACCATGTTTGTTTTCTAGTTTTCACAAATGAGGAGACACACTCAGGCAAAGGCACTTTTCTGAGTGTGTAACACGAAGGTGGCAGAGACGAAATGTGAGCCTCAGCCTATAGGATTCCAAAGCTAGAGTTGTTTTGGCCACATCTGCCCTCAGCCCTAGCCTTCTGCACCATGAGTGGAAGAGGCCTCTCTCTATAGCTGGGCCTTCTGTTCCTTTGCTAGCCTCAGGCTAGCTTTGCTTGGGGACCGTCAGATGCAGACAATAATAAATACATGTTGAATAAATGAATGCATGCTTTTGCCATCCCCAGGACTGGGAGAGGCTGACACAGATCTCCCTGACTCTGCAGCTTTCTTTACACTTCTCCCAGTACCTTCTCTGGGCCCGAAGAGTTCTGTGACCTCACCTATCTAGCCATTCATTCAGTGCTGCTTTTCGATAGGATGTGGATACAGCTCAGTGTTCCTGAGGGGTCAGAGGACATAGGAGAAAGACTAGCCTGGAGCACGCCCTGTGATTGGGAAGCAGTGGCTTTCTGTTACAGGTGGACAATGGTATATGGGTGATACCTATCTCATTGTGTCTCCTTTGGTAACGAGAGACCCACACAGTGTCCAGAGAAACCCAGGTACATTGTGTGTGATTGGGCCATTTCCATGCTCTGGATCACTTCTGTCCCCAACCAGGGCTTCCTGAGATCAGCCTGTCAACTTTTGGGGAGTTTACTCTAAGCCTATTCCAGAACCGGGAAGCAACAGAAAAGCCACTTGGTCTCATGTCTGCCCATTCCCCTTACTCTACAGGCCTCCCCACTTGGGAAAAGGAGCCCAGGGACCGAAGCTGGAATAGGGGGAAGGTTTGTGAGGGAGCAAGCTTTGTGGGCTCAGTAAACTAGAGGTAGTTTCCCAAGGGATGTGACATTTGTAAGCCAGGCATTGAGGGCTTAGCCGAGTGTGAGAGCTCTGGTATATCCTGGACCTCCTCAGGGCCTTTCCCCCTGCAGGCTCTGCAGACAGGGGGCCATGACTCTGAGACACTGAAGTTGAATTTCTTAATCTCTGTTCCATGTTCATCTTATGAGCATTTTAAAATGAAGGACCCCAGCTGGAGAAGTAATCCCCCCAACCCATCTAGGCCATGGAAAATGGGATGCTGCCCAAGCCTTCCATCTCCACAGATGAGAATCACAGAGGGGTCCGGACCCCAGGATATCTCCCTGTCAGAACTCTGGACAGGAGGGGCTGCCAGACTCCAGGAAGGAGACGTGTGGCAGCCGCCTTAGTGACACTCCTGGGCCTCATCCAGGCCACTCTGAAAAGATTCGGCTGCTAAACTCATCTGCCTGCCCCCTCTTGGACCTGCTTTCTGTTCTTTCTGCATTTTTTTTTCGTTAAAAAAAAAATTACTGCTCTTCTCAAATGTTAAAAGTAACACATGTTCATGGCATAAAGTCACATAAGCACAGAGAAAAAAGTTAGGATTGCTTGCTTATAACAGTACAAGTGACAGAATGTGCTGTCCCACAATGCACAGGACCATCTGAGTATAGAACTGACTTGTCTGTCGTTTTGATGCAGCACGTAATAACTTGCTGTGGGTTTGACTGGGATGGCCTTGGGTCTATAGATAAAGGAGGCCAAGTTGATGCTGATGATGCTAGGTTTTTCTGTCCATGAACATGGGATACCCCTTCCTTTCATGGCATCTGGATTTCTAAGTGTTTTGTCCACACAGACATCTTGTTGCACTGAGAATATTATCCAAGTAGGCTTAACCTGCTTTCTGTCATAACACTAGGAGGCATTCACTCTTCCCCTAAGCACGGTTAGCTATGCCCAGATTTCTGTTACACGAAGACAATGAAGCAGCCCAGATAACTGTTCCCCGGCATTGCATCCCCCAGGCTTGTCATGAATAATGGGAACAGTTCACACATGCCCATCTTGGTCCCTGAAACTTCAAAAACCGTGCAGGGAAAGTGGAGCCAGTAACATGGGTCAAGGAAGGGGGGTAAAGGTGCCTGCTGTCAAGTCTGACTACTTGAGTTTGATTTTTCAGGCCCATTGTGGAAAGAGAGAACTGATTCATGCAAGTTGTACATGTGCTATGGGCTACATGCATGAACATATGTGTGTAAACACACACACATGCATGCCTACCACACAAGTAAAAAAATATATTTCTTAAAAGCTCAGAAGTTGTGGTATTGTGATGGCTGTTCTTGGTTGTCAAGGTGACTACATCTGGAATAAACTAAAACCCAAATGACTGGCACACCTGTGAGGAATATTTGTCTTTCTTTCTTTTTTTTCTTTTTTTTTCTTTTTTCGAGACAGGGTTTCTCAGTGTAGCCTTGGCTGCCCTGGAGCTCGCTCTAAAGACCAGGTGAGCCTCAAACTCCTAGAGATCCACCTGCCTCTGCCTCTACAGTGCTAGGATTAAAGGCGTGCACCACCACTGCCTAGTGAGGGATTTTTTTTTTTCTTAACTCATGTGGAGTGGGAAGACTCACTTCTAGTTTGGAATTTTTTCGTGGTAGGAAGTTCCATCTCTAATCCAGATCTTTGGATGAGGGAAGATCCACCCTTAACCTGGATCACCCCTTGTTGGCAGCCTATATAAAAGACATGGAGGAAGGAACCTCCCTCTCTTTGGCCTGCTTTCTCTCACCCTGACTAGCAAGTCCATTCCGTCACTGACACTAGAACCCACTTCTTTGGGATTCCAGCTGAGACATCCAGCCTTGTGGACTAAAGAATTACTGGATCTAGCCATTGTTGGATTAACTGGCCTGCAGCCTGTTAGTCTTTCTAATAAATCCCTTTACTATATACAATAGAAAGATTCATTCTATAAATTCTGTTATTCTAGAAAAGCCTGACAAATACAGCTCTGATCCTTTTAATAAACCGTTGCTGGCTGCAGCACACACAGAGGTAAGTACTGATCCCTGAGTGCCGCTTGGCAAAAGTTTGACACATGTTGTGAACCAAAACAGGTCACAAAGAGGAGAAAGCAGCCAGTGCCTCAAGACCTCAAGATTCCTCAGCAGCAACAATGTCCTCCAGGGAAAGCTCAAAGATGTCCAGAGCTGTAGCTAGTTGTCACACACTGCTACTGTTGGTAAGTTCAACATTCTGCAGTTCACAGGGGAGCCCTTGTCCAGGCTAGGCAACCAGCAGCTTAGACAGCCTAGGTCTGGTTGGACCTATGAGTCTTAGGACACTTCTGAAGTAGGAAATCCTGAGGTGATCTCCTGTTCCTAATTGTTCCACACTTCCCCTTTTTTTGGGGAATGGGGGGTCCAGTTGAACAAGATAACTTGGGGAAGAGATAATCTAGGGAACTGGGACTTGCCTAACCATTGAGGTCTACTAGGTCTTCCACCTCCAAAGTCAAAGCCATGCAGTGTACTACTTTGCACTGACTAGGCACTCTTGTGAGACTCACAACAGGACCTCTGAGGCCAGTGGGGCCCTATCGCTTTGTAGCCAGAAGGTGGCAGATGGCTTAGCATACCTGGGTAGGGACAGAGTAGAGGGCTTGGATAAATGTCCTGGAATCCTTGGAATCTAGGGCCATGGGGTTTTAGAATTTAAAAAAGAATTTCTAACTGGGAGCCTCTTCCTGCAGCCTTGCAGGTGTCCCTACTCAGGGGACACTGAAGACCCAGGCCACAGGTCACATGGTGCCTGCCTCTGTGGAACAGCTTCCCACTGTATTTATTTCCTAAATTCTCCATGGTAACAGGGAGTAGTCTCTCAAATACACATGCCGTGGGCTTCACATACATGGATGTGTACCTTGTTCAACTATAATAGATGAAAATAGGTTACTTTTAAAATAAAAATGAATGAATTGTACTTAATTAAATACGGCTCCCCCAAGCCTCCACTAAAATCAGAATAACATAAGAATGCCAGCCTGCTGGTGAAGCTTAAAAGCACAGGTCAGCATGGGTCTGACTCCAGAATGTGGATGCTAGAGGATTCCAGGAAGTGACGGCTCACCTCCTCCATCTTGAAAAGGGCCTTGGTCCTCCAAATCTCAGCCCTGTCCTCTGGTTTCCCTCCAGCACTACCTCATTAAGAACTCCAGTACTGGGGGGAGGGACTCGGACTTATCTCAACTGGATATGCCAGGCTGAACTGACCCACCTGGCCTATTTCCCAGGCCTCCTTGGGAAATAGATAGGGGGATGGGTGGGGGAGGCTGAGGAAGAACTGAGAGGGACTGGGAGGGGCGAGGGGAGGGAGAGCAGTGGTAGATAAGGGAAAAAAAGCCATTTTAATCAAGAGAATGGGGGGGGGGAATTCTAGGTGACTTGGGGAGAGCAGGTATGTACTTTGAAGCACAATAAAGTGTAATGTCACCTCAAAAGTGTGTGCTACCTTAATACTACTGTCTTCAGCTAGGCCTCCACTTGGGACTCCCAGGCCATCCAAGACAGATAGTCTTGGAGCCCCACTTGGTTTTTTTTTTTTTTTTTTTTTTTTTAACCATGAGAAAGGCTCCTCTACACTCAGTGGCCATTGACAGGATGTCAGGAGGTCATGGACCTTTGGTGATCACTAAAGAGTGGGGTATAATTGGACACAGAAGGACATGGCCTGACCCCACTCCATTCTGTGGCCTGAGACCTTGAAGGAATCTCTCAGGCCTCAGTTGCCTCATCCATTGGATCCAGGAATCCACACCTCAGGGACCTAAGGGTCTGTCATAGCACACTCTTCCAGAAACATAAACAAACACAGTTATGTCTCCCCCACAATGTCAGAATCGATTAAATAATATCAGATTCACAAGTTGCAGCCGTTTGCAGATAATCCTGCCTCCTTTGGTAACCTGGCCAAGGAAAATGCACGTTCTCTTATCCTAACCTTTTGTTATTGGTCACAGTAATTTTTTTTTTATTATTATTTGGCAATTTCACACACAAATTCAATGTTTATTCTAATCTTAATTGCTGATATGAACTCTCATGTCACACACAGTAAACAAATCTTTATCTGCGTGTGTCTATGTGGGATACAGGACGGATGTAAGTTAGAGAGGCCACGGAAGCTCAAGAGGTTTCAGAGGTGGGCTGGTAGAAACACAAATAGATTGCACTAGTAAGTAAGAGAGCAAAGGAGTCAGAGCTAGAATGAGCTGTAGGGAAGCTGCTCCTGTAGACAGAGTGTCGGCTGCAGAGCTAAGGATGAAAAAGCGCAGAGCTGAATCCACCTAGGAAAGGGGCAGACCTGGGTCTGGAGCAGGAATGGTGAGTTTGGGTCCAGACAGGTGAGTTGGTGGTTGAAGAGGCTGCATGAACAGCAGGGAACATGCAGGGCTTCAGGAACTTCTCTGCCTATACAGCCTCAAGGCACACGCCAGATGTCAGGTGAGGATGGTACGAAACCATTCCTATCACAATGTTAGGTGTCCACTTCTTTGTGGGGCCAAGAAAATGGAGATACACCCTTTCGTTGGTTTTCTGTGTCTGATACATTCTTGGGCCCGATTCCCTACCATGTCATTTTAATACACCTGCGTGCTTGCACAGTATCAATTCAACCTGATGAAATTTTGGTTTCTTCCTACTCTCAGGAATAAATCACTTATCAGTCTGTGCTGCATAGGTGATGATGGATAGAGGTGTAGTTTGTGGGTTCACTCAGGCACATCCTCCACCTTCCAAGTGGAATCAAAAGCTGCTTGTAGAATGGAGTCTCCCGGGGCAGGGCACAGTCTGAGAAACTGCTGTTTTACCCAGTATGCAATAACTCCAAGCACAGCCCGATCTCAGCAGTCCCCGAGGCCAACAAGGGCAGGTGTCACTAATGTCTGCACTCAGCAAGTCCAGAATGGATGCTCTGCTTTCCCCTCCCCTGTCCATGGTGAGCACACAGGTGAATCACAAAGCTGGCTGCCGGCAGCCTACACACTCTCCTGGTGTTCCAGACTATGGCCACCAGATGAGAACTCTGCCTGGACTGACTAGCTGGACATTGCCAAGGTCCCTAGAGTAAAGGAGGCAGTAGCTGGTGTTCTGTGTCAAGGCACAGATGCAGAACGTGGTAGTGTACAAAAGAGCTTTAGGAGAGAGAGAATCAGCTCCCCACACAGGAGCATGGAGACTCCATCTAGCTCCTTCCTCTTAGGACACAGCTTGGCCTCTGGTGTGAAAAAGGGTGTGGGTAAGAGAGCCCCAGACCCCATTGGCCCACATGGTATCCTGCCAGCTAGGTAGTCCAAGGAAGCTATGGAAAGTAAACATCATGTTTTGGGGACAGTGAAAATCATTTGGCTACAGCAAAATGCTCCTAGCCTGAGGTGTTATGGTGAGTGGCAGGCAGTGTCATGGACACTCAGACTCAAGCCTAGACACCCATGTGGGAAGAGGATGGCCCAATGAGGTAAGAGTTTAGGGTCAGAGAGGGAGAAGGCCTAATGGCCAATCAGAGTATCTGCACAGGCAGCAATGACCATGGCACACAAACTCACTCCTACAAGGAGTATACAGCTCAGGGCTTGTGGCTCATGATCTCTGACTCTGTGTGCCCAGACGAGGTTGAAGTCTGTGAGTAGTAGTGTCAGACCTACAATTGAGTACTGCTTGAGACACCCCAGGCTACAGGCAGACAGACTTCAGAGCTGCAGCAGCAGACCATTGATGTGGAATGTCTTTCTATATATACTGTGAATTACCATTGGATAATAAAGGAATTGCTTTGGCCTATGGCAAAGCAGCTTATAGGCAGGCAGGAAATCCAAGCATAGATAAAGGGAAAGAAGGACAGAGTCAGACAGAGATGCTGAGAGCTGCCACTGAGAGAGTAAGATGTAATGGAACACAGCCATGAGCCACATGGCAAACATAGATTAATAGAAATAGGTTGAATTAGGATGTGAGAGCTAGCCAGCAATAAGCCTGAGACATAGGCCAAACAGCTTCTAATTAATATAAGCCTTTGCATAACTACTTGGTCCTAAACAGATATGGCACTGTAGGTCTGGACCTCAGTTGGGCTGGACAAGCCAGAAACCTCAGGCTACAGACCATGGGCTTCCACCTCCAAGGATACCAGAAGACACAAAAGCAAGAAGGCTGCAGGTCAAAGATCCATAGAAAGAATCACCAGCTCATGTAGGGCAAAATGAGGGTGTCTGCTGGAGCATCCTATGACCTGGGTTCATTTTGTAGTCCTGGCAGAGGCCATGAAAGAAGACTGTCCCATGTTGTGACTTGCATGCTCACACACACACACATATTGGTCTCCCATACACATAGCCACATTGCTCACCTCTCCAGTAGCTGCACAGGCCCTGTCACATTGCCAACTGTCCTCCCAGGCTCTGAGCCTCTCGTGTCCAGAATAAGGAATGAGAACTTTGTGTCCCTTTCAGCAGAACACTGAGGCCTATCCTGATGGTTCAGGACCTTTAAAGCCACCTCCCAATCAAAAGTTACAGAGGCTTTCTGCAGACATCTCCAAGACATGACTGGTAGCTGGCAGAATGCTATGAGGACACAGTAGACCAGCTCAGGCATGGTAAGGTCAAGGACTACATTCCCCAGGGTGTTATCCCAGTGATGGCCACTGTGAAGGCCCTGGGAACCAAATCTCCTCCCCACTGCCAACTAGGTGTGTCCGGAGACAGGAAAGGCTGGTGTTTGTCACTTTTGCAGCTGGGCGGGTGCTGGGGGGGGTGTGAATAATTGAAAATGGTAGATCCAGTCATGCCTGAATCAGGATCAACATGCTCCCAGACACTAGGTTACAGAATCAATTCCCTGTCCTTCTGGATCCAGCTTCTTTGAGCTGAATTTCTGCACCATGTGCTCAAGAGTCCGTCTGAACCCAGTAGAGCTCATAGTGTCCTTATCTGAGAGCCACCATTTGAGGACCACAGGACGACAGAAGTTTACGTATTGTGGAAATAGTTGCATGTGAATGAGCCTTGTGGCCTGGAATTCCCAGTACCCCTACTTTTTTCTCTTTCCTGCTAGCCCAGGGCCATGGGGTCCCTTGTGGGCACAGGTACATTTGCGTCAGTCAGGCCTCTTCCTGCTTGTATTGAAACAAATTTAATTGTAATTTTCAGATGTGTTGGCAAAAGATGAACATGATTTAAAAAAAAAAAAACAGTTTCTTTATTGAATCTTTGGAAATTTCACATCATGCACTCCAATTCTGCTCATCTCCTGGCTCCCCCACGTCTTCCCCCACCCCTGCAGTGCTCCCCAGAAGAAAATTTATAAACAATCAAATAAAAACAAAACAAAGCAAACAAGCAAACAAAAACAAGAATAAAACAAACAAGGAATTTCAAAAACAAAAAATAGCAAAACCAAACAAACAAGCAAATCAAAACCTGTCCAGCACCTCATCTGACCCAGTGGCATTGGCCTACCCTTCTGTCAAATCATCTTTACTAGCAAATGGTCATTGCAAGCAGTCACTGGTATGGCCCAAAGCCTCTGGTTACACTATCATCAATAGATCCTCACCAAAACTTCTCTGGGAAATCCCGGGGCTGCTCCAAGTCATGAAGATCATTCAGGTTTTGTTCCACAGCACCAGTCCCTTCATGAACTTCAGCAGGTCCTAGGATGGGGTAGATGTTAGGGTGGGCCTGCTGTGCCCTGGTCACCAGACCCCTGAAAAGACCATTAGAGACATGAACTCTCTGAAATGCAAAGCAAAGTTGATTGAAAAGAAATTTAAACCACAGTAGGGACCCCATCCGAGCGCACCACCATCGTAGTGGTCACCAGAGGAGGCACCTGCCCCCCTGCAAGCCGAGTTTTTAAAGACAAAAACTACGAAGTTATCCATCAATGAAGAGTCTCAGTATGAATACAATTTTGATTAGTTTGTTTTTAGAGATTTTCTAAAATTCTTCTGTTATCTTAGCCTTTAGTTTGCCCTGTTCAGTCATTTGTCAAACCCTTTTTATATAGACTATCTCTAGTGCTGGGACATTCTATAAGTTAATTAGCTGGCCCTAGGCTATCTCCGCTATTTCTTGTGCTAAGACATTTTGGCTTTGTACTTTCAAGTCCCCAGAACCTATGTCAGCAAAGCTCAGGCCTGTTTTAATTTAAGTTTAAAGACTTACTCAAAATAAAAGTGATTCTCTAGTTCTTCAGAGCCAACCTAAGACCCAGCTGTGGTCCTGAGTGGTAGCTGAATCGGTCAGTCTGGGCTATGGGGGCCACTGTCTTAGGCAAGGAGGCAGAGCCAGCTTTCCTATGCCCATGCTACCAGGGTCAGTTCCCCCTCCCCTATGGTAAGGGCTGGGGCCAGCTCTCTCTAGTGCAGGGGCCAGCCCTCTGTGAGGGTCGGGGCCAGATCTTTTTGCAGTGTCCAGTGAGAGGCAAGGCCAGCTTTCTCTGGGCCAATGAAGAGCAGGGATAGCTCAGCATGGCCCTCTGGTTTTATCACACACAGTTCCTATGACCCCCTGAGATGACATGAGCCATCAACACAGATCACAACTGCAGCTGGACCATGAACCTAGCAGTTTGGGCCCAGGTGACATCCTGACTCTGTGTGGAAACTCTGGCAGCAGCTTGGCCCCTGGCCACCAACAATGCCTCAGGTTGTAGCTCCAACACTGGGCTTCTGTGCAACTTTTGATGGCAATATGGGACTCCGACTTCAGGACAGACCTCAGTTATAGCAGGACCATAGATCCAGACCCAGTGTAGGCCACTCAGATCATCACAGCCCCAGTGACAACACAACCCTCAGTCACTAACATGGCCCCAGACCTTAGGTATCCATATGGCCTTTGATAGTAACAGGAGCCTCAGACATCAACAGATCCTGGCTGCAGTAGGGCCACAGATCCGGATATGGCCCCCAGCTGCAACCTTGGCCCAGATATCACCATGGCATTGGGTTGCAGTGCAGGCCACTCAGATCAGCATGGCCCCAGCTGCATTATGGCCCTGGACATTAACATGGACTCAGGTGGCTGACCTGATCTTGGGCATCTGCACTGCCCTCCGTAACAACAGGAGCCACATATGTCAACTCAGCTCCTGGCTGATATATGGTCCAGACATGGCCCTCAGCAGCACCCTAGACCTGGATGATACCATGGCCTTGGGTGGCAGAACAGACCCCCCAGATCTGTATGGTCCTGGTGACAGCATGGCCCCCAAACACCAACAAAGCTACAGGTTGTGGCTCAGAATTCAGGCTTCTATGTGGCCTTTGGTGGCAACATGGGCTACAGACTTCAACACAAACATGGCTACCGTGGGGCCATGGACCTAGACATGGTCTCCTGCATCTTCTCAGACTTGGACAACACTATGTCTGCATGTGGCAGAATAGGTCAACCAGATCAGTATGGTTCTGGTGGTAGCCCCTGGACACCTGTATGGCCACTGGTGGCAGCCCATTTTTATGGCCTTTGGTGGCAACATGGTCTATGGACATCCACATAGAACCTAGCTCTGTTAGGACCAGGGACCCAGACATGGCTTTGGAAGTAGCTCAGCCCAAACATCACCATAGCCCTAGGTGGCAAGCAGGCCTCCCACAACAATCTACTCTTCTCTGTCTTCAACTCTGCCTTTGACCTCTTTCCACAACACATAGACAATTTCTCCCATTTCTCCACCACATACTTGCTCATCATAATGAGGCCCACCTACTCGGTGCCGAAAGGTATCCATGGATGCCTTCCCTGGCCCATGACTGGGTAGTCCCAACCTGAACAGAACTGCATGGGGGCATGGATTTCTTCAACACTATTATTATAGATGACTTTTCTTCTGATTTCAGGGAGCAGAGGCTAACATTTCCATGGGCATCTTGCATGATGTGCCTTCCAGTTGCATCGGTTATGCCTGAGGGTCTGTTGCTCTGGGCCAGACAAGGTCCTGCCAGATGTAGCATGAATCCTAATTGGTTTTAATTAAAAACTCAGAGCTAGATATTGGGGCAAATGCTTAAAGTTCAGAGAGATAAAAGAGGCAGCCACTAGAGAGATTTCTCACCTCTACTGAATCCTCAGGGCTGAACTTCTGTCTCCTCCCCCAATGTTCCTTTCTCTGCCCAGCCATATCACTTCCTGTCTCTACTTCCCTAGTGCTGGGATTAAAGGTGTGTGCCACCACCGCCTGGCCTCTAATGGCTACCTAATGGCTGGCTTTGCCCTCTGATCTTCAGACAAGCTTTATTTGTTAGAGCATACATAAAATATCACCACACCTCTGAGTTCAACTGACAGTATGGATAAGGAGTCTATGCCCCTCTATAATTTTGTTGCATCTTTCCAGGATGGGATGGTGCTAGGGGTGGGGCATCTGGGGGATGCCGCCGTTTGCTTTTAGTTGCTGTGACTAAAATAAACTTGGGGAGCAAAGGGTTTGCTTGGCTTATTCTTCCATGTCACGATCCATCACAGAGGAAAGAAGAAAGTAAGGCGGGAATTCAGACAGGGGTTTGGAAGCAGGAACCATGAAAGAACAATGCTTACAGGATTGCTCACTGACCCATGCTTAGCCAGCTTTTGTATACAACCAACCCAAGGACCATCTGCCTAGGGATGGTCCTGCTCACAGTGGACCATCAATATTAATCATCAATTAGCCTCACATAAACATGGTCACAGGCTGATCTTCAATGGAGGCTCTCTCTTCCCACCTGACTCTAGATTATGTCAAAATAACAATAAAAACAAGAGGTGATGAGGTCATGAGGGTGGATCCATATGATAGGGAAAATATCTGTATTAGCCTGCTTTTCCCTTGTTATAGTGAAGTACTCAAGGCTGAAGAGTTATTTTTATTTGGTTTTGGTTTTTTTGATTCTCAATCCCTGGCTCAAGGTCAAAGGCAACATCTGGTGATGGCCTTCTTGTTGGGGAGGTCTAGAAGTATCTTAAGATATTATGACAGTGTGTGTGTGTGTGTGTGTGTGTGTGTGTGTGTGTGTGTGTGTGTGTGTGTGTGTGTGTGTGTTCTCTTCTTACAAAGTCACCAAGATGAAATCATGAGGCTCCACCATGGTGCCCTATTCATTCTCCATCACACTTACACATACATACAACATGCACAGAGGCTAGCTTGGGAGTCCGGTCTCTTTTACCTTGTAGAAGCAGGATCTCTCCCAGCTGGCTTGAGAGTTTCCAGGTGATTCTCTTGTCTCCATTTGCCATTTCACAGTAGGAGTGTTGGGATTACAGATGCACATCACCACACTCAGCTCTGGGTGGATTCAGAGAATTAAACTCAGGTCCTCAGGCTCCAGTGACGTACTTTTACCCTCTGAGCCATCTTGTTAGCCCAGCTGTGCATGATGGACGAAGATCCCAGTGTAGTCTTGCCCTGGATCTGCCCAGGAGGACAAGACTAGTATGAGCCAGCCACCTGCATGTCAAGAAGAAAGTGCGTGCAGGTGCATGCAGCTGTCTTTGTTTTGTGAGTATGAACAGCTGCAGAGTCACCTGGTCTCTGGTTCTCATCATGGCTCATACAGAACCAGCATGAACCCAGAAGCACCCAGAGCCAGGCTACCCACTGGCACATGGTGCAGATGCCCTAGAAGTAATGAAATAAAGCTGGAGCATACTCAGGAAGGGAAAGTCAGGGCAAAGAGCCCTAGAGGAGAAGTGAAGGGAATAACCTTGGTGCCCCAGGCACCAAGATCCCACTAGGTACCCCGTGACCTGCCTGCAATCTTCAACCATTAGCCCTATTCTAGACACCCAGAAATCATCAGAATTCCTTGGCTCCCCCAGTCACACATCTAGTAAATCAAGACCATCCAGCTCTGGCTCTGGGAAAAGAGCAGCCTCCTTCCCCAGGAATTCTCACACAGCAGCTGCCCCCTCCCCCACAGCCATGCACGGGGGCCCCACAGGAGAGGGAATTTCCGCCCACCAACTCCACCTGTGTATGCATGGTCCAGGCTACCTAGCTCCATTGCTGAAAGCATCCATGTTCATGCCTGTTCTGATCTCCAGAAGAGACAGGCTGGCTTCTTGCCATTTCCATTCTGGAAGGCCTGGCCTCCTTTGCTTGACTCTGGCAAGCACATTGGACTTGGCTGTGAGGTCCCCAGGGGCCAGTGAGAAGTGAGACACTTCCCGACAGGGCCATGGCAGGGATGATGATGCATCTTAATGAGAATCAGAGGTGGTTGGCAGGCTCTCTCCAGCATCCCATCATGTGTTGGTGCCAGACTGAAGTCATAGGACCTGCAGTCTGCAGAGGGCTCTGGCTTCTTAGAGAAAAGTCTGGAGCCTGCCCCAAGCAGAGGTTCAAGCGATTTGTGTGTTGTGTCCAGGTCTCCATGGGTCTCAGTTCTTTTGCAGACAACTTGACAACTAGCAATGTGAGTAACAACAAATCTGAGGAGTTCTGGAGCCACTAAGTGTTCATCAAGCCACATTTCATCCTGGTTCTCACAGCCCCACCTTCCCCTACAGACAAGGTAACCAAGGCCAGAGGTGACAAAGCCCCCAAGGGTCTCCAGTGTGCTTATGTTAACATTGTAACTCAAGCCTTTAACATGACCATTCCATTTCAAACGCGAAGGAGATGGGAGGGAAGGAGTCTGTGTCCATTAGAGGGTGACCTGCATGCAGCATTAAGATCTCCGAGGCTTGAGGTCCCCTGTCAGCTTCCTCCTGCATTCCTAGTCTCTTAGAGCAAGGCACAGGATCCAGGGTGAATTTAGCTTCAAGATTCAACTGGGCCGAGGCTGCTTCGTCTTCTTCCTCTTCCTCTTCCCCTCCCACCCCCCTCCTCCACTTCCTCCTCCTCCACCACATTTTAACCCTGTTGTACAAAGCAGGTGGTCCTGGGTAGCAGAAGAACCTGTCAATGAGTTGAGTACTCAAGTCGCAGTTCTTCAATAGGAGGGTCTCCCCAGCCCACAGTGTGGTGCTGCTCAGCCTGCCAAGGAAGGGAAGTACTTCTCCAAGCCCAACTCTCAGCTGACAGAAGCCCTCGGGTACTGCAGGGTGAGCTCTCCCTTCACCCTCTCCCCGTGATGACTGCACTGAAGACCAGGAGTCCAGTCAGGGCTTCACTGGAGCCCACCATCACCTGCAGCATCCAGCCTCCTCGGCACAGCCACCAGTGTCTGCTTGGTCCTCCCGGTTCCTGTCCACTGTTGTTTCAGAAGCACTACTCTATGCTTCTTTGTGGTGTGCAGGGAAAGGTTTAGTGAGCAGCTCTGGGTAGGGACAGCAAAGGCCTGAGGAGAGATGCTCCCTTCCAGCCCACGTTCACTGTGCAGATCAGGAGCTGGTTCAGCACACGGTTCTCAAAGGCTTGAATACCGAGAGTTCCAGTGAGAGGAGGTGGGAGGGTGGACTTAGAAGACCACCTACTCGGGTGGGTGGGCAGGATAAGGGGCTGTGCTGCAGAATTCAGCTCTGAAGCAGCACCAACTGGGCTCCTACTGTCTGCCAGACGTCTGTCTGCTCTGCCACAGCTCATCCAAGTCTCACAGAAAACACAGGGGATGCTTGTGACAATAAGAAACTGTGAATCTACCCCCTTTCACAGTGACACACCATCAGCTCTTCACAAAATGATTTTTAAGATTAATAAAGGCACTACTTAGTCCTGTTCATGACCATGTGTAAAACCACGACTTCTCTTTTCTCATTCAGAAAATGCACAGATGAGCACCAAATAAGACCTTTCAAGACATTGTTTATTTTAGTTTTTAAAAAATACAGGGATAGAGAGAGGGCATAGTAGGTGATAGCACATAGATGTTGCAGAGGACCAGAATTCAGTCCCCAGAGCCCATCCATCTATAAAACTCCAGCTCTAGGGGGAATCTAACATTCTCTTTTGTTCTTTACAAAAACTTACTTCATATGCACATGCATGCACACGCATACACACACACACAATTTAAAAGTATTAAAAATGTTTTAGTCATTACTAATCGTGTGTGTGTGTGTGTGTGTGATAGGGTGTAGGTATGTGGGTGCCACAGCACATATGGCACACATGTGGAAGTCAAAAGATAACTTTCAGGAGTCCACTGTGGGTCCTAGGGATTAAACTTGGGCTGCCAGCCTTGTGTGGCAAGCATTTTTACTAACTGAGCCATTTGCTGGCCCAAGAATAGTAACAGGAGAAGTAGGGGTCGTGCATGTATAAAGATTTGGGAATTAGAGCAGCTTTAAGTTGCTGTACTAGCTACGATCACAAGAAGGTGACGGATAAACACCTGCACTACAGGCCTCTCCTACCCTTTCCTGCACACAATGGTCTCTAAATGAGAGTGCCCAGACCAACTCTTTATTGAGCCTGATACTAGGATGTGTAACCTGTCAGCCATTGCATCTTCCCTGACCCTTACGAGAGTCAGTATAGTCTGAGCTTCGTCAAAACAGGAGAGTCACCAATGCTGAGGAGGATGCAGAGTACACCCCATGCCCACAGACAGTTCAGGCAACAGACAGAGCTTAGAGTGGAATATGTAAGCATACACATACAATAAAGTAATAAAGGTCATTAATATCTGTAGGTGAGGGGTTAGAGGATAGCCCCGCTGGTAGAACGTTTGGCTAGCATTCACAAAGCCCTTGGCTCAGTCCCCAGTACCAGCACCATAAAATAATTCTAAGCATTAAATTAATTAATAATTAATTAAGCAAAAGTAAAAATCTTCATGGAGTTAAAAAGTTAAGAAAGGAGAAGCCAAGTGCATTGTGTCACTCTGCTGCAGATGACAGCCTGTCCTTGTGTGTGGAGGGGTCAAGTGTTAGGAAGCAGGTGTAGGAGGAGAGGATGTCATGGTCACCATAAGGAAATCATTGACATGCTAAGCTGCAAACTTGGTGAACAGAAATTCAGGGATGTTACCAGGAATATAAAAGGAAATTCTCAAATAATTCAGTTTTAAAGTAGAGGGGTTGTCCCCAAGATGCATAATTTGATTGGGCTGGTAGGGGACAGTCTGGCCAGAGGATTGTATAATTTCTTTGGTTGATGACAGCAGACATAAAGAATTAGGACTCAGGGGCTTGAGAGATGGCTCCATGATTTAGAACACCTGCTGCTCCTGCAGAGGATCCAGGCTTGATTGCAATCACCCACATGGTGGTTCGCAATCATCTATAACTCCAGTTGAAGGGGACCTGATGCCCTTTTCTGGCCCCCATGGGCACCAGGGCTCAAGTGGTACACGTATATACACGCAGTCAAAACACGCATGCATGCAAAGTAAAATTAACAAGACAAAAGAATTGGAACTCAAAATGGCTACACAGCAACTAAGGACTTTAAAAGAAGCTACAAAGAAATGTACATGTCAGGGCAGGATGATGCCAGAGCCAAGGGACAGGCCCAAGTGCACAAGGGTGGTAGTCTCGGGTAAAAGATGGGGACCTTTCTCTACACAAAGTGCATGACCGGGTTCTGGCCTCTTGGCCTGGCCTCCACCAATGGATCCTAAGGGAGTTCCCAGGATGGAGCCATGTGTTTCTGGCTTTGCACACAGCCCTGCACAGCTGCCCTGGCTGGATGTACTGGGCATCCTGCCTTCTGCAGGGGACTTGGTCCTGCTTTCCACCAGATGTGCAGCCAGCACTGATGTTTTTCTTCTTGAGGCTTGCAAGAATGAGAGCCAAGTGCCATTTGTACTCTGAGAACAAGATAACATTCTGGTCCCTTGTTCCCTAGTGGAAACAAACATCCCTGGGTGTGGGGGAGGGGCAGAGCCCTGTCTTGGCCCATCTTCCTTCAGCTTCATCATTCCCTCCATATTTCTTTCAGACTCTCCAGTTCCAACAACAGCTAACAGTTTTGCTTTCTCCATGAGTCCCAGGGAGACCCAGTTTCTTTGCTAAGCTCCCTTGGACTTTGCTAAGGATCTGCCCCGATCCTTCCCTATGCAATCTCAAGCCCTACTTCCCAACACCCTGGTGGTAAGTGTGGATGACCTCCCCTATACAGAGCTTTCTGATGGGCAGCAGGCTCAAGCCCTGAAGAATTGTTGCTGCAGCAGCCCAAAGACACAAAATCCCAGGATGAAGGAGGCGGGATGTGAGGTTGTTTGTGGGGACTACCAAAACTAACCCCAACATTTTAACAAATATCTGCAGAGACAGCCCCCAGACCTGATTGTGAACTAATGTTTAGTAATGTTTGGTGATCTTAGGGCTCTTCCCACATTGGTCTATTCTGCACCCTATTTGTGTTCCCTCACTCAGCCCATCAGAGTCCAGCTGTCACTCTATAAATCCGGGCTTTGGAGCACAGAGCACAATAGAATTCAATGGAGGTAGAGATGAGAGTTTCCAGAGACAAACCCCAAACCCCTTCCAGCACATGAGGCTTCTGCTGGCCTCTGGGACTGGATGTGACTTCAGGCTGAGGGGATTCATGCCTGCCTCAGCCTCTGTGACTACACACTTGGGCAGTGGAGGGGAATTTGCTCCAGCCTCCAGATCTAGAGATCACCCACTGTGTCAGGGTCCTGTTACTATAAGGGCTGCAGCTCTTCCAGCGATGCAGACTTGCTCTGCCGAGATAGCTCTTGGTCAACTCAAGGCCCTCTAGGTTTTGAGCTATAGAATTTAAGCATTCAACCTTGCTTCACTTAATCCAGCATGGCAATCTGTTTTAAATTGGTTTATACCATTTAAGATTCTTAAACCCAAATTGACAGCAAAACACCTAACATTTGGATTCTTGCTGTCTGCTCATTCCATTCTTGGAGGAAGGTGGGACAAAACCCAAAATGATGCAAAAATTAGTCTCTATTGACTGCCTCAGTAGCTCAAGGGTCAGAGATTTGGCTCATGAACCCTTAGGCCTGTGCTGGGTGAGTCTCAGACCTTCCTAGTGTCTCAGTGGAAAACAAGGTTTGGCACGTTGTGTCTCCTGAGCTCCGTAGAAAGAGACTCTCAGACCACACCCTCAGATCTACCAAGTTGGACCCTGCATTGGCATAGATGCCTGGGGGATGTTATGGTTTGGGCTCACTGCCTTCAAGGGCTTACTTCTCACCTGAATCTTCTTGCAAGGCTGGCTTCAGGCTGGACTCAGCCTCCAGTGACAGGCAAGGGCCATACACACTGTCTTTGCCTCGGTTTCCTGCCAAGTAACGTACTCCAAGGACAAATACTGAATTTCACACACAATTCTCCTCTGAGCCAGACAGAGCCCCACGGAGACAGAGAAGGCAAGAGCTGCCATCTTGATGCCATGCGATTCAGGAGTCAGATTATCTGTCTGAGCTGACTCTAGATAGCTGGAATATGACCCTAGCAGGCTCTCTCTCCACTCTGCACTCTGGTGGCAGTGAGGAGGTCCTTGGGGGAGTAAGAATAAATCCTTCTTGGTGGCAGTCACAACGGAACCTGGCCAGGAGCATGTGCTTGAGACACTTGTTAAACTGAGTATCACAGAAAGAGACGTGAAGTCCAAGGTCAGCTTGAAAAGAAAGATCAAGGAATAGTGGGTGTGGAGGTGCATTTATTTTCTTAATTAGTGATTGGTGGGGGGGACCAGATCATTATGAGGGGGCCATCCCTGAGCAGGTGGTCCTAGACTTTATAACAAAGCAGGCTGAAAAAACCATGAGGGGCAAGCCAGTAAGTGGCACCTGCCCCCCTATGGCTTTTGCGTCAGCTCCTGCCTCCAGGTTCCTGCCCTGCCTGAGTTCCTGTCCCGACTTCCTTCTATAATGAAGTGATATGAAAGTGTAAACCAAACAACCCCCCCTCCAGCTTGCTTTGGTCACGGTGTTTCATCACAGCAATAGATGGGGGTGGGGGAGGGGCAACTGGATCCCTGTAGACATACTCTGTAGCAGGTGGAGAGATGGGAGGGCAGGGCCTGCTGCCCAGTTCTGGCTGGTGGACAAGGTACCTACCAGGCCTTCACAGTCTGACATGCTGGTGCCGTTCAGTGAGTCACCCACTGGAATGCTATTATCCAACAGGAGGGAGGATGTTGACAAAAAACAAAAATCAGACTCGGGCTTGGGCAGGATGGGGTGGGAGGGTGCTGCCCCGAGGTCTGCAAGAAGATACATAGAGGTGATTCGGAGGCCATTGGGTAGCAAGGGCTCAGAGAAGGGCTTCACCCCTTCATCTGAGACCCCGGTGTGGGAAGCCATCCATTCCTGAGCTGAAGGCCCTGTAAGGTGCTCCCAGAAGCTTTGTGGGTCCATTGCAGAAGAGTCAGCAGTCTGGGTATGGTCTCATCTAAGCTACTCCATCCCCCACATTGCTCCGGCCGAACATCTCTGATGACTTTTTTTTTTTTTTTTTTTTGCTGTCCCCAAGTCCCGAGGTCTGGGCCTGCAGAAGGTCAAGAGCCTTGTCACCATGTCTGTGGCTCTGAGCCACAGACAGGTTGGGGGATGGCCCCATTGGCCTCTTCAGCTGTCTCCATTCTCTGTTCCCTCAAAGTCCCAGGTCCATATATTTACTCATTCATTATTTTTTAAAAAATTAAATCTCACTGCTGCCCACTGGCCTGAAGCCTCCATGAGACCTGGACCCTTCTTCAGTCCTATTTGTGGTATTTATATTAGGCAAGATCAGGCAGAAGCCTACAGAGCATGTGTGCATTGGTCAGGATTCTCCAGGGGACTGGAAGCCACAGAATAAACGAGTATCACAGGGGAATTTATTAGATTGACATACACGATATGAGCTGGGTAGTCCAACAATGGCTGCACAGTGGAGAGGCTGAGAATTCAGCATTTGCTTAGTCCCTCCACCAGACTGCATACCTTAGCTGTCCTAATCTGGTGCTGAGGGTGTAGAAGATTCCTAGAGAACTGCCTGTTAGTGTACTGTGGAAAGTCCAACAGCTGAAGAAATTGGGTTTTGATGTCAGCAAAGGATACAGCAGCAGTAGCATCAAGGTTGATGTCCACTCCAGTGAAGCAGGAATGTCAGCACAGAGTAGCTGTTCCTTCAGATCTCCTTACATCTGGGCCACGGGCAGAAGGTACCACCCAGATATGAAGGTGTATCTTCTCATTTTAAAACACGTAGTTAAAAAAAAAATCCCTCATAGATAAGCCCTAAGGCTTGTCTCATGGATGAGTCTAGATCTTGTCAGCTTGGCAATCTATTAACCATCATGACATGGGGGTGGGGCTGCTGGTGACGGGCATTCAAGCTGACAGAGGTAAGAGAATCTTGAGCTGGTGGCCTCATGCAGAACACCAGAGGAGGAACAGATGTCCAGCAACACTCTGACCAGGATACAGGGAGGCCCCATTACTGAATGGCTCTAGAGGGCTACCTGGAGGAAGAGAGCAGGGCCTGCCAACTCATTACCTCAAGAAAAATTACAGACTCTGGTTAAAGAAACATGGAGATATGGCCCAGAGGCTGGAATAGTTTGGGGTGAGGAGGAAGGGGGCGAACAGAGACAGGAGCCATGATGGAAGTAAGCAACCCCTATGCAAAGGTTCTGAAGAGGCCCAGATGCTGCTCTATTCGGGAAGGACCTTATGGGATTCAAGGCAGACATGGCCTCACCCTCTGCACAGTGAAATCAAAGCCAAGAAGGAGGCGAGACTCTGGCTGAGATGTCTCAGAGCAGCTGTTGGCAAGTGTGTGCTGGGTGGGGCAACTGGAGGTGTCTAAATCCTGGCCCCTTGTTTCGGTTTGAGGCGTGTGTGTGTGTGTGTGTGTGTGTGTGTGTGTGTGTGTATGTGTGTGTGAATGTGTGTGTGTATGAGTGTGTGTATGTGTATGTATATGTGTGTATTTGTGTGTATGTGTGTGTGTGTATGAGTGTGTGTGTATGTGTATGTATATGTGTGTATGTGTGTGTATGTGTGTATGTGTGTGTGAATGTGTGTGTGTATGTGTGTATGTGTGTGTGTTTACACACCCACATATGCATATTAAAGAAAAACAGCTGTGAGGCTGAGAGGAGGGATGTTTCGAGAAACTTCCGATATCGCAGTCCAACTTACAAACTTTGGATGAAGCCTCTAAATACTCCCACAAGCAGAGCCAACCACTGTTGAGGGATATTCGTATGCTGTGTGAAAATGTATGACTGTGATTGGTTTGATAAAGAGCTCAATGACCAATAGCTAGGCAGGAGATATAGGCGGGACTTCTGGGCAGAGAGAGAAGTGATAAATCTAGGTGTATAAGAGACATCAACAAAAAATCAGGGAGTCAGACATACAGAATGAACAAAAAGCAAAAGGAAGGAAGGAAGGAAGGAAGGAAGGAAGGAAGGAAGGAAGGAAGGAAGGAAGGAAGGAAGGAAGGAAGACAACCCCAAACTCACAAGCCAGAGCATAGATTAATATAAATGGGTTAATTTAAGTTACAAGAGCTAGTTAGGAACAAGCCTAAGCTATAGGCTGAACTTTGATAATTTCATAATAAAAAGTCTCCATTATTTGGAAGCTGACTGGCTGGACAGAGAAAGACTCATTGCAAACCACAGGCTTTTACAAAGGCTGGTCCAAGCTGCCTGGCCTCTGGATCAGACACAGAACCTCAACCTGCATAATGCCAGCAGCCTCTGCAGGTTCAGGAAAGCCAGGAAGCTTGATCCCTACAGGTACCAAGCCCACAAACTGATTCTGCAGGGCCTGTAGGCCTGGCTGTACTGTGCCCACAGACATGACATTGGCAGGCAGGCTTGGCCATACTGGGAAGATTGATACAGCTGTACAGAGCCTGTATACTAAGCCATACTCAACAAAAATAGAAGGCTATGCAAGGGTCCCAGGTGTACAGGTCCATAAACCTAGCTGAACTGGACAGAAAGCTCTAGCTGGACTGGAAGGCACACTAAGCCACACAAGGCCTAAAGATCCAGCTGTACTAGTCAATTTTAACAGGTCTTTAGCACAAGCCTTACTAGGAAGACAGTCATACTGGACCTGAAGAGCTGTCCATAGCTATGCTAGGAAGAAAGATCTGGTAATACTGGAAAGGCAGACCTGGCCATATTTGGCAGGCAAACTCAGCCTTACTGGACCCCCACATCTGGCCATTTGAGACAGGCAAACCCAGAGGCACTGGGAAGTACAAGGCCCATAGACTCAGCCATATAAAGTAGAAAGATCTCTTCATACTGGGAGGCACATCTAGTTCCTGTGGGCCCACAGGCCTAGTCATATTAGTCAGGCAGATGTGGTCATATTGGGAGAGAAGACCCAGCAGTGTCTGGCCTGAAGACCCAGCTCTACTTGGCCCACAGGTCTGGTCATGCCAGGAAGGCTGATCAGACCTTAATGAATCCTCACCCTGGAGTCATATCAGGCAGGCAGACCTGGTTGTACTGGGTCCACAGACCCAGCTGTACCCACTAGTATTTCTGCCACCCTGAGCTTATGTCAAGAGTAAGGCCTGTCTCACCAGCTCTTGGGTACCTTGTACCATCTGTCTTCATATAGTCACCACATGAAGCCTCTTCAGTTTACTGAACATATAGTTTCGGCTAGACATCCTCTCATGAGTCCTGTTACCAAGTCATATGGTCCTATGACCCTCAACCTCTAACTGAAATAAACCCTGAGGCAGTGGTGGTGGAGGAGACAGTTTATCGAATCTGGTCTTGCGAGACAACGGTAGAGCCAGTCTGGCTCACATTCCTTGCTTTCAAAGGGGAGGTAGCTGCGATTTTACACATTAGGAGGTAGAAGACCCCTACCTTGGAGAAGCTCTTTGCATTTCGAAGAGTGAGGTACAAGCCTGTCCTACCAAGAGCTGCCTCCACGGCAGTAGGTAAAGTCATCTGAGAAAACCTGGAGGGAATGTCTATAAAGTCAAGTTTTTCTGTCTGGAGTGAGCAGCTGGAGGAAATTGTTTGCCCCAACTTTGCATTTCACATGAGACACTTATTTTAAGACTTGAAAAAAGAAGCCTTTGTAGATAGAAACGGCTACAGCTTGATGGCTGGTCCTGACTCTCTGACTGCAAATGCCTTATTTAGTACATGGTGGAACTGGGTCCTATTGGGGGCAGGGGAAAATGTTGCCTGAGGCTATAAAGGGAAAGCTTTTGGGGGTACAGAAGTACTGGGAGGGAGCTTACTGGTATGGAAGATCAGGAAAGGCTTGCTTAATTTATGTATGGGACACTGAGGCACAGCCAAAATGAGCAGAGAGAGCAAGTGCTGACTGACCTGACAGGCCCGACAGCATGGTATGGGAACTAAGATTGACTGCAACCAAGAGAAAAAGGGCAGACCAGTAGCTCTATGGGTACACAGTGAGATGGTATAGCCAGAGAACCAGAGTTCTGCCACCTGCTATCAACAACCAGGGAAAGAAGCAAGACCACACACTACATCATCACAAGACCACACACTACATCATCACAAGACCACACACTACATCATCACAAGACCACACACTACATCATCACAAGACCACACACTACATCATCACAGGACCACACATTACATCATCACAAGACAAGATCACGCACTACATTATCACAAGACCACACATTACATCCTCACAAGACAAGATCACATACTACCTACATCCATACAATGTCACCAGCAATGCCACTCTATATAGAACAGTTCCCAGGGCCAAGCACTGACCAGAGAGTCCATGAGGACAGTCTTTCATTGTAGGTCATGTTCAACTCTGGAGACTGTGAGCTAAGTGGCTCTGTGTACCCTTCTGTGTGTACATACTGAACAGAGTGAGAGAAGGGTTGAGGATAGGGGTGGGCTGAGGGGTAGAAACTTGTTGGTAAGGGCTGAGGGAGGCTAAACTAGGTTTTAGCTTCTGTGGCCTTCTCATGGGGTCACTCAAGGAGAGAAACATGCAAGCAGGGCTAGGGTCTGTGGAAAAACTAACATTTGGTGCAGCACAGGGAAGGAAACTCCCACACACTAGGGTGTATGCATTCAGGCATCTCTAAAAGGAGGTACATGAATACAGACCAAACACATCAGAAGCCAACAGCTGGTAGGAGGCTGCTGGGTTCCTGCTGCAGACAAAGAACTCTTGTCCCCAGGGCTGAACTTGGTGTCACAGCTTTGTGAGCAATCTGTCTTAGCTTTCCATTTGTGCCTCATAGGCCAACCAGACAAGCTGGGGAGGCTCCCTGTGTGATGTGTGACTTTACCTATAAAAGTGTGATTATCATTGTCTTCATTGTGACTGAAGGTAGATGCTAAGGGCTGTAAGATAGCCAGGGCTCCTGGGTGTCAGTCTGCCAGGGTGGTTGTGGTATCTATGGGCAGGGAACTGGGTATTGGAAGGAAAGCCTCAGAGATCTGCAAGAGAAACCAAGTGACCTCAGGAGAAGAGATCCCAGAGCAGCACCAGAGTGACAAGCAGGCCACAAGCAAGGGCACTCAAAGGCATGTTATCCTTAGGGATTCCGTTTATGACCTTCAAGAGAAGAATATGGGTAAGAAGGGGTATGGCTTGGGAGGTCCTCTGCTTAGACTGACTGATTGGGTCATAGTAGTTGGAAGTTTCTGTCCTGCTAGAAACTCTCAAATACCCAGCAGCCACTTTCCAAATAATTAACTCAGAGGTATGATATTATAGTAACCGCTAGGCCTTAGCTCATAGCTCTTACACTCAAATTAACCCATAATTCTTACCTATGTTTGTGGCTTGGTACCTTTTCTCAGTTCAGCATTCTCGTCTTGCTTCCCCCTGTATCTGGCTGGTGACTGCATCTTTGCCTCTCCTCTTCCCAGGATTCTCCTACTTTGGTCACCTCGCTTATATTTCCTGCCTGGCTAATGAGCAACAATGTGCTAATCGGCATTTTATTAAACCAATCTGAGCAACAAATCTTTACAGTGTGAAAAAGCATTATCCCACAGCACATCTCTCTCTCTCTCTTTTTCTTTTCAAAACAAGAGCCTTGAATCCAATCTCCCTTGTTTAGCCTTTTTCCTGACCATTATCTATACAACTTTCTAGACAAAAGCAAACATCCGTAATCCATTTTGGGGGGAATGTGGACGTATTTTTTTTAAGTACTTTTTGCTGATTGGGAACACTAGTAATCTTATGGGGACCCAAAGAAAATATAAGATTATTGTCAAGTTCTGTCTGTGTGATGGTACAGATTTATTCTTATAAATCTTTATTACAGGAAAGGAGTGCTTGGTGCCTGAGGGCAGGGCCCAGGTCTGGGAGTGCACCTGACAGACAACAGATTAAAAAGTTAGTTTCCTGTTGAAAGTTCAGCCAGCAGATTCAGGGCTTGGGTTCATGCCAGAAAGTTCAGCTAATAGCTACTGTGCCTCATTCCCCTTCACCCAATCCTGAGATGCCAAGATGTGCAGCACCCTGCTTATGTAGGCTTTTCTTTAAAAACCCGCTCATCTCTGGGCTTGGGGCCAGTAATCCTCCACTGCATTGGAACAAAGTGTTTCCGACCCCGGTTTTTTTAAACCTGTCCATAACAATAAACCTTCATGTATTTGCATTGAGTCCAGATCCCTGGTGGTCTTTTGGGTCTCTCGACTTGGGCACAGCAACTGGGGTAGTCTGTGAGGCTAAATCATCTCAGTCATCAGCCTTGAAGCTGTTCTGGATGCAGAACTCAGAGGAAACTGCAACAGAGGTGCTCTGAAATGTTGGCTTATTTGGACTATCTGTTCCCATTAGAGATTTTTCAGGGGTCTCCCTCAACTAAGCTTTATTTTTCTTTAACCCAGAATGACTCCACAGCCTCTCATTTTCTGTGGAAATAAAAACAAAGTTCTCCATAGTAACATATCTTTTGACTTAAATTTTAACGTCAAGATATTTTCAAAATAAATAGGTTGGTTTAATCCAGCAGCATTTATCAAATGTCTCTTAGCAGCTCTTGCTTCTTCCTCTGCAGTCAAAAACCTCAAAGACAATGTAATAGCATATAGTATTCAGACTTTCTGTGTATATTCCATCTTTACATGGCTTATTACTATCGTTTTACTCTATTGTTTAAAAACTTTTCTTTTCTCTCCCGTCTACATATATTTTAAAACATACTATAAACTGTTTCGAGTTTTTTTTTTGATGTTATCTGAATCTGTCTTTATTGTATATCTCTAACTTTTTTTGACCATGTGAGCCTTTAATCTGCTAGGCAGAGTGGTTAGGATTAAAGCCTCAGCTATAGAGGTTGGCACTGCTCAGCTCTTTGGTCTGTGAGAGGTTAGCTTCATGGCCGAGGTATTGGAAGGAGCCATGCTTGCCACCTAAATCTGGGGAAATTTAAGGTACACATTGCCACCAAGACGAGCATCGACACCCGCTGCTCATAAACCTCATTTAAGTGTTTGGCAACACGGCCTCTTAAAAGAGCCTCAGTTTTGAGTCAAGAAGCCTCTCTTAAAGCAGCCATACCTCTGCGTGTGTCTGGCAAACAGAGTCCTCCCAAGAACATGCTCCTAACAAGGAAGCTTGCTTGACTCTGTTCTTTTGGGTATAAAAGCCCTTTTTAAGCTTTCTTAGGCTTTATGCGAATGTATATGACCTACATTGGAGCATCATTTGTAGTCAGAATTTCTGTCCTGCCAGAAACTCAAATATCTAGCAGCTGCTCCCAAAATAATTGACTTGGAAGCTTAATATTACAGTAAATGCTGATCCAGTAGCTCAAGCATATTATTATCTAGCTCTTACATTTAAATTAACCCAGAATTGTAATCTCTGTTTAGCCATGTGGCTTGGTACCTTTTCTCAGTCCAACATACTCATCCTGCTTCCTCTGCATCTGGCTGGCGACTGCATCTCCGCCTTTCCTCTTCCCAGAATTCTCCTAGTTCTAATTGTCTCACCTATATTTCCTGCCTGGCTACTATCCAATCAGTGTTTTATTAAACCAATACACGTGACAAATCTTTACAATGTATAAAAGTGTTATCCTGCAGCGAGTCATATATTCATTTTTCCACTGTTCAATCCCTTCCCATACTATAATATATCTATTTTATTGTATAATATATCTGATTTTATTCATAGATATGTCCAATTATGCATGGGCATATGATGTTAAATAGGGGAGTCTTCCTACAAATTCACTTGAAGACATTTGCCTTAGCACACATACTTCAAACCAATTTAGACTGGATAGACCTTTCCTTTCTGCACCCAGATATTTTGAGAATATTTGATAAAAATCCTCCTATATCTGATTGTTGTTAGGGACACTTACCTCACTTCCCAGAGAGGGGTGTACATGTAGCCTGACGCAGGTGGGGCCTGAGGTTTCTAGATGCATTGTATGGAGAAGGATGTGTGCACAGTGTGTGCAGGTGATGGAGCTAAATTGTGTTATTAGAAGAGGTGGGTGCATAGCCCAAGTCAACATGGAGTTTCAGGCTGCTAAGGTATTCCTATGCTTGCCTGTCTCTGTTGTGAAGAGCCTCAAGATAGAAGTATAAATACCAAGAACTATCAGCTCACAACCTGGAGACCAGAAGTTCAAAAGTCAGGGGTACACAGGCTGGTTTCTGATGAGCCCTTTCTTCTGTCTTGCAAAGAGCCACCTTCTCAGTGTCCCTACAGGGCTTTCCCTCTGTGTATTTGTTCTGAACATCTTCTTCTTTTGAGGACTTCATTGGGGTTAGATAAGGGCTTAATTTAGTGATTTCATTCAGACTCAGAAAACCTTGTGGCCACTCAGCTACGGGCCTTGGCCTAGGACTTTTGAGTATGACTTTGAGATACAACTCAGCTTCTCTAACAGCCCCCATGGTCTTTAGTCTGGGAGAGGACATGGTCCAGAGCCCCATATCACTATGTATACAGAGGACCCAGGACTTTAGGATCCATCTTGTTTCAGGACAGTCTGTCCATGCTGACCCTGTAAGCATTGCAATACTGATAAAAAGGTATCATGGTGGTCAGGAGCCAAGGAATATCTCAAAGTCACTGAAAATATGCCAAACCACTTCAAGAAGAGGCATGTTCCATATCATCATAGCAATAATTAATTCCCTGAAGAGATTCTCCCAGGTACATGTTGTAACATGATCACTTACTCTCCCAGTCACCAGAGGATGAAGGTAATCTTTCCTCAGGCTTCCTGTGTTCAAGAGTCTACATTCACTTCAGGGAGGAACTTAGTCATAAATCTTCTAGTAAAACCCAGGAAGTTCCATAGGCTTACAGCCTTGAAACTATATCACTGGGGATGTAGCCTTGGAGTGAACTTGAACAAATCAGTATTTTGGGGTCCTGCTTTCCTCTTACATAAAACAAAGCCACAGGGTCTCTTTCAGACTGAGTGTGCTAACCCAGACCCAGAAAGACAAACATGGCATATATTCACTCATGAGTGGATATTAGCTGTAGAAACCTTTTGTATTTGTTGAAGAAATCTAGACAAGAAGTTTATAGGGAAGGATATAGATAGTGGGCTAAAGAGGAGGAGGAGAAGGGGGTTGGGAAGGCCAGCGTCCAGTTCCATATTGGACTGTCAGTGATGCACTGGCCAGGGGCATCAAGCTGTTTCTTACATTTTTGAAGATCCATCTGAAGTTGTTGGATCTTATCTTTTTCTATCCCCAGCTAGTTGACACAGAATCAACATTCCTGCCTGAGAAGTGACAGAGATCACCTCTCCTTGGTGGTAAGCCTCAGTGAAGGAGAGATGAAGAAGGAAGCTATAGGCAACTGAATAAGCCCTTGACAGCTTTAAACAGAGTAATTTTCTGACCCTATTAGGATGGGCTGTTGGTTGAAGGTGAGGGCCTCTTGGATGATAAACATCCATATTTAAGAGTCATCCCAGACAGGTGAAGACAAGAAGAAATAGAGGAAAAAGTAAGTTTAGATCTAAAAGATTCTGGATCATTTTTTTTGCTCATTGGCGGAAGTTGTCATCTCTGAAAATTGAGCATCCAATTTTGACCATTTGAAATGTACTGAGGCCAGAGGAAGGCTTGAATAAAATCAGAGTCTGTAGAGAAAGGGGGATGGGTTTAAAAATGAACTCCACTGGCAAGGGTTTGTATAAACTCCACATGGGAGCCCAGAGACAGGAAGAGAACAAAATCAGAGATGCCCAGGTTGGCTTAAGGAAGCTGAGAGGCTTATCAGGCAGCTCCTAGCGGGAGGAGGCCAGAAAGCAACTAGAGAATCACATATGTGGTGAGGCCCCAGAGGGTGTCCATGCTCTAGGAGTCAGAGAGAGGACATTTATTGAGTAGGGAAAGAGAGATGGATGGTTAGAGCAGATGGAGGAAAGAGGCAGCTGAAGAATTTGGAACCAAATATTATGGGCAGCAGAAGCCAGCAGAAACAAATTATCTTTTCACATCTTCAGAGTCAAATCAGCAACTTGAGTCATTTTGAAATGTTAGTATGTTTTATGGTCTGAAGGGGAGCTGCTGCGGAGCTGAGACGTCAGAGATCCCAAACCAAGTCTCAGGTTCCTCTGTCTTGTTTTGTGGGAGAGTAGGTACTGAGCCTGGGTTATATATTTGGTGGATTTGATGAGGGAAAGATGACGCTTGACTAGAGAGGGATTTGGGGTGTCCCATACCCAGGGATCTACCTGAGAAGCTGGTAAGGGAAAAGTGTGTCACATCATGTGGCTTGGAAGAGAAGGTAGAATGAAGTAGCTATCGAGCCTGAGGTCAAGCAGACGAGGGGAGCAAAAGAAATGGAGGCTCCCACTTTGGCCAGGAGGTCCCTCCCAGAAAGAGGACAGGACAGGTTGGCACCATTTGGAAGGGGTAAATAAGGGGAATACCCCTAAAGATTCAGCTTAGTGGAAAGTTTTGGTGAACTTGTTAAAGCTGTCCTAATCTGACAACAGAGGATTGAGAAAAGGTGGGTCCCCAGAACCCTGTCAGGACCAAAGAAGTGGGCCTGCTGTCCAGAAGGAAGGAGGTGGATCACCCTGATACTGTGATAACTACCAGAGAGCCCGGGGCCCCCTCAGTCATCTGTGGCCAGAGCAAGGAGATCAGATGAAGGCCAGTCTAGGCTTGATGTCCTTATGATGCGAGGCAATAGCTCTGAGATGGATGTCACTCTCATTTATTGACATTTATTTATTTATTTACATACCAACAACAGGTCCCCTTCCCTCTCCTCCTCCCACTCATTCTCCTGCTCCCTCCCACCCCACCTCCATTCACTCCTCAAACAGGATAAGGCCTCCATAGGGAGTCAACAAAATCTGGGATATGAGGTCGAAGCAGGACCTATCTCCTCCCCCCTGTATCAAGGCTGAGCAAGGTATCTCTCTATAGGGAAAGGATTCCAAAAAGCCAGGTTCATGCACCAGGGATAAATCTTTGTCCCATTGCCAGAGACCCACCAACTGCTCAAGCCTCACAACTGTCATCATATTTTTAGAGAGCCCTGTCCCTATGCCCTTCTTGATGGCACCCTGGACATAGTCTGAGTGGTTTATGAGGGTTTGGACAGGCCCGGGCCCAGTGACCCTCCTGACCACATTTAAAGCAAGAACACAGAAGTTTTCAAGTTTTAGGAGACCAGGGAGCCTGGGCTTTTGCTTTGGCTCACTGAGAACCTATGTATCATCAGATACTTCTGCTTTCAGGCCTTTTCATCTGTCCCATGGTACACCTTGGAGTCAGGGGGGTCCTCTCTCTTGATGTTTAAGTTTGGTCTCAATATCAGGAAAACTCTTGGAGGAGAGGTAGGTCATAAGGAGTTATCTGCAGTATAGGACCTAGATTGGTGTATTGTAAGAGGGCCTTTGTAAGGCGGTCTGGGCATTGAGGTGGGATATTATGCCTTTCTTGGATGAGCTCTTGAGCTTTTTCTTAGTTTATCACATTGAGGGCAGCCTTGCAGAGACTCTCCAGGAGGGTAAGTCATTGATTCCTAGCTAGGGTGTCCCCTGAGGATTCCATTCAGGGTCCTGATTGGGGACTGGCCTAGCCCCAACTGTGTGGGTGTCATCAGTTTGGTGGATTTCATCTGCATGGGATCTAGCCTGGTCCCAGACTCACCTACACTCTTCTGTGAGAAGATTATTGGTAAGAATCATATAAACGTCCTTCAAGGTGAGGTTGTAAGATTGGATACCCGATTGGCTGACAGAGCAAGGCCTTGAACGTGAGAGTCTACTTTAACACCGTATACTCAGACCTGACTGGGTGGGCAGTCTGTCATTTGAGGAGGGAGAAAGGGAAGCCAGAGAGGTTGGCAAGGAAGAGAAGGGACCATGGGTTGAAGCTGATAAAGGGAAGGCTTGCTAATGTGACAATAAATAAATAAATAAATAAATAAATAAATAAATAAATAAATAAAATAAAAAATAAAAATAAAAAATGGAAGGATCATCTGACTTGAGCTTCATAGCTAGGTGGAGCTGTTTTTACCTTGGTTGGTTTATCCCCAAATGGCATCACATGACATGGATCCTTTAAGATCACCTAAGCATAGATTTTTGACTACCAACACCAGTGTTACAGATCTTTCAGATTTGAAACTTTACCCAATATGCTTAAAGATCTTGAGGTAAAATTTGTAACTTAGCAAAAGTTTTATAGAGTTAGAACAAAACCAAAAGCCTATGAGATGGGTGGCGATGCCACGCATACCTAAAAGACACCCAGGTCCCTGCAAAACTGAGTCCAGTAAGCTGAGACCGAAGAAGGCTTGGGATAGGAAATTTTTTGAGTCCTAGACATAGACAGAGGACACTGCCTGAGTAGCTGAGAGATGCACCTGCTAGGAAGGAGCGTGTGCCAGGTAAGAGCATGCTGCAGCTGGCCTTCTTTGCTTTCTCTGCTACTGGGTCCAGCTTTCAGCTCCCACTTTGCAATAAGCTTACAGATCCATCCATGGTAACTTAAAAGGCAAGACATTTACATAGTGGATGGGGGCAGGGGACCAGACAAAAAACAAACTGAGCTTGGAGTAGAGAAAAGAAAAGGCTTGAGTGTAGGGAACGGAACGGGGAATACCGATTTCCCAGATCGCTTAGAGTATGTGTAAAGATCCCAAATAATATTAGGATCGAGGGTGCTGCTCGGCGGCCATTTGGGTTGAGTATGAGGCCAAATTTGATTGCAAATATGAATCAGTTTAGGGCCCTTCACGTCAGGTGCCAGGTGTAGAGGCTGGAAGTTTTCTGAGAGGCATCTAAAAGGGGAATGGGAGAATATAGAAGACACCATTCCCATGCATGAAAGATGAAAAGAAAAAATGTCACTGTAGCCTGTAGTCATGGGCATCTCTAGGACTCAGGGAGGACCAAATGAAGACCAAGCTGTTCAGTGGGTTGTCACCACACTCAACAGGGCTTGGGACTTAGCTCAGAGACTTTGGTACCAGGACTTTCATAGAGGTCAGAAGATGAAGACGAAAACTGAGCTCTAAGAGGGGAAATCTCATCCATGGGAAAGGGTCAGGAATCGAGTCACAAGAGCTACAAGGGCCTAGAGTGTAGGGAAAAGTGTCCAGTCAAAGAACCCATGCTGGCTCTAAGAACAGAGCCAGTGAAAGAAGCCCACCCTGGATCTAAGACCTGAACCAATAAAATACTTTATCTCTGAACCCAGAACCAAAAAAAAAATGTGCCGACTCTGAAATAGCACCAAAGAAACACACTTTTGCCCTGGAATAAGAGCCAGTGAAAGACATGTGCCCTGGCCCTGAAATTAGAGCCCAAAGCCCAAAAGAGCCAAAGAAAGAAACACACTTTGGCCTTGAAACCAAAAAACCAAATCAGGGTTTAAAAAAGGGGAGGGGGAGATCTGACCAATTCCCACTCTAGAAGTCTCCCTAGAAAGCTCCGCCTCCTGAGAAGCCCTATATAAGTCCTGCACCCACAGCCCCCCCCCCCGCCACTGTCCTCTCCCACCCCAGGCTGAAGCAGCCACCCTCTTCTGGACCCTTCCCTCTCAATAAATCTCTTGAATGAGGTTTGGGTGAAGATCTTTTTTGGCCAGAGCAGCAGCAGCAGAGCCTGGATTGGAGATCAACTAAGGGAGCGAAGTTGAAGCCTGACCATTATAGCAACTTTGCCCAGGAGGCCCTCCCTTGCTGGAGCAGAGCTATTAATACTGGGGAAGCCTTTCCCTGAAGCAGGGCTGTAAGCTGCTGCCTAGGCTTACTGTGGCCTGAGGTGTTCATTGGCTCCTGGCTGCCTGACTCCTATCCATTGAGCTGTAACACTCAGTATTCATTGGCTCAGTGTACCTGGGCTCCTGACGGTCAGGATCTCTTTCCATCTGAGCTGCACTGGGTTGCACGAACACCTCCATAGAGGAGAGTGGAGCGATAACCCAGTTGGGCTGAAGGAAACTACAGAATTGCAGCTTGGAGGGTGCTTGGATTGGGTCAGTTGAAGAGCACCAGCTTTAGCCTTAAATATCATAGTTGGGGGTACTTCAGCCTCCGACAGTACCAGAGGTATGTCAGACACTCAGTGGTCACTTTCTAAGACCCAGCGAAATATTTACACCATCCAAAGGGGAAATGTAGGCAATTGCTCTGGTGGATGGGGTGCTGAGCCAGAAGGTGAGTCTATTCAGTCAGTTTCAGGTGGACTGGAGATGTGGGGGGATAGGGTCCCAGTGCAGCTCAGACCACAAGGGGAATCCCAGGGACCAGAAAAGCCTATCCAAATTATGGAACCAAATGCAAGCATTGTATCTCGGCTGAAAAGGTATCCTAGGTCAGGAGCAAAGGAACACCACAAAGTCACTGTAAGTGTAGCAGCTTACAGCTCTGCTCCAGGGAAAGGTTCCCTAATGTGAACTTAACAACTCTGCTCTGAGAGGGGAAGGTTTCTCCAGTGAAGTTGTTACAGCTCCAGAGAAGTGTTACAGCTCTGCTCAGGTCAGGGGAAAGTTTCCCCAGTGAAAGTGTTACAGCTCTGCTTAGGTCCCCAGGAGTGTAACAACTCTGCTCCACTAGAAAAAAGCTTCTCCAGTGAAAGTGTTACAGCTTTGCTCTCTTCTGCTCTGCATTGATTCTGGTGCGAGTGTTACAGCTAGGCTGCTCCTGAGTCACACCACCCAACAAACCTCACTCGAGATTTATTGGGAAGGAAGAATACAGGCAGGTGGCTGCCAACAGTGAAAAGCAGCACTAAATGGAACAGGGTACAGAGCTTATATAGGGTTTCTTTGGGATGAAACTTTGCAGGTTCTTGGGATTGGTGGATTTTATGGTCTGATTTTGGATAAACTCGGGAATTATTGGGATTTTGTGCTCAGAGATTGGTAGCATTTCAAGCTCAGGGACCTCAAGGATTAGTAGGATTTCAAACCCTGGTCCTGGGGTCAAGTAAGGGTCAGAGTGTTTTTCCTTGGCTTGGGTCTTGGGGGTTTAGTCAGGGGAATGATGGTTTTTTCTGTAGTCTTTTTCATCCTATACTGCCCCTCATTTTTGTCAGTTTCCTGCCTCTGATGAACCTTGCTTCTTAGTCACTTGCCACTGTGACAAACACCTGAGGGAAGTGAAGGCAGAGGGTTTGTCCCAGTCAGGCTTTCAGAAGGTTCAGACCATGCTTGGCTGGTTCTTTTGTTCCTGTGATGAAGCAAAGCATCATGGAGGAAGGACATGGTATCACCTTGCTTCTCACCCTGCATTAGTCAGGTAGCAGACAGATGAGGAGAGGAAGGGCACGGGGACAGGATCCATCCTTCAAAAGCATGCCTCAGTGGCATGTTTCTTTCAGCGAGGTCCCACCTCCCATAATGTTTTCAATGTATAATATCATTAGTAGATCCTTCAGAAGGCAGAGCACTTGAGAGTCAATTGCTTGGCCAACCCCCTTGGAATTCTGCTCTATCGGGGACCTAACCTTCAAGCTTTGAGGATACAACTCACATTCCAACAGTAATGCCATGCCTTTACATATCCCCACAGACTAGCATTGCTGTCCTCAGTGACAAAAGTCAGAACACTGAACAGAGAGAGCCTCCTGCAGTATTTCAGGGTCCATTCCAGTGCTATTGTATGGCACAGATTCTATAGAATATAGATACCTTTTTAGCCCTCTGGAAATGACATTGTTCATTTAATAGGTCTGGAAAAAAGCAGAGGCTTTGGCTTCTTATTTCTTAACAATGGTTTCTAAAGAATATGAACTCCAACAATAACAGGATGAAAAACACATCTTTCTCTGGCCAAACACTCCAGCGGGTCATATCTAATTCCAGCATTATTCTGTAGCCATGTACACCTCCTGCCCACTGCAAATCTGGCTCCATTTCTCCTTGAGGCAATAGAGTCTACCCTCTCAGCAGTAAGCACCCACCCACAGTCATAAAGCACAGGCAGCTCTACATGGGTAGAGACTTCGTACAGCCCCTGTCCTGATGAAAAGAGCCAACCAGGAAGGGAGGAGGAATGTGTGGTCAAAGCAGATACACACACAGGCACACACACACACACACATGCACACACACACATGTACACACACACACATGCACACACACATGTACACACACATGCACACACACACACGCACAAATATACACATACACACACACCTAGGGAAATGATGACAGCTCAGGTCTCTCATGTGGAGGGGAGGTATGTATTGCCTGCACACTCCTTGATAAGACCACAGTATATCTAGGGCACAGTGCCAAAGTGATCCACCTTTCTCTCCAGCATCTGGACCCACCCACATCACTTCTCTACTAATTATTTGTTCATTCCTGTGTGGATTTATTCACTTAATCATTTATTTACTCACCCATTTACCCATTCATTACCTACCTACCCACCTAAAAATCCTTCATCAACCCAGTTGTCTACTTATGTACCTGTACATTCACTCATCCATTCAGTCATGCACCATTGACTCACTTTCTCATTCCATCCACATATCCACCCTACCTACCCTTCATCTGCCTGTCTGTTCACCCACCCATTCACCTTTTTCTTATTTACATGTACTGCTGGAGACAGATGATTGACACCCTCCCTTGGACTTCCACTCAGTGAGATCAATTTCAAAGCAACCAGAAGACAGGCTCCTGTGTTTCATGTTGTTGGAAGGGGTGGGTCAACAATTCCTTTTGGCTATTGGGTCACAGATAGGTAGGAAGTGATGGGCTGCCATGGCTCTGACGCCAGGTGGACAATCAGTCCTCATTGTAACCCTGAAGCCATGTACACCCAAGGCTGCTGAGCAGGGCATAAACAGGTGGAGATGTGTGAAGGACAAGGAGGGGAGGTGCCAAGCCCTTGGGTGCTAGCCTAGGCTGGAAAGGCTGTTACCCAATATCAGTATCAAGATGGCAGTCAGCCAGAGACAGAGCTGGGGACCAGGGCTACTCAGGGCAGGCCTTGGGACGCATAGCCTTCTTAATGGGAACCACGTAGAACATCCAATGGCAGTTCTGGTCCTGGAAGGCACTCAGCTCTGTGGTGGGCATGGAGAGAAGCTGCAGAGCTATGTGTACTAGGTAAGAAGAAAGTAGCACAAGGCCACAAGGTGGGGACCACTCATTGGAGTCCCTCTACTTTGGGTCTTCAGATTCAGGGATTGGCCCTCCCTGACCCAGCACCATTGCTTGCTGACTTCCTCCCCAGACTCAGGCCTGGAAGCCAGAACTGCTCAAGGATGTGGAAATAATGGGCATTCCCCTGGCCCAAGTTCAGTTCAAAGGGCCACAGGTCTTCCCTATGGTGTCCCAGATTGTATTGGGGATGTTGACACATACTGTCTCAGTCTGCCCTTACAAGCCAATGGGGCAGGACTTGGTGGTTTTAATATAGAGGAAGTTAAGAGCAGAAAGGTTAATGTGGACATAGCAAGGTACCAAACTTGGATTTGAACCTGGGCCTCGTGCCCAAGCCACCTGCTCATTTTTCCTACAGCTACACCTCTCCCAGAGGCTAAAAGGAAGGCTGCCTTCCTGGCCTGTGTTCTGTCCTCAGAGGCTGACAGCATAGAAAAATCCTCCTAAACACTTAAAACTTGTTCTGGATCAACATTTTTTTTAAATTTTGAATAAACATTAGGAATTTTTGCAAACTGATTTAAAAGTTCTGAAGAGTTAAGTGGCCAGGGAGGAGGTGGTGAGAGGAAACTCCTTCTGAGATTTTGTTTTCATGCCCTGAAGCACTCAGTCTTGTAAGTCTATCCATGGTCTCCTCCTGCAAAACAAACAGTACACTGGTCTCTGCTTGACTGTACTAAAACACCCTTGTGAACCCCATCAAAAGGACAAGCATAGTCTACTCCAAGCCCAGCATCAGTGGCTCAGGACCAAGCCACCCAGGAAGGAGTGCTGCTATCAGTGTCATGAGCCTAAGCGTAAGCAGAGGGGTATCTCATGCTTCTGACTTCCCTTCATGAATGTGTGCCTCTCCTGCTGACCTTCCCTTGACTACCGTACTGAAAACTTCTCTTAAGCATCACATGAACAACTGAATCATTTTCCCAGCAGCTGCTAGGGTGAGGCAAGGGGTGGAGGAGGTGGTCATATAGAAACTTGCTCAAGTCAGGGAACAGGGCAGCTGAGCATTCCTGAAAAGCCATGGGGAACACTGGATGGGTTCTCCCGCAGAGCCGCCCTGACCTCTTGGATTTAAGATTTAAGCCGTGAGCCTGAGTGAAATGCCCTGATTTAAGTTTCAGTGACAGCAAGTGGCTGCAGAATAGGATCAGAACAAAGCAGAGACTGCCCCAGGGTCACTGGGCAGTTGGGGTGACTGTGAATAAGGATACTTCTGTCCCAAAGGAGTGGAAGCACTCTGTGGGTGCCTGTGCTGGGTTCCCTTGCTGTAGCCACTAGGATGCTGGAAGCCAGAAGGTAGGTAGATGCAGAGGGCCTGGGTCCAGTGTGGCACAAGAAGACAGAGAAGTTTCGCTATTCACTGAAGGCAGCAAGCTAACAGAAGGCAGGGCCCAAGGACACTGGTACCCAAGGCTCAGTTAGGCAGCCAGAGAAGATGGGTTATCTCTCAGACATGACCACCTTGCATTACACAGGGGCTCTGAGGACACTCTGTGCTGCCACCAGGTAGCTCATGAAGTTTAAGAGTTGCAGAATAATATCTGGTGGAAGGACTACACAGTCTGGGAACCCCAGACAGTTCATCTCAGCACACTGTATTCTCTACACCTTGCACCGGAGGAGACCTGCAGGACCTATGCTCAGAGCCATCCTACTCCATTCTTGGCCACTGCCCAGCTAGTTTCAGTCTTTTCTCTGTGACATCCCACAGACTGGCTCAAGTCTTGGCTTCATAGAGTTGACACAGCTGAGACCAGCAGCTTTGGAGTCTTTAAGGCTTACTCAGAAGCCCTGGGCTTGCCCTTATCTCTGAGGCAGTGACCAGAGTCCTTTGAAATTGTTACCTTGTTTTTCACAATGTCACTCAAACCTACCGAACGGTGAAGCAAGAAGACATTTCTACCACTAGATACTGAAGTTAGTCTCTACACACACCCTTGCAAAGGTCAAAGAGCATTCCAATGTCCCATGATGACATTGGAATTCCCGAGCACAACACAGAGAAATTGAAGGTTTGAATCCTTGGAAAATTTGCCATAGGGCTGGAGGCAGCTGAGCAGTTAAAAACACTGGCTACTCCTTATAAAGGACCTGGGTTTGATTCCCAGTACCAACATGGTAGCTCACAACTGCCTGCATTTCCAGTTCCGGGGCATCTGGCATGCTCTTTTGACTTCTGTGGGTACCAGGTAGGCATGTGGTACACAGACATGCATGCAGGCAAAACTCTCATATACATAAAATAAAATAAAGAGACATAAGACAGCCTGGAGAAACAGACGTAATGGAAAGACGACCTTCCTTTAAGATGGATTTTTCTCCTGGGGTAGGTCAGTCAACAAAGCAGGACCTTCAAAGAAATCCCAAAGAACCTCTTGGATCTGTGGGCTCAAGAAGTCAAGTTCAATTGCCTAGGAGATTTCTGGAAAAGCTAAGAGATGAACCTTTCCTTGTTGCACTGAAAACAGAAAATTGAGAAACAGAACACTGTAAGCAAGAGATGCTGTCTGAGGCAGGCAGAGCTCTAAGTTCAAGGCCAGCCTGGTCTACAGAGTGAGTTCCAAGACAGCCAGGGCTACGCAGAGAAACCCTGTCTCAAAAAAAATAATAATAAAAAAAATAAAAACAGACAACAAGGAGAGAGGGAGGGGGCAAAAGTGGATGGAAAAATACAACACAGAGGCACAGAAGCAGGTAAGTCTCACCTTCAACATAGAATTCAGGCCTGTGCCTGACTCAGCAGGCGAGCCAGCTAAGTCTACCTGATCCCTACCTCACACCACACCCCTTCCGATAAATCCTGAAGTATTCCCAAAGACAAATTCATAAAAATAAAAATGATCCTGGCCTGAGATGAATTCCTAAGTGTGACTTCCAAGGCTGGAGCACAGATGCTTCCTGGGCTTAAATGTCAGGAATAGTTCTTATTTTAAAGCTTAAGCTCGTTTAAGTTAAAATGAGAAACATTAAAAGGCAAATGATTGAAGAAGAAAGATAACTTACAAAAGATAGCTAAGGTTTTCTACTTTCCATATGTAAAAATGTTTCCCACATAGCCAGGTGTGGTGGTTCACACCTTTAATCTCAGCATTTGGCCAGAGAGATCTCTGTCAGCCTGTTCTACATAGCAAGTTCCAGGACAGCCAGAGCTATACAGACAGACCCTGTCTGAAAACATACCAAATTAAGAAGCAAACAGACAAAAAAATTTACAAATACAACACTCGAGTTTAATTGCTCCATTAGGCAAAAAAACAGAATTGGGGGATAAGGGGATTTCTCAGTTGGAAAAGGGCTGGCCACACAGCATGGAGATCTGGATTCAAATCCCCAGAGCCCACTTCAAGCTATGTGTAGTAGTGGACACAGTGCTTCTACAGCAAGGTGGCAGGGAGAGACAGACATTTGTTTCTGTGCACAGCAGCTCTAACAGGGTGGAAAGCCAGCACTGACCAGAGATCATGCTCTGACCTCTACATGTGCACCAGGGCACACATATACCTGCACTCTCACACACAAACATGCACATGCACCTAAATATTTTTAAAATAATCTAAGGATGAGTGCCACCACAGGACAGCAAGAACAAATGGGGATGAGTTGTGAGGGAGAAATGACATACAGGTGACACATTCAGGCAGTATCAAAGGCAGATGGGAACAGTATGCCAGTTGGTGTGAAATGCTTCCACCCCGAGGACATGAAGTCTCCTGCCTTCCCAGGGAAGTATCTATGGAGGAGACTGGCCAAGTGCAGCTCTTGCCAACCTCTGATTTGTGTGCTTTCACAGATCTGCTGGTGTTTGTGGTTACACGATGCATGGGACAAGGGGCCTTTCCTTAAGTGAGTCTGCACACAGCTAGTAGGCCCAGCTGGCCACTGCTCATCCTGTCTCAACTTGGTATCCAAAGTCCTACAACAGAGGGTACAAAGTAAGACCCAAAAAGCCCCTTCTAAGATCTAGCCAGAGCTAGCCACATACAAGATCATAAGAGGTGCATCAGTACCAGCCATAGTGATATTGGAGTGCAAGCTTCTAGGCTCGAGTCTCTCAGGAGGAGGCTGATAACCTGGAGATCCATGTGGCTTGGTGAGGGAAACGGCCACACCATCCGTTCAGTGGGAAATGATGCCCTCCACATGCATGAAGAAAAGCATCCAATAGGATGCATGCTAACATGACAGCTGATAATGCAGAGCCAGGTGAGGATGGAGATCTGTAGGAGGCAAGAGGACCACAGCGCAGAACATTCCCACTGCTCCAGCTTCTCTTGGCTGGAGGAACTTGACAGGGCCAACACGTACTGAGGACAGACTCTGTGCCTTGTAACCAAGTAATGAGTAAAGGGTGTGAGGTCCCCAGAAACACTTTTCTTCTTTGAACTCGGCTGTTGTGCAACAGCACCCAGACACAACAGGAGAAAGCAGGGCTTCAATTTCAATACTTTATTGCAATTAGTCAAGTTTTTACTGCTGTTTACAAGTGACTTGTTCATTTAAGGGACCTTTACAAGTTTGTCTTAATAATGTGGCCCCTGCCCATAGGCCTGTTCCACACGCCAGCAGCCTCACCCTCAAGACTGCAGAGCAGAGTGAGAGAGCATGCACACAGAGCAGAGGCCAGGAATACAGGCCTCATCCCTTCAAGGCATGTGAGGCCTGCAAGCTCAGGACATCCATCAAATTTTGGGTGTCCAGAGAGCCAGTCTCTGCCCCCAGGGACAAAGACCTACCCAGTGGCTAGATATAATAAAAATACATATACACATTTTTAAAAAAAATATCCATCAGGTGTACTTTGTGCCTGCACGTAAGCTCTTGGGTGTATGAGCATGCAACAGAGAGCATGGCCAACCCATCAATGGCCATCTTCAAAGGAGACTGACTCTCCCTTCCCCCAGAAGCTATGGCTGATGGTACAATTTTCTATCATTTCAAATCTGTTGGCACCGGAGCCACCAATGGAAGCTCTGCAGTTAGACTGCCTGACCCTGGGAACCATGTGACTTATCTTAATCCAACACTTTACTGACCTTGGCTACTTCTGTGACATGCTGGTCAGTCTCCAATAAGACAGGATAGTAAACCAAGCTTCTACACAAAAATATGGTCAGGTGAACAGGTAGCTGAGGTGACCATTGTGTGGTAAGATGGGAGGGCACAGACCCCAAGAGCTTAGTCTTCATTGTTGGGAAAAGCCACAGAGCCAAGTGGAGGGGATCATCTGTGAATACACGGCCTCACATTCCACATGCCACTGGGCTGGAGTGGAACTCTGGGAGGGGCTGAGCCAGGGCAGGGGGGTTGACTGAGAGCAAGCACCTGGGGCTCAGAACAACCCATTAGAAAGGCTAAAGACATAGGATCCTTACTTCAGCTGGAGGGTTGGCAGCATGGCCATGCCATGTGTGAATTTTCTGAGGGACATTTGGTGGGGACAGATGGCACTGGGCATTTCTCCTGCTTTAGAAATAAAAGGACAGAAACCACTGTTAACCAGCGACTGGGACACAGTGGGGATGTCATGGTGAGGCGGCTAGATGTCCCTCCCACCACAGACTTTCTCTGTGGGAGCTCTTCCTTAGTGGAAACTTCTGATGCCACTGGAAAAAAACTACCATAAAAATCTTCAAATTATGACGTTCTGATGGGCCACAATATAGAGCCATAAGTGGCAAGTAAATAGAGGTACGGTCACACCACAGAAGGGCCAAAGAATCTGAAGAAAATAGAGAAGAGCTTTACAAAAATCTCCCACGGACCCCAAAGTTCACCTGCGCTTCAGAAGTCTTCATCATGAACCCTGACTCTACATTCCCACCTGTGTCCCAAGAGAGCACAGATAAAATCCTTTGTTAAAAATCCCCAAACCCTTGAGGAGACATGCTGTGCAATCTCCCTGACCCTGTGCATGAGACATAACCTTTCCCCATGACAGGTTGACTAGGGACAAGGAAAAGGTATGGTGTGCGTGTTTTGTTTTGTTTTGTTTTTTTTTTCAGTGCAGTATCTTGGTGTCTCCTGGGTCCAGGCCTCTGACTCGGCTGTTTCTGTTGTGGCTGCCTCTCCCACTGTGTCTACAGCTGGGATTTCAGCCTGTTGGCCACAAGCTTGTCAGCAGTGAACTCCGGCCACCAAGTGGCACGCTCCAGCACACCATCCTGCTGCAGGACAGCCGCCCACAAGTTTTTATAGAGCTGCAGGTAGAAGTAGATGGCAATAATTAGCAGAGGATAAGTGGCCTGTGTGATACTCTCTGGTTTTGTGAGGACAGGAAATTCTCCACTATCATTTTTTTGAAATGTTAAGATGATGTATGTCTAATTTATGTAAACCTTTTATGTTTTAGTAGGAAGTCATTAATAAAGTTTAATTATAAAGTACCATGAAAGCATTTCTGATGGGAACCATCCCCTTGTGAAATGTTCCCTCCCTGGAAACTCTCTGTCCATGGTAGCTAGCACTACATCTGTAAAGGTTCCTTGCTCCCACCCCGACCCTCACCTCCCACATTTGCCAGAGCATGTCTGTCTTCTCTGAGACCTGTCCCCAGCCACCCTACAGCTCAGGATGTACAAGCCAGAAGACTAGGGCAGGGTTGGGGGGCTTGGGTTCCCTGTGGGTCCCACTAGAGCTTTAGCTGTTCTTAGCCACAGTTCCTCAGGGGAAAATAGGTAGAGTCAACCATACCTAGAAGAATGGTACAGATCAGACCTAGTCAGATCCTACACCTGTCGTAGACATGAACACCTTGGGCAGAGTCAGCCAGGGCAGAGCCACAACAGAGCAGATAGTTCAGAGGGACCCATGGCACACAGCAGCCCTCCTGCACTTCAGACCTGGCCTGCTTCCCCATGGAGCATGAACTTGGCCACATTTCACAATGGTGAGCACTGTGTTCTCTCAGATCCCCAGCTGACTTTGTGCAGCAGAAGCCAAGACTACCTGTGAAAGCTGGATCAGAGCGCCACTTCCTTATGCTGGGGACTGTGTGTAGTTGGTCACCCTGCCAGGCAGTGCCTCGGGGCCGTGGGCTGAGCTGCAGCACTTAGAGTCAGAAGTCCCTCTCCATCTAGGGGCAGCTTCTCTCTACCTCCAGAAAATTCCTGATCAGAGGACATGCTGTGGTTCTTTCTGCAGGAGACAGGCCCCTGCATGTACTGTCCTACAATGCAGCTCCTTCTTACAAATGCCTGAGAGGCCTGTCTGCCTAGGAGATCCAAGAAAGGCAAGCCCCACTTCTCGATGCTCTCTCCATGTCCAAAGTCTTTTGTCCATCAATTCTAATGCCAGGGTCCAGATCTCCGCCTATGACTGGCTCTGATGTGCATGGGCCACCTGGCAGGCTTCTCTGCACCTTAGGCTCTTATAAAAATGATGTGGGCCATTGGCCCTGCCTGCAAATGCTCCTGATGCATCTGGGACCTCTTTGCCAGCCCTGGCTTATATCTACTCCTTGGATGTTCACTGTTAGCATTTCCAGCATCTCTAACCACCTTGAAAGTCTTGCGGCCCAAACAAGCGCTGTCAGTACTTGGGCAAACGTCTAGCCAGCCCAGGATCTCACAGCCATACATACGTTACTATGTGATAGGTGTGTATGCACTGAATGGCTGCAGAAGCCTTTGGACACGCACACCAAGCACCCCCTTAGAGAGGCAGGTAGGGTCCACCTCTCTCTCCCTCTTCCTCTCTCTTCCCCCACCCCTGGTCTCTCTCCCCCTTCCAATAAAATCCTCTTGATGAACACTATCTATCTGGTGTGAGTGACTTTCTGCCATGCCCCCTGGCTCCAACCAGCCAAGGCTGCCACCCACCATTTTAAAATTACGATATTTGGTGCCATGACTCAGGCTCTCCTGGCAGCTTGAGATGTGCTGGGACCCTGGACCCTGGCCCACCTGACAGTCCTACTTTCTCACCTAACAGATCACTGTGACTCTCCACCTAACACTGAAGATTGGTAAACTCCCTTCCCCTTCTCCATCTCTGGCCATCTCCCACAAATGAGGCTTCATTTCTTGAGCACAGTCCTTGCCTTCTGGCTTTTCTTGAAGTCCCGGTACCAGGCAACTGTGTCTCACTTGGGCTCTTAGCCCATCAGCCCCTGGGCTCTTGGGTGACAACTCACTGGCCAGCCTGTACCTCATCAGTCCTCAGTGAATTTCTTGGACGCTAGAGATTCCAGCCCTTGGATCTTATATCTCTACCTCACTCAGAAAATGCCCCTGCCACCACATCTACCACCCGACTTAAGGGTTAAGCTTAGCCACTTCTGCCCCAATACCCCTTAGACAGCAAACCAAATGGCTACTTACCAACACCCTATATCCCAGTATTTCATGAGACCTTTGCAGTTTCTGCCAGTGATCCCTTGATGGGAAGGGGGTACCCTGTTCCCGAGCTTTCTCCACGCCATTCCCTCCGCTCTTTCTTCTTGCCCTTCTCAGCTCCTACTAGCTATGAAGCTTTATGCTATGCCTCCCTGCTAAGCTGCATTTCCCCTGCCCAGCCTCTGCCATAGCAGTTACATTACCTGTTGCCCAGTCCCTTTCCGCGGCATGTGCACTCTTTTAAGAGCATAGGAATCTGTGCAGCCCAGATGGAAAGAGATCCTGGCAGTCAGGAGTCCAGGCATACTGAGGGGTACAGTGCTATGGACAGTACTCAGGCAGTCGGGAGCCAATGAATACTGAGTGTTACAGCTCTATGGACAGTACTCAGGCAGTCGGGAGCCAATGAATACTGAGTGTTACAGCTCTATGGACAGTACTCAGGCAGTCGGGAGCCAATGAATACTGAGTGTTACAGCTCTATGGACAGTACTCAGGCAGTCGGGAGCCAATGAATACTGAGTGTTACAGCTCGATGGACAGTACTCAGGCAGTCGGGAGCCAATGAATACTGAGTGTTACAGCTCGATGGATTGTACTCAGGCAGTCGGGAGCTCCCTAGCCTCTTACTCCTCTCTGTCTCTTTCCTCTCCTCCCTCCTCTCTCCCCTCTCCGCCTGCCTCCCGAGCCTCCACTGACTTGGTCCCTCTTTCCCTCTCCCCCTCCCTTACCTCTTGCACTAACTCTGTTGCTTTTGGCCTGTTTGTTTAGTGGCGGACCTTGGTAGGGCCCGTTGAAGGTGCACCCCATGCCAGGACCTCACCCTCCTGCCCTACCCACAACAAATCTCTTTTCTTCCACCCGTAACACATCTGCTTTCTCACTCACCCCACTGCTTTGCCTTCCATTCAACCAGGTCTTTCGAATCAAATCTGGCCTCAGTATTTCTTCAGAATTCTACACCATCTTTTTCTTTGCCCCTAGGCCCCCCCCCCCCCGTCCTCTCTTTGCTACAATGTGCAAGTCAGAGATGAAGAAGCCAGCTTTGTCTCGCTCAGCACACAGACTCCCTTTCTTATTTACTCCCATGTGACTTGGACGTGTGTGAGCGCACGCTAGCTTTAATTCTGCGTGTATATGTATATCTAACTAAAAAAAAAAAAAAGCTAAAATAAAACAGGTATGGTTTAAAAATCTGTAAACCTTGTAACTCCAGATTTAAACTGCTCTGGAAAACACCATGCCCTGCAATCACCATCTTGACTAAGGTTAGTTATAAAGAGTCATACAGCTTCACAGCCATCTTTAGTATTGTGACCATGTGGATCGAATAGATTTCTGTATGATAATTCCTGCCCTAAAAACAAGGTTTATAAGAGGATTTAAAACAACACTGGGTTTGATCATTGATTTTAGAAACATTAAATTGCTTACAATGTTAAAAACTTGGTTCTGCCTTCTACAGATTAGGATCATGCTTTATATCTTAGGACCACAGCTAAAAGCCAGAGACTGACATATTCTTATTTGATGATACCTAAACAGTCTGATAAAGAGTCTCTGCTTATCTAAGGTCTACTCAGGCTAACAAAGACCAATTTAAGAATATATGCCTAAGCTTCTTGCTTTTACTAACATTGGTAAACTGTAACTAACTGGGTAAACTGTATAACCAGACTTAACCTACATATGCCGTCAAAGGTAAGCCTAAACATCTGTCTAACTTATATATACCTAGCCGATTGTGTTCCCCCATCCTCAAACACCTTTAGATCTGAGAATATGGCATCTAATATAAAAGCTTTTTATGACAGACAGACATACCAGCTCCTAGCAACATCCTGTATCTCCTTCAAGAAGAGGAACGGCCACAGAAGAACTTCCACCTGGAAGCTTGCTTTGAGTGTGGCAACACTAGCTACTGACCTAGACCCTGCCTGGACAGGACAGCAGGACACTGGGGGATTGCTCCAAGTCATGGTGGGTCAATCTCCTCAAATTCTTGGTCCACAAAAATCTGTCAGATCTTGTGGGCTTGGCAGCTGAACAAGTAACGCCTCTGAGACCTGTCCCCTAACGACCATGGAGAGACTTGGGACCGCCTAGGCAGCTGGGAAACTGTCTCACTTCTGCTCATTTACTCATCCTTCTCAGATCTGATGATGTTTATATCCAGAGTATTAGACTTGCCAGCTTTATGGCTCTCCCCCAAATCCAAGGCTACAAGCACTTAGGTAGCTCATTAGTAAGCCTCCTGTTAAAAGTACTTTCAGGTGTGCCTCGTTCACAGACTTCATGGTACAGGATAAAATTGTTTCAGATGTAACTTTAGAGGTTCAAAGTTTTAGCATTGATAAGTGCCGTTTTGGGAAACTGATAGGGCACTGACTACAATTTTCAGGAGTCCTTAAATTTCTAGCTTTTTGCTACGACACCAAGATGTAAATCTGTTCCAGTTGTTTTACTGCTTAGGTCCACCCCTCCTACCAGAAGAGGCCAACCCACAGGGGGCCCCCAGATACACCAGCCCCTACAACAGCTCCCAGGATACCAACCGGGCAAGTGCTGACAGGCTCATTTCACCCAGGTCCTCACTCACAAAAAGTTCCGCTCTCTCTTAACTCTGACACCTTTATAGGATGGATGCACTTCCAACTTCCAGGGAACAGCAGATGTGATGGCTCTTGTACTCGTGGAACACATCATCCCTCAATTTGGCGTACCATCTCCCCAAGAGAGATGGCTCCTGGGACTTCACTACCGCCTCTCCAGGCTCAAGTGGGCACCTACCCAGCAACTGGAACCTGATCTTCCAAGATGTCCAAGGGAAGGGCATATGTGCCCTCATGTTTTGCTCATTCAATCTTGCCTCTTCTGTACAATCAGGGGACCTCTTTGCTCCATTCTTTCTGGTAGTTATCACTCTTCCCATGGCTGGCCCCGCTCATGGGGCTAATAATAACAATCTATTATTTCTCCTAGCAACCTGCCTTCTCAGTTCCCTCAAGGAACAGATGCCGGAGGTCTCCAGGATGACAGCTAAGTGAATGCTTCTTCGCTCACACTTCCTGCTGTGTGTGACCCCAACTCCCAACTTCCCACAAAGATGACAGATACCCCAAGTCAGCAGAAAGCGGTTTTGAGAATCTGGTGTCCCAATTCCTCACTTTTTTATAATAAATAAAAAGGAGGATTGTTGGCATTTCCAGCATCTCTAGCTGTCTCTGGAGACCTATGGCCACACCTGAGCTGTCAGTACTTGGGTCTTACAGCCATACTTCACTTTGTACAAATGTGGACCCCTGGCAGTCAGGTCTGCACCTCCTCTTTTATCCTGCCCTGGTCTCTTCTTTTTTCTTCTCTTCTCTCCCCCATTCCAATAAAATCCTCTTTGTGAGCACTATCAGCCTGATGTAAGTGACTTTCTACCATGCCCCTTGGCACCAACCTGCCAAGGGCACTGCCTGCCATTTTTAAAATACAATGCCCACCCCAATGCACATGCAACCTCGGTGTGCCAATTTTGGGGTTCAGACTGCCTGGATAGGCTCTTCACAGGCCTGTGAAGCACTGAGTGAAGGACTTCTTGAAGGCAGTGAGTTGCATTTCCTCACTAATGCTCTCCATCCACAGAAGGCCACCACGGGTGGGGCTTAAGAGTTAAACCCACCCCACAGCTCACAACCATCAGACCTCAAGCACATAGCTGGAACACCTTGCAATGTCATGTTGCCAGAATAATGGGGGCATAGCCTTGTGGGTAGCAAGGTACTCTGAAAAGTCAGGCTGTGTCTCCCTACATGGGCATCACCTTATGGTAGGGTGTCACACAGGAAGTTACTTGCAAGCTGGCAGGGTCACCTGGCAGAAGAACGGATGTTTATGTGAGGGGAACAGGGATGGTAGGGCTTAGGCCAGGCTGAATGAACAGAAGAGTGCTCCAGACAGTGGCACAGTATATACAAGGGGCCTATGGTGGGAACCAGACAGGGACGCTAGAACAGAGATGGAGAATGGGGTCTGGGGTTAGAAGTCCATAGTAGCATAATATAAAAGGGCAGAAGCCACAGAGGTAGGCATGGCAGGGCACGAGGGTGCAGCAGGGACAGAAGAGTCTGGTTGTAACTTGGGTGCCCGGATGCTGTCAGGTGGGACACCTTGTGGATTGAGAGGCCTAAGCCCACTAACTGCTTCTGAACAAACCACTCTAGAATGTGGTAGCAAGTGGGCATTAGGAAGTTAAGTGAGGGCTGTGGGGCTGTACAGGTAGGCAGAGAGGGGCAGTCCCCACAGATGGGATGGCCAAGGGGTAGTCAACCGAGGTTGGAGGGCAGGCTAGGGGAGAAACTGAAGATGCTCAAGGCTTTAAAGCAGAGAAAGCAGATGGGGTCATGTCTGACCTCAAGGGCCAGGGCCATAGTGACTAACAGTGTCTGTGACTGATCTGCAGGGCCCATGTGAAGAGAGGCAAGGAGGCTGAGACCTCAGTCCTCACAGAGGAAAGATATGTCCCCAGGGCAGCGGTGCAACTTCGCTGTTCCATCAGGAATGGGTACCTAAGACTACAGAGCTAGAGTGGCAGAAATTTCTGATTTCTCTTGTCCCCAGAAAGCCTTCCAAGTGTGAAAATTTCCAGGAAGGCACTCAAGACTGCTCACTACCTTAGAACCCGTGCAGACTCTAGCCAAGCCTCAATGGCCACAGGGGGCTCTCCCCTTACCTCACCATCAGCTCTGCCAATTGGGGAGCCCAGAACAAAGTCAGAAGGGGCGATCACGTCCACCAGAGCCACCGCATCATCTTTCAGCTGTTGAGAAACAAAGTCCGTCCACTTGGCGACGCCCTACAGTCTCCAGGGCAACCGTGGAGTAACAGAGCCACTCAGCTGGTTGCTACAGTGCACTGGAAACCTGAGCAGATGAACAGTGCTCTGAGGCCTCACCGTGGGTCTGGGTTATGGACTCCCTGGGTGTGTGTTTGCATATTTCTACCATGTCGCCATTCGCTCGGGGCAGCCAGCATGTGCTATTGCAGAAAGGCTGCAAAGCTGGCAGAGGTTACGAGTGCAGCTTGTTAGGATGTCCCCTGAGGCTCATCCCCAGCCTATGGCCAATCTGGAGACTGCTGCTCTGAAGCAGGAAAGGAAGTCCAGAAGCCACAAGGGCAAAAAGTGCTCCTGGGCTCCTGTGAAAGCAATCACACTTGCAGCTGAGGCGGCAGCAGCTCTATGACCCCTGCTTCCTCACACGGACTTATTAAGCCCCGCAGAGCAATCTGCTATGGAGACGCCCAAGGATTTTCTTGAAATGCAAACAATTTTTTTTTCTTCAAATAACTCCTGCAAGCACACTGAAGCTTAAGTTAACATTTGGGTGATGGTAGAGGGTGGGCAAATGGCCTCGGGATAACAGGGAGGGCGGCACAGTGCAGACAGAGAGGACCCCAACAAAGGTGATGTGACTCACCTGCTCGCATAGTGCCAAGATGGCATCCTCCATCGCTCTTCCTGCTTGGTTACCAGAAATGTAGCCACCTGCAAGCACAACATTGTCACACACACCTTAGTAGAGGCTTTTCCACTCAGTCTCATTAGGCCTTTTGGACAAAGGTGTCAGGGTATCACAGCACTGACCAGCCTACTGTGATGTCTCAGAAGAAACCTGCTGGCTTAGGAGGTTCCTTTTTCCCCGGGCATGTGTCAACCCTGTAAGGGAGGCAAGGCCCTGAGGCTTGGATCTGGGTGGAATCCTACCACAGGAGGAACAAGGTGTACACAAGTAGGCAGGTGTCAGCATCATACTACACACATGTTCTGATGCACTGCAACTGAGAAGCTGGCAGCCAAGAGGGGTCATGAGGCTGTGTGTTGGGCACACAGGCCTCTGAAGCAACCAGGGGATAGAGTAGGAGACGCTGCCCCTTGATGTCACGTCAAGCCTACAGCAGCCTTTCTGTACAATCTCTACCGTGGTCTATGCAACTGGGAATGTATTGGTGACAGGAGCTACTTCTGTGATGATTTTCACTAAAGAGAAAGGTACCCAGCCACAAGACTTTCTCAGACTGAGGCCTACGCTTCAGCCTCACCTTGGTAGAGTAGGGCCATATGCTGGCTCAGGGACCACAGGCCGTAGAGTGTGCAGAGTCTCCTAAGCACAGCCCGCAGGGACAGGGGCACATCGGGGCTGTGTGTGTACACATGGAATCGCTGCACCACTGTGAGTTCCAAGAAGGCCAGGGCCAGGGGCCGGCAATAGTACACCTGCAAACAGAACAGATGCCTGGTGCATGCGGGAGGCAGCCAATCCCTAAAACTGTATGGCTGAGTTCAGGAGGCGGGGCTACAGAGAACTGCAGAATAAAGTCCACATTAGAATACACATCCTAGGTCAGTACTGTGAGGCTAAGCAGCATGGGCACACACACACCCTCCAAATAAAGCTAAGCCCTGTGAAGTGAAGGCTATAACATTTAAACACTCCAAGGCAGCTCACTTTAACGTGACCACATGCCCAACTCTTAAGAGAATAGAGGCCCAACAGGCTGTCACTACAGCACTGTGACACCTGCAAGTGGTTCCAAGACACAGGACCTGTCCTCCTGTGTGGCTAAGGGTGGTAGAGAAGCATGGGGTCTACTGGACAGGGCTAATGCTGCACTGTCTTCCGGGGCTTCTGAAATGCCCTTTTCCTATACTGCATGCGAGATTGGTGAATGGCCACAGGCCCTGTGAAATCCCCTCTCTAGCCACAAACTGATGACCTCCCTAGGGAGACTATCCACCAAAGACCCCTTGGGCAGCCTTCTCTGATAACCAAACAACTTGCAGATGTCTGTCCGAACATCTTTCCCAGCCCCCAATGCATTGCCTCACCAGAACTTCTAAATCCACAGAGGATTTAAATCCACATGTGTGCTGCTTGACTGTGAACCCAAGCAAGGCTCCTTTGGGGGTCGGGGGTTGACACCAAGTCAGGTGGCCAGAGAGCAGGAGGTACCACTGCCCTTCCCAACTGAAGATGATGGCGGAGAAGTACTGAATAGAGAGAGGGGCAGGGAGGGGTGAGGGGTAGGCTGTTCTGGTTTTGGGAGCCACCACCTGGCACTGTAAACATAGCATCCTTCACCTCTCCTGCCGGCAGCAAGGTGAGTTTTAATACTTTACATCAACTGCCGGGATGCTGACTTCCCAAACAGACACAGAGCAAGCAGAACAAACTGTGAAACAAACCTACCTGGCTGTTGTTTCTTGCTTCAAAGTCATTGCCTCTAGACTTCTTCTCTTGACAGAATTTCTGATGACTCTCTTGGAGCAGGTAGCAGACAAGCCAGCGGTATGCTGCCAGGGGGGCTTTAGAAGGGACACAGGAAACAGCTGAGAGTGTCTGCCTCCACACCTGTAGCCCTGGCAGACAGCACCACTGGCTGTGTGTACCCTGGTGGTCTTCACGAGAATGGTAGAAGATGGGTGGTTTTGTGGACAGAGAAACCCAGTCATGGAGGGTAGCTGCCCAAGGCCCTCTACCAGGTGGAGTTGACAGGGTGGGTATTACTGATAGCATTTCCATACTGCCATCGCAGCTTTGAGACTGCAGATCAGGACCACTCAGTCAGCTACGACACAGTGACTACTCTTTCAGGGGCACTGAGGCCTGCATGGTCATCAGAGTGCCTAGTTGCCAAGGATGACCAGGGTTGGGACCACCGTCAGCCTCACTGGTTGGCTAGAGGGCTGAAGGTCGGCACTTGCCCTGCCAAGGCCTCAGCTTAGCATGCTGCTCCCTACAAACTTCTACTGGCAGCAGGCCAGTTACAGAGGGGAGAATCAGGGTGGGTTGCAGAGACCTAGCCAGCCAAATGGCAGGGAGACAGAGCAGGGATCATCCTTCCTGTCACACCTGAGCTGACTTCCCACATTACTCAGGACACAGGGTACTGGTGAGCAAGGATACACAGCCTTGGATGGGAACTAGGTTCTGACTAGTTATATGGTGGGGTCTATGCTCTCCACACCCAGGCACCTAATCCAAAGGACCTGCGGGGTTCAGGAATCAAGGAACAAGGAGTACTCTACTAGGCAGCTGGCCATGGCTCAGAGCTCTTGGGGAGGAAATAGGGGTCTGGTGACATCAGGTTTGGGCCCATTTCCTCTAGTGTCACAGAGCCTATTCTCGGGGAAACGATGCCAGGGTATCTGGCTGTGATAGCCTCATGGCTCAACTGAAAGGCCCACAGAGGACTGGCAGCTCGCTCATAGTCACACAGTGACCATGAGGGAGGGCACAATGGGAAGATAGGTGGCTGTGACTTAAGTCTTAGATGTTCTAAGGAGCAGGTGAGGCAGGGCTGGGGGCTGGAGTGGAGGGCCCTTCTCAAGGTCCTCCCAGGTGTGGTGCAACCAGGTGGTTCCCTAATGTCTACCAGGTTCTGGTCCCTGGAATCTGTGACTGGCTTTATTAAAATGTCTGTGCAGTTGGAAAGAAGTTGTAGCTAATAAGGTCACTCTGGATTAGGGCAGGCCTCAACTCCAATAACAGGGGTCCTTATGCACAGATAAAGGATATCTTGTGACAACAGAGGTGAGGGTAGAGTGTCACAGCCACAAACCAAGGGTGCCTGGAGTCCCTTGGATCAGGGAGAGGCAGGGAAGACAACTTCATCTTGGGTGTCTACTTTTACATTGTGAGACAGTGGATATCTGGTCCTCTCAGTACCCAGACAGGCTAGGACAGGATCCAGGACTGCCTGATGGTCACCCTTGAACCTTACACGACATCCTTAGCATATCAAAAACCTGCATCAACTTCTGGAGGCCACAGCCAAAGCTGGGGTGATGTCCATCTACTCTCGGTTCATGTTCCCCAGCTTTTCCCAAAGGATCAAGTCATGGGCAGCAGGGAAGGTGTTGCCTCAGGAACCTTCCAAGACTTATGGACAGCAACAAAGACAAGGAAAAACTGAAAGCCCAAAACACCTGCCCCCACCAATGGTCACCTCAGTATAAGTGCTACAGCCCCTCCCAGTGGCCAGGCACATTCCTGGCAGGAAACGACAGGACAAGTTGGGCAATGGAGGGAGAGGCTAGTACCTGTGGAGTCTAGCCAGTCAGCTTTGCTGGAGCCCTTGAACTTCTGGCCCAAGATTCCAGGATAGGCTTCCTCCAGAAAGTCCACTGTCTTGAGAGGGCTTGTGAAGGGGGCTCCATCTAGGGCACACACTTCTGTGACTCGGGGGAAAGACAAGGAGTCCCCACCCACAGAGCCTGGCCTGCTAGCTTATCCATCTCTGGCTAGGCGTCCCCACTCTGCCTGCACCCAGGAAGCTCTTCTGCCGCCAGGTAATGACCTTTATTCACCCAGCAGATGACCTATCTTTTCTTTAGCTTTTGATTTTTGAAATAGTATCTTTTTTTTTTTCTTTGTTTGGAGACAAGGTTTTTCTGTGTAGCCTTGGCTGGCTTCAAACTAAGAGATATGTTTGCCTCTGCCTCCCAAGTGCAGGGATTAAAGGCATGTCTCTCTCTCTCTCTCTCTCTCTCTCTCTCTCTCTCTCCCTCCCTCCCTCCCTCCCTCCCTCCCTCCCTCCCTCCCTCCCTCCCTCCCTCCCTCCCTCCCTCCCTCTCTCTCTCTCTCTCTCTCTCTCTCTCTCTCTCTCTCTCTCTCTCTCTCTCTCTCTCTCTCACACACACACACACACACACACACAAACACGCACGCACGCATCGCACGCACTACCCAGAGAAACAATGTCTTGCCTCTCAGATGCTTCCTCCCTGGATCCCTGAGTGCTCAGATTATAGGACTATGCTGCCTGTCTGCCTTGAGGCACATCCTGATAAAAGCTTGGAATCCCCAGAGCCTGAGCCCTGCTGAGCTCAACCTCCCACAGAGGTGCCTACCTTGGAGTCGGTGTTCCAGGAAGCTAAGCAGGTAGTTGCTGGTCTGCTGTAACAGGACATTGTTGTCACCTTCATAGGTGCAGTTTGGATCGTTGTCATTTCTGAGGTCACCAATTCGATTTACTGCAAAAACGCCACAATGTCACTCAACATGCTCTGAGAGGTGTCCCTCCCACAGGTCCATCCAGCCAGGGGCAGGACGTGCTCGGCTCCCTGTCCCTTGGGCCACATCTGCTAACTGTGTCCCGGCTGTTCCCCTAGATGGGGAAGAAAAGTCACCTCCAGGAAGGCTGTGGCTGGAACAAGGACACTCAGCCCAGGGTTGGTGGCAGGGACCAACCTTCTTTACTGTTGGTATTACCTGAAGAATCCCCTAGCAGAGCTTTCCCTAGTGTGGGGACCACTCCAGAGACAGGACGTGGGCTATTCTCCTATAGCAAATGAAGCCCTAAAAAGCCAATTTCTCACCTGAGATTGCTCTCACATTCACACCATCTCCTGCTATGTGAACATCCTGGGCCTGTGTGTACTTGAGATGTGCTTTGCCCAGGGCCTGCCTGAGGCAAGCCCTCCAGGACCAGCCTCTCAGTCCTTCCTCTCTGATGGAAAACCTTCCCTTTGAGGCAGCAGCAGGAGGCAGCCCAGCCCCTCCGCGCCATAGCTAACTCACTAGGTAAAAAGGCCTGGAGTAGACCTTCTGGGGAACCAGACAAATGACATGTAACCTTGATATGGCTCTTTACCTTCCTGTTGACCCTGGTCCCTGCATCCTGACTGGCAAGTCACGAGCCGTGAGTTAGTCGTGTTTGTGTCTGTAGTACTTCAAGATGTAATTTCCTTATTCTACTTAAAACCAGAACAAAGCCAAACTATTTGGTGTTTTTGTAAGTTGTAACAACAAATCAAAACCCTACCAAGAACACTGTAGAAAGGACAAAAACATGTACACAAATAACTCAGACATGGCCATTGCAAACTAGTGTCAGAAAGAGACAGCACGTGAGGGAGTGGAGGCCAGACCAGAACATGCTGAGTAGCAGGGGCAGGTTACTGAGAGCACCAAATCCAGACTATCACAGGAACCACCTCAGCTCCACTGTAGCCTGAATCATCTCTCTGAGCCTGGAAGGGCTGACAGTTCTGCCCTGTCTGCAGCAGCAGTGGCCAGTTTTGAACAGCCAGCCATTGTTAATCATTTCTGATATGAACAACAGAAGTCCTGCAGGTGAGTGGCAGGGTGTGGAGGTCAGAGTAACCGTTCTAAATTAATGGTAGAGAAGTACTCCCTGGCTACTTCTCTACTATAGATAGTACTGTATACTACAGTGCTATAGGCCAGGCCCTCTAATCAGTTATATGCACTGACTCCTTGGAAGAACCTACATGATGTGTATAATAAGAAAGCTGAGACATAGTGAGGTAATCTGTCCAGCTACCATGGAGACCACATAAGGTGGTATATTCAATACAAACAGCCTGAAATATCAGAGGACAGAGCCAAGCCACGAAGGCCGGGGAATGGTGGCTCACGTCTTTAATCCCAGCACTTGGGAGACAGAGATCCGCTGAATCTCTGAGTTTAAGGCCAGACAGAGCTAGGTGATGATGGCACCCCCCCCCCTTTAATCCTAGCTCTAGGAATGTGAAAGTAAAATAGCTGGGCAGGAAAAGAAATATAAGACAGAAGAAGGCAGAAAATTCTTCCCTTTTACCTGTGCGCCCAGTCAGACTGAGGGCCTGTGGAGACAGGACCTACCCTACTCGGCCTGAGGAGTTCGCTGGGGAGAAGTGGCCGTGGTTTGTTTCCTCTCTCTGATATTCCAGTTTTCCCCCCATATCTGGCTCTGAGTTTATATTATAATACTAAACAGAATTCGTGTAATAATCACACCAGGCTCTGTCTGGGCTGCTGGTTGTTCATCCACAGTCATGTACTAGCTGCTTGTGTGATGTGATGCTGCCAACAGTAAGGCTGGTCTTGTCCAGGTTTCAGAACTACATTAAAACTAGGGCTGTACTGAGCCAGCCAAATGTCACACTGAAAAAATACCCTGCTAACTCCACTCAACTGCATATTGGGTTCATACACGTTCCATACTTAACTCATGATTCTAAATTCTGACCAGGAGGCATGAAGCATTATAAAGGGGGATCTGACTAGGACAGGGGTTGGTGAACTTGCCCTGTGATAGGCTAGAGGGTTAAGTATTTCAGGTCTCTGTCATGAGGACTTAGCACTGCCACTTGAGTGTGAAAACAGACTAAGGGAATGTGTGCCTGAGTGGGTATATCTATGAGAGAGGGTATGTGTCTGAGTGGGTATGGCTGTGAGAAAGAGTGTGTGCCTCAGTGGGTTATGTCTGTGAGAGAGAATGTGTGCTTGAGTGGGTATGTCTATGGGAGAAGATATGTGTCTGAGTGGGTATGTCTGTGAGAGAGAGTATGTGTCTGAGTGGTATGTCTGTGAGAGAGAGTATATATCTGAGTGGTATGTCTGTGTGAGAGAGTATGTGTCTGAGTGGGTATGTCTGTGTGAGAGAGTATGTACCTAAGTGGTATGTCTGTGAGAGAGAGTATGTATCTGAGTGGTATGTCTGTGAGAGAGAGTATGTGTCTGAGTGGTATGTCTGTAAGAGAGAGAGAGTATGTGTCTGAGTGGTATGTCTGTGAGAGACAGTATGTGTCTGAGTGGTATGTCTGTGAGAGAGAGTATGTGTCTGAGTGGTATGTCTGTGAGAGAGAGTATGTGTCTGAGTGGTATCTCTGTGTGAGAGAGTATGTGTCTGAGTGGTATGTCTGTGAGAGAGAATATGTGTCTGAGTGGTATGTCTGTGAGAGAGAGAGTATGTATCTGAGTGGGTATGTCTGTGAGAGAGAGTATGTGTCTGAGTGGTATGTCTGTAAGAGAGAGAGTATGTGTCTGAGTGGTATGTCTGTGAGAGAGAGAGTATGTGCCTGAGTGGTATGTCTGTGAGAGAGAGTATATATCTGAGTGGTATGTCTGTGAGAGAGAGTATGTGCCTGAGTGGTATGTCTGTGAGAGAGAGTGTGTCTGAGTGGTATGTCTGTAAGAGAGAGAGAGTGTGCCTGAGTGGTATGGTTGTAGCCCAACAAAATCTTACAGAAATATAGGCTGCACTTTGTGGAAGCCCAACCTAGTAGCCCATGGGAGGACTCAGAATAAAAAATTTCCCCAAATTAACCCAAACTCACTGGCCAGATAGCCGTGTCCCCCACATGCCTCACGGCACTCCTGGATCCCCCGCTGGGCTGTCCATGAGGCTACGGGCTTGCCAGCTGAAGCCAGGGCATGGATCTCACGTCCAAGCTCTGCCTGTGGGAGGGAACGCAGTGAGAAGAGGTGAAGACAGACCCTGATAATGCAAGTTAAGCCCCAGCTGCTGCCCCAGTGTCAAAGAAAGGAACCTAGCTATAATGAAATGGATTAGGAAGCACTTGAGAGCAGACAAGGGGGACGGTACTCCATTGCACAGTTCATGGCATGAAAATGAGCGCACCTTGGCTATGTATGGAAAATATATCCATACATATCCACTACAGACTGCTGAAGAATGCCTATTGGGCTTGGCTCCTACGAAGTTCATGAATTCATACTAAATATGACCATCTGCAGACAAGGCCATAAATCAGGGGCAGAGAGTGGGACAAGCAGTGCAGCCCTCTGAGGAGGAGGGCTAGGACTATGGTCATGCATGGGTTTGGTGATGGCTTGGCAGCATGGGCCTTCCTTCCTGCCGCTCACATCTGCTTCATACACATCCTCATTTCTACTTCAATGAATGCAATGCCTACTATACAAAATTATCCACTTAGCCAGCAGTGTCTGTCTCAACTAAGGAGAGTTTCAGATGTGACTGTGCCTGGCTGGGTTCAGCCACAGGATTTCAGGAAGAAAAATCAGGAGACCAGCGTCAGCAGGTAGCTTATAGACTCACTAGGTAAAGCATGCTTGGCCATTAGTGTCAGCAGTACCCCTCGGTAGCCGGAAAATGTCAGCATGTGCAGTGCCCCACTTCCCACTCGGGATCTGTGCTGGGCATCCCAATGCAGCTCACCTGACAGGCTGTTTAGGATAAAGGACATAGCTGCAGTCTGTAGCACTTCTAATCTGCTTCTAGAGCAATGTCTTTTGATTGACATCTGATTTCCACTTGGGGGGGCCACATAAGGAGGGCACCAATCCATAGGCTACCAACCCAGAAGCCGGCAATGGACTTCCCTGTGCAGAGCAGCTGACCCAGGGGATTGCATGCTCACTCCTGGGCTGCCAACTCAGAGAGAGTGGATTTAGACCTCAGTAGAGCTGTTTATGAAAAGTCAAGAGGGGAGACCTTCTCTGAGGATGTGAAAACCGTTGTGCTCTTCAAAGAAGCTGTGGGTTCTGCTCTGCCAGCAAATCCCTAAGAAATGGGGGGATGAACGACACCCGAACTGCAAGTCACTGGGCAAGCCAAACTTCAAGCTGGTGGGGCAGCTGAAGGAGTTCACACAGGCTCTGTTCCTACACCAGCCACTTTTGTCTGTCCCCAGAGCTGAAATGGGGCTGCTCAACCTTGGCAATGGTAAAGCAAATGCCTCACCTGCCTGGCACCGTGTTCTCCCTGGAGTAGGCCACTGTGTAGCTCTATCAGGTCCAAGAAGAATGTCTTAGAGAAGTGGTCCAAGGCATAGGCAGCTGCCAGGTATGGAATCAGGCGCCATTGCTGAGGGAAACAAGACACATGGCAGGTACTCAGAGGGGCAGGTTTAGTTAGCCACGCTGTCAATGACCAAGATACCTGCAGTCCGCTTCCTTAGGCATGAAGGAAACCAATTGCTGGTTCCAACTGAGTCCAAGGCAAGCACCACTTCTTAATGCTTATTTTATATGTACAAACGTTTTACCTGCATGTACTACCCATGTGTACTTCATGTGTACCTTGGACCCAAGGTCAGAAAAAGGTGTCAGATTCCCCAGGAGCTGGAGTTACAGATGGTTTTGAGGCACCATATAGGTACTGAGAATCAAACCCAGGTCCTCTGGAAAAGCAGCAAGTGTTGAAACCACCAAGCCACCCCTTCATTCCCAGCACCATACTTCTTGAATTCATGAAAGGTGATCGATCACCCTGGGGTAGGGGGGACCCACACAGCAGCACCAGACACATACAACATACACTCCGCTGGATGAACAAATGGATGAGGAAATGAATGGATTGGAGGAGACAGGAAGAGCCTGAAAGGACCCAGTGAGCCACCAGCATGGCTGTTCCATGTGTGCAAATGGTCAGACATGGTATTAGTTGTTTCCATGTACCAGCCCTGTAAGCCTTTTGCAGGAAGTGGAAGCCAAAGAGGACCTGGGTTAGAGCTGCTTAGCCACGGGGCTTCCCTTGGTACCCTGAGTAGTCAATATGTCATTGTAATGGGAACAAGGAACGGGCATGGTGGAACTTTTGAAACATTTACTTCTTAAACAGCTCTTGCCAGAATAAAAGGAAAGTGAACAGAAAGAGCAATTTTGTCTCATTTCCCTGGACTGCCAAACACCTACTTAATGCAGCACTCGGCACAAGACCTAAGCCAGATTTAGCAGCCAGGCCACCTACCTGACCCGTCCCCATAAAGTGAAGCCATGGCTACCCCTCTGAGTACAAAGGGAACCTGAAAGGGACATGCAGTGGGGCTCTGACTGAATAGGGCATGGGGATCACAGGAGGTGGCTGTGATGTGTCTCTTCCCAGCCATGGCCTGTGCTTTACCCCATTGCTGCTTCTGAGGATGCAAGACTGGGTACCACTTCTACAGCTTTCAATTCCGTAGTGTTTAAAGGGTTGTGCTCACCTGCTGCTTCCAGAAATGACTTCCTCAGGGCCATTTCTTAGGGATGGGACAGATGAGTCAAAGAATGTAGGCTGACCTAGAACAGCATCATCTGCCATAGCAGGGTGACCTCATCTACACACTCAGAAGGCTTGCACCTGCCACCAGAGTCCCTTGGCTCTCCTCCACCCATGTGCCTCCTTTTGAGCATACATAGGCCTTTTTAATTAAAAGCCACCCAAGGCTCTGGTGCCTGGCAGGTGCCCTCTTGCCCACTGTCCTATTTTCAGGGAGACCCCTGAGAACTCTCACTAACTCTCAGGGGCCAAGAAGAGTAAAAAGCGGGAGATGATGCAGATGGCCAGTACCTGCAGTGGGTATTCAAGAACAGGAATTTCTTCCTCATCTGTGGGACCAAACTGACAACGTGTGGCTGAGAATCGAAGAGCTATGGACACTGCCATCTTCAGGTTGGCCACGGACATGCCAATAATGGAGATGCGTCCTGTGGACAGGCTGCCCAAGGAGGCTCCAAAACGTTGCCGGACATCCTGGGGAAGAAAAGCAGTGTCACATGTCAGCCAGATGTTATGCAGCCTTAGGGAATGTCCCAGAGCTGAAGGTGTACCCCAAACACATTGTGAGTAGAGAGTTCCCAGCTGCCCAAGGAAGAGGATCTGAGTAGAGAAGCACCAGAACTGAGCTGTGTGGGCTCCTTTCCTTTGGTGACCTGTGTGATCTATCCACCTAAGGGCACCGTGCCCTGCCTTTTCCTGGATGGGCACCAGAATGCAGGGTGGTTCAGCATGGGGCTCCACATCCACCAAGCACTCTGCTGGTACAATGGCTCCTTGGACTCCAGCTGCCAAGCTCCTGTGTTCCAGCCTTCACTGCCAACTCCACATCCATCCTACGCTTCGCTGTTTGGTAGAAGTTGTGCTTAGGTCCCTCAGTGGTATTGTGGGACAGCTCTGTGTCCTGCTCCCTGATCATTGCTGCCACTCTGGGTTACTGTTTGGGTCTTTCTTCCAAAACAGTACAGTGTGTGTATGATAGCCTTCCAGACAGGAAACATCTGTCATACTCACATGTAGAGAAGACAGTTTTGTTGGCATTAAAAACGTTCAAATTCGCCAGGCGATAGTGGCATGTGCCTTTAAAGTTAGCACTTGGAAGGCAGAAGCAGGCAGGTCTCTGAGTTCCAGGCCAGCCTGGTCTACAGAGTGAGTTCTGAGACAGCCAGGGCTACACAGAGAAACCATGTTTTATAAAAAAACAAAAACAAACAAATAAACAAAACCCCTAAAAAACAAACAAGCAAATGGAACACCTGAAGAATAGAGTTACGTAACTGGTGGATATTCGCCTGCACCTGACAGCATGATTTCTGAGCCTTCTGTCTAGTGACTTGTTTTCCCTGTGTGCCAATAGACAGCTTCCACTGAATCTTCTTCTTTGGAGCCACACAGACCCTTTAAACAGTCTTTCTTTCTCAGGCTGGGGACATCTGTCTGTCACTTCTCTGAACCCTCCTGTGGCAGGCAGGGCTCTCACCTCTCCGGGACCTTCCACTGAATTCTTTCTTCCAAGTCTTTCACATTCTGGTAAATTTTAGTTGGTTGTTTTCATGTTGTTCTGTATCTTATGTGGCTTCTCAGCCCACAGGGCTAACTTCTCTCTCATGTGTTTGCTGTATTCATTCCACTTTCCCACCAGGCAAAGGGCAACGAGTGTCTGAGGAGTGTCCTTCCTGGGAGTATCCCCTGGACATCTCCTCCTAGAGCTCTGTTCTCAGAGTCAGCCACATGCCTGTGTTCTCACCACTCCCCAGAGCTATGGGATGTCCCATGGTTCATCCCCACCCGTAGCCTGACTGTTCTCAATCACCGCCACATCTGGTTACCCCATCTGTACACAGCATCCCAAGTGGCCGTCCTGTGGCTATGAATGACCCCCCCCCCCCCAATAGGATTTGAATACTGCCAATGGAACTGTTTGGGAAGGATGGCCTTATCAAAAGAGGTGTGTCAATGAGGGGCAGACTTTAGTGTTTCAAAACACTCACACCATTCTCAGTGTGTGTCTCTGTCTTGTGAGTCAAGAAGGAAGCTCTAAGCTGTTCCTGTTGCCATGCCTTTGCTCTGCCACTATGGGCCCTAACCTTTTGCACATGTTCCCAATTAAATACTCTTTTATACGTTGTCTTGGTCACAGCATCTTGTCACAGCAATAATAACAAGACAGCGTCTGTCTAGATAGATACTCTGGGAGAGTAGCCTCCTACCCAAGTAGATATGGATACCTAGGCCTCGCCAGAAAATGCTTCCAGATCCAGGCCACCCCTACCCACTAACACCGTGGCTAAGATTGATATGTGGTATACCTAGGAGATCCTGGGGTGATCGCCAACCTACAGGGACAGACACTTAGGAAGTTCTGCTCCACAGATACCCACAGATCACCGGTACCTTAAAGGGGGTATTGTAAGTGCCCTCGGAGGTAACACTCCCAGTCTTGTCCAGGAGGTTCTGGCGAGGAATTCGAACTTTGTGAAACATGGCAAATCTGTGTAGTGCAGAAGAAAAGGTAAGTCCCACAAGAGCCTGTCACAATGGTTCCTGGGCTTTCCCCCTCTCCCCAAGAGCAGGGTTGTGTGACAGGGCCATGTGTGGACCAGCATGGCCCAGCTCTTCATTCACCAGGATGGAGGTGCCCCATGTCCCTGGCAAAGAGAATCTCCACACCCACTACCTCCTGTGCACAGCAAAGATCACACACCACTCACAGAAGGACTGAAGTTGGTTCTCAGACTTAAACCTCAAACCAGAATCCCCAGTACAGAGAGATAAAGCCAGGCGTTGCTAGGGACACTGGGCACTGACAATCCAAGACATTTTGCAGTGGTTTAAGGAAGAAGCTTATGAAATGTTACAATTCTATGTCAACTGTAAAATAAAACACACTTTAAAATCTCAGTGGTTCCTAGAGCAGCATGTCTGGTGGCTAAGACACTATGCAAACACAGAAGAGCTCATCAGTCATCAGTTATAATCTGTGCTGATGGCAGGCAGCCTGACGCTCATCACCTTTATCTGACTTCCTTTAGTCTGTGGTTGGGGCAGCCTCACTCTGAGTTTCCCTCACTAGACAGTGGGTAAAAGCAAAGTATCTCAAAAAAGGGCGCACCCTACTCAAGACTACCATGTTTGTGACATTTCCACCTGGCCAGGCTCTCTGCTGACCTGTGGCCCTCCCTGCCTCCTCCCCGAGAACCCCGGGTCTTCCTCAAAGTGAAGCAAGCTACCCTCTCTTCTAGAGGACACCAGGTGGTATCCTACTCAGAGCAATGACTTGCTCAGCCCTGTTCCCCATGGAGCCATTTTCCTGTCGGCAGACCCTCAGAGCTGTCACGATTTTCTTACAAGTCCACAGTACCTGGCTCTACTAGGAACTTAGTGAAAAGGAACAGAGGTGTTGTGGTAAGAGGGAATTCTCCAAGACGAAAGAGCCACCCCCACAAAAACCATGTCCCAGGAAGACACAGGAGCCCTTTCCAGTACCCACATGACAGCTAAGAGGAGCCCTGGGGTGGCAGACTTTAAACAGGACACTCAGCTAGCAGAAGTCTCCGCTGTGTCTGGCAGCCATCTGGCCTGTGCCCAGCCTGTAGACTGCACACAATGCCCCATTTTTAAGAAAACCCAGCCTCAGTGCCAAGCCCGAGGTGCTCCAACTGTTTACTTGAAAGCCAAGGAATGCTTTTCAAGTACAATGCTGTCAACCGAAAGCACTTTTTAAGGAGTGGAAAATCTTCACCCTTTTTGCCACAGAGGTAAAATGAGTCTGAAGACACTTGTGCTTGTAAAGTTTCCACTCTCGTTTAAGAGAGCAAATTTCACAAATACTCTTTGGATTACTTTTATATCCACAGAAATAGTCAGTGGGTCTACCTGGTAGGCACCTGGCACACTATGGCTATGGTCTTCAGAGGGCAGGGGGGTGCAGAGGAGTGTGACAATGTGACATAGGGAGTGTGTGACCCAAAGCATGTGCAAATATGTGATATGGAATGTGTGTGTGAGAAACGGGGCATGGGGAGGTTCAAGGTCTGTGTGTATGGGGGTATGTGAATGGGGTGCTGAGGAGGCTTAGAGGGGTGTGTGTGAGAGAGAGAGAGAGGGAGAGAGAGGAAATGAAGAGGGGGGGAGTCTTGTGACACAGGGCATCTTTGTGACACAAGGCACATGGTATGAGGAAAGATGGAGTAGGGAGCTAGGGGGTGTTGTAAGCATGTGTGGATGACACAGGGCAGTGATATGGGGCATGTATATAATATGAGGCACATGGTGTGAATGTGGCAGGCCTGTTGAAAGGGAGTGTGTGCATTGCTTAACTTCCACCCTGCATGTCCTGCTGCAAACTCCAGCAACTTCCTTCTCTGGGGCCTCTCTCGAGAAGCACCAGTGCAGCCCCGTCTGGAGCAGATCCTCATAGTGAGTTCCTCAGCCTCTTCGGGGAGGGCTCCCCAGGCCCCAAGGCCAGGCCTCATTATGATAATTTCTGTGGGCACCTTGAGGGTTTGTCTCAGTGTCTCCTGGAAAGATCCTTGTCTTAGAATGTTTGTTTGATTCAAAGTGCTCCATGCACCTGACTCTGCTCTGCTCTGGATTCCTAGGTCGTCCTGACAGGTTTGGGGAATCTCACAAAAGGACAAATGTTAACTTAGAAATGGACCCCAGTTTAAAAGCAGCACTAACTTTCAGGGCTACTCTCTGAATTGAGGCCTAACACCAGTAGAGCAGTCACTCAGTTCTGGAGCTCTACCGGCCTCTGCTGGTAGCCTTTGGTCAGTGCGGGCAGGAAGCTTAGTTTAATTTTTTCCAAGGACTCTGTGGCCTTCTCTTATGGCCAAGCATGACAGAGAGGCACAACAGGCCGCTGGACTGGCATGCTTTGCTGTCATAGCTGCTCAGACTGCCCTGCAGCATGTTCATGGTAACGCTTATCCAAGCCTTTGCCACACCTATATGCTGAGGCTCCTGTAAACGTCTAACGTGGTACCTGTGAGATGCAACCCAGGAGACTGACTACCCATTCTCTAAAAACGGGAGCTGCTGTGATGGGGCTAAGTATAAGCTCTCTGTTACCTTCCAAAGTTACTCTATCTGCTCTAATCTGTAGACCAGAAAGAGGAGCATAGTCCCTTGGACCACTGGCTACACGTTACAATGCACCACCAGCACAAGCCAAGGTTAGCCAGGCTGTACACAGAGCCCTCAACAGAGGGGGTAACAGCTCTGTGACTTCTGAGCCCTAATCTTTCCCTTTAAGCTTATACTTTAGGTACTGGTGCTTCTGGCTCCCTCCACACTGCATGCGGCTGACCTGTAGACTCAGCCCTGCCCCAGCTTTCTGGTGAAGGGCAGACAGTGGAGTGTCCAGGAGAGCCTTGGAAAGCACCTGGCCCACAGCAGGATTCTCTCTTTGGAGGTGGATAGTCTCAGTAGCCAGCCACAACAGCTTCTTGAGGCAACTCTGAGAGCCCAGATACACACAGAACTGAAGTAGGCAAACATACTTAACAGCACAGGCCACAATGTTTGGGGGTACCCTCTTTTTGTTTCTTCCATAGTCATGAGTTACGTCATGGACAGAGGGGGCTCTAAGTGCACTGGGCCAGGCATCCTTGAAGTGGGTGGAGTCTGTACACACCAACCCAAGGGGAGGCAGGAAAGTAACCTAGGCTGCTCAGACAGAACCTTTAAGGGCTAGGCATAGAATCTGGACTAGGAATGGTAGGGATGATAGTGAGCCCTACCCTGATGGATGCCAATCAGCTGCTGCCAACCTGGGTCTCAAAGACAGATGCTCAGAGACACTGAGAAGCCTCAGGAGCTGGCTTCATCCCTGTTCCTCCACCTGGGACACTGTAAACCTCGAGCCATCCATCTGTTCTACTGATCAAGGGGACTCAGCCTGGTTAAGGAACTAGCGAAGGTCCTTCCGGGCTCAATCTAGCCCATGGAATTCACTCCCATCCAAATGTTTAGTGTACTACAGATCAACCCTGTTTCCAAGCGGCCCTCAGATGGGAGTCAAAAGCTCTTCACTGACCATATGCCCAGCACTTTTCCAATGACTGCAAATATCCACAGCAGACTCCACAGTGGAAAACTAAGATCAACCACCAAGACATCTCCCGGAAGAAGGAAGACCCTACATAGCTGGGCAGCCCACCCCCCCGCCCCAGGTTCCCTAGGCGGCAAGAGGGCAGCCCTAGACTGATGCGAGGGCTTGGACAGTCACACTCTGAAAAGCTGACCTACGGGGTGCTAGGGCAAGGTGAACCTCTGGGAGTTGAGACTGTGCAAGCCATGGCTGCTGCTCCAAGAAGTGTAATGTCAGTGCCTACATGTCCAACCCAGGCCCTGAGAAGTCTACACTCCTCAGTGAGTGTGGCACTAGCAGCCGACTCTAGCCCATGGCTTAGGGACAATCCTGGAGCCCCAGGGAGGTAGCACTTGTCTGTTAAGGCCAGTGGCACTCACCCATTATCCAGGCCATTCTGCCCCAGCTTCTTTCCTATGTCACCGACCATCACTCCTGGCATCGGAAGCAGGGTCTTTGGGTCCCGAATCTGTACCAAGCCGTGAGAAATAGTTACCAATTAGTCTTTCAGCAAACAAGGTGGCATGATTAGACAAGCTGGCCACTGATAGAGTGACTCTGAATAGCTCTGGGTCATACTGGGTCCCCTGGAGTGATATGACCAGGTCTGGGGATGGAGTCTTCTGTGGAGAATGGGCCTCTGCAGCTGCAATAAAGCAGAAACCTCAACACAAGATCACCTGGATTCCTGGGGGGTTGCCTAAATCCATGGTAAGTGTCTTCACAGAAGGGGACCGATTCAGAGAGGTACTGTGGTAATGAGGCAGATACTGGCACGCCATGATGACCAGTGAAGGAAGCCAGGTAGCCCCTGGGGAAGGTAGGAGAGAGTCTTCCGGGGCCATCAAGGAGTACTCTGATTCCTGACTCCAGGTCTAGAGCCCAGTGGCTCTCCTGGCTTAGTCCTGGCTATGGTGTGTCACGGGGCCATCTGGGGGCCCACACTGTTTGGAGGATGTTGACAGATTCTGTTCATGCCTCAGGAAGAGAGCCTGCAGTGGGATTCCAGAATAATAACAAAATGGCTGTGCATGTATGCGCTGTGGGAAGGAGAGCCAGGACAAGCTACGCCAATCTCATCTCCCCACTGAGTGTCCACTAAACATTTCCTACAGGAATGCAGGCATGACTGGCTATTGACACTTGAGCAAGGAGCTCCATGAAAAAGACTGGCTTCGTTCCACACAAAGCAAGATGGGGATTGCCAACCTTAAAGAAGAGGTCCCACTGCCTCCCTTGCCCTCAAGGGGATGGGGCAATGTCTAGAGATGCTGCTGCAGAGACCGCTGGCATGCAGTAGTGAGGACCAACCATAGCTACTGCTTACCCACCCAGAAAACACAGGACATCTCAGGCCAGAAGGACTGAGGTAGGGACACTTTGCTCTAAAGACACTTGGAAGCTGAGAACACAAGTCAGGGTACAGAGTGGGCTTAGTATGTGGGAGAACTTGGGCCCAAACCCCAGGACTAAGGGAAAAACTAGGGAGATAGAGAGGGTGTATTGGTTGAATCTAGACATTTGAAAGTTAGCTATTAGTATGAGTCACTAGCTTTTATTTGTGGGGCTCAATTTTATTTGACTTTAATATATATAATATTAAGGCTAAAACTCAACCATAAAGCATCTTTTAATTTTCTATAATCTTTCAGTAAATATTTAGACACAAACATTTCAGAAACCCTTTGAAATAAATGCCACAAAAACCAAACAACTGGAGAAAGATGGGAGACAACCAGGGAATGTCACGGTTTGGATCCTGGTCCCCAGAGGTAATGGTTTGGCCTTCTGTGTATGGTGCTTTGGGACATGGTGAAAGGAAATCAGGCCATCGGGAGTGTGACCTTTGGGGGGGTTATTGAGACCCTGGCCCCTTCCTGTTTCTTTCCATTTTGCTCCCAGACACAGATTATTTAGCCACATGTTCCTGCCAGGACACTTGGGCTGACACAGACCGGCAGCAGCACCAGTGCATGTGTAGGGAAAGGGGGCTTGCCGAAGAAATCTACTCTGGCTCTGAAACCAGGGCCAGTGAAAGAAACACACCCTGGATCTGAGATGTGAGCCAGTGAAAGAAACACTTTATCCCTGAACCCAGAACCAAACAAATGTGCCCTAACTCTGAAACCAGCACCAAAGAAACACACTTTGGCCCTAGAATTAGAGCCAGTGAAGGAAATGTGCCCTGGCCCTGAAATTAGAGCCCAAACGCCCTAAAAGAACCAGTGAAAGAAACATTTTGACCCTGAAACTAGAACCAAATCAGAGACTGAAAATCTGACCAATCCCCACTCTGGAAGTCTTCTCCCTGGAAAGCTCCACCCCCAAGAAGCCCTATATAACCCTGTCCACGGCCCTTTCCCTGCTGCCCTCTCCCATCCCGGGCTGGGGCAGCCACCCTCTCCTGGACCCTTCTCTTCCAATAGATCTCTTGAATGCAGTTTAGTGATTTGTTCTTTTGCCTGAGCAGCAGAGATGGAGCCTGGACAGAGATCAGCTGAGGGAGCAAAGCTGTAACACTCTTGCTGCCTAGGGGACCTTCCCTAGAGGGTCCAAGTTATTTCACGTCCTGAACAGAGAGCAATGGAGGGGGAGCAAAGGGAAGCAAAGCTGTGACACTTTGGCTGAGGCAGCCTTCCCCTAGCAGAGCAGAGTTGTTACGCTCTGGAAACATGAGCAGGACTGTAACAACTTGGCTGAGCAGAGCTGTTAACACTGAGGAAGCCTGTTCCTGAAGCAGGGCTGTAAGCTGCTGCCTAGGCTTACTGTGGCCTGGCCTGTGCTCCTGACTGCCTGAATACTATCCATCTAGCTATAACACACAGTATTCATTGGCTCTCAAATGCCTGAATCTTTCCATTTGAGCTGCAGTGCTCAGTATGCCTGGGTTCCTGACTGCCAGAATCTTTTTCCATCTGAGCTTCACAGATACCTACAGCAGGGAGAGGATGGGTTGACACTTCGAAAACTGAGCCAGACAACACTTCGCTCCTCTGAAACCATTGTGTTAGTCTGTTTTCTGCAGCTGTGACAACATACCTAACAAAGGATGAGCAAAAGCAGTTGGCATTTTTCAAGTAAACAAACCCATCAGTGGGGCTTGGAGGGATGGCTCAGTGTTCTTGCAGAGAACACAGATTTAGCTCCCAGCACACCTATCAAGCAGCTCACAATCAACTATACTTGCAGGTCTATGGCATCTGACGCCCTCTTCTGGCCTCCACAGGGACTGCATGTACATGGTGCACAATACTCACACATACACATAAAAATAAGTAAATCTTTAAAAACATATATATATGTCTAGTTTCAGTTCATCTGGAAAGAACTCCAAACTTAAAAACAAAAATATCTAAGGCCATGCTTAACTCATAAATATTAGTTGGGCAAATTCACCTGCTCATTTCCCATGATATGTACAAGACTGTCAACCCTGCAGGACAGCATGGGCTGTGCCCTCTATAGAGGCGCTCTGCTGGAGGGGGATGGTGGCTTACCACTGAGCTGCTCCTACAGCAGCCACTGATTTTGATTTTTGAGAGAGAATCTACTACACAGGCCAGACTGGCCTCAGCCTCACAATCCTGCCTCAGCCTCCTGAGTGTTGGGATTACAGATGTGAGCATGACAACAGGCCTGCTGGGAGCTTTGTTAGCACCGCTCACAGACTCCAGCAGCACTGCAGCCCTGTGGTCTGAAAGCGAGGCATGCTGCAGGAAGCCAAGTGCCAGCATAAGCATCTTACACAGCAGTACAAGTCTGTTCTTGACGACACTGTGCCTGTAATTGTACGTAACTCTCTATGGGGGTGGGGGCAGCCTCACCCAAGTCTTACCTGCACCAGGAAGGAATGCAGCCCATGGCACTGGCCATCTGGCATGTGCAGCTGAGCAAACACCACTGCATGCGTTGCTGTCTTGCCCATGTTGCCCACCCAAAATTTAGCAGCCTCGAAATCTGGGGAATGTAAGATGAATTCCTGTGAAGAAAGATGGCAGCAATCAGCAATCAAAAGCAGAGAATGGCATTTCCTCTGCAGCAGGCTGACACCTGTGCTCCACGTCTCTGACCCAACAGTAAAAGTGAACATGTTATGTGGTGGGATTGTGTCCTGTTCCATTGTAAGTAATTGCCCTGCCTACTGGATTAATAAAAACACTAATTGGCTGAAGACAGACAGAAGTGTGGGCGGGGCTACCACACTAAGAAAACTCTGGGAACAGGAAGAACAGAGCAGAAAAGCCAGAGAGACACCACCATGAGACACCAGCAGACACAAAGGAAAGAAGTTGAAATGTTGCTCTGAGAAAAGGTACCGAGACCCATGGCTGAACAGGATAAGAGTCATGGGTTAGATTAAGGGTAAAGAGTTAGCAAGTTATATGCCTGGGCCTCAGATCAATCAGCAAGCCGAGTGTAATTAATATAAGCATCTGTGTGATTCTGTGGGACTGTGGGTCAGGACCTCTGACTAGACAGGACAAAAACTTCATACTACAATGTTATTTCCCGAGGAGGCCAAGCCGACTTGATTTTTGTTCCAGAGGAAATTGAAAATGGGCTCGGTCTCTCACACAGTCAACCACTGGTTGGCACTCCTTCTCAGAGGCTGACACTAGACGCACTCTGGCAGTAGAGCTCTGTTTTCCTTCTTGCTGCATCCCCTCCTGACTGCTAATGAAGTGTCTGCTTTTCTTCTGCTGCTTTGACAATACGGGCACTTGCAAAGGGATAATGCCCTTTGCAAGGAGCTTTGGGAATGAACAAGTGAGGCATAAACTGGTGTATGAGCTAGGGCCACATGTCACTGGCAGGGATGTCTGTTAAATCAGCAACTGCCTCACAGCCTAAGGTATGGCCCCGGGGTCCTTTGCTACCAGTCAGCATGGGCTTCCTACCCATAGAAGCTCCACAGAAGCCACAGACACCAGAGTACAGTGGGAGCAGACAAGACGTCAGAAACACCAAGAGGAAAATTTTGGTCAAGAAGCAGGCAAGAAGAGCTCTAGATGGCTCAATGGGTAAGAACACTAATTATTCTCTCACAGGTCCAGGGTTCAATTTCCAGCACCCATATGGCAGCTCACAACTCTGACTCCCGTTCCAGGGAATCTCACAGCCTCATTTACAGACATGCAGGCAAAACAGCAATGTACGTGTTTTTCAAAAAAGGAAGCAAGCAAGAAACTGGGAGTCTATGTGCTGGCAGGTAAGACAGCCCGCATGGTGGTCCCTCTCTAACTTGTCCCGGGCAGGGCTTCACATGATATGCTCCTTTCCATTTCCATCACAGTTGCTCAGGTCAGAGTCCACAGTCAGCCGTGTGGGTAAATGGACAGTGAGCAAGTACTGAACACAGGTCACAGACCCTCTCTCTCACACACACACCCCAGATAAAGAGGGTGAAAAAAGTTGGCTTCCAAACCCTATTCGGCACTGACCATCTCTGACATATGAGACTCATGACCCTCCCACCTAGCGTACTGGGAGCTCAACCAGTCCCGGCCTGTCCCCACAGTGTCTCCCTGCAGAAGGCAGTATCCACACGGAACAGCACCCAGCAATGCCCCACCAGTGGCCAGCAACATGGGTGTCACAAGGATGTCAGAAACATGGCAAGGATCAGAGATCTAGGCGGCAATGGGCAGAGCAGGCTGCTCAACCACCAAAAAGCCCTGCAAGCATGTAGGCAGGGCAGGGCCCAGGGTTAAGGTTGGGAAGAACTACCCTCCTTAGGAACACTTCATGAAGCATGAGTGTCTGACCCTCTGTGTGTCCCCTATACCCATGTGCTCAGCATGGACGGTAAAGGCTTCATGCCTCGGGCATTCTCTCAGATCCACCTGACAGTGACCTCTAATTAGCGTGTGTAAGGGGACAACACTCTTGATTAATTATTGTTCATTCACAACATGTCACGTGCTCCACCCAGGAACCCAGAACCTACCTGGGTGGCAGGATCATAGTGAGCCGTCGTTCGCATGGCCTTGGTGTTACTCCCGTGACTCAGTTCAGTCAGAGCAAAACAGCCAAAAATCTAAACGTTAAAGCGAGAAGTGACGGCAGATGAGAGATGTGCTCCAGTGTGCATTCCACCACGATCCCCAGAGGACTAAAGCCCTGAGTCCAGGCACACTCTCCTTGCCTATGTAACCAGACTATGGTATGATTGAGTCATCCTGCTGGATATCAATCTCGCCTGCTGGCAGCAGCCTCTGTCAGATATAAGCTGTGAAGGCTTTTATAGCCAGAGGAGGCTACAAGACATCAGAAAACAAAGCCAAGAGCACAGCCAGACAGAGTGGATAAGGAGTCGCGCAGCCAGAGAGCACTTTAGAAAAGCAGGGCCTGGTCTCCCAGGGCTCTCCCGTGGCCTGTCTCTTCACAGCTAGCTATGGTGATGGCATTTGTCTCACAGCTCACCTCGGCCAACTCACCTCCAACTTATAGACCTTCTCAAGGTACTCGAATCCAGAAGCAGAATTGAAAACTGCAGAGCCAAAAACCTGAAATGTAACACAGAGCAGGGGTGAAGGTGGAGGGAATGGGTGCTGTCACTTCCGGCTCAGGGCAGACACACCTCACACCTACCCCACACACCTCTCTCTCTACCTCTTCTACTGAACTGTACATTTTTGAATAACTGCATTTTATCCAAGAACCCATAGGTGCAAATTTACCCTGAAAGCTGAAAATCTAGTCTTGTCACTGAATCTAAATCATGAATATTTTAGGAGCTGTGGTTTGTGTCTGAAGGGTGTGGCCATGTATGACACATACTTACAAATATATGGAGGACACATTTGTTAGCCAGGGACCAGTCGTACATGCCCAGGCAGTTAATCAATGCTGGGATCTTCAGGGGGCTCTTCAACAGGTTGTTCAGTTGGAAGAAGTCATACTGGAAAATCCGTTTGCAGCGAAGGAAGTTCAATTCCCGCTGCTTCCCTAGAGGCAGATCAGTCCCATTCGGGCGGGCAAAGACAGGGTCACTCTCCAAAATCTTGAAGATGGTTTTCTGTAAACCCAGAGCACAGGGTACCAACTTGAAGGCCAAAGGTGGAGGTTTCACATGTTCTTATGCTTTTGGTATCTCTTAGGGCCATGGTTGCCATAATCCCCCAGATGAAAACATCCATCCCAGCTGAGAGAAGGGTACAGGAATTCCATAATCTTTTCCATTCCTTCCTTCTGGCATCCTGGGACCCATCTGGAGGTTAGAGGAGACAGACCCACACTGTCCCAAGATCTACCCATCCTACAGAGCTATTAGGGCCAGGAAAGCCACTGGGCTTCAGAAACTTCAAAGTCACTTCTGTCAGGAAATAAAGATACACCTAGACTCCATGCAGACCTCACCTTGAACTGGAGCACATCCTCACCATCCCAGAAAAGCAGCAGCTCTTTGGAGCTGAAGGAAGCTCTTTCTCGGTAGGCACTGAGGGGGCCCTTGGGAAGGTCTGGCCATAAAGCACCGTCTCTTCCTTCTGGCGTGGATCTCATGGTATTGTGAACCTGCACAGAGAAGCAAGGCTGCTGGGTAACACTGTTATGAACAGCCACACCATGTCAGCAAAGCCAGCAGCTCCAAAGCCGCAGCAGCAGAGGTGGCAAAGCATGACTATGGAGGCACCCATGTCCAAGGAGGCCAAAGAGCACTCCCCTCCCAGACTGCACTCTTGAACAGATAGTGAGGGCACAAGGCAGAGCTGAGCCATCTCCAGAAAGGGTGAGAAGAAGGGCCAAGAGAAACAGGCTAAGACAAAACAGGTATCGGTGGACAGTCCAACCTCGGGCCTGTCTGAGGACACTGTGGCCTTTGGGATAGCAGGAAGTTCAGATTCCTCATACATCACTAGGCCCAGAGCTGGGGAGCCCCTCTGGAACCTGGCTTACAACACATGACGTCCCTGTTCACCAGGACACAGGTCACTGGACACAGAAGGTGTGACTATTGCTGGTCTGTACTCAACACTTAGGCATCCCACTCACAGAGCTTTTCAACAAAGGACTGTTCTGGAATATCCTGGATCAACTGGGTTCTCATCCAGAGATCTGACTAATCATGGCATAGAGGCAAATTCAAGCAAGGAGGCCCAAACACCTTTTGGATCCATTAAGGTGCCTGCTCAGATGATGTAGGACTGGACTCCAGATTGTGGTCACAGTGTTGGTAATGTTTTCCTGTGTAACAGGGAAAGCAGGGACATAGGGCGGCTGAGTACCTGCTCTCACAGATCAAATCCTCACAAGATCTTCCCCAATGCTAAACCAAGAAGGCTGTCCCCACGGAAACATGAGCCACTGAATCGAAAATCGCAGGGAGGAAGACACAGTCAAAGACAAGAAAGAGAATGGGCCCAAGAGGGATGGGGAAAGACGATAGAATAAGTTCCAGGAGCGAAACTATGTCCTTGTAAAGACTGGTGGGATTGGAGAATGTCACCGTCTCTCCCAGGAAACAGAAAGCTCAGATTCTGATCAGGAGACAGACGGGACATCAGGACCCATCACAAACCAGAAGCACTATGGGAATACAGCAGTGGGAGTTAGCTCACACAAGCATAATGGAAAAGAGGCCATGGAAAAAAACCACCAGTTATCCAACTACTACAGTGGAAATGGACACAGGTCAATAGGGGATGTGAGGCTTCAAACAACGAATCCACAGCTGGAGAGATGGCCCAGTGTCTACAAACGCTTACTATTCTTGCAGAGAACATGGATTTGGTTCCCAGCACCAACATACTGGCTTACAAGTGTCTCCAATTCCAGGGCATCTAACACTTCTCTGCCCTCCTTCGGTTCCCGCACACGTGTGGTTCATAGATATAATGCAGGTACACGCACACATAAGCACAAAATTAAATATGAAAACCAGTAAGCTACAAACACTAACAAGAGACAGAGGTGCCTGCTACTGGGCGGGAGACAGCCACATGACTGCTAAAAGACAAGAAAGCTCCAAGAAACAAGGACAGTAACAGGAACCGGAGGCTAGTTTCCATGAGACCTTTCCCCATTAGGAGGAGACATGCCAGACACTGCTGCTCGCTACATATTCTTGCTTCTGACCACACTGCAGGTAAGGATGGCTTCTGACAATCCTGCCCCACTTCAGGAAAGACACTCGAGACCATCCTGTAGACCAGAGTTTCTTAACTCCGGGGTTGTGACCCCTTCGGGGGTCAAATCACCTAAGACTATCAGAAAACATGGATATTTATATTATGGTTCATAACAGTCACAAGATTACAATTATGAAGTAGTGACAAAAATAATTTTATGGTTGGGGGTCATCGCAACATGAGGAAGGGTAATAAGGGGTAGCAGCATTAAGGAAGTTGAGGACCACTGCTGTGGACAGAGTCAAGATTCTGGCAGCTATGAGGAAAGAAATCAACCTGATTAACAGCACTTGGAATAGCTCCAAGGTTGAAATGAGCTACTTGAGGTAATCAGCCCCTGGCAACACCAGCCAGGAACTAATGGCTAGCAGCTAAGGTGAGCAACAAAGTCAGCAGCGGAGATAAGCAATGGGGGCTGTGACCAGCTAACTGGATGGGCAGCATATAAACAGCCGCGGGCAATTCTAGCTTGACAAATCCAGCCCACATAAGTGGTCTCCGCATTCACCTTCTGTGATGGTCAAATCTTACTGCCAACTTGACTGGAATTCCATAGGAAACTTACCTCTGGGTGTACCTGAGGTTATTTCCAGAGAGCTTTAACTGAGGAATGATGACCCAAGCTAAATGTGAAAACATCATCCCATGGGCTAGAGTTCCAGATTAAATTAAAAAGGGGGTGAGGGGGCAACATGGCTCTGCCACAAAGGCATTTGCTGTGGAGTCTGGAGACCTGAGTTCAATCCTGGAGGCCCATGTGGTAGGGGGAGAGACCCAACTCTCCTAGTTTGTTCTACGACTCCTCTTCCACCACATGCATTTCTGCCCCAGAGGATAAATGACTAAAACAGAATTATAAAAAATGTAAGGAGCAAGGGTGCAAGATGGGTCAGCATCAAGGCTGATGGATGGAGTTGATCTACATACGTGTAGGAGAGGACTGAATTTGATAAGATGTCCTCTGGCCTTACACACATGCATACACACACATAGGCACACATACACACGCAGCACAGCGGTCTCTCCTGCAGACACACTTCCCATGCAAGATGGACTGTGCCCTTGAACTGTGAGCTAAAACCAAGTTCCCTCCCTTAACTTGTTTCTGCCAAGCATTTTCTCCCAGCAACAAGAACAGTACCGATGCAACCATACGGTACTTACGGGGCTGGAGGGATAGATGGCTTGGTGCTTAAGACCACTGGATACTCTTAGAGAGGACCTGGGTTTGGTTCCCAGCACACAAATAGCAGCTCACAACCGTTGAATCCAGTTCCAGAGGGATGTGACGCCCTCTCCTGGCCCTGCAGACACTGTACCCATATGGTGTGTATATATACATACACACAGGTGAACATATAAATATGATATATATTATACACACACACACACACCTCCCATACCAGGCATGGGCTGTACATCTGTAACCCTAGCAGTTCCGAGGCAGAGGCAGGAGGATCTGGCGTTAAACACCAGCCTTGGTTACCTAGGGAGTCCAGTCAGTCTGAGTTACATGAGACCCCGACTTTAAAAAAAAAAAAAAAAGCAACCCTTGCACATGTTGTCACTCGCTTCTTGCCTAGCATGCCACAGTAACTCTGAGAAGAGGCAGTCTTCTCAAAAACTGCAGATTGCTCCATGTGAAGGACAAGGTTCTCACATACACAAAAATTACCTCCCCATGGCACAGATCTACATGTACAAACTAGACTTATCAAACTCTTTAGAAAATGATGGAGAAGCCAATCTCTGTAATCTTAGAAGAGGCATGTGATGGCTAATCCAGACTGCCAGCTTGACGGCATCTACAATCAACTGAATACAAGCCTCTGGTCAGTCCTTTAAAGCTGTTCTTCTTCAGATTGTCTGAAGCAGGAAAACTCCATTCGGTGGCACTTCCCAGATAAGGAAGAGGGGGAAAGAGAGATTTCCCCAGAGGGACAAAGGACCGCCTCTGGATAGATGGGAGACAGGTATGGCCCATAGGCAAATGGGGGTTTATAAAGGGAAAGGGGGAACCCCGTGTTAGAATGAGGTGTTTAATTTTGATTTAACAGGTTAATTAGGGAAGTCAAAAGGGGACTTTTGATGGCTGGACTTCAATACTTTGATAGCTGGATCTTGGTGGTCAGCCTCAGGAGGAGGAAGTGGCCACATAAGGAAACAGACCTTGGTTTTTAGAAACAGGGAGGAGGGTAAAAGGCAAAACCTGTTGACATCATGTTTGCCAAGCTTGGTTCCGCTAGATCCCTTCCTTATATTCATTCTATGGTAATTTTCCTTTAGACACCCTGACTAATACAGGCCATCATAGGCAACAAGAGACTAGAAAGTGGATTTCTTCTTAATTAAAAACATCTGTGGCAAAGGAGCAACATGCTTTGCTCTAGATCCCAGATCCTCACCAACTCCCAAAGGCTCCAGGCCACCTGAGGTCACCAACACAAATACACTGCCACAAACACAGCCTTCAGAGCCAGGTTACCTTGGCTCCAAACACAATGATACAGTTTATCAGTCCAACGACCTTACCTAGTTGTTTTTGCCACCTGTTTCCCAGAAGCAAGGATGTGTGGGCACACAGGGCAATATCTGCCTAGATGGTTCCTGGGATGCAAATCAGGCACTTGAGATGCTTCCTGGGATAAATGGCAGCTTCTATATCATTGTTCTGACACAAGTTTCCTCTGATCTTTCCCTATATTTAAAATAAAAATATGAAGCTTCAGTTTTGGTCTGAAGTCCTATATGTACAGCTCCAACGGAGCAGACACTAACACTACATAATCAAACAAACTTTCAAGGGCCACCTGCCTGGGAATCCAGTCCACCTGGCCTTATGGGAAGGATTTCCTCTTTGCTTTAGTCTTCAACAAAGTAACTGGTGACTCTACCTTCACCAGCCTTTTTCTTGTCTCTGTTCCTCGTTTCTGCTTAAAAAAAAAAAAAAAAGTCAGTTTTAAGCTGGGCATAATGAACTGGTCTACTGTCCTAACTATAGCCAAGACTCATGAAGCCAGGAGGATCGAATTCAAGGCCAGCCTGGGCAACTGAGACCACTGGGGAGAATTAGGATCTTGGGTGTAGATCAGTGGCAGCCAGCTTCCTAATAATTCGCTAGGTTCGCTAGGTCCAGAATTGAAAGCACCGGAGGGGAAGTAGGACTAGTATCCTGCCCAGACCCAGTGGGGAGCAGTCCGTAAACACTACCAACAATCTACAGCTAACTTTGCTCAACTTCTGTTTTGGAAACGGGAAGATTCTAAAAGCTGCAGTCAGCTCTTTCACTAGAGTGCATGACCTCGGTCGGGGCAGAGTGCAAACTCCAGCAGGCCCTCGTCCTGTCCTTAACCTCCCGAGCCCCGCATGTCCTCACCGCTAGGATCCAGCTTGGGGTCCGCAGAGCTAGTCACCCCGGCGTCCTGGCACTGTAGATAAGGACTGTCCTGGTGTCTGAGGGCGGGGCAGGCTGTAAAAGCCCGCCCAGCTTCCCCCCCACCCCATCCTGGAGCGCGACGTCATCTTCCCAAGCCGATCTCCTCCCTTTCCCAAGTCCTCGCTGGTGGTTCTGCGTCATCATTCCACGCCGACCCGTAGCCAGGGACGTGTAGGTGCTCTTGAAGGCTCAGATCAAATGCGTTTGGAGTTTTGGAGTTACGCGGTTTCGTCCCGGTCGACCTCTGCATGCCTAGAGCCCTTGAACTTACTTAGAAACCGCCCTTGGCCCTGGTCACAGCTGTCCTGTTTTGGTCCAGGCCTTTGGGAGGGGACTGTGGGAAGTGTGGAACTGTGGCTCTTTTAAGATGCACTTTACCCAGAATTGCCCCTAGTTTCCCAGAGAGACCTCCTTACCAGGAACTTGTAGAATAGTGCTCTAATTTGGCAGATTTCCGAAGTCACTGCGGAACTGCTCAGCGCACCCCTGGCTGGGTGTTTCCGACTGAGCAGCTGCTGGGGAAATTTGAGCACTGTGATCCAGCCGCAGGACCTGGTGACCCACAGTAGTGACCAGCTCACAACACTCGCCTCACCCTACTCGCTTTCTTTTTTCTGCCTCAGAGGTCTTCACTTCTGCCTCTTAGTATCAGCTCTACACCAGAATCTTGTCTCTGCTGGGGGCAAGGTAGGGTGAGGCTCGAAGCCAAGTCTCCCATATATGAAATGTACAGAGGTGGAATCAAATGGGACTTGGTTGTTTACCAGAGGAAGCTAGCTTTCCTTTGAAAGGGACTAAATGGCCAATAGTGATGTTAGTGGAAGGGAAAAATGCTGACTTCCATTTCAGAGACAGGTTTAAGGCATTGGGACCAGATACAAGTGAGCTCTGCCGCTGTCAGCAGAGGCTGGGAGCTGCCTGCTTAAATACTTTGTCTGCAGCAGTGTCACAGTTTTGGCCCTGACTCAGAAAAGATTTGTAGTCGCGGGTGTCAGTGGGGCTTTTCTATTGAAAAGCGGGGCTTCTTGTGCTGCTCAAATTGGAGTGGACTGACTCCTGAAAGAGGTCCTCCAACCCCCAAGAACATTCTCTGGTACATTTGTACCTGCACACATAACACACATAATAATAAATAATAATGCTAATTAGTAACTGTGGCAGTGCAGCTAGATGGGCAAGGGAACGAGAGCTGTTGACTAGCTATTCTGTGGAGGAAAGGTATCGTTGCAGTAGTGAACATGAAGAGGAAACTTACGAAGCATATTCTGTCTCCTATTCTATTCAGTAGTGGGCAGCCGAGAGGGTGCTGGATTGTAAGGTGCACAAACAAGTATTGACGTCTAATCATTGTGAATGTTCCCGGTGTGAACCACTGGAGGAGAAAATACCACTGTAGACCCAACCATTCAATCCAATGCACATCAACCTGAAGGAAAAGGAGATTCCCACTCTGAGAAATCCAGAGGGCTTCTGTGGCCAGGCATGGTAACATGCCTTTAATCCCAGTGCTTTGGAGGAAGAGGCAGGCAGATCTCTGTGAATTTGAGGCCAGCTTGGTCTACAGAGTGAGTTCTAGGACAGGCTCCAAAAGAAACCCTGTCAGAGAGAGAGAGAGAGAGAGAGAATTGCATCCTGACTATGAATGCCTGACTGATCAGAGCATATCTATGATTGAGGCACCAAAGGGAAGTTCACTCAAACCACCTGCTACAAGGGCTTTGCTTCAGGACTTGGCATTAGCTCATTGGTGAAGACATAAAAACAAATGCTTTTGTGCGGGCTGTTGACCTGGATTGCTAAAATCTCAGGCAATCTTCTCTACAAAAGCCAGGCTATAAGGGAGGGGAAAGCCCAGAGCATCAGAGCAAGTCTGTTTAGGCTTTTGGCCATGACCCAAGAAGAGAAGAAAATAAATGCTTAGTGCCAAACCACAGATCTGAGTTCAGTGAATTCTTATATCCCAGGACAAAGGTGGCGATAGGGACACAAGGTTTGAAATGGAAATAATCAGTTTAATAAGAAGGGGAAAAGAGCTGGAGAGATGGTTCAGCGGTTAGGTGGATCTCCTTATTTCTGGGCACTTTCTAGCAGTGTCCTAGAAAAACGGAGAGCCAAGGAGGGACCTGCTGCCTGCCTGCCTAGTGGGCAGACGAAAAAAGTCTTCACCCACTATGGCCACACTGGTCCTGGACAGAAAGTACTCAGACCCTGTCTAGCCTTGCCTGGTTTCCTTTCCCTGAAGGATAGGGCCTGTGTCTCCCAGGAGTCATTGTGAGATGCCTCTGTACTCTGCCTTTCTGTCACACTTCCTAGCCTTGGTGACCTCCTATGTGCCACAAAGCATCATAGTGCTGTGATGCCGCTAGCTAACAGTGCCCCTTCTAGAAGGAGGGGGCTGGAAGTAAACAAAATCAGGTATAAAAAGGCACAGCACAGCAGTGAGAGTATCTGGGAGGTGCCTGGTCAGTGCTGGAGCCCTACCAGGGCAGGGACAGTTCAGCTGACTCCTAATGGGAGAGAAGAACTGGAAATGTATAATCTAGAAGAAAGGCTCTGAGGGTGGACTGGGCCTGGCTTGTTTGAAGAACCCAAGACCATGTGTCAGGGCTCAGCAGGTGGAGAAGGAAAGGCAGGGAATGGGGGTGGGAAGGGAGGTGTACTGAGGTGAGAACCACAGGCAGAGTAAGCAGACACTTAGTTCAGTGGGATTGTTTCCCACAAGGAACCTTGCCAGGACAGCAGCCCACGTCAGTTAGATGGCTCTTTCTCTTCCCCAGGCGGTGGCTTCTGGCTTTCCAAACTTTGTTCTAAGCTGCAGGCTTTACAGGTCTCTTTCCCACTGTTTTGACATGCAGCAGTGAAATAGGAACTAAATGATAATGTCGTGACACACCTCTAATCCCAGCACTCTGGAGGAGGAAGCTGAGGATCAGCTAGTTTGAGGTCAGCCTTTGTAGAAATACAATTGGCCAGGCAGGAGTGAAGCTATTCTTATGTGTAATTGTGCATTTGCCTGTGCCTGTGAACATGTGTTCCCATGTGTACACGAGTTCAAGAGCACATGGGAACATCTGACCCTTGGAGCTAGAGTTACAGGTGGTTTTGAGTAAGTAGATATTGGTGCTGGAATCTGAACTCCAGTCTTCACCGATTCAGCAGCAAATATTTTGTTTTTATTGCTTTGTTTTCCCAAGACAAGGCATCTCTGTGAGCCTTGCCTGTCCTGGAACTCACTCTATAGGCTAAGATGTTCTCAAACCTGGAGAACTGCTTGTTTCTGCCTCCTGACTGCTTGGGGTTAAAGGCCTGTAACACCATGACCCTGCTAGAAGCATGTGCTCCTAATATCTTAAACATTTCATCATCCCTTAAAAGGGATGAAATTCCAAAAAAAAAAAAAATTGTGCTCTCTCACTTAGATATCAGACAACTGAAAATATGGTCACCAGCTGTGCCTATAAGCCGGGCACTCAAGCAAGAGAGGCAAACAGATCTTTGACTTTGAGGCCAGTCTGGTTTACATATTTAGTTTCAAGCCAGTCAGAGTTACATTGGAAAAATGTACATTACATTAAAAAAAAAAAAAAGAGCAACTATGGCTTCTGGTGTGTCATCACAGGATCCTTTAGTTCCTATTTGACTGCTACACATCACTGTTACATGTCAAAAGGACATGAAAGAGACCCGAGGCTTGGGGTTGGAGCAAAGTTTGGAAATCCAGAAGCCACCGCCTGGGGAAGAGGAAGAGCCACCCAATTTCTGGGGGCTGTCTTGGGAAGGTTTCTCATGGGAAACTATCCCACTGAATTCAGTGTCTGTTTACACTGCCCCATGGCTCTCCCCCCCCCCCAGCACATACTTTGCTTTGCTATGAAGCATTTATTATATAGTTTCTGACCCATTTTCCCAAGCCCTGACTAGAGCATCTTCCAATTTTGGTCCCTTTAAAGTGTTTTGGTAGAGTTGGTAGAGGACATCCGGGACCTAGTAACATGGCCTGTTATGGCTACTAGGACCCAGGAAACTTTGGTAACAGAAAGATCTTACCTCAAAAAAGACAAACAAAATCCTCAAATAACAAATAACCACTTTGTGTTCTAATAGCAACTAAAATGAAGAGTGATGGCCAGCTTTATACCAGCAGTGCCCACCCTGCAACCAGAAAAGCCTTCCCTGTAAATATGCAGTCCGTCTAGAAAATGTTGCCCTTTACTTTTGGCAATACCAACAAATATGTGCATGAGCTTGTGTTTCCTACTGTGAAAGCAGCAGTGACCTAAGGAAGCATTTTTTGGGGTTCTGGGCCCTTTATTTAGATAGCTATTTTGAAGTCGGGCTTTTGGGAAAAGGCACATATCATTTCTCTTTAAATCACTGTCACTGCTTTCTCTCTATGTCTTTGAGATTAGAGAAGCCACAGTGAGTCACTAGCTTCTCTGTGTGCCTCTGCACCTCCCTACACACATGTACGCACACACATGCACACACACGGACACAATTACTTTCTAGGGTCAATGGATACCAGATTGTTGGCCAGCCTCCTCTGCCAGCTGGCCACTTCCCAGGAACAGTCTGCTAAACTCTGTATCCTCAGTTCTACCCACATCTGCATTGGTCACCATTGATCTTTGGCTGTTGCAGCACGGCTAAAGATCTTGAGTAGGTTAGTATTACCATTCAGCAGGCTGAAGTCCTTTGCTCTAAATGTATAGAAATCATGAGAAGGCAAAAGGAAAGTTCTTCAAGGGCTGTCTGGATTTGATGGGTTTTTTTTTAATCCCTTAGCTAATGCTAACAGTGAGTTTACAGTAGCACACAGCTTAAGCAACAATAAATCGCGCACTCTAGTGTTCCATCTGTGTAGGACTGGGACCCTGAGTCCCTACAGTGACAAGTGTTAAAGCTCTTATATATAGATCTAAGAGTGTCAGAATCCCACAACCTTTCACATTAATGCTACAGCTAAGGGTGTAAGGTGTCTGGGACCCTTAGCTTTCGAGTCCCGACACCTCTCGGGAATTTTTCAAGCAACCTACAGCTCTTCTCTGGCTCTTTACAGCCTTTCTTCCTTCAGCCTCAATTCTGTGCCCACATTCTTTATTCCTGATGTTGTGGTTTCAGCCCTGGCTGCCTCTCTTACTGTGACAACTGTCATGACTGCTGTTACTGCAGTGTTTTACAATGCCACGCTGTCCTCACTGACATTACAGCTGTATCCATCATGGACTCTTTGCTACCACCCACTGCCAGCTCCTGTGACCCCTCTGCCGCTTGCACAGCTCCACCCTGCCACTCCACTAGCTCCCCTGGAGCTAGATCCCCTGCTGCTGCTGCTCACCTGTCACCTCCAGGAGCTTCAGCAACAAGCAATTGTAACTGTTGTGTAGCTGCTTCAAAGTCTCCTGGATCAGCCTGGCTCCCTGAGGGTCAAAGTGAAAGCCAAGAGCTGTAACAAGGTGAAACTTTGGCCCACGTGGGTGCTGCCAATAGGGTGGAGGGTGAGGCTGAGGAGTGACAGCTTGGAACACGAAGCAAAGGCATGCTGTTGAATGTGCTGGAACAAAAACACAGTATCACCTTAAAGGGAATAAGAGATAGTTTAGTCTGGAGTCAAATATGAGTGACTATGGTTTAAATACCATGTTCACGTGGTAAGTTTCATGACGTTTTTTATAGAAACAGAATCCATAAAGTATTTCTAAAATACACTTGTGGGTACCTTCAGGTAGGTGGGTTATAACAATGTGGAGAAATTGCGGTCATTCCTAGTCTTTAGACGCTTATAGTTTGTACATTCCGAAAGAATTTAACAAATACTTCATTGGGGACCTCAGGCAGCTAAGTTATAGCAAAGTAGGGACCTCTCTACTGTAGGTTTATATTTTCAGGTGACAGGCTTAGGCTTTCGGTTGGCAGAAGCTAATGTTCGGCTCAGCTAATATATCTCAGAGGTTTTACTTTTAGTCATCAGGATTGGGGGTCAGACACAGAGATAGGTGTTGCATGGCTATGAAAGAGCCACATAATCACTCTAGGTAATGCTGGCTTTGGATCTGCATTCCAACTCTAGACAATCACTAAGTTCTTGTCAACCAGCCTTGTAGACTCCTCCACAGAACTGTATCAATCTTGTTTGCTAAAGTAACAACATCTTCGCCATACTTCATGTTATTAGTGTTACCCTGGGTAGAACCTGTTTTGGGGGCCTAAGACGGATGCAATTTGCTCCCATTGTACTGCTCTTAGGGAATTCTTATTCCAACGCAGGAAAGCAAGTCAGAAAGGAAGAGAAAACGAAAAGAGCCAGTGCTACGCGTCCAGTGGAGCACGATCCCCGGATATTCTATCCACCGCGACCGACGCTCGGCTACGTCTTTGTCACTTTACCGCGTCAACATCTCACCGGAGGGTACCGCCCGGTGTATAATAGCGAGCCGGCTTCCGGGTCTGACTCCGTGACGCCATCGCGCTGCCTGTTCGCGTCATCTCGGCGCGCCGACCTCGGGGACATGGCGGAGGTAGGCAGAGTGCAGCTGAATGATCCCGGTGCTCTGCTGCCCACAGGCTTCTGGGACGCAGTGGCCGTGTGGCTGGAGAGGCCGCAGGTGGCCAACAAGCGACTGTGCGGCGCCCGCACGGAGGCCCGCGGGAGCGCTTCCAGGCCCCGCGCACAGACGGAGAAAGGACAGCGGCGGGGTCAGCGACCCGGGCTGGAGGGGCATGACGCGGGGGAACCCGGACAAGCTTCTCCCGAGGGAGAGCCAGGGTTAGGATCTATGGTGGACTGCAAAGGTGACGCCTCCGCGGCTGACTTGGACTCTCTGTGGGACCAAGTCTCCCAAAGCCTCGCTCACGACAATCCGGAAATGCTGTCCTTCCTCTGTGACCCCGCGTTTGATCATCAACCTGAAGCTTCGCAGAGGCTCGACCTGGTCCTCAGAACCATCATCCCGAAAGCGAACTCTCACTCCCGGTTTACAGAGCCGAAGAAAGAACTGGTGGTGCAAGGTGGGAGCGTAGTGGGAAGAGCTCAAATAGACTGAAAAGCGTTTGCTTTTGGAGACAGAGTCATTATATGGCCTGGAATTTGCTATGTAGACCAAGCTGGCCTTGAACTCACTGAGATCTGCCTGCCTCTGCCTCCCAAGTGCTTGGATTAATGACGTGTTCCAACATGTCCAGTCTGAAACTCATCTATTCATAGCTGCAAGGCTTGCGCCTTTGCAACGTGCAGCAGTTGTGAGCATTGAGTGGCTTTGAGAGATATGTGGGGAATGTGTGTCCTCCTAGAGTATAGGATTGTTGAGCAGATGCTGGGGGTCTGGAGGCTTCAGAGAGAGGTGAAGGATAGGCTGGGTGTTGGAGGATATTTTAGCATCTGTAGAAGTAGTTGAGGGGGAAGCTGTGTCTGGACAGATGACCTGTGACAGAGCCTAGTGAAGACCACATATTCCTGAGTATTGAACCTGGATGAATGGCAGCCTATTGGTCATCAGTGGTGGTTGTACTTCAGACATGAACTCTGAGTATCCCTAGCCTTGGGATTTTCAGGGGATCCTGCTTTGAACTTAACCCCCACAATGTGTTGACTTTCCATTTGCCACTGTAGCAGATTATGGCAAATGTAATGGCTGGTCAGACAAATTGGGCCTTGCTTGAAGTGCTCTGGATCAGAATCTTGGTGGGCTCTGCTGGTTTCCAAGCACTGGTCTCTTGCAAGGCTCAAATCCATAAGCTGGATGATTAGGCTCTTCCCAAGAGTCTCCAGGAAAGACTAGATCTCCAAGCTTATCTGGGCTGTCAGAATCCAGTGTTTAGGGTTGTAGAGCTGTGGCCTCTTTGATTCTCTTGTTCTGCCCCCTACATCTTTAGGCCTGCAGCAGTGCCTGGCCCTTTGCATGCTTTGGATGGTTCTCCCTGGTGTCCTACTCAGCATCCACCTACAGAAAGTTCTCTGCCAGTTGTGCTGATGGGATTGAGGGATTGATAGCCCAGAGTCCTTTCCTTTATGAGGTCTGTAAAGTTCCTCCTGCTACATACAGGTTCCACCTGTACCTGCTGAGCCATCTCACCGACTATTGTAGGCATTTTTGACCACATGCAGGGCTGGGCTCTGGATGGAACCTGGGATGATACTGGGCATCTTGCAGAGAAGTAATAGATCTGCTCATTCCAAATGACAGGGGTACCAAGGCCTCAGAGCACCAATCTGGACTGTGGTGAAATTATTGTAGATTACAGAGTTGCTATGCATTCCGAAGGAGATGGTGCAGATTCCAAACAGTGGTCCTCTTCTTGATCTCTCATATCATGGTAGTGCTACATTTGTGTCAACTCTGAGGCCCCTTGTGGCCTGCGTCCTGGTCCTGGTGCCCTTAGATCTCTCTCCTGTCCTCACCATTCACCTCTGTTCTTCACACGGCCTGAGGCTTTTGCAGTTGTTCTGAACCAGGGACCCCAGAACTTACTCTGACCTTTAGCTCTACTCAGAAGCAATGTTCCTAGGGAGGATTTTTGACCGACTTCGGGGTATAGCACCTTGAGTGTCCGTTTCCTGCCTCTCAGCCTGCTGTAGTTCTGCTTGGATCCAGTAGGCTCCGTAGCTTCTGCTCCGTTTTGGCAGATCCTTCTAGTGAAGGCGGATTTCAGTTTGCATTCTTTGGTATATTTTCATTTCCTATTCTGATTTGCTGTTTTTTGTTTTTGTGTTTGTTGTTTTTAACCTCAAAAGTAGGCACAATTGATTTTGAAGAAGGAATTGTATACTCCCAGGGCTCTGGTTTCCACATGGATGAATTTAATGCAAGTGACTTGTTTAGGGATATGGTGTTCTGTTTGTGCTTGAGAAGATGCATGCAGTGTCCCTTCATGTGGGAGGACCCTGGAACAATGTTTGCTTTCTAAAACCAGCCTGGAATGGTTGAGTGCTCTGTGCTCTTGTGTGAGAAAATCAAGATTGCATATGGCAGACACTCAGAGCAGGGGCCTCCTTCACTGACCCATGTGGCCAGGCCCTTCCTCCGGGCTCACTCTCCCTAGCACTTGGCTGCTGAGAGTGACTGTCGTGTGTGTCCCACATCACCCTTGTAGAGGTCAGATCACAACATTTAAGATCCGTTCCTTCCTTCTCTTATGTGAATCCCCATATAGAATTCAGGTCTTCAAGCTTGACAGCAAGTGCTGTAACCACTGAGCCCTCTTGGGTCTTTGCCTTATTTGTTCTCTCTGTTTTCAAGACAAGGTTTTACTGTGTACTCCTGGCTGTCCTGGAACTCACTCTGTAGTCCAGGCTGGCCTTGAACTCACAGAGATCTGCCTGATTGTGCCTCCCAGCTGCTGGGATTAAAGGCATGCACCACCACCACTTGACTCAGGCCTTGTATTTTCCGAGCACTGCCTGTAATAATGTGCAAAGCACAGAGCCTTCTCTTCAGCACTGGCCAGCCGCCAAGGGTTGGGAAGCATCCTCCTCATATTCATTGCTGTTCAGTTCTGATTCCAAAGGAGCTGTTTAGAGCAGCTGTGACCTGTTGGCTTTGTCTTTTCCTCAGATGTCGCCAATGGGACTGTCACCTTTTTACCCTTGGAAGAAGATGATGAGGGGAATTTGGAAGTTAAGATGAGCAATGTGTATCAGCTCCAACTCCATCACAGTCAGGGAGAATGGTAAGAGCTGGATACCGCTCTGTTGCACTCCTATGTGAAATCCTATCCCTGGGCAACTGTAAGGTTCTGGGGTGCAGAAAAGCCAAGGTCTTGTGTTGTTGGAATGGTCTCAGGTGTATAATATAGTCACCACTCTGCTGGTTCCTGATGCTGGTCCTGGGTTGCAGTGTAGCTGGAGTCCCCAGTCTCTACATTCTGCTTGGCCTTAATGGTCTGCAGCAACTCATTGGGACACTGCTCATTAGCTTTCTGTTGCTGGAGCAGAGTACCAATAGAAGTCATCTTAAGGAGGGTCCTAAGCCGGTGAGATGACTCCTTTCACAAAGGGGCTAGCTTCAGATCTTCCAACCTGAGTTTGATTCCCCAGGACCTACATGTGGAAGGCAAGAGCCAACATGCTCTGTGAGTTGTCCTCTGTCTTTTGGACACATAATTTTTAAAGGTCTTAATTTGTGGTTGCTCCGTCTTTGGTTTTAGGCCTGTAGTGAAGAGCTGGAAGTGTGTGCTTTAGTCAGGCCGCTCACACAGGGCAGCCAGGAAGTTGGCTGCCAGATGGAGCCATGGACAAACTCCACCCTTCAAGAGTACCCCCCAGCTTCCTACTTCCTCCAACAAAACCGCACCCTCTAAAGCTCGCAGCACTTCAGTAGCTCATAAGCTGAGTCCATCAATGAGCTAGCCTATTGATGAGGTTGTCATGGTCCAATCACCTCCCAGAGGCCTTACCTTTGAACTTGGCTGAATTGAGGACCAAGCCTTCAACACAGGAGTCTTTGAAAGACCTTTCAAATCTAGACCAAATTTGGGGGAACTCTAATCCCATAATCATGCTGCTGTTTGTATAGCTTGATCCAGAGGAGAGTGTGGCATATCCCGTCATAGTTTACAGCCCTGCTTGTTATACAGTGCAGGCCTGTCACTCAGTGGTGGAACACTTGCCCATTGTGTACCTTGATAGGCCCTGATAGCAGCACACACACAAACACACACGCACACACAGAGTGAGAAGATAAGGGTGTTACTGCTCTTTTCTGGGAAATAAACATGTATCATAGGAATTGAAGCCTGCTCTTCTCACAGTTATTTCTCTTATTTTTGAAGGTTCATATCTGTTTTAATTTTCTGTCCAGAGAGGTGGCATTCAGATGGCGTTGTCTATCCCAAACCTGCCTGGCTTGGAGAAGAGCTGCTGTCCAAGCTGGCCAGGTGGGCTGTGGAGAATAGGAAGAGCGAATTTAAGAGCACACTTTCTCTGGTGTCCATCCTGCGCTACAGCAGGATGTACCAGGGGCTCAAAGAGAAGTACAGAGACATGGTAAAGGTAATGTCAGGGGAGCATCCGAGGTCCCCGCTTAACAGGTGACATGGCCAGTGCCTGCTAGGGAGACTCTTCTCTGTGGTACCACACTGAAAATCCACTGTGGATGCAGACAGTGTAAACCATGTGGATGTTTCAGTACATTTTTAAACCTGGAAGGAGTGAACTTTTTAATTTCAATCTAAAAATACAAAACAATGTGTTAGTTACTATTTTTATAAACTTTACATTTTGTTTAAATTTTAGTTTTTGAGACAGGATCTCTCTGTTAGCCTGAACCTCATGGTCCTCTTACCTCATCCTCCCAAGTGCTGAGGTTACAAGCATATGCTACCATGTGGGCCTTGCTAGCTAATTTTTTTTAAAATTATTTATGGGTATGTGCCTATGGAGATATGTGCACAGGCATGCAGCTGCCCCACAAAAACACAATAGGGTGTCATGCCCTGGGAGCTGGAGTTCTATTCAGTAGTAGTGAGTTGCCTAACTTATGTGCTAAAAAGGCAAAGTAGCCAAAGCCACAGGATTGGAGCCGCAGTAATTCATTATAGAGATATAGTTCAGGTCTGTCTGTATATAGCTGGGCTCCCTACTCCTGAAGACCCTGACCCAGGGATCTTCTCTCTTCCTGTGGACTCTCCATACCTTTAAGAAGGTACTCCTACTATTTTTCAGCTTTTAAATTGTTCCCAGGATGTGGTTTATCCATTTTGTCATTCACTGGACCTGTACGTGGTCAGTTCTGTACATGGTTGACTCTCAGGGTGACTTGATTGTTCTGCCTGTCAGTCAGAGCCTGCCCTGAGCAGTTGGCCCAGTCTCCCATTGTGTCTGTCTGTCTGTACTACTCACCATGAGGATGAGTACACTTATGGATACACATGCAGAGTCCAAGGAGAATGTATGTGATATGCTCCATCACTAGGATTTTACACTGAACTTGGACTAGGCTGGCAGTCAGCAAGCCCCAGTAATCCTATTTCCGGTGTTGTACATTGCAAATGTAGGGTATAGGGCCCCCATGGCCGTACGTGACTTTTTATGTTGAGCCGAGGATTTGAACTCTAATCTTCCCACAGAGCAAGCTCTTTGAGCTACCTCCCTCGCCCCGCCTCCTCCCTCATTTCATTAGTTATCCAGATAAGCTGACTTTTTGTATGTCAAAAATCTTAAACTTTATTGTTGATGGTTTGGATCCATTTGTATAGGACATTTTCTGCCCATGCATGCAATGTAGTAACTGTGTTCTTGTGTAAAGCACTTAATTGTAAGAGATCAACTGAGTTCATGCCTTTGAAATGAAATTCTATATTTACTGTATGATTAGTCTGGTTTGACTTAGGCTGTTTAGAGATACTTTAAGTTATTCAAGGCAATTTCACAGCTGTTTGCATATCCCTGAAAACATTTTAGGTTTGGCCTGAAGTAACAGATCCTGAAAAGTTTGTCTATGAAGACGTGGCCATCGCTACATACCTGCTGGTAAGAACACTCAGAGAGTTCACACTCATATGGAGTGTATGAGGCTTGCCTCTGGCAGACACTGCCAGCCCTAGGTAAGAGTATTCACCCAGTCAGGACTTGTGGTTTGCCCTGCTATACAATGGTTTCACATCCTGCATGAGCACAGAACAGATGTAAATCAGGAAGTTGGGGTGCAATAGGACAGATGGGGCAGTCAGTGGGACACAGTTGTCAGGTGCCAACAGTCCAGTGCTACCCGCTGTGGGCTGGGCCTCTCCCCTGGTCTCTTCTTAACTGGCTGGCTAGCCAGCTCAATCGCCTACTTCTTTATCTCATCTACAAAGTATTTAAACTAGAGCTTCCCCGCTTCCCTTTAACTTGGTCCCTGCTTAGAAAACAGGGTTATTCCAGTTGTCATGGCAGAAGTGAAAGGGTGAGAGAAGGGAGGAAGAAACCATGAGTCATCCTGGCATGCTGGTGCCTAGAGATGACCTCTAGATGTAGATGCAATTTTTCTGGTGCTGGGATGAAACCCAGGGCCTCGTATGTTGGGCTCCCTCTACCATGGGTACCTCTGAGCTGTTCCCCAGCCCTGAATGAATGAGCATCAGGGGAGAAAAAGAGGGGTGGTAGTCCCAGTGTCCTTGGGTCAAAGACCCCATTTGTTCTGCTTCTGTATGTCGCTTGCCTGGGAGCTCTGGGGCTTTGGGAGAAGTTTTCTCTCCTCCCTCTTACCCAGTAGCATTAGTGTTTGGGGCCTTCTTTTTCTGTTTCTTTATACTTGGGCTGGAACCCAGGGCCGCACACATGCCAGGCAAGTGTTCTAACCATCTCCAACTCCTTTTCTAAAATCTTGAGACAGGACATAATAAGTTTCTGGCCTGGCCTAGCCCCTAGGTCCAGATCCAAAGACCCCTAGTCCCATAGAAACACACAGAGGCTTATGCTGATTGCAAACTGTTTGGCTTATGGCTCAGGCTCATTACTTGCTAGTTCTTTAAACTTAACCCATTTCTACTAATCTGTTTTGCCATGTGGCTTGTGTCTTATCTGTACTTTTATATCTTGCTCTCTGGGTGGCAGTTTCTAGTGTCCTTGTCTGACTCCACCCTCCTTCCCCTTTATGCTCGATTTCCTGCCTGCTTCTAAGGTGTCTTGCTATAGGCCAAAACAGTTCTTTTATTATCCAGTGATAATTCACAGTGTACAGAAAGACATCCCACATCAACAGGATCCCACCAGGTTTCCCAGGCAAGGCTTGAGCAGTCCTCCTGCCTCATCTTCCCAAGATCACAGGCATGTCCCTTTGCTCCATTAGGTTTGTTCTGGAACAGAATTAGTCAACATGTGGGTTGTCTTTACCTTGTCTCTGTCTTCAGATCCTATGGGAAGAGGAGAGGGTTGAGAGAGGAGTCACCACGAAGCAATCCTTTGTGGACTTGGGGTGCGGAAATGGCCTCCTGGTCCACATCCTGAGCAATGAAGGGGTGAGTATGTCTTTTTTTTTTTTTTTTAAGGTTTCTCTAGGTTAGGCAAAGGGCCCCCCATGCGTTTTCTTCTTAAGTTTTTGAGGAAAGGTTTTACTGTGTAACTTGACTAGCCTAGAACTTGCTATATAGTCCAGGTTAGCTTCAAACTCACCGAGAACCACCTATCTCTAACTCCAGAGTATGTAGCCACACCCAGATCCAACAACTTTCTTGATGCTACAGCCTGGACTCAATAGTATTCACAGCTTCAAGCTGGAGCTTTCCTGGATGTTTGTAAAGGAGACAGTTGCAGTGGTATCCATTCCTGTGAAGACCTGGAAGCTGGGTGTAGAGGTGACAGGAAGGTCCCATAGCTCTCTACCAAGTGGGGGAATGAATAAGGTTGCAGCTGGGGTGCAGGAACCTTCATGGGGCTGATCACAAGCTTGCCTTCTTCCTCTGTGTGTTCCCTGGGTACTATCTTGGGACACAGGCCAACTGTGGTCCCTTTTGAAGATCTATGGTGTTTACTGGTTGGATACAAGTTCTCGCTGGCCACGCAGGTGTGTTGGGTTACCAGGAGATGAGAGCTATGCCTCCCACAATGCCAGGTGTACCCTGCCCAAGTTCTCACTAGCCATGCAGGTGTGCCAGGAGTTGAGAGCTATGCCTCCCATGATGCCAGGTGTACCCTGCCCTTCCTCTGTGGCAGTCTCAGTGCCTGCAGATTTGTTAGTTTTTTCCAACTTATTGCAGTTGCCCAAGCTTAACTCATAATTTCAAAACTACTCATTTCAGCATCCAGGCAGAGGGATTGATGTCCGAAGAAGAAAGATCTGGGACATGTATGGACCCCAGACTCAGCTGGAGGTACTGCCCCCCTCCTCCTACATATTCTTTGTAGCTCTAGCAAGCCTTGTCCCCTAGAGTCAGCCGTTGGCAGGGGCGCCTCTGGATTCACTGAGCGCTCACTGTAAGTTTTCTCTTTAGTTTGAATGCTCCGACATAGGAAGAGGAGAGACAAGGGAGGCTTTCAGCTCGGCACAGCCTCTGGTTCCAGTGACCTTTGTCTGGAGGCCTTCTTCCCCGAGCTGTGCTTTGCATGTGTGTTCCTGTGAGGTGCTCCATGCTGTCTGCGGCATAGAGAGGTCCTTTTCCTCCTCAGGGCCTGCTGCAGGAGCCTATTCAGACACCCACTCTGAGTGGTTTGCTGCAGTCCACCTGCCTTGTGCCAGTTAAACTCTTCTGGAAATAACCTCATAGACCCAGAAATGTGCCTCCTAGGTGACTCTAAACCCCGTCAAGTTGGCAATCAAGATTAACCATCTCAACATGATGAGCACCATCAATTGCTACTGTGCCTGCCTGTCCCCACTGCCCCAGACACCGCCATGGCTGCTTTGCCACTGTCTCCCCACTGTTCACAGCTGCCACAGTGACTGCCACTGCTGCCCAGACACCGCCATGGCTATTACTGCTTCATCTGCAGCAGAAAGTACAACTTTAGAGACTGTTGCATTTCTGTCATCTATCTCTTTCCCAAGTTGAGATGGTATGACAGGCTTGAGGGGCAGGGAGCTTCACTGTCAGCCCCTCAGCCCATTCTCCCTTCTGTATTCATGGTTGCTTTCCTGGGGATGCTTAACTGCACATAGATTCACATTATAGGAAATTCTGTCAAGCAAGAAGGTCAACTTTTGTAATTACAACGCTTGGGAGGTCGAGGTAGGAGGATCAGCTATATAACGAGTTCAAGGTCAATCTGGGTTGCATGAGACCTTGACCTGAGGAAAGAATATTGAGAGAAATGTTCTAGATCTGCTAATTTTAGTTAATGAGACCTTCTGTCCCAAAAGAAAGAGAAATGTTTTTAGTGTCTCAAGTTTGAGGACAGTTGGTTCATAGAGAGCCCTGCAGGTGCATGTGCCGTCATAGATCCTCGTGCTCAGTGCCTAAAACTCCGAACTGTGTGTGAGACTGATGACCAGCAGGAGTCATTTGGCAGATGTCAGCAGCTCTGTTTCCAGGTCTTAACCCCTTCTTGGAATGAACTTTAAACTACCCCACTAGTAAGTCCTGACTAAAGGAAAGGCTGGTTGTTTGGTGTGAGGAGCTTTCAGGAAATGTTTAGACACCTGCCTCAGACCTGTCAGTGAGTCACCTGACTCAGGAACCCCTTCTAATGTCAGTACCAGCGCTGCTGGTTCAGGTGTTTGATATTCTGGGTGGAAGCTGACTGTTTTTGTTGGCACTTTCTATGTGAGCCTGTGGCCGTGAGGCGTCACCGGAAGCTGCGTACTGTTCGTGGACTCCAGTGAATCATTTGTTTCCAGCTGCATTTGTGTGGTGTCTGCCATAGCTCCGCCTAGAAATCCCATCCATTTTGGTTTAAGCTTCTTTCTGATTCCTGTTCTGTTGTATTAGGGTTTCTGGGCCAGATTTTCCCGCCTAGCCTCAAGGTTTGGATCCACAGACCCACAGTCCCACAGAGACACACAGATGCTTACATTCATTTTATGCTGATTGGCCTAAGGCCCAAGCATATAACTTGCTAACTCTTTACTCTTAAACCAACCCATGATTCTTATCCTGTTCAGTCATGCGGTTCAGTACCTTTTCTCAGAGCAGCATAGTTGTCCTCTGCTTCTTCTGGCTTGTCTGGTGTCTCTATGGCATTTCTGCTCTGTTCTTCCTGTTCCCAGAGTTTTCTTAGTCTGGTAGCCCCGCCCACACTTCCTGCCTGCCTTCAGCCAGTCAATATTTTTATTAAACTAGTAGGCAGGACAATTATTTACAATGGAATATCATAAATCCACTACACTGTTAAGTGCCTGTGTGTTTGGACTCCCTTGTTAATGTGGTACTGTGATGATCCCAGATCATCTTAAGTTTGTGGGTCAAACAGGATGGTTGCAGTTTGCTATATTCAGAAGCCCTTTTGTGAAGCAAGTGTGGCTATTTTCAGGATGGTGTAGCCTGGTAATGATAACTCAAAGTATAAATAAGGTTGATTCATGAGGAGACAGAAGGCAGATTTAATGCGGAGTGACAAAATGATAGTAAGTGGTGTTAAAGGCTTGTTTTCCTTGTGACTGTGCACTTGGCAATTGACCAGGGCATGTTCAGTGTCTCAGCATCTGTGTAACACATCTGTGAAGGCTGCCACAGAAAGCTAACAATCCTACTGTAAAGGCTGCTATAGAGAGTAGAACCGGAAAGGCTGGTATGGTCAAAGTGGCACCCCTGGGCTACCTTGCACCATCTCAAACTGCGATGTGCCTCTTTCCTCTCTGTTTCTCCGGTCAGTCCTCTAAGATGTCACTTGTTAATTCGAGACTGTCTGCTGACCGCCATGGAGAGTGATGTGCAGAAACTCAGAAGGGCAGACTGATGAAGTATCCCTGCTGAGAGCTCCCTGACCTTAGTGACAGAATAGTCCAGAACTGAGTGGACTTTACTTCCTCATCAGAGGAGACCAGTCACCAGCTGTCTCCCTGTTGGTTGCTTTCTTTGTTCATGCAGGAAGCAAGTTGCAGTCATCCCCTAGACAAGTGCTCTTTTGTGAAGCTCCAAAAGTTGCCAGTGACTTGTGTCCTTGGAGATGAACTTTGGGCAGGACAGTCATCTCCTTCTCTTAGTAAGCTGGGCACAGTGGAGGTCTAGGAGGTAGACTGTGGCTCTGAATCGTGGCTCAGAGCTTCTGGTGCATGTACTGATTGGTTCATCTTGTGTGACATTCTTAAGGAAGTTTCCATCACTCCGAGTGACAAGACCTTGTTCCCTGGTGTTGATTGGCTGATTGGTAACCATTCTGATGAGCTCACTCCATGGATCCCTGTCATTGCAGCCAGGTGAGTGGGAAAGGCAGATGGCTGTTTCTTCCTGTGCACATGATGTCCACGGTGGCAGCCCCTAGCCCCTGTGGCAGTATGGCATTTGATGCTGTAACTCGGAGTGTTGAAATGACATTGGCATAGACCAATTGAGTAAATTTTGAATCTTCCTGATTTTCTTTTGAAACTGTGACTACTAGAAAACCTAAGCCACACGTGGTTTTTCTCATGTTCTCTGGTCGCAATTTTGATTGCAATTATACCATCTCTATGGCGTTTCTATTCCATGTTGAAAGATGTGTGTACTTTTTTGGGAAAGTGTTCTGCTTTTTGAGGGTCTGGCTTCAAGGGGAAAACTTCCTCAGACAGATCTTTTGCAGCAGTCTGCACCCTTAGACAGCCCTGTGAAGAGTCTGGTACTGCCCGGGCCTTTAGCCACACACCCCCCCCCAGTCTTCCATCAGGCCTCTCCTCCCACCAGGACTCTGAGCTGTTTGCGCTCCTCGCTCTGCTCCAGGTCAGTCTTGGGTCGGATTCCTACCTGAACTTCAAGCTCCAGAAAGCTGATGTCACAGTGGGCCAGAGTAGCTGCACAGGAAAATTATTTTTTTTATTAATTCAGTTTTTGTTTTGTTGAAAGCTACAATGTGCTGCAGGGGTTTTAGAGATTCATGAAAACAATGTCAGTGTGAGGCCTCTGCCTATAACCCCAGTACATTGAAGGTAGAGATGAGAAGTCAGGAGTAAATAGTGCATTTGGGCCACATGAGACCCTATGGCCTCAAAAAGTAAACAAGAAAGACCCATTGCTTTAGATGTCAGAATAGCCAGGAGCAGCTTAGGTGCTTGGCCTTCTGCTGCTCGTGCATGCTGTGGTGTGCCTGCCTACCTGGGGCTGTGCTGGGCTCCTTAGGATTTTCTGGGTCTCTTCCTCCCCCAGGTCTTCTTACACCTGCCGGTTCTTTGTCCTGCCCTGCTGTTTTTTTGACTTTGCGGGGCGATACCGCCGGCGACAGAGCAGGAAGACACAGTACCGAGAGTACCTGGACTTTGTGCTGGAGGTGGGGCTTTCCTGTGGCTTCCACATGCAGGAGGACTGCCTCAGGATTCCATCTACCAAGAGGGTATGTGCCAGGGCAGGTGCCGTCTAGGGAGTGTGCTCTGCTTGGGACTCCTTCAGAAGTTCCCTTCAGAGCTCATCCTCAGGCTGCACTTCTCTCCCGAATGCCGCCATGCTAGCAAGTCTTGCTCCTCTGAATTTGAAAAGTTTCGGTGTGGGGTGTCAAAGACCTGTGTTTTGCACCTGCTGTTCCACTCACTGCTCATCATAAATAACCAAAGGAGTTCATGCCGCCTTTGACCCAGTGTTACAGTTGTATGGTAGGGGAGGCACCCAGTAAGTGCCGGGATACCCCCCCAGCTGTTGGGGACCAAACACATCAGCTGCCTTGCTGTTCCAAGCCCAGAGCACATGGCAGGGCTGGATGACTAATAGAATTCCATGGGCTCCCTTTGCTGGTGTGTACTCTAACTCTGGAGTTAATGATCAGAGGAAACATGTGGAGGAAGTTCCTTAGGGGTGTTAGGCACCTACATTGTTCCAAGTGTCGTGCTAACAGGTTGATATGTAGCCTGTATAGCCTCGTTCTCACACAGATCTCGAGAACTTTCAGAGGTAAATTGTCTCACCCCCGGGGCAAAGGAGGCCTAGTGATGACCATCCAAAGCAGAGAGAGCATGTGGAACCCTGAGCTAACTTCCACCTTCCACAGATCTGCACTACATTCCTTACTAGCTTTTATTGTTTGTTTGTTTTATTTATTTATTTATTTATTTATTTATTTATTTATTTATTTATTTATTTTTAAGTCATTTCTGTTGGTATCTGTTAAAAGAAAATAGATTTCAAGACCTCAGAGGGTACTGTTTCCCAGCATGCACAAGGCCTTGGAGTCCATCCCAAGTACAACCAAAAGGCTAAAATCAGGATTCCTTTTTTCTTAGGACAAATTTCTAAAACTTTGGTGTAAGTTGTTCATCAGCACAGGAGTCCTCCATGAAGAATGTTGTAATACAATGTCTCTTCAAACACAGGTCTGCCTCATTGGGAAATCCAGAACATACCTGCCTTCTGCAGAGGTCTGGATGGATGAGCAGAGGACACGATACCTCCACAGCAGACAGGGCCACCCCCAGAGCCCTCTTGGTGAGGGACATGCACCTTCTAAACCCCAGGCTGCCTCTCACGATGCTGGTCACCAAGACAGTCACAGGACCTTTGATGCTGGGGCTGAGTGCATGCCTGACAGCCTGGCCTCTGAAGAAGAAACGACCCCCAACACAGGACTCTGGATGCCTGGGTTCTGCCCTAGAGAAAAGGTCGAGCGTGTGAGGAATTGCGCTGCCCTCCCCCGAGACTTCATTGACCAAGTGGTTTTACAAGTGGCAAATCTGTTGTTAGAGGGAAAGAAGATAAACAAGGGGAGCTCTGAGGATGGGAGTCAGAAGACCTGGAATGAAGGAGGTAAGCCCCGCCCTCGGGTGGGGGGCAGGCTCACTAGCTGGGGTGGGCTGTGAAATTCTGTAGCTAAGCATACCCAGAGGCTGGAAGTGAACAGCTGTCTATAGTTGCTGTTCATGGGAGGAAGGTGGAGGCCAGGGCTACTGGTATTCAATCCTTAGAAATGATTCCACCAGGGAACAGGTTGCCGAGTGTCAAAAGCTCCACTTCCTTAAATGCAAATTTAATATTTTCATTCTCTGCAATCCCTAAATGCAACACTGTTGCTGTGGAAGAGCCAATTGCTGGCACCTTTACTTTAGAGAAAAATAGGCAAAGTAGGGTTGTTCTTGCATGCAAAGTTGAGGCTGGCTGTTAAAGCTTTCAGCTGCATCCCTTCCTTCCACCTGTGGCCACCAGAGGGCGGAATGGGTCATCTGCTGACTAGAACCAGGCTTGCACCCCGAAGCTGTGAAAGTTGCCTAGTTCTCACCCTGCACAGAAGCAAGTGACCCTCAGCATAGCTTAGAGCAGAGTACCAACACTCTTATTCCCCCATGTCATCTCCTTATCTGTGACTGTTGGGTCCAGATTTCTTCCCTTTACCCTCACCTCCCACATGTGACATGGCTGGACCTTCTTGTATGTTCTTCAGAACTAATGAATCCTGGGAGGCTCCCCAGGATACTGGCCAGAGTGTCCTTGTCTCAGGTGGTCATGTAACTTGAAGACCTATCACTCTGTGATTTGGGGCTAGCATTGCTGTTTAGATGCTAATATGGGGTCTCTGCAGAAGGAGATAGGCAAGGTTTCCCAGCAAGGTTTGAAGAACACAGGACAGTGTTGAGGAGTGTTGTGGGTGTGGAAGTTCCTGAGTGTACTGTACAGCAGCAGGATTCCTGGTTTAACCATGGAAGTAGTAGGAACTGGGGGCTTTTGGACTGTGCCTGGGATGGAAAGCCCTGAGATAGCTGGACCCTCCTTCAGACCTAGGTCCAGAAATAGCTCTAGGGCCTGGGTCTCATCTTACCTGCTCCCATATGGAGTACAAGGATACCATACCTTCTCTGTCGGGTGTCCAGAGGCCTGGGCTCGTTGGAGGCTCTCGGGTGCCTCTGGGTGAGGAAAGCGTGATTCTGGGCCCCTGAGCCCACAGGCATCCTCCCCTCACTCTGTCTGACAGAGGCCTGGGCATCTCCCTCAGTAAGCCATTGCTGGACACTGGGAAAGAGGCCATTAGGTCTGGGTCAGGTCATGCTGCTACTTCCTGACTGATAAGGTTGTGGAGACTGGGCTGTTTTAGCCTCCATCTTTACTGGGGGTCACAGGTGAGCTATAAGGTGCAGGGAGGTGATTGTGGGCAAAAGCAGCAGGGAGACCCATTGTCATTTTAGTTGGAATAGACTTTGTTGTCACTGGGTGTCTGATCAGACTTTTCAAGTGTGAGCAGGGTCTTGAGCAGCATTTTGAATGGGAGGGACCTCACTATGGTATCTGCGATTCTGGGTCACGCCTACCACTCCAGCCCCACATGTTGTGCCTGGCCCACATGGACAGTGAGTGCCCTGCAAAGTTCTGATGGCAGCTTAGCCAAGAGAAACAGTAAAAGGTTTGCATGTTGGCCCTGCCTCCTCAGCTCTGGGCTCTATCTCATTGCACGGTACCAAGAATGTGGGGGCTGGGCCCCCTACCAGGTATTGGTAGGGTCACTCGATACTCGACCTGCACAGTGGAAGCATGTGGTCCTGCATGCTGGCACACTGTCACTGTGTCGGTGACTGCCGCCCCCATGTCATATGGTTGTAAGATGTGGATTCACTAAATTGTATGGCACAGGATTCTGTAGCTGAAGCACACACAGGACTTGAAGCTGCAGGATTGGGTTTGGCTTTGAGACCTGATGATTTATGCTGGCTAGGCTTGTAATCTGTGCTGTTTGCGGATACCTGCTTTTCCACAGGGAGCCTTTCCCTGGCAGAAGTGGCTGCGGAACTGAACCCAGAGACCCTGCAGCGGCTGAAGCGGGAGTGCGGAGGCCTACAGACCTTGCTCAGGAATAGTCATCAGGTGTTTAAAGGTAAAATCTATGAGATCATCATTTGCCGTCCATCCTGCTTGTTCCCAGCAGTTCTACCCTGTGCATTCTGTAGTACTCTGCTTTCTGTCCCCAATGGCTGTGATACTTAGGGGCTGCCTAGCTGTCAGAAGAACCCACCCAGGCCACCACCAGCTTGTCTGTTAGGGTGAGGCCATAGCCTTCCTTCTCTCTAGGCACACTTCCAGCCTCGGCTCAGGCTCCCTGTACCATCATCCAAGTGGTTCCTGTCTAGGATGCTCCAAAGCCTCCATTGCTTCTGTGAGGCCTCTTCCTCATACAAGAGCATTGCTCTCCTGTTCGCTGCAACAAGGAACACGTGGAGCTGTAGAGCCAGCCCATCAGGCAGGTTAGGGACATGAGCTTCCTCGTCTCTGACGCCTCTACCTTCCAGGCCTGGCACAGGGACTCGGGACTCGAGTGACCCTCCTGGTAGACTGAGACTTGGCTCTGCTCCAGCACTGGATTCCATAGCTCCAGGAAAAAGAGTGGCCGATTCTCCATGGGTCATGGCTTTGTCCCTGCCCTGCAGGAGTATTCAGTCTGAGGATGGGAAGTGTCCTCAGAAGTCTGAGGTATAGATGGTGCCATAAGGTCACAAGTGTGTAGGACTAGCGTGAGGCAGGAAGAGCTGCCAGACCTGAGCTCTCTCGCCAGCCCTCCCCACAGGCCACTCCTGCTTCATGGAGTGTGTGTCTCCCATTAAAGTGCACTCCATGTCTTCGTTGGGGTTGCTACTGCTGTGATAAACACCATGACCAAAAACAACTTGGGAAGCAAAGGGCAGTTGTCTTACATATCACGATCCATTGAGGAAAAACCAATGTAGAAACTCAAACCACAAACCTGGGGCAGCAGTTGATACAGAGGCTCTGGGTGATTGTTGTGTTTTGACTCGCTCTCAATGGTTTGCTCAGCCTGCTTTCTTAATATAGAACCCAGGTCCACCAGCCCAGGGGTGGCACCACTCACAGCAGACTGGGCCGCCCACATCAGTCACTAGCTAAAGCTTGTCTGCAGCCCAGTCTTCTGGAGGCATTTTCTCAGTTGAGGTTGCCTCAGATGACCATAGCTAGTATGTCAGGTTGACATAAACTAGCCAGGACAAACCACCTGGAGTACATTCACCCCAGATACTTCCTTATATAGCAGTAAACACAACAGGCACTGTCTTTTCTTCCTGTGCCAGTATGTGTTCAGCACAAGTATCTACTTGGGCTCAGTTTCTTAGAAAGGCTTTCCTTAGGGGATGGTGCTCCTGTTGGGACCAGGAGGAGAGGAGTCTGGGAAGTGAGGAGGTCCAGGGGAGCTTTAGTCAGTGAGATGATGCATGTGAGGGTCTGGATTGGGTAGCAAGCTGCTGTTGCAGTGGCCAGAGAACTGTGACTTCTGTGACCGGCACAGAGGGTTGGTACTCAAGTGGCTGGGGAAGGAGCAGCCTGGCTTCTGTGTCTCTGCTTCTGGGACCTGTGGTATATTGGCACTCAGACTGCAGCATTAATTAAGCTCAGTGGATCTAGGTGGTGGCATGAGTTTCTGACACTTTAGCACTGGTCCCTCTGATGTGCCATTGGATGCTGAGAGGCAAGCATATGCGCTTCATCCCAATAGTCTGTTAGGCAGGTTGGTCAGCCTTAGCTGTATCCTCCAAGGGCCACTGCCTGATGGTAATGAGGAAGGGGAAAGGGGCCTTGATGAGGGCACAGGTGATGGAGACAGTTGTTTTTACCTCAGCCCACAGATTGTAGACCTAAGGATTGGAGGGTCCCAGATTCCTCTTTGATGTCATCATCTGTGAGAGCAAGATGTGTGCTGTCTCATATTTGAGAACAGATGTATGCTTTCCCGTATATGTGAAAAAAAAAAACAAAAAAAACCCATGAGAACATGGGTGTCAGTTGCTCCTGAATAATGTATACAAACACATGTGTGTACTTGCTGCCTGTTTGTGTATACCTGGGCATATGGGTATCAGGTGTCCTCCCATGTGAGGGCATGACTGTGTAGGTCTAACACTTGTCCTTGGAAGTTGAATATGGTTCTGTCTGGCTAACTGGCCTTTACTTGGGTGAGTTTTGTTCATAGGCAGATGCAGGAATGGCCTGACATAGCCTCCTGGAGGTCTTGCTGAAACCAAGAGCCCCACACCCAGATTTCCATTTGAGATGCCCAGTGCCTCAACTCTGTGCTTCCTTACTAAGCTTTCATCAGCTAAATACTACAGCCTGAGGGGCCTCTCTGTTTCTCGCATGATTCTTTGATTTCATGAAGGACTATCACTCCTGTAGTGTAAATAAACATGTGTATATGGGGTTAACCACTTCTGTGTAGTTCACTTTGGGGGCAGTTAGTTTTGGAATCATTTCTGAGTAGTGACTTAGGGATCCGGAGCCATGTGATCATTCTCTTTGCAGTCATGTAGAAAGCATGTGATGAAGCTGGGGCTTATCTCTGGATGGGGTTTTGTTTTATTTCAAGCTAATGTAACTCTGGAGGAGTGTGTGCTCCTGCCGAAGCCAGTTTCAGATGGCTTAGGTCAGCTCATGTGAACACTGTGTCCATGTCATGTCAGGACTGACCCCATCTAGGTTCTGCCCCTTCCCAGGACCTGCATGGTTGTCTCTTCCTGTCTGCTGGTAATGCAGCCTCCTCATCTAGATAGAGGACTTGGATATAGCTCAGAGGAGTTGGTGACTTATCCAAGCTCAGACAGTCTGGCGAGCCCCTGGCATTGATGCTTCTGAGGACAGGGCACACCCGTACTTAGTGTTCTTCCTGTTTCCTGGGTCTCAGCACATTGTAGCCAGAGGTTGCTGTTGTCCCCGGCTGATGAGTGGAGACTTCTGTAGTCCCATAAGCCCCCAGCAGGATGCAGATGGGGGGGGGGTTGGGAAAACAGCAGATTTGTGTCTATGATTCCATTTCAAATTAATAGCACATTTCTAGAGGAGAGCTGTTGGTGGTCTGATTTGAATGTCTGGCATGTGCCCTGGAGGGCTGCCCCTCTGGCGCCTGACACCATCTTTCCCAGCGTGAGGCTGTGGGGCCGACAGGAAACTGCCTGGCATCCTGGTGTAAACTGGTCATTTTGTCACACTTGCATACTAGATTCCTGGCTACTGCCTTCTCTAGGCTCCTTGTGGTATTAGTGCTCCCCTTTGGTCTTTATACCTATGACCGGGCCTGATCATATACCCCTGTAAATAGCAGCCAAAAGGGTTGCTGGGGAGGTTCTTCTGCTGGCCACGTCCACTTCTGAAGACTTCATGTCCACTGTGGCTTGGCCTCAGGTTGTTTAAACGTGTCAAAACTTTCAATAGGGACAGGGACTCCTGGTCACTTATAGTCAAGTGTCCTCCTTCTGGAAGATGCCCCTGAGGCTCCTTTGAGCACAATTCAGAGAGTTCTGGGCCCACAGTAACTTGAATTGTGCCCTGTGCTGCTCTGGGAAACGTTCGAGTATCCTGAAATGACCTTAACCTGGGCTTTAGTTCAGGGAAGACCAACCTCAGCCTGAGGGAAGTGGCTGCATGTGATGTCAATTGACTCTGGGGGCTTCAAGCCATCCCTGAAGACGAAGCCCTTCCTGTGTTCTAGGCGCCGTAGGGGTCCTCTCAGGACTCATTGCTTAGGTTTCCAAGGGAAATATTTGCTCCCTGGCTGCTGATGCAGCAGCCAGGCTCACTGGGGCCATACCACAGGGGATCCCAGAGCTGACAGGAAGCTGCGTTCACTCACACACACTTGGTTCGGTTCAGTTCTGGTGGTCAGTGAGCCAGACTCCCTCCATGAGATACTTTTATTACTCCGCCATGCTGGCTTCAGGTAGTTTTACAGCACTGGCAAGGCCAGAAGGTTTGGTTGCTTTGGCCAAGTTTCACATAGAACTGTTGGTACCTCAAAATGAACTGTAGAGGGCTGTGGGGCCCCCTGGCCATTCCCGATTAATGTACTCTGTGCACCCAGAATCTGCAAAGCAGGACTCAGGGCTGGAGGTCCCCACCTTCCCTGCACCCCTCTGTCAGGACTCTCCCACAAGGTGGTGCTTTTCAGTCTCTATGCACTAATGACATTCAGACTTTTTGTTCTAAACCTCAGTTCTGAATGGGCGAGTTCACATCCGTGACTGGCGCCAAGAGCTGCAGAGGGAAAAGCCTCCAGAAGCCAAGCGGAGCCTGCCTGCAGAGGTGTTCAAGACTCGCATCTGCTGGTTCTTCACTCACCATCCTGATGGCTGCGTGCTGCCTGCTGCCTCTTGCCCCTTTGCCCATGGGCCTGAGGAGCTGCGCCTGTCCCAAACCTCAAAGAAGCAGAGGCAGGCTCCCTGAGTCATGTCCCCAGTGATCTTTAGCTGGTGGCTCTGTGGCTCTCCTACCTGTCTCCCCTGTCTTGGTGACACTCTGTTGGGGCTGAATTGACTTCTGTGTGACCATTGTCAGATAATGGCACACATCTTCAGGCTGCAGAGCCTGCTCAGCCCTTCGCAGAATGCCCTGACCCCAGAGCCATGGTGTCAGCTTCCACACTATAGCCTTCTCATTCTCAGGGCTGTATGCCCAGGTTTCCTCTGCCTAGGAGCTTGCTACAGGCTAGTCACAGGCTCCTGCAAGCAGAGGCACAAGACTTTCTGTGAGGCCATTATCAGCCTCCTAGAGAGAACAGCTTCAGAGTGACAGCCTGACACCCTGTGTTCCGAGAGGTATGACTCAGTGACCACTACCTTGTCTTTACACTTCTCTGTGGCACTCTGTCCCCAGAAGTGTTGGACAGCTTTTCCTTTCAGAAAAATAAGTATTTTCATTTAAATTTATTTTTGATCTTACCCAACTGCATCTCTGCTGAGTGTCCTGGGGACCAGACTCTGAAACTCGATGTGGTGGAAGTACTCTGCCATCATCTGAGCAGAGAATGAAGTCTGTTTATTCTGGGAGCCGAGGGTTCTGCACCATTCCAGGCAGGGTGGCCCCCATGGGGTCTTTCTTGGAGCTTGCTCCCTCCTTTCCTTGTCATTTTGGCAGCCACAACTCCCAGAGCAGTGATGGTGATCTGCACCAGGCAGTAGTACCACCGCTCTCTTGGATGGACGAGGCTGTGCATCCTCAGGAACCAGGGCTCACTCAGAGCGGGGAAGTCTCTGTCCTCATTGGCTCTGCCTGTAATTGCCTTTTCTCTCAGGTCCATGGTGGCCCAGAGTCTGTGGAGCCCTTTCCCAGCCTGGCTTCCTATCTGAGGAGGCAGCGATTGGTCTCAGACCCTGCAGGTGCCTGGAAATCTAACCATGTCCTCAAGGACGTAATAAGGCAAGCCCCCATTGGCAGTGGTTTGGTCTGACGGGATTTTCCTGGAGCCCCATGGTAAGACAGCTAGACTGACAGATGGGACAGACATCTTAGGTTTTCACCTTTTCTAGTTCACAAAGCCTCATGCTGAAGACACTGCAGAAGCTCATTCAGAATGAGCTGTGGGCTCACTCTCTCCCTGTGGCTACATTCAATGAGGACAGCTTCCAGAAACCCCTGCCTGGGAAGAATGTGACCAGGTTAGGGAAGTGTGCATGGAGGAGGTGGTTGCGCCTATGTCCCTTGGGAGTCCTGCTGCATCGGGCTTCCTGTTAAACCCATATCCTACCATGTCAGTGACAGCACCAGTGGAACCAGAGAGCTCAGAGGTGAAGAAATGCCCCCATTTAGTGATGGCTAGTGAGCATGCATCCCCGGCTGACTACATGCAAGCACACAGGGTTTGCCTAGAGCATGATCACCTGGTGTCCATCAAAGACATTTGGCTTCTGAGTCTTCAAAATGGTTGTGAGCCACAGGATGAGAAATGTTGGTGGTGAGGGCTGCTGTGTTTCAGAGCACTTACCAGTAAGGGCCCCGGGCATCTTCCCTGCTTTGGGGTCAGCAAGGAGGGACCCTCAGATGATTTGTCTGGATGTGCAGCAAATGGCAGTGTACCTGGGGACAGAGCAGTACAGCAGGCACAAGCACAGCCTTGGTGGGCCTTCCTGCTTCAGCTTCCCAGGACTGAGGTCTCAGCAGGGGCTAGACTGGGAAGGATCTGTGTCCATGTTCTTGTGGCCCCCTCTACAGGTCAGCTGACAGCAGCAACAGGCCAGGTCCCCCCTGTGTCACACCACAGGAGTGACTGCCTGTCACTGGTGAGAGGTGGGCCACAAGCTGTGCCCACATTAGAACAGGCTGCTCAAACACATGAGCACAGTGGGTAAGGATCACAGTCCTGTGTTTGCCAACCACACCCTGTATCCAGCCCCAAACACCTGAGGATCTCTGGTAACCAAGTGTCAGGCACAAGCCTTGGGGGACACTGAACATTCACACATAACAGTCTCCTTTCCTTTTGGATCCATCTCACTCCCAAGTGGGTGAATCAGGTCCCCCCAAAGTTAACACACTATAACTTTTAATACAATATGGAGCCTTCACAGAATCGATGGATTGAATGGGGTCAGAGTGGGTCCTAACAAAATGAGGAATACAGACACAGGAAGAGACTGGGAGCAGATGAGTGATGGCCAAAAGCCAGGGGTCCTGACATGCCCCCCCACCCCTGATGCGCACCCCCCACCAAGAGCTGGAGGTGAGAAGACTCTAAAACTTGAGACAGAAATCACTTGGGATCAGACACTGGCTGGCTTTGAGCTGGCACAGGTAGGTCACATGAGACAGTACACAATCTGCTGAAACCTGAGTGGGAGACAGGTCATTCTAGCACCAGGGACTATAGCCTAGCGACCTGTCCTCCCAACATGAACAGACATGGCCTCAAGTTATCTTTAGTGCAGTAATATCCCCACTGTAAAGGCCCTGGATAGCCAGCAGAGTGTCAGTGGGCCTGGGTCTTAGGTTCAGACTCCTTGGTCCTGAGACGGAGGTGGAGAAGCCCTTGCCATTTCAGTCCTAACCCTGAACCAGCTGAATGGCCTAAAAAATAGTATCTTTTCTGGTACCCTCCCATGATGAGATGTTGGAGAGAGATGGCAGGTCATCTGCTCAAGACCACACAGCTTACATCACCAGAGCTGGAGCCCACACTTCCCTGGGCCCATGTGCTCTGGCTCTCAAGTGAATCAGGGCCTGCCCGAAAGTCAGCGGGTGCAGGGGGTTGTGAAGCCCCCTGTGAGCAGTTCCAACACCACTGCAGGCATGGGGTGCAGAGATGGCTTCAGAACAGACTTAAATCAGAGAGGTTCCTCAGGACATTATAACTTTCCCATTAGCTAGCATCCTGCCAGGCTTTGGATCAGCTAAAACCGAAGTAAGTGTAAGCCAGGGCCATTCTCCACACCAGGCGGAAGCAAGACTTGTGTTCAGAGCACACGCTTTGGCCAGGACCCCTCATTACTCAGTGCCTTCTTGTCTTTGATTCTGGGCTCTGTGAGATCCCAGGGTCCTCATGTGACCTGGACAGTCCTTTCTATTCCCTTGGCCCAGGCCAGAGACACAGCAGTTCTGTCAAAGTGCTGCGTGGGCATTTCTGCCGTGTGAGCACAGAGGCCAGGGTGGGAGAGAACTATAGGCCTGGCTCTTGGCCCCTCCAACAGGGAGGCTCCAACAGGCCCACGTCTGCAGACCTCAAGCCAGTATTTGGATGAGTGAAGCAGTTGGAGCTCCAGATGGAGCTAGCTTGGTTCAGTGGGACCCGCCTACCAGCCCAGCCCACTGAGGCTCTCCTGCAGAGGCCAGTTGGGAGGAATGGATTGCTCACTGGCCTGGGGTGGAACTCCCACATGATGGCCCAAATGGCAACCAGTCAAGGAGTGAGCCTGTGGCCTGGCAGGATCATAGGCCTGAGACACACCAGTGTCTCCTCATCTGGCGTGCAGGACCAGCAATCACCCACTTACCCTGGTGATACTTCCAGCACTGAGCCTGCAAGGGGGCAGAGATGAGCTGTGCCTTCCTTGCCATGAGTGAGGCTGGCTTTTGCAGGGCACTGGCCTTTCTAACTACCTGAGCCCTAAGGAGTCCCTGACCACCATCCAGGCAGCATCCCCATTGGGAAGTGAACAAGGAAGAATGTCATTTCTAGCTGCTTGGCTCTCCAAAAATCCTTGGCCATGTGGCAGTGATTTGTTCTACTGTGGACCACTCCAGAGCAAAGTCCGAGGAGTGTGAGAAGAGGCCCAGAGGCAGAGAGGTGGCTCCAGAGAGCCACCCAGAGCCCCCTGCTGAGTCCTGAAGCCATCTGTCTCCTCCTCCATATTCTCTGCCCTCCTCCCTCCCTCTCTCTCCTCCCATATGCAGAACTGACCCACTCAGTGCACAGGCTGTCCCCTGGGGATAGGACTGGGATTATGTCTGTTATCTATGAGGTGCTGCTTTGACACTGCCTCCCTAGTTGAGTGACCTGCAGATCCAGACAGGACAAGAAGCTGAGCTGGAATTGCCAGCCTGGTTCTTCCACTCCCAGGGGTGGGGAACCTGAGGTTGTGTCCCCAGCTGAAATGAATCTCCAGTTACAGGGAAGGGAGTCAGGCTGGATGTCAGTCTAGATTATCTGAGACCTCACTGGTGGAGTCTTTCTTCCTGCCTCCTGCAAGGTCCTAAGTTTTACTTATTGTGCTGGCTATTTTTAGATCAGCTTGACACAAGGTAGAGTTATCTGGAAAGTGGGAATTTCAGTTGAGAAAATGCCTTCATAATATCTGCCTGTAGGACACTTTCCTAATTAGTGATTGATGTGGGCCCAGTCCATTGTGAGCAGTGCCATCTAAAGGATGGTGGTCCTGTTCTCTTAGAAAGCAGGCTAAGCAAGCCAGTAAGCAGCACCCTCCATGGCCTCAGCATCAGCTCCTGCCTCCAGGTTCCTGCCCTGCTGAGTTCCTGGCCTGACTTCCCTCAGTGATGGAGCATCACCTGGAAGTGTGAGCTGAAATAAACCCTTTCCTCCCCAAGGTCATAGCATTTCATCACAGCCATAGAAACCCCAACTGAGACAAATAGGTACCAGGATAGTGGGGTACTGCTGTGACAGACCTGACCATGACCATTTTGTTTTGGGGAAGATTGTGGAAGACTGGGCTAGAAAAGCCATCTTGAGATCTCTCGAGGGAGGGGGAGTTCTGTAGGAACTTGGGAGGTGAGAATATTGAAGTCAGTGCAGACTGTGGAGGCCTGGCCTGTGAAGTTTTAGAGGGAAACTTCTAAAGCAAAGTCTACCAGACCATTTGTGTGAAGAATCTGATGTGTGGTCAGCTGGAGCTGAAGAGTCAGCCATGGTTAACAAAGACGGGCACTAATGAAGTACTGTTACAGTGCTGGAGCCGAGAAATTAGCAGTGATCAAGAGGAGACCAGCCCCACTGAGGTGGAATCTTCTGTGAAGCGTTTCTTGAGAGTCATCACACAGAAGCTGTGTTCTAGAGGCAGCCAGTGCCAGTTGCACCTCACATGGGCAGCAGAACTTGGTAGTGTTAAGAGTCACTCACGTGGTACTAATTTTGAAGGCATGAAAAGCAGCTGAGACTTGGCACTGTGTGGCAGGGTTGGAGTTCCTGAAGAGAACCCAGAGAGGCTATCGGCGAAAGTGCAGTCCAGTTGCAACAAGGATCCTCAGCAGTTTCAGAGATTCCAGTACCATAGAATAGCCGTCAGGAACAGTAGCATGGAGGGTGAAACTAGATAAAGCCTAGCAGACAAGCTGTGTGCATTGCAGAGGGCAGAGCCAGAGAAATGACCATTGAAGCTCCTGGAGAACCCAGAAGATCTTGAGTGAATCCCAGACATTGGACATTGAGTTACTTATGTATGCTGTTGTTTGGCTTTGCTTTGATTTTGTTGTGACTGCCCTGGTTGGTTCTTCCCTCTTGAAGAAAGTATTTAAGTAACTTGATCTCACAGGACCTCACAGTTGGGAGACTTTGGATTTTCAAAAATCTTATTTATTTATTATGTATTCAGTGTTCTGCTTGCAGGCCAGACCTCATTACAAATGGCCTTGAGCCACCATGTGGTTGCTGGGAATTGAACTCAGGGCCTCTGGAAGAGCAGCCAGTGCTCTTAGTCTCTGAGCCATCTCTCCAGCCTTTGGATTTTAAAGAGACTGAGTTTTTAAGTATTTGAATTTTAAAGGCTGTGGGACTCTTGAAATTTGGACTGTTTATATTGTAATGTTACTATTAGTATGGGATCTTGGGGAAAGAACAAGTAATGAAAAGATGTGGCTTAACAATGGTGTGTTGTATGACAAGCTGACAAGTGACTGCACTGGCTAGCTTTACGTCAACCTGATACAGGCTAGAGGTATCTGAAAAGAGGGAACTTCAATTGAGAAAATGCCTCCATGAGATCTGGTTTTAAGGTGTTTTCCTTAGTGATTGATGGGGAAGGGCCCAGCCCACTGTGGGTGGTGCCATCCCTGAGTTGGTGGTTTTGTGTTCTATAGGAAAGCAGGCTGGTAATCCAGTAAGCAGCAGCCCTCCATGGCCTCTATATCAGGTCCTGCCTCCATGGTCCTGCCCTGTTTGGCTTCCTTTGATGATGAACAGGGGTATGGAAGTGTAAACCAAATAAACCCTGCCCTCCTGACTTTCTTGGTTTTAGTGTTTCATCACAGAGATAGAAACCCTAACTAAGACACTACTTACTTAACCACTGCTGACCCAATTTTCAGATGAACCAGTTGAGCCCGAGGAAGACAAGGGTCACACCAGGAACAAAGCCCGGTGACCTTTACCTATGTGCATATGTTCCCATCATACATGGTAATAATACATAATTTTAATTAAAATCAATGTAATTTGCTACATTAATACATTAAATCCACAAAATCACCTTAATAACCATGAAAAGGGTTTTGACAAAATCTGACATTCACATGCTTGTACACACGTGTAGTTCAAACAGGACCTCATTGTAATCCCTGATTTGCTTTTGAGCTGGAAGTCCTCCTGCCTTTTAATATTGACTTGTGGTTTGTTTGGCTTAGCTTTTTGTTTCTGAACCAAAGATTCCCTATGCACCAACACCACAGGTCAACAGCGCCATATCCAGCTCTGTCTGCCCCTATCCAAAGCTCTCACTCACTAGGAGGGGAGAGAACTTCTGTCCCAGTATCCCCAGAGGTGGGGGCAAGATGAGGGTGTAAGCACCCAGCACTTCACATCATACTACAGGCTCTGGTGTGGAAAAAAAAAAAAAACCAAAACCAAAAAAACCCAAGAAAACCAAAAGATGCAGAGGAGGAAAACTGTCTTTATGGATAGAGATGCACAGGAACAGAAGATTCTGTTATGAGCGATCAGGGGAAATTTGGAATTTGAAATGGCCATTTGGATTCACACTGAAACTGCAGCACTTAGGAATGAACAAGACAGGGAACCATAAGACCATCTGTGGACAATGTTCTATGAAGTTAGTTCTCTCCGGGATAGAACTCGGGTCTTCAGGCTTGGAAGCAAGCACTTTTTCTTGCTGAGCCATGTCACCAGCCCACCCTGGCTAATTCAGCTCTGTTTGCATAGAATGGGTCGAGCCTGCTGGAATGAACCTTCCTCTTCCTGACTGGGGTTCCTAATGAGAGATTTGCTAAACCTTTCCAGCCCCAGCCCTCACCCCTTTGGGATAAGAGCTGCCAATCTGTCACTGTGACTGGCTGCCCCTCAGCTCCTCTTGGCAATAAGGCTATGGCGAAGGACTTGGGCCAGCACCTACAGGATGGGGGTCTCTAAGCCACCCCATATTCTGTTCCTGTGCCAGGACTGGACCTAGAAAGGACCCAAAGGAGTCTCAGAAAGCTGATGGCTACAATATTAAAACTTGCCTGATTAGACTCTAGGTCACATTCTGGAATTCTATGCTGAGCCTGCTCAGTGTGATAGGCAGGTGAGGCCAAGGACACCAGGACAGCCTTGCAAGGAGGTCTCTGCAGCCTGGGCTGAGTCTCCAACTTCCAGGCTCGGGGCTGTTGTAATGAGTTAAGTTTGAAAAGGTAGAGAATTCCCTTCTGGCTTGCCGTAGCTGTGTGCCTCCAGCAGGGAGGAAGCCTGGGTTTACTTCCCCCTATGAACAGGAAGCTCTGGAAGGGACAAAGGTAACCCCGTGACAGGAATCAGATGTCCCTGCTAACCCCAGAATGCTTCTGTAGAAATCATTCTCACCCCATCTTGTGGCTATTCTAGTTAGCAAACACTGAATGTCCAGGACAGGCTGGGCCCAGCACCCATCTCCAGGGAGTGACCAGAACAATGAAGACAGTTGATAAGGCCGTGATTGCTCATGAGACCTTCCCACAGGCCCAGAACCATGTACAGATGGTTACCTAATGTGAGCTGCTGCTCTGTGATGCCTTTATGGACAAGGAAGATAAGCAGAGACGTTAATGGTGAACTGAACTCAGAAAGGAGCCTCACTTAACACTGAATATTCTATGATTCTGAGTGACAGTGACTCATTAGAACTTCCGTGGCTGTCAAAAGTTGGAACGATGCAAGTCCAGGGCCGCATCTAAGGCTATTACTGGCCCATTTAATAGCCATCCATTGCCCACCTCCATGTGTGATCTACCATCTTTGTGACCATCAGGCAAACTGATTGTGGGATATATGAGCAGGTCCCTAGCTTCCATCCACCCCAATACTAAGGCATCTGAAGCCTGAACCATGTTTTCCCACTTCGCTGTAACCCCCACCTATGATCATCCCAGCAGTGTATTTGAACTGTCTTCCTTCATTGATAACACTCTCTGTTCTGTTCCTATAAAAACTTCATGAAACCGTTACCACATTGGGATACAGTATGGTGGGGCAATCTAAATTCATGTCCCTGGGCTGCAGTCATTCCCATTTGAATAAATTATCTTTTAACACCTTTGAGTTAAGAGCTGGGCTTTTTGCCCGAGATCTCACACAGGTATGAGGACAGTGACGTTCAAGTTCTGCTGACTGGCCCCACTTTGTCTGGTTTTGTATATGGTGTGGACAGAGAGAGATAGAGAGACAATGGAATACTGTAAGTACCAGACATGGGCCTCCCTAGGAGCTGAGAGCAGACAGGAAGATTTTGAGGGATGAATAGAATATAGGTTAGTTAGGGAGAAGAGGAGGGAAACGCCATTCCAGGCTTCTGATGAAGCAAGTAAGGTAATGCCATCCTGTTCTGACTCTATTGTGAGTTTGATGGGGCAGCTGTCTTTAACCTGCCCCACAGTGTCACATCTGCCTGACAACACATTTGACAGTGTCGTGGCCTTGACTATGGCTCAGGTGTGGTAACTAAAATAATCACCAAGTTACTTCCTAAAATAACTATCATGTTCTGCCAGAAATGAACATTTCAAGGTGACTCTGACCCGTGTCTAACTTTGGTATAGTTTGCCTTTAAGAATACTGTATCCCTGAACTTAGACTCCAAGAGACTTTTTGGAGGCTCAAGCCCACTCTTGGTTTGGCCATCGATAAAATGGACTTAAAACTCTATTTGTTTATTTTGAGACAGTTTCCTTGTGTAACCCTATCTATCCTGGAAATCACTCTGTAGACCAAGGCTGGCCTCGAACTCAGAGATCTGCCTGCCTCTGCCTCCTGAGTGCTGGGATCAAAGGTGTGTGCCACCAGTGCTCAGCAGAAAGTTCTTTTTGTGATCAAAAGTCAAGTAATAAGAATAGAAGAACTATCCAGGCGGGCATGTGGCACATACCCAACAGTCTCAGCTCTCGGGAGGCTCTGTCGGCAAGACTGTCAGCAACCCTAGGAGTGTGCCACTACTGCCAGCTTAAAACTCTTGGCTTGGTCAGTGGGGCTGAAACAACAATCTCCTGTGTGCGATTACACCAGTTCCATAGTTGGCTTGAATTCCTCACTCCCTCAGTGGACATTCTGGTGAATGGGCTGGAATAATTGCTGTCCTCGAGACAATGAAAATGTGACAGCCGTTTCTTACGTCCAGCACAAAAAATAAACTCTGGATTTATTATATTATTTATAAATTCTGGATTAAAACACTGTAAGAACAAAAGCCAAATGTTTAAAGATGCCCTGGGGGATGGAGAGATGGCTCAGTGGTCGAGAGCACTGGCTGCTCTTGCAGAAGACCCAGGTTCTGTACCCAGCATCCACATGGTGCTCCCAACCATCTGTACCCCCAGTTTCAGGGGATCTGACATTTTCTTCTGGTCTTCTTGGGCACTGCAAAACACATGTTATGCAAACATACTTGCAGATAAACACTCATACACTAAAATAAAAATAAATCTAGAAAAGTCCCCTGGAGAAAGTTCTTACAGTCCTGGCTCAAAGCACAATTTCCCATCCAGGACCTAAATGTCATCTTCCAGCATTTCCCCACAATGTGATGGGTCCTCCAAGCCAAATGCACGAGCAGACCTGGAGTGGAGAAGGCCTGCCACATACACAGCTGGGGACAGGTCCAAGCACAGAGCTACAGCACACTTGTAGAGAGCCAGAGAATGTGCATCTCCCCTCCCCTGGCATGCTCCTCAGAAATCTCCTTGCTTCAGAATTCTGCCCTTAGGAAGGACAGAGTGGAGAGGGGCATGACTCTGGCACCCTACAAGTGAGGTGTCCTGTCAGTGTGGATCCAGCTTGCAGACAGGTCTGTCTGTGTAATGTCTATCACAGGACTGTACAAAGGCACAATCCGTGCAGACACTTACAGGTCTCACCTTGTTGCACGTTTGTAACTGGGAATCCTGTCACTCCTGAGCATGCCTGTGTTCTAAGAAAACTTTATTTACAAAACCACCCCTGGCTTTAGCTTGCTAGCCTCTATTTACTGTGGAGGAGTGCTGTGCTAAGAAATAGTCACAAGCTCACTTGCTGTGTTACGAGAGAATGTGTTAGTCTCACGGAGAGTGGCAGGGATGGATATGGAGAGAGCATATAGCAGGGGTGAGGAGGACATGGACCCAGGCCAGCTGGCAGGGATGGAGGTTCCAAGGAGGGATATCTCTAGGAGACATGCTTTAGGGACCTTCCTCATGGAGCCTCTCCCCACCTCCAGCCTCCTGGAATAGAGGCTGAGAACCTATCCCAGGGGACCAGCTCTCAGAGGCCCAGGATAGTAGGATAGATTTCAAAGAAGGCTCAAGAATTTTCTGGGTAGGAAGTTATTTTCTGTGAAGTTCAAGGGTGCCTGGTGGAATCCAAAACATTCCAATGTGAGGAATGTGGACTTGGCCTTCTGAGCCAGCAGCTGGAAGCCTCTGAGATGGCAAATCTGAACTAAATTCCTGTAAGGTTCAGGATGAAACGCAATGGGGCAGTCTGCAGCATCCAGACACTGCACATCAGTGCAGAGCACCACATGGAAAATATCAACAAAGGTGGCGGATGCCCTTGGGCCTCTTGGCTCTGTATCTCCTCTATCTCCCAAGAGTCATGTGGCAGGCACGCCGGCCCACCATAGGTTCTTCGGCAGTTGGGGGTGAGTTTATTCCTTTCTGCTCTTGGGACCAGCCAACCTTGGGGAAGCTCTCTGCTTTGTAAATAGCCCTGAAGTCCATTACTCTCAGATGTTTCCTTATTTCCACACCATAGTGGCAGACAAACTGCTCACAGAGGCTCCTGACTGTGTGTGTTGCCTAATATTTGAGCCACATCATAGTCTTGTCAAAGGCAAAGTCAGAGAACAGCTTCATTCTCTCCTTCTGTGAGTCCCAGGGATCGAACTTACATCATCAGGCTTGGCAGCAAACAGATTTACCCACTGAACTACCTCGCTGGTGCAGCGAAGGTGTTCTAAATGGTCATGAGTCATCCCGTCTTTGCAGCTGGTGGTGAGTAGAACTCAGAAGTATGAGGGCAGACAGAAAGCTATGGAAAATTAGAGGATCAGCCTCTCATCCCTGAGTCTGGCCGAAGTCTGTTAATGGCTGAGCATCAAAAAGACAACAGCAGCACCGTCTTCTGTCAGGGCTGCCAACACAGGGATGATGTCTGTTTTCTAAGAATGTAAAACAGCCATGGGCCAAGCTTACGGCTTGAACTGTGTGGCCCCACTCCATGCCCGCTTCCCTTGTCTAGGGGAATCACACCAGAAACTCCATTTACAGAAAAAGATGAGGCTGAAGTCCCTTGTGGGCTCTGGTGACCCATGGTGTCATCTTATCAGACTGAGTCCCCACTTGGTGACCTCAGAATTCTTAGCAACTTTTTGAGAAGTAACTTGAGAGCCATCAAAATGGTGTACATGGGTGATGCTGAACCACTTAAAACAGGACTGGCCTGAGAGATGCTGATACAGCTCACATTCCTTTTAAGCCTCTTTCTTTCCACTAACCCCTGTACCAAAAACCTAGGTTTTAAAATATCTTTTTTATATTCGCTCATTTATTCATTCATTGATTTATTGTGGGTGAGTACAGGGGTGTGTGTGTGTGTGTGTGTGTGTGTGTGTGTGAGAGAGAGAGAGAGAGAGAGAGAGAGAGAGAGAGAGAGAGAGAGAGAGAGAGAGAGAACATGCATGTGTAGATCAGAGGAAAGTTGGTTCTTTCCTCTCACCAGGTGGACAGAACTAGGTGGGATATTGTAACATATGCTTGTTACCCCAGCACCAGGGAGGCAGAGACAGGCAGACCTGTGGGGCTCATTGGCCAGTTAACCTATTCCACTTGGAAAATTCCAGACCAGACCAATGAGTCCCTGTCTTAAAAAACAAACCAACAAAATACAAAGGTCTGTGGTTCCTGAAAAATGACTACTGAGGTTGTCTCTGCCTTCCACCAGCAGTGTACACACATGTGCATCTATACACACAAACATACAAGCACCAGTTCACATCATACACACACACCCAAAGAAAACCAAAACAAGTAAACAGGCATAGTGGATGTATAACTCCGTTCTCCTCTGTGATCTACATGGGAAAAAATGCATGGAAGATCAGAGATGCTGAGACTCCAGTTTCCCTGTCTGTAAACTCCGTAATAGGCTTGTAGATCTGGGTGTGATCTAACTCTGGGCTGCAGAGCAGGGGTGTGGAGTTTGGTAGAGGGACTGAACCACTACCTGGAGTCTGGGCCAGGCTGCCCATGTGGCACAGGCTGCCACCTCAGCATGACCGAGTCTCCAGAATAGCTGCTTCCTGTACTGACTGCTGCCCTCCCTCTCCTGGGAGAGCATCCAGCTCCTGAGGCGGGAGGGAGTTCCAGGCTGGCCCCACAGCTATTGTGGCCATGGACTGCTGATGGTGGGAAGTGAGGCTCAGGTAAGTCCTCACGAAGTGGCTTGGCTTCCTCTTGGCTTCCTTGGTTCCTGGGTCCCAATGTGGGGCATTAGCAGACCTGGAGGGCTCAGCACTGGCAGCGGTTGATATCTTGGCAGAATAGAACTGTGTGGGCAGCTGTACAGCAGCTGGGACCAGCCGAGGGAGACTCAAGGGTCCCAGTCATGTAGCAGCAAGCCCAGACAGGTCTCAGGGTCAGGGTGCTAAGTGCTGTGGGTAGCACTTGACAAGGATTGAGACTGGTACTGGTGATATATAAATTGTAGCAAGCAGAATTCCTAGATATTCTCAGAATTTTGTCCTCCAGTGTGTGCCTGGGATTACCAACTCCCACGGACTATGGGTGGGACCCATGGACATGGTGGATTCTCCTCCAGTCAGGTCATGTCCTGTGCAACACCTGATTTTAAGAAAGATAAGGGTCCATCCTGAATGAGTCTGGCCTCATCAGTCAAGCCACCAAAGAGCCAAGGGTCCTACCCCAACAGGAATGTACCTGAGGGGTGTTCTCCATGCCCTGCTCTGAGGATGGAAGAGGCCCATGGCCAGGATCTTGAAAAGGCTTGGGCTGCTGAGGGTGAGCTCTGTGAACAATAAAAGCTTGAGAAACCAAATCCTGCTCATAGTCCTGGAAGAGAACCAGACCACAGCTGTCTCTCCCTGACCTGGAGTTCTGAGCATGACGCTGCTGAGTCCAACCCAGACTTTGACCTGAGGGTATGGAACTGACCCAGTAGGCACTGGCTGAAGTTGGTCATGAACTTCTCAGCTTGGAGAATGCGTCAGTCAGCCCAGGCTCTGACCACTGCCAAGCTGAATGGCAGAAAGGATGGTTCACTAGACAAGTGTAGTACCTTGCAGATTCCTAGCATTCTGGACGAAGGCTGGGCAGGGTGATCTGTGGGCCATTTTCTTCCCGAAATAAAGGTACTGAGAGTGCCCCTGGCCACAGAACCCTGAATGAAGCTAGTCATCTGTATTTTGTGCTGGTTTAGAGCCTGAACATCTGTGAAGGTGCACAGGACACCAAGGGGTAACTCACTGTAGCTTTCAAGCAATGGGCAGATGTGGGGATATTTTCAAATATAATAAAAACAGTGGAAATATCAGAGGGATCTACCCACGGTCAATCTAGGAGGATCAGACAGTGGTAACTCATACCTTTAATCCCAGCACAGGGAATATCCCAGGAGTGGTGACCTATGCCCTTAATCTAATCTGAATTTGAGGTCATCTTAGTTTACAGAAGGAGTTCCAGATTCCCAGGAAGGCTGTGGTGGGGCCATGCCTTAACTAAGCTAAGAAGGTATTTAAGGCAGGCATAGAAAGACAGAGAAGGCTGAAGAAGCCAGAAGGAGTGAGGCCGAGGAAGCTGGAAGACAGCTGGGTGAGATCTAACTGTGGTGTTTCTTCTCTGATATCTCCGCCTTTCCCAGAGATCTGGCCCTGAGTTTCCTTTATTCGTGCAACAGGCAGAGCCTGGCCTGGAGGTCAGACTGCCCTGGTGAAGGGCAGCAAGACAGATGCTTCAGACACTTGGGACCTTATGGATGATGGGCTTAGGGTGAGTCAAGACAGAGTCCTCAGCCCTTGCTAGCTGTTGGTGCAGGGACTCAGAAGCAATCAGCCCTGTATGTTCTGGGACAGCTATGTGACCTAGCACTTCCTTATGTCCCAGATGGATATTACACTTGTCCTGTAAAATGTCGGTACCATCATAACTGGCTGTGTGTGGTGGTTGCTGTGATGGTGGCTGTCTGTATCACTTTTGGCAGGTACTGGTCACCCAGCAGGGTCCATCACACATATCCATGCACGAGTGTGATTAAGACCTACAAATAGCTGACTTTAAGCAAAGGGAGTCACTCTGGACCATTTGAGGAGAGGCCTCAGGATGGATGAAATAGTCTGAGGTCAGCTGCTTTATCCACCCATGTCACAGCCTTCTTTCGAGTTAGCTCCAGAGATACTTCACACAGCCGGCTCCAGAGATTCTGATCACCCTTTGGTGTAATTGTCACCTGGTACTAGATCCTTAAATATCCTCAGGTCTGTGTTTCTAGCTGAACCACAGCCCCTCACCCCAGGTGAGGGAGGGATGGGTGCAGAGCCTCAGAACCTAGTGGTGAGGACATGCTAAACATACTCTTGTTGCATGTTTATCCTGTGCAGACTCTGAAGGGGCCCAGAATTCAAAAGAGGTCATAGTCCACAGCTTACTGGCACTTGAGACAGACCTTGATTAAGCAAGCCAGCAGTCATTGAGCAAAGGATAGACAAGAGCCACTGTGTTGTCTGGGGCCTGAAATGAAACCAGAGTACATCTAGAGAGCCACCTAGGAGCTAGGTATCAGACCATCACCGTGCAGATCCTTAATTTATTAGTTATTTGTCTTGTGGCTGTGGTAGAGATACCTAACAAAGGAAGTAAGCAGTTGTTGGGCTCACAGTGTGAGGGTGGTCTGTCGTGCAGAGAAGACACAGCCATAGGAGCCCAGGGCAGTTCATCACACTGTGTCCATGATCAAAAAGCAGAGGGAGATGATTGTCTTTCAGGTAACTTTCCCATTTTTTTTTTTCAGTCTGAGACCTTAGCCCATGAAACGCTACCACCCACAGTTAGGGTCTTCCCACCTCAATAATCAACAGATTTCCTCACAGGCATGCCCAGAGGTTACTTTGCATGATGAGTCTGTCAAGTTGACAGTTGAGATTCATTATCACTTCCTGAAAATCCCTCCCCTCTCTCCGACCTGCAGCTCCCCTTCTCGTTGTCTGTAATGGGGTGACTGACTACCTCACGGAAGTGGAGACTCTCTAAGGCAAATGATAGACACAGCCTCTCTCTACCTTCACACTCACAGAACTGAGCAGCTGAGCAGCCTCACAGCTTGCATCTGGCTTTCTAATACTGAGGTAAGATCTGGGGCCAGGTTTCTTGCAGCCTGATGGTGTTAGGGCTTCATGCAACTGAGACATGACCTAGCCACAGCTGGAGGGAGGGCCTGGGTACTGGTTAGTGTTTGGTCAAATTGAGATAAGCTGGAGTCATTTGGGAAGAGCAAATCGTGACTGAGGAAATGCCAAGACTGGCTCGTGAGCGAGCCTGTGTTATATTTTCTTAATTAGTGATTGACAGGAGAGGACCAGCCCATTGTGGGTAGTGCCACCCCCTAGGCAGGTAGTCCTGGGTGTTGCAATAAGAAAGCAGACTGAGCAAGCCATGAGGGTCAAGCCAGTAAGCATCCCTCTTGCATGGTCTCTGCTTCAGTTCCTGTCTACAGGTTTCTACCTTATGTTCCTGTCCTGGCTTCCTTCAGTGAGGGACTTAGAAACTAGAAGGTGAAATAGACCTTTTCCTCCCCAAGAACTTTTAGTCATAATGTTTTATCAAAGGAACAGAAACCCTGAGACAGCTGGGAAGTGAGTTGCAGTGGACTTTGTGAATGTGCAGTAGGGAAGCTGGGTGGGGCAGGCAACTCTTCCAGCCCAGCCCAGCCCATAACAAATTACTAAGGTCACTGATCTCTGAGCTGTTGGGGACAGATACAACTACACCGTATCAGGCTTCTTCCCTGAAGGTGCTGGCACCTGGAGTCAGCTGGGCAGAGTGCAGAGGGACACTGTCACTAGGAGTCCATAGTCAGATCAGCTCACCGACACAGGTCAAACTATGTCCCTAGGGGTCACACTCTCCTGAGTTGCCCTCAACAAAAGTTCCCAATGTGATGAATGAAATTCTGGCCTGTCTCACTGCAACTGTCCAGTCCTCTGACCTCCTTCCTCTCTGGAGCTGTCATGTGTGGCCTGGCTATGAACTTTGCCTAGGTGTGGCATGTATGCTGTTCCTTCCCACCTGGCTTAGGCATTCTTGGAACACTCGAGGGAAGAAAGCCACTTGCTCTCAGCTCTAATTACCTCAGAGCAGCCGGGATTGAATCTTCAGCTGCTGTGTCCCAGTTTTCCAAACTTTAAAATAGAGATTATAGCACCTACCTCCTAGGCATGGGCCCTGGGGCCTCAGCAGGTGGAGTCCACATCTGCCTGGCTTCTGGGATGATGGACAGTGTGACTTGTGGCAAGGCAGCAGCCCAGAGGGGCTGGCTGAAGTGATCACCATTAGCACAACCATTGACAAAATCAGAAGTAAGAGACCCCTGTGATGGCTTCAATGAGAAATGCTCCCCCTCCCCCAACCCCATAAAGGCACGCATTTTAACACTTCCTCACCAGTAGGTGGAGCTGTTTGGGGAGGGAACCTTTAGGAAGTGGGGCCTTGCTGGGGGGAAGAGGGGGGTGCTTTGAGAGAGTCTGCCTCACTTCTGGTTCTCTCTTTCTGCATCTTGTGTGTGATTAGCTTCCCGATCCTGCTGCTTTGTCTTCCTGTTGTCATATCTGTCTTGCCAGGAGGGACTCCACCACTCTGGAGCTATGAGCTAAATAATAATAATAATAATAATAATAATAATAATAATAATAATAATAATAATAACAACCTTTATTCTTTAAGATGCTTTTTGTCAGGGCATTTTTATCACAGCCACAGAGGGCCACTAATTCATCCACCTTACCTGAACCCCAGGAAGAAATGGCCGGTTGTCACCTTTAGAACACTGTCAGCAGGAGTCAGAAGCAGGGGATGCCCTTCCCTGGGTGGCCTGAAGATTTTCTGATAAAGGGGGCTCTGACTGTGTTGACCTGCTCATGCTGGCCCAGGCAAGCAGGATCCTTCAAGGCATGGGGCACAGTCCCCATATGCAACCTGACTTTGTGTATCTAAGCCCACTGGCTGTTCTCAGCCCTGTCACATACTTCCCTGAATGCAGGCTTGAGTGGGTAAGGGGACAAAGGGACTATGTGTTCAAAGTTGTACTTTCAGGAGAACTGAGCTGGGGGGGGGAGGGTCTAACAACCGTTCTGTATTTTTCTCTCCATAGTGATATTCTATGAAGTCTTTCTTCCAGGTGGAAAGAAGCAGTGAGACACTGTGGAGGGGCAGGGCAGGAGGGGGCTGCCCACCTCAGGTCTGCTCCCTCCCCAAACTCATTTCCATGGAAACAGACCCACTTTCTGACACAGTGACCAGCAACATGGAATCAGGTTATGCCACCATCTGACTCACACCCATTTTCCATCTGTGTTTAGGTTCTGCAACATAGCCCCAGGCCATCATCAAGGCAGCCATCTTGGCAGCAACTAACGAAGGACATCTGCTGAGCTTCCCACCAGCCTCTGCAAGGCATAGGCGGCATCCTTCCATCCTTGCAGAGCCCTGTAGGACATATGACTGGGTCCGAGGTGCCTCTAGCATCTGTAGCCTCACCCCCCACAGCTTCCTGGCAGGCAGAAAGGGGGTGATGGCTGTCCTACACACTGGCGTCCATAGGTGCTCCCACTGCAGAGGCCCAGCAGGCAGTCACTAAATCAAAACCATGACACCCACATTTCCTCAGTGGATCATCCTCGGGGTAATATGGCCTGTGAGGATTGTATGCCCTCTACCTTCCTCCTGACCCACTAGAGTACTTGCTGTCCTCAGGGCATCAGACAGCCCCTTTCCTGGAAGCAGATGCCTATTCAGTAAGGGAAGAGTCTCCCTTTATTCCTCCTGTGACCTCACTGTCCGTGGGCGACAGTGTAGAGACAGAGGTACTGATACTCATGACCTCATTAAATACTCCTGCCAGTCTAATAGATGAGGAAACCAGTGTTCCACTTTATAGTAGAAGATAGTGAGGCTCAGAAAGGCAAGGCCTGCAAAGTTAGCAGGAAAGAGCTAGAAGCATTGAGCACTCTTTCCTGATAGGCCTCACCAATAGCCTCTGACTGAACAGTCATCCCAAGGCTCTCCCATCTAGTGTCTCTTGCCCAACTGAGGCTTCTAGATGTCTGCCAGCCTCTGCTGAGGCTACCAGGGTGTGTCACCTGAGGTCTGAGCTTCCTGTGCTGGGGATACATCTGAAAGTAGAGGAACCACATACTCTTCTTGCTAGCCTGCCAGACCCCTATCACACCCCAAAGCTCCTGAGACCTGAGGCCTAATCTAGTTCCTAGGGCGTCTCAGAGTCAGAGCATCCTAGGGTCTGTCCCAGGCACACCCCACAGCTTAGAGATTTTATCTGTTTTATCTACTCCAATCTTATTTAATTACCTCTTCTGGTTCCTATTTCACAAATTCTATTTGGTGTTATAATAAAAACTTGGAGCCAGATATTGGGGAAAGGCTAGAATATCAGAGAGACAGGGAACAAACCACAGCCACATCTCACCCGCCAACTCTGCAGGCCTGTCTCCGTGAAATGTGATTCCAAACCTCTCTCCCCTCAGCCCACCAAGGAAGTCTCTGGGAAAGCTGAAAACCTCCCTTCTCTTCTTCCATCCAGAGATCTTAACTCCTCTTTCAATATTCCTAAGGCTAGGGTTAAAGGTGTCACTACTCCCCGACTGGATCTGGCTTTTCTTCCATAATCGTTTGCTCCTGGGAGACTGAGATGGACCAGATGTCACCCTGGCTTTCCCCTACCTCAGTCCTCAAGAGGCCAGTATTCTTGGAGCAGCACAACTAGGGATGAGGGAGAGATCTGATCATCCAGCCTCTCATTTCCCAGGGCCATCTGTCTCCTGTCCAGCCATCAAGCATCGGTACACAGGAGCTCTCTCTTCTGAACTGAGCCCATCTCTTAAGGAAGGGCAGGCAAGAGCTCACAGGCAAGACTGGGTATTGGGGAAGGACTACATGAAGGAAGAGATGCTGAAGTCATAAAAAAATTCTCTCTGCAGCCAGTGGCTTCCAGGCCTTCATCTTATTCCATTTTTATCCCTTGGCCGTCAGGAGTTGGAAGAGTCCCACTGACAACTATGTTCAAAAACAGGAAGAGAGGACAACGGGGTGGCAAGAGATACACTCTTTCACACTCAAGGGCATCAAGAGCCACTGAATTGGAGGGCTCTGTGTCCTGAGGTTGTCCCCATGTGGTATTCCTTTGCGAGCGTCCCTCCCAAACCTCCCCCTTCCTTCTCCTTCCAACCACTGGACAACTAACCACTGGGCTGTTGAGGTTTGGTGCCAGCTGGTGAAAGTCAAGTGTGGAATTAGAGGAAGGGATGATGCACCCAATCGCTGTCCCTACCAGCTTACATCTTACCAGCTTACATCTCAACTGTGTATGATTCAGAACCCAGCAAGATCAACGGTGGGGAAGGCGTGACTACTTCAGGGGGGCAGCCTGATTGACAGCAGAAGGGCAGAGTTCTTTTCCCTGGGCTGTCAGAAGGGTCAAAAAGACAGGAGGTAGCCAAGAGGCTTTCTAGCAGGTGTTCCCTTTGTCCACCCAGTAGCTTGCTTGCCCTTTGGGATAGTGCCTTGGGCAAAAGGATGGGCAACCACATTCAGCACCCAGGACAGCGCCACTACCTGCACCTCTTCCTACCAGTGCCGGTTACCCAACACCGCACAGTGTATGTAACGTCCCTTCTGGGTGCCTAGGTCCCACTCCTGCCTCACTTCAGCTGTTTTGGACTCAGCCAAGCTCTGAATCTCTGGGAAGCTGCAGTATTCGCTCTATAGCCAGGATCTCCCTGGACAGCTCCTGGCTTGGAACCCAATCCGGCTACCATCCATGGGACTCCTGGCAACCTGGTGTTGCTGCTGTCCAAGGCTCTAGTGCCGCTCTTCTGTGTCCACAGTGCAGAGCTTCAGGAGAGGCTGCCTCTGAGACCCTTGCTGCTGATTGCGTGGGATATTCCCTTCACAATACTTCATGAGCTGTGTTCATTGGCTACCCCTCATGCTAACCATTGGCTTTCTGGACACTTGGCTGGCATCCAATGCTGTGCTTGAGCATTGAGGAGCTGACTGTGGACTTCTCAGTGCGCTCCTAGTTGTCTGTTGCTGGACTATGCACGGGGGCAGTCTCTGCCCTTTGCAGTTCCCCCAGCCACCTGCTCTTGTCCCATTTGCTGTGCACGCTGTTGGAGCAGAGCCCTGTACCTTGACATCCTTGATGCTGTGCTTTTTGTCACCTGATTTGTGTCACTACAGGTCATTCTCTGTTTCATGTCACTCAAGGTGTGGTGGGTGTGGCAAACCATTGCCAGACACGTCAGTGTTATCATTGTGAGAATGCTGGTACTACTCATGGACCAGTGCCCAAGGTAGCATGTGGCCTGTCACCCTGGGGACTGTGCCTGTGCACGGAAACCTCCTGGTTGCCTGTTTGCAAGAGCTGGTGGCCTTGTTCTGATATCTATTCCAGCGTCACTCGACTCCGTTCATTCAGCCACTCTCATTTCCATGCCGACTCTTTCCTGATCTCTGCTTTTGACCATACACCAGAGGAACAAGTGCTTCTCAGCATTTGTACTGTTGTAGTATGTGACACAGGGAGTATTAGCAGGAGCAGAGGCATGGCTCAGCAGGAGTCTTCCGGGGGCTCAGGCAGTCAGCCACTCCTTTCCTGGCACATGGAGGCCTGAACACCCATCATCTCTGCCCACTTCTCACCTAGTGTCATTGCCGGCCAGAGACTGCAAGCTGTGGGAGGGTCAGTGTGGGAGGTCTGCTTACCCCTTGGCATGCCCTGGTCACTGTTGTTCCCAGTTGTCTCCCTGGGTGTGTGCCACTAATTGTCCTGCCCTAGGGAGTGATGTAAGGGATAGCGGAAGCCCGGCATGTCTCTCTGAACAACGTGGAAGGAGAAGTAGAAGTGAGCCACAGAGAATGAGTAGAGAGAGCTGGCCAACATGGCGAAGGTGGGGGTGCGCAGTTAGCATGGAGTCGAGGGGGAGCCGGCCTTCCCTATGTGGTACCTTTAATGAGAAGAGAGTTAGTGCTTTCTGTCATCCTGGCTTCTACCATCCTCAGACTCAGTCTGGGCATCTTCTCGAACCCCTCATATTCCTGTCTGTGCACTCCAAGCTCAGGCTTGCCGAGTCCCTTCCCAGCACCCTGACTGTGTCCCTGATGTGTTACAGCCACGATGTCTCAAGGAATGGAAGAGGCACCACTGATCAGCAACTGGAAGATTAGCACCTCTTTTGGGTCCTTCATCATTGCCCCTACACTGTGATGTGGGGGGGGGGGTTCCAACTGAAAAGTCCATGTTCTGGGAGCCCTAGGAGCAGCAGAGGGCTCAGCCTCAGATGGCAGGCCCAGGTGTCTCCTAGCTAAGCTCATAAATGACAAACCTCCCTATATGGGGAGGTAGAGATGAGCACATGTCAGTGCAGTCTGCGTGGACAAGCATTTGGCCTTTTGCAAGGCAGGATGCTTCCAAAGTTAATCAGGTGACTTGGGGCTGGCTAACCATCCCTCCAATGATACATCTCCAAACATTGCACTGGAGGACTATGGGTGGAAGGCAGAGAAAAGCCATGTTGATGAGAGTACCATCTTTCTCCCCAGCTCCTTTCCCTCAAGCCCTTGGCCTACAGTACAGGTCTGCCTGAGAGTCAAAAGGGGTATGTCAAGCCTGTGTAAGCCGCCCACCTCTGCTGTTGTCTCATGCCCATCAGGGTGGCGTGGTTCTGATTTTCCATGTGAAATTTGCAGTTCTCACCTGTGAACAGGCCCCTGCAGCAGCCGGCCCCTTGGTGGTTGCCCTCATATTTGTTCACAGCAGAATGATACCTAGCCGAAGTGGCTCCTGGGAAAGCTGACAGACCTCAGCCTACAGAGGCTGGGTCGATGTGGCTCAAAAGGAAGGTGTCAAGGGTTCAGGCCCCATCTATCTCACATCCAGGATATGTAGTATGAGGTTTCTGGCCTGGACTTTCAGGCCTTACCTCAACGTTTAGGCTCATAGACCCACAGACCCACAGAGACACATAGAGGCTTACTATAGTTTTAGGCTGTTTGGCCTAAGGCCCAGGCATATAATTTGCTAGCTCTATACCCTTCATCTAACCCATCATTCTTTCTGGCTTGGTACCTTTTCTTAGAGCAGCATAGTTGTCCTAAATTTCTTCCAGCTTCTCTCTGGAATCTGCTCTGTGCTTCCTGTTCTCAGAGTTTTTCTTAGTCTGGTAGCCCTGCCCATACTTCCTGCCTGCCTTTGGCCAATCAGCGCTTTTTATTAAACCAGTGGGTGGGATAATTATTTACAATGAAATAACACAACCTCCCACAAGGATATGGTACCCGGCAGGCTCCAAGGCTTCTTTATTCAGGCTTCTCTTGAGACTGTTGAAATCAGGATGGCACTATCTCCATAGAGCACCTATGGCTGGGAAGGGACATGTGTCTACTTTGGGGGTCCTTAATGACCGTGTCAGGATCTCCTTTCCCACTGTGATCCCTCTGAACTCTTTACAATCAGAATTCACTAGGCTTAGGGCCACGGAGTAAAAGTCACAGATCATAACATGAATGTTCCTCACATGGAAGCTGAGAAGGCCTTCTCTCAGGCTGGCTCTTCTAACTTGAAAACCCCTTTTTATGCACATATGCCTTAGCCTGGGTTTCTATTGCTGTGATAACTATCATGACCAAAAGCAACCTGAAAAGGACAGAGTTTGTTTCACGTACCCTTTCATATCATCAACATCATTAAAAGATGATTCGCTAGGGCTTCTCTTGCTGCAAGTTGGGGAGGAGAAGGCTTATTTCACCTTACAACTTATAAGTACATCACCGAGGGGAGCCTGGGAAAGAGCTCAAGGCAGGAACTGTAGCAGAGGTCACAGAGGTCACAGAGGAGTGCTACGCCACTTACTGGCTTGTTCCTCATGGCTTATCCAGCATGCTTCCTTATATAACCCCATGTCAACCTGTCCAAAGACCACGCCACCCACTGTGAGCTAGGTCCTTCCACACGGATGGAGAAAAGGCCTTACCTGCTTGCTTGTCGACAGGCCGATCTCACAGATGCACTTTCTCAACTGTGTTTTTTTTTTTTCTTCTCCGATAACTCTGGATTGCATCAAATTGACCAAAAAGTAAACAAGCAACAGCAAAAGCCATAAGCAGGGACCAGGACACCTCCACATCAGTCTGCAGCTGGCCATTCTGTTCAGCTTTCATGCTGGCTCCACTGACTTCAGGCCCTGCTATAGGTCTGTGCCCAGGCAGGTTGGTTCCCATTGGTTGTTCTGACCCATGGAGCTGGACATGTCAGAAGCTCCCATGTGAGGCACTGAGGCAGGGCAGAATGACAAGGGAACTTATAGGATCTCAGAGGCCAGAATGAGGTATTGGATGCCCTAGAACTGGAGTTTTCAGATAGCTATGAACCACCGTGTGCATGCCTGGAACCAGGTCCTCATCAGCCAGTGCCTTTAACCTCTGAGCCATCTCTCTAGCTTTTCCATGTTTAATAAACCTTGGATTGTTTCACATTTGTTTCTCCTGAAACTTTTTTCTACGTCAAACCCAAGGAACGAACACTCCTCAGGCTGCTGAGGGCAACAGAGAGGTGTCACCTTCCTGTCACCGCTGACATCAGGAAACAGAGTCCCACAGGCCTCCCAGATCAGTTATTTGGGGGTCAGGTATTGTCAGAAGGACTGAGGAATCAGAGGTACACTCTTCCTATGCAGGCTGTCTCAGCCTTCTGAGACTCTTCCTGTCTCCAAGTCTCCAGTGCTACCAGGGCCTTTAGCAAGCACATCTCTCCCTGTCTCCTAGAGTGCCTCACTCCCACCCTCCTTGGGCCTCATCTGGGGTTTTCATGAAAGGTCACAGTCTCTGTGGATACTCAGCTAATATAAGCTGATCTCCTGGAGACTTTCAAGATCCTAATTCTGTCCCCTCTACTGCCCAGCCCCAAGGCCATTCCTTTCTGCCTGCTGAACTAAAGTTCCCAGGGGAAAAGGCCACACCTGTGTTAAAGGTTAGAGGGTAGTTAACTGATGAACATTTATTGATTCGGGAGAGTTGAACTGTTGAAGGTACAGAGACAAATTAGCTTGGGCTATTTTTAGCTCCCTTAATGGCTATTCATTACCTGATTGTGTCTGACCTGGCAAGTTCGTGACTACCAGTGAAGCCTTCTAGAAGGTATTAACAGATCACTAGCTTCCAGCAGCCCACAGGCTAATAGGGTTAGTAATGTCACCAGACAGCATCTGAGACCTACAGCAGAGACTTCCCCACTACTACCAAGGTATGTGGCAAGTACCTTGATTGGTGATTTTCTGTAATTACAAAAACATCACAGAACTGTTTCTAGTTAGATGTGTTGTTTGGACCATGCTCACTCAAGTTTGGCTCAAGCGTAGTTTCTCTCTGCTTTTGGGGAGAGAGCTGGGTTGTATATGGACAGCATCCCCTCCCCCCATTCCTGTCCACATGGCACTTCTCTAAAGCTTTTGTGGTCAGGATTTTCAGTTTTCTACAGGGTTTCTAACTCTGACCTTCTTTGAAGGAGCCACTTCCTTTGTGCGTACCATGGCCCTTTCTGGTCACACTCAGAGCTCCCAACCAAGGTATCAAGCAATTCTCATGGGCTCCTTTGCCCAAACAACCCCCTTGCTTCCTGGTGGCTGGTGTTTAAGGGCTATCTGTCCCTCAGGACTTGGTTTGGTACCTGCCCTGATATGAGCACTCTGGAGGCCACATATCCACACCAACATCATTGGAGGCCAGGGAGCAACATGCTCCACCTGTGTGCTTCTTGTAGCTATGTTCATCACTTTAAGTCAGAGAAGGCCACTGATGCCTTTGTCAGTGGATAGCGCCCACACTGGCCAAGCAAGACTGGGAGTCCCTTCCTTGGGATGTGACTATGTTCTCTAGGGGACCCTCTGGGATCTAACTCCCTGCTCCAGGCTTTGAGTCTTGTATAGCGTCTGGCTACTCAGCTTTGTTCCTTGGGGCCTCTGTTATGGTTGCCTGAACTGGTCCGTGGTTTCTGGAAGATGGAGAGGATGCAGCCTCTACTCATTGGGAAGGTCTGTGACTTCCCCATGAAGAATCACCTAGTGGAGGATTGGGCTGTTCCTGCTGATGAGCCAAGGTTGGATTAGAGGGGAGAGCCTGGCCCCAGGACCAATGGGGTTGGAAGGGCCGTGGTAATTATTTCATCGAGTCTGAAGGGCTATGGACTCTAAGCTATGTGCATTTCTGTGCACAACTGAGGATGAAGAATAAAGCCCCACTGAAGGCTGCACAGTCAGGCCTCATAGCTGCATGCTTTGTGTGCATGAGAATCAAGCCTATGGCTAAAGAGAACAGAAGCAGACCCACAGTTCCCATGGCATTTAGCCTGCATGCTGCCAGGACTCAGAGACTAGAGACTGAGCCAGGAGCCTTCAAAAGGAAGCCCAAAGGTAGGATTTCAGGAGGCTGGTGGGCAGACACAGGTGCTCTTGAAGGGCAAGGCTGAGCCCAGGTGGACACATGTGCTACCTTGTAAGGCTCTGATTTGAACAGCTGTGAAAGTGGTCCGTGCTCCCTGGGGGTGGGTCTGCTCCAAAGAGGGACCGTAACCTCTCACCTGAGGCTAAGTGGCTTGTCCACAGTCTCCAGATGTCCAGGACAGTAGATAGAGGAAGCCATAGGAAGGCATATGACCCCTAAAAGTCATCTTTCTGGGCAAAGTAATTCAGCTGGGGACAGAGCTAAGTGCAACCTTGGTGTCTCACAGGTGCTGTCCCCAAGCTTTTGACACGTGCACACTGGACCACAGCAGTGGATCAGTGGAATAGTGAGAAGTAGCTGGTAGGTAGATGTGCATACAGCATATAGATACAGCTGTGTCAGGGTCTGTTCTGCACCTAATAGTGAGATCCAGGAGAGCATATGGAACTCCAGACCATGGTTTTTTTTTTTTTTTTTTTTTTTTTTTTTTTTTTTTTTTTTTTTTTTTTTTTTTGTTTTGTTTTGTTTTGTTTTTTTTTGACTTGGGTGCTGGCAGCCCTGGGAATCTATCCAGGAAGCTACAGGTGGGGAAGACAAGGGCCAGGGGACAAGGCATATAAGAAGGATGCTACTGTTCCCTCAGAATATAACCTGGAGTTTGGTCACCTGTGGGCTGCCTCCCCACCCCATGACATTGCCTTCAGGTTACCTTCAGGGGATAGTTACACAGTCATTCAGGAGAGTCCTGCCAGTTAGGTCCTTGCTGGGCTCTTCAAGTGATGCAATCAAAGACTGGGAAAATTGTTTGGACCACAGCCCCACACAGGGGATCGTGGACCTTTGCTCCACAAACAGCTTCTTTGGGAGAGAATCTACACAGGGGATTGGCACGGGAGGCCTGACTTCAATTGGCTAGCTCTGACCAAGGCCTGGCTCACTTCCAGCTGGGGTCAGCTCTGGGCCAGGCCTGGTCTTCACTTCTGGTGCAGTCTCCACCCACCCACGAACCAAGATTTTTAGGCCAAATCAGCAGGGGCTTGATGAGCAGCTCCCCAGAGCCTCCCACAGGAGGACAAGTCCCTTTCTGGAGGAGGCGGGGCTCCTGGAGGAGTAGGGGGCAGGTTGGCTTTATCTGCCTTTCCTCCTCCTCCCTCGCATCCCTTCTCCAGAGTCTGGCGCTGCGGGTTGTAACCCGACTCCGGCTCCTCGCCCCCCCACCCCACCCCCAAGCCGCCGGCCCAGCAGCGCCACCCGCGCCCCAAGTGCCACATCACTACACCCTCGAGCGCATCTGCGTGCCCACCATGCCTACACTGCCGCTGTTCCTGGCTGCTCTGGCCACGCTGGCCTCTGCAGCGCACCCCAGTTGCTCGCCTGGACCGGACCCCTCTGGTAAGGTCTCGGCTGCTCCTCTGGATAGATTTAGACAACCCCTTTCAACCCCCCTGAGATCTTTTCTCTCCCCGTGGGTCGCGGAACTACCACCTGGGTAGAATGTCCGAAGAGTGCCACCTTGTGACCCTTAGGCAACAGGGAGAACTTTGCTGGGGCAATGGGATTTTTCAGCATCTGAACCAGAGACCCCAGGGAGACACCAGAGCTTGGAGGGACACAGCACCAGCCATTGTAGAGGAGGCACCTGGGCTGGTGGGATCTGCAGATGGGTCAGAGGGAGCAGGTGCCAAGACTGCAGGGCAAGGAGGTCTGAGTCCCCAGCTCTTCCAGGAATGGGGAGGTGCTGGCTACAGAAGACTCCTAACCCTTCCTTCGAAACTCCTGGCTGCAATGTGGAGAACTTGCCTTTGGAAGTGGCCCAGAGAAGGGTGGAATGTCTCTGCAGGGATAGAGAAGGGATAAAGGAGAGACAGGGACCCCAGAGATCTCAACTGAGGGCCCTGAGGATGGGTCTGGACTCCTAGACTCCATTCTGGTGCCGTTGCCCCTCCAGAAGCTGGGCTCGTTTCATTCTTACTTGGGTGGGGGTACACCCGGTTCACATTATTGGGGTCTTTATAAACAGCAACCATCTGAGTCTAGCTGGAATCCCCAGGGTCTTCAGAGCCCATGGTATCAGATGTAGAATTTAAAGAGCTCAGATTTGTAGTCACCTGAGAGCCTGCCTACTCTGGCCAGGTGGATGTTAGGAACATAACGTTCCCTTTCTTTGCTCTCAGCCTGGGGTTTTTTCCCCACCCTTGGCCTTCCCTGGCCTTCGATCCATCCTGCTGCAGAACGGACAGGGCAGGCCAGTTGGGCAAGTGTGTATGTGTGCAAGTCTGTGTGGACCTGTGTGCAGTCTGTGCCTGTCTAGGACTGTTAAAATTTTGCATAGGAAGGCCCTTCTCCAAATTCCTGGTGACTCAGAAAATGCATAGAGTCAAAAGCTTGTTTGGGACTCCTGCTACAGAAAACCTTTTCCTGGCCTGCCCTGTGTCAGGAACACTATCCCTCCCATCCCAGTCCCTAACCAAAGCTGCTTTACAGAGCTCAGCTTCCTCATTGGGGCAGGACACGCAGATGAGCTGTCCCTGGCTGGGCTGAGCATTATCACAACACACCTGAGAGAATTTCAGGAGGGAGGGAGGGAGTAATTCGTCAGGTCCAGTCTCCCTCCCTAAGGACATTCATGGAGGTTTAGTAGGCTTTCAGATCATGGAAGCTTCTGATCAGCCTGATGGTTTCAACCCATGTTTCACATCTAAGGATGGCCACAAATTCACCCCCCCCCCATTCCCATCCTCTCCCCATGTCCCAGGGGGCTTGGAGCAAGCCTGGCATACACCTCTCTGCCTGGTCTTTACATTGATAGAGGACTCTAGTTCTTCACTGAGCCTGGGTTTGGGTTCCTGACTGTGTGACTGGGGCAGCCGTACTGATCTATACCAGGGCATTCTGACAGCTAAGAGGGGCTTTAGCCAAGAGCCTCATGGGCAGTTGAAGAGGGAAGGGGGAATTGAGAGCAACTCCTAACTCTGCCTTGAAGAAATGCTGCCACCTTGTGGTCGACATAGGTCAACCATGTGGCCAGCAGAGAGAGAGAGAGAAACAGGTGAGACTGATTTTAAATAATACAAACTTTAATCCAACAATCTGGAACATTCTTCATTGGCATACATGAATGAAATATGTTCAAGTTTGCTTCCTATTTCTGTGATAAACTCCATGACCAAAAGCAACTTGGGGTTTATTTGGCTTACGTCTCCTTAGGAAAGTCAGGCCAGAAACTCAAGGCAGCCTGGAACCCGGAAGCAGGAGCTGGTGCAGAGACCACCGAGGGGCGCTGCTTGGTTTGCTCCCCAGGGCTTGCTCAGCTTGTTCTGTATATAACCCAGGCCCACCTGCCCAACAGTAAAGGGAGACTTATCCAGGCTCCCACTGTGTGGGCAGACAACCCCAGAACCATCCAGGTCAGGGGCTGGGACCCTTTCTCTGTTCTCCATTGATTGGCTCATGTTCAGGGTTCTTTACAGCAGGATTAGTGTGATAAAGAGAGTATGCCCTGGGGTGCCAGTGACTTCTTGTGGCTTGGGTCCACACCCAGATCCACACCATGAAAGAGTCTGCAAGTCTCCATTGGTTAAGAGGGTAGAAATCGGGCATAATGTGCACTCCTGTAATCCCAGCGTGTGTGAGGAATGTCAAGAGTTCAAGAACATCTGCAGCTACATGGAGAGTACAAGGCTGCCTGGAATACACGACACCCTGTCTCAAACCACCAAAAGCAACCCCCAAACTCAAAGATGGTAAAAACCTGAGCTGCCCCTATAAGGTGTCTCAAATGCTGCCTGTCTCATGACAGCCTGGAGTAGGGTCAGTACTGAGGAAGCCTGACTCATAGTAGGTACACTGAGCACAGTGGGTCTTGCTAACCAAGGTGGGGCTGAGTCCCTTGCTGCTTTTTCTATTGGTAGCAGGCACAGGTGGGTCACTCCTGTGTTCCCTGCTGCATGCACTAGATCTTTGCTAATGGTGCTTTGCTCCTGCCAGGGTCCTGGCCATGCCAGGTTCCACCTGAACAGAACATATCCAGGTTTTTGCTAACAGAGTCCCTTCTCCTCTCCCATGCATGCAACCTGCTCCTAAGAGACTCTTCTTTGGACCACGGTCATCCTGTCATACTTCTAGCCTTTCCCAGCACAAGCCACCAAAGTCCTTTCTGACCCTACCCCAGGGCCAGTCCAGTTTAAACACAATGCAAAGTTTCCTCCCTGGTACCTTCTCCTCGGACACAGGGTGCCTGGCAGACCCTTGGCTGAACATAGCTGTTTGAAGGGGTTTTATGGCTCTTTCTGGATCTTACTGAGGAGTTCTAGGGGCCTGACTCTTAGGAGGCCCTTGAGACACCACAGTTGCAAGGATGGTTGTGTGTGTGTGTGTTTCCTAAAAAGAGGATTCCCAACTCACACAGCTCTGAGAGATCACACTCTTCAGTGTCCTTAGGACTGCAAAGTCTTTGGATGGCTCCTTGACTAATGTTCAGTCTGAGTACTGGTGGTATGAGTCATAGGCACAGTCTGAGGCTAATGGCCCAGGACATTGTGGGAGCTGATGTGTGGCTGCCTATGGGGATGTGGCCACAGGCCCTCTAGTGTGACGCCTGTGTCACCCGAGTGAGCTGCATATCGAGTAAGGGCCTGGAGATTGAGAGAGACACAAAGAGAAACAGGTCACTCTTGAGCGAAGAATGCCATTTATTCAAGCTCAAGGGAAGCCTTATATACCAAGGTTGCTTTTTCTGCCTTGAGTAACCTTAGCAGCTCATAAGCAACACCTGGCCTGGGTCAACTTCCTTGTTCGCTGCTAAAGTCCTGATTCCCTAACTGCAGCACCTGCTTGGGAAGTGCTCTGATAATGGAAATGAATCAACTGGTTCTGGCAAACAGGCCATTAAATAAGGCTAAGCCCTGGGGGCTGCAGGCCAACCTTCACACTCCAGGTTGGTTCCAGGCTGGGCCAGAGCAATACCAATGCACTCACTTGTTTGGGCAGGTCACAATACTTTGTCAGACTCAGACTCCAGACCTGAGAGACAGGTGCTTCAAGCTCAGACCATTGGGGTGAAGGAGACAGGGTGGGGCAGGAATGGCACCTGTGAGTATTGTGGCAGAGGCTGTGAAGGGAGAGATGTGTGCTTGTGTGTTGCTAATTCAGGGTTGTCTCTCTTCCCAGGTCAATGTCAGAGGCTGGCCTCCACTCACAGTGGTAGGTACTATCCCACCCCCGCTTCGTTTTGGAGAAACTCCACAGTCTTCTAACCTCCACACTGTCAAAGAGGCTGGCTTCCGGTGTGGGTAGCAGAGCAGGCTCAGTAGATCCAGAGAAGTTAGACCAAACAAAAGGATAGCCTGCCCTGCCTGCCCAGCTCTGTTATGGGGCATGCCAGAGGACCCTTCAAGTCAGCCCTGCATTTGTCTCTTGCTATAAGATTCTTTTTCTTTTCTTGGGGGGTGTTATTCAGAATGGAGCCCAGAGCCTCCTATGTGTTAAGTACAGGCTGTTCTGATCCACACCCCAGCACAGAGAAGCTGTCCTTATCTTCTGGGTCTGCAGTCTCACCTGGGCTTGTGAACTTGGATATGCCTTTTCCCACACCCTCAGGTCCTGGTTTTATCCTTCCTGAGAAGAGGAAAGATGGATAAGCATTTCACCTAGTGACTTCAAAGCTATGCATTTTAAATGCTTAGGACAGGCCGGAAGTCACAGCTGTTTCTCTGGAAGAGGCAAACCTCTCTGATGCCAGCTGTGTGCATCTGGTGTATTCAGTCTGGAGAAGATTTGCAAAACCAGGGAGCATCTCCCCCATAGAACAACTAATGTCATAGCTCAGCTTGGAGGCTCATACCTGTCACCTCAGCATTTAGGAGGCTAAGGCAGGGAGAGTATAAAGAATTTGGAGCCAATTTAGGTTCTAGGTCAGCTTGGACAATAGAGTGAGGACTGTCTCAAAATATCAAGAACCTGGGCTGACAATATGGCTCAATGGGTAAAGGTGCTTGCTGCCAAGACTGACCGGCCACCTGAGTTAAATCTCCAGGGTCCTACCCTGGGGTAGATGGAAAAAACTGATTTCTACAAGTTGTCCTATGACTGAGATGTTCCTGCTGTGTTACGAACCACCTATAAATAATCGAATTTTTAAAAAATCCTAAAGCCAGAAAATGAGACAGAAATCAACATATCTAGAATGTTTAAACAGAAGGAATCAGTACAAACAGTTGTGCCCTTTACGCATGGTACCATGAAAAAGTGGTAAGATTTCGATGTCTCTGATGGGGGTGCAGGAACAGGTAGCAGAGGGAGAAACTGAAAACAACCTTGTGCCCAGCAGCTTCCTGGGCACCCAGAGAAGTTTAGAAGGCCCTGCCCAGCAAATGGTGGTTGCAGAATGGAGGACAGTTGGAACCATCCATGATGGTCCAGCACAAAATGTTCGGTATCAGAGGAGCTAGCATCCTTTGGCCTGCGCTTACAATGTCCTTGTAAAAGAAGGAGCAGAACCAGACCTTTCAGGTGCATTTCTGAGGGGACTTAACTTTGTCCCTAGAGGATAGGGCATTCCAGGTGTATTCTCATGGACATTTCTCCTTTGGGGCCATCTGGAGGCTTGTTCTGGCTTCTATCAATCTACTGGCTTCATTATGCATTCCCCAGGCAGGCAGGCTGCCTGCTCCCATTCTGCTGGTGTCCTTAACATCTTGGCCCATTTGCTGGTAGGTTTCTGGGTGCAGTGAGTTCGGGAGCCCTAGCTGTGCTCTCCCATAGACTCTCTCTTCTCCACTGTAGCCTTGTCCTTGCCGCTCCCCAAAACTGAGTGCCCCATCATTGCTGGCCCTGGCCTTAAGTAGTATCTACTTGGGCATGGGTCATCATGTGACTCTCCTTCTCCAGCCACATGTGTGGACCTGCATCTTAGGACCTGTGCCGATGCGTCCTACAACCAGACATCATTCCCCACACCCCTGGAGCACCGGTCGTGGGAAGCAGTGGAGTCCAGCCCTGAGTACATGCTTCTGGGTGTACTGCATTTTCTCCTTGAGGGCCAGTGCAATCCTGACCTACGGCTGCTGGGGTGCTCTGTGTTGGTCCCCCGATGCGAGGGAGGCCACACCAGAAGACCCTGCAGGCATGTCTGTGAGGCCCTGCGAGAGGCCTGCCAGCCGGCCTTTGATGCGATCGACATGGCCTGGCCCTACTTTCTAGACTGTGCACGATACTTCACACCAGAGGAGGAAGGTTGCTATGATCCTCTGGAACAGCTCCGTGGTAAGGCAAGACTTTGGGGTGCTCTGGGCTTTACATTAGCTTTGGGGGTTACTGTGTGGGCAAGCAGGTATCAGGGATCTGCTAGGGCCATGTGACAAATAGATCACTATGTCTGGGATGGTACAGATAAGAAAGAGGAGTCATGTCCTGATGCTGACTCTGTCCTGTAGAAAGGGACCAGTAGGGTCATATAAAGGATTATCTCATTGCTGAGGAACCATTTCCCAAAGACTCATGAGTCTATGGACTCAGATGAATTGGGTAAAGTCCACTTATCAAGAGAAAAGTGTCCCAGTCAGGCCTAGGAAGAGCCTACCCGCAGAGAGACCTTTGCCCAGCAAACAGATGGGAGATGAACATTGAAGACAGAGCGCCCAGCTCTAGTTTCCTTCAGAAAACTGCATTGCATTGGCCGTACCACTGGGCTGGGTTGGGCAGGGAACTTCTCACCAGACCTACTGGCCAAAGCTGACACAGGCTATGTGAGTCTGGTTGACTCCCCAGGAAGACTCTAGGATGGCAGGAGGTATGATGTAGGCTGCAGAGAGGACTTGGTTTACTCAGGGCCAACCTGTAGCAGAGGAATACAGTAATCCATTCATTTAAGGATATGTGTGGAGGCTCCAGAGGCCTGATGGCACAGTGCTTTAATGGGCATAGCCCTGTCTGCCCCTAAATGCACCCTTTCACATGGCTCTATTCTGTATACAGTGGTTAGAAAGAGGACCCACTGGGGATCAGCATCCACCATGCAACCCTGGCCCATGGAGCTTTCTGAGGGACAGTCACAGATCCTTCCCTACTGTCCAAGGCAGAAGCCCCTAGCTGGGATTTAATCTTATTTCACAGTCATGAGCTTAACAGCCCCATGTGGCCTATGTGTTGGCTGATGATGGGATGGGCAGCAGCTGGACTGCTTGGTCCCTGACATCCATGGCCTTGCTTTGCAAGCCCCTTAGTCTGTTGCAGTTGGGAAATAGAGGCCCAGGGAAGCAGAAAGCACAAGAATTGTTGAAGTCACCCTCTGGCCAACCATTGGTGGATGGGCTTGTTTGTACATCCTCACCTATTGGGTGCCTACTGTGTACTGAGATATGGAGGCTTTGGAGAGGATGTGTGAGTGGCTGGCTGGAGGGGCAGCATGCTGCTGAGTCTGGTCTTGGAGCCTGGTACTCCTCTGGGGAGGATTGGCTGGGCTTGAGTGCACGTGCAGTGGGTAGCGAAAAGTGCTAGACTGGAAGGCAGAACTGTGTCCACAGTGGGGTCAGGTGTGGGAGAGGCGAGCAAGGCTGGTGAGCAAAAAGGAAGCCAACCCACTCTGGCTGAGCCTGTCGCCCCGAGAGCCCAGGCACTGCCTGCTGGAGAGGGGTTATTTTGGGCATGTCTACCACCAAATTGTTGGTTTCATCTCGTCTTTCTCCTTAGCAATCATTTTGAGCAGAAAGTAAACCTCAAGTAGGACACAATAAGGGAATGGCATTAACTCTTAGTGGCCCCGGGCAGCCTGCAGGGACCCGCCTCAAGTTTCTGCACCCAACAGGGCTGAACAGAGATGGGTGGGGTCAGGTGTGGTGGGGATCACACTATGACCTATTGTCCCAGCCCTGTCTTCTTCTTGGTGGGAATTCTCCTTGTTGAAGAAGCATTTGGGGTCAATGTCAGCAGAATGCAGACTCTGGGGAACCACTCTGAGCCTCGGTGCCTGGCTCATGAGAGTGATAACCCAGTATAGGCCATGGCACCAGTACAACAGGATGTAGAGCTATGTCAAAGCCTCCATTATGGCAGGATTATGACAGACAACCAAGGCTTAGAGGAAGATGGCAGCCTTCTCAGAGATTTTGGGATGTTGCACCTCCTCTTGAGATCTGCTTTTCACGTGGGAAAGCTCCTAGGCAGGCACCTACATCATCCTGTCACTTATGCACTGGGAGTGGAGATGTATTCCATATGCATCTCCTGGGCATCATCATTGGCTGTCTTGTGGAGCCATCCAGGACATGTCATCTCCACATGCCACTTGAATAGCTGCATGATGGGGTTGAGCCATCTGAGCCATGAGCAAATATGCAGTGCACACTCGAACCCCAGATCCACTTCCTTCCCCAGGAGAGCTGGATGCCGAGGAGGCTCTTCCCTCAGGCCTGCCACCTACCTTCATTCGCTTTGCTCACCACTCCTATGCTCAGATGGCCCGGGTCCTGAAGAGGACAGCAGCCCGCTGTTCCCAGGTGGCCAAGACCTACAGCATTGGGCGCAGCTTTGAAGGCAAAGACCTGCTAGTCATTGAGTTCTCAAGCCGCCCAGGCCAGCACGAGCTGAGTGAGTGACTATTTGAGGCCTGGGTGGGATGGTGTCCCTGGGAACAGAATACAGACCCACTTAGCCTTGGGGTGCATAAGCTGGGAGTGGGTTTTGGTGTTTCCATCTGCTCACCCACCCCTGTTCACCTGGCCATGGTGATGCTTTGGGGTCTGTGACTGGTGCATGACCACAGCCCACAAGAACAGTATTTAAAAGGATTTCTCCAAGCCAGGCATGGTCATGCACACCTTTAACCCCAACACGCAGGACGCAGAGGCAGAGGCAGGAGGATCTCTGTGAATTGGAGGCTAGCCTGGCCTAAATAGTGAGTTCCAGGACAGCCAAACACACAGACACAGACACAGACACAGACACAGAGAGACACAGAGACACAGAGACAGAGAGACAGAGACTGTTCTGAGGAGACTAAGTAGTAACTGAGTAATAGTAAGGTAATTAAACGCCCACACAATTGATGGTATCAGTGCTTTGTCTTCAGAGAGTGAAAAGTTTTCTGAGAGGCTACAGAGACTAGGGAAGGTCCTGGAGGGGACACTGGGTCAGGCAGGCAGGGTCAGTGGGCAATGACTTCCAGAAGTTTAATTCTATACCCTTAATGTAGAGTGTGTCACCATCACTGCTGCCCTGCAGTCTTGTGTGTCCTGGGTCTTTGCAGGTCTGGGTCCTGGTTCTTTTCTCTCAGCTCTGCTTCACACCTGAAGCACACTTGGCTAACCTGGTGGTGTGGACACAGTGGTTTTCCATTTCCAAGCCCAGGTCCAGTGACACTAGGTGTGGAGACCTGTTCTGAGTTATGGAAATGCTATATATAGCTCAGGCCCTTTGAAGTTTCCTTGCTGTGGTGCAAACTAGGAAATCAAACTTGTAATTACTAGTGGCTCTGAGCTGGAGAAGAGACACCAAGTTGACTGTATCTGAGGCTCTAGAACGTTCTGATAAAGATTTGGCTTGGACCTCCATCACCTGTGTGAATCAGTCGTGGTGATCCTAAAAGTACCTTCTCACAAGAGAGCATCGTTGAGCCTGGGTCCTCTCTTGGTTCCTAACTGTCCTGTAGCTGTGTTGGTGTAGTAGGGCCCAGCCTTCGCTCCAGTTCCAGCGGTCTTGAGTCTATGGACTTAGGACTCTGCTGAGCTGTCCACCTCCACCAAGCTTTAACCTTGGACTGAACAGTGTGGACATCCCTAGCTCAAAAGCTCTGTCTCCCATAGGCCATCAGGTCACATCAGCTCCAAGACCAAACCTAGCCCCCACTTCTACAGACATGAAAAGTTCCTTGTCGGTTATACCTTGTGAAGGCCATGGGTATTCACACCTGTAGCTGAGTGATGCTGAGCCAGACAGGTGGGGTGGGAGATTCTGTTTTCCACACAGCCAACAAATTAGGTCCAACAAATAGAGGTGACTTTCCCATAGCTACACTGAAGAAGGTTGCCAGGCCTAAGCTGCTGTTTCTACAACACAGCTATCATCCACCTTTCACTCATTTATCCAGCCATCCAGCCATCCACCCACCAGCCCACCCACACCTTTCCTCTATCTATCATTTGTTATTTTATTCATCCATCCACCCATCCATCCAACAACTTATTTATCCAAGCACCCGTTCACTTATCTGCTTTTTCATTTGTTCCTCCACCCACACAACCCATATGTCCATCCATTCATCCACTCGCTCATCCATCTGCCCACTCATCCATTTGTCTAGCCACTCATCTGCTCATCCACACATCTATTCATCCTCCCTCCCAAGGACGTTTTTACCTGTTGTGTCTGGCTTGTTGAACAAAGGATGTCAATAAAAGTCACACAAATCAATGGCACCATATATGATTGTAGCTTCCTTTACTTATGCTAAACGTAAGAAGTGAGTGTCTAAATACCTCATTTTGCCCAGAGACTCTTGAGTGGATTCAATCTCAGTACGGCTGGTGACTTCCCTTGTTGAACCCAGTCTGTGGGACAACACCCCACATCACAGTTTCTCCCTGTAGTGGAACCCGAGGTGAAGCTCATTGGCAACATCCATGGCAACGAGGTAGCAGGACGGGAGATGCTCATCTACCTGGCCCAGTTTCTGTGCTCTGAGTACCTGCTGGGCAACCCTCGCATCCAGCGCCTGTTGAACACCACCCGCATCCACCTGCTACCATCCATGAACCCCGACGGCTACGAGGTGGCGGCTGCAGAGGTGAAAGCTCCCGCTGCCTGGAGATGGGCTGCTTCCTCCAGCACTCTTAACCTTTGACTTTATTCGTCATTGTTGAGGGTCTATTTGCAGCCACCTCTCCAGGTGACCAGAACTGGGCAAGCAGCAGTATTGCAACATTCCGCTTGATGAGTGGGCAGGTGGGAGTGCTGGCAGAGCAGAGCTGTGGTGTATTATTTTAGGATAAAGCTGAGGATGTAGCTCAGTGGTAGAGTTCTTGCTAAACACGCAAAATAAGGAAAGTGGTTACATCAAGAAAGTGTCTTGGGTGGAGCATTAGCGATACCTACAGAGAGGGACAGAAGGACGTGGGTGAGAGCCAAGAGAGGCGAGGGGCCAGTGGCATGGGCTGCTGCAGGGGGTGGGGTCCAGGCATGGGAGAATAAGTGTAGGGGCATGATGCTGAAGGGTGGGGGAAAGGTGGTGCGGAGGAGCAGGAGGTGGGAAAGAGGGTAAAGGTGATTCATCCTGAGCTCATCACATGAAGCCTCAGAAGCCACAGTCCTGCTTGACCCTCAATCCAGCTTGAAGCCTGGGCTGGAAGATGTGGGGAGGGAGTTGCTGATCCTTTGGCTGGACTCATGTGTTCAGGGTGCTGGCTACAACGGCTGGACCAGTGGGAGGCAGAATGCGCAGAACCTGGATCTAAACCGTAACTTCCCTGACTTGACATCGGAGTACTACCGACTGGCCTCCACTCGTGGTGTGCGCACAGACCATATCCCCATCTCACAGTACTACTGGTGGGGTAAGGTAGGAGCTGTGTGGCCGGGGCCCACTCTCCAAGAGCTAGGGACTCCAGGTGTCCCTCCCTAGGGCATTGACCCCTCCTCTGGCTCTCAGTATGTAGCCTATAAGGCAGGCTCATGCCTTGCTGGACCGGGGAACAATGTATGGAAAGTCCCTGGTCTCCAGCAGGGCTGATGCAGGTCTGCATCCTGCTGAAGCATTCACAGCTCAGACACTTTCCCAGAATCCCGGATTTCCTCCTCGAGTGTGAGCTGAGCTTGATAGAAGCTCTCACTTCTGTAGTTAGTATAACCTGCTTAATGTAAGAATAACTTATGAAGCGAGGGGGCCTAATTAATGAGAAACAGGACAGCCAGGAGCCAAAGAGGTGGGATGCTCCTCAGCTGCCTAGAGAGATGACCTGAACTCTAGGCTCAAAGACCAGCATGAACTCCGTGGTGACGGGGTGGGGGTGGGGGGGTTTGTAGTGGCTGGGAAGGAATTCTGTTGGGTCTGGGGTGGGTGGGAAGGGCATGGATGTGGGTTGGCCAGTGGAACAGGCATAATCCTGAGAGCAGTCCTCCATCCCCGGTAGGTGGCCCCTGAGACCAAGGCCATCATGAAGTGGATACAGACCATTCCGTTCGTCCTCTCAGCCAGCCTGCACGGGGGCGACTTGGTGGTGTCCTATCCCTTCGACTTCTCCAAGCATCCCCAAGAGGAAAAGATGTTTTCCCCCACACCGGATGAGAAGGTGAGAGGTGGGCACAGTGGCAAGCCTGGGCAGGTCTTCTCTACAAGCACAGTCACTTCTGTTCTAGCTCGCGAAGACGAAGGCGGTGTTGAACTCTTGGCAGTCTCTGCTTGCTGCAGAGAGCTCTTCCTTCTCAATGTCCCCAACCTCAGCGGTGGCTTCTCCTGGGTATTTCATGTTGTTCCAGACCACATCAGCAGGGGGCGGTGATGCCACATGCATGGTGCCCAGTGGGCTCTAAGCTGAGTACAGAGGTTAGGGGTGGAGTTCTGGCCTGGCTGCTGCTCACAGGGGTCCTCCCATGTTTTTCTTGTTTTTCTCACTTGTTTTTCTCACTGAGATTAAGTGACTTTGAGACCCTTCCAGGCACTCTTGCCCCAGCCCTGTGTTTGCTCACCCTGCCTGTTTGGATGAGAAAGCTTTGGGGGGGGGGGCCTCATCTGTCCCTGATGTCACCCAGAATGGGGCCAGCCCTCCACTGCCCCCTGTACCACAGGCAGTTGCAGCCCTCTTGTCCCAGGTGGGGCCTGTGCAGGTCTGAGCTTGGTCAGGCCCTCTGAGGGGTCAGATGGGTACAGAGAGCCTGGTCTACCCTCCAGGGCAGTTTCCATGGCAAACTTAGGAGAAGGGACCTGGAGATAGGGACCATCCAGGACAGATGAGGTCCAGGCTTCCTGTTCTCTGAGCCACCTGGCTAAGGTGCATATTTGTATATCAAACTGGTCTTACCAAGTCCCTTCCATTTTCCTGGGCCACAGTGGCAGAGAGGACTGCCCCCTCCCACTCTGAGAGTCCTCTGTTCATGGAGGAAGCCAAAATAAAACACAAAACAAACAAACAAATAAACAAAAAATAAAAAAAAAACCCAAGCAAGGACATGACAGCCCAGTCTCCACAAAGGGTCCCAGAGGCTGTGGCCCAGTGTATGTGGACGTGAGTGCACACCGTGCATTCTTGGTTATGTTTGCATGACATTGGGAGCATGTATGTGTGCTTGTGTTCGCATATGTGTCAAGGGAGGAGCCCCAGCCTAGTCTAGACTAGAGAGGGCTTCCCCAAGGTTGGGACTTCTCCTAGTGGAGCACCAGGATAAGAGTAAGGTGGAGATATACCTGAGTATGGAAGGATGCTTCAGGCTGACAGAGACCAGGCTCAGTGCATTCATACTTGTGAGCTGTAAGGGCTGTGCCGGCAACACCTGTATCCTCTGGCTTGGCCCTGCCTATCAGCTCACTCACTTGCTCATCTAATCATCCACCCATTCTTAACTCATTTGCTCCCTTGTTCACTCTCTCCTTCACTAACCTGCTCATTCACTCACTCACTTGCTTACACTTACTCATATTCCTTTGCATACTTATCTAGTGTGGGGGGTCTCAGATCTTGTGCCTTCACAGAGCAAGTGTATCCCATGGGTGAGCAGGCGTGCTTTGAGCAGCAGAAGCCCCACCATGTCAGGCCAGCCTCCAGCCTCAGTGTCTGGGGATATCCATAGGGGAGGTTCACCTCAATGGGTCCCACTAGAGTCAGAAGAAGTGAGCCTGCTCCCCAGCCATCAATTCTCAATCAATAACTATGCAGCCGGCAGCCAGCAGCAGGCTCTGTGGAAACCACAGTCTCGGGAGAGGTGTGTGTGTGTGTGTGTGTGTGTGTGTGTGTGTGTGTGTGTGTGTGTGTGTGTGTGTGTGGTGGTGGGGGTCATGTGAGGAAAGGAGCTAGCTGGGTGTCCCTAGGTACACCTTTGTCAGTGTTCCATCCTACCAGGGAGAACCCGCCCTGGGAGCCATGATCATGCCCTTGCCCTTCCTATTTGCCATAGTCCTAGGAGTTGGCTCAGCTGTAGCTCACCTTGGCACTCGTTCAGGCAGCTGTAGAGAGGGCAGGTTGCCATGCCTAGTGACCTGCATTCCTGGGTCTCTATGGCTGCCCTGCCCAGCATGTGGCTGCCTTGTGTTTCTTTCTTTTTGGGTTTTCAAGTCACAGTTTTTCTCTGCAGCCCTGGCTGTCCTGAATTGCTATGTGGACCAGGCTTGCCTCGAACTCAGAGATTGGCCCGCCTCTGCCTCCTGATTGCTGAGATCAAAGGCATGTGCTACCATTCCTGGCTCTTGGTGCCTTGTTTCCTGTGAAGTCCTCACATCTGTGCCTGCCTGCCCACATGCCCTGCAGACAGGCCACTCCTCTGCACCACACCCTTGTCCTAAGCCCAGCCTGAGGCTCCTGTGCCCAGGATTAGGGGAATGAGGCCTCCTTTCAGGCCTCCACCCCTAGAGCAATGAAGGAGAGGCACATAGCATGGCAGCCCCAAAACAAGGATGGGAGGAGGTCAGACAGTGGACAGTCCAGGGACTGGACCTAAACCAGGAGGCCACGTCTAGGTAGATGGTGGAGGACCACAGAGTTATCACCTTTCTTCCCAATCTCTGTCTCCAGATGTTCAAACTGCTGGCCAGAGCCTATGCTGATGTCCACCCCATGATGATGGACAGGTCGGAGAACAGGTGTGGGGGCAACTTCTTGAAGCAGGGGAGCATCATCAATGGGGCAGACTGGTACAGCTTCACTGGAGGTGCGGCCTGCACAGGCGGGTGGGTGGGGCCTCCCTCAGCAGAGCCCCAGTAGTCACCACCTTCCCAGAGAGGCAGGGTTGGGATGAGCTGGTCCTGTAACTGGCAGCTACTGTTAAGCTTATTTTATAATCACCTCTCTGGTGATTAATCCCACTCATGACCAAGCCCTTGATGCTTGTTAAGGGTTGAATAGGGCTGGTATGTGCAGTGGCAGAGCCCCCAGAGAAGCTGACATTTCAGGGACAACAGAGGAGTTTTGTTTCTGGTCCTAATGGTTGGGATTATTTGCGGTATAAGGTCATAGGACACTTGTACCCTAAGGCTTCTACGTTTTCCCAAGTTCATCATCCACTGAGCCCCCGAGTCCCCACTGGCTACTGTGTCTTAGGGGACTGTGCACTGTGAGGCACAAATGCGGTGCACATCCTTGGCCACTCATTCAAGGGCCCACACACAGTGGTGTACAGTCACCCTTTACCTGATTCCTGCTGCACCCAGGAATCTAGACCATTCAGCAGATGAGAGCAAGAGCTAAAACTCACAAGGTCCTTGCAAGCAAGGCTGGCAACTCACCTTGGGACTGCGTCTCACCAGTCCTGCTAAGGTGGCAGAAAGCTACCCTTCTTGTGTGTTCCAAAGCTATTATCTGGCCCTTTCATGCTGCCAGTGACTGACACATGACATCTTTTGGGGCATGACAGCTTCATTTCTTCCAAAGTTTCAGGTACATTAGTTCCCCAGATGCCAGGCAAGGTCCTACCATTGAGGCTTGCAGATTTCCTATCAGGGTGGAAATGCAGAGGCCAGGAGCCTTCCTTCCTGCAGGTAGAAGGGCCAAGGGCCCACAGATGCACAGTGGCAGTCCTGAGGACTGTGGGCAGTGATGCTGTAATAGCAGGATTCTGAAACATAAAAGCTCTTAGAGTAGAGGGTGGGGGGAAGACACTGTAGTCCTTCTGACTCTCTCTCCTGGAAAATGGAAATGATCAGTTTCCCTGGGCTGCTGGTAGATCTCTGGGCAACTAGTTGCTGTGGACCTTGTCAGACTCCTTAGGGATGTTGGCCCAAGAGCTGGGACACAGAGGCTCATGTGTATCCTGACTAGCTTCTCAGGGAGAATGAGACTCTAAATCCCACATACTCTGCTACGGACTTGTCTGGAATCTAAGTTTGCCTCTGTGGCCTTTCCAAGCCTCTTCTGTCTTCAGGGATGTGCTTGAGAAAGTGGCAGGGTAAGTCGTCTCTATGTGCAAAGCAAGGTCCTGCTCCAGGGTCTCTGCCCTTGACACCTAGCTCCCCATCCCTCAGGTATGTCTGACTTCAACTACTTACACACCAACTGCTTTGAGATCACAGTGGAGCTGGGCTGTGTGAAGTTCCCGCCAGAGGAGGCACTCTACGGCCTATGGCAACATAACAAGGAGCCCTTATTGAACTTCCTGGAGATGGTGAGCCCTGCCCATTGGAAGCTTCCCATGGTGGGGCTGGGGTCCAGCTCCACTCTTAGTCATTTTCATCCCAGGTTGTCTGGGGCTCTGTGGAAGGGTCTGTTCATGACTTCTCTGACCATCCATTCAGAATTGGGGGGAGGGGCTTCCAAACCACCTCTCCCACACACCCTAGGGGAATACCAGGTAGATGCCCTTTGGGTAAGGATCTCATACCTGACAAAGCTTGATTGCCAAAGGGAGTATAAGGGCTGCACCCTGGGGCAGGGTGGCTGGTCAGCCTCCAAGCCCTGGGGGTTACCAGGAGGCAGCAGGTGAATCAAGCTGAATCTTGAAAGAAAAGGGATTCTTTAGGGGACCCAGTAAGGCACTTGAGACCTCCAGGGTCCCTTCCTGTGGGTGGAATGAGGTATGGCTGTAGAAGTTTAGGGGGCATTACGTGTGCAAGGGTCTCAGAGATGATGACTCAGGGATACAGCTTGTTCACCTATCAGGCCTGAGGCTGAAGGGTAGACTGCCTGAGACTAATTGCCTATCTTCATTGAGGTCATCTGAACACAGGTGGGCAGGCAGTGATAGGGATGGCTGGAGATAAACCCTTAGAAACCCTCTCTGGATCCTTGAGCAAGGGTCTGCTGCATCAGGGGAAGTGGGTTCCTGAGCCCAATGATTCATATGAGTGCTATCAAATTATGAGGAGGCTTGGAGGTCTATAGGGAGACAACACCCCTGAGGAAATCAACATGTTTTCAGGTGCAGGGTGGATGTGGCATGGGCCCAGCACTTCACAGTTGGTCCCACCCCTAAGCTGATCCCATCCCCAATTGTTAGTCCCTAGTTTGCCCTGCCCTAGGCAGCCCCACCCTTAGGTGACAGGACCTGAGAGAAGAACCCCTGTGGCACAGGGGCACATGACTGACAGAGGAGAAGAATGACCTGTAGCCTGGCAGCCGTCTGGAGTTTAGGTCTAAGACTTTATGACCCCTAGGTTCTGTCTTTGAGCCCTGTCTTTTCTAGAGTGATCAGGAACCTTCCCCTAGGTTAAAGCAGGCTGAGCCTTGCTCAGGCAGCAGCAGCTGAAGACACAACCCCAGTAGCACAGAATGTGGCCATGTGGCCAGGTGTCTCTTCTGTGGTAGCTGGCTTGTCTATCAGGCAGGGCGTGTCTCATCCACAGGCATGACTTGGGGCAGAGCTTGGTGTGCAGGCCATTCTGTAGTTGTCTGGGGAAAATGAGTTAGAAGAAGCATAAGGAGAGCTGAGATCGCTCCATGGATATTGTACATGAAGTATCAGTATATGAAGATTTAATGGCGAGCAGAGCAGTGGCCAGTCGGGCCTACGCCGAGACGGATGACCCCTAGGAAAGCGGGTGCAGGTCCTGATAAGGATCAGGTCTGTCATGGCCAATTGAGGTCACTTTCACAGTGATCCTAAGCAGGCCCAAGGGGTGGGGGTGGGAGAAACAGAACCAGTTCTTCTTCCTGCCACACAGCTCCAGGCCCCAGGGTGGCAGGAGAGGACCCCAGTTGAGGTGCAGATTGGAGACTGGCCAACTAGAGAGAGGTTCCCATGGACAGGCCTTGTTCCTCTGAGGTACAGAGAACACACAAGAGCCGACCCAGTAAGGCCCAGCAAGGAGAGACATTGGGGCTATGGGGTCAGCAGAAATAACATCGTGTCTGAAGAATGATCCTGTCTGGAAGGGGGAGGAGCCAGTTGGGACCAATAGCCAGAACATTATAAGAGGGTGAAGATGAAGGGCAGAGGTACATATGTGTGGGAGCCAGAGGTGAGGAGCTTTAGCCAGGTCAGCTGAGCTGGTACATGTGGGATTCAGTGCCATCCTATGAATTAGGAGGAGCAAGGGAGGAGTTGGGTGACATGGTGGCATCTGCACCATCCATTTCCCCCAACACCTCCCATGGGGGAAGCTTTGCCTTTGAAATCCCTCCTCTTGATCCATAGGATATTGTTTCTGGGTTCAGCTCCACAGAATAGCAGCCCACACTCAGGGGCTCCAGGCGGTGGTCACCCATGCAGGAGTGACAGTCACTTGTTTGGGTCAGGAGTGCTCTGCCGCACAATACACATACCCTCCTTCTGCAAATGTTCAACACTGGTTTTTTTGTTTGTTTGTTTGTTATTTTTTTTTTCTAAAATGTAGGAGAGAAGTGACTTACTTGATTTTTATGGCCGCCTGATGCCACTGAGGGTTAGGACTAAGGGTGGCAGCTGGCGAGAGTCCCTAGCCTTGAGCAGAGGGGACTTTGCTGAGGTCAGGAGGCCTGAAGCAGAAGCTATTGTGTGCAGAAAGCACAGACGATGGCTGGCAAGCCAGAGGGTTAGTTCACAGTAGGCCTGAGTGGGTCCACGCCCAGGGCTATCCTCCATGGGTTCTGGTTTTACTTGGATGATATAGGCAGACTGTTTGGTACAAAGACTGATACATGTAGAAGTCAGTAGTGGAGTGGGGTCCAAGGTCCCTGTCTGTGTCTTCAGCAGGCCTTCTTCCAGAACCTCTGCTCTGTGGGAACCATGAATGCCTGCTGAGGCTAGGAAGGTATTGAAGGTCAGGAAGGAAAGTGAACAGGACCCTTAGACAGAGTTGCAGTGTCAGTCAGAATGTTCTAGAAGAGATTTCCAGAGACACCCCATATAGGAAATAAGGCCTAGAGAGTGACTTACTCAATTACACAAGCAGAAGCCCAACTCAGAGGAGCCTTGTGAGACACTAATGAAAGTGACCATTGGAGGCAGGTGTCACATCTGTACCTTCCTTCTGGCACCTCCAGGTGCACCGGGGCATCAAAGGTGTGGTGACGGACAAATATGGAAAGCCAGTCAAAAACGCGCGGATTCTAGTGAAAGGCATCCGCCATGATGTCACTACAGGTGAGCAACAGTTTCCACCCATCTGCGGGCAAGGCCAGTGCAGGGCTCCCATTTCACCAGATGCTCTATCCATTCTAAGCCAGCCTGGTTAGGGAGGGTGGCAGCATGTGGGGCCCCTGTCTGCCTTTGGCTGTGTCTCTTGCTGTGTTTGTCTGGGAAGAGGTGGTTCTGCCATGGCTGCTGTGTGCACAGAAATACACTTTCTTCTCAGAGGTGGCACCTGAAGCCACCTCCCTCCCGGATCCTTTTCATTTAGGTCCCGAAGTTCACGCTGGGACACTGTGTAGGGTATTAGTTATTTAGCTTGTTGCTGTGACAAAATTCCTGATGAAGAGCAGCCCAAAGAAGGGAAGGTTTATTTTGTCTCATATCTCATCCTTGTAGAGAAGAGACATGGCAGTAGGTTCTACCTCCTAAAGGTTCTACAGCCTTCCAAAATGCCACCTTGAACCCGGCACCAATTGTTCAAACACACGAGCACATGGGGAACACTCCACATGGAGCCCACAACATTCTGAAAAGTTGATTTGTCTCACATTGGCTCTGACTGTCCTCAGGCCTGTCCCAGCTGGTTAAAAAATCATAATCCATGGTGCTGGAGAGGTGGCTGAGGAAGAACCATCTGTTGCTCTTGCAGAGGACACAGGTTCAGTTCCCAGCACATATGGCGGTTCACAGTCACCCATAACTCCAGTTCCAGGGGGTTGATCTGATCATCTCTTCTGACCTCTGTGAGCACTATACCTGCATGTAGTGCAAATACATACGTGCAGGCAAAAGACTCATCCACATAAAATAAGATAATTTCAAAAACAATAAAAAAATAGATACATATAACATAGGACCTGGCAGCATCACTGGATGGTGGAAGGTAAAGTTGCTGAATAAGTTTTGGAGACAGAGTGAAGCCTACCAGGATGAAGTAGCACCTCAATAGAGCTTTGAGGTACAAATAGGGGTCTGACAGAAGAGGACATTCTAGGTGGAGGCAAATGCCCATCTTACCCTGTGCTAAGGTCCTCTTACCCCCATCCGTCATGTGCACCCTCTCCCCCAACTATCACACTTCTGCCTCAGCCTGTGGCTGAAGCCCTCTGAGGGTTGTTTTTATTCTCTTTGAAGCTCCCGATGGTGACTATTGGAGACTCCTTCCTCCCGGTTCCCATATTGTCATTGCCCAGGCCCCTGGTTACTCCAAGGTAATGAAGAGAGTCACTATACCTTTGCGCATGAGGAGGGCCGGCCGTGTGGACTTCATCCTCCAGCCTCTGGGGCCAGGACATAAGAACTTCCTCCCTGGGCCTTCAAGAACTTTACCCTGGTCCCAAGATCCACAGGGAGCAGCTGCACAGCCGGATTTCGAGCCCCCCAGGGCACGAAGACAGCCTGTTAGTGGTAGCAAGCCATGGTGGTGGTCTTACTTCACATCACTGAGCCCATACAAGCCACGCTGGCTTCTCAAGTACTAACAACACCCCGCCTTAATGTCCACCTCCATGGCTTGGGCTTCTGGTTCTGGGATCTCCCAGCCACAGACATCACGCACATAGCCTCTGTAGCTTATTAAAGCATGTTCATCCACTGTGATAAAACGCTCCATGCAGAGGAGGGGGTTATGGGGTCCTTCTTATTGAGGGCAGCTGGGACTAGTCCTGGCAAAAAAAGACCCTAGGTGGTGGTCTCTCCTGTCCCCAGTAGCAGGACCCTGAGCCTTGAAGGCTGAGCTCTGGATCCTGCTGCTGAAGGTTGAGTGGCCAGAAGTCACCTGGATGGGAAAAGTTGGGATACACAGAGGTGACACCAAGGCAGACTCAAGGTCTCCAAGGCAGAGGAGCTGGTCAGCACTGGAATTTCTGCCGCTTTGCTGAAATCTGCCTTTGGAGGCTCATGGGCTCCGTGGGGTTCTGATTCTGGGGTCTTGTCTTCCTTGGTCCTTCCTCTATTCTTACGTTGCCACCAGCTCAGGTCCAGAACCCTTCTATGGCCTCATGGTCCTCATAGGTGCCCTCTCTTGATATCTCTCATACTCTAAGGGGATTTGCCAGCCCCCGGGTTTACCACACTGGGGGTCCCGTAGCTTCCTAAGAGGGTCCTAACAAAGAAGGGCTAGCTAGCTCACGCTGCATAGCGAAGTCAAATTGAGGTTTTGAACTATCATAGCCTAGTCCTGGAAGGGCTGGTTTCTCTCTGCTTGGTTTGTGGGTATCTCTCTTCTCCCTGTGTCACTGGGGGTCATAACACCACAATTGTCACCAGCATCAATTTGTTCTGTGGCCTTTTGAGAGCCCAGACTCTGACACACACGATTCCTTCCTAATCTTTTCTTCTTCTTCTTATTATTATTATATTTTTGAGACAGGGTTTCTCTGTGTAGTCCTGGATGTCCTTGAACTCACATAGATAACCTGCCTCCACCTCCCAAGTGCTGGGATTAAAGGCATGTGCCACCACTGCCTGGCTTCTTTTGGTTTGTTTTGATTTGTTTACTTGTCTTGTTTCAAGGCCACACTCTACAAACTTTCTTCCGTGGCTACTGCCTAGAGCCCTTAAAACATCACATCAGCACTCCGGTTCACAGCATGGGAGCCTCCAAGAATGATTTGGAGTTCTCATTGAGAATCTTGTCAAGTTTGGAGTCCATCTTTCCAGTTGTCTGATGGCCAATAGGTCAGCATTTATTTGGCCTCACTGTGTACAGGATGCCATGTTGAAATCACTGTATACCCTGCAGCATGGACCCAGATGGAAGACCGTGTGGGTACAGTGGAGGGAGTTGGCCCAGACTGCCAGGATCATAGTATGTGCTGGTGGCAGTGAGATCCTTCTCTTGGGGTATGTGTAGGGGGCTTCCCTGTAACTCTCCTGTCCAGTTCACACTGTCTGGAGGAGCAGAGCTCAATGCAATTGGAGTGTGGAGCTGAGATGACCAATAGCCCCAGGCATGCCTGATGAAGCTTTGAGCCGCCAAGGAGAGGCCTGCTGGAAGATGATCAGAGAGCCTCAATAAGGCTGTGCAGGGTGGGAAGTGGCCCAGGTGGAGGTGATGAGGCTGTGATTTAGACCACTCCCTTTCCTTATTGAGGTTCATATGGCCTCTACCACGCCTTTCCATAGCCCCTGGTTCTGCTGATGGAATTCTGGCTAGCCTTAGTGACATCTTGTCATCTTCTGGTACCCTGTCCTATGAGGACTACATGTGTGTATGCTCCTTGCTTTCAAACTGCTCCTCACCCTGGGTCTTGTTGCCAGGCAGGTTATAGGGAGCACCTGGGGACCACTGGAAGAATGGCAGGAACCCCTCGGGGCCATACTCAGTCAGTTTGCATGTGGAGCAGAACCATTGCTGGAATGGAGGAAGGGGTCTTCAGTGTCCCCTGGGAATGGGTGGGGATTGAGCCATATCGATAGCCGCACCCATTACCATGGCAATGGCCATCATTATTACCATCCTGGCTGCCCTTGATGCTGACTTGGTGGCTAGAGAGAACCCTGGAAGCACCTAGAAGGTTACTTACAGACAGTTATTCTTCTCTATGCACTGGTGGTGGCTCCAGCTCTATGACCTAAGGACGGGAATGGAGGTCATGCCCCTGAGGGGAAGCTGTTTAGTCTGGCATGCTGTCTTCCTCCACCAACCCTCTGGTTTTGTGATGTTTTACTGACTTTTTTTTTTTAAAGAAATAAATGACCCACATTTGACATGGACAGTTTTGGACATGCTGGGATGTTTCCCAGTTCAGGTCAAAGTTCACTATACTAGAGTCGGTGACAGAGGCTCTGGACAGCTACAGGCTGTGAGTGTTTCTTGCTGTTCCCATGATGCACTGATTGTAGGGTATTTTTCCATGTGAGAAGCAATTCCTTCAAGCCCTCTCCGCTCTTTTAAATCTTCTGTGAAGTACCTCCCTCTAAGGTGGCCTGGCTGGCCCTCTGCTCTCCCTCTGGCTATCTTGCCACCCTGGGCTGATCCTGTGACCTCACAGTGCTCTTCAGAGGTCCATGTCCCCTGTTCCTCAGATAGACGATGTACAGGCAGAGGACAGCAGCCACAGATCTCACTCCATCCAGGCACGAGATCATAAACCACTCTCTGAAGACTTTATGAAGGCCATTTTTTTCACTTCCATTTTCGTATACAAATCTAATCTTTTGAGAGCCCACTCCTTCCTAACTCATTCTAACTCACAATATTACAGGCTTTCATCAATAATAATATACGATCAATTACTCAAATGTAATTGATTAGTCGAGAGAACCACATTTCCCCTCTTAGCCTGTGTCTGATTGGACAGAAAGCACAGCAATTGCCCCCAGAGGGTGGCTTTGCCCTTGGCTGCGGACTGTCTTGGCTTTTTAGCTGAGATTGAATTTATATACAATTTGCTAATGTTAGCTTAAGAAAAACCCAAAAGAGCACTTTATGTCCCAGCCCCTACTGATGACACCATCCCAGGGTGCGATAAGCTGCCCGTGAGGGGGATTAGTGGCCGAAATTGCCCCCTGAGCTGGCTCTGAGCTCCGTTTGTCTTTATTTGGTTGTACAGATAATTTTTTGTCATCAGAAAGTTGAGTTCCATAAATACAATATCGTCCAATTTAATAATGAGAATCAGAGCTGGCTTTGTCCAGTCTGCATCTCTTTGGCTGAGGCAAACCCAGGATGTTTATCCAAGATGGCAGCAATGCTCAGGTGATTTCTAGCAAGAGCTCTCTGCACAGGGCAGGGACAGGCTACTGCCTCCTGGCCTGGATCCATCTTCACACTGACCTGCCTACAAACTGCAGCATGGTGGCTGAGTGCTGTGGTGTCTGAGTGTCATGGTGTCTGAGCAATGTAGCAATTGGGCATTTTGATGGCTGACTGCTGCTGTGGCTGGGCACTGTGGTCCTGCTCATTGAGGTACCCAGATTGCCAAAAGCATTGTGGGAGTGTAAAGCATAATGGGGGTCAGGGAGCTTCTCTTCCTTCCTGGAGCAGGAGAGATGCACCAGCAGAGACTGGGACTCTTCTTGTTCACCATTCTTTCTATGAAGCCAGCTTACAGGAAACTGGGTCCAGTGCCTCTCTGTAGGCTGAGAGTGAAAAGTCTTCTGCTTTCTCAGCCCCTTTCTAGACATCCATTTCAGCAAGCACCCCTTACATCCAGGAAGGTGGCAGCTTCAGCATGCAGGTGAAAAAATGGGTGGTCAGCTGATGGGGGCAGGGATGGGTGTGGGTGACCCTGACTCAGTAGAGCCTCCACCACATTCTTCTACACCCTAACCTTGTGATGTTTAGAAATGGAGCTTTTGGGGGTGATTAGGACCATATGAGGTCTTAGGGGCCTTCATGAAGGGATAAAAATGTACACCAGAGGACCTGCTCTTTCTGTTCCCATCACCTGAGGATAAAGACCATGAATGAAGTCTGGTTGGGAATCTGTCAGCCTTATGACCCTGTGTAGCCAGCAGCACTAGGAAGCATAGGTGTCCCTTGTTCCGATTGCTATCTGTAGCCCTTGGAGCCTGTGGCCCATTGACTGAGGCTCCTAGAATCCTAAGAGCTGACAGCTCTCTGAGCCATCTCTAGTGCTGGGCTTCTCTTCAGAACCACTGTCTCGTGAGGCTGCCTCCACATTGGCTCTGCATAAAGGGGGCTCTTTTTAACACCCTGTCCCCACAGTGGCCTGATCTCAGTGCTATGGCTCCCAGAATGCGATCAGCTAGTAGCAGGAGTGTATAGGTCCTAGTTCCTCAGATCTGCCTTAGAAAGTGCCCTGTCTGACCAGACCTTAACTACAGCCCACAGTCTCTGCGCAGAGAGTCTAGGCATTGTGGGCACAGTCAACCCAAGAACTCTTTGGAACTTTGATACTGTAGCGTCAGTTTAAAGCTTCACAGTCTGAAGGTGCCCCTTTCACCCTTCCTCAGCTTCCACCCCATTCTGCCTGGAGGCCGCCCTGTGCTCTGCCTCTACAGGTGACTTAGATATTTCCTTTGTTCTCCTGGGCTATAGCTGAAGAGAAAACCTCAGACAAGCAATGGACACAGCTTTTTTTTTTTTTCCTGCTCTGGGCAGGTCTTCTGCAGGAACAGTGAGCTCCTGCCAGCCACTTCACTCCTGTGGAGGAGGTAAGAGTCACGGGACCCCACACTATGACTTGAGCAGAGCCTCTGAGAGACTCCCCTGCAGACTGCACTGTCCATGGACTTTGCTGAGGTGGAATCTGTCTTAAGAAAAGTAGACTCCAGGACCAGGTATGTGACCTCACCTGCAGAGCTGAGCTGAGATCCTCTGCCTCAAGGCCTTCCTGGGGCTGAGCCTGAAGGTGTGTGACAAAGTGCCTATCATTCAACTTCTTTTTTGGTGGGTGGAAGTGTTGAGATAGGATATCTCTACAAAATCCTGACTGTCCTGACCCTCACTGTAGAGAGGATGGCTTCAAACACACAGAGATCCCCCTGCCTCTGCCTCTCAAGTTCTGATATTAAAGGTGGACACCACCATACCTGGCCAATTTCTTTTTAATGGTGGCAACGTCTATATTCCAGGACTCATTTGTCACCACAAAAGTTAACCTCTAAACATAATATTCACCTTCACAAGCCAGAGAGGAGGCAGAGGTGATGGAGGCTTAGATAAGGGCTACACGTGGGAATAGCTGTTCTGTGTCATTCTTGCAGTCAAAACTGAGGGATTTTGTCTTACGTTCTCTTGATGTTGTTTGGTGACCGATGTGTGTCCCACGTGTCCTTCCTTCTTCATGGGAGTGCAGAAGGCCCCTTCTCAAGGTCATGCCCATCTTCCTCATCCCCAGGTACATAATGAGAAGTGCCCAGGAAGACCTCCAAAGACAGTGCCTCCCCTGCAGGAGAGGATCCGAGGGGTGGGTCTCAGCAGCCTGACTGTGGCCTATGCTGCCTGCAGTTGTGACCCCCCCTCCAAGCTGTTTCTGAGGAGCCAGCTGCCTCTCAGCAGCAGCCCATTTCCACAGTTAAGTCAATTTGTCTCCACTGAGTGGAGAGAATTGCAAAGCAAACAGATTATTCTCACACCATTGAGCCGCCGGCACTTGGCCTCTGAGGCTGGAAGGTTGCTCTGCCCTCCTTCCCACTGAGCTGCCAGCCTGCCCAGAACAGATTGGGGTTAGGATGCTTCCAGTTCTAAGGCCCCTAGACCCATTCTCCTTTTCTTATCCTTTGAAGAGGTAATGATACCCAGCTCTTCATCCCTTAAATATACCTGGGAACCGATACTTAGAAGAGATGGCTTGATTGCCTGGCATACTATAGGCCTCTCAAACCTGGCAACTATTGTTGGCTTCTAATTTGTTGAGCCCTAGAAACATCCCAGCCATATCATGTGGGTTCTGATGTCACCCACTGGTGGCAAGGGACACACTGGGGCCAGAGTACAATTCCACACTTCTGGTTTCATGTCTCTTTATTACTTACCCTAGGTTTACCATCAATGGGATCTAAGGACTCCTGAGCTTTTAGAAATGACTGAGTCTACATTCCCAGCAACTGGAGCCAGTTTACAGGGATGCTATGACAAGGTACATAAATGAGAAGATTTGGACAAAGGGAAAATATGAACAGAAAAACAAGATGAAGTCAGTATGAGGTAAAAACACCAGTCAAAACCCCATGCAGGATTGAGAGAGGACTAAGCTTCAAATAGAGGTGTGATAGATGTTGCATAGTTGCTGCCTGCAGGAGCTGAGGGGACGCTGAGGGAGCCGCAGGGGAAGCGGTGGAGGCGGCGAGTGGCGCCTCACCACTATATTTGGCAAATATATAGTTTGTGCTCACTATTTGCCCTGTATTTGCCTTAGGATGTGTACTAGGGTCTGGGTGGTAGGCTGTAGATGGAACAGTAGACTAGGCTGTAGATGGGTCATGTAGGCTATGGATAAGGGGATGTGGGTTATAGATGGTTCATGGGCTGTGGATGGATGGGTATAGCTGTGGATAGAGCTTTGTGCCTATATGTTGTTTGTGTTCAGCCACTGTCCCAGGCCCGATACTGGTTCCTCCAGTTGGGAATCTCTAGCTTTGCCTACAGTCAACAAGTACATGAGTGATGTTAAGGCTAAACCCAAGAAGATGATGTGGACATAGAACAGAGTGTTCTGAGGCCCAAATCCAGCCTCTGTGCACACAAAGCCTTCCGTTGCAAACAGGTCATGCCATACCAGGGTTTCAGGGTCAAACCCATGCTGCAGAATTAATGTGCAAGATAAACAGAGCCCCGCAGGCTGCATTACAGTCTCTGGCAGGTCAGAGGTCTGCTCTTGAGGTGTGAGAAAAGGTTCAGAGGGATAAGGTCAGTTGTCTGCATCCCACACTGGCCTACCAAGGGCTGGCTGAGCCTCTCCCAGCAGGTCTCTGACTGCATGGGGGCAGGGAACAGCCAGGGTAGACTGATTACTCAGAAGGGCCAGGAAAGCAGCTGCCACTCTCGGCTGCCTGAGTCTATCAACATCAGCACAGGCCTCCTCCTGGCCTGAGCTGCCTTGGCCCTGCATCTCCAGCCCCCAACCTGCTGTGGCCTGAGGGAGGGACAGGGGCATGGGAGAGTATAAGAGGTTGAATTGTGGGCAAGAGGACCAGGGTCCCCAGGGCCACAATCCTAAACATGTTCCCTTCCCAGGGCACTTTGGGGCTCCTCAGCTATGTATGAACTATTATAATTTGATGGGCTTTAGTTCTTACTAGAGTGTCGTCAAGTCAGGACAGGACCCCCAGAGCCCAGGTTGGGTCTTTATTCTCATTCGATGGCCAGGGATGTGAGTAGGCCTTGGGGTCCTGTTTTTCAGCCGGGAAGTCAATGAAGAAGGGCAGGGCAAGCAGGCTAGAGCTGAGGGAAGGCCTGACTACTGGCCTAGGGATGCTCCCACCCTCAGTCTAGGAACACGAGGTACTGGTCTTCATCTTCCTGGATCAGCTTTGCTGTGTGGCTTCTGCTTTGCTCAAGTTCTTTCCAAGAAGCAGTGGAAAAGAGGCTGGAATAGGGTGTGCAATGCCTTCCATGGTCTGCAGCGAACCCAGGGCAGACAGGGAGGGAGGAAAACATGGAAGTGTATTCCTATGACATATGGCCCTTTGGTCATGTTAGTTTCTGGTGCACAGTGTCTCTTGAGAGGCACTAGGAAGGAAGGAAGCAGCCCCTGGCCCAGCCCCTCCTCCAGGGAACCCAAGAAGCCACACCTCTTGTGTTTGCTCAGGCTGGTTACCAACCTCACTGTGTAGCTCCCTATGCTCCTCCCTACACTGGAAGCTTAAGCAAGAGCAGATCCATACCAGTCTATGCCAGCTAAGGACTGGACTCTGCCCTGGTCGGGTTGGGGCCCAGGCACTGGTCTCTCCCAGCATCTCCAGCTGATTCCCTAGGGAAAGAGGGGTGTGAGGATCTGGGAGCAGCGCTTGTGAGGTAGTGAGCCGGGGAGACAGGCCAGGCTCTGTCTGTCTAAGACAGTCATGGAGTCTGGCCTGCTGAGGTTGGTGAGGGCAGGAGACGGGCTTCACAGCTGGATGTCCACTCTAAGGGCCATACTCAAATCCTGGCCTGAGGTGCCTGCCCTGCTGGAGCCTGCCCTCATGCCTACCCTGACACATCAAAGCATTGCCTGTAGGGCTGAGCAAATACCTCCTGCCCACTGACCAGAATGGCCCTCTGATTTTGACCCTTCTCAGAAGGCCCAATAGGAGGCAGATTGGGGACTTCAACCCAAGAAGCTGGGGGAAGAGGCTTGTCTCTGGAGACAGGTAGAGATGTGTCTGGTTCCTTTCCTACAAGGGCATCTGGGAGAGGGAGGCTGTCCGGACTGGCTGGGAGTGAGGAGGAGCAGGCTTTCCCCCTATTGCAGCCAGCCTCCTTCTGCCTCCTCTTGATTTTACTCAGCATCCTGAGCGATAGACCCCAACGTAGCAGGGAAAAAAAATGACTGCACAAGACCTCTAGGGTACTCGGAGAGGGCAGGAGCTGAGTGATGCAGCCACAAGCCAATGGAAATCAGCAGCTCTGAGGAGCTGAAAGGGGGCAGGAATAGATGTCTCTAGAGCCTCCATCAAGAGCCAGCTCTTCTAGTTCTTTGACTTCAACTCCGCAAGAGTTGTTTCAGAACTCTGATTGGAAGTGTAGAGACTTCACTGCCTCTGTGTTATTTTGCTGCCATGGGAACTTGTAGGAGAAGCCATGCCGTCTCCCATCTTTGTTCATTTGTTTCTTCCTGAACCAGTAATTTGATGAACTTTTTTTCATCCTTCAATGCCCCATCGACTAACATTTCTAGCTAAGATCCATCAGCTAGATCCATCTGTGGGGATTGATGCTCACTTCTCCACTGTGGCCACAGCCTTTGGAAGGAGGCAGCTCGTCCTTCCTTCCGTCTGCACCAGCAAACTTAACCCTAGCATGCCTTCGCATGCCAGTCAGGACTCTGCTTAATACACACACAACCAACTCTAGCCAAAGTGATCAGCGGACTGCGGACATGCGGTCCACCCAGCCGAGCCCCCCTGCACTCTCATAATAAACATTTACGAGAAAGGATTTATGGGTGTGGGAAAAATTTGTTGATAAGGCTCAGATCAGCAGGACCTGAGTCTTCTGGGTAGACTATGTCCTGGGAAAGCAGCCTGAGCAGCTCAGAGAGGGCTGGGAAGGGATGAGCTAGGGTCTGCTCGGCAGAGGTGTCCCCAGCTACCTAAGCTCCAGGCCTTCCAGCTGGTGTGATGTGAGCATATCTTACAGGGCCATCTCCTTCTACATGAGATTGGGTGTGAGGTCCTTGGGGTCCTGGAGGCTGATTCTTGTGTGAGGGAGAGCCCTCAGCAGTCCATGGTGAGTCAAGCTGCAGCTCCATGGCTACCAGACAGTTCTGGCTCCTTTCCTGCATCAGGGTGAACTAGTCCAGGGCCACCCCACCCCATCATTCCCACCCCATGGAGATCACAGCAGGGGCTGGGACCCTGCCTGCCAAGAGGAGAGTTAGGTGAACACACAAGGCAAAATCTTTGCCTGCAGGGACACACTCAGACATCCTAGGCAGCAAGCTGGGTAAGCTGAGATGAGCAAACTGAGGCACAAGGCATCAAGAGGCTGCCAATGAGAGAAGCACCCCTTCCCAGAGCCCCCTCGAATCCTCTGCACTGCAAAGCCAGTCTGGAGCATTCCTTGTCCCTTTCCAATGTACCTTCAAGGGTGTCTGGGCCACTCATGGGTCTGCTTCTCTCTGACATTTTATATTCATTGTTAAACTTTATTTTTGTCCAATCCTGGCAGTTGAACTGAGGGTCTGGTGGGCTGGGCAGAGAGTCTGGAGTTAGGCTCCATCCTTGAGCCACATCCGCAGGTCCCACATCATCTTATTAAGTTACAGAGCTGGAGGGAGGCTCTGTGTGATGCATGTGGAGGAGCCATCCACCAATTTGAGAAGGACAGGCATCTATGTTCAGGAGCCTTGCCTTCCAGGATTATTGGGGTCCCTGGTGTCTGCAATGCTTTCCAGGTCCTTCCCACAGGGACTGTCTTGAGATTTATCTCTGGATGTTTTGACTTTGCTCTTGCCATTGTGATGATTAGATTTTCAGTCTGTGAAGCTCAATCTTCTTGTCTTTATGTTTATTACATTTATTTGTTTACTGTGTATGTCAGGAGGGAGAATTCATGTATCACAGCTCTGTGTGGAGGTTAGCATGGCAGCTTGTGGGATTTAGTTCTCATCTTCTACCATATGGGTCCTGAGGCTCGAACCCAGGTCCTTAGGCTTGGCAGCAAGCACCTTTACCCGCTGAGCCATCTCACCTGCCCTGATCTGCTTTTGAGAATCTCCTGATGGACTGTTGGAATCTATTCACCTCTCATTTGTCTCAACATGGCTCTGAAATTTGATACGAAGGGCAACCTGAAATCTCCCCCTGAGTCCTCACAGCCTCCCTTCCTCAAGCTGAGCCAACTGGGTCCTGTCAGAGGGTTAAGGAGGAGGCACTCTGGCCTGTGCCTGAAGCCAAAGAAACACACTTCTTTAGATAGGTCACCTTCTAGCGTACTACTTGCCTAGGATTGGGGGATTCTTGTAGTTAGAAAGAAACTCCTAGGCTCATTGATTTGAATGCTTGGAGCAGCGGCATGGATGTTTCTCTTCAGGTGGTCTGTGGAATGGGAATATCCTCACTAGCACAAAGTGGTCAAGTTGTCTACCAAAGGCTGCATACTAGAGCAGTGTTTGCCTATAGGTTAACTCAGTCCTGATAAACCTCTTACAAGTGGCAGGTGCCCTGACTGCCCTCCCCCCACAAGGTGACCAAAGGGAGCCCACTGTTTGTTACTCAGCAGCAAAAGATACAAGATTATACCAGACTGGAGAGATGGCTGAGTGGTTAGCAGCACTGGCTGCTCTTGAAAAGAAGCCAGGTTCAGCTCCCAGCACACACGTAGAGATTCATACATGTCTATAACTCCAGTTCCAAGGGTTCTGATGTTTTCTTCTGGTCTCCACAGGTATCAGGCACACACATGTGATACATTTGCATGCACTCAGACCAGACACTCACACATAAATCAAAACTAAACAAATCTTTAAAAAAAAAAAAATAAGGAAGAAAAATCTTACCTTGCATTTCTACCTGGAGAGATTTCGGCATTCCAAACTCCAAGTGCAGTTTCTATTGAATGCCTGGTCACTTTTGTGCTTTGTAAAAATCAAAAACTTCTAAGCCCAGTGACTGTAAGCCAGGAAGGAGCTGCCACAGGACTTTGGAACATGGAAGGAACTGCCCACAGCTCCATGCTGTTACTGTTGGAAAATTCAGAGGAAAAATTTGGCTGATTTTTAGGAAAAACATGTCACCAGATTAATTGCATACTTCTGCACTGGGTCATTGAGCCCAGGACCTCTAGCATGCTAACAAGTGCTCCACTCCTGAGTCTGCCTCAGCCCTTCTTATCAGAAAACAGTAGAAAAGCCTCATGCTACAAAAGGTGCCACACATATGCAAGCTTAGTCTTGCAGTCAGCAGAACCATTACACTAGAGGCAAGAGAGGCTACATCTGTGAGGAGCAAGCAGAGGAGCCTTCAGGTGCCCTCCCCCTGAAGTGTACACAGCATTGGGGGTGGGGGTGGGGATGGAAGGACATCATAGGCACTATGCCAAGTTTTGGTTTTGAGTCAAGGTCTCACTGTGTAGCCGATGCTGGCCTTGAACTCACATCCTTTTGCCCTGCCTCTGCCTCATAGATGCTGTGGTTACAGGTGAGCCCCGCCATCCCTGGCACAGACACAACATCTTCGATGACTAATTAGCATGTTAAGTCTAGCAGCTGATCAGAAACATCCATCGTGGGAAACCAAGATTTGCCTAAGAATGTAGAGCCTGTGACCATGCTGCCCTTATTATAAACATCCCAAAACATTGTGTGGACTCCAGGAGCCAGCACCCTGAATGGATAATTTTCAGTGCTTTTTCATGTCTAGAAACTTCTTTTTCCCCCCTGAAGAAGCACAGGTGGGCAAGGGCAATATAGATGAGATTAAAAATAGGAGGCAGTGGGCACTGCTTCCCTCACTCCCACAGACCAAGATTCACCAAGTTCTCAGCCATGGATGGCTCTTCACAGTACTTTGGTATTGATGAGAGGCTTTTGGACACAAGCTCCTGGGATGAGGGTGGTAGAGATAGGAGTAGTGAGGAGATGAGCAGAGTGTCTGCAGCAGAACAGGGATCACTGAATTGGCACCACCTGGTGTGAGTCCAGGTGTAGAGGGCATAGGAAGGAAAGGGTTGGACCAGGAACTCTACAGTGCTCAATAGCAATCTAGGTTTGCTGGTGAGCTTGAGCAAGTCACATGACCCTTTTCATCTACATCCTCTAGGTACAGTCAGGCTGGCTCTCGGAATGGTTCTGAGAGTCCCTGGGTGTCTTCATCTCCCTGTCATTATTGGAAGGCTGAGGAAGACATAGCTATGTTTGTTTGGGGTCTGGCGGGGGAGGGGGGAGTTAAGTAGAAGGTTGCAAGAGGACAGTGTGGAATAAGGAGCTGGCATTGACTAATTGCAAAGGCATGAAAGGATCTGGTCAGCTTAGTAGGCTGCAAACAAGAGAAAGATGGGGTGCAGTCTCTTCTGGTCCTCAAGTGGATTTATACTGGGAACCAACACTGGAAAACAAGAAAGCAGCCTGCATTATAGAGAAGCCCAGAGTTGCCCGGACAGCGGCCCTGTTCCTCAGGCGCTGTCCAAATCGATACCCAAACTGCGGAGTCTAGACACATAAACGCCAGGCAATTTAACAGAGGCAGTCAGTGCAGAGAAAACACTTAACTGGAGATCCAGGGTTCTGCCGAGCCTCAGAGCCGCTCATGAGGATTTATGGGAGATAAAAACAGTTTAACTAAGCTGGAGCCGGCCTCGGCAGCCCACGGGGCCATGGGCTTTCTCTCTCTTGTAGTAGCTGCTGGTAGAAGGCAGGGAGGTGCCAGTACTTTGACTCTTTCCGCCCCAGTCCTACTAATCGTGGCCGGTAACCACCAGGCCTCTGATGTAGCAGCCTCACCACAGCCAGCTCTGGGTTCCCGGGCACTTGCCCATCATTATCTATCAGTCTAACGATAAGCAGGATGTACACAGGTGGTCTCTGTGGTTGGGACACACATTACCTCATACGGCCTCCCCAGCCAGCCCCAGCAGGAATCTCATTTCTTCAACAAGGACAGAAGCTCATGCTCAAGGTCAACTCCAAGTAGTTGCTCAAGGTTGATACTGGGTTGGTACCCAAATCCCTTAAGCCAAGACCTATCTTGCCCACTTGTATGCTTCTATGTTCAAATGATGTTCCAGGCTGAGCATTCAATCCCGCGGTATAGGTTCCAGACTGTTGTCAGAATGAAGGGATTAAAGTCACAAGTGCTTAAACTTCCACCTGCTGCTCAATGGGATCAGAGGTGGCCTTTTAACTTTTTAACATGACATTAGGCCCATCCAGTTATGGACATTCTTAACAAGGAACTATAAATCACTTGAAATAGAAGGCTGGAATTGGAGAACACCTCAGTTTCCGGGGACCATGAGACCATTGTCTTTTTCCTCGTTTAGGGAAGACAGACACCTTCCCACTCAAGGCCTCAAATTTGGCAACACACACATTCTCAGGACAGATGGGAAAACTCTGCCATGGGGCCTGGGCCTTGCTTCCCTTGCAGAGATTAAGGTAGACAGTCCCCAGGAGCCCCACCAAGGGCCTCGTGGCAGCCAGTGGCTTTGATGACCTGAAGTGGGGCTGTGGGTTTCTGGCTCCCTTAGCTTTGGGTTGAAATGCAGGTGGCAGCATTCACAGCCCATGCAGTCTGTGACTCTTCTTGTTCTCCAGTGGGCAGGGACCCCTCAGCCAGACTCAAGGAAGCCCTGTGAGGAATTGTGTCCAATCGGAGTTCATAGGTGTGCTGGATAGTGTTTATGTCGACTAGACACAAGCCGGGGTCATCTGAGAAGAAGGAATCAAAGAAAATGTCTTCACAGAATTGGCCTATAGACAACTGTCAGACATAGTTTTGACTGATGATGGTTCAGCTCACTGGTAGTCCTAGGGTATGTAACAAAGCAGGCTGAGCAAGCCACAGGGAACAAGCCAGTATGCAGTGTTCCTCTATGGACTCTGACTCAGTTCTTGCCCATAGATTTCTGCCTCAAGTTCCTGCCCTGACTTCCCTGGATGATGGACTCCAAGCTGTAACATGAAATAAACCCTTTATCCCCGAGTTTATTTTAGTTTTGGTATTTGTCACAGTGATGGAAACCCTGACTGCGTCAACAGCAAACAGTGGCCTTAAAGTGTCTCATCACAGCAACTCATGATTATCACTACACCATCACTAGAAACCATGAGATTGGATTCCAAAGATGTCGGTGGCGGAATCCTCTGGTGATGAGTAAATGTGCCTCACAGCCTTAGAGAACTAAAAGACCGCATGGTAATCTCAAGAAGGATCTATCAATAGTAGCCCTGTGATCTGAAAACCAAAGCAAAACTCTAGATGTGAAAAATGTAGAAACCAAATGTAGACACTTAACAGCAGAGTAAAGGCAGCTAGAGAGAGAATCACCAAACAGTGGAAATTCTCAGGAGGAGGCTTCATGAAGTCTCACAGGAGGCACGAGGAAGAACGTGACCCAGAACACAGGAGAGGAGTCAAGGCAGGTGGAGGGGACAGGCCTGCCATCAGGGCTGTGTGACAGAAATGACTGGGCCGTGCAAAATCCCAGCCTGATAATGATGAGATGGGAGTAAACACAATGTCTATTGTTGTCTGTGAAAGACATTTGAAACAAAGACAGAGAGGACAGATCTCGAGAGAATGCTAAAGACACCTGGGGAAACACTGGCCTAAAACCAAACCAAACCAACACCGCTCATGACCTTCACCAATGAAGTCCGAGGGAAATCCTGACCACAGACCGAGAGCCAAGAACTTGGAACAGAAGCATCTACTGTACTGTTCACACCCAATAACAATTTCAAGATCCATAAAGCAAGCAAACTTTCCCAGGCTGCAAAGAGAACCACAAAGGACTATGGGCACCTCCCATCCTGCAGGGATATTTAAAAACACATTTTGTAATGACGGATGGAGGAAGGAGACAAAAAAATTATCCTGCTGACACAGAGAACATTCCTAATACAATTAACAAGCTTTGCCTAACAAGCAAACATAGAGCGCTACCCTCAACAGCCAGAGGGCTCGAATGGTTTCCAAACACCCACGGAGCCTGTATTAAAAGTCGTACCAGGTCATAAATAACGTAAGCTTCAATAAATGTCAAGAGTGGCTATCAGAGAGACCGCACACTCTCCAGCCACACTGTGAGTAAATTAACATCAATAAAACATCAGACGTGCACGCTAATTAGCTCAGAAGTCAGACAAGGTATTAGGAAACTTCAAAAAATCATAGAAAAGCATGATACGGAGAGACTTTGTGTGAGAGCGGTACACAGGAAGCCAGAATGAAGGGGCTAACAAACCTAAGAAGGAAGGCATGCAGATGAGGGTGTGAGCTGCTCCCAGCCCGGAACTGAAGAGGAGAGGCGAGCTGCATGCGTTTCCAGGGGAACGTCAAATGTCACGTCCAATTTAGGACGCAATTGGGAATCTCGAGGGCCTTATAGGCAGTACAGAGAATTATGACTTATGCATCTTCCAGAAATAGGAGCCATTGCCTAAAGGCAAGGCCAGGCAAACACTTGAAGAATAAGCAACTCCAATATTTTGGAAGTGTTTCGAGAGGAGAGTAAAACAGGGACCTGATCCAGATCGTCTTAATATAAAGTCAGCCAATCGGGGCAGCTCTCCCAGGGACTTTGGGGTAGAAGTGACAGGGTGCCCTGGCTCTGTTTCCATTGCTGTGATGAAATGTCCCTACAACAAACAACGTGGGGTAGAAAGGGTTTGTTTTGCCCGATAATTCCAGGTTATGATCCATCAATGTGGGAAAGGCAAGGTGGTGGGGGCTTGAGAGAGATGATCGCAACACAGCCATAGCCGAGGGGGAGAGTGAATGCATGCATATATACTCACTCGCTTGCTTGACCTCAGATTAGTTGCTTCACTTTTATACAGCAGAGGACCCCCTTGATTATGAAATGCTACCACCTACTGTGGCCTGGGTCTTTCCATACAGTTTGCTTAATTAAGGAACCCCCCCCCCCCTCATGTATACCCACAGGACAACCCAATGAAGACCATCTCTCACTGCAGGTGTCAAGTTGAAAGTGAAAACTAAGCCTTATGCCGCCATATTGACAATGAGGGTTAAAATGAAGTGTTTATAACCTGGAGAAGACTATTTACAAAACCAAATCAGAGCAGACATTCTCTGCAGGCATAGAATGAGGAATGGAACTATCCAAGAAATGAGGCAGATGCCCGCCATCACACCTTGAGCTAGAGACACTGATAAGGCATGAAGAAACACCAGTGTAGTCGCTGCAAAGGGAGAGACACTAACTTACCAGGATCCATACCTGTCCTGTGTGAGCCCGTCTGACTACCCCTTGCAGCCCTGAGACCTCTACAGGCCTCTGACCCAGCCTGTGCTTTCTAAAAACAGGGCAAGGGGTGTTGGAGGAAAGTTCCAGCCTTGGGATTCAGCAGGCCTGGATGAGCCCAGCTCTGCCAGACCCAGCTGCAGTGATCCAGGGGACTCTAACTTTTGAGCCTCAGTGGCATCAGAAGTGTGTCTTTCCAGAGCTTTGTGAGGATAAAAATGTTATATGACACAGCCCCATGGATGAACGCTATCATTGAAAGCAAGGGGTGCCTTGGAACTTGGGCAGCCAGGCCAGAAACAGGCTTTAGACTCCCAAGTTCCTGCCTAATGGTTGTGGGGTTGTGAGGAAGACTTAGCTGTCTCTTTGTGAGAAAGGGAGCTGACTGTGTGGCTGGGTGGGGACAGAAAGGAGCTAGTTTAAAAGTACACTGCCTCACCACCACCCCCCCATTCCAGGAACAACCTGCTAGCGATCTATTGACTGCCAGGACCGGAGTGGTCACATTTGGTTCCTACCTGAGTGCTCACCGCCTGCACCGAATGTCTCTTACCGGCAGCCCCTGGCCTGTCATTGAGAAGAGGCTTCACTTAAACTCAGAGGCTTTTCTGGGAAAAGACAGAGTGTAAGAGTCAGGGGGCTGTGAAGAGCACATGATTCAGGCCAAGACTCCTTGAAGACACACCGCAGACCCTTGGGGACAAACGTTGATGCCCATGCTAGGGAGCATGAGGGGGATGGAGGCAGGTGTCCTTTTTCTGTCCTTTTCTGGGCAAACATCCAAAAGGCAGAGGTGAGAAACTTAGAGAAAGAGAATAGCTTGAAGCCTCTTCGTGGGGACATGGGGACTTGAGTGTGACTGGACCTGCTTTGTGGCTGAGTAAGCCTGGCTCAGAAAGGTAGAAGCTATTCATCCCCATCTACTTCTGGAGGTGGCTGACCAGGGGAGAAAAGCAGAAAAAAATGGACCACAGCTGCAGGGAGGCAAGGTTGCATGGAGATATGGTGTGACTTTCTGGAGTCAGGTCTCCAGGAGAAAGAGCCATGTCTGGTGCCCCCACCGCACTCCACCCCCCACCACCCCAAGCCCCAAGTCACCTCTGGGTCAGTATGCTCTTCTCAGCTAGAGTTTCTGTAGCCTGGATTTCCAAGGCTCCTCCGAGGGTGGGAGCTGTCCTGGGTGCTGAGCCAACCACGGGCCTCCTACAAGGCCCTCCCCTGCCTGCCTTCCATGGTCCTTGCTCTGGTGGAGCCAGCTCCACCCTTCCTGCAGATAGCGTGCTCCTTGCCTGCATAGCAGCCATTGCTGTGGCCCATAAGGACTACAAACAGTAGAAACTAATGAGGCTTGTCCCGCCTTTTAGGTGACAGGAGTCCTCTGTCACCAGGCACCACTGGGGCAGAGTTCAGAGCTCAGGTGTGACAGTCTACTGACTCTATTCTTCCTTCATCCTCTTCCCTATACACATTGTGTCCTAGGCAGCTCTTTCCACTGGGCCACTGGTAAACAAGTCGGTTCTGGCTGACGCCTGGATTTGTTTGGGGGTGGGTATATGTGACCTTGAACTTACAATATCCTCCTGCCTCAGCTTCCTGAGTGCTGAGACTACAGGTTTGTGCCACCATGGCTGGCAAGTACTGTCTTTTGTTTTGCTTTAAAGATTTATTATGTATCCAGTGTTCTGTCTGCATGTATACCTGACAGCCAGAAGAGGGCGCCAGATCTCATTACAGTGGCCATGAGCCACCATGTGGTTGCTGGAATTGAACTCAGGACTTCAGGAAGAGCAGGCAGTGCTCTTAACCTCTGAGCCATCTCTGCAGCTCCCCCCATCTTTTGTTTTGTTAATGGTGTGTGTCTCTGTTGTGTGTGTTTGCACTCACATATAGGAGTGCTCAAATGTGTGTGTGCACATGTATGTACACGCCGGGGTGTATTGTGTAGAGGCCTGAGGTTGATATCAGCTGTCTTCTATTATTTCCACTCTTGTTTATTGAGACAGAGTCTCTTGCTGAACCCAGAGCTTGCCAACTCCAGCTGGTCTAGCTAGCCAGCTTGCCCACTGTGTTCTCGATTTCCAGAGTGTTAGAATTACAGGCAGCCACCACAGCTGCCTGGTTCTTATGTGGGTTCTGGGGATCCAAACTCTGGTCCCTATGCTTGCACAGTAAGGATCTTATCTACTGAGCCTTCTCCTTGGCCCCTGGCTACTTTGCAAAATGTGATTCTGGTGTCTGGTCACTGTCAGACCACAGGCCTTCCCCACCACCAACTGCAATCGATCCTGAGAAGCAGCTGTTATACTGCTTTCCATCTGTACAGGGAAGGACCACAGAAAAGCAGGGAGCCTTTGGATCCCCTCAAATCATAACGAACACACATGCTGTCTTGTAAAAATCCTCAGGAATTTGATGTGATCTCAGCAATGACTCCAAGACAGTCATGTCCCCAGTCAACCTAGCTGTGACCCTGGGAAGATAGTGTTTACCCAACGGAGGTCCCAGAGGGACCACACTTGTCACTGCCCAGTCTCTGTGAGCCTGCTTCCTCCTCTGCCAGTGCAGATCTTCTTGGGACCACTGCCACATACTCCATGCCTACCTCGTCCTCACCCCCTACATCCACTCTGCAGAGTGGCAAACAAATTCTCCTAGAGCTCGAGCCGGATGGTGTCCCATGTCCCCATTGCTAAGCATTCAGTGGCTCCCACCTGACCTAGGGCAAGACGTAGTGTAGGACTGTTCTCACCAAGTCCTGGTTCCAACAGCGGCTCTTTCTGCCCCCTCTGCTCAGAGTGCTGTGGAGTACGTACAGTGCAGATACATAATGCAGACAAAACCCTCACACATATGATAAAATGAATACATGAAAAAGAAAAGGTAAAAGAATTGTAGCTTTCCAGAGAAACCCTGTCTCAACCATTACACAAACAAGAATTGTCACTTTCTAGTATTGTCCTTCTGGGGACCACACATTTCCTATCTGGGACTTTGGGGAATATTTCAGACTCAAAAACCAGCTCTCACTTCCCTGGTGGGTCAGAGACACTGTCTCTACCTGGATCCTGCATTGGTGCCCCGGATAGGCTTAGGGTCCTTGGCTTCCACATGAGTGGCTCTTCTCTCAGCCTGCTGAGCCCTAGTGACGCCAGGACCCCGCTTCCTGGTGTCGTTTTTTGCCACTTATGTAGAAGGCAGAGTCCAGCTGCCTTGGTTTTCAGCATTTTCTCACCTCAGGTCCTACAGGATAGCTTTAGCAGGGGTCATTGGTCCCTACTGTTCATCCTCTGAAGACCATGGAAGATGCCACCAGCAACGGGCATCTGTGTCTCAAGCCACCCACAGGGCCAGATGCTCACTTGAGATGATGGTTAGAGAAGCAAAGAGTAGATCAGGGTGATGGAGGGTGTAACAGGGTAGGGCAGGGATGGGTTAGTGGCCCTGAGCCATCTGGTCTTGACCCCATGAGAGATGGAGAAACGAGAGACAACCACTGACTTAGCCCCTCCCTCTCTCCCACCTCCACCGGGGCTCTCTATAGGCTAACCCCGACTGGAAGGTGCAGGCCTCAGGCATCATCCAGCCATGCAGACCACACAGACCTTCTTTAACAGAAGGTCTGGAGGAAGAGCTTAGGGACTGAAGCTGTCCTGGACCATAATTAGTCCTGGAGGGGTGGGGATCCTAGGTCTGTGGGTCAAAAGCGTGGCTCATCTTTGTATGCCAGGAGTGGGGTCCTGCAAGCCAAAGGACCCCACTATCTCAAGTTTCAAGGAGGACAAGAGGGATTATGGGGCTAGGAAATCAGACTGGAAGCCAAGTGTGAACACAAGTGCCTTGGTGTGGAGCCTGGGTCATGGAAGACCCCGAGTGGAGCCCTCTAGCCATCTCTGCAGAACAGGCACCTCCAGTCCTCTTAGTGACCAACAATATTTAAGGAGCTGAAATGAATAGTTGCTAGGCAACATCCATCCTTGTGATGTTCAAATGAGCATGGGGCTCATCAGATATACAAGGAAGCTGCTAGAGTGTAGACTGGCACTACTGGCCCAGTGGGGGAGCTCTCCACTGACATATTCAAGAATTTGGGGGGGCCCACTGATGCTTGGAAACCATTTCAAAATGTCTGAAGGGCTACAAAGACACGTGGCTTCGCTTAGGCCTGACCGGAGCTGGCTTTCTTGTGGGATCCGGCCCTGTCCGCCCCTGGAACCCAAGGAGCCAGGAGGGAAAATGAAAACCAAAGTTTCTAGAATCATCAGGCCCCACTCCTCCCTTGCCGCCTCTCCTTCCCTTTCAAGTTGACCTGGCAGGGCTTTGCCCCCAGCCCCCAGCTCTCGTGCAAAAACGAAGAGGAAGGCTTTGCCACGCAGGCGCCACATTTGATTCCGATTTGGGCCTGGCGTGTGATGACAAGAGCCCGCAGCTGATAATGGACGAGGCCAGCCCTGGGAGGGCAAAGCCCCGACGCTGCCATCGCTCTTGCTGCGGCAGCTGTCACTGAGTAGGTCCGGTGGATACTCACCAAGCCTCAGCCAGCCATGGGGGCTGGGCCACCGGCCCACAGGTTCAGACCCACGGCTCTGAAAGGCCAGGAGCCAGAAGGGCAAATGACCACCCTACCCTGAAGGGGCAAGAGCCACAGTGGGGAGCAAGTGATTGTGCCAGGACATCAGGTGACCCTGCAGGAGAGTGGACAGTGGGATTGGAGCATGTCTCACTGTGGTAGGCTAGGCAGTAGCAGGCCTGGAGCCTTGCGGTGGCCTCTCCCTCCAGGAGATAGGGTTATGCTGTAGGTTTATAGTCAAAGGCTGGTGTTCATTCTTCTGTTCCCAGCTTCTGCAGGCTCCTGGTGGCACATCCTCCCCTCTCCATGTAAGTACTGTGATTGTTCCCCAACAGCTGAGGCAGAAGTGACACAGATGCTTCTGTGGATGTCAGGCTCTGGAGCCTCATTTGCATATCTATTCTACTTTTTCTGTGAGCATGCACCCAGGCTGGCTGACTGGAGGATCGCAACCACATGGTCCAGAGCCCATGCCCCGCGCTCTCCTGGTTTCCTGATACAGAGCCAGCTGCGGGCCTTTCTCTGATGGCCCGTCCATCTATTTTAGATCTCAGGTTCTCTGCAGTGGAAAAAGCCTACTTGAGTCCTGGTCCTTCCATCTCAGAGTCCCAAGATAATAATACCATTTCTTGAATCAAGCCTGTTCCCAACACGTAGCATCAGAAGCTACAACAAAGAACACCCCAAATACTCAATAGGGTACCAGCCTCTGAGGAGTATGTTCGGTTCTCCATGCCAGTTTTGAGGCCAGTCCACTGCATCTTTATGGTGAAGTGCACTATTACCTGTACCTGATGGCCAGGCTGCTCTGCAGATACCTCCAACTGGAACACTCGGAGTCGGCTCTCTCTGCAGTACCATGGAGAAAGCACAGACAGCAGGTGTCATGTTAGGTCCAGTCCCCAGCCCTCCATGATGGACTGGGTTACCTGTACTTGGCTGGCCCTTTCTTCCTTCCAGAAGAGTGAGCTGCAGAGACTCTGCCAAGTGCAAATTTGATAACCAGACACCGTGCTGAGGCCCTGGACAGCCCAGCCTGCCTTTGATCCAGGCTGTCTGGGCCAGCCTCTCTCTAGCAGCCGAGAGTCTGTTTTCCATTTTGAGTTTGGCTGGGCTGTCCTTTATGGAAGATTGGTTTTCAGGCCCCAACAGACAGAGCTGTGGGCAGGAAGCAAAAGATCCTCTCTGTGGATCTCCAGCATCCAGGAGCAAGCAGAGGTCCTGGGAAGGTGTGGGATCTTGTAGGGTGGAAAGAGCAGTACTCTGGGGTGAGAGGTTCCCAAGGTACCTCTGCATGTCAAAACTCTGAGGTCCCCTGTTCCTTCAACAGTGCAGTAAATGGGAGTTTCTAAGAATGAGAATCAACTTGTTAAAGGAAGGCAAGGATCTTAACCTTGGTGATTGCTCAAGTGTTAAATAAATCCATGGATGGAGAGATGGACAAATGGATAGACAGATGGGTGGACACATAGGCTGGTAGGTGGATGATGATGAAAGGTGGATAGAACTGATGGATAGGTGGATGGGTGAGTGGATGAGAAATGAGCAAATGGATGGATACATGGATGGACAGGTAGATGGGTGGATAAATGGATAGATGGGTGGATGAACAGGTAGATGGGTGGATGAACAGGTAGATGGGTGGACGAATGGATAGATGGGTGGATGAATGGAGAGATAGGTGGATAAGAGATGAGCAGGTGAATAGATAAGCACATAGGTGAGCACTCAGAAAACAGGGGTGATGGCTGTTGTTGGCAAGGGGCCCTGACTTTCATTGATTAGTAAAAAAAGCAATTCTCAGAACCCCTTCAACCCCATCTCACTGCCTGGAATTGGGTGAGTGGATGGATAAACAGATGGATGATATGTATGTGAATGTATGAGTTAATGGATAGATGATTGGATGGATGGATAGATGAATGGATGGGTACATATATGGGTGGGTTGGTGAATGGATGGGAGAGTGAATAGGAGGATAGGTGGGGGGTGTTGATAAGGTTTGCCTCTCTAGAGAGAAACAAGGTTATGACCAGAGGGTCATGTAATGTGACAATGTGGTGTCACAAAAACCAGAAGCAAGAGACAGAGGTAGGGTCCTGGCCAAGCTGGTTTGTGAACTTGAGTAAGTCTGTAGTATGCTAGCTTTGTGGGTGAGGGCTCCTGTTGTCTAGGGTCCCTCTTTATTACTGTTGGGACTGAATTTTGCCCCCAAATGCACATGCTTAAGCCTGAAGCTCCCTGGGATTCCTTGAAGCTGGACTGTGGGAGGACCTGGGTTTTTATGTAGTCCTCAGCTGAGATCCCTCTGGTGTGACTTCTTGTAAAGAGGAGCCCAGGCCAGGCCACAGTGAGAAGTCAGTTTCTGCAAGCCAGGGGGAGTGTAAATCGGGAACCAAGCCTCCGCTTCTGGCTTCTGTCCTCCTCAACTGTACAAAGAGACCTCTTCATCTGTGGTATTTCTTACGTCAGCCTCAGCTCAAGTGTCCCACAAACAAAGAATAAAGCACGGAGAAGTAGCTTCAGCTACCTTCTCCTAGAAGGCTGTCAAAGGTTGACAAAAGTTGATGCACGAAGGACAGGACTTGTTGGCATCTGCATGGTCCCCAAGGACTGAGTGACATAGAGTCAGTCTCAATACTCATACCCCATGGTGAGATGTGTCCACAAGCAAAGCCTTCTTACTTCACAGGACTCTAGCTTAGCCAGGAGGGTGACACAAGGGCTATCCCTGTTCTATTCTCCTCATCACCCAGAGTGGCCACTCAGAAAGCAGCGGCCATGGCTGCTGTTGGCAAAGGGCCCTGATTCTCACTGATTAGTAAGCAACGCTCAGAGCCCCTACAATCCCATATCATTGCCTTGAACTGGGCCACAGGATCTTCCAGATGGGATGGACTGGCCTCATCTTAGCTCCAGAGTGGGCAGCTTTTCCTCTGACAGTGTTATCAGCTATGTTTTTATAAAGCTTTGTTTACAAACTAAGAGAATGGTAGAATTTACCTTACAAGATTCAGCTTGTTGAGCTCAGCTATAAGCCAAGTGTGGCTGACCCCTGGGGGCTGACCATTTGCAGCCCCACAGAGTCCTAGATAGGAGCAGGGGCCTGAGTTGCATGGACAGCTGAAACCTTTAGACCCTGCTGTGGAGACCGTCATTCATCTGGGCGTGGCCTGAGAAGTTGGTATTGGAGAGTGAGAGAGTAAGGGTGCTCTTGCTGCTTTGACCAGTGTGTGACCACAAAAACTTACAATTTTTTTTCCTGGAACTTTCCATTTAATATATACAGACTATGGGTGACAGTGTGTGAATGAAATGCAGAAGGTGAGACCCCCAGATGAGGTGGGACAGCAGGACATGGGAGCTGAAAATCTTGGTTTGCACTTGAGAATCTGCCGAACAGACATGAGGAACAGAACGTGACCAGGGGTCCTGAAGGTGCACTGCATGCATCCTGCTGGGATTAAAGCTCAGTGGACACTTGCTAATGACAGCCACTCCTGCCCTTCTGCAGGGGAGATCCATAGGCCCCAGAAGAACCCAGAGTGGCATGCACACTCAGCAAACCTTCTGCTGCTGAGCCCACCCCACACCATTTTGAAGATTTTGAAGCTGCAATGTGATTTCCTTTCTACAGCTTGAAAAACAGGCACAGAACTATGGCGGGTCTGCTGGGTCTGAGAGTTACACACGCCCACCGATGCAGGTAAGCATGCAGGTGAGGATTAGTGAATTGCTATCATGGGGTGGTCTGCCTTGCAATGTGAATACCCTGGCACTCAGGTCTCCTGGGGAGGCATCAAGGTGTGGAACTGGATGCTATGCACTAATTAGGTGTGCATCTTCCACAATGTAGCTTTTAATTTACATTTGAACTCCTGCTGGGCTTAGCACAGAGACAGGAAGTGGTTTGAGAGGCCCCACGGGACCTACCCTCATCTACCCATGGGGAATGTTCATAAAGTGGGGGAACATGGCAGATGCAGGCAGCTCTTGCTTCTGTTGTGCAGTCTGAGTGTCAGCAGTCTATGTGAATTTGTTCTGTGCAAGTCCCCACTTGTAAGAATTTAGACCTTCACCCCACAGTTGAGGACACAAGGCCTGAGTTTTAAAAGTAGCCAGGACAATAGTTTCAGTGTCATTTGGGGACTTTCCCCCAAAGGTCGCAGTGTGTAATCACTATAAGCACCCTGAACTCTCTGGGTCAACCCTCCTAACCTCATCCTGAGGTACCACATCTACTGTGACCTGACCCTTGAGGAAGGCTTTCATGGGTGGAGGCTTGCCCCATTTTACTGAGGTAGAAGCCCAGGCTCAGGAATCTAATGCCATTTTCTTCTCACTGTATTATCTTCCAAGGACACTGGGAACCAAACTGAGTGGCTCTCTAGGCTGGAAAGGAGGAAAACCCACAGTCTGCCTCAGCTTCACCCCACCCCACCCCCGACCCCACTCTCCTCCACTCATAGACAGCTTACGTGTGTTTCTATGACATACAGAAACACAGGATTCCTCCCAGTGAGAGAGAAGGGAGTAGAGGGTGGAAACTGTAAGAGACAGTTGCTCTCTGGAAATCTGAATTTCCAAGGCCATCTCAGATACACAACGACTTCTTAGTGGCTGTTAATCCTCTGACCTCTGGGGTTTGACCACACTTCTGGGTTATACTTCTTTTCTCAATCATCATGGGTCACACTTACCCTCAGTAAGCAGGAGCCATGACAGAAAGCCTAATCTGGTCTTTCTTCCCTGAGTGGTTTCATTCTTAGAACAGTCCATAATCTCTCTAATAAAACATAATCAACTATAGAAAATCATCCAACATAGATGCAGGTGTGTGTTTCTGTTCCAATATTCGCCTCCATCTTCACCACCACATGGGTGTTTGCAGTAGAGCGCGGGGCTAACAGAAGTCTAGGGTACAGTGTGCTTATTTCCAACCCTCTGTGACCCAGGGTAAGTTCCTATCCTAGTCTGAATCCCTCAAAGGTGTGTCAGAGGATGGACTCCCCCCCCCCCCTCCACACACACTCCTCAGGTTTCCACAAGGGAGGGCTGCCTTTTCTGTAGCCTCAGATTTAGGGTAACAGGTCCCCAGCTGTACCCAAGGGTGATACACACAAACCCACTGGTACCATTAGAAAGGAAACCTTGGTACTTCTCACAAGATGGCATGCGTGATTGCACGTCTGCTCAGTGTGCCCATGTGTGCCAAGGACAGGAGAAAAACCTTCACTTATCTGAAGAACAGTCAAAGGAAAACTAACTCTGAAGACAGCTGTTGGTAGTTCTCAGATCAAATACTACTCTACTACCAGCTTCTCTGGGTTCTCAGTTTCAAAGTGCCACTGATCTCAGGGCGGGGCGATTGGTGGATGACCTGGCCTGTATAGGTGTGGACAGGTAAGGGCATGGGAGAAGGAAGCCAGAGCTATGGGGGTGGGGAGGAGAGTGCTAAGGTTGGTGTGATCTGAGAGGATGGCTGGTGACCAGTGGGGAAGGGTCGGGAGAAGATGAGCCGAAATATTCCAGTGAGGGAGGGGACACTAATGCTGCTATTCCCAAAGAAGAAAGGATGGTGACATAGGAATGGGCACCTCTGGGTAACACACTTGGGAAGTTGAGGCCAGTGATGCTGCTAGAGAGAAATGAGGTAGAGTGCTTTGCTGTTCAGAAAAATAATCCTGGCTGGGGTTAACAAGAGAGGACACTGGTCCAAGGCAGGCTGCCTGGATGTGAATCATGGCACAGGGACATGGTGGCTCCTGTGGGTCTTTTGTGATAGTCCTGGTTGTCAGGCATGTGGGAGGACACACTTCTTCACAGCCTCTTAGCAATATGTTAACTTTTCTGTAAGATTGGTGCTATTTGATCTTCATTTAATTGTATCGAGCTGGTAAAGCCCATGGGCCATTCAAGAAGGAGCCAGGGCAAGAGGGGAGGAGAAGGGAGGGAAGAGAGACTCACTGAGCTGCCACCTATCACAGAAGGGGAGGAGCACTGGACAGGAGGAGAGAGGTCATGGTGGTACTTCCAAAGAAGGAGGGTGTCCTCACCTAAGTGTTCCAGAGGGGTTTCCCAGGATGAGGCTCCTGGTGGTGCAGAGGTGCTGGCCAAGGGCAGCTTCAGTTGAGATATGATAGTAGAGGTATTTGAGAGGGATGGTGATGGTTGTGCAGCCGTGGGGGATGGAATAGGAGCAGCAGCCACGGCCCAGTCCTTTCAGGAGCCGGGTACTCACAAGAGCCCCGAGGATACTGAAATGGATGCAGACATCACTGGGATTCTGGGATTCCAGGATTCTGCCCTCAATGTTGGACTGCTGTGGGCCTTTCCCTGCAGGCAGAGGCCTGAGGCTGGGAGGAGAGGTGGGTCAGACGCCTCAGATTTCAAGAGCCAACTTCAAAGAGGCCAGGCTTGGAGAACCAGCCTAGGAATGCATGGGGCAGGCAGGATGGCTGGGGAGCCCCTCCCACGGGATGCTAACTTGACCTCCAGCTGGGGTTGGGTGGCTGAGGCCAAGGGCACATTGACAGGGTGGGGTCCAACCCAGCATCTGCTGCCTTGTGGCTCCAGCCACCTTTCACCTGTGTCCCAGGACACCACCTGCCCTCCTCAAGCCCTGGCTTTCTTCTCAGTGAAGCTGTGAAGGGGTCAGGTAATAGATTCACAACTCACCAGGAGAGTGGAAAGCTGTGGGAGGCTTTCCCTCTGTGGAAGGCTGTGTACACCTAGGGCCTGGCAGGTACACTGCATAGAGCTTAAAACATGAAGGGGCAATGTCTAGGGGTAAAGAGTCCTCAAGTTCTGGAGCTCCCTGTCTCCATAACACACACAAACTACACAGATACCTGAACACACGATACATGATGCACATGAACCCTCGTGCACACATGTATGCACACAGGGTCACAGATAAACATGCAGATGTACCCCTCCATACACATGTGCACACAAAAGTATAAGAGCACATGTCTACACAAGTACTCTATATACGTGTGGAAACAGGTGCTCAGACACACATGTACATGTATTCTCCAATCCATGTATTCACAGATGTACATACAGACCCAAACACACATGTGCACTTAGGCATATGGCCTTGTGTGCACAACCCCATATATACATCTCTACACATGTTGACAAATGCCCACTATTTAAACACTTGCACAGGCATGCACACTCACACATGTGTATGCTCACTCACAGAGGACACCTTCCTTCAGAGTTTGAGCATCTGTTGATGCTAACACTTTGTAAGAGAGAAAAAAAAAATGCTTTCTCCATAAACAATTCAATTAAAATACCAATTAGAAAAATCAGTGGCAACTTTCATCAGCTACACATATGGGGTGTCAGAGAAGCCTGAGTATGGCATCCTATAGTCCATCCATCCAAGGCCAAGCTCACCTCAGGCTTCATTTAGATACCTATCTTCCAGTGAGGTGGGCCACACCAAACCACCAAAGATAGCAAGTGAAGTGGGTTTCCAGTAATTTTTCAAACACACCTCTCATCTCATCCCATAGTAGATGAAGTCTAGGCCCAGCACCTCCTATGTCAGGAAGTCCTTGAAGACTGCTCCAGGCTGAGACCCACTTAACCTTCTGCCTAGGGCTCCTGTCAGGAGCTGGATGTTCACACAAGGCAGTTGGCTCAGAACAGCACTGGGGGGCCAAAGGCAGCTACATTATCTACAGTACCCCTCTTTCTTATCAAGAGCACCCACACTGGTTCCCAGAGCTAGGAACATTCCAGTTCTCTATATCCTGTGTCCTTCACTCTCTGGGTCAGGCAGGGTGATGAACTTGAGCTGTGAAAAGCTGCAAGATCACTGTTCTTGGTATCGAGTAATGGTTGCTAGTTCTGGCTAGCACCATGGTTCAGGAGACTGCCCACATGTGCACGTATGCCAGGCCTATCTGCTTTCCATCGTCACATGGCCTCCCGGACCATGCCCCAGTTCCAGCATCCAGCTCATGCCCTTTACTCCAAGGAGAGTCTTCATCCCCCATCTCCCCTGACCAAGCCATTGTCAAATTTTCTTGGCCGAGACTCTGCTTTCTCCCCAGAGAACAGAACCAGTGTCAAGGTCTTGCCTGTGAACATACAGTTCAGTGGTCCTGAGCATGCGCAGACACCTGCAGCTGCCACTGTACCCAGCCGGGGTCTGAGCATCACACCAGGAAAGAGGCTGGGGGCTGCCAGCATTCACAGGTCTCTTTTGGCTATGGATGTCCCTATCGAGATGTTTTTGTAGGATGACATCCTATGTGGAATTGGCCTTGTCCACTCACCTATATGCCTTGTGGGTCCCCTGGGGCATTTCGGGAGCAAGGACTTCCTCCACATGTCTGCTTGCTTTGCTGTGGCCACAGCTGTCTCCAGGTGGGCAGATGTTGGGTTTTTCCACCTCTGGAAAAGTGCAGAGTTCTCTCTGCCGATGTGTGAGTCACTACATACACGTGTGTTCTCTTTTCTTATGTATGATCATCTCTATGAGTGGAGTTGCTGCCCGAAGTGTGACTGTTCTTCAGACTGTCTTTCCATTTGAAAGCAAGAGCAGCTAGTTGAAAATAGCCCCTGTGATTCTCTTGAATGCTTCCTCCTGTTACCCAGAAACCAGAGGGTGTATCTTCCTATCTCTGAGAGGCACATGCTTACTGAGCAGGACTGGGTACCTCTCTATTCCTCAAATGCACCCATTTCTACAGTATCCAGATCCCATGGCCAGAAGGGCTGTAGTAATCCTCCAATTACTTACCGGGTTCCCAGAAGGAAGCAATATGCAGGGCTACACCGTCACGTTGGAGTGACAGGGTCAAGATATGGGTACATTCTGGGCTTCTGAACTTCTAGCCCTTTCCTGGGTCGATCAGCCTCACTTAGCTTTCATGTCCTACAAACCAGTGCCTTCCATGAGAGATTTTTCCATGTTTTTGTCTCATATGGGCTCTCACAATATGCCCATGATTCTGTAAACACACACACACACACACACACACACACACACACACACACATTTACTTTCTGTTCGGCATATTTTAATGAGCAATATTATCATCTTTCCCCCTAAAGTTGGTCTGGGACTCACCATGCAGCTCCGCTGGCTTCAAACTCAATGATTCTCCTGCCTCGGCCTTATGGGTGCTGGCTGGTATTACAGGTGTGCCACAGGACACTTGGTTCAGCTTAGTGCTCTTTCATGTGGGACCAGGGTTACCTGAACTAAGAGCTCCGTGGCACATGCTCTGGTGATAGAAATATCACCTAGCGAGTAGTGAGTAGGCAGCTGAACAGCTAGATTTCCTGGTGCATTCTATCCTTGAAGATAGAGTGTGGTGGTAAACTATTCCATCGCACTGCTCAGAAGCATGTATGACAGAGTCATTATATATTATAATATATATATATAATATATATTATATATATTATTATAACTATTTCTTTCTGGATCTTTCCATATAATATGTTCAGACTATATGTGATAGTATGTGACTTTAAATGCAGAAAGCAAGACCCTAGGTTAGGAGGGAGAGTATACAAGCAGGAAAACAGTGTGCAGAGCTGCGAGCAGGTTATGTGCTAGTGGGGGTGTGGGTCTCTAGATAGGGACCAGGGAACAGAGAACACAAGATACAGTATGACACAGCCTGAGGACAGCAGTTGCATTTCCACAGCAGAGGACACTTGTTCCTTTTGTGAACATCCTGCACCGTGAATGTTTACCTTCTCAAAGAACCGGATTTTGAATGTCACCCTGAGATCCCCCTCTCTACCTCCACAAGCTCCTGTAGACTCTCCCGTTATCTTGGAGACAAAATTCACCCCCACCCCACCCATGAGGCCATGAAGGTGGTAATACAGTGTGGCCTGGCCCCCAGCAGGTAGACTCTCACCCCTTCCTTATGCATGGATTCAGAACTACCCTAAACCCACCCCAAGGCCTTTTTGCATGTCTCTGTCCTGTCTCCACCCACAGGGCTCTACCACGTGATGCTTATTCCTCTCAAAAACTACTCACATCCCAGGTCATAGTTCAGGCTCCTGAAATGTCCCCTTTCCTGAGGTTTCTGAGCCATCCCTCCCTCCCAGACCACGATGACACTTAACACCCATCCCTGGTGAGTTCTTGTGTAGCTTTCTGTTTACAGTGAGGCACAGAAGGGCAGGGCTGCTTGTGTCCTGACACCTTGGGGTCCTTGGTTCCCAGCACAGTCCTGGAGTGAAGGCTCAAAGATGATTATGGGCTGAATAAAACAGAAAGAAGGAATGGTATGATGCAGAGGGCTTGGGGGTCAGAGGCTGCCCGGAAGGGGAGAAGGTACCACCCAGGGAGGCATCCCTTCAGCCTGCAGTGCCTTTGGCTTCCACGAACAGAACAAATTCAGCACTAGCCCAGGAGCAACCACTAAGAGATCTCAACAGGGAAATGTCTTGAAGAAGCAGGCAACATTTCACCGGTAGGAGAGGCCCAGAAAAGTGTTTGGGCAGCAGAGACAGTGAGTGTAAAGGCGGAAAGGCCTGCATTGTACAGCAGCTAGTTCAGAGTAGCCCAAAAGAATCCAGTTGAGCATTGTCTCCTAATGAGATCCAGCGCTGTTACCATTAGGGCAGTGTGAATTGCACATGGGAGTATTTACACCAGAGGCAGTGGCAAGTGTCTTGAATGTGGCAAGTGTCTTGAATGAGGCTTCTTTCTCTTTGTACCCTCTGCCCCTTCCTCTCTCTCTCTCTCTCTCTCTTACTCTTTATTCTCTTGCTGTTTCTTATTCTTTACGGAGTGCTGGCTTGCTAGCTCAATGTTGTCCAGACCTGGACAGAAGTGCCTGTGACTGAAGGAAGGACACAAAGATGATGTTCTTTAAGGCCTGGGAAACCTGCCCCAAAGCCACTCTTTCCCATGAGGGGTGGTCATGTTTTCTCTTAGACTCGCTGAGGCCACCTGACCCAGAGACTGTCCTGCTGCAGTTTTGAGGGCCAGCTGGCCCCGTAGTAGGAAGGCAGCTCTATCCAGAGCTCCTGAGACCTCTCTGCCCTGTCTGCCACTACCAGATTCCTGGCCCGGGAGCTCTCCAGAAGAACTTAAGGCCAAGCTCAACATCACTTCAAGGTTGATTTTAAGAGAGAGAGAGAGAGAGAGAGAGAGAGAGAGAGAGAGAGAGAGAGAGAGAGAGAGAGAGAGAGAGAGAGAGAGAGAGAGAGAGAGAGAGAGAGAGAAGAAAGAAAAAAGGCGGGGAGCCAGTGAGGGTGCAGGCTTGGGGGTGGCAAACAGAGCAGGGACTGGGCAATTATCCTTTGAAATTAGGCTAGCCAAACAGATGTTTCTATTTTCATCCTGTCCTGCTCTCTTTCCAATCCAGTGAAATTAGTTGCAAAGTCATCAGTCACCCAATCACGCTAATAGTTTAACATCCGATCTGCCCTAGCCGGCGGGCGGGGGCGCGAGGGAGCGAGCAGAGCCACTTCGCACTTCCTCCCCGCTGTGCAGATTGAGCGGCATCTGCTCTAACACAAGTTAAACCTGGAGGTTGACTTTATTTTCTTTCTCCTGGTCCTCGGGGTCCCGAGCTGGGGGGGTAGATAAAGTGAAACACATTTGCTTCCCCGGAGGGAGGAGGGACACCGAACTGCCTTTCTGGAAACTCGGCCCATCAATCATAAACTGATTACAAATTCGTCACCTTGAATCAATTTCTGTTCACAAGTTCAAAAGGCGCTATGAGCTCGAGGCTATCTGGAATATTCTCCATGTGGAGAGTATTAACATTTGATCCAGCTCCGCCTTCGGAGGAGAGGACTAGGGGAGGGGAGAGCAGTTTGCACGGACCGGCCAGGATTCATACCCTGGGCCCCCTCCACCATGGGCACACAGAAACTGTGGACCCAAGGTCAGGGAGGAAGGAGTCAAGAAGCTCCTGTCTAATGGAGTTGATCATGTCACAGCCTAAATTTTCTTTCTGTCAAGATATAAATGAGTTAAAAAAAAATTTTTTTTTTCAAATGTATGCTCTTTGTGGTACTAAAGGCTCATGCATGCTAACAAGTGCTCTACTGTTGGGCTGAGCCCCAGCCTTGAAGCCTAAGCTCTTACACACAGAAAGATGCAAGTGAGAAAGCCAAGAGACAAAGAAAGGCAGAGAGATAAAGAGACAAAGACGGGGGGGGGGGGGGGGGGGCAGGGACGGGAGGCAGAGTCCTTGAAAGGGGGAAATATGGAGTGGGAAGAAGAAAGGAAAGTTAAAAGGGGGAGAAGGGGGAATGAGGGAAGTGGGGTGAAGGCACCCCATTTCCCCATAGACTCCAAAGCCTCTGCTCCCTTCAGATTGTAGAGTCTTACTCCCAATTTCAGAAACTCAGGGGAAGACCTTTCCAGGGTTGTCTTGAAGCTTGCCAAGGAAACCATCTTTGAACTCAGCTGGCTCCAAACTTGTTCATCACAAGCAGGGAGAGGTGGTGTGAAGGGGCTTGGCCACTCTGACTAGATCTGACTCAGACTGGCCCTTTACTGCTGTTCCTCAGCAAGAGAGAAGATGATGACGGGAGGGAGAGAGCGGAGAGAAGATTGGTCCCATTGCCATGGGCCAAAGCCTCCTCAGATGGAAGGCCGAGTGCAGCGCAGGTGCAGATTCCAGCTCCCCTCGAGAAAGTGCGGACGCGGGTCCTTTCACTTGAGCCCTCCAGCATGCTTGTCATTGCTCAATTCGGAGCTCACTGTGGCCACACCCAATAGCAATCCTAAAATGGGTGATCACAGTCCAGGCATACCAAAGACCTCTGGCTCAGAGGAGTCAGATTAACCAGCACCCAGTGTGGACAGGTATCCTGACAAGGGGCCCATAGCCGTGACATAGACACTAGGAAGTCTTCAGGTTCACACGCCAGTGGCAGGGCTCTTGATGCAGATGTGAATGCCAATTTTCTGCAAGGCAAACAGATAGATACCTTGGGAGAAAGTCAGGACACAGCAGGCAGAGAGGGTGGGTCTCCTCCAAGAATAAAGGCAGTGAGCCAACTCATGCAGGCCTCAGGAACCAGTGTGATTTCACTCAGCCACCATAACATATCTGCCTCACCCTGTGAAAGGTGTCCCCAGCATAATACAGAGGCCACCACAGGCACCAACCCTCTTTTCTCAGGAGCCTGGTCACAAAGGATAGCTGCTTTTGGTCCCCAGGATGTCAGTTTGAGCACAAGTGACTAGCTTCAAGGAGCTGGGACTCAGAACTGTGTGCCCCAGGCCAGGCCTTCCTGGAGAAGGGTATTAAGAGATGGGGTTCCAAGTACTGTGCCAAGAGACTGACACTCTTTATAGCCCAGGACACTGTGGGACTCTGTGGCACCCAGTGAATATCAGAATGTCACTTAACTAAGTTCTGCATGGGTTGTGGGCTTGGCTACTCCATGTCCTGTCTCAATTAGATTTCATCTTCCTGGGCTCCTTCTACTCCATCCATACAGTTAGCAGAAATGAGAACACTCAGGTCCATCTGGGACATATCCCCAAAGAGCTTTTGTGGGCCTGGAATCTAATCACGTTTTAGTATGGACCAGGCATTGGAGATATGCTAGAAATCAGTCTAATATGGTACTGCCAGAGTCATACATCAGATAGGGAAGAGGTAGGTGTCAGCATAGGCCTTGTACAGTGTGTGTGTAAAGGGTCTACTTCTGGCTCAGATCCAATGCTTGCTTCATAGTCAATTGTCTCTGGAGGCAGGAGCCAGACAAGGTCACTAGTCTGTCAGTCTGGGTATGACAGCAAAGGGGCTGGGTCATCAGGAGCTGTCCTAGGAAACCTGGCCAAGGGGCTTGCCCATGGCCTTGAGTTGTGGGGAGTCTCTGGTGGGCATGACTTCAGCATGCCTTGGCTTCCATATGTGCTCCAGGGGCAGTTTGCAGGTTCTTCCTTGGTCTCTACCTCTTTGAGCCTATGCTGTTTTTGTAAGAATTAGTCTGGGGCTCTCCTATGGGCTTTTGCATACTGAGACTGATTACATCAAACTGGCTTTATGTGACCATGAAATCATGAGCTCAAGAAGTACATAAGCTCACATTTATGAACGTGGGACTAGCCAGAGCCTCAGAATTGAAGGTAGTTGATTAGTGATGTCTACCAGGACAGAAAAAGGTACCAGCATTGATTAGTGATGTCTGCTAGGGTAAGGAGAAGGTACCACCCTTCCTATCCATCACCTCCCACTGGCCAAGAGGTTGCTTGGGATAATCTGCAGCTTGGCTAAAAAGAACACCACAGGACACTCTTGCCAATGAGTTGCTAAAGTGAGGGAGCCTTCTACTCTATACAGATTCCCCTTTTCCATGGTCCTTGGACCCCTCTGCTAGTTGAAATGTCCTTTCTATGCTTAAAGCCACCTTACACGAACTCTCCTCCATCAGTAAAGGGGAATCTTTCAGATTTGAGGCTTGATTCTTAAACCTTTGCTTCTCTGTGTGATGGGAAGGAGCTGAGCCAAGCCAGGAGCTCGGGCTACTGGTGACTTTTGCAACACATCAGTTTCCTAGGACTGGTTAGCTTCTGCCAAATTAGGAGGGTGCTCAGGCTTGAGGTCAGCTGACCCTCTTTCCTGTCTGGCCTACTACTAAGGACTCACAGTCCTGGAGTGGCCACTTAACCCCTGGCCTGTGATTATGTTGCTCCGAGGGCCAAAGGCCACCCACCTTGCACATGGCATGAGGAGCTGACTTAGAGAGGGGATCCCAATAGGCAGGGGGATGTCACCAAGTTCAAGCCTGCAGCTTTGTCTTCATGCCTTGGCCCTTGACACAGAGATGGGGAAGAAAGGGCTCTGACATGGGTACTCAGTTGCTACAGGGACTCATAAGAGAATCCCGCTACAAGGTCCTTTTTGAGAAGAAACTAAGCCTCTGGAAAGTTCAGTGAGTCCCCCAGTGAGATAGTGTGGTACATGTCTGTCTGTCCTGCCCTGAAATCTGCAAAAAAGCAGCCCTGGGAAATGTAGCTGTGTCCTTGATTAAGGTGAACCGTTGTGGATGAGGCTAGCCCTGAGCTAAGCAAGGGTTCCTTCAAGAGAAGGGGGTGCTAAGCTTACTACCTGAGGCATATCCCAGTAGAACCTGGGCCTGGAATCCAATTAGAAGCCAGCCAGATAATTAGAGGTGTGATAGAGACCAGAGTGTGGCCCCTCCCAGGGAAGGGACCTGTGCTGATAGCCCTTGGAAGGGGTGGGGGTGGGGGACGTGACATGACATAGGACCTGAGTCTCATAGGGCAGACAGGTCTACTCACATCTTCATTCTGGACTGTTGTCTCTAGAGCCGGAGTGAATGTATCTACTGTCTTAACCATTTGGGAGGATTCTCCACAAATGCCCTCGAAAGCCAGTTCAAACCAGCTTCATGTTTAAGTTGAACCATTAACTGGCTGTGTGTCCTTGGATGGCACCTTTCGTCCCTCTGAGCTTCACTCTCCTGATTTGAAAATGTAGAGGTAGCATGAAGTGGCCTTAGGGAGCAAGTGGGTGAGGTGCCGTGTGAGGCAGGAGAAAGTCCCTGTCCCTGGTCCTGGTGTGGGGGTGGTGTGAGGGGAAATGGGGCATTATGAGGTTTCCGGTGGCTTCCTTTGATGTGTACAACCACATCCGAGGGCACGTGAAACACTTTGAGCCAGGTCGGGGCAGAAGAGCTCTGAGAAAGGCTGGCCCTGCAATTAGCTGTGGATTGGATTTCTCTTGGTTCCCAGGAGCCTGCCGTCAGAGCAGATTGCTGGGAGAGGGCCACAGGTCCTGGACTGTACAGCTCCCCGCCCCCCATTCTCATACTCACCCCTCTCCGTGGGACTCTGCTTAGTAAATATTAATTTACCCTCAATTACTACTGACAGGTCGAGCAAGGCCTCTCCCTGCCCTTCCAGGGCCACGTCCTTCAAAGTCAGCACCAAGCAATTAGGACTAATAGTGTCTGCAGGCGGGGGCCCATCTCTTGGAGGCTGCTGCAGCCAGCTTGAGTCCAGATAGCCACCTTTTCTTTTAGAAAAGGCAAAAAAGCAATGTGGCTAGGTATCTGGGAGACACCAGGGGTATCTGGGCCTGCGGATTCTTCAACCTGTAGATAGGATGCCTACATGGAGATCCAACAGGTGCCCCTGGATCAGGGTATCCATGAGGGCCTGGTACTGAGCCAGGGAGGAAGTAACAAGAGACTTGTCATGGCACAGAGAGCCAGGGTACAGACCTCTCAAGGCCTCAGTTTCTTCAGCTGGTATGGAAGTGACCAGGACCCCAGTGTGCAGTGCTGGGAGATGCATGAGATGGTGGTATTGAGGCTTACCTACTAAGTTGGTCAGGACACATGAAAAGCTGGGGATGAGTTTGCTCCAGATAGACCTCGGAAGGGAGTGGAGTGGGCTCTGCCAAGCCCTGCATCATAAGAAGGACCCCTATCACCTGTCCCTTCCCTAGCTCTCCTAGTTCCCATGAGGACATCATCACCAGTTCCCAGGAGAAAGCATGACACATAAACCCTGCTGTTTCGGCCTCACAGCTCAGGGCCTGGAATCCAGAGTCAGGACACTGGCTGGGTTCCTTCTGGAAAGATCTCTCTTGAGCTGCAGGTGGCTGCCCGCCCACTTAATCCTCACATCCTCAGGTGTTGGAGAGAGCTCTGGAGCCTCTTGCATTGGGTGCTAATCCAGGCCAGGATTCTGTCAGGCACATCTCTGCTGTCCAGAGGCACCTCCTCTTACCTCATTCACATCTGGACCCTGGGACACCTCCACTGCACCCAAAACACTGAGGGCCAGAAGTGATGGGTGAACACAAGGGCACCGATCCTGCAGAGGCCACATTGGCCCTGGGAGGAGAGAAGCAGGCTGGCCACTACCCCTGCCCTTCTCCAGCAGTTGGGGTCTCTGTGCATCCAATGCCAACATGGCCAGGAATGTGGGGTCTATGATGAATATGGTACCTGTAAAATGGGACTTGACTTTTCACTTGATGAGCACATCTGGGACAGGACAGTCAGACAGTCAATTGAGGGAGGCATAGGAGGAAGGAGAGAGGGGGAGGAGGAGGAAGAGGAGCAGAAGAAAGAGGAAGAAGGGAAGGAAGAGAGCATTCCTGTGGCCTGTTGGGAAATGCAGTGTTCTGTGCATCCAAATTCCTGTCTACTACCCAGAGCTTAAGCATGTGACTCTTACTTGGAAATGGGGTCTGAAGAGACAAGATCAGAGTAGATAAGGGCCTAAGTCTCATAAAAAGAGGAAAGAGAAATGGGCATGTGGAGAGAAGGCCATGTGGAGATGTGGCAGGACGTCAAAGGACATGGTCACAGCCTGAGGCCGTCAGGAGTGGGAAGAGCAGAGGACCCTCCCTGAGAGTGTTTAAAGGAAGCATAGCCCTGCCTACACCTGAATCTCACACCCTGGGCTTCTGATCTTGGTGACAGAGTCTGAAGCTCCAGTTTACTACCAGTTTTCATAACAAATGTTGTCAAGACTGCCTTGTGATTAATCCTCATTGTCCACTTGACTGTATCTAGAATCACCAAAGGGATGCACCTCTGGACCTGCCCAGGAGGGCATCTCCATAGAGATTAGGAATGCTCATCTGGTCCCTTGTCTGCCCCTCTCACTACTTCCTGACTGTAGATACAATGTGACCATCTGCTACAAGTTCCTTCCCTCCTAACTGTCCAGCCAGGATGGACTGTACCCTTTAGCTAAGAACCAAAATAAAGCCTTCATTCCTGAATCTGCTTCTTTCCAGGTATCTAGGTATGAGAAAAGTCGTTAATTGTCTTAGTTGAGGTTTCTTTTGCTGTGAAGAGACACCATCACCATGGGGATGCTGATAAAGGAAGCATTTAATTGAGGTGACAGCTTACAGTTTTAGAGATTTGGTCCATTATCATCATGGCAGGGATCATGACGGCGTGGCAGGCAGGCAGACATGGTACTAGAGAATTCTACTTTATCCAAAGGCAGCAGGAAGTGAAGTATTGCACTGAATGTGGCTTACGCATATATGAGACCTTAAAGCCTGCCTCCACAGTGGTATACTTCCTCCAACAAAGCCACGCCTCTTGATAGTGCCGCTCCTTTTGGGGGGCATTTTCTTTCAAACCACCACACTAATAAAGAGTGATACAGGGCCGGATGCCAGAAAAGTATCTTCCAAAGCACCCTTCAGGGCTAAGGGCAAAGGTCAAACTATTGCCACTCTGCCCCCAACTGCAGGCCTCAAGCCTTGGCCTGACAGGTGCTCACTGTTTCTGGGTGGAGAGGGGCTTGGTGGATATATGCTGAGTTCAGCATGACTGAAACAGAGGGAAGGGTCCAGCAGAGTGAGCAGGAGTATGGGCTAGTCTAAGCTGTTTACCAGATGTGGCCAGCTGAAACCTAGGATTCCTGAAAGAGACATGTTTGATTATTAGCTCACCTTGCCGATTCAAGAACACGTGTCCTGAACATAGCCTAAGAACTGATGGAGTCAGAGTTTTATCCCTCAAAATCTCCTTCAGAGAGTTATCTTTAAAGAATAAATAACTGCAGCCTCAGAGAACTAACTACAGCTCATCTATAACCCTGCATGCTCTGTATTTTACACCTGACCTTGTACTCCCCCCTTTTCAAATGCTTATCTTTGCTGATACCTTTATTTGAGAATTGCCTCATATGGCTGATGCCAGTTCACTGTCATTTAGATGTCCCTGTTCAGACACCGATCATGTGTCTGGCACGGCTTGGTCCTGGAAACCTATCTGGAGGGACAAGGAAATGAAGAAAGGACAGACACACATGTAGAAAACCTGGGATCAGGTGGGCTCTGCTCCCTCGGCTAGAACCCCTGCACACTATTACATTCAGCACAGTGAGGCTCAGCTCGGTCTCTGTAGGGAGCACTCTCAGGTCGCTGTCGGGAGGAGGAAGCCACGGTTGCTACTTTTGCTGGCCAGTTATTAGTAACTCACAATAGTGCTCGGACCTGAGAGAGGCCTTGCTGTGTCTCTGAGACAAAGGAAGGCTTTGCCAGTTCCCAGGGGTCTGAAGCATTGGTTCTTGTTAATAAGATATATTCACTTGGGACCCAATCCACTCCTTACATATTCACCTGAGACTTTCTCAGCTCTCCTCAAATTTTGGCAAAGCAAAACCAAATAGGACTTTGATTTGGAGTATACAAAACCTACCAGTAAAGGATGAGAGAAAATTTTAGAAGCATCACACGACAGTGTAGATTTCAGACTTCTCTGACTTTGTGGTCACTCTCACGAACAGTTAATGCTGCTAGTGTGAAATGTCACAACACACATTTAATAAAATGTTACTTATGCAAATAGGCATTCGGTCTAAAGGACCACCATTTGCCAGCCTCAGCTGTCTATCAAATGAAGGAAAAGACACTTAACCATAATGAGTTTCCCCTCCATGAACATGGACAGTTGCCCATTTCTGTACTGTCCGGAATTTCACTCAGCAATGATCTGAGTGTTTATGCAACAGTGTCACATAATCTTTATTATTTTTGATTCCTACAAATGGTACTTTTAGTTATTATTTTGTTTCAATTTCTAATTTAAAAACTCAACTTATGGGCTGGCAAGATGCTTTTACTGGGTTAGGGCTTTTTATATTCCTAAGTCTGATAACCTGAGTTTGATTTCCAGAGCGTACATTGTTGAAGGATAGAATCAACTCCTGCATATTGGCCTCTGACTCCCATATGTATGCACATGCATGTACGCGCACACATGAACACACACACACACTAAATAAATAAATAAATAAATAAATAAATAAATAAATAAATAAATAAATAAATGCATTTTTTTAAATTAGAGAATGGATAGATGGCTCAGTTGATAAGAACATGAACTCCTTGTGAGTTTGATTCCCAGCACCCACCCTGGGCAACTCATAACCACCTATAACTCAAACTCCAGGGGATCTGATGCCCTCTTCTGGTCTCAGCACAAACACATACAATTAAAAGAAAATATATAAAAAGAAAATATTTTCTTTAAAACATCTAAATAAAAAAAACCCAAAAACCTAATTTTACAAGCTATTGGCAATGTGAGAAATTGCCTCTGAGTTCTGAGAAGTGTCCTTCCATCTGGAAGCCTGGTGTGACATGTGTGTTAAGTCTAATGCATGTTTAAAGACTCCTTCTGACTTTGTACAGTCAGGTGACACCATGTGACATTTTGACGAATGTGAACTGAGACCCAGTAGTGGCAGGCATATGTTCACTATATAACTTGATTGCATATTTTTATTTTGTTGAGCTTGGTTTAATTTTGTGGTGTTTCATTCATCATATCCTTAAATGGGAGAAATCCAGGGATTATATAGCCGACTAGAGTTCTCATCTAGAGGCTGGAGAGATGGCTGCCATTAACAACTTGCCATATAAATATGAGGACCTGAGTTTGACACCTCAAAAATCACATTTTTAAAGCCACACATAGTGGGCTGTTCCTGTAACTCCAGTGCCAGAGCGGCAGAAACTGAAGCCTCCTCATGGCTGGCTGGCTATCCAGTCAAAACAACTGGTCATTTCTCAATACAGTTGAGAGACCCTTGTAGTACGAGGTTTCTGGCCTGGACTTTCCGGGCCTAACCTCAAAGTTTAGGACCCACAGGTCCGCAGACACGCAGACCCGCAGTCCTACAGAGACACACAGACGCTTTCATTAGTTTTTGGCTGATCAGCCTCAGGCCCAGGCATATCATTTGCTAGCTCCCTACCCTTCATCTAACCCATGTCTCTTGTTCAGCCATGCGGCTCGGTACCTTCTTTAGAGCAGCATGGTTGTCCTCTGCTTCCTGTGGCTTCTCTCTGGTGCTCCGTCTGGCACTCTGCTCTCAGAGATTTTTCTTAGTCTGTTAGTCCCGCCTACACTTCCTGCCTGCCTTTGGCCAATCAGCTCTTTTTATTAAACCAGTGGTTGGGACAATTATTTAAAATGAAACAACACAACCTCCCACAGACCCTGTCTCAAAAAGTAAGGCTAAACTCTGTAGTATAAGTTTCTGGACTGGCCTAACCCTCAGGTCCAGACCACCTGCAGCTGCTTAGTCTCAATAATCACACAAAGTCTAATTTATATTAATTACAAACTGTTTGGCTTATGGTTCAGGCTCATCACTTGCTAGCTTTTTCAACTTAACCCATTTCTATTAATCTATGTCTCTCTTAGCAGCAGATCACAGCGACTCTGTCTGACCCCATCCCTCCTTCCTCTTTATGCTTGAAATTCCTGCCTGCCTCTAAGTTGCTTCACCATAGGCCAAAACAGTTCCTTTATTATCCAATGATAACTCACAGCATAAAGCAAGACATCCCACATCAAGCCTCTGACCTCCATGTACACACACACACACACACACACACACACACACACACACACACACACACCACACACTCCTCGTCTAGAGGATGTCCTGGAAATGAAAGGCTCTGAAGCCACCCACTACCTCACTACCTCACTAGAATGTTATGATGCCTCTGTGGTGTGCACTGGCATAGCACTACTTCTTCTAATTCTTAAACAGGGAAACTAACATTTAAACGAGTTCGTGCCAGTCTGTATTTGGGACCCACAGAACAGTACCCAGTGCTGGGCCTCTCTTCTCATTGGAGTAAATGGGCCCAGTGTGAAAGCCATCTCTGAGGCAGTGTGTTGGATCCATAAACTGGCGCTTAGTGTCCCATCGAAGCTGTCAATGTGCAAAGCGCAATCCCTGTCATTTGATGGCTTCAGGAACCATACCACCTTCGTCTCAAACAAACCAGGGAGCAAAACCAACCAAATGTCTCTAGTGGGGGTGGGGCTGTCTCTGGCAGCAGCTGCTCTGGTCAGGTAAAGGGAGAGCTACAGAAGCCTATTCCGCAGATCCCAGTGCACAGAACCACCAACATCCCCTCTCCCCTCTGCAGGTCACACCAAGCCTCTTGGATAAGACGCAGGAACTCCATGGGAATAGGATGACATTGGCCTAAGATGACAGCTATTTGGGGGGAAAGAAATCCACCCAAGGTACCATAAGGTGTTCCCATCTCCCAGGGTGTTGACACAGGGGGAATACAGGCACCAGATGTCCTGAGTCTGCAGGGGAATGCTTCCTGTCCAAAGAGATTGGCCTCTCATTTATCTCTGCCACTAGAAGAGTCCCTAAAAGGAGCCCCACCTAGGGCTCAGCCTGGAAATTCAGACTGAGCGCTAGTCTAGACACACTCACTGGAGGCACCGTGATCTGAAGCAGCTGTGTTTCTAGAAGGATCTGTCACTCAGTGGAGGTGTTTGAGTGGCTGACTGAAACCAGGAAGAGACGGTGCATGCATGCAGACTCACTCAGCTGATTGGGGGGAACTGAGAAGTAAGTGGGTGCACACTGCACTCTTTATGTGTGTGGGTCTTTTGCCTGCAGGTATGTCTGCTTACCATATGCATGCAGTGCCCACAAAGGCCAGAAGAAAGCATCAGGTCCCTGGAACTGGAGTTACAAACTGCCACCTGGGTGCTGGGACTCTGGAAGAACAGGCAGTGATCTTAGCTTCTGAGCTATCTCTCCAGCCATACAGCATTTTTTAAAGTTTATTAATATTATATTACGTGTATGAGTGTTTTGCTCGCATGTATTTCTGGCAATCAAAGGAATGCCTGATGCGCATTTATATCAGAAGAAAACATTGGACCCCTTGGAAATGGAGTTACAGGTCGCTGTGTAGGTGCTTGGGACCCAAACTCATCCCTTCTGCAAGAGCAGCCAGTGATCTTAATTGCTGAGTCACCCCTTCAGCTCATGCCGTCTTTTCTTCCTCTTTCCTGTCTTCCTCTCTCTCTCACTCTCTCTTTCAAGAGGAGAGAGCCCTTGTCTCAATCCTGTGGGTCTCTAAGGATGCTTCACCACAGAACTGGGAACCAAAATGAGTCTTATCCTCCAGCATGTGTGAAACAATTAATACTTGCTGCATGAATACACGAGAGGAGATGGATGGTCTAAAATGCTGGGAACTAGAAAGGCACTGTGCTGACCATCTGGCTAACTCAGCGACCAGCTTGCAGCCTCTGAGCCCCGCAGCTGGCTTGGTCCTTGCCCTGACTCATGGACAGGGGTTTCCACCTGTTCCCAAATTCCTGTGCTGCCTGTGAGTGTCAGGAGCAGAGGTCTGCCCTCTTCATATGTGAGAGCTGGCCCGAAGTGGGATATAAGCAAGTCATATTTTGCTGCACACTTAAATTAGACCACAGATAGGCTTACATGTGTAAAGGAAATATTGTTCTTAGAAATTAATACTTCAGAAGCCTTTTTGACCCAAATTTATTACCACATAGAAGAAAATAAAATAAATCAATAAATATGCAAAATATTTAGTATATTCGTTGTGCATGATGAATTTATAATAAATTATGTTATATATTATACACATATTTATATATTTTATATTTATACAATTCATATATTTTTGTTTACTCTTATTTTGCTATAATATATTATACTATTTTGTAATATTAGTATATGTATTTATGCATAAGTGTATTGGTTGGTTAATTGAGAAGCTTATTTATTTTTCTAGTACTGGGAATTGAACCCAGGGCCTTACAAATGCTAGGCAAGTGCTACCTCTGAGCCACATCCTCAATCCATAGGTATATTTATACAGCGTATAAGTTGTATTATTTTTATTATTTAATTCATAATGTTTTTATATGCTATACAACATGTATAAAATCCCTGGACATAATATATGAAAATAGTATATGCATATATACCATATTTTCCCTAAATCCCAGCAGAAATCATGTGATTCTGACAGCTTCCCATGACTTAACACACCGACTGGACAATCAATCTCTCACCTGGAACTACAAATGGCTGCTCACTCTGTTAACTGGATAGCAGTACTATAGATGTATATTTCAAGTAGAGAGCAAGATGTGATGGACATATGTGTGGCCACTAGATCGGATTCTGTGCTATTAGTCCCTTTCTGAGAATGCATTCTACCTGCAGAGTTGAGCCATCCTGAGCGGTGAGTCCTTGGAAGGGGTGGCAGGTGCTCCTTCAGTGACTAGAAATGCCATTATTCTTATTTAGGATACCTGGAGTGAGCGGTGCATCAATCATAGCGCACAATGCCCATAACTCATACCTCGATAATTCTACCCATTTGTCCAAATGTTGGGTGACCCTTGCATGCATGGGCAGCTTTCCAGACAGACGGCTGCCAAGTGGTCTTTCAAAAGTCCTAAGTCCTAACTTTACCAAGCGTTCTAAGGAGAGAGAGAGCACCTCCCAGAACAGTTGGAAAACCCTGACTCAGCCAGGAATTCTTCTGACTTTTTGCAAAGCTTATAATCCCAGCATTTGGAAGGCCGAGGTAGGAGAATTGTCACGTGTTGAAATTAGTGTCAATTGCATAGGATGATGGCTACCGTGGACTACATCAAAGATTCTTTCTTTAAAGGGACCTGCAAGTTCAAGGACCTGAGTTTGATCCCCAGCATCCATATATAGGAGTGGTGATGTGTACTATCAAGTAGAAGACAAGAGAGTCCCTGGGTTCCTCGGCAAGCCCACCTGGTGAGGTCCAGACCACTAAGAGACCCTGTGTCAAAAAAAAATATGGTGGACAGTGCCTGAGGACCATGGACAAGGTTGTCTTCTGGCTGTGAAAGCAGATGGGGTTGGCTGGCATCCAGCAGTGATTTGTGGTAGAGCTGCTTCATTCCATGCCCCGCCCCCCAGAAGGAGTGAGCCTTTATCAATTGTGACTTGAAATAAAGGAAATCCGTGACTTCAATGGGATGTTAGTCACACTAGAGAGAACAAGAGGAAGCAGTTTTAACTTTACCAAGCGTTCTAAGGAGAAAGAGAGAGGGCCACTCAATCATCCAAAATTAGGCCTGGGATGCTGTTTTAAGAAGGAACGAAATGATGGAATGGGTTGTGCTCTGTAGCTCGCAGCTCTGTTTCTCTGAGATATGACACAGCATCGCACATCTAGAAGAATATTCTAGAGTGTAGATTGTACAGAGGGAGCCTGTTTCTTCTTGCTGTGTGTACTGCGAGCATATGTTGATTTTCAAATTGGAAGCACTAGTGACTGGAAGGCGGAGCTCAGTAGTCGATCATCTGTTAAGCACAAGACAGGTCCTGTCTCAAAGCTAGGATGAAGGAGAGAAGGGCAATTTTATTTTATTATTATTTTGTTTTGTTTTTCAAAACAGGACTTCTCTATGTATCCCTGGCTACCCTGGAACTTGCTCTGTAAAGCGGGTGGCCTCGAACTCAGAGATTCACCTATCTCTGTCTCCTGAGTCCTGAGATTAAAGGTATACGCTACCATACCCTGTGAACAATTCTATTTTTAATGTTCTTTTTCCTAATAAACTTGAGCTTAGGCATAGGGAGGTAAGAAATGGACTAGACTTCTTTTCTGTGTGACCCAGATTACCCAACACAGGAAGTCTATGGGGGAACTGCTTGAATATCTGGGACTGTAGATGGCCAGGCTTTACAGAGAAATGGCCTACTCGAACATGCAACAGATGCAGGCAGTTTTCCTTATCTTAAAATTTGGCCAGCCACCACACTACACCATCCCACACTGGGCATGCCACCCTGGTCATGTCATACCTTACATGCATCCCTTCCTATACCCACATGCCAGTTGTGGGGTTCTGGGTTCAGTCTTCCCACTGACCTTTCTCCACCTGTAAGTAGAAGCTTAGAATTTGATTAGGAAAATTGTGCTAACCTACCAACTGTGCCCAGGAACCTATGGACACCAAAGTCCAATTAAAGGAGATACTGGAGAGATGGTTCAGCAGTTAAGAGAGCATACTGCTCTTCAGAGGACCCAAATTTGGATCCTCACATCCACATCAAGTAGCTGACAACTGCCTGGAATTCTAATTCCTGGGTAGTCCAAATGTCTCTGGCCTCCACGAGCACTGTAATCACATGCACCTATCTACATACGGATGCATGCTAAGACACACCGTTAACAATAAAAATAAATCTTAAAACGAGGAACCAGATGTGAAAGTATACTTGTAGCCTCTAGGGACAGCTGAAACAGTGGCAGAGGCCCGGGGCGGGGGGGTGATTGATCCTCAAGTTAATGCAGTGGTCCCTTGGAGATTACTATAACTATCTGGTCTCCTGGGAGTTAACCAGCAAAGTAACCCACAGTGGTTGGTATCTGGAACATTCTAGAAGAGTAGGTGGAGATTAGGGTCCACAGAGCCATGGATAGAGTCCAATCTCGGACTCCCAGCCTTGGCTCCGACCTGGAGTATGCTTTGTCTGTGCTGTGTCCCTTCTGTTGCTGAACTCTTGGGAAGAGGGTTGGGGAGACAGGAATGCTGAGGACTCTGGGCTTCCTGCTTACCCTGTGACGTAAGGTGCCTTCCTTTGGCAAACACCCACCCAGGTAGACAAGATCAATAGTTCATTATACAAATATAGAGACCAAGAGAGAAAGCCTTAGAGTCACGCAAAGCCTCAGCAGGCTTCATCTGAGAATAGAGAGACCATGAGAAGAAATGGACATTGTAGCTCACAGTTTGAAGGTTCCAGTTCATAGCCTGATGGTTCTGTTGCTTTTAGGCCTATTATGGGATGGGAAGTGGACATGGAGGAGAGCACATGGTTCATTGAAAGTGCAGTAGTAGCTAAAGCATGGTTGAGAAGAGATAAACAAAAATGGAAGGAGACTTCCAGTACCTTCAAGGGCTCACTATCCACCACCTATAAACCTTCTGTTAGGATAAACCCCTATCTCAGGAACTTCCTCACTTCCCCCAGCAGTACCACACTAAGGATCAGTCTTTAGCACATGGGCCATTTGTGAGGACGTTTAAGACTCAAACTATAGTAGGCCATGACCAGGAAGTTTATTTAGCAAAAGGCATCTGCCCAGTGGTCAGGCAACACAGGAAAACGAACCTGTATTCAGGCCCACACAGTCCTGCAGATTTCTAGAGTGAGAGATGTCATAGAAGAGAGTATCCCAAGAGAGGCCAGTGGTGCCAAGGCCAAGCAGGGACAAGTGGCCAGGAGCTTCCCTGACCAGTGCCATGGTACTTACCTACAGATAGGGGCAGTAATCAATTGTCTGTGCCCACAGGGTTAGACCTGATGGGTGCTCCCACATGCCCCAAGTGCAGTGGACAGGCCTCATGGCAGGCTGTCTGGAGAGCTGAGCAAGAGCAGGCCAGGCTGGAGGGAGCTGAACCCTAATGAGAGCCAGGTGGGGCCACACCTCGTCTGCTGGGCGGCACCTCCTGGCTTTGATCAGTGATAAGGCCTGCATGTTCCCAGGACCCCTGCCCTCCTCCATAACCACTGTGCCCTGGCCACCACTTCCCTTTCAAAACCAGCTCTCATCACTGGCCACAGAGCGAACAGGGAGAAATCAGAGGTAAAGGGGAGAGATCATTTCCCTGTGACCCACTCCCAGAGTGACTGCAAAAATACCTCCACATGCCCTGGATATGCAAGTAGATCATGGCCCACCTTGTACAACACAGACTCAGAGGGATACCCTCGGAACACACTCAGACTGGGCATCTCAAAGCAGTCAACACCACTGAACCTTGAGAAAAAAGACTCCCCCCCCCCCCCCATTTTGTCTTTGTTATTTTGACTACTTGAAAGTGTGCTCTGCTCTGTGGTAGGAGTTCTTGGGGATATGCGGTCAGTCACTGCTCCTGAGATGACGCAATTTTCAGACCAGCTGGAGAGAAGCGGGGGGGGGGGGGGGGGGGTCCCCTGTTTCAACTCCTTTTGTGGGGCAGTGGTTTGGTAGGGATGGAGTCTGAGCAGGCCTCCTCCTGGGAGTGATTAGGACGTGTGTGGCTGCGACTCCGTCCCAGGCAGGGGCATATTTGGATGCGTATTTATGGACATATATTTAAGCAGGGGTTTTACAGTTCTCAGAAAGTCCTCTCTTGGGGGCAGTGAGATGGTTCAGCAGGTAGAGGCACTTGGCCACCAGGTCTGCCTGACTGAGTTTTGATCCCCTAAAGCTACGTAGTGGGAGGAGAGAACTAGCTCGCAGCTGCTCTTGCACACACACAAAATAAATAAATACAATACCATAAAACAAAAATAGAAAATGTTTTTTAAAAAAGCATGTCCCCTCCTCTGGTTGGTGGGAAGGTGCCTACTTGTGCTCCATAGGCAGTTTCTGAGGTGTCTGGGACAGAACAATTTCAATGGAGCCTTCCTCCGCTGTACGGATTTATGGCCCACAATTCATTAGTGGCATGGTCAGCTCTGGCCAGGGCAGCAGGCTGCATCTGAGAACTTAACCAACCAATTTGTCCAAGGGACAGAAATGAATGGCTTCCTTAATGAGCAGCTGTCTGGGAGCCGCGCCCACTCCACCGTGGCATTAGCGGCAATTGGACTGTTATTAATTTATATTCTGCCTCTTAAAGGAGAATCTATATTGTCAAGGCCATGGGGGAGCACCTTGTTCATCTGCTTTCCAAATCTGTCTGAATTATTCAGGCCAGCTAATGAATTTGTCGTGGCCCACACTCCTAAAGCGTCTAGACGGAATCCAGAATGTTAGCAGCCACATCTATCCTGCAGCCTGGCCCAACACCACCGCACAAAATCAAGAATCACGCAGTTTCATTCAGAGGCAATTTCCAGGCTTGAAGCAGAGCGTTGTGTTTCCAGAGCAGAGACTGCGTGAGCACATCTGGCTGATACCATTGGAAGAGGCTTCTAGCCGTGTCAAATTCTGTGGTTCTTTGGCAGAATGCTTCAAGAACAGAAAAGCAGGTGGAGTGAGCCACTACCATTGGGGTTCAAAGAAAGCTAGCAGGGCTGGACTCAGAGATGGTCACTGCTTGATGATCAGGCCAGCTCACACTGAACCACAGCCAGTTATCAGCCATCGGACACACACAGCAAGACAGTGCAGTTGTGAACTCAGGAGCCACAGGCCGGAGACTAAAGGGTTAAACCATGTCCAGCTCCTCTGAGGTATGCTAAAGGGACAAGGACAGCTAGGCTTTGCCCCTCTAAGCATATCGGACTTTCAGCTTCAGGACTCCACCTCTGCTGCAGTTGGAGGAAAGGCCAGGAGAGATGGGGGTCTCAATTATGTCTCTCATGATGAAGGACTGAGGGCGGGGCCTCAGCGTATGACTATACCCGGAGACAGGGCCTAGGCAATGTCTTGACCTCAAACTTCAGCCTCTGGATTGTGAGACATTAACTGTTGATTGATGAAGCTTGGATCTGACTTGTGTGTTATGCATGTATTATGTGTTGTGCATCATAGAAGCTGAGCTGAGTAGATGTACCAAGAATTGGAAGCCCAGAGAAGTGTGTGTGTGTTTTGTGTACACATGAGAAGTACATGCTCTACCTATCCCCACCCCCACCAGCCCTCAACATCCCCATAGCCCTTAAGGCTCATCCAGAATGAATTTTCAAGGGAAGTGCCCTGGGCCTGGTCTGACACCCTCCTCTCTACACAGATGAGCCTGGGGCTCCAGGCTGGCGAGACTGCTGGAGCATCCGCCTCCTTGGGCCCAGCCGCAATGCTGCTCTGGTGGTTAAGTGGAGCACTGACTCCTAATTGCCATAATGGGCTTGGAGAGGCATTCACCCAGTGGCTAGCCAGGTGTGAAGCTGGAGTCTGCATTGCCCAGCTCTGTCTCCCCTGTGTCTCACATATAGTAGAGTCACCAGGGATGGGTTGGGCTGCCAGAAAGACAGGGTGCCTGGCCCCTCCACCTACCACCATCCTCCTCAATGTTTCTTTATTCACTGGTTCATGCAGTCAGAAGACATGATTGGCAACACCAGGAACCCAAGTGATGTAGTGCTTCACATGTGCACATATGTTCTTGGGGCATCTCTCCCAATCTACACTTGAAAACTGAGTCAAAGAACAGTAAGGTGCTTCTCCAAAGTCCTTGGTTGAGAAGAGCTGAGGCTTAAACCCAGGCCACCTGTGTGGCTCAAACTCCAATAATGATGCATGATGAGGTGGGGAAGGCCGACCCCGGAGAGCCTCACTGGCAGCCAGGCCTGAGTTCTGAAGGGGACTGGTGCATGAAGGTATTACTAGAGGAAAATTCATGTCCAGATGTGCTGGGGTTTCTTCCTACCTGCAGTCTATGCCTACATTCTCCTATTGGATCACCCAGGGGAAGGAAACTCCCCCTTACCTGGAGCTCTTTTTCTCTCCTTGGAGATGCTGGCTCTGACAGCCTGCTGCCACTCTGCTGCCTGTCACCACTCTCATTGCTGACTTCTTGCCTTCAGTAGGTGAGAGTTCTGCTGGGTTTGGTTGCTTCCCTGCACTTAGAGCTTTCCAGCTAAAGTGACTCTTTCACTCAGTTAACCTCAAATTTGGCACTTGGCTGTCTTACTTTCCGGTGTGGAATTTAGAAACTTAGACTCCCTCCATGTCTGCACCTGCCCTAGCCTCCCCAAGAGTTAGGAAGTAAAGGGAAAGTGGAACATGCAGAGAGACATCAGTTTCTATGACCATCAGGGCAAGAGGTACCCAGAGATCCTGAGATAAGCCCAAGGTGGGAACAGAAAAGAGGGAGCCCGAAGGCCAGCGTGACCCTTACATTTCCAGCTGCTTAAAAAGTCCTGGTCAGCGAAGGCTGGAACAGAGTCTGCCAGGAGCTGTAGGGCATGACACAGGTGGGTGACACTGGGGCTCAATGGAGCCTGCGACTATAGGGCGGGGGGGGGGAAGAAGGAGAGAATGAGGCTGGAGGGGACAGGACTCCAGGTTGCCCCCGGGAACAGGCGGAGACTCTCAGCAAGCACTGTTCTGGAAGGCAGCTGACCATAGACTCAGGCTGAGCCACAGAAACAGAGCATGTTGAAATGTCTTTTGCATATACTATCAATTCTGTTGTGTTTTCTGCCTTTGTCAAAAACAAAAAAACAAAAACTGAGTGCCCACTACCTTTTTCCAGGCCCTGTACCTACCATGAACCTGGTCCACATTCGCTCTGCTTCAAAGAGAAGGGACCGACCGGGTAAAGATGAAACATTCCTACATGCACAGGTAAGGTATGGTGCATGGAGTTTGGAGCCCCAGCTATTCACTGGGGTGTCTGCACTGAGAAGATAACATCCAAATCCAAGTCTCCCGCCCCCAGAAGGTGATGGTGCTTGCTCTTCCACCACACACTTATAACCACTGAGTGAATGCTCACACAAAGTCTGCTTCCTGTGAGGCTTGGAAAGCAGGTCTTCTTTAATTAATGACTTGCCATGTAATTGCAGAATTGCATGTGGTGGGCCGCTGTCTGCAATGGGCTTTCGAGACAATTTTGGCGCCAGCAACCTGCCATGGGTATGCTGTGCCTGGGTGTCAAGGGACTCAGTGCCCATTCATCAAAGTGCCTTCCCCAGCCCTGGCAAACCCATCCCTTCTCCCACACCTAGGTTTAAGTCCATCTTTTACCTGTTTCTAGTGGGATGTTGCTTCTGTCTCCTGGGTATGCATGCCATGCTCCCTGTGTTCTTTTCTGGGATGCTAGTCTTCCCTCCAACTGCAAGGAAATCTCTGGAGAGCCAACCTACAGGGCTGCTCAGAAGACAGTCATGTGGTCCTGGGTAATCAAGTCTTTAGTTCACAATAAGCCACTGGCATTGAGCTCAGCACATACACCTTATTTGCATTGAGGACTACTGCATTTTGGATCCTATTCTGCCCCTGGGGCACACCTTCTATTCTTGTGCTCTGCCCTCTTACTGTAGGCTGAATGTGCCCCAAAAGTGGTTCTCTCACCTTCCATATTGTGAGCCACAGTGCCTCTATGGCTCCGAACTCCCAGGGCCCAGGACTGGGTCTTAGCTGCTGATAAATAACTTAGCAAGCACAATTAAGCCAACAGTCCTTCACAGACATGCCCAGCACATGTGATTCAGATGTACAGTAAACATAGAGGTGACTGGTGAATGCTACAGTCCCATTGTCCCTGTTGCGATTGAATTGCACAACCTTTTCCCTACATAAAAATATCTTTAGGTCCTGAGCTATGGTAGTTGAGTGTGTGACTTCATTAAAAACAGGGTTTTTGTAGATGTGATCAAGTGGAAGCAAGGCTGTCCTAGACTTAACCCAGTGACACACACAGGGACAGACAACCACAGGACAGCACAGGCTGTGTTAGTTAGACCTTAATTACTTTGATTGAATAGCTAGAAAAAAAGTTCACAGAAAGAAGGAGTCATTAGAGCTTATATTATCTGTGGTTCCTCTGATGCTGGCCCATGGTTGACTCAGAGCATCATGGCAGTGGGAAACTGTGACAAAGGCTGCTCACCTCATAGAAGACAGAAAGCAAAGAGACATCCAGGAAATGACCAAGAAAGAGATATTCCAAAGGACAGACTCCCACGATTTACTTCCCCCAACTAGATCCCACTTCCTAAGGTCTCCCGCGCCTTCCAAAACATTATCTTCAGCTGGAAAGCCTTCAATACAGTAGCTCTGGGGGCAACAATTAAAATTCAAGCCACAACAGAAGCAAAGGTGGCTGTGATGCGGATACAAGCTGGGAAGGCCCAGAGATCCATCTGTGTCCACCTTCCGGGTGCTGGGATTACTACTGTGTTCCATGACACTTGCAATTTTTTTTTTTTTTTTTGAATGAGGGCTCTGGAGAGCAAACTCAAGTCCTCAGGCTTGCATACAAGCACATTACCAGTAAGGTCATCGCTCCCATCTCTACCTGCATATTTTTTTTTGATATAGTCACCCTTCTATGCAAGCATGCTTCATTGCCATAAGCCCTTTGTTCTCATCTGCTTTCCACCATCAATATTCCATAGACACAGTCCCAGACTTTGCCCACATTACAGGTGTGTTGAATTGCAGAATCTTTCCTTTGGCCATTAGTCCCATCAGGGAAGCACAATTCACAGCCTTCAGCCTTATCTCTGCATGAGGTGTGAGGGTCTCTATGGAGAACCCAGAAAGGTCGCTGGAATTAAGCCCCTGGCCATGGTACTTTGAGATCAAGGCTGGGTGCATGGCAGGTGCCCAGAGGTCAGGCCTGGGTGCATGGCAATGACTTTACTACTGGGGACCCTAGGAAGGCTGGGTGGCAGGTGCGATGTGTCTCCAACTCTTCAGAGGATATCAGCAGCCCACCGCTGATCAGGAGTGATTGCTTTCAGCCTTGGAGCCGGCCAGGAGTGGATTTATCAAACTGTTAACCGTGCTTATGGCAAATCACTTTAATGATGTGTGAACATTTAATTAGATGGCTACTAAATGCCTCCGATTACATTAACAGCCTGTGAGCCTGATCATGAGAGTTCAGGGTCCAAGTGAACAGGACTTCTACGGTGGACCAAAGACCCTGCCCAGTGAAGACCCGTGCTCTGGAGTTTCTCAGACTGTGTCCTGATCTGATGAGGCCTAGAGAGTCCAAGGAAGTGTCACTTTCCTAGGGAAGATGCAGCACTCACCTGGCAAGGGTCTACAGGTGGATAACACAGGACCCCAACTCTGAGAAGATGTATGTGAACAAAGAAGAGAAAAGCTACCACGTATGCAGAGCTGGAGCTCAGCAAGGGAAAATCCTCAACCTCCCTGCTGAGCACAGATGATTTATTTGAACTTTGCAAACAGGAAGTGGAGGCTTAGAGATGTCATCTACATCATATGGCGTGTGGCTGTTCAAGAGGACAGCAGGAAAAGGCTGTGGGTGAAGCCCTTGCTCAGCCTTGTAAGGCACAGAGACCCGTGGCACAGCATTCAAGCACCCTGACTCATGGCTCTGCAAAAGCTTTAAATAGGGGAAGAAATGGAAGGCTGACCAAGCCTGGCAATTTGGAACTAGGAAATGTGGGTAGTGCTTTGAAGTTACTGGTGTCATTGCCAGGAAAACAGGCCTGCTGTGCTAGCTAAGAGCAGGAATCAGCACTTCATCAGCTACATACCAGGTCCTACCAGGCAAGGCGAGGGCTTAGAAGAAGATTCCACTGTCTCGTGCACAATGCTCATGCATGCATTCATGGATCTATATGTACATATGCACATACTCAGCCTGTGTACACACACGATCTACGCATAAATTCTGAGTGCCCATGTACTCACATATGTATATACATGGGTGTGTACACCATACACACGTATCTGTGTCCTGCATGCACATAGTTTCACACAAACATGCGTGTGCACACTCATTTCCATTTTGTCACACACAAGTGACAAAATATATGTACATGCACATATTCTTCCATGCTCCACACATATCATAAACACACCCCGCACTCCAGCAGGAAAAAGGCTTCCACCCCTTTGATGAGCACAAAAGGAGTTTTATTTGCATTTTTCGATCAGAATTCAAGGCTCAGAGCGGGCTTCTACACTGCTCGGTATGTGGTTGTGCATGAGGCCAGCCAGCAGGGAAAAGGCCCATGGGGGAAGGTTTGCAAGGCTTACAAACATGTAGCTCACAGACGCTTCTGTGATACTGCATTGGAAAGTCCCTGACTCACTCTATGTTCCCATCCCTAGAAGAGGGCAGGGCAGGGATATCCATTTGCACCCTCTGCTCTTCACTAGCATGTTGTAGGCAGTGCCTCCTTCAGAAGGTTCATGGCTGCCCAGTGCTCTTCTTCCCCATGGTGCCTGGCCCACACCTCCGCCTAGAGGTCCAGTAGCAGCTGTGCTTCCAATGCTGCCACGGCTGTGTTTGGAGCCAGCCAGCCATTCTGTGAAGCCTTTAGTGATGAGACACAATCAGACAGGCGCAAGGAACAGCCCCGCAGTCATGTAAAATGCAAGAGAAATGCTGTGCCCATGCTGCTGGCAGCAGGACATGCCCACGTTTCTGTCTGGGGGCCATTTAACCCAGGCCCTGCGCAATGAGATCCCCATTTAAAGGAAGCCAATGGCTTAGCATGTTTTTTGAGTGGCATCCCATGGAGGGGGCGTGGAGAAATTCAAGATCATATGGTCTCCGAGAACCAATCCTGCCCAGCACCCAGATGGATGCTTCCAGATGAGTCAGGCCGTGGGAAGAGAACAGGCGTTTTTTTTTTCTGCAGCGAGCTAGCAGCCTGGGGCAGCCTAGGGTATGATTGACCTGGAGAGAAATCGTGCATCTGCCAGCTGGCGAGCCATGGACCGCCCTGCCCTGTAAATTCCACACACGGGTCACCTCCCCGACACAGTCTGTGGTGTCCTCTGCCTGAGTGGGGGAGTGAGGTGCCTGCTTCCCATGCATCTCCCACAGAGTACCATGGAACAGTGGGGGAGATCAAAGCCTTGGGGGACATGCAGACAAGGCTCAGACTTGGCTTGAGTTAGCTGAGTGACTTTGGGTGAGCCTCCAAGCTTCTCTTCTTGGTACGACAAGTAGCTGGCTTGCCTCAACAGAGATGGAACCTCTGAGACAGGAACAAATAGAACCCCTCCCCCCCACACACACAAAAACAAAACTTCTGGAGACAGAGGTGTTGTACCTCTATCGTATCTTCAGGAAATGTGCAACAGAGAGACCTCACTCAGAGAAGGAACACAGCAGGATGGATAGCACAGAAAAGAGCTGGGAAATTCCATCAGACTTCCTCTCACAGGCAGCCCTGGAATCACAGAACCAGAAGAGAGTGAATGAGCAAAGAAGTAGATGTAGAAATAATGGCCAAGAACTTGCCAACATCAATGGCACGATATCCTAGTTGACTTTGTCAATTTGACAGAGCCTAGAGTCAGTTTCAGGGATTGCCCCAATCAGACTGGCCTGTGACGTGTCTATGATGGATAGTCTTGATTGTTAATTGATAGAGGAGGAGGAAGACCCAGTCCACTGTGGGCAGCACCATTCCCTACACAGGTGATCCTGAGCTGTTTAAGAACGTTAGCCAAGCATGAGCCTGTGAGCAAGCCAGAGAGACAGCCAACAGGCTTCGTTCCTCTGTTCCTCCTTCTGTGACTGAGCTGCCTGGTCAGAGCCTCTGAGTACTTCCTCAGCATGGACCCCTTCTTCCCCTTTGTTGGTTTTTATCACAGCATCAGGACGAAGCTAGAACATACTAGACACAGACTCAAAGAGCTCTTAGAACACAGTACAGATGCCAAGACAAGGACCAGACCACAGTAGCCACACCTTGGCCTGTGTCAGAGTACTGAACTCTGAGGATAGAGGGAACACATTAAAGCTAGTCTGAGGGAAGCGCTGTGTACGGAAGAATGGTACCACACTCAAGAGGTTGTTTTTTTTTTTTCCCAGAAATTATGCAAGCCGGGCCTGGTGGCTTATGATAGAGGCTCTGCTACTTGGCTCTGCTACTTAAGAGGCTGAGGCAGGAGGATAGAGTCCAAGAGTTCTGTGCTGTGGTACCCTATGCTGATTGGGTGTCCACACTAAGTTCAGCTGAGCATAGTGACTTCCTTGGAGTAGAGGACCACCAGGCTACCTAAGGAGGGGTGAACTGCCTAGTTCTGTTCAGAAATCACATAAAATAGAATCAGCAATGAAGTTAAAATATCTTCTTCCAGTATCAGGAACAAAGCAAGAAAGTACTTCTTCATCTTTCCTATCTGCTGTGTCTACTGAACTATAAGTTCCAGACAGTTTGATAGAATGAGTAAAGAAATAAGAACTTCTTTTCCATATCAACAAGGAGATACTAAACTCCATTTGCAGATAACAGGACTATTTATATCAGAAAAAAATCCCAAAGAAGCTGAGTTTCACAAGATCATAAGGTATGTTTAAAACACACCAAATCAATGATACTTATATACATATGTGACTGAGGAAGAATCTGAATTTTAAACAAACAAGAAAATCAAATATACTAATAATAGCATCAAATTTTAAAAGTTCAGGTATAGAATCTAAAACATGCTAGGATTGCCTGCCTGAAGTGAAACACATTGCCAAGCCTAGGGAGTAAATCCAAGGTGAGTGAGAGACTTTGTCTCAAAATACAAAATCTTGAAGAGCACACATGAGGCTGATCTCTGTCTTCCACATGTGCGTGCACTATCTGAACACACACACACACAGACACACACACAGGGCTGTATATGTATACATACATACACACATGCATGTGCACCATCTGAACATGCACACACACAGGGCTGTACATGTATACATACATACACACATGCATGTGTACCATCTGAACATGCACACACACAGGGCTGTACATGTATACATACATACATACATGCATGTGCACCATCTGAACATGCACACACACAGGGCTGTATATGTATACATACATACATACATGCATGTGCACCATCTGAACATGAACACACACAGGGCTGTATATGTATACATACATACATACATGCATGTGCACCATCTGAACATGCACACACACACAGACACACACATAGGGCTGTACATGTATACATACATACACACATGCATGTGCACCATCTGAACATGCACACACACAGACACACACAGGGCTGTACATGTATACATACATACACACATTCATGTGTACCATCTGAACACACACACAGGGATGTACGTGTATATACACATATACATAAATAAAAAATAAAAACAAAATAGTTTTATATTTACAAATGGTATAGAAATTTCCATAACGTCCTTTACCTAGGCTCCCCTGAGGGTAGAGCCTTACATAACCACAGAAGTTCTTTGTTCCAAGATGGAGTCTGAAATGTGTGTTGTGCGCTTGCTTTCTTCCCCAATCCCTGACATGTTAGGCTCTTCAGGCTTCAGAAGTTTCTCTATAGTCATTCTCTGTCCCCTTGGATTGATCTGACACTCTCTGGACCAGGTAGCCGTGGGTACTGCTCTGTTGGGAAAAACGGCAGCAGGGCTATGTCCTCTCGAATACTGATGCATTGTTTATTTTGGTGTGTGTGTGTGTGTGTGTGTGTGTGTGTGTGTGTGTGTGTGTGTGTGTGTGTGTGTGTGTGTGTTGCATGTGAGTGTAGGTGCCTATGGAGGCCAGAGATGTGGACTCTCAGAGCTGGAGTTGCAGGAGATTGTGAACTGCCTGACCTGGTGCTGGAACTGAAAACCCAGGTCCTCTGTAAGAACAGTAAGTGCTCCTAACATGGAACCATCTCTCCATCCTCCTTAAAAATATTTGATGATGTATTTTATCACTGTAGCATGGTGGAGACTTTGTCTTTTGCACTTTACCATCAACCTAGAGCCACCCAAACAGGAGGCTTCCTCAGCCTACACCCCAGGATGAGCCAGTGCTAAGAGAATGGACCAAGTGGAGGATGTAGGGATGCCACAATTCCCCTGACCTCTCTGGGCTAGTCTCCCGGGTCCCTGCGGAGTGTATGCCCTTTGACCTTCTCAGAACCCCTCCCTACTTTCCCTGGTGATTGACTTTCAGCTCATCTTTGAGATCCTGCAATCTCTCCACTCCCAAAGTTTTCCTTGAAGCCACCAACCACATGATCCTGGCTGAGCCAATCAGAAGCCGCCCTGAAATTTTCTATGTAGATATTGGAGGGGGGGGGGGAAGGCATCTGGGAGAGACTGTGAGGGCTTGCTGGCTACACCCTCTGTCCCTCAGAGTGGGTGGGGCTCTGCTCCACACTGCAGTCACCACTTTGAGCCAGGGGAACCCGGGGCTTCCTGCCCCCTAAAACAGGATAAACTCTGCTGTTTTGCTCCAGATCTCCCCTCCCCTCCTGCTGTCTCCCAGGGCAGGCCAGTAAAGCAAATCTCTGTACCAGCCTGTGCCAACCCTAAGGCCAGGGCCAGTGCACAGGCAGACTCAGACTGGCCCCTGCTCCTGGCAAGAGCTGCTAGAACATGGACGGACGCAGCTGTCTTCTTCCCCAGAGCCCCGCCGCCCCTCCAGACCCCATTAATTGGGCCACATCTGGTGATTAGAGAGCATTTCCCATCTCATCCACATAGGCTCCCACCATCTGCCTCTGGCAGGAGCCAATCAGGGTTGAAGAGGTAACGCTCTTGCCTTCCCAGGGCCCCACACGGCACCCTTTTGAACAGCCTAAAGTGTGTGCTTGACACTTCTGTCCAGCCTTTCAGGTGTCACACTCACCTGTCATAATGAGTGACATGACCCCCAGATTCTGAGCTTTCATGCCTCTCCATCATCATACCTGAACTTGGTGCCAAATGTGAACTTTGGAGCCATATCAGGCCTGTAGTAGCTGACCTGGGTCAGAAGTGACCCAGAAGACCCCCATTGCCACCCTAGGCACTTACAGCCCCAAGAGAAAAAAAACCAAAGACACAGATCATTTCATCACGAAGCTATCACCAGCCTCTGTGGCTGTGCTGCCCATGATGGGGAAACTGAGGTAACAACAGCCATATGATTATAAGTCTGGAGCAGCAGGTCTTTGGGGCTGAGAGATGTCAGGACAGGGCAGATGCCTGAACCATAGAACTCACTGACAGATCTTTGTCCTCCAGCCTGGCTGCAGGAAGACATGAGTCTGAGGGACCATCCATGACAGTACAGAAATGTCAGCTGGCAGAGCTGAAGCCTGCCAGGGAGCTGGCCATCAGGGGCCTGGGATCTCATAGTACTTTCACAGGCAGGATAAATAGATAAGAGATAGAAGAGGTCCAAGACAGTAATTGAGTCAGGTAGGACTGTAGCTCAGGTCCAGGACAAAGACGTCCAAGAGGAAGCTGGCACAAAGATATTCCTTCAGCCTGCATGAGGGTAGCTAGGGGTGTGGACAGGAAGGCATTTCCTAGAGAGCAGGCTGATTGTCAAGACTTATAGACACTCCTGGCTCAGTCCTGGGCCATGAGAGCCTTGTTCTGAGTGTCTCCCCCCCACTCCAGCCCACCTCTACACATACAGATACCACTACTCTCCAGTCCCCCAAGGTTTGTTTTCAGCTTAATACTAGACATTATTGCACTATCACTACTGAAAAATGCTTCAACATTTCTGGGTTGTTGGAACAAGAAGGGGGTGGAGCCCACTGATGGAAGCCCCTGTTCAGGATCCAGTCCTACAGTGGCTTGTCTTTCATATGAGGCTGCTGGCATGATAGGGCCCAAGATACCTGTGTCACTTAGGGGACGTAGAATCTAAGATACCTGTGATGATTGCCAGCTGGGTACATAAACTGCAGCTAGTTCCTCTAGGGGTCTGCAGTCTGACCCTGTTGGAGCCAAGATGCCTGGCATTCATTCATAAATAACCACTCAAGACCCTTAGACATCAAATCTGGTCTAGGTATCAAGTCAGAAATGGAAGAGGCTAACAACATTCTCATGGAACATTCTAGAAGGGGCACACAGAAAACAGATGGACATTACTCATGGTAGATGGAGCAGAGCCCCATATTGTGCAACTGGACACTTATGTTGCATGTGTATGAGACCCCCTGGGAAGGAGGGGTGCCTGGGAAGGAAGATCATTTGTGGGGAAGAGTAGGTTTTCCTGTGGAGGTGCAGCTCCTAGACTCCGGGCCTACTGCTATCAACCTCCTTCATGGGGGCTCTTTGGATTGCACCTGGATGGGAGGTTCAGAGAAGAAATTGAAGGTCCTGTGGATGAACCACGATGACCACAGCATCACTGAGACTCAAAAGTCCCTTGTGAACTCCAGTCCTAAAAGACATTGCTGCCATCAGGGCAGATCCCAGAGTTGCAGAGGACTTAAGGGTTCTGATCTGAGGCAGATCCTCAAAATCAAGGCTGGGGCGGAGGGTCCTGGGAGATAAAGTCTTGAAATGTAAGCCAACAGTACCCACTACATCCAACCCCAACCCCATTAGTATCTCCTCATAGGTTTTGGGGTAATGATTAAAATACATTGCATTCCCTGCGGGACTGGTATGTGTGAATGCATAAAATCCCAAGAATCTATTTTCCAGTGAAATCAAAACAAAGCTGCCCATTTAAGTGGTGCCCACTTTGCTTCATTTAAACTTTCCACAGTGGCAAGCCTTGACTTGAAATGTTTACCCCTGACTGAGTGCTTCCTGCTAAAGGCAACCAGCAACACTTTGAAAATGAAGTTCAAAAGTCCAGTGGGTTGCTCATTAAATGTGACAAACTCCAATTCATTCATTCATTTATTTATTTCTTCCTTTCTTTTGTTGTTCTGTTTTATTTTTTCAAAACAGGGTTTCTCTGCGTAGCCCTGGCTGTCCTGGAACTCTGTAGACCAGGCTGACTTTGAACTCAGTGAACTCCACCTCTCTCTGTCTCCCAAGTGCTGGGATTAAAAGGGTGCGTCTGACACCTAGCCCAATTCCAGTTTCTCATTAAAATATAGGAAAAGTCTTATATACAAGTTTGCTTCAATCTGAACTAAATTTGAATATGAGAAATCATTTATTTCTAACCAGGATTACATAATACAAAGGAAATGTGATGCATTTTTCCCTCCAAATTCCTTGTCACTTGGAGTGTTATACAAGCACTGCCTGTTTCTGTGTGGCATGATGTAGAGGAAGCTGGCAAAACCTTCCAGGCAGTGAAGGGAGGAGGTTCCTGGTGGGAACTGGGATCCAAGAGGGGTAGTTGAGCATTTAGGAGGCCGACAACTGTGTCTCAGGACCATGAAAACAGTGGGAAACAAGGCCGGGATGCTGGACCTCACCTGGAGGGGCCTGGCTGAGCTCTGAATCTCCATAGGAACAAGAGGATGATTTCACAGAGGGTGGCAGTGTACATGAGCAAAGCCTGATGGCCCCAAGGGAGAGACACCAGGCTGCAGACCCTTCCTCCTCTCCACACTGGAACTCAGCAGCCTACAATGGAAGCAGAGGCTCAGCTGAGGGCATTTCAGGAAACTTGTTGCTGCATGGCCCAGGGGCCCTGCGGTCATCCGGGTGACACTTAGCAGGGGAAGTTGGTGTCTCTAGGGGGCAATTGGACACTTCTGAGCACTTTGGAAAAGTGACCCCCCACTCCAGAGACCTGCCCCCATTCCTGAGATGAGCTCCTTCCCAGTGGGCTGAAGTGGAAAGTTTTGGCACTTGGGGTGTACAGCTGGGATGAGGAAAATTAGCGCACGTGCATTAATGCAAGGCCGTGTGAAGATAATGTGCTCTTAAGGAAACAGGATCGATGTGCTTGGCCCGAGCATGAGTCTTCTAAAGAAATCCAAGGCCAGCGTTGTTGCAGAGCTCTGTGACCAACTCTACTGTCTATGAATCTATCAGGGCTCCAAACAAGGTGGTCACAGGAATCTAACCACATCCATCACAGGTGGAGCACCTGAGCCTGGGCAAGCAACTCTTCCAGGCACTCTTTCTTCCGGGACCATCTAGCCTGTTTAAAGAGTCTTCTTAGATCTCCTATCATTGGCTGTTCACTTTCTTGCTTCCTTTCAAAATGCCTCCCAAGGCATCCAGGCCACCATTAATGAGAAATATGCCACTTGGAGTGTTCTGTGAATCCCAAAGGGCCAACTATGGTAGTGGGGAATGCAAATAACATTGGTTGACTGATGGTGGCCTGTGGCACACACTCATTGCTGTGTTTTCTTCCCAGGGTCTCATTCTATCCCACGTCTACCAGGAAATTCTATCTATAGATGATAGTGTCCATGGCCCCTGACCCCAACCCTGGGCTGGAGTCAGGCTGTCCTGTCTTTCATCACATTGGTCCTCACTGACACTGGGCCTAGTGGATAGGGACACCAAAATCTGTCTTCAAGTTGCTCTGCCGAATGATCATGCCTCTGCTATGCATTGAGGAAAGAGAGTTAGGGATGGAGGTGGCAGGGGACAGAGAGGTCGGTGTCCCTGTGAACCAATTGCTCAGCCATGTGACAACTTTTCTCACTGTTTAGCCAAAGCAGTCATCAGAAATAGGGCGATGTGATATCACAGGTACAGCAGCCTGCATGTTACGTCAGCAGTCAGTCATGGCAGAAAACAGGTGAGCTTGGGTGTGAAGTAAGGGTTATAGGAGATAAGGTCAAGGGCTTCTTGAGATGTGGAGACCCAGCTGTTTCTCTGTAGCTCTGGGCCAGGAAGGCGTGTCACTGAAGGCCACTTGGCAGAAGAACAAATGATGGCTATGTCCTGAGACTGGGACACCTTGATACAGTGCTGGCAAGAGTCAGCCAGGCCCTGTGTCAGACCCTCACTCTCCACTGAGGCAGGCACCATGTACAAGATGTTGGGGTCTCTGTGTCTGGCTTCCCACAGAGGAGAGAGATGAAACCAAAGAAGAAATCCTTGCCCAATGTAGGAGAGGCATGGCCTAGGATCCACAGACCTATGCCACTCCACTAAGTGCTACCTGCTCAGGCTCAAGGCCATGCTTCATCTATACTTGATGTCATGCAGGGGCAAAGCAGGACCTCTACCAGCTGTGACACAGTGACAGTGGTCTCTTCAGGCTCTCAGAGGCTTCCCTCAGAATCCAGACAGACTTGGAACTTCCACGGAGACACCCTGCTTACAGTAGGTAAGTATCTTTTTTTGCCATGTACCTGTACCCGCAGCTCTAAAAGGTGAGGTGGCAGGCACCATGTTGACTGAAGGTATGCCCTGGACATAAGACCACTAAGAATTTTAAATAATAATAATAATAATAAATAATAATAATAATAATAATAATAATATCAGTCTGTGGGAGCAATTTTTTAACAGAAAGGGATCAAAATCAGTGTGGCTGCCATGCCTGCTAGAGTGAAGAGTGACTCCTCAATGTCTTATCTGCCGTGACAGACCTCAGCCTGCTTCACCTGCAATATGATCCCCATCATAGGCTGTTCTCTCCACAGCCTCCTATCTCGGATCATCAACCTCTTGCAAAGTGCTTGCTGCTGGAGTCAGACAGAACCCCTGTCCACATCTCTGTAGAGGCCGGTGGTGCACGGAGAGCTGGTGTTACAGATGGGAGCAGTTATTTACCATTTAACTGGATTTTCAATTAACATGAACTTCATTGAAGTTAACATTGGGTTGAAGCGATGATTCAGTGGCTAAGAGCACTGGCTGCTCTTGAGGATCAGGGTTGGTCCCTAGCACCCATGGAATGAATGACTCACACTGTCTTCAACTTCAGGTCCAGGGAGTCCGATGCCCTCTCCCGGCCTCTGTAGGCACTGCATGCACAAAAGCAGGCAAGGGCTGGTGAGGTTGTATACACCTCTAATCCTAGCATTGGGGTGACAGGAGCAGTCTCTATGAGTTTGTCTCCAGCCTGGTTTCAGACAACCTGGCAGCTGCTGAAGCCAGCAGCAGGACTTGGTATCTTCTGCATGGTGCTGGTTTTGTAGGCACACACAACACAAGAGTAACAGGTTTGTCTCCAGTGAGATACAGGCTAGCCATGGATGCATACTGAGACCCTGTCTCAAAAAGCCAAAACAAACAAACAAGCAAAAACGTTCAGTCAGGAAAAACATCCAAACACGTAAAATAAATAATTTCCAGGACATCCATAGCCATTACATAAAGAAATCTTGTCTCAAAAAAAAAAAAAAAAAAAAACCTAGTTAACACTAAAGTATTCAAAAAGCAAATCCTTCTTGTTGAAAGGCTCAATTCTCTGAGCTCATGATGCCCAGCTTACACGCAGCACAGCACGCCTCCATCAAGAGCTTTCTGAGTGCCAGGATCATTCAAAATCAGCACGGATGTGCTGGGACACACCACAAGTGGGGTCAATCAGACCCTTTGAATTGAATTGATAAACTCCGTATCTTAATGGGTTTCTATTCCCAAACTCCAAATGTCTGTCTGGGGATCCTCACAGACCTAATGTGAAAACTTCCTTCAGAAGTCTGACAGCTTCCAAATAATGAACACAGTGACTTGAGGCTGTGGCTGCCGCTGTTTCTATCTGTGATTTGATTTGAGTTCTGTTCTGTTTTAAGACATCGTGACTCAAAAAGTATTGCCTTTGAAAAATGCCTAATGAATCCCCTCATGGCTTTCAGAGAGTTTTAAAGAAATGAGAATAGATGGTTCTAGATGGGAGGAAGTGCTGAAATTCGTCAGACGTCTCAGAACATAATGGCTTCTGGGTTCTTCTCTCACATATGTCTGCTGCGTGACAGACTCTGAGTAGTGTCAATAAATGTCTGTTGTCGTGTGTGGCTCTGGGCAACCGCAGCCTAAATAGCCCCTTCTCCTTAAGATGGCTTTTTTCAGCTTTCATGGTCACAGTGATATGAAAACTAATATATAAAATAATGCCAGAGAAGTGGGGATTACCATGACTACATCAACCATGTGGGTCTCTTAGCCTTTGAAACAGGTTTGCAGGAGGAAATTGGAAAATTCTGGAGATGTGGGCTAGAGGATGCTGGAAGAGGAGCTTAATGGATTCTGGTAGAAGCTCAGAAGAACAGAATGCTAGGATAAACAAGGGAGTCAGAGGCTAGCCTCACAAAGCTTCAAGGTGAACAATAATAGTGCTTGGGATTAAATTAGATGCCATTTGTGTGACAGTTTGATGATCTGTCTATGATGATCTGCCCATGCTCTAAAAATTTGAGTGATGCTGAACTCAAAATTAGTGCACTAACTACTTTGGTGGAAGAAATTTCAAGACACTATAGCACTCAACATGTGGTACAGTTACTGCTGGCTGCTTGGAAGCAGAGAGCAGAGCAAAAAGATGTGAAAACCACACAGTCCACCCAGGGAAATGGTGTGCTTAAAGCCTTACTTGCGAAAGAGATTAGATCCATTGAAGAACAGCCAAGCACTTGGCATCGGCCAATAAGAAAGGCCCTGGGGGTATTTCAGGAATTGGAAAGACCTCACCCATCCCAAGGCTCCTTGTGTTTGGTAAGAGGGGCCTCACTACATCCTGCTCAGTCAGGGCCACCCAAGGACTTGTTTCTCTAGGTTCAGTCATTCAGACACCCAGAGGCCCTGCAGCTATGGTTTCAGACAACCTGGCAGCTGCTGAAGCCAGCAGCAGGACTTGGTATCTTCTGCATGGCGCTGGTTTTGTAGGCACACACAACACAAGAGTAACAGGCCACACAGGTTCCTACAAAGACTTTTCAGGAAGAACTGTGGAGGCAGGCAGAGTGTAGCAAGCTCGGATTCCCTGTGGGAAGACCATGATGGGCTGATTGATGCAGGACATTGTGAACTGCAGTGAGATCCCAGGATGCTAGAGGTGCCAGGAACTTGTGGCATCCATTGTGGAAAGCACCAGTTGTGCCCAGGAAAGGAGTCTCTGGTGGCAGAGCTGCTCAAAGCTGTTGGAGCCCACCACACACCATGTGCCTCAGATGCTGGACATGGCCACAGGATTTAACATTTGCCCTGCTGCATTTCAGCATCCTTTGGTCACATCCCTCCTGTCCATGCTTCATTCCTCTTTTAAGGATGAAAGAGTCCACTCTGAGTCATTGCATCTGGGATGTATGTGACTTTCTCTTTAATTTTATGGAGGCTCACAGCCTCAAGTATCAGAGGGCTTGAATTTTAGACTTTGGAACAGAGTTGAGACTGTTAACACTTCAGGGAATTGGGGCTGCAGAGATGGCTCAGTGGTTAAAGGTGACTATTGCTTTTGCAAAGGGTCAGCTCACTGCCCAGTAGCCACATCAGGCAACACAGAGCCATCAGCAAACCCAGCTCCATGGAATATAATGCCCTCTTCTGGCCTCTGCTGATACTACACTCAATGCACATACCTACACACACACACACACACACACACACACACACACACACACACACACACACTCGCGCGCGCGTGCACCCACACTTGCACACAAACAACAACAAAAAGAAACCAAACTTTAAAAAACAAGAAAGATGTTAGGGAGTCTTAAGTTTGGACAGAAAGCATTTTGCACTACAAGCTGCCCAAAAACATTTGCAGCCCAGGGGCAGAACATTCTGGTCTGAAATATCTTCCCAAAAGCTCATGTTTTGAACACCTGGTCCTCTGCTGATTGTGCTACTTTAAGAAGTGTTGGAGGTTTTGGGAGGTGAGATCCAGCAGGTGGAAGTGATCACTGCGGGACAGACCTTTGAAAGATGTACCTGTGCCTGGCTCCTCCCCTTCTCTCTGCTTCCTGATCTGCTGTGATGTGAACAGTCTGGACATCTCCATCTGCCCCCAAAATGAACTTCTCCACCAGACTCTCCCTACCATGGTGGACTGATCACTCTAAAAGCATGAGCCAAAAGAAAACATCCCCCTTGATATGCAGTGTTGTGGACAAAGCTATGCAAAACTAACCTGGTGGTAGCCTGACCCCACACCCCATTGTGTGTAGCCACTCCAGGGATAGCCTCAAAATTAAGCCACATATTTAGTGCTGCTACAGCAAGAGACGGTGCTCGTTCCCTAATGTAGAAAGGAAAAAAATGAGGCTTAGAAGGATGGAGAGATGGAGGGCCCTGGTGACTGAGACAGAGGCAGGAAAAGTTAGAGCTGAGAAGAAATGAGCCCTGAAGGGGCTAAGAATTCAATTTTAGACTCTCAGAGCCAGATGGAAAATAACCAAACAGAATTGGAGACCCTTCAGCCAACCTTACCTTCTGTGACCTTCAGCTCTTACATATTCCTGCTCTAAGCTCTGACTCAAGTGGCCTTCTTGGGGTATAGAAGCTTCTAGTAGCTGCCTGACAGCTCCTGTCTATCTCCTCAAGGCCACTTCCCTCCTCCGGCCTCCTGAGACCTTGACTATCATGCTTAGCAGGAGTGAGCAAGCCGATTAATTGTTCCTAAAGCACTTAGACACTCTCAGGCGACAAGAGCCGAGTCACAACAGCATTACTTCATTACCATCCCATAGAGACAGGGTCATCAGCCAGGCCTGAAATCAGGACTGAAAACCAATGACAGTGGGGGAGGGGGGGTGGCTTTCTCACATGAGTGCTCCTCGGGGACAGTGGTAGTCACTTAGCGCCTTGCAAAACCTCCAGCCCTGGGGATGTCCTAGAGAGCAGAGTTCCGGGCAGGCAGCTCTCATGAGGCTTCAGGCTTGGCCTTGTGCTGCTGCTGTACCCTAGGCGAGTGGTGGCCACATGTGCACAGGTGGGCTGTGAAGCTTGAGACACAGATGACCCCTGTGTGCAGGATGCCAGAGGTTTTGGCAGCTATGTGACAGGCGTTCCATTATCCTCAATCAGAACTAACAGTGGGTTTGTTTAATTCATAAATATAGGACACCTGTCTGCCGGGCACCTGACTGAATAGACATTGCTAAGTTCCACCCTCATCCATCCCCTCCTCCCTGAAGTCTGCTGGCTATCTAGTGGGCTCCTCTCTCCACTGGGCCCTACTGTTCACCATACCAGTGATGGGGACATGGCCTGGTACAGTGAAGGCTAGCTAAAGCACCTGACAATCCTCTAGTGACCGGGACCCTGCTGTGGTTTCCGTGCTCACCCCTCCCGCTGGCTCCCTAAACCAGGCATCTAAGAGGACAGACCTGCTGTTAATCTCACATCTGTGTCATCCTGGGAGTCAACAGCACCCCCTAGCACCATTGCCTAGCATTGCCACCAGCAGCATCTCTCATCACTGTCACCCTGTACTTCCTCCAACATCACCAGAGGACCAAGGACTGACCAAGCAAAGGCCTGAGCACCGCAGACTGAGCAATCTCCAATAACCTGCCATTAATTCACCCAGCATTCTCAGAAGCCCTGGGTGCCAGCAGCCTGCACAATACAAATGACTAACAGCCTCTTTGGGCTACAGCTGAACAGATACTGTGGCCATTGCCTGACCCTGCACTGAGACTGGTGCCATCACAGCAAATGTCCCTCCATACTTACTATGTGCTGCCTGAGGGTGAGACTGGGATTTCCAGATCAGGGCACCTTGTCTTAGGAGATTTGAGGCACCATGGTCTGCAGAGAGCCTGAATTTTGATAGATATTCAAACATCCCCATCAGCCAACAGGAGGGGAAGTGTTGGGCATCTGTCCCTGTGCCCCTGACAGGTCCTCCCAACCTTAAGCTAACTGTCCTGTTCATCTTGATGTCCCAGGGAGGTGATTGTCATTTGCACTCTGCAGATCAGAGTCCAGCCCAGACTCTGTGGGCAAGGTCTGTTCTGTGAGGTAGAAAGATGGACAGTGACTTCTCCAGGCACTTCAGATGTGACTACTGGGCACAGCAAAAGAGTTCTCAGACAAGGTATAAGCTTTGCGCACCTGTAGTCCAGCAGCAGCCCTGGACTCAGAAGCTGCCCACAGACTCCTGTTCTATGATCCAACCTGCTACTTCTGCACAAACTATCAGCCACAGTCAAAGGTTCCTGTGAGACCAGCACCAGGTCCTTGAGCTTTTCCAATGCTATCTGAATCCTCTGAGTCAAAACCGGGTCACCTAGGCAAAGGCAAGATATTATCATGGCCCAGTGGCAGGGAGGGGGCAGGTTGCTGGACAAAAACCAGGTGTGCACTCCCAGAACCTCATCTGTACCAGGCAACTCCTGCTTGCTACCATCCCTAAGTCCAGGCACTCATCCAAGAGTGGAGCTAAGGTGGCTCTGGCTCAAAAGTGGCCAGCTCTGAAATCCAGCCCAACATGGGGTAGGCAGTGAATTGATGATGGTTGGAGAGTAGGGCTGGGGGATAATAGGAGCAGAAACCCAGATGTAACAGAGCCGACCATAGTCAGACACGGAGCCTGCACAAGTGTTGTCTGGGTGCACCGGGCTCCCAGGAGGCCCCATCCCACCTTTCTGACTGCCCATATCTGAAATGAGCTTCCACCCCAACCAGTGAGTTCCACTGATGCTATTCCCAGTGGACACAACAAAGGCAGAAAAGCCAACAGTAGCCTGATTCCTGCTAATTCCAGAAAAGCTAATAGGTTACCCTGTCCCTACTGGGTTCAGAGAACTTATTACAAGCCACATCCACCTGGTAGAGTAGATGAGAGGCCATGGGGAGGCTACAGTCACACCCTGTTCTTCCTTTGCTGAGTGTGAGGTACAGGACACACCCCAAAGCCAGGCTGACCTGAGAAGAAAGGCCAGCTCCACCTCGATATGCCTGGTTTGAAGTCACCCACATTCCTGCTCTGGAACTCGTTCTTCATATCCACACAGAGGGGCCAAGCACAGCTCCTGTGATGCTGCAATCCTGGAATGCTATCCTGCCTCCAGAACAGACCCTTCCACTACCCTGGACCTTCAGGGCACCCTGGTGAGGGGCGACACTCTCCACGGCTTGCCAGTCTTGCAGAGAGTATCACCAGGGTTCAGGAAGCATCTGGTCTTGTGGCCCAGAAGCGCCTGGGAACAGTTGGGGCTGCTCCTCCAGCAGCTGGACCCGCCTCCTAGCAGCATAGGGCCAATAATTAAGAATCAGGTTTCCATTGAGCTCTATTACCAAGAGGGGTTGTAAATCAACAGATGACATTTTTATCGTAGGATGAAAATTAATTATTTAGTGTCAAACATGTTTGTGTTCACTTAACTGCCAGCAGGACTGGTAGGGGCCAGTCAGACGGTCCCAACTCAGACAACCGAAGAAGTGGCCTTATAAGATCTGAGAGCAGGGGGAAACTGAGGCCCAGAAAGGCAAAGGGGCTGTGCAGAGCTTAATTGTCATGCAAGACAGCCCTTCAACAACTATGCATAATCCAGGGTCTCTTGCTTGTCTTCTGTGCGCACAAATTACTATGACAGATGAGGACTAGAGTCAAGGTTCATGCAGGTAAGTAGGCAGGTGGCCCCTGACCCTCTGCTGTGGCAGTAACCATGCCTGTCACTAGCCATACGTCACCTACCCTCCTCTTCATTGTCCCCTGACTGAACAGTTCTGCCAGGCTTTGGAAGCTATGTCCATATTGCCAAGAAGTGGAGGCGGGCCCTCAGAACCTCAGGGACATAGGAGTATCCACTGGGGAATTTTCAGTCCTTACTATGAGCTTTAAACTTCCTCCATGGGGACCTGTAGTACTGGTCCTCTGTCTGAAGAGAGATGGGTTACTCCTTTGTATCAGTCATGTGACTAAAGTGACCCCTGGATACTCCCAGAAGAAGAGTTGTCCTATAAAGAAACGGTGGGAACTAAGCAAAATTCACACCTAAGTGATCACTGGCTATATGCCGGAGGACAGAGACCCCATAGGGCCAACAGGCCCCAGAATGAGGGAGGAGCCAGGGGAGAGGAGGCTGGCCTTTCCTGTAGTGGGGAAATTAAGGACCCACCCTGAGTGCTGCTGAGAGTTTGCCGTTCCCACGGGAGACCCAAGGCCTCACCACCTTTCTGGCATCCTCCAGGCAATCCATGTCCTATTGGGGCCAGGACTCCTCCATAAGTTCCTGTGTGAGTATGGTCCATACATAAAAGAAATTCTCCCAGTCAGGGCTGCTCAGAGGCAGCTGACTGGATCTCTGACCTAGCTCATCAGGGCAAAACAATGCCTCTAATGACTGACCCTAAGTTCTGATGTTCAAGAGGTATCCAGGTAGAGGTGCCTGTGCTTCCTGCTTCCACACGCCTATTTCTTGCCCAGACACTAAGCCTAAATGAGCTTCAGGGATGGGCGGCTCTCTGGGCTCAGTTGGGAACCTTCATCACATGTGGACACTGGCTCCTGGGGGTGCCCTCCCTGTCTCAGACTCTCCTTCCTCCAGCCTCTCACTCAAGCCTCCCTTGAAGGGAACCAATGTATGCATGGCTACACAAAAAGCAGGCCCTGTACTGCACTACAGCCTCCCAGGATGGCAGCTAAAGGGTTCAGAGAGAGTTCCCTAAATCACAGATTGGGACAGGAGGCTCAGGCAGAGCTTACTGCAAGGCTGCCTTAGGGCTTCCTGTGGCAGTCTACTGCAGAAGACACACAGTCTCCTGGTGGAGGTTTAGAACAATGCCCAGTCAGAGCTATTCCAGGAGGGGCTTCCAGTGACACAGCACCTTCCTGTCAGGTTTGCTGAAGGCAGAAGAGAGAGAAGCCAAGGAATGGGCTGCTCTTCAGTGTGCCTCTGGTACGTGTCATGCTAAGGAGGCATGTCCCTGTGGCAGGGGGAGCCATCACTATGCTATCAGAGAAGCTGCATAAGCCTCTGCAGAGGGGACATGAACACTGTGCTGTTTTGAACAAGGGCTTGAGGTTTGGGGGAGCTAACTGACCTTTCTCTTCTGTGGTTCCCCTAAAAATGCAGCTCATTACAACATCTTGGGACCATGAGCATTGAGCCTAGAAACAGTTCAGCTGATGTCAGGGAAGGTCACTGATCCAGACCTGTCACTGTAAAGGCTTTAATACCACCTTAGTGTCACACCTCTGGAGAACCTGGGACAGAGGAGGGAGCAAACAGGATTACCTACTGAGGCTCTCCAAGATACCCACCTTGGTATCTATGATGTGATGGTACTGCTGATGACGGTGAAGGCAGGAAGTGGTAGTGGTAATGGCTCATATGGCGATGGCAGAGGTGGTCATAATTGTGATGGCAGTTCTGACGGTGCTGCTGCTGGTGGTGGCGGTAATAATGGGGATAATAGTAGTAAGGGGTGATGATGTGGGTGATGGTGACTGTCTAAACTTCAGTTAGCAGTTTGACACAAACCCAGAGTCTCCTGGGAAGAGGGACCCTCAGCTAAGAATTGCTTCCATTATATTGGACTATGGCTATGCTGTGGGCATTTCTTTAATTGCTAACTGATTGAAGAAGGTCCCAGCCCTTTGTAGGTCATGCTAGGCCTCAGCAGATGAATGTGGACTGGATATCAAAGCTAGCTGAGTAAGCCTGAACAAGCAAGCCAATAAGCAGCATTCCTCCATAGTCTCGGCTTCAGTTTCTACCTCTGGGTTCCTGTCTTGGGTTTCTGCCTTGACTTCCTCAATGGTGACCTGTAACTTGTAAGCCAAATAAACACGCTTTTCCTCAAGGAGGACAGCATTTTATCACACACACAAAAAAACTAGACAAGGAATGATGATAGGGTGTGTAGTTGACAGGGCAATGATAGTCACATCAATGGAGAGATGGGTGATGGTGGGGATGGTGCTGGGGGGATGGTGGGGATGGTGCTGGTGAGATGGTGGGGATGGTGCTGGGGGGATGTTGGGGATGGTGCTGGGGAGATGGTGGTAATGAAGATGGTGATGATGGTGGGGATGGTGCTGGTGAGATGGTGGGGATGGTGCTGGGGGGATGTTGGGGATGGTGCTGGGGAGATGGTGGTAATGAAGATGGTGATGATGGATACAGTGGTGATGGAGATGATGGTGATGGAGATGGTGGTGATGGAGATGGTGGTGATGGTGGTGATGGAGATGGTGGTGATGGAGATGATGGTGATGGAGACAGTGGTGATGGAGATGATGGTGATGGAGACAGTGGTGATGGAGATGATGGTGATGGAGATGGTGATGATGGTGATGGAGACGGTGGTGATGGAGATGATGGTGATGGAGACAGTGGTGATGGAGATGATGGCGATGGAGACGGTGGTGATGGAGATGATGGTGATGGAGACAGTGGTGATGAAGATGGTGGTGATGGTGGTAATGGAGATGGTAGTGATGGTGCTGGGAAGATGGTGCTTGTATTAGTTGCATTTCTGTTGCTGTGATAACACATCACGATCAAAAGCAACATAGAGAAGAAATTTATTTTGTCAAATGATTTCGGAGGGATAAATGTTCTTCGTGGCAGGAAAACATACAGCAAGCGGCAGGCTGGGGCAGGAAGCTGAGAGCTCACACTCTCAAGCATAAGCACAGAGAAAGCAAACCAAAAATAACATAAGGCTTTAAACTGAAAGCCAGCGATATACTTCCTCCAGTAAGATAGGATCTTCTAATTCACCCCCAAAGAGGACCCCTGATGAGGCCAAGCATTCAGATACTGAAGAGGAACATTTCCCATCCAAACTACCACAGTGCTGGAGATGGGTGATGGTGGTGACTGTGGCAGACTCAAGTTGAGAGGAATCAGGGAAGGGGAGACCAGGCTCTGAGAGCTTACACGCACACACTCATGCCTTGGGAGGAACCTCATTGGCATGTTTCTGCACTGCAGATGGCATGTGCGGTGAGTGGAGGTCAGGGTGACCATGTTGGGTATAAAGCTGTGGGTAAAGAACTGGGTCCAGACAAGAAGCTGATAGGCTATGACAGTCATAGCCCTTTCCAAAAGCAAGGGTCAGGGTCCCAGCCCTAAGACAAGGCACTGGGCTGCCCTGACAATACAATTGCTGCCAGGCCAAACTCCACGCGTGGCGTGCGCTTGCTCTGCATCTCACATCCCCAAGCCTTCTTTCCCCTCTTTAAAACTGGGCCATAACTGTCATCTTCACAGTGGATATACAATTGCAGAGCACAAATTGTACTATGTGGCTTGGAGCTGGGGTTGATGATGTACCAGCCTGGGTCCCGGTGATCTGAATGTAGTAAACTTTCTTAAAAGGAGATGGTGTTTGGGAAATAGCCCTTTCCAACTTGGCAGGTGCCTGTGGTATTGAGAGGCCAGGAGGGCCTGAGAGCTCCTCACTAGCAGGGTCTGGGGACATCAAAAAGGACCCTATTGCACATCAGAGGTCCCGACAATGATCATGTATTAATATTTCCAACATGGGTATTTACAAACTTCCCCAGAGACAGCCCTGATGGGCTGCAGAGTGGCACTGGGTTGAGAAGAGCATATTGATCTGCAGGAGAGGTCAGTGTGTCCAGACCCAAATCTATAAGACACTGAAATCCATCAACCCAGTTCCTAGGTTGCAGGAGTGACACCCAACCCCACTGTGGTCCTCACAGCCTGGTCAATATGGCTCCATTAGGGCCACCACCCTAAGCCCCCACCCGGCTGTCACCTCCATGCTGTCCAGATTAATATGTTCCTTGACATTTTCATTCTGTGTCCATTAGTGTCACATTGCTTGCTGACCAGTTCAGTCATCGATCCCAGGAAGGCCGACTCAGTGAGACTGAGCCCTGTGAGGTCAGCAGGGGACACAATGACAGCTTCTCCGAGCCTTAGGGCAGAGGCCACTGAGATTCCCAGGGTCCATCTTTTGGGAACAGAGTCTGGTGTCCTAACTCGCAGCTGATGAGCAAGACAAACTAGGCAAAGGAGTTTGTGTGGCCTCCCAGTCTCTAACCATGCTCTCTCCACTTTACTATGGATAGGAGACTGGAGCTGCAGAGCTTATGGGGGCTGTGCTGCAGGCTGAGTGTGAACCTTGAAGGATACTAAAGGCAGAGGGCACCAGGCTGTCCTGTGATGAAGCGCAGGCCTTTGAAGAGAGTATGCTGAGAGACAGGCTTCTTATAGGACTGCAGGGCAGAAGCAAGGAGCCCAGCCTTGGGCAAACGTGGAGCCTGAACCACTGCCCTAGGGCTCTGGAAGACAGTGGATGGGAGTAACCAGGATGCATGTGACCCACCATGAACCACCAGGTGGGAAAATCCCCTCTCAACTTGTCACTTTACCTTTGACACTCACTGTCACAGCTCCAGATTATAATGACTCCTTCGGGAGAGGGGGAGGGTATAGCTAATGAGGTGGGTGGAGGCAGCCTTGCTGCCCATGCTGTTAGTTGGAACCTAGCATACTGCCAGCAGTGGGAATAGCCAGACACTAAGCTTTCTGTGCCTCAGTTTCCTCATTGGTTAAATAGGGCTAAATACCTTCCACCTTCTGGGTGAGGAGGCAACATAAAGGTTGATGAATAATGGGAACCTACAAAAGCTAGTCCCCTGTCTGCTGGCGGGAATCCCCACCCCCACGCTGGATGAGGTCCGCAGCATTATGGACATTCTGTTCAACTTTCTCATTGGGAAGTTGTCTCCACAGTGTGGAAAGTGGTGAGACACTTGCTGAAGGCCAGGTCTCTCCACGAAGGCACAGCCCCAAGGAACAATCAAGGACTGAGCTGATGACAGGGATATGTCACATCCATGCAGACCTGTCTGAAGAAAGGATGAGACCATTGTCCCCACCTCTTAAATAAGAGGACTTAGTGTCTGGGAGCAGGCACAAGCAGGCTACCTGCCGGAAGCTTCTCCATTAATGAAAGGTCCTTTGGTCCTCAACCTTCCTAATGCAGCGACCCTTTAATGCAGTTCCTCCATGTTATTATTATTGTTGTTGTTTTTATGACAGGGTTTCTCTGTAGAACAGTTCTGGCTGTCCTGGAACTTGCTTTGCAAACCAGGCTAGCCTCGAACTCACAAAGACCAGTCTACCTCTGCCTCCCAAATGCTGGGATTAAAGAAGTGTGTCACCACTACCCGGCTTATAAAATTATTTTCATTGCTGCTTCATAACCATAATTATGGTACTGTTATGAATCATAACGTAAATATCTGCGTTTTTTGATGGTCTTGGGCAACCCCTGTGAAAGACTTGTCTGACCCCCAAAGGGTTGCCACCCACAGACTGAGAATCGCTCACTGTTCTATGGAATGAATAGTGTCCCCAAGACCTTGTTTTCCTGGAAAATCACATTCTGGCCTTATTTAGAAATAAAGTCTTACAGATATAACTAGGTGACATAAAACCATCCTGGATCAGGGTGACCCCAAATCTGATGACTGGTGTCCTTAGGAATAGAGGAGGGCACAGGGGGAGAAAGAAGAAAAAAGCAGAGATGTGAAGATGTGGCTGACTTGAGAGCCGTGTCTACCAGCCAAGAGACCCCAGCAAAAGCTGGAGACAGAGGGGGGAGAGATGGAGGGAAAGAAGGATGGAGGAGGGAGAGAGAGAGAGAGAGAGAGAGAGAGGAGAGAGAGAGAGAGAGAGAGAGAGAGAGAGAGAGAGAGAGATTACCTCTTCCAGGTAATCTGGACACCTTGACACAATCTGCCCCCGTGACACCTTGACTGTGACAGAACAATTTCTATGATTGAAATGCCCACTCTTAATTTGGGGAACTTTATTCTGGCAGCCCCAAGCCACAAAGTGCTGCTTTAGGGTCCTGGGGTATTGGCCCTCCAGCCCATTCTCCACTCTCCACGGGACACTGACGATGGGCTGGCCCAGTGTTACACCTTGAGAGTTTGCCAAGTATTAGGATAAACAAAATGGGGGTAGAAATAAGTCCCATTTGTGATTCAAACATTTAAAAAAATCTGTTTGAATCCAGTCTTTATATGGAGAGCTGGGGCACTTTCTGTGGGTCCCACAGAGGGCAGAGTAAACCCTGCAGCAGTTGTTCATAGAGTAGGGCTCTGTGTGGCTTTCACATGTGGACCTCAGCATCTTGATGGCTGGAGAGGAAGGAACACTCAGGAGACCAATGTCCTTTACATTGTTCATCCCAGGAAGACATGAACCAGGTTCCATGGCACAAGATTCCCAGGCCTCAGAAGGGATCCCAGAAGGTGCCAATCACTTCTGCCTCGGGGCCACATCAGATCTGCAGCACAAATGTAGCTATCTGGCAAAGTGCTCCCCCCATACTGCCTAGTGTCCACAGTGGGCAAGCCCAAGACCTGCAGAGGCAGTTCTTCAGACTTGAAAGCTCTGTGTAGGGCTCCAGTCATGGGCATCATATGCTGCTACTGCTTGCGGACTGTGGGCCTGCCCTCTGGTATCCCTTGTGCTTCCAAAGCATGGTAGCTTGACTGCTAGGCAGGAGGCTCAGGAAAAGCTGTTCAGCTCCCTGAAAACAAAGAAATGCAGATGGACACCAGGATTCTGATATTTGCTGGTACCTGCCCTGTGGTTCTGGAGACAGCTTCAACCACCTCCTGGGCAGTGGCATCACCCCTCATTTATTTCTTCATGTCCAGGCTCAAAGGCTTTGGGCTAGTGGGCTTCAGAAACAAAACTAATCCAGAACATTTCCTGTGTTTAGGAGGATATTAAGATGGGATCCTTTCCCACCTGCTCCCAGGGACCCCAAACACACAAGATGTAGTTGTCCGTGGCCCAGTGACAAATACCATTATAATCACAGCCCCTTGGTAAAAGCATGATGTGTTCAGAGGCCTCCCAACCCAGAAACTCAATTCCATGTAACTCATATGTGCCATCCCATAGTCTAGGCCAGCTCTAGATGACTTATGGTACCTCCGCAAGCCTGTGTAAACTCAGTTATGGAGGCCAGCAGGGAAAGGAGAAAAACTATAAATTAAAAGACTTCACATGCCCAGTAGAGACGAAAGTCTTAGGAAAGCAATCCGCCCACACCTAGTTGACTCCATGGGGTATGGAAGTCACACACAGAAGGACCGGCTTCAGGGGTGTACAGAACTTGGGCTGGAGGAATTAAAGGCCCGAGAACTGGATAGTGGTGACACCTGTGCCATTTGTGAATATAGCTAATGTCATTAAATCACACCACATGACTCATTACAAAGTGCATTTACTCACATGTGAGGGCACGAGGAAGAGAGCCAGTGACAAGGGGGTAGAGGCCCAAGGACCACAGAAGGTGCTGTGGGACCACAGAAGGCCTAGAGCAGTTTTTCTAGATGCAAGAGATTCCCAGACAAGCCTTTGTCATGAGGTAATCTTTTAGTAGACTGTGAAGATGTGTCTTTGACATGGGTATTGAAGAAACTCCTTATAGAGCTTGTTTTCTTTATGGCGACAGCTAACCATCTGGGCAAAGGGTCTCCCATCTTCCCTAGGCCAGACTAGAACCCTATCCATAGATAGGAGTCTGTCCTGGTTGGTTCTTGCATCAGCTTGACACACGCTATGGTCATCTTGGAAATGGGAAGTTCAAATAGGAAGATACCTCTATTACAATGGCCTTTGGACAAGTCTGTGGGGCCTTTTCTTGACTGATGATTGGTGTGGGTGGACCCAGTCTATTGAAGGTGGTGTCACTCCTGGGCAAGTGGTCCAAGGAAAAAGGTTGAGCAAACCCTTGGGGAGCAAGCCAGTAGGCAGAGTTCTTCCATGGTCTCTGCTTCAGTTCCTGCCTTGAGTTCTTGCCCTGAATTCTACTCATGATGGACTATAAACTTTAAAATGAAATTAACTCTTTCCTCCCTAAGTTGCCTTTGCTCACGGATTTTAACAGCAATAGAGAAGTAACTAAGAAAAAAGTAACAAAGACAGAGGCTGAGGCTCCATGAGCAGGGCAGCTTCCACAGCCTCACACAGCAGGTGGGGTCATGTCCCACCTGGATAAGCCACATGAATGTCCCCCATCATCTCTGGATACTGAGTTCAGGGATGTCATAAGCCTGAGAACCTCATTGAAATCCCCTGGCTGCCCGTCACCTGTCTCTGCAGAAGACTCTAGCAGAAGGGTCTCTGGTTTTTCTGGCCTCAATTGCACTGCCCTGTCCCATCTCCTGACTTGAATGTTAGCTTTATTTATTGGCTTGGAAGCCCCAAACAGGAGCAACAGTGGCTGTTGGAATTCCCATCGTGCCACGTGTCTCTCCATGACTATAGTAAGTCTCAGGATAAAGACATTCTGCAGAGCCATCCAAACCCAGCCCCACTCTCCCTGACCACATGTATGGCCAGACTAGATACCCAAATGGCCTTGTCTTGTTCAGAGCCAAGGTCCACAGTCATCCCTAAGGAGCAGTAGGGAATGTCTGTCCTTCTGTTCTCCCACTTGGCAGGTGGCTTTCCCTCCACCCTGCTCCATGATACAGCAGTTGGGGACTTCTGCTGATAGACCATATGGCATCTGAGATCCTGCTGTCCCTAGGATGCCTGACATTTGTGATTGTGGATCAATGAGTCACCGTGGCCCCCAGGCAGCCCCTCTCTGGTTGCAGAATTAAAAGGCAAAGCTTGTTGTTGGTGTTGTCAGGGGGCTGCCACTGGCTCTAGTTACAGAGGGCCAACGTGAGACAGCCTCTCCCAGGTGTCTGCAGAACAAGGGGTCCCCTCCCTCCCTCTGGAGGCTGTAGACTGGAAGCTCCCTATATCAAGTAGACCCAGCAGTTCAATTTTCAAATAGAAAGTGAGAGCTCAGGACTGGAAAGTGTCCCTATCAACTTCCTTTCAGTTCTGAAAACCCTAAGCTTAGTTCATGATCTTGATGCATGAATTCTGGACTCCCCCCGTCAATCACCATCTGTACATTGCACCATGGGAACACATGCAGAACTGCAGTGACCAACGCACGGTATTCTCTCTCCTTCCCACTGAGAGAGAGAGAAAATGGAATAGCATGTTTCAATCCCAGTGAAGAATAATCAGAGGTAGGAGACTGTGGTGATGGGGCCTGCTGATATGCACCATAGAGACCCTTCAGGGCCATCTCTCAGCTGAGCCTCCACCTTGCCCAGAAAGCATCCTGCAAAGAGGTGGTCAGCACTCAGGGCAGTAAGTCACCAGGATGATCTGAAGGCTTACCATGATGAGGATTTTCCAAGGATGCTGGTCACCTCCATACTTCCCACATATCTCGCAGCTAGAATGTCATCTACAGGGGTAGGGATAACTCTAAGGACAAGCTTTACCAGGTCCCTATGGCACTTCAGCTAGCACACAAAACACCCCAGATCTGGAGAGGGACTCACTGGATTTTCTCTTCATAGTTAACTTGTGAGTGGCAGCAGGAAGCCTGTCGAATCTCTAGGGTAAAGCACTTACAGCAGTGCTGTGTCACCTGGAAGAGGCACTCAAGCGTGCAGGAGCTTCTGGATGTCCCTGTCTCTGCACTTGACATGTTGTAGTGTGTGCATGTGAGCTCCTGGGTCCAAGAGGCCCACATAGGAGCTCATGTCCCTGCATCCCTACGTATCTTCTGTAAGTATGGTAAAGGTAAGCTCCTGTACTAATGTCCTCTGTTACTCACTGGTGATGTCCTTCCAACTGAGTGGGGACATGACTGGCATATGTACCAGAGAGTCCTCTGAAAGTGGTCAGCATCCCTAGAAGGACACTCAACACTTTCTGAGTCCCACTTTATAGATGTGAACACAGAGGCTAGGAGGCTGCCACAGCAGCCTGATGTCAGGGAGTTCTGATGTCCTGCAATCCACTCAGGAATTCATAAATCCTCAGCTCAGATGCCAGATTTCAGATGCCTTTCCCACCCTGCAGGCACTGCCAGCATTCAGCTTGTAAATGTCCCCATCAGCCAGGTCATCAGAGTAGAATTGTGGCCATCAGCAGGCCGGCCGCTGGCCTCCCATTATGGTCGAATGAATGATTCCGTTTAGAGAAGTTGTTCAGGGCACTGTCACAGACAATGACTGCTGTCAAAAGATTGACTGGAGTTTGCAGAGATGAGGTGGGAGGTGAGGCGGAGCCCCGTGGCCTGGGCTCAGCGTTTACTCACTCACGCAGAAAGCAAAGATTGCAGTGCTGAGCGTTTTGCCGCTGAAATCTGTGCCTTTTGACCCCAGAGGGCGAGATAATCCAGGGCCTGTTTCCCCTTGAGCTTGGGGCTGTACAAACAGCTGTCTCTGAATGCAGCCTAGCATGGACCTGTGTAGAAAACAGTCCCCCTGTTGGAAACATAGCCTTACTTCCTGGCTTCAGACTTCCACTGTGTCCTCTAGGAGGATCCTAGCTCTGAGCTGAATACTTGGTGCAAATTTCCCTAAAGGAAATTCAAGGCCCCTTCTGGCCTCCTCTCAAAGACTGTGAATGTGGCTGTGATTTCTTTTCTCCTTGGCTGCCAGGAAGTTCACAGACCTAGGAAAGCTTAAGTGTGTCAGCAGGACAGTTCATGCTAAGTGTCTTCTAATAACTTTATTTCTGCAGATTCTCTTTGGGTTTTATTAAGCTATTTAATGTTTCTTATATTAAAGCAATGGATTTGAACCCTTTGTTGGAAAAGTTATGTTTGAGCAAAAACATGCAAAGTTGACTGTAGAAAGAGGGGACACAAGGCCAGGGTCTGGTGACCTTCTTTCCTGATGGCAGACTTTGCACTTGACCACCTGACATTGTGAGGAGCCCAAAACCCACCCAAATAAAACTTGTTCCAACCAGCCCCAATCAGCCCTGAATCACACATCTGGTCACAGGTTCTAAAGGCCATCCCCAGGACTCTCAGTTGATTCTTTGCAATAACAACCTCTCCCAGGTGTCACCACACCCCACAGCAGATGCTGATTCTCATGGTGCTCAGAGTTCAGGGTCATCAGTGGCTGAACCAGACCTGACCACTGAGGTGCATTCTCTCCCAGCAGAGTGAAGAGAGCATAAGTGCTGGAGAGAACACAGCCAGCTCCATGTGATTTCATGGCTGCATTGCTCCCATATTGTACCAGAAGTCTATGGAGGAATGGAGACCCTGCATACCAACCTCTGCAGCCACAGAGAGGTGGGTGCAGGGTACTTAAGTCCAGGGCTGGAGGTATCATGGTGAGTTGAAGGCAATAACAATATATAAAACACACAAAAATTGTGTATGTACATGCACACAGAATGACATGGACAGGGGAGCCATAATCAAGAGAAGAGAATCAGGAGCAGGTGGTACTGAATCTCCTGGCTTGTAAGAATTTCCACATAAGTGGCCTGAGCAGCACGGAAGTAGAAAGAAGCTTGTGCCTAGGGTGGAAATCCAGCTGTTGAGAAAGGTCAGTGTAGCCAGAAGTTTCTCTGTCCTGCCTGGTTGGTCCTGCTGAGTCCCAAAGAAATATGCACACAGAGGGTTATATTAAGTACAAGCTGTTTGGCCTATGGTTCAGGCTTATAACTTGCTAACTCTTACTCTTAAACTAACCCATGCTTTTATTTTATGTTTAGCGATGTGGTTTGGCACCTTTTTGCTCAATGCAACATTCTCATCCCTCTTCCTCTGCATCTCACTGTTGTCTGCTGCTCTACTTTTCCATTTCCCAGGATTCTCCTAGTCTGGTTGCTCCGCCTCTACTTCCTGTCTAGCTACTTGACCAATTAGCATTTTATTAAACCAATACGAGTGACAAATATTTCCAGTGTACAAAAGTATAGTGGCACAGCACCCTAGACTTCACAGGCCAAAGAGCAACCACTTGAGCGCTGAGACAATCGATCCTTATCACTGAGTCTCAAATCTTCCCCAGTGGTCTATGCTGATAGGTAGAAGCAGTCAGCTCTGCTAACTCCACCTAAGACGTGTGGCTTTAGATCACCAAATACTGGCCACTCTCTGCACAGTGCATTGTTATCTTTCTTGTTGCTTCAACAAAGTAGCTGACAAAGCAGCTATGCTTCTTTTGGCTCATATTTCCCGGGAAGATGTAGTCCTGTCACAAGAAGGGCCCATTAACCTCTGAATGCATCATTCTTGGGCCTCTCCAGCCCTTAGCTCCTTTCATGTTCCTCTTGCAAGCTTCCATGAATTACATGACTAAATACCAGTATCAGTAACCCTACTCCTGGAACCGGTTCTCTTTATTAGCCTATTTTATTGTTGCTGTAATCAAATACCTGACAGAAGCCACTTTTAAAAGGGAGGGTTTATTCTGGCTCACACATTCAGGGGAGTTTCAGTTTGCCAAGGCAGAGAGGCATGGCAGCTTAAGGGGCTTTGTCCTTGGTGGTGGGAGCATGTGGCAGTTTCTCCCATGATAGCTAGGCTAGGAAGCAAAGAACAGGATGAGAAAAAGGGCCAGGCTCTAACCCAAAGGACTTAGCATATCCTTCACTCACCATATCAGTTCCTTATTACACAAGTCCCATAAGCCCTCAAAACAGTGCTACCAGGTGGGGACTAAACTCTAAAGTACATAAGCTGGTGGAAGACATTTCACTCTTAAACTGTCACACATGGCTACAGGACAGAAGGTTGGTACCTCACGTGGGCTGCTGCTGTGACACATCCAAAGCCTTCCCCTTCGCCCCAGGTGGTGTGCAGAAGCTGACAGACCTTGAAGGAGCGGTCAGCCGGTCAGCGAGAGCTGCAGAAGATGAGAGGAGGCGCCTGGGGGCCATGACTTCACCAACTCAGCAAGGAAGGCAGGAAGTGTACCTGCTGAATTCATTATTGCAGCAAACCTCTGCAAAGGGTCAGATGGTAAATATTTTAGATTTTTGTCAACCAGTCTCTACAGTGATGTCTCACGTGCACAACTGTGGTTCCAGTGTATCTTAGGACAGTATCTAAGCAAGCGTGCATAGCTGTGCACAGTAAAATTTGGTTTACAAAGATCAGAAGCACTAGATTCAGTTTATGCCTGATGGAGATTAGATGTCCAGGGAAATTCTCCGAAAATGCCACACCTTTCCTAAGCACAAGGAGGGGTTGGGGAGCAAGCTGTTCTGCTGTCAAGAAGAATTGAGAAAAAGTGGAAGAAAACTAGGACTTGCTGGGTAAGTATGGTGATGGTGATGGTGGTGGTGGTGATGGTGGAGGTAGTGATGGTGGAGGTAGTGATGGTGGAGGTGGTGATGGTGGTGATGGTGGTGATGGTGGTGGTGGTGGTGGTGGTGGTGGTGGTGGAGATGGTGATGGTGGTGGTGGTGATGGTGGTGGTGGTGATGGTGGAGGTGGTGATGGTGGTGGTGATGGTGGAGGTGGTGATGGTGGTGGTGATGGTGGTGGTGGTGGTGATGGTGGTGGTGGTGATGGTCGTGGTGGTGATGGTGGTGGTGGTGGTGGTGATGGTGGTGATGTTGGTGATGTTGGTGGTGGTGATGATGGAGGTGGTGATGGTGGTGGTAGTGGTGAAGAAGGTGGTGATGGTGGTGATGCTAATGTTGGCAGTGATGAAGATTATAATGGTAACAATGTTTCTAATGGCAGTTGTGAGGATAGGGGGTGATGGTGTGGTAATGGTAGCTATGGTGATGAGTGATGGTGGTGATCATGATGTAGTTACAGATGAGGACAAGAGAAGGAAATGTCAGTGTTATTCATGGACCAGGCTAATCACCTTTAGTAAGTAGCTTGAGCATATTGAAGGCAGAATCACTCTGGCCTCTCTCTTCTTACATGACAGTGGCCACCTGTAGGGGATTGTGCTGTTTCATGGTAAATAATTGTCCCACCCACTGGTTTAATAAAAAGCGCTGATTGGCCAAAGGCAGGCAGGAAGTGTGGGCGGGGCTACCAGACTAAAAAACTCTGAGAACAGGAAGCACAGAGCAGAATGCCAGAGAGAATGCCAGAGAGAAGCTGGAAGAAGCAGAGGACAACTATGCTGCTCTAAGAAAAGGTATCGAGCCACATGGCTGAACAGGAAGAATCATGGGTTAGATGAAGGGTAGAGAGCTAGCAAGTTATATGCCTGGGCCTGAGGCTGATCAGCCTAAAACTATTGAAAGCATCTGTGTGTCTCTGTGGGACTGCGGGTCTGCAGGTCTGCAGGTCTGCATGTCTGCAGGTCTGTGGGCCTAGACCTTGAGGTCAGGCCCAAAAGTCCGGGCCTGAAACCTCTTACAACAGCCACCTATTGGAGCTCCTCTGTAATGCATGCCAGAGCATGTCTCTGGAGAACTCTGGATATAGCAAAACCTATCTGCTCACCTGTTCTATCACCCAGATGTACCTCCTGACATTTCCATGAAGTAAATTAAAGTGCCATCTTTTAAGAGCTCTCTCTGCCCATATTCTCGAAGATACCACATTCTTCTCTGACCCGGTTTGTCCTAGAGTCATCCAGTGAGGTGACACACCCCATCCTATTCTTCTGGAATGGCTCAAACTGGCCCAGGAGCAGAGTGGTTAAGTCATCAAGACGTTTACCAACCAGGTGATAAACTATTGATCTTGAAATCAGTCACATGGTCTACACCCCGAAATCAGCCAGATCAAGGTCTGGACTCCAGCCCCAGCCAACAGCTCCACATTCACTATCAAGCCACATTAGGCTGTCTCTCTAGTGACTCAGTGTTCTTGTGTCAAGGTCAGGTCAAGGTCATAGCCTCCACATGGCCAGTCTCCCTACCTCCCATCTCACTGTTGTATTCCTTCTGGGGAGGATCCCTGCCAACCCTCTGGATCACTCATCTCTTATCTCTCACCTGGCACAAGTTTTCTCTCTTGCTCAGCACCATAAACAAGGTAGGATTTTCTCGAAGCCTCTTTTCTCTTTTCCATTGATCTCCCATAGGCACTGCGCCCCAACTTAACCAATTCTAAAACCTTTGCATCCTCAGGCTGGTAGATGAATCACTCCATGTCTCATGACCTCATCCTCAGGCATCCCAGGTCTCTGTGCCCCTGCCCAAACCACCTTCTCCTTATCTTTACTGATTGGTTCCATCTGCTAAATTTCTACTCAGTCTCACCCCCCAGGAGTGCACCTGACACTTACCTTCACTCATTGGAAAGACGCTACTTCTAAGAGAAGCCACACTCACAGATTGAACCTCTGTGTCTTCTGGAGACACAGTTTAGACAGCGCAGCATCTCATGCTGAGTCTGACCAATAGCAGAGTCACTCTACCAGCTTGACTTCCTACCCCAATTCTTTTTCAATTATTTATTTATTTATTGAGACAAGATCTCATTATGCTTGTAGCTCAGGTCAACTAAAGCTCATGAACCCTCTGCTTCATACCCCTGAGTTGGGGTTATAGGTTCGTTCTTCATCTTATTAAAGAATGTGATAATTTTGTCACTTGGGACAAACCACTCTTTACAGGCCTTGGCCCTCTCCACATGTTAAGTCTCCAAGCACAACATCATTTGATCACTCTATGACAGTCACCTGTAGTGGTCCAGCCACTGTCGACTCTCACAGCATCTTCAGAATTCCTTCCTCTCTAGGACCCTTCTCTGACTAAGAGGACTCTGTCCCCACTAGTCCCTGTGGCTGGCTTCCCCTAAGTCCTCATCTGGTTCACCTAGCTGGTCCACCAGCCCTCTGGCCAAACACCCAGCTTCCTGAAGCTTAGCCTACTTTTCTCTAGGCTGAGTTCTGATGCTCCCAGGTCTTCATGATCCCTTGCTCCTTGATGGTTCTCCTCTCGGCTCAAGTTCTTTTACTCTAGCCTCAAAGCCTGCTGTTCCAATCCAGAGACTAGGTCTGTTCTTCATTGTTTCCCAACCAGCTCTCCCTTAGGAGAGCCTCAGGTCCTAGGCTGTGGATGTGTCTGGTCCTAGGTCTTATCTGGACCCAAGTCAATACTCTGCACACAATAAGGGCTCCTCATAGCCGGGCTGAGTGAGGGAATGAAGTGTTTGGGTTCTTGCTAGGAATATGTCTCAAGGACTGGGGATTGTCTCTCTTGTCTCTCTATCCAATTGGCCCTCAAAGTTAACATATGGCAGCAAGCCTTTCTGGGACCCAGCAGGAAACAGAGACTTCTCAAGACAGTGTGCCATGCGCCTGTCTCTGCCTGCTTCTTTCTGCTGTGATCCTCACCAGCTGTCTGTGGTGCATGGCTTCCATCTCTTGAGTAGGAAGAGAGCCTTTGAATGGGGCAGTGGTGGCGCCCCCTACAGGGACTGTTCCTGCCGCCTTGCTCCTTCCTACACTTGTCTCAAGCATCTCTACCTCAACCGATAAATAGGGACCTGAAGTATAGAAGGGTAAAGTGGCCATACACATTGAATCCAGGTCTGTCTGCTTGCATATACATGAGTCTTTCAGGGGGTTTGATGCTGCTCTGAGGGTGGTATCATAAACTCCAGTGCTGTTTCCCCCACTGCACATGAACATTGTGTAGAAGCAGGTGCATGATGCCTTTGTGCTATGTCCCGTTGTCCAGCATGGAACTGGAGACTTGGAAGATACAAGGATGAATACCTGCCCTTCCGTCATCACATGCCAATGGCCTCCTTATCATACCTGCAAATGTACAGACTCCATGACTTGTAGCCTGGATACTGGTGTTAAATGCTGGTGGATTGATGCTCACAGGCTGGAAGCCAAGCTGCTCAATTCATGAAGGCTTCCTGAACACTGCACGTACCACAGGTCCAGCATACCCATTCAGAACAAGGTGGTCACTAGGGATTCTCTGGTGTTTTCCCTAGACTGTCCCCAGAGGCACCTTCTTATCAGTCAACAATCTGTTCTTTCCCTGGTCCCATGCTCATTTCCCTGCCTGCCCAGAGGCAGCACCTTCAAGTTGTCCCTTGCTGAAACATGATCATGACAGGGCAGGATGTAGGCCACCATGCCAAGGGACGTCTTAATTAATGGCTTTTCTGGAGCAGCAGAGCCCCAAACATCTCATAACTTGTCTGGTGAGGCTGAGTTGGAAATCTAGGTTTCCCATACACCTGTGGAATAGGCTGGTAGCTCACTTGGGCAGCTCAGTGGCCTCTCTATATAGGAGTCTGCAATGCAGAAAAATGCTAACCTGCTAATCACATGGTCTAAACATATCTTCTAGCACATACTACTTTCCCTCCCTAAATTCTTGAGCTCTTATCCCCCACAAAGTGTCACAAAGACAACCAAACTCTTCCCAGAAGCCCCTGCTGGCAGCCTAGAAGGCAAAAACCAGAACGCAGCCAGCCCTGGTTGGAGACACAGGTCAGGTGCCTGTTCTGTGCTAGCCCCCGGTCCCCAGGCCATTTTCTCATCTGCACAGTAAAGCAGCCTCTGAGTGCATTCTTCTCCAGAGTGCCAATTCTAGCCATGAACCCCACACCCTAAAACTGACCTCCCATTGGGCAAGGGGCCATTCTTAACCCCAGGAAGAAGGGCTTGGATGGACCGGGCTTCACTAACTTTGGAAAGGTTTCGTGTTGTTAGTAGGTGTTTGGGTTTGTTCTGTCTTTTTTTTTTTTTTTAACTTAAGAGAAAATATTTTATTTTATTTTCAGTTTTTTGCATGTGTTTGCATATATGCATATAAGTCAAATGTGTGTGGGTGCATATGGAAGCCAGAGAGAGTGGATCCCTTGTAGCTAGATTTATAGGCGGTTGTGAGACACCTGATGTAGATGCTTGGAACTAAATTCAGGTCCTCTCAAAGAGTAGTGCATGCTCTAAACTGCTGAGCCATCTCTCCAGCCATGTTCTTGTCTTTATGAAATAGGGTCTCATACTGTGGCCAAGGCTGACCTGAGCCTCATGGTCATCCTTCTGCCTCAACCTCCTGAGGAATGAGACTACAGGAGCAAGCCAGTTTTATCTTAATTAATCAATCAGTTAATTAATTAGTGTTTTATAGAAAATCTCATATGTTTCAGCTAATCTCGCACTGCCCATGTAGCCAAGGATGACCTTGAATTCCTGACCCTCCTGCCTCCATCTTCGAAGTACTGAGATCAGAGATGTTCATCACCACTCCAACATGAGAAAGCTTTATTTTCACCAAAACACATTGATGAACCAGCCACCGCCACATGGCAGCATCCTCATCAGCAGGAACAACAGTGGGAAGCTCCTAGCAGGGAGGTGTGTCTATAACCTTTGAAATCTCTTGTTAAGGCCAGCCCTCTGGAATAGCATTCATCTACAAGTTATGGGATGAAAATGTAGGCTTCACATTTTTGCCTGATTCACCCTGGGTACCAGTGCATGTACTTCATAGGGTCCCTAAGGAAGCATGCCACATGCTCATTCCCATGTAATGACTATTCTCAGTAGATGTGGCACTGGGATCAGGTGGCTGGCCACACTGCTGGAATCATAGCCTCTTCTCTATGAGGAGCAGGTGTAGGGAAGGAAGGGGGTGCTGGGGTAGCAGCAGGAAACTGGAGGGGCCTCTGGCTCAGTTCAAACAGCAGCTAGAGTCCAGGCCAAAGAGGCTGGTGGAGAAGGACTGGGTCCCTGTAGCTAACATGCGGCAGAATCTGGCTTTAGTGGGGCTGAGGAAGAGTACTTCATGGATTCTGGTGGTGACAGCTGGAAGTAAAACTGCCCCTTGAACCCTCAACAGGTCCCAGAGGGCCTCACCTCACCAACAGTGACATCTGAGATCCCACCTCACCAGCATGGCTGTACCCAGGACTCTTGGGATCTGTCAGGAGAGCTGAGGTCAGGACCCTTGCCCTGTCCAGATGGGCCTGGGCTGCTTCTGTCCATACCAGGAGAGGACAATGGACCCTGTTGTCATCCAGCTGCCCTCGGCCATGTATTTCAGAGACCTAGTGACCCTGAACAGCACTATGAAGCAGTCCCCGCTGACTCAGGCACATGCCTCCTCACTAATGAAGGGCTGTTAGTAAGGGCATTGACCTTGGTCAGCGGGCAGGAGCTCTACATCCAGGGACCATGAGAGAGACCAAGAGTGAATGGAAATGTTCTGGCCTCTCCACCCAGAGCACTTGTTCAACAACCTGGACACAGCTGACCAGGGGTCAGCTGGGGTCAAAGAGGTGGTACTCCTGTCCTTACTGATAAATGAAACAGTATAACCACACAGTACCATCAAAGATGTTGCCAGGGGAGCTCTGGGTGCCATGGAGAGTGGAGTAGCCCCTAAACCAGTGGGGAGTCCAAAGAGATAGCTAGGAGAGACTGGAGCTGAGTCCAGAGGATGGGCAGCATGCAGCAGGAATCACAGAGAGGTACCCCTCCAAACAAGAACATCACAGGTAGAAGCTGGTGAGGTGGCAACTCCCATTACCTAGATGCAGCAACTGGCTGCGGGGAGGGGAGATGCTGGACACTGGAGAGACAGGTGGAAGCACAGAGCAGCAAGGCAGCAAGAGAGGCTTGGAGGTGTCAAGCATGCCCTGGAGCATCTATAGATGGCTTCAGCCAACAGCAGCAGAACATGTTCTTCTCACAGGGGCCAGCACCAAGATAAAATCTATTCCTAGCCATAAAATCCACCTTAGAACACTGAAAGGAAGAAGCTGGCGGGTCTGCTCTTAGCCCAAGACAGGCATCCCAGTCAAGGCCCAGGGCATTTCGCAGATGCTGGGGGATGGGGGAAGAATGAGAGATGGAGGATATAGAGGCGCACTTAGGAAAAAGCCAGTCTGGTCCGGCTGCTGGCTGATTCCAACCAAATCTGGAAAGGCAATAGCAAATGCAGCAGAGGTTGCCAGGGGCTCAAGGATAGAACAGAAGTGACATACAGGATTCATCGGTATGAGCATTTCATGGGGAGTTAATGCTGTTCATCACACATTTGTCTGAACCGAAAGGTGAACCACAGAATCTGAGGAGAAGTTTGCAACCCCAACATTTGCCCACTGTCATAGGAATGCTGCTCCGTGAGGTGCCCCTAGCAGAGGCTAGGAGATGAGGGTGAGTCTCTGTAGGTACCTTCTCTTCTGATCTGTTTTGCTGTGAAGCTAAAATGAATATAAATGGTACAGTCTATGAATCAACAAATATAATAATTAAGTCAATGTGAGTGGGTCAGATGAGCCAGAGAGACAAAGGCACACGTGTGAAAATGGACCTTGATGATGGCAGGGGTACAAATGTCAAGGGAAGGAAACTCTCTATCTGTGATATCCATACTGTTCATTCTCTATACCAGAAAAAGAAACTGAACCCCTACCTCATACCATACACAGATGTCAACTCACACTGGGTAAAAAGAACCTCAGGAAAATAAAATAAAATAAAATAAAATAAAATAAAATAAAATAAAATAAAATAAAATAAAATAAAATAAAATAAAATAAAATAAAATAAAATAAAATAAAATAAGGCCTATGGTCCTATAGTAGAGGAACCTGCAAGAAATGATGGAGGGGATAAAAACGGGGGGGGGGGGGGACAGGGAGGGGAGAGGGACAGGGTGGAACATGCTCAGAGTATAGCATATACTTGCATGAAAATGATCTTATACAAACCTGTATGACAAAGTAAATGTGTTTTTTAAAAAAGAGAAATTTTGAAGAGATTTCATTAGAAAAACTGGCCCTGGTGTGTCTCTTTCAGGATGGATACCCCATTGGTGTCTTGATGTGGATTCTCTATTTCCACATTACTCTCCCCTAATGTCTGTACTTAAATCTGTGTTAAAAATCTTTTCTTGTTGGGCTATGACTTGAGCAACATAGTGAGATCCTGCCTCAAAAAAGACAGGAGGGGAATAAAGGACAAAAGAAAGAAAGGAGGGAGGGAGCAAAATAGGGTAGAGAATGAAGGGAGGGGAGAGGGGAAGAGGGGGGAGAGGAAGAGACACACGCAGAAAGATAAAAGTATATAAAGAGGAGACACACATCCCTACAAGGATGCTCACGGACAGGACCGCACATTGATCAGCCATCTCTTTCCACTTGACCTAAAGACCTAATGCAATCCCAATCAAAACCCTAGAAAGCTATTTCATGGGTATCAACAGCAGATTATGAAGTTTACACCAACGGCAAAAACCAGAGTAACTGGATGTTATTGTGGAACTCCCAAACATGCTTTAAAAGACAGCAGTGCCTCTGGATATGGCTGGGAACTGGAGGGGAGTATCATGCTCCATCAGTCCTGCCATAGCCTGTTGGTGATTCACAGGCCTTCAACCTACAGGTGGGATATCAACCACACCCAGGCTTGAAGTTGTTTCAAAGTCTCGAGTCCAAAGTGTCCCTACAGAAACAAATGGAGAACTGGGCCCTTTCTGTGCCTCAGCCTTGTAATGAGAACCATGTGTGAGCATAGCCAAGCCCAGGACCAGGAGCAGAGAGCCTGGTAGTCTCTGCTCAGAGAGAAGGTTCTGACCTGGCAATAATAGAGGGGACCCAAGGGTACCCCATCTAGCCAGGAGAGAGCCTCCTAGGAACACCATGCTTCTAGCTCTCATTTGGGGCTTACCTCCCAAACTTTCTGATGTGACTGAGCTCAGACAAGAGCCAGTGATCAGAAGAGCAGGAAGCTAAGAGAATGGAGATCATGAAAGGTACATGGACACTCTTCGATAGTCACACTGCATCCATCTATCCCTGGCACCCAGCTGTTAGGAAGAATAACCTGAGTGCCAAGGCCAAAGGAAGAGCTAGCTGCTTTTGATGTGATCAGTGTGTGCACGAGCAGTTTCCTGGACTGACACAGGGAGGTTGGTCTTTGAGAGTTGTGAGGTTAAAGCATTCTGCAATCGTGCAGGGTGTAGTGTCCCATCCGAGCCCAGATACGGGCTTGTGCCTCAGCAGAGTGCTCCTTAAGTGCAGGGATGGTGCCAGAAGCATGTAGGTTGCAGCATGGTTTTATGAGGTGCAGCGTCCTAGCTAAAAACATTCAGAGGCTCTGCAGGGGCTACTGTGGGTCTCACAAGCCAAAGGGTCCCACTGATCTGGGAGCCATGTTCACCATATGCTTTGGGCTGTCACCTTTCTGGCGGTCTCTCTGCTGGTTTCTGCACCTTCCCCTGGTTGACTATCCAGAAGCAAGGAAGTCAGCATGCTTGCTAGTCCATTCCACACACCCCCTAGTCTACTTCAAGGCACCAAGTACTCCATCACCACCCCCCTACATCTGTGGCTACTGCTGCCCCTGGCTTCTGGGACCATAAAGACTCTTCCTTCATCACCTGTTCCCAACTCACCTCCACAGCCTTCTAACTCTGACAGAGAGCTGCCCAAGAGGAAATGACCAGTCTTGTCTTCTTTCCTGCTTGGCCCAGACTTTTGGAACTGTGCCTTGGAGGCCCATACAATTCTCTTCCTCCATACCTCTGAACAGATCTCCCCCCACCCTTAGCTCTCCACCCACAGGCCTGTGAACCATCAGAGCTCAGCTCTCCAGTTCTAGCTCCCATTGTTCCAGGCCTTTGTGCATCTAGCAAGCTCCAATTTACAACTTGGAGTCTCTGTTGTAATGCCTCCTCCAGGAAGCCTTCCCAGAAAAACTTGACCTTCGCAGAAAAGTCAAACAATTCATCTCCCACCTTTAGGCCATGGCAACAGTGACCTGATCATGTGCAAGTCAGACATGACATCAGATGGTAGTAGGTGCAAGGCCTACTCTAAAGTGCACACACAGAGGCAGTTGGTGAAATGATGGTTGTCTAGTGTGGGATTTTATTGTTTGTAATCTAAGAAATAAAGTTTGCCCAAAGATCAGAGGACAGAGCCAGCCACAGAGTTTAGCCATAGTGGTCAGGCACCTTTAGTCTTAGCACTCAGAAGGCAGAGAGAGATCCATCTGGATCTCTGTGAGTTCAAGGCCAGCCTGGATTACATGAGCTTAATCCAGGCCAAAATAGAAACAGAGCCAGGCAGTGGTGGCTCATGCCTTTAATTCCAGCACTTGGGATCTCATGCCTTTGCTCCTAGTACTTGGGAAGCACTCATGCCTGCTGAGGAAGGCTGAGACAGGAAGTGATATGACTGGGGAGGGAAAGGAATATAAGTCAGGAGGAGACAGGCATTCGGCCCTCCCTCCCTTTCAGCTGAGGATTTTGATGCATTCAGTCGGAGGATTCCTGGAGACAGGTTCTTCCCCTTTTGGCCTGAGAATTCAGTAGTGGCAAAAAGTTTCTCTACTGGCTCTGTTACTTCTCTGATCGTTTAACTTTACCCCAATATTTGGCTCCGGGTTTTTATTAAGACCAATTAGAATTCATGCAACAGTCTACAGCCTGGTGGCTTCTGACAAGCCCCACAGAGCCACAAGTGGGCTAGGCTTTGGTCAGAAAAGGGCCATCCACTGCAGCGAGAGAGAAAGATAGAGCTGCTCACATCTCAAAGCTCTAAGGTCTGAGTACTTTCAGCCTGGCAGATGTTGGCAGGGTGGCCCAGGGGTGGCCAAGCTGGTGCCACCTCAGATACCTCTCAAATGCAAGCCCCTGTTACCTCAGCAGGGCACCTGAGCATACTGCAAACTGCCAGCCTGTCCCCTGCCTCTGTGGTGAATTTAGGTGACAGAAAGAGAGGACTTCTGAGCCTTTCCAGTACGTGGCCTTAAAGCCCCCCTCTGCCTGGTTCTGTGTCCCCTACACTGAGGCTGTAGACCCTCTTCTCTTGCTCCCAGACCATTGGCCTAATGGCAATGTGGAGAATGTGGGTAAGAGAAAGGTCTGTGGGGAGAGAAAACAGGGGTGGCAGAGGCCCAACCATGGTGCTGAGGTGGGGTGTCATCCCCTGGAGGGAGGGCCTTCCATCTACAGATCTACTAATCTCCCTGGGGAAGATCCTGGTCTCCCTGAGGCCATCACTGTTCGTGTGACCACAGCAGCCAGGCAGGGTCATACAGGTTGCTGGCCTGGCAGGTGACGCCTAGTACTGAGGAGACTCTCACAGTCCCAGGACCCAAGAGTAAGATGGAAGATACCCTCAGCCTGTCTCATTGACCCACTTCCTTTCCTATTGGACTCTAAGCGCTGCCAGACACATCAGCACAAGTAGTTGGAGGTGGGACTTACAAACTCAGCCCCAGGAGGTAATGAGGTCACATGATCACCACCCCCAAAGAGTACAAGGTACTTTGAGCCTTGTCTTCAATTTGCTCAGGTTCCTAGTGCAGTGTGGCACGAACAGCATAGGATCCCGGGTCCAGGCCCATCTGGGGTTTGTGAAAGTGAGCTGTGGATTAAGGAAGCAGGCAGATGAGCTGAGTGGCCCAGAGTGTGAAGGACAAGGTTCGGAGCTGTGCCTTCTGCCTGCCTGAATAGCCCCCTCACTGACACCAGGCTAAGCGGAAGAGGACCTGGGTCCTCAATTATCTCAACGGCTTCTCGGCTTCTTGGCTTGGCACTCTCTCCCTCGGCTCCCTGCCAGAAGGGTATTGTATTCCAAGAGAAAATACTTTTCATTTTTCTACAATTTCCATTTAAAAAGTTCCAAATGTTCAACCATATGATGTGAAACCAAACTTCAAGAAAATCCTACGGGAGTTTTTGACGGTGGAGAAAACATGGGGTCTGACACACTGACCCCAAGGCAGTGAGGATCCAGTTTCAAGTCTTTCTTCTCCATGTCCTCGCCACTCCCAAGGAGGCAGCACCAGGCTCTTTCTCCAGGCTGGAAGGCTGTCAGTGGGGCAGCCTAGCCTCCCTCCTCAGGGATTTGTTCTCATGTATGGATCGTCCAGGGACGTGCAGGGAAGTGAGAAGCCAGGAGACATTTCTGGTTCAATTCTGTCAGCCTTGAGAACCTGACATATGTGAGATCCAATAACCAGGCTAAGTTGGTTCTTAGTTGCTTAACTCAGGCAACTTCCCAGAATCCCTAGAGGGAAGCCCTCCTTCCCACTTTGCATATGGTTAAACTAAGACCCAGAAAGCTGAACAAGCTACTGGGGAACACGGAAGGCAGGTGTAATATTGGATTCACGTGACAGGAATATGTCACATTGATTAGCTAGTAGGTGATCCCCTCACTATGAGGTATCCTGACCCCTCTATAGACCCACCTGAGAAACACTAATTTTCTGTCGTTAAATGCAGTAGACCATCCTCCTGAACTAGCAACAGGGAGACAGGGGTCAGCCTGGGCCCTCCTGCCCACTGCCCGCTCAGTTCAGCTCAGATCTGCTCCTGAGCATGAGGGGATGGGCTCAAAGCACAGTCACCCACCTGTTTCAGGTTGCTCACATGGGAACAGCTGGCGGTCCATAAAGATGTTCAAAAGCAAGGGATGGAGAAGCACTGGCTGCTCTTCCAGGGTATCTGGGTTCAGTGTCTAGCACCAACATGTAACTTACAACCAACTGAAACTCCAGTCCCAGGGGATCCCAATACCCTCTTCTGGTCTCCATAGATACTTGGATCTCTTGAGGCAGGAAGATTTCAAATTCAAGGACTATCTGGGCTACATATCAAGACCCTGTCTAAATATATATATATATATGCTGAAGCTGTGAATGTGAATCCTGTGAACTCCAGCAATTACCTGCTAGGTAAGGTGTGCATGACTGTACAAGGGTAACCAGCCAGAACTTGGGGTTGTTATTGTAAAACTAGTCAAAATCCCACAACTGGGAGGTCATGTCATGGACCCTAGGGGAGAACTTACTACTGTTACTTTTTTAACGGGGTGTGTTGTCAAACAGCCTTCCAAATACTCATGTTTATCCTTATAGATTGGTACTGTGCTCAGCCCCCATCAGAAGCATCTCACCGCAGTGGGCAGTGGTTAGTGCTGAAACCCACAGTAAGCCTAAATGCTGAGGAGTGCTTGGCTCTAAATGGGACAGGTATGCCACCCCCCTCAAAGGCTCGGAGAACACTGTGTAAGAGCCAGAGGATGGGGAGATGAGTAACAAAAGGTGTTGTCTTAGTTAGGGCTTCTATTGCTGTGAAGAGACACCATGACCATGGCAACTCTTATAAAAGGAAACATTTAATTGAGGCTACAATTCAGAGGTTCAGTCCATTATCATCATGGCAGGATGCATGGCAGCATGTAGGCCGATATGGTGCTGGAGAAGGAGCTGAGAGCCTTACATCTTGACCCAAAGGCAACAGGAAGTGATCTGAGACACTGGCCATGGCTTGAGCATATATGAAATCTAAAAGCCCACCTCCACAGTGACACACTTCCTCCAACAAAGCCACACCTCCTAATGGTGCCACTCCCTATGAGTTTATGGGGGCAATTACATTCTAACTACCACAGATATCTTCAGGACATGCCACACCATTGCTCTGATCTCACCTCATAGCAGCTGTGGTTACCTGCACGAGACCTGTTTGAGCTTAGATGGGCCTCTCAACACTTCATCATGGGTAAGGAGGGGCTCATGGGAGGCCGCCCCTACCTGAGGGACTACTGGCAGCTTATGGTTGTCAGAGAGGGTGTCATTTTCTTCAGTAGGGTAGCCTCTGGTACGTTGTCATTGCTCTAGTCAGTAACCTGCCAGTCAGGCAAGTGACTCTAGTTAAACTCAAGGGATCACATACAAAAAGGTGACATGATAGCAGGAGGGGAGCCTGTTGGGAAGAAGGGCTCCATTAGGAGAGGGAGGGGTGAAAATGACAAAAATTCATTATATAAACATATCAAATGGTTTAAAAATTATTTAATTAAAGGCTCTGGTGTAGCTCTGTGGTGAGACTAGCCTATCACACAAACACCTTGGCTTTTATCCCAAGCACTGGAAAGGGAGGGAGGAAGGGAGGGAGGGAGGGAGGGAGGGAGGAAAATTAAAACAAGCAAGCCAAAGCAATGTGTGGATAGTATAGGGTATACTGGACTCAAAATCCATAGATAACATCATACCTTCCAATGAAGAAGCTGGTCAGGATCACCACCCTGCCCAAGCCCCACCCAGGGCAGGTGCTGCTGCTTAGTCTGAGGAATGAATGATGTCATCACTTTACATCACTTACTACAACCAGATGGGGTCAGGGCTGGGGATATAGCTCAGTTAGTCTAGTGTTTGCCTAGCAGTTCTATCTGGGAATGGGACTGTATGCATGCTATGCCAGTGATGGGAAGGTAAAGGGAGGAAGATTTTTGGCTATGCAGTGAGTTCAAGGGCAGAGTGAGACATGAGGAACTGTATAACAAAAAGCTTGCTGGATCTGGGACCTGGTCCACACAGGCATGTAGCTTGAATAGCCAAGGCCCAGGTGACTAGCTGGGTTGTGGATGGCTTCTCTGCCTGAACTTAGGCTGCAAACTATTTTTGCCCAGAACCCCTATAGTTTGGCTGGATTAGGGTACACCACTGCCTTTCATCAAGCTGAAGCCTGGGACCAGAGGCTCTGTTCATCAAGGGTCAGGTCCCTGTTCAGCAGATCATGCAGGCTAGTCAGGCTTGTCCCAAATGTAGCCATAATTCAGAGCAGGCCTGAATGCTGGACTCTTTTTGGAGAGTCCCAAGCAGTCTTGAAGTGCGCATAAAATGAGTAGTATACTCTGAACACTGGGCCCTGGCAGACAAAAGAAATTCCAGAATTAATGGATGGGTTTCAAAGCTTCTAAATGACCCAACCCACTCACTACTGCTACCATCCAGAACAGAAGCATGACTCCAATATTCCTTCCTGAACAGGGAGTTCACTGCCTCATAGAACTATCCTGTTGTCCCCTCCTATTCTCCTAAAATTAAGGTAAAAAAAAAAAATGGCTTTCCCTGGAAGTCCCCAACACATGCTCAGGGACACACCCACTAAAGCTTGTGTTAATGGCCCCAGGGTCTGATATCCTTTTCCTCAGAGAACACAGCCTGGTTCCTGTTGTCTCGGTGTGAAGGATAAACCCCGGTACCACAGAGTCACTCTCAACTCCCAAGTGACTTTGAGACACCCAGAGGAGCCCGTGAGTGGCCCTTCTATGAGGTGGTAGACAAGACCCAACTCTTACCTCACACACCAATGCCAGTGCCACCCCCACAGGCCTTATGAGCTTGGGAGCCAACTCAGATGGTGAACAACTGTTGTTCCTACCAGACCTGTGAGGAAACAGCTCAGAGAGAGTCAGTGACTGGCCAAGGCGCATGGAGCAAGTGGCATCACCTCTGCCTCTTTTCAGGCTGAAGTCTAGGCACTAGGGGCTCTGTTCTAGGCACTCCAGTCTCTGCTCAGTAGAGCATGCAGACTGGAGCCAGGCCTGCCTCAAATATGGCCGTAATTCAGAGCAGGTATGAGTGTTGGACTCTAACTGGAGAACTCCAAATCCGCTTCAGCTCCCATTTGGAACTGAGGAGTGAATGGACTCACACTGTGCAAGCCGCAGCTGTCTGAGCTCTAACTGCCAACATTGTCTACCTCTCACCCCCCACCGCCCGTGTCTGGCTTCATGTACATTCGAGACAGGCAGCCACAAGTGCTAGGGACTTCAGGGCTCTGCTACCCAGAAGCAAACCTTGACCCAGGATGGGACAAACCTGGGTGTGAAGCCAGGACAGCATAGTCCCCATAGTTCCTAACAAAGCCCCAGCTGCCCACACTGACCCTTCCCCTCCTGGTACTCCTCACCCCTCTTGTGTTTCCTGTGTGAGCTTCCCCTCTGAGACCTTGTCTTTTGATCTCTGCCACTGAGGCATGAATCCACAAGAGGACATACCCAGCTTCCTCTACACCTAGAGGCCCCTGCATTTGCTTGGTTTCCACACTTTAGGTAACAGTCTGGGGTCTTTCTCGTTTGCTCAAGGTGAAAAGAACTTTAACCAAAACAGTTTGTAAGCAATCAACAGCCCCATTGTTCAGTGGGCTGTAGCTGGTTCTGGGACATTGTCTCAAAGTAACATTAAATGATGATGAGAACACACAGCAATACTCCTTGGTATGTGCGAGCATCTTTAACCCCCACAGAAGTCGATCTCAGGATGTGTTTTAGTCTGGCTTCTGATTCTTTTGATCCCTAGAGCCAGAGAGAGTTGTGACCAGGAATAGCTCAGCGTATGGAGAATGTGGCAGTCAGGACCACAAGTCCTGGGGACCAGGCCACACCAGGGTTATAGGTAGTCCTGAGCTCAAGTGTAGGAATCCGAAGAAGCTACATGGTTTTCAAAGGCCTCAGTTTCCTTTTAGGGTTGTGTTAACATATGAGAATACTGGGGTTGCAAAGGTCACAAAGGCCTCTGTCGTCTCAAGCAAGACAGAATGTAAGAACCCCAAGTTCATGTTATAAGAGAAGGGTCAGGAATAAACCAGAACAAATCATTTGCTATGACCACAAGAGCAAACAGCCCACAGCACACTGTAAATGTGGGCATTGGTCATTCCCAGATTCAGTTTTAATAAGCACCTACTATGCACTGGGCACTGTGCCCACTAGAGGTCCTACATCACCCGGCTGCCTGTTCCCAGCTGACACCTCCCCTGGAGCACCTGCCAGAAAGGATTAAGAAGTTGCCTCAGGAAACCTCAGCTTAGTTCTGGAATGTTCCCCCAGCTGAGAAGGAGAGGCCAAAGAAGGAGAGAAGGACCAATTATGTGCTGCCACTGCGCAGAGATGAAAGGCACTTTCTGTGGCTGCTCTCTGTCCTGTTTGGGCTGTCAACAGCAATTTGATGAGGAAGGCTGCTGCCCTGACCTGCTTTTGAGGACTTCAGGATGCCCTCAGTCTCAGCCAAGAGGTGGCCAGCCAGCATCTTCCTCAGGACGGTCCGCCATTGAACCTCACCCTTAAAACTAGGAGAACCAATCGGAGCAAAATTCAGAGCCATCTCCCACTAATGGCGACTGAGTTCAGAGTAATGGCGAGTTAGCGTGGCTTAATCTGCTGCTGGCCGTGGCCATTCGTGCTGAATGGTTGATTGTTACTAAATTCTAATTGGTTCTGGGTCACTCCCTTCCAAACAGCCGCTGCGTTCTGTTCATTTTTTCAATTAAATCTTAACAATTCACATCTGACAAAACTCAAAAATCTTGTCAAAAATGGTTCTGATTTGTGTGGTAAAAAGCATATGGGCAAGCTGGGCTGGAGCACCGGAGGCTAACACCGAGGGCTGCGGCCAGCTAGCTACAGGAAAGCAGTGCTGTTCCTTACCCAGTAGAAGCCGCCTTGACTGTCAATTTGCACACAAGTGCTTTTTCCTGGACTGTGACTATTGTCCAGACTCAGAATTCAAACCCTTCCCCACTTCATCTCTCACTGAAAGCTGAACTTTTAACCCTCTCCACATATACAACAGGAGGTGACTAACAGAACAAAGTAAAAGCAGGGGGCTGGAGAGGTGATTCTGCAGGTGGGTCCCCAGGCCTTTGGTTGGGGACATGAGTTGAAAGCTGCAGAGAATTCCTCCTTCTGTTTTCTCAAGCTTGGCCATCCAGTGTTCACTGCCCACCCCCATCCCAGCCAGGGATTTCCTTACTGTCCCCACAGCTTAGTCCCCATGGTGAGAGCCTCCCTTTGATTTCCCCATGCTAACAAGCAGGGGTCACCCCACAGACTATGATGTATGCTTCTTAAGGTACCTATGGCATCCCAGTTGGCACTCTATTTGGGGCTGCATGAACAGCTGAGACACCAATACTGTGGGTCATGTTATACACTGCTCTAAGTGTCTGGCCAAGGTTTTGGGGCAGAGGGTTTGGTCAACTCACTCTGTTCACTGTGTCCTGACTACTCTCCCAGGAGCTTATTGCTATGGACATGAGCTGCCTCCTCCTTCCTGTCCTTCACATCCTGGGCCTCACCTTGCACCCCATACAGAATTCCCCACCCATGGGTGCTTTTTTATGTACAGAAGCCCTTCTATAGTCCTCACTCTGCTTCTTTGGGTGTGTGGAGGCTATACGCAGGCATTCTTGACATGTACACACACACGCCTAGGACACTGTTCCATTTCCCTGCTCACCAGCATGCCGCCCTGCTATTTTAATCAGTGGCCATTGCCAGGTGCCTGCAAAGGCCATGGTGCCAGCCAGGTGCCCATAATGTGCAAAGGCAATAGAGGAAGCTAGGGATGCACAGATAACTGGGTTCCTGCCTCAAATCTTCTGGCAGTTCTTAGGTACAGTGAGACTCCCCTGAGCATCTGAATCATGTCAAAGGTATTGAGAAGTCCTGCAATTAGAAAGAACAGAAGGCAATATGTGTGTTTCTTTGCACCATCATGTCCTAAAAATCTCTGACCACAGTGTCTCTGCTTGAGAATCACTCATTCATACCAGAAGGAGCAAGCCCTTCTGGGCCTAAGGCTTGGGAAACTCTTTTAGGCAATACACATCTGTGAACAGCTACTTCTGCTTCCAGCCCACTTCTTGGGACCTGCTGAGTCCTGCAGCTTCTGGTATACCAGTCAGGGAGACCTATGGGAACCAGACACAGAGCCAGCCAGCTAAATTTCCCTTGTTCTCAGTCAGCCTTGCTGGTTAAGGCACAGCAGACAGCCAGAAACCTGAGGAGTGACAGTCTCTGAACTCCAGGCTTGGCATGGGTCTTTCTTAAAAGATGCGACATCCTGTATATAGCTAGTACTCCATAAATGTTTTCTGAAATACAAGAAGAAAGAGAAAGTATTTCAAACACAGGAGTATGGGAGGATATACCTTAGATTGGGCCCCTAGAGATGAGGTGACTTGGAAAAGAACCCCTGAGGTCCAAGTTTAACTGTAGTTGGAAGAGCCAAGGTGTGAATGGGCCACATAGAAGCAGTCTTGTCAGTGAGAACGAAATAGCCCCTAGCAGTTCCAAAGTCAAGGCTGTGCCTGTGCTCTCTGCTGACACAGGACCAGGTCCCACTTAATCTGGCAAGGAATCTGGGCCTCCTTTGCAACCCCAGTATTCCCATATGTGAAATGAGGTATAACCCCAAGGCACATCATATCAGATGGAGACTCAGGGATACAGAAAGGCACAACAGTGGTGGTTTTCAGGGACTGACTAACTGTGTCCTCCAAATCAGCTGGAAGTCACAGTCCTTAGCATCCCAACTTGCTTGAAAATACTCTTTAAAGAGATTAAGTGCTGGGTGTGGTGGCTCATACTTGTAATCCCAGCACTAGAGAACCCGAGGCAGGGGATTGCTGTGAGTTTGAGATCAGCCTAGGCTACATGGCACTACCTTGTCTCAAAAACACAACAAAAACCAAAATTTTTTAAAAAAGAAAAAGAAACCCAGCATCCCAGAAGTGACCAGGTGACAAAGACACCATACTGATGGACCTGGAGACTTCGGAGAAATTGGGCTATATGTGGACAGGAAAAGGATGGTCAGCCTTGATGTGGAATGTCTTTCTGTATGCTGTGAATATCAGTCTTTAAATAAAGGAGTTGTTTTGGCCCTTGGTGAGCACTGGGGAATCAGAATAGGTAGGAAAAGAAGGGCAGAGTCAGAGACAGATTGAGCCAGGAACCCAAAGAAGCAGTAACATGTAAAGGAACCAGGACAGATTAATGAAAATGAGCTAAGATGAAGGAGCTAGCTAGCAATGGGCCTAAGCCATAGGCCAAATAGCATGAAGCTAATATAAGTGTCTGAGCCATTTTGAGGGGCCTAAACAGCAGCAGGTGGCTAGGCGGTCTGGAGCTGCAGGTCTGTGGGTCTGGACCTCTGGCCACCCGGGGCAGAAAACCTCATTGTAACACAGCCTCATAAGGGAGCTATCTGCAGCTGTTCTAACCCCACTGCCTCCCCAAGACACTGACTTAGCATAAATCATCTTATTTACTAGAACTCCTGACTATAGGATCCCACTCTCAACACTCATTACTGACCCATCCCTTGGAGATTTTCTTGGATTCCCCAACTTTCCATTCCATTTTGCTCTGGCTTTACCGGATAGAATAGAAAGACCCTGATAAAGGGGATCCTGGGCATGAGAGCCTCTTTTCTGGAAGCTATTCATGGTGTAGTCTGTAACTCATCACAGTGTCACTCTTAGCTGGTTGTCACCAGATGAAGGGCCCAGCCTTTGTTTCCTATGCTATGGACCCAATTAGAGAGATAGATGAGTGCCCCTTTAGGTGTTAACCCAACTCTTGTAGAGCCCTGGCCTTTCTTGGCCCACAGTGCAGCCTTTCTCCACCTTCCAAAGCCACACAGGAGCTTGGGTGCAGTGAGGGTATGGACCAATGATAATAGTAATAGTCTGCTGAATGGCTGGATATATAAAGTTGCCTGTTCAAGGCTAAGATTCTCACCCAGTCTGCAGAGGGGCAGGGCTACTTGGGTCTCTGTTTGCCATTTATGGCTTCACTAGAAACCATGCTTAACAGTGCACCCAAGACCTCGTATCTCAACCCATCAGAGAGCTACTCTCTGTCCACACCTACCTGGAACTGCCATGCAGTTTGTGGAGTTCTGGGCATGCCAGAAGATAACCAGCTTGGCCCTGTCCCTCTCATGAGGGACAGGCTCCTGGTCGGGGTTTTCTTAGATCTTTGCCCAATCTCTTCAAGGTCCTACTGAGGCCACCACCAGAGCCCTGGGTAGAGGACCAAGACCACACTGTCCCTTCTTTGCCAGAAGCTCTGGGATGAAGTCCACACCCTGAAAAGTTGAGCCACACTGCCTTCCGGGTGCCTCCACACTCAGTTCCAACATTCACACTCTAAAGTTCAACCCATGGTCACCACCACATGGCTCATACATCTTGAACCTGAACTCATCCCTCTCCCTGGTCTGGAATCTTCCTTAGTTCCCTTACCATCTAGGTGATCCTAACCCCCCCTTCCAATCACTGCTGGCATCATCCAGTCACCCATCGGGTGCCTGTCCCTGTACTTATTCAGATATACTCAGACTCCTTGGTCTCCATCTCTCCGGCCAGGCTGGACTTTGAGCAAATGGATGAAGTGGACAGTGTCCACAGGTGATGGGCACCTCAGGAGGTGAGCCCCACCAATAGTCCAGGTTCCAGGGCTTCTTCAGCAGGAAGGGTCTTCCTAGGGTGACACTCTCCTAACTCCTACCTCAGAGCCCAATGCATGGTGCAACAACACATGCAGCATGAGATCCCAAGGTCTCAGAGGAGAAAACTGAGGCTTATATCAGCTGGGCCATCCACAGAGGAGCCACTATGACCAAGCAGAATGAAGCTCTGGAGTCTGTCCCCAACTTACCCCACCTGTGCATGGACTGGGCTTGATCTGAAGGGGGAATGGGTTCTAGTAGAGAAACTGCACTCCCCAGGTTCCTCCCACAGCCTCATTCAAGGAAATCAGAAGGATGACTCCAGCAGTGCATACCACCCATTATCTGTGGTCTGCTGGGCTTTGGGTCCTGTGGCCTCAACTATGCTTTCTTAGCCACAGCTGTCTACACAGCAGGCATCCCGGTTCCCCAGACCTTACCTGCAGACCCTGCATAGCAAGACCTACAGTATGAATGTGGCTTTATGGCTCCTGTCTGTAACGGTGGAAAACTAGTGTTCAGCACTGGATCCCTGGGTTCCTGATTGGAGAGCCCTCTTGGGGAGGCAGTTCCATGATATGGATATCATGAATAAGGTGATACAGGGCCCCTGAAGTTCCTTGATGGCTACCCAGACCTCTGGTAAGGACCTCCAGGAGAAAAGGGGGAGTCCTGGGACCCTAGCTCACCGTAGAGCTGCTATGGACCTGGCTACTCTCAGGGTTCCTTAACTATAATGGTCTTCTGTGAGCTATGGAGGCTGAGCTTCACAGTCTAGGCTGGGATCCTACAGCTGCTTAGCAGCAGGCATCTCCAAGATTCTGAGCCGAACACCTGCATGTGCTGTAGACACACACATGTGCATACACATGGGCCGGCCCTGCATGTATCAGACAGACTTCATTTTGTTCTGTGCAAGTGTCTTAAGCTAACTAATGGAGTGACAAACTGTAACAGAAGTAACAGATGGTCTCCCCAGCCTGGAAGCCACCCAACAGTGGGAGCTTCAGGACAGTTTGCCCCCTTGACCAAGTGCCATAGAGTAACTGTAATGACATAGGCTGTATCTTTCCAATATCTGCTCTGTTCTGTGGTGGCTAGACATTTGCGGGCTGGACCACCCTTGTTCTATGTCCTCCACTGTGTCTGTCACATGACACCCATCCACTCATCCTGTCCCACACTCAAGAATCCTTGAGTGACTTAGACACACCCATATACCCTTCAGGTGCTCCCATCAGCGTGGGTACATTACTGGGAACTCTGGAGCATGACAAGCCTAGGTTCCACAGAATGCTGGGATCAATCCACACATTGACTGCAGATGGTAGAATACCAATGCCAGCATGCGCCTGTGTTTTTATGTGTGTGTGTGTGGGGGGGTGCTAAATATCTGATGGTTGATGCTATACATCAGCCTGGCTGGGCCATGGTGTGCAAGTGTCTAGGGGTTACTAGGAAGGGGTTTTTGAAATGTGATAAATGTTTCAATAAATCTGTGAGTCAAACCAAATGACTCGCACTGGGCTTCTTACAAGCCTTGTGAATCAAGAAAGAGGCTAACTGAGAGGAAGGCCTTTTCCCAGGGACTGGAGAACAGAACCTAGGCCTGGGTTTTCAGCCCACTCGTGATAAGGTTTATACTTACAGGACACCACCAACTCTTGTTTGACTTTGTAGCATGTCCATCTGCTCATGTGGTTTCTCGTCTGTCTGTCTGTCCTCTGCCTTCTTCAGAGAATCCTGGCTGGCACTTAGCAGCAAGCACAGAGCATATAGTGACCAGAGTTCCAGGATAACATATTTTCGTCCACATCTGTTAGTGGTAAGGGGAGGTGTGCATTCTGCACTTTACGGTCCCGAGGAAAAAGCAAGGTCAGTAACCACTGCCCTCCTTCTCCATGGATGCCTCTTCCTGTGGAGGCATCAGATGAAGCATGTCTGGGGCTCACCAGTTGGGCGGGGCAGGACCAAAAGTCAAGATCTTTGTTTTCCCCTTAAAGGCTGTGAGCTAAGAGTGTAGTGCAGAGTCACAGAGTCTACAGGACAGAATGGCTAATTGGCAGGTCACCCTCCCACCCCACCCCTTCCCACTCTCACCCTAGTGGGGCTTTGGGGAGGAGAATCCAAGGAGGCAGTATTCTAGGGACAGCTGGCTTGCCTGTAGAAAGCACTGGGATTTGAGGCTTTCTGGAGATGGGATGTAGGCTGGACTTGAAACAAGCCCAGCATGTGCCAGCTTCACTAGCAAACCTGAACTGAGGAAACTCAGGGGTGGGGACACAGGAGCCTAGAGACACAGCCAAGTTCACAGCTAGCCATGAAGTACAAGGACGGGAAGCAAGCTATATAGCTGGGTTCCAGGAGTAAATGAAAAATGTCTTTAAAAACCAGGAAAAAAAAATTGGCAAAAGAGTAGTGGGTGGGGGTGGAGGAGTGGGGGATGATGATCGGTGGTTGAGCCAGCTTGCCTAGTATGCAGGGGGCCTTGGGGCCCATCCCCAGCACTGTAAGAAAACAGAAAAAGAACAGGCAGGGTGGAAAGAGGGGCTCCAGGTACTTAGGGCTTTAGGGGGCACCAAGCTGACATCTCCCTGATGCAGAGGTACTAGATCTTTAGTGTTAAATGCTCTTCATGGAAGCGGAGGACATTTTAATTTGTTAGTAGCTTCTCTAAAACTGAATGGGTGGAGAAACGGGAGCAGTGAGGATGTGGGTTTCTGTTTCTGTTTATTTTGCTGAGATGATCTAGTCCAACCTGGCAAACTCAAACCTCCAGCCCGAGAGTCCCTCAGTTTAAGTCTTTTGCGTATCCAAGTGGAAAAACAATCTTTCATTTTAAGGGATTTGTTAAGAGGTTCTACGCTGCCAGGTTTGTGTGTGTGTGTGTGTGTGTGTGTGTGTGAGCCTCTGGAGGAGCCTGTAAAGGGGTGGGGCTGGCAGACCAGGAATCAGAAATCAGGCAGAGCCTGTCTCAAAAATAATAACAACAATAACATGTGAGCTTATCTGGGGTGAGGTCCCATCTTGAAGGCCTGAAGGGAGTCTTTCTTTGGCATGGGCATGTTTGGTCACATATTCGATGCTTTGTTTTTTGTTTGTTCTGACAATGCATTTCTTATTTTTAATAAATAAATAAATAAATAATAATGAGCTTAGTGAAAACTCAGAGGGAATCTGTAGCTCAAGGGCGAAGCCTGCTTGAAGCCTTGAATTCTATCCCCAGCCAGTCCGAAAAAATAAAAATTTAGGAGAAGGAAGAATTTTTTAAAAGAAAAACAATCAGTTAGGGTTTAAAAGAAAAACAACCCGGACCCCCAGACGACAGAAGCAAGAGAATCTCTGAGTTGAAGGCAAGCCTGGTCTCTATAGCGGATTCCAGGACAGTCAGGGCCACACAGAGAAACCCTGTCTGGAGAAAAACGAGGAGACAAAACAAAACAAAACTAAATAAATAAATAAAAAGAACAAAAAAAAACGGCAACTATCTCTATTTAGAGAGCACCTTCCCCTTCCCCCACTGTGTGTGTGTGTGTGTGTGTGTGTGTGTGTGTGTGTGTGTGTTCGAGGTGTATGTGTGTGTAATTTTCTATAACGAACGCTGCCTCTCCGCGCAGCTGGCGACGTGCAGGACGGATTGGCTAGCGACTGCAGAAGCTAGAGGCCCGGGTCCTGCTCGCTCCGCAGGAGGCTGGAAGTGTGGATCCGGGTTCAAGAGCTGTCCCAACAGTCACAGTGCTCCCGAGATGCCTGGTTTATCTGGGGTCTGAGTGGGAAGGTAGGGAGGGTTCGAGTGTCTGACTCCGGATGTCTCTGGAGCTCCGGTCTAAGGTGAGCGCCAGGTTCCCCGCAGATCCCCGGGTACACCCGCCGCCCCGCGCGCCTCGCCGGCTCCGGAGCTCGTCGCTTCCCGCGGGCCGCGGGTCCCAGGGGCGCGGCCCGCGGCGCAGCAGAGGGTGGAGGGCCGAGGGGCGGCTCTTAAGAAAAAGAAGTTGAATCATCAGAGAAACCATTAGGCTAATGTGATGTGCTGTAAGACGCGGGATCAATGCGGCCAGGCTGCTGTGGGGGCACCGGCCGCCGTGCATGCGAGGCTCCTGCCCATTTGGGGAAATGGGTTTTAGAAATTTCAGAAAGAAAACTCAATCCAAAGCCAGAGAAACCTCCATGTGGAGGTCTTGTGGTTGGGCAAGCAGCAAGAGCCACTCAGAGAGAACTCCGTTTCTGGTGGGGACAGTGACCTCCGTAGGGTAAAACTGAGATTGATGGTCTGGAAAAGCAGAGAAAGCGGCTCATGTACCGCACAGGGTAAAGGGTGAAAAATCACCCAAATGTCAGGTCGCTGCCCGTGGGAAGGGGACTATGAGACCTCAGACACTGCCATGAGTCACCAAACATCCTTCTGCTCCTCCATGCTAGGACGGAGGAGAGAGATGGGTGCTGAGTCAGCCCCCCAAACCCTGTGAAGAGCCCACTGGGCACAAGACTTGGGGCTTGGGGAGCACAATGCCCTCCCAGCTTGACAGTTGAAAACCACTGAGCCCCCATAAACTAAGGGCTATGGTCCTAAATCAGAGCTCGGGCTCATGGTTCCACCAGCTCCTGAGATATTAAGGTGGGTGACTGGAGATTCCCCCCCCCCAAAAGAATAAGTTTCTACAAGGCCTGCACAATATGGCTTCCCCATTCTGTCCTCTCTGTCCCCCAAACCCTTCCGCTTGCTGGCCCAAACTATTGTACCTTTCTAGAGCAGAGAGGATGAGTATGGCTTGTGCTCTGTCTTGGGGCCACAATGGACTTGTCCATAGATTGAGTAAGTAAGATTGAACCACCAAGTCACTTTTCAGAAGCTAGAGGTTGCTGGGAAGTGGGATGCTCAGAGGCAAGCACCCCAGTTCTACACTCCACAGCCACCCCTAGGAGGTAAAAAACCTCCGGAAAACGTTTAAGTTCTTTTCTCTACAACCAATTCCAGTCACTCCAATGTCACGTCAGCACCATTCACTTATGACTGTCTGCTGACTGCACGACGAACCCCCCTCCAGGTATGAGGGAGCTTTATGAGGCTCTGGGTGAGCCCCAACGACAGTCTCCAAACCTTAAAAAAGGAAGTGGTGTGAATTCCAGTGTGGGGCCCTCAGAGCAACTTCCCTGGTATGTATAACTCTCTGGAAAGAATTGGAGAGCTTTAGAGGCGGTGGCTCTCCCACTACTGCCCCCTCATTTGTCCAGTTGAAAATAAATCCCAATATTCCGGCCCCCCGCAAGGTATCCGCACCTGGATTCGGACTGGACAGAATCTTTTTCGTGTACGTCACTAGGGTAGCATCCCTTTTGTTGTAGGGACACTGCACAACTACGAGGCTCAGCTCGGGCGGTCCCCAAACCAGCCATAACGATTCAGGAAAGATGCACAGCGCAGTGAGCTCCAATCTGCGCCCCTGTGGACTGGAGGGGTCTAGGGCCTGGAGCCAGACTGGACCCCTCTCATTCGACCCTCTGCCCTCGGCCAAGGCAAGCGAGCCTGGACTCGTATACTCGTGGACCCCTGTTCTCGCTGACTCCCAGACCCCGGCAGCCCCACCTCCGTCCCTTGCCCTCTGCTGGGAACGAGACTTTCGCTAAGTGCCGCTGGGCGCCCAGCTTGCGCGGGGACAAGCAGGGTGAGAGGATGGGAGACGCGAGGTGAGGACGGCCAGGCGGGTCTGCAGGCCGCCGCAGACTGCAAGACGCCAGGTGAGCGGCTAAGGCGGGAGCAGCGGGGCGCCGAGGGCCGGGCGGGACCAGACCAGGGCGCGGGGGGAGGGGCGGGGCCGCCAGCCGCAGGGTCCCGGGAGACGCGGCGTCGAGAGCCAAAGCCCAACCGGGCGGGATGAGGGCGGTCTTGCTTTCCCGAGATCCACGGCTCCGAGTTCCACTGTCCGCACCTCCAACCCCCTCCCGCGAGGTGCTCACATCTACCTGCGGGAGGAAACTGGGCTCCGCGGCGAACAGGTGCTGCCGCGGAATCTGCAGCCGCGTCTCCCGCCCAGTGGGTCCCAGCGCGCGGCATTCGGGGCCCGTGCGGGACGGTGCAGCCGAGAAGCCTGGGCTCCGGTCGCAGGGAAGGAGTCACGTCCCGGACAGCGGAAGCATGGCGAAGGACCGCCGCCACGCGGGAGAAGCGAGCGGAGACTAGCGGCGCTGTACCCCGGGAGGAGCGAAGAGAACCTGCGGGACGGAAGACCTTGCAGAGCGAGCGCAGAACCCGGAGTTGTGCCCAATCCTGAAACACGCAGAGCCCTCGGGTACCCCGTCTGCTCTGCTCAGACGTCTCTGGCCTTCTCCACCCTCCCTTTTCCTGTCGCCTCCGGGCTCCCAGCCTGGCTCACGTCCTCTGGGCCACAGACTCACGGTGCGCCAGAAACAGAAGACCCGGGTCTCAGACCAGAGAAGCCTCCGCCCCAAACGGTGTCGCAGGGTCGCCTGGGCCGCGACCCTTAAGCCCCTTTGTCCCCTCTCGAATCGCAGGCGCCCTTATTCCAGATGGGGAGTCCGAAGCGGCCACGGGGACCAGAACCAGAGGGTGAAAGCCCGGAAAGCCGGTTTAAAAAGAGGAAAGTTTGAGATTAAAACAGTTTCTAACGTTAAATGTGTGAGTTTTAAGGGCCAGATTCTGTGTAAGCCCGGAGGAAATGCAGTTGAAAAAGCGGAGTTTTAAGTGGGCCCAGGTGAGACCCGGATTGAATGAAAATAAATTTGCAACATACAGCCAGCCACTTCTCTGGTGGAGTCAGCTTCCCGGAAACACATATCCTCATGCTTCCACGGTCTCGTTAAGCGGGTTTATTTCGACTTGTTTTCAAATATAAAATCAAGAGGAAAAATTGAAATAAGATCTCTACCCCCTCGTCCTTCCGCGAGTATAGACTGCTCGCTCCTGTCTTCCACCCTCGTTCACTTTTAATTTTGCCGCATATTTTAGACAAACCAACATCACATCATTTCGCCGGTAAATTCATAAATCCACTTTTTTTTTTTTTTACAGTAACAGTCTGACTGAAAATCATGGTAATAAATAAATAAATCAGTCTGGCTTAACACCCGTGATTCCCAATACATTCTCAGTTGGCGGTGGAAGGGACACACAGTTTTGTTTTGTTTTGTGTTTCTCTGATATGGTTTTCTTGAACTTTCCAGGTAAAAATAAACACTAGCATCTTTATAATAATGAAAACACAGTGGGACAAAACAGAAAGCAGCTGTGAGGGAGTATACTCTTCCCCCTCAAATCCCCAGGAAGCCCAGCTCATCCCCACTTTCCCTCAGTCCTTCAGTCCTGGTGACTGAGTGAGCTCACACGACAAAGATGGCAAGGGCGGTGTCCTCACTCCAGTTTGCTGCCAAGGGAATGTCCATCTTCTCCTTTCCTTCCAGGACAACGGGACACCCAGAAATCGGCGCCAGGCTAGCTGACTAGAGGAGTTCCTGAGGCAGAAACCCTACTTCCCTTAATTCACCAAAATGTCCTAGAGGAGCCTCCAGGAGCAGTGGAGCCCACAGAGTCCTCTGCCTTGCTAGTAGTCTCTGGCCTCCCAGCGGCTACCCTGACCCATAGTGGATGCTGCCTACAAGCACTGTGGTTCATTTCCCACCTTGTTGCTAGGTGGGGCAGAAAGGCCCTGAGGAGAGAGAAAAGAAGGATCCTGGTTTAGCTCCTAGCCAGTGCCCAGTCCCATGGTCTCAGTCCAGCTGGGCTGTTCTCTCAGTGAGGGCAGAGTCTAGGTTCTAGGGAGCTTCTTTCTTCCTGAGCGCCAGATTGTGGGGTTATGTGTGTGAGCTGTCTGTATTACAGTTTTCCTGCAGCTGGTAGGGCTGAGGTGCAGTTTGCAGGAAGGCCATTGCTTCCCCCAGAGCCTACTGTTTTTGCCTTGACTTGGGATGAAGCAGGAAGAAGTCTTCCTGGATATGAGACATGACCAAAAAAGTGGCCCACCTCATCCCGTATCTAGAGAGATGAGAGATGGGCTGGCCTAGGGCTGCTTCCATGATCCTGGTAAAAACTCAGTTGACTAGGACTATTCCTGGCTAACTAATAGCTGCATGCCCTGTCCAAACCTGGACGCTGTTGTTTTCACATAGAGAATGTAGAGGAGGTATTTGTTACATGCCAAATGCCTTGTGACAGAAAACTGAGGCTTGACAAAAGGAGGCTTGATGGTGGGACACCTCTTGCCAATAGAAGAGGATCTGCTCTCAGGTCATGTATTAAGGTAGACTTTGACTCTTCTGAGCCAGGACGCCCTGAAGTTCAGGTTGGTTGCAGATGGGCCTCACTTGGCAGTAAGTGGGGCTGGATGGGGGAAGCAGTGAGAAAGAGGTTCACCTGGCAGAGACAGGTCGAAACTATTCATCTTCTGCCAGCACCAATCAATGCAATAAGGTGTGCCTGCAATCGATGCCAGGAATCAGGACTTATTAAGGCCCCTGGCTGGTCCTGACATGCTTTAGGCCCTGCATTTAGATCAGTTCTCACTGTTCAGGGCCGCCTTCCTACCCTGCACCCCATAACCCGATGGACATATATGGGGCATGGTGAGCTTGTCTGAGCCTGGTGAGTTGAACCAGTTGAGGAGTTGCCCCCAGTATCACCAGGTCCTCTGGTTTCAGGAGATAGCCCTTCTTGCTGAGAGACTGACTCCAAGACTTCCCTAGAAGGCTGGGGTGGTTAGGGAGGTGGACAGCTCTCTTGCCCAATGTTTATATATATCACTCCAGTTCACTGCCAAGGGAACGACCTCATATATATGTATATGTATTTCACCAGCATAGATCCTGCTTGGGACAGCTGGCTCAGCTCCTTCCCTAGTGGATGTAGTAAGGTTTCATTGCAGGTTCCCATAGGGGGCCCATGTGGCAGGTGACTCCCCTAGGGCATTTTACTGTAGGCTAGTAAGGAATTCTGAAGAGGACACATTTGCTGCTGAGGGGCTCAGAGGCACCCTTTAGCCAGCATTGCACCTCGGCCTAAGGCACCAGACAGTAACGGAAATAAAATGGTCTCATAATGATTGTCTTGTCCTGGGTCTAATTATGCATTCTGAAAGGGCCAAGGAGACTAGCAGGTGATCTGAGCCTCCTGAGACCTTGAAAGTGGGGCTAGCATTCCCACCCAGGACACTGCATGTAGGGTGTGTGGAGATAGAGGGGTGCCATGGGAAAACTCATTATGTCTACAGGACAAGAGTCAAAGAAGCCATTGCTACTGTGGGAGCCTGTGCTGCTGGGCCAGGGTCTGCAAAGAGCCACTGGCTTTCCGGGTGGGGCCAGAGATTTGTCCTGGGAGCAATACAACAGTAACAGAAGTTGGGGTACCGAGGTCTGGTGAAGGCACAGTGGAGAAGTAAGAGGAAGAGGGGGCAGCCTATATCCTATGTGGCTGCTGACCAGGGTCCAAGGCCTTTGAAGACGCCAAGGTCATTGAAGTGTATCCTAGTCTCTCCCAGACAAAGCCAGTAAAAGCTGGCTATACTCAATGGCAAAGAAGTTTGGGGTACCCCAACACAGAGAAAGTGCCCAGGCTCCAAAACCTCAAGGACCAACTGATGTGGAAGACTGGCCTAGAGATGGAATTGCTGGTCAAGGACCAATGTTCCTTCCACTCAAGTCTCAAAATATCTACGTCCTCGGGGCATGAGAGTGGAGAGAAGAGGAAGAGGGAAAGAAAAGAGGTGCTCCATGGAGCACTAACACCCAGATATCCATAATGGAAACCAGCTCTTTGGACAAGGGTGGAGTAAGAATACAGAGAGAGAGAGAGAGAGAGGGAGGGGGAGGGGGGAGGGGGGGAGGGGGAGGGGGAGGGGGAGGGAGAGGGAGAGGGAGAGGGAGAGGGAGAGGGAGAGGGAGAGGGAGAGACCCAGGCCCTGGTGTGCTTAGTCCTCCTAGGTTGTCTGGCGCCACCTTGGGCGCCCCAGACCCTGGTGTCTTGGTGGCTAGACATCTTAGCTGTGTAGTGTCTGCTTCCAGGTAAAAGGAGAAGCGAGCCAGGTTTTCCAGGGTCCCGGGTCTTAACTGAGAGTGAAGAGTGACCCCATCAAACTTAGAATGTCCTATCCCAATTAGGCTCAAAGCACACCGATAAAGTAGCAGTGTTCACTTAGAGCAGGGACCACCTGTAGGTAAGAGCAGTGAGCTTCTTGACAAGGAGATGGGTAACTCGGGTAGTAAAGACTGCAAGAGCAATTTCCCCCGAGATCTCACACAGGGGCTAGGATGATAAACAGAGGAGAGAAGGTAGGAGAAAGCACCCCAGTACCTTGCTGGAAGAGCCAGAGAATTTTTCTGGTTCAAAGAATTTCTCCACAGATCCTGCTCTCTGTCCCAAGTGCCAGTAAGGACAGTGGACTTAGTGCTTGTGACAAGTCCTACCTTCATCTGCCTGTGCCTTTGGTTTCAGTCCCAGAACCCTAAAATACACAGTCATCTTTACATGGCCACTTCCTTCCGGTTTAGACTTTTAAGCTGGGCCTCCCGGTCAGGAGGAGAGTAAAATTTAGAACCATAGACCTGGGGGTTGGCTCCAGCCTGTCCCACCTACCTACCCCAAAGCAGCCTTCCTGAGTCCCTGGCCAGCTTTTGGAGGGACGCACCCACTCACTCAAGCCTGCTACCGGAAGAGTCTCTGCCCAGCGACCACACAGCAGCGAGTCCGTCCAGAAAAGGTCCCTTTTTATTCCATATGCAAAGAAGTAAATTCATCACAGAAAAAAAAAAAAGTCTTCGCCAAGCCAAAAGAACCAAGGCTGCCCAAGAGAGAACCCCTCTTCGGAAGAGAGGTCCAAAATGGGATGTTCCAAGGCCCTCGGCTCTCTGTGCTGTCCTTTGGAAGGGGACCCTGCAGTCTAGGCTCCTGTGAGGTCCCCGAGAAGGGGAGATTTTTAGTTATGGGCAAGGTGCCTCGGGCACAGTCATCTTGCGGTTCCTTGGCCAGCCCGCTCCAAGTGTCCCTTTGCTGCCCAGGAGCCCGCGTCTGCTCAGCACTCGGTGCCACTTCCTTCGAGCGGGGTTCCAGCCCTGCAGCTGGCTGCAAGTCCCCGCTGCAGCCGGTACACTCTGGAGCGGCTGCCCACACAGACCTCAGCCCGAGGGACTGCAAGGCGCGACTGCACTGAGGGCGCGGATTCACACCAAGCCTGGCATCTGCGCGCGTAGGAAGGGCACCGAGGCGGCGGCGGGGAAGGCAGCCAGCGGGTAAGCCAGCGCTCCCGAGAAACCGAGCAGCGGCGGCGGCGGCGCGGGTGCGGGCGGCGCTAGCGGGAAGGGCAGCGCGGGCCCCGAGGCGGCCGGGGGATTTTCATGGTAGAGCACCGGCACGCGGACCAGACGCTGCGCTCCCGGCGGGGACAGGCTGGCCGCCTCCAGCTCCGCCGCTAGCTGCCGCTTCCACTTGTTGCGGCGGTTCTGGAACCAGATCTTGACCTGCGTTTCGGTGAGCTGCAGCGAGGCGGCGAGACCTGCGCGCTCCGCGCTGCTAAGGTAGCGCTTCAGGTCGAAGGTGGACTCGAGCTGGAAGACCTGGCTGCGCGAGAAGACCGTGCGCGTCTTCTTCTTACGGCCGCCCCGCGCCTCCCCTGCTGCAGCCGCCGCTGCAGCCGGGGCCTCGGCCAGCTCCGCCGCCTCCTCCCCGCTGGCCGCTGGGCCCTGCGTCGTCGCCTCCCGCGGCAAGGCTCCCGGCCCGGGGCACGGGGGCCAGGAGTTCTCTCCATGGCCCATCTCCTCGCCGGTCTCCGGAGAGTCCCGGTCGCTTGCTGCAGGGGAGAAATGGGCATAGTGGTAGGTTCTAAAGGTCTGTCCTAGAAGGGGTCACTGAGACTGGCTTCCTCCCACCTTCAAATCCTCCACAGCCACAAAGCCACAAGCTGGAAAATATTCCCTGCGCAGGAGTTGGGTCATCTAACACTTGGAGTGGGGGGAGTGGCAGAGGCAGGAGGTGAAGCTCAAGGCCAGGGCCTTCCACAATCTCACAAAACGCTAGCAGAAGCTCGGGACAAAAGGACTGATGTTCTTCAGAGTTATGTACACACAGACTGACATACAAGCTGGCAGCTCAGGACCAAAGACTCTCCATCACTCACAGTGTGTGTGTGTGTGGGGGGGGAAGTGGACAGACACCAGAGAAACAACTCTTAGGAGAAACAAATACACACACACCCCAAACTCCATTGGCACAACCCTGACCCAGACACCCTCAGAGAAGTAAACCTACTCCAAGAAAGCATCGGAGGATGGTTGTTCTATGGACCACAATATCCCTACCCTGCTCCAGTATCTCCTACATTTGCTTGGGGGCTCCTGCCCACAGTGGACCTCCAGACTCCTGCTCCAAGTACCAAGATCAGGGCTGACAAGTGATGTCACCAGGTTAAAGAAATTCATGTGGGTCCCTGGTTCTCCTCTAGACTTCCAGGCCCATGAAACCAACTCAGGCCAGCCTGTCTTCTGACTGACTAATAGGTCAAGGTGGGTTTGGGCCCAGGTTATTATACATCAGCATGGTGGGCTTGTGTGCATATCTAAACTCTGCCTCATATTCTTGGAAGCATGCTGATTTGGCTTGTGCCCCTACCCAGCCCCCATGGTTAGTGCTTCATGCCCACTACAACATCACAAAGGATGGTATGTATGTATGCTGCTATACCTAGGGCTTCCTGCATCTGCACAAGATGCCCTAAATCCCTAAACTCACGGAGGTCCATGCATTACCACGAAAAGCTAATCCGAATCACCTGCTCTGGTAGCAAGAGACTCTAACCCGCATGGCAGGAAATAAGGAGTCCTACCTTTATGGAGGCTGACCACTGAGCAGCAGGTGAAGGGAGAAATATGCACCCTGCAAGAGTCTCATCCCTGGATTTCAGTATACTACAGAGCCCTGTTTAAGTTTATGTAAAGAAGGCAGGCATTCCAGACCTGGGCTGGGGGATATGTCTTAATACTTCATACTAGGAAAGTGGTGATTATCTAACGGAAAAGTGTGGCCCCAGGCACTTACTACTCCAAAGCTCCTGGACCTACACACAGATGGTTTCCAGAGCCTCGGTGGGCAATCTGTATGCTAGAGGCAGGCTGGCAAAGAGGGGATGGGATGGGGAAGGCTGAAATATCTTTCCTAGTCTTCTCCAGGGTTACTCTCTAAAGGGTAAGTCCTAAGAGAGGTAAGGATCCTCTGGAGATAGACAGAGGCAGAGGAGGCAGGATGTCCAGGCCAGAGAGGTAAGTGGTTTCTGGGGCTGAGAAGCCCCCACCTCTATTCTAGGAGCCCTCTACAGGAAACAAAGGCCAAGGAGGGGGAGGGGCAAGAAATGAAAAGAGGGGTGGAAAGGACCCTTTAGAATGGACTCCCTCTAGCCACAGTGGGGGGGGGGGCTGGGAAGATCTAAGGGAGGCTCCGGCTCAGTCCAACCAGTAGAGCGCACTACTTTGGGGGCCACAGCTGCTATGGAACAAGGCCTTCCCTCCAGCCACTGTAACTGTCGATCCTCTGCTCAGCCCCCCTTTTATTTTAGTGCTTGGCCCCACAGTCTCCCCTTCTCTGTCCACTTCCTTCTCCCCTCGCTTTCCTTTCCTCTTCAACATTTCTCTCCTGTCTCCCTTCTTCTCTCCTGTCTTCCCGCGGCCTGTTTCACTCTCCGGCTGCAATTTCATGTTTCCGGCCCTAATCCGCGCCTTAGTACCTCCACGCGTGGACCGCCATCCCTGGTCTCCAAAAATTGCCCAAGTGTTCCAACGGGATCTCATTCCACCCAGACCCTGGTACACAGAAGACGACCGGTTCACCAAGCCCGAAGTACCAAAAGAATGCGGGAGGAGGAAACAGGGGCCTGCGCACTACCCACTCCTTCCCGCACCCTCACTCACTGTCAGGACTCAGACCACCTCCGTAGCTGCTGTGGGTCCGTGGGTACCACCGCGTCGCGCCTCCGCAGCCGAGAGGGAAGGGCGGCCCGGGCCCGGGAGGCGGCCGGGGTCCTAGGCCCAACGCCCGGGCCCTAGCCTCCCCGCCAGGCCCGCTGCCCGCCCGTAACTGTCGCCGTCTCTGCAGCCCTCGCCGCCGCGCCTGCTCTGGGTCCTCGTCCTCCGGGTCGTCGTCATCTTCCTCCTCCTCGCGGACGCCATCGCCCTGGGCTGCGCGCCTTGCGCCCTTGGCCTCAGCTGCCAGCAGGTTCTCGATGAGGAAGGAGGAGGCACGGGCTGGCGTGGCGCGCCCGGGTTCGGTCAGCTCATCTGGCATCGCGGCTGCAGGCCCGTCGGGCAATGGTGGGATCCTGGGGGTCCCTGGTGCCCCCGGCGCTGCCGCTTCCCGGCCTCGCTGGGATTGTAGCGAGCCGCTGCCCAGCGCAGGCGCGGGTCGGCCCTGAGAGCCGCTGCCCTGAGTGCGGGCGTCGGGCTCCACGAGGCGGGCGTCGGCTTCTGCGCCGCGCTGGGCTGGGCGGGAGCTGGTGCCTGCCGACAGCGTTCCCGCAGCAGCCTCGCTTGCCTTTCTCGTAGCGGTTCAGGTTGCCGCCCGGGCCGGCCTCACGGGGGCGGGGCGGGGGCGGGGCCGGGGGCGGGGCGGGGCGGACTCGGCAGGCTCAGCCCCAAGGACCCACCGTCGCCCTGAGAGAGGCCACAGCCAGAGACGCCTCCCGGCCGGACCCTGCATGCAGGCGGCGGCGTGATCCAGGGAAGGTGGCCCGGTGGTCGCGCGGGGACGACCCTACGTGATGCTTTCCCGCGGTCCCCCCTCCCGCACCCGCACCAGGGGGTGGAGAAGGGCGGGGTCTCGATTGGAAGACCAATCATTGGCTCCAGGATCGCTGTGATGCCCAGGTTGGCCAATCGCGTCCGAGGAGAGACAGTACTCACCCGCCGAGAGCGTGTCGGAACCCGCAGAACGCGCAGTATGAGCGTGAGTCCTTGTGTCTGTGTGACTGTGTATTCGCGCGCGTGTAAGAACTACAGCCGATTGGATTGCACTATCACTTTTTAAAAGATTTCGTGCGTGCAGTTAAAAAAAAAAAGCAACTCTGCCGAAGCAAGGTTGTAGAGATGAGACAATTTTAACACTGCCGCGTAACGAAATACGCTTTTCGTGCCGTCGCGGCGCGATGGAATGCTGGTGTTTCCCGGGCTCACCATTCTCGGTGTGTACAAAGACCCAAACCCGAAGGGCCCGCCCCTGCCTCCTGGTGTCACACTGGCTGGGAGCTGATTACCTCCCCGCTGCCACTTCCGTTATCCGGTTCTCTCTCTTTTTTTTTTCCAGGCGGGTGTGAGCTTCAGGCCAACAGCTGTAGTGGTCTGGAGGTTGTACCGGACAGTTCAACCTCTTGCCTGGGCTTCTTTCCTTGTGCAGAGTGAATTATCTTCTCCCGTTTTAGGAGCAAGGCCGCGGAGGATAACCCAGACTTCTCTGAGTCCTGCGGAGCTGTGACCCACTTTCGAGGCGAGCAGGGGACAGCCCAGTCGCAGGGGGGAACCGCTTCACTGGACGCGGGTTATCATGGGAAAGGCACATCCACTGCTCAGTGCGGATCTACAGCCAGTGCCTGTAGATCCGGGAAGGAAATCTCAGGCTCAGAGCTTCTGCCTGCTTAGCTTAATCTCCCAAACAGGCGCTATTTTCCAAAGGGGGGAAAAATGTAAAGCCCCTCCAACTTTATGATAAGTGGCTGTGAGGGTTAGAGTCCAGAGTTTGTCCTGAATGAACAGCCAGGTTGTGGAACCTTTGGGGCCTGCACCCTACTGCCTCTGCTGCCCATGGCCTGGGTGGGTGTGCCTTCTTGGCAGATGAGGAGAAGGGTCTCTGACTGGAAACCTGGGTAAGAAGTGGGCTTTGTGTACATTAGGATTCGATTTGGGGCCCATATTCCGCAAGGCAACAAGGATGTGTGGCAAGTAGCCACATCTCATAGATGAGAACTCTTAGTTAAAGTTAGGTGTCTCTGGGAAGAGTTTCAGCCCTACAAAGTGCAACTTTTTGGTGTCTGGGCTCGTAAAGACTCCGGGACCTGGGCAGAGGGAAGGAAGAAGAAATTAGTGCCAAAATTCGTTTGGAGGGATCAGGCACAAACTCCGGGCCAATCGAAGTTTGTTTTTAAGGGATGAAGAAAGAGACCAGAGGGGAGTCCTAAAAATGCCCGTGGAAAGAACCTTCCAATTCATGCAAGGTTCAGGCTTCCCTGTGAGCAGTATCTTCCTCACTGTAAAACCCAAAAGCCTATTGGCTGGATTGTGGCTTCCATTTCTATGCGCACTGTCTGAGTTGGGGAGCCGACCAGGCTTTTTGGGAGTCTGGGTTGTAATTCCCTCTGCTCTAGGGTTGTGTGGCCCTCAGCCTGGCGTCTTGCTAGTAATCCATGGGTAAGTACTGCTGTGGCTACCTGGTCTTTGAGCGGAGACCTGCCTTGCTTGATTCCTGCATCTTGCAGGACACACATGAAATCGGTTCCCCAACCCTAGATCAGTGAGGGATGGTGGTCAGGAGAGGGGAAAGAGTACCTACCTCACTTGGCAAGGCTTGGGAAAATGACACCTTAGCAGCTGAAGCCTGGATCCTGTTGACTGCAAGTGGGCTGGTGGTTGCCAACCAGGAACAAAGTGTATGTATCAGGAACGCCCAAGTGGGTGCTCACCCAGGTCCTGGGGCCCACAAGCTCAACCTACATGGAGGAGAGCAGAGATAATGCTTGTCTCACTGCCTCCCAGGGTCAGCTCTGATGCCGCCCAGCAAATAGGCAAGAAAGGCAAGTTTGTCCCAATCCAAGGCCAGTTTGGCCAAGGAAGTAAGACTGCCAAGCACTATCCTGAGCAGTGGCTTCCAGTGCTGCCTCCCTCGCCAGCGCCCAACATCCCTGGTCCCTTTTATATTCCCTGCAGAATTTTCAACTGCAAAACTATCCCCCTCCTGCAAGCCACATGGCATTTATGTTCTCTCTCTCTCTCTCTCTCTCTCTCTCTCTCTCTCTCTCTCTCTCTCTCTCTCTCTCTCTCTCTCTCTCTCTCTCTCTCTCTCTCTCTCTCACACACACACACACACACACACCAGTTTGGTCCAGGCTGTGGCTTCTCTGTTCACCTTGTCCTGGTTCCCTTTCCCCCATCTCACCTATCCTGTGTGCTGGAACCTGTTAGGAAAGCAGATGACAGAGTTGACCTGGCCCAGAGGCTGTTCACCAAAGATGTACTCCTAAATCGGAGTGATTGGATCTGTGGAAGCAGCTCCAAGATCAAAGGAACCAGCTGCATGGCCACTGCCCATTTCCCTTCAACAAACCCGGTGATTTGGAAAAAGTTTACAAGATGCCCATTTTAAATTTAAATTTCTACCTTATTTTTGCTTCATTCACCCCTCCTCACCCAACCTTATTTCTTCTCACATCAGCCCCTACACCACACAGGTGCCTGCTCTTGGGATTTGATTGACAAAAACCAATCCCCCATGTATACTTTCTCAGCTTCTTATTTTCAAAGCCGATCACCTGGGGGATTGAATCCAGGACCCCTTCAGATGTCAAAATCTGCAGGTGTCCAATTAGCTCTTGCTGGCCTTCCCTAGTTAATGCTCCTTCCTCCCCCCACCCCCCAGTGCAAGCTTGCACCACCTCACCGGGTTAGTTCCTAAAGAAAAATACAGTAGTTTTTGTACCACATCCTCCCTGCTTCAAATGTCTCAGGAGGGCTGATAGACCCAGTGAGAGATCAGTGCTCTGGCGTCTATGTTGCAGCATTTAGGGGATCATGACAAAAGGGTCTGTGTCTGACACAAGACAGATGCAAGTTTTCCTTTGAATTATAATATTTTTTTGTCATTCTGAGAATAAAATTTGTTTAAAAATATTTTTGGCCTTTGGTTGGTTGAATCTGAGGATGGGGGGATTTGTAGGTAAAGAGGGCCGGCTGTCACATATCTACATACCCAACACAACAATGTGCTGATTTGTTTTCAAGTCCCAGGTTTTTCAGGATGTTGTGTGTGCCTGGCACTCCTCTACCACCGAGCCACACACATAGTCCATTTCTTTCTTTTATGGGGTTGGGAGTGATAAGGAAGCTTATGTAGAGCGTCTGTGCCCTCTGCTGCTAATTTATTTTTACCCACTATATACTAACTTAACTATTCTCATGCCAAAGTTCCCATCCTGGGGCCCGGGAGCATGTTTCCCAAGCCTGGTCAAAGTGCACAGACATTTACCAGAGCACTCAGGACTCTGGTTCATGTGTGGCTTGTCTTCAGTTCATGAGGTGTGGGCTGCTGTTGGACAACCAAGGGCAAGCAAGAGGGACAGGAAGCCCTACCTAGGCAGACACATGTTCACACAGTGGCTGGGGCAGCAGAAGGATCTTTGCAAGACCTCTTTACTGAGGACCTCTATGTTCCAGGCAGAAATCACATCTATTGCTCTGTGGAGGGAGGGGAGCAGCTTTCAGCCATGGGTTCTGAGAGAGCTCAGGGGAGGAGAGCAGCCCCCCCTCCTTCAGCAAAGGCAGTTGGAGAGGCACTTTTGTTAGACTGTAAGGTGGGATATGCTGTACTCTGCTAAGCAGTCACTTCCTTCCCTGCAGTGGATGTGCGGGGAGAGGGGGGATTTAGGCGCCTCCCTCTTTGCCTTGTAGATTGGGGTAGGAAGCACACTAGCGCTTCAAAGTCTCAGCAGACAGCTTCTTTCCAGGCCTCACCCCTTCCCAGCACAGGGTTCATCTCTATCCACTGACTGAAAGAGAAATGAGCCCTGGGGCTGAATGAGTTAGGGAGCTAGAACCGGGTCCTAGAAAAGCAGCAGGTCCACTGCAGGCCAGATAAACCATTATGGTTCTTAATTTGGAAGGCACTGGGAAGTCATTAGAAGTTGCTAAGCTAGAGATAAAAATCTATTAAGACTGGAAAGGTAATCTGAAAGCCAAAGTGACCAAAAGAGGTGCTGCTCACGGTCCCTAGCCCCTGCAGTGATGGACTGCAGCCCTTCCTGAGCTGCTGGTTCTCATTCCCCAGCTCTAGCCAGCCTTAGCTGTAGATACACCTGCAGCAGTGGTCCAGCTGTGCCTTCTCTCTGCTACCCCCTCAGCTCAAGGTGGCCAGCAGTCAGTCTAGGAAATCTTATTGATGCCACACAACCTCTTCTATGTCACAGCCAGCAGGAAACAGCCTCATCCTCAGAGTTGGCAGATTTGAACAGGGTCCAGTGTTTACTGGTCACTTAAGCATCTTTCCATTGCACAGGGGACTTAGGACATCCAGTGAGTAGGATTGTGGGTAGTCCACATTGTTGTATATTACAAACAATCTCTTTGAAAAAGATTCAGTGCTGGGGCAAAGGTTTTGTTTTATTTTATTTTATTGTGACTGAGTCTCACATAACCTAGGCTGGCCCAAAACTCACTATGTAGCTGAGGATGATCTTGAACTGATGGACACCCCCACCCACCTCTGCTTCCCAAATGCTGGGCTTACAGTCTGGTGGGTGCCGCTATGGTGCTAAGAACCAAACTCCTTTCCCGTGTGTCTCTCCACCAACTGAGTGAGCCCTTGGCTCCATTTAAGAGTCTAGTCACTATGACCTGTGAAAGTCTCCCTTTAAAACTGGAACGAGGAAGGTGGTTTTCTCGGCAGTTAAGGACTTGGAGACCAGAAGAGAAAGGAGGGTGGAAAAGGGCTGGGGGAAGGGAAGGGGAGGGAATTGGATGAAGGGGAGGAAGAAGAAGAGGAGGGAGGAGTAGGGAGGTGGGGGGGGGGGAGGAGGAGACAGAAGAAGGGGAATAAAGGAGAAGATGGGGTGTAGAAGCTGAGATGGGCCAGGAAAAGGAGCTGAGGGAATCAGGTGAGGAGGAAGCTTAGAAAAACACACAGCTCCTGGGTCCTGGAGGGGGGGGGGTTGTCCTCTGCAGGACTCTACCTCCCTGGAGCTGAGTTCCAGCCAGTCAGCTCTGCAGCTCTGTTCCTCCTCTCCCTCCATGTTCATGGACGCTCATGTGTAGCTTGAACCTTTTCCAAGTCTGCAGAAAAGCCATGCCATCCTGCTCAGACTCCAGGAACAACAGTTGTCCTACTTGCTCTGGGGAAGATCTAGGGAAGACAGTGCACTTGTCCTCTGGATGGGACAAAGCCATGACTGAAACACAGTGGCACTGGGACCCACCTTAATCCAGGAACCTTCAGAGTCCCGTGTCAGAGGAGCACATAGACCCTGATGGTGCCTTGTGCTCACCTGCCCAGGCTTATGACTGTGTCCCTTGGAAAAGGAGAAAATCTGGCATCGGTGAATGTTTCAAACCTGCAAAAGTGGACGGAATACCACTCCCTTCAGCACAGGCTTTCCTGGCTATTCCACTGACCCATCCATTTCACCTCCTGCCAACTCTTCCTTTGCTGTCTTTCCCCCAGGAGTAGCAGGTCACAGACTTCTGCTGTTAAGAGTCCCGGCTCCCCTGCCGTTTACCTGGAGACAGGACAGTGCATTAGGAACAGCTAGCTATGCATGAATTTGGGTCCCAGCACTGCCCACTAACCAGCAGAGACTCCAGCCTCTTTAGGCTTCCAGGGGGTGAGTGAAGTGGCTTCAGGAGAGTAGGGGGGCAGAGGTGAGAAGAGAAAAGACTGTAAGAAGAAATCATCTGAGATGGATGATGGACAGCCAGATGGACAGATTCTTGGCAGGGGCCTCCTTTCTCCTGGAACCTGCCTGGCGCTGCCTGCCGAGTCCAGCTCTCCGTATTCTCATCTTCCCCCAGCTGTGGTCACTTTAACACTGGTGGGATGTCTGGTTTTAATGTGAGGAACACCTCGAAAGAGAAGCAGCTTTGGCTTCCACAAAGCACAGATTTCTACTGGAGTTATTCAAATCCCGGGGGATCATTAGAAATCTCTGACTGCCTGTGACTCTGATTGGAAGTGACTTGAGGTTGGGTAAAGACGTTGGAACAAAGAACTGGGATGGTCATGATGCAGGAAAACGTTTCTTAGGACTCAGAGAGATGGAGCCTTCTGGAAAGCAAAGCTAGTGACCAAGTACTGAGAGAGCCTGCAAATGTGGACAGCTCTGGCCTCTGCCTCCATCTAGGAGAGGATGCCTTGTGGCATCTGAGCAGGTTAGGCTTGGCAAGGAGTCCTGCCATCTTGGAAGAACCTGGAGGCTTAGTTATCATCCCTCCTGATAGCCAAGATGGTGAGGGATTGATCTGGAACAAGCTCCTCCCTCAATTTTCTAACAGTTCGATAGTTTTTGGTGAATACTCCGAGTCCCACAAGGCCATGAGAGATTATGTGATGATGGCCCACTCTGTTCATGCACCATGCATTCATTCATCCAGATATTCATATATCAATCATCCACCCATCCATTCATGCAACTATGCTCCATCCAATAATCTGTCCATGCATCCATGCATCCATCCATCCAATCATCCATCCATCCATGCATCCATCCATCCAATAATCCATCCATCCATCCATGCATCCATCCATCCAATAATCTGTCCATCCATCCATCCATCCATCCAATAATCCATCCATCCATCCATCCAATAATCCATCCATCCATCCATACATCCAATAATCCATCCATCCAATAATCCATCCATCCATCCATCCATCCATCCAATAATCTGTCCATCCATCCATCCACGCATCCATGCATGCATATATCTGCCCTCGGGGAAGGGGTTAGCACCTCATAAAATAGCTTGAAAGAGTGGGTTCACATTTCACTCTTCCACCAAGTGAAATTACTGAGAAGGTATCATTTTAGAGGCAGGGGACAGCCATCACCAGCCCCTGAGCCTGCTGGTACCCCAGTCTTCAGTTCCAGGTCTTTAGAGCTGTGGAAGTCAATTTCGATTTCTTAGGATTTACCAAGCCTGAAGTGCCTTTTCTTTTAAGACGCCACCTCTGAGGATCGAGACAGCATATTCATTACCCCTCAGCACTGTGACAGAATTCTCCAAGAGAAAGTGAGGTGAGGGAGACAGGTTTCATTTTGGCTCAGGGTTTTAAAGGTTTTGGCTCACGACTGGCTGGCTCCATCAATTTTAAGCTGTGGTAAGAGAGACTATGCCACAAGAGGACATGGTGGGACAGGTGAATCAGGGAGTTCACTTCATGACAACCAATCAGGAAGGAAACATGGAGACAGAAAGGGTTCAAGGCAAGACATGGCTCCCAGGTGCCTACTTTCTCCAGGTAGGGCCCACTGCCAAGCTTCCCTCACCTTCCAATAACATTATCCACTATGAATGCATAGTTCAGAGCCCCCACAATCCAGGTATCCTGCAATGCCTGGGATTCAGGCACCCCACAATGTCTGGATCTACCAGCTAGGGGCCAAGGCTTCAACATAAGAGTCAAATAAAATCATAACATAGCCCCTGAAGCTACCGGAGGTAAAGGTGATCGCATTATGCCTCACTTGGAGGCTGAGTAGAGCCCCCTGAGAATGATTTCAGAACCTGACAGGAACAGGAAACTGAGATTCACTTAGTGAGTTCCAGTCACATCAAACCTGCTTTGCCAAGTCTGGGGCCAGCCTTTCTGAACAGCTTACACCTGAGGAACAATGGACTATGGCGAGTTGTGCTCCCAGAATTCATAGGAATTAACACCTTGATACCATGCTTCCCAAAGAATATCATCACAGCGTAGTCGCCCCTCACACAAAAAGACCCAAGACGTGTGCTGGTCAGTGAGCTTTTCCCCCACTAGGGTAGCGTTCTGTGTCAAGTGGCAGGACTTTAACCAATGTGGGTCGCTGTGTTTACTATGCATGGTGACTGATAGAATTTTATCACCCATCCCAACTAATCTCAACACCTCACAGAGTCTGGTTGGAGGCAGGGATAGTGTGTCTTGCTCTGCAATGAAGGAAAATAACATGGCAGTTTGCGAGGTGGTGCCTGGCTCTCAGCACTGAGAGAGAGATGGGACAGATTGCAGCTTTAATGACTCTTGGATAAACATGTCCACAAAGAGTGTCCAACCCCACCCCCCAGGATTGCCCTCTTGGGACCAGGGAGGATGTGCTAACCCAAAACAGCTTTTTAGATCAGAACCTTCCAAACAAAAACCATTAGATTTCTCTATTCTGAACACACACACACACACACACACACACACACACACACACACACACACACACACACACACACACACACACACACACACCCTTCACAGTAGAGAAAGCCTTCTTCGAAATTATTTGGGCCCCCCACCCCCACCCCGGGGGCTTTGAGACATCAAAGGAAGAACCAGAGCCCACTGGTGCCACCTGCAGGAGACTTGTGGAATTGACCTGATATCTGCTGTGTAGGGCTATGGCATTTCCTTGCATCCCACATTCCTTTCCCGGCATTTATAACACCAAACACCATCTTAAAGCCTCTCTAATGTGTAAAGACTTGGCATCTCCCTTGGTGTACAGCCAAGAAACTCCCCATTCCCACAGTGCTTATTGGACTAGGGATTTTACAGCACAGCCTGAGGTGCTGGGATGTGGAGCCTAAAACAAGCATTAACAGCCCAGGTGGACAGAAGGACTGGGCAACAGAGAGGCTGGCCCTCCAACGGCAACCAGGCAGAACCTTCATTCAGGCCACTTCACTTCTGCTCTGTCACTTGTGGATCCAGATACAGGGCAATGGTTGCCCTTTGGAGAGGTGAGGGAGTAGTAAAGACGCAGCTCCCAGGTCTCTTTGATGCTATTGCATGATGGTTTTGTACAGCAAGAGGGCAGAGGGTCTCATGCTTCTGTGAGCTAAGGTGTACCTTTACAACCCACCCAAGGATGCTCTTCCTGCTCCTCTTTTAGGTACAGCAGCCAGGAGCCTGCTTCAGGAAATTTGACTTACCAGTTTCTGTAATTAAGGAAAGATGGCAGCAGGGACCAGTCTCCAGCCCCTAGCTTAGTGATTTCCAACCTTCCTAAAGCTGCGACCCTTTAAGACAGTCCCTCATGTTGTGGTGACCCCCAACCATAAAGTCTTCTTGTTGCTACTCCATAACTGTAATTTTGCTATTGTTATGAATTGTAATGTAAGCATCTGATATACAGGATATCTGATATGTGGCCCTTATGGAGGTCGCAACTCATACGTTGAGAAACTCTGCCCTAGCTTTTGGGGACATTAGGTAGAAATTAGTTCACTTTGTGGTCCACTGTTCCTAAAACAGAAAACCAGTGTCAAGACTGGAGGACTGGCCAAGAGTGGTGTGCTGGACCCCGGAGCACCAGCTTAGAACCCCACTGAGCACAATGACAGCTGATGGGGGTGGGGGGATGGTTAAAGGCTGTTTGGAAGCTCAGGCTGTGCCCTACATGGTCGCCCTGCAGAAACGGTATGATGGGTCACCTAAGAGGTGGTCAGTAGCAGCCTTGGAGAGGCAGAAGGGACAGATGGGAAGAACCAGGTCCTAAACTTGAAAGGCTCACATGGGGATTTAACATCGGAGACCTTGACTGAATTGAATTTCAATGGGAGATTTGATCAGGATTCTGAGCCTGGGCATCAGGTTGGTTGAATCAGAGTCCTGGGCAAGGGAGATGCATGTCTGTCTATGTGGGATAGAGAGGGCTTCTTTTGCCTCTGTGTAGGTGGGGGGAAAGCTCCTTCAGGGAGTCATTGGGGGTGACTCTGTTCATAGTCACATCTCAATCAGGAATGCGGGATATGAAAACCACGCCTAAAGCCTCTGTCCAAGCCTCAGTTTACTTAACAAACATGAACACAACAAAGCCATTTGTGAGGGTAAGAGCCAGCAGGCAGACCCTCACAGGTCCCAAGTGGTCCATACTCACAGGGGCACCTCTGCTCTAGCAGCCTAAGCCCCTGTACCTACTGGAGGGCTATGCTGCCATAGTGGACCCTTTGGAGGCATTTCTTGGTGAGGGAGCCTCGCCCTTTCTCAACCCAAGAGAGAGCAAGAAGAAGCTGGACCCTCCTAGCCTAGGAGAAAATGCTGCTGGTTCAAGAAACTGAAAGCACCAGGCTGGCCCAGTGCCTCAGGCAAGCAGCTTCCTCAGCCCCTGCCCCACTGATGCCTGAAAATGGAGGATCCCTACCCTGTACAGCAAGAGAAAGGAGGTGTCATCACAGAGGCAGAGGAGGACAATAGAGACTCCTCTCAGAGACACCAAGAATTCTGCCCCTACCCTGCATTTCCTCCAAGCTCCTGGTTTGCAGTGTCACCTCCCTGCAATAGGGTCCCTGGAGCTGCTTTTATCAGCCCCCTTCTTCAAAGCACCCAGCCTGGCTGTGGGAGGGAACCAGGACCCAGACACCCAGGAGTTTGCTTTTGTCTGTCACCCTCCCAAGCCTGGCATATCCAGTGTCTCTGCTTGAAGAGAGTTCTATTAGCACCGTTTTTTTTTGCTAAGGCAGAAGCGGAGGCTCCGGGCATACACAGGGCCCAAGGTTGCAGGAAGCACAGAACACATTGGGGCGGGGGTAGGGGGCAGCCAGGGCTTCTGTTGTTCTGCAGATTTTCTACTGGAGTCCTTTAGGACAGTAAACATGTGGGACCCCAGATGCAGCCCCAAGGCCTGAGCAGGATGGAGAGAGCTCCTATGCCAGCACACTCTAATGAGGGAGCAAGGAAGTGCAGCCCCAGACAGATCTAGCTCCAGGGAAACCCCTGATTCTGAGGCCACCACAGGCTGCCCTACAACAGACCTATAGATCTTCTTTTGCAGGTTTCTCTGAGTTTGGGTGGGTGGAGAACACTTGGGCTGCTCCTCAGCCCATTCCAGTCTGTCTTCCAGGTGCCTCTCCTTCCCTCCCAGGACAAGGGAGCCAACTAAGGCAGAAATGGGAAGTGCCTCTTTCTTGTCTCTGCAGTACTAAATACTAGCCATGGAGCCTGGACCATTAGCAGAAGGGTACCACCCAAGTCCCAGAGTTCCTTTGGCAAATTCCTAAGGATTCACTCCAGGCCACCTGGCCAGGGCAAGAATGTGGGTCCTGTTGCTCAGGGACCCCCACCCCTTTCCCTGCAGGGTAGACTCCAGACTCTATCCTGTGGGACAGTATTTGCCAGATGCTTTGAAAAAAGTCATGCAGGGCTATGGGTCTGACTGAGCCTCACGGCCTGTGTCTCTGCCTGTTACTCTTCTGACTAGTGGTCTTACTGTTAGGTCAGCCTTGCTTCTCCTGGGTGCCTGCCAAGCACACCAGTCAGACAGGGAGTGATTGCTGTACCCAGAGCCTAGACCCACATCCAGGCCTAGTAACTGCTGGGGTGGAAACTAGTCTTCCACATGGGAATTTGTAGCTCTTCCTCAGCAAAAATGGCTTCTCATCCAATCACAAGAATGCAGGTCCTCAGTTCTTCCAGTCCCCTCTACCAGCGACTCAGCTCCTCAGACAGCCTTTGGGCCACCTTAGCCTCCATTTACAGAGAGAAGAAGGGGTCTTAGCAGAGGGACTTGAAGATTTCATGCTGACTAGGACTCATACCTCAGCTTCTCCATCCTTCAGGGGGTGAAGGGACCTTCAGATCTCCTACAGTGAGTTCTTGCAGCTGATGATCCTGTGGTGTGCCAAAGGCAAGCACACACTTCCATTCTATTTTGCCTGGGGTCAGGGTTGCTTTTCAGCACCTCAGACCTCGTTGCTTCTCCAGGATTTTAACACCCTCTTCCCTCAAGAAGTCACAATCTCCATGGCAGCCGGAAAGGAAGAAGCATCTGAGACTTATATCTCAACTCCAATCTGGGCTGGTGGCCTTGGCCCTGCTCAGTCACCTGCCTCGTTCTGCACGAACCACCCCAGCCCACTGCTCTTGTCTTTTTATGCAGCCAGCCCTAGTTCTGGTGCTGGTCCACAGCTCCACAATGGGCCCGAGGACTCAGGCAAATTTGACTAGGGATTCTCTTCGCAGATTACCTTCTAACTGCCTCTCTCCCCAGTCTGAGTTGTTGGCATCCAGGCCCCGAGCAGGAGACTCTACTCATCCTACCTACAGAATCTGCTTTCCCCAGAGGTGACCCTGGGACTTGTCAGGTGTGATTAAGAACTAAGAGTGGGGGAGAGAAGGGCTTCCTGGGAGACAGGTCTCTGACCCAATGCCATCTCCCAACTTGCCCAGTGGGAAACTCAGAGAATCTTGGGGTCTGGACAGAGGAAGCAGTTTTGAAATGTGAGAAGGCCCTGAAATTTGTCACATATTCCTGTCTCAGGCAGCTAGGTCCATGGAACATGAAAATGTGGTCCCTGTTCAAAAAGAAAAAAAAATTAATGAGGAGGAATCTGGCAGCCTGCCTGGGAAGGTCTCACCTCTGAACATTGATGCTCTGCCCCCCTGCCCCCCCTTTGCTCTGCCTAGTTTCTGCCCTGGACTTGAGGTCCTTCCCTGACATTGGGAACTGCCTCTTCCTGCTGCCTAAGTAGCATGATAACTCTCTCCCACAACCTGTAGAGGGCATCCAGCCCTGCCTGCAGCCTGGGCCAAAAGCAAGAATTCAGGCCAGGTTAGTGGGGGAGAAGCAGAGTAGCTTCTGCCCTGGGAGAACCTGGGCTAGCCTTGACTTCTTCAGGCCAGTGCTTGGTGTGAAATCCTGTGCTCCCATTCTTGGTAATAAGTGCTTTTTAGAGCTGGGGAAACAGTTACTTCCTCTTCCTTATAACACACCACACACACACACACACACACACACACACACACACACACACACACACACACAGTGGGGGCAGGGGGGGATGGAAAAAGTCCTATTTGCAAACATCTTGAATCTTCATTAACCCTGGGATTACTTCAGCAGGAGGGACTCACACTCTGTATTAGGCACTGAAGCCTCAGTTTCCCTATCTGTACAGGGACTGATGAGTAAGACTATGGCTTCCCTCTATCTTACGTTGGGCAGACACAAGCTAAAGCAGCCCTAAGAGACAAGGTCCTGAGCCCTCTGGAGAAAAGTGGGTGGATGTGTTTCCCTCAATCCCCATCCCACGCACAGCTAGACTGCACCCATATGCCAACTTGGGTGTACAGCCTTCTGAAAGGACCTATGGATCTGTGATGGTTCCTGCAGACATGTGGCAGGTCTTTGATGGTGGTCATCCACTGTAACAGGTGCCTAGTTCTAGAGTCTACTCAGCCCAGGCTGCTGTCCTGTCCTGGCTCCCCATGCTTCCCAGGCTACTAGTCTTGGCTGAAGCGGGTGGAACATTTTCTCCTGGCTACTGGAGCAGCTGAGACCACATGGTCCTCCACCATGTGTCTCAAGGGATGGAGGGTCCTGGGGACCTGTTCTGTGCATGGATTTATTACCCTCTTCCCACTCTGCACCTGGAAGTGGAGCTGCTTCAGCAAAGAAGAGCTGTAGAGAAAAATCTTCGAAATCCACCAAGTTCTCTCAATATCTGGTGGCGTAGCAGGACAGCCCTCCCCCCACCGCTTTGGCTGAAGATGAAACAGGCCAAGAGAGGTTAGGGAACCCATTTAATGCCATATGGCCACGCAAAGAGGTGCAATTTGAATTCAGGACATTGAACACATTGGGCCTCCAAGCTTCTTCACAAACATGTGTGCACACTGTTGGACATATGACCAGTGATTAAAATGTGGAGCGCTTTAAAGAAATGCCCGCCTCTGAAGATGAGAACACAAATCCATTTTCTTCATGCTTTGATTGATTTCTCTTGAAGAGCTCTTGCATTATGGAAGGCTTGGCTCTGAAGGTCAGCTGGTTTAAATAGAAATAAGTCCGGGAAAAACACGTCAACACCACCCCAAGTTCAATGCCCCGGAAAAGCGCATTGCAGGCTGCCAGTCACTTGAGGAGCCATAAGGACAGTGTTGGCTTGGCAATGTTGAGGACTGTCCCTCACAGACCATCACTTGAGCTGTCCCTCTGGGCCATCTCTCATAGACTATCCCCTGGGCTTTCTCACTAGACCATCCCTCATAGACCGTTCCCTTGAGCTGTCCCTCTGGGCCATCCCTAATAGACTAGTCCCTGGACTGTTTCTCTGCATCATCTTCCATGAGCTGTCCCCTGGGGTCTCAGCTCTGGGAGAGGCTGGTCCCTAGGCACTGGCTTTCCATCCTGGAGGAAATTTAAGTGTCATAGGACAGTTCCCAAGAACGTTGCTTTTTAGAGATCCGGCTTTTCCAGTGCTCACTTTTGAGGGTGGTCCATCCAGCAGCTGAGATCCTGGATGCTCAGAGGGATGGTTTCCAAGACACTGGGCTCCCTGTAAAGATCAGGAGTTCTATTTCCTCCCTCCCTCCCTCCCTCCCTCCCTCCCTCCCTCCCTCCCTCCCTCCTTCTTTTTTTTTTTTTTTTTTAAATCTCTTTCCTCCAGGAGTCTTGACTGAATTCCTGTGTCTGGTTTCAGGGAACATGACAGTGAACCAGAGGCCAGGACTTTTATCTGTCAGCCTCCTGGGTGTCATATCACCTGCTTTCCAAAATAACATATGAAGCCAACTCATCTCCAGTTGAGAAAAATCGAGGTTGAGTCCCAGAGAGGTGTGGCAATTTACCTTGCCTGAGACTGCCCCCCAAATGAGTATGTCACCAGTCTGTCATTGGCATTTTCCTTTTGTCAGCTTGACACAAACCTTGATATATAGAAGAAGGAATCTTAACTGAGAAATTCCCTCCATAAGACTGGCCCCTAGGCAAGTCTGTGGGATATTAGTTTGATTAATGATTGATGTAGGAGGGCCCCATCACTGTGGATGGTGCATGCCAGCCTTGTGCTGGTAGTTTTGGATAGTCTAAGAAAATAGGTTGAACTATCCATGGGGAGCAAGCCAGTAAGCAGTACCTCTCCATGTCTGTTATTTCAGTTCCTGCCTCCAGGTTCCTGCCTTGAGTTCCTACCCTGACTTCCTTCAGTGACGGACTGTGACCTGAGAGCTGTGAGCAGAAATAAACCCCCTCTTCCCCAGGTTGCTTTTGGTCATGGTGCTTTATTACAGCAGTAGAAACCCTCACTAGACACTCTCCGCACTTCATGTTTGCAGGTTCAAAGCTGGTTCGCACCTTCATGCTTTCAAACCTACGGTTTTGCTTTTTTGGTTGGTTTTTTTGGGCTGTGTTTTAGGTTGCTTTTGTTTTTTTCAAGACAGGGTGCCTCTGTGTGATAATGCTGGCTGTCTTGGAACTAGCTTTGTAGACCAGGCTGATCTCAGACTCACAGAAGATCAGCTCCAGGATCTTAGGCTCTGCTTTCAGTGACATGAGCCAAGTAGAAGGGCTAGTGGGTGACATTGTAGGGAAGGCCAACGGGACTCCAGCAGCAGGGAGCCAGACAAAGGCTTGAGTCAGGAGAATGGAATCCAGTCTACATCTCCTCCACCCCTTGGTTAATCAACCAAGGCAGAGTGTCAGAGCATCTTCAGATCCAGCATCCAGACCACTGCAGTTGGGTAAAGGGAGTTTGAGTGGGGTGGTCCTGCATCACTTAGGACACAAGTCCCAGCAGGAGAGCAAGAGGACAAAGATAGGGAATGATGTCATCAGACACAGAGTACAACAGACCCCCCCCCCCAGATCTCATTGACCTCCATAGCCCTAAGGGCAGAGCACTTGGCAGAGAGACACATCTCACTGCAAGCTTCTGATGTCAGCGAATTGCACTTGGCAGGTTTTAAAAAGGAAGTAACAAATCTCTGTGTGAGTACATGTGCATACACACCACACACACACACACACACACACACACACACACACACACACACACACACGAGCAATACCCTAAGGAATCAACTCATGTGTCGGTACCATGAGAATTTCTATCTTATATCCAGGGTAATTACCATAGGAACGTTTCTCATTGCCTTGACCAAACTTGCCAGGAACAGTTTAGGGGGAGGGTTTACTCTGGCTCGTGGCTTCAGAAAGTTCCTTCATGACTGGTTGCCCTCTGCACTTGATGGTGGCAAGAGTGTGTGGTAGAGGTTCTCATGTAGGGGAAGGCAGGAAGCAGAAAGAGAATTAGGAAATGGCCAGGGAGAAGACGCTTTGGAGGACCAGCCATCTACTTCCTCCAGCCAGGTGCCACCTCCAAGAACTTCCAAATCCTTCAGAATTAGCAGCACAACAGAGGACTTACCTTTTCTCAAGCAACTTTGGCAATTGTCACCTTGCCCTTAGCTCCTCAGAGTCTGTGCCAGGAATGCTGAGGCTAGCACATTGGATTTTGGTTTCGGTTTTGGTTTTAGGACAAGTTGAGAGGGTGTGGTGGTTTGAATAAGAATGGCCTCCATATGCTCATACATTTGAATGCTTAGTCATCAGGGAGTAACATTATCTGCGAAGAATTAGGACAACTAAGAGGCATGGCTTTGTTGGAGGAAGTGTGTCACTAGGGGTGAACTTTGAGGTTTCAAAAGCCCATGCTAGGGCCAGGCCCGTTCTCTTTCTGCTGCCAGTGGATAGGAATGTAGAACTCTCAGCATGCTAGGGCCAGGCCGGTTCTCTTTCTGCTGCCAGTGGATCGGAATGTAGAACTCTCAGCTACTTCCCCAGCATGTGTGCCGCCATGCTCCCTGGAATGGTAATGAACTAAACCTTCAAAACCGTAGCAAGGCCCAATCAAATGCTTTCTTTTATAAGGGTTGCCTTGGTGATGGTGTCTCATCAGAGCAATAGAGCACTAAGACAGAAGGTCTGATATTGGGCAGGCTGCTGTTCTAAAATCCAGAGACCATAGTGGCCAAGGAAGTCCTGGTAGGACTGAGCCCCAAAGCCATTCTTCCCTCAGGTCTTTACCTCAGCCAATCCCTCTAAGGCACCAGAGGGCAGAGATGCTTCTGCAGGAAGCAACACCCATGAGGGCAGGGGCAGGGGAATGGAATGCTCTCCAGGAGCCCTAGTTCTGCATGCCCTGTACAGGTGAACCATCTTGCACCCACATGTGCCTGGCTAGTCTGCAGGCACTCCCTGTGTTTGAAGGCCTCCATCCTCAGCGAGGTCAAGGCCTAAGCAGACACACTCTGAAGCACCTGGAGTCTGCAGTCTGTCTGTGATGAACTGTGTTTGTTCTTCATCTGATGCTCAAAGGGGCTTGGGGTGAGGCTCTAGGGCCCCAGCTTGTGCTATACACCTGAGGGGTTGCTGGCTAATTGTTCCCACATTCTTGTGATCCGCGCCAGACAAAAATCAACCCACAGCCCCACAGCAGCTTAAAAGGAACCTGCTAAAACTGGGCAGGTAGGTTTGTACTGCCCCCTCCTGGAACAGACACCTGCTGGATATCCGGATGTGTTGGCCCCAGACGGTCAATTCTCTGGAAACCCTGCCATGCATCCTTCCTCCCACACCTTCCTACTATGATTTCCTTTGAATGTTGCCTGCTTCATGGGGCCACATGTATGTTGTCTAACTCAAAGCTCATAAGGAATGGAGACCACAGGCTCTGTGAAACTGCTGGGCCACTACCAGCTATTCACTGACCTTGAATCTTTCTCTCTTTTAGCTTTCCCTCACCTTATTTGCTTGGTGGTCACCACCTCCAGTAAACCTCTCTGCAACTACTCACAGCCTATTCTGCTTCATGTTCCAGGGAGAGTATACCCTCACCCCTCCTTGCTTCTAGCTGGGCCAGCCTACTAAGGCTGTAGTTCCTTCATTCTAATGTTCCTGTGAACAGGGCTTTCTGCTCTCCATACAATGCCCCAGGATGACCTGCCCCCACCCTAGGACAGCACCACTCCAAGAGTCTAAACTTTATTCCCACAAAGCCATCTTTGCTGTGGCTGAGGATGTGCACACAGTTGCAGGCGAGGTGTGATTTAGCTGCAATAGGTATATGCACAGGTGATTGAGTAGATGGGAGGTCTGTTTCTCCACTCTTTCCCATGCTGGGAGCTTGGCTGTGTACCAGGGATGTTCATGAAAGCCAAGTGCTCAGGTGACATGTGACCAGATCTTACCAGGCTGCTAGACAACTTCCAGTCTTGTAGACTGCCTGGCCCCACTCTGATGTGCAGAGACAGCCCTGGCTGGAGAGGGTGAGATCATGAGTGTTGGCCAGGAGCCTTTAGAGCTTGTGCGAAACTGAGCAGAGCCTCTGATTGCAGCATCTTCAAGCGATTATTGCTGAAGAATGGCGTGCAGCTGGTGCTGATCCACCAGCTACCAGGAGGGAGCATCTGCCTGTGCCTCTGACTTGAGTTGGACCAACTAGTTGGTGCTCTGTTCTCCATACACGTACTCTCCACAATAGTCTCTAGTTTGAGAATGATGCTTCCTAAACCTCTGTCCCATTATTCTACCACGATTTACCCAGGAATGACAGAGTCTCTGGGATTCTGCCTTACTAGGTGCAGCTTTAAAATTTCCCTCACCAGAGAGAACAGGAAAGTTCAGTAACATGCTTTGGCCTGCTCAGCAGGATGCCACTGCCTCATGCCTAAAGCATCTACCTTTCAGATTAGAGAAGTCTAGTTTAGGCCATCTCCTCCCTCAAGGGGCTTCACCGGGAAATAGGGCCCTGCTCCAGTCTCTTCTGCAATCATCAGAGATGCAGACTGCCTGGCCGATGCATATCCCAGGGTGGGAAAAGGGGCTTGGGGAGTTGAGGATCAGGATCTTACTAGTATCAGGTACAGCTGGGTGGTGGTGGTGCAGGCTGCGAATCCCACCACTGGAGAGGCATAGGCAGGCAATTCTCTATGAATTCCAGGCTAGCTTGGTCTACAGAGTTCCAGAACATCTTGGGGTGCATAGTGAAAACCTATCTTGAAAAACCAAAGAAAACATCCCCACCCCCCCCAAAAAATACCAACAAAAAAGCTAGTACCAGGTACCCTGGATAGGACTTATGCAGATAGGATAATAATGACTCTGACATCTATCGTGCATGAAGTAGCCAAGGATCTATGTTGCCAATGAGAAAAACTGCTTTACTTAGCAGACTGACACTGCCTTGGGACAGTGGTTAGCTTGGGACAAGTAGTGTTGGGGAATCAGGGTAAAGACTGAAGCTTTCTTAGAAACATGAGAATGTGGATGAGGGGCTGGCAAAGGTTTGGGGGCTTAGTGTTGAGCAGAAGTGAGTGACCCCGTGCTATTGGGATACAGAGGCTGGCCAGGCCCTTTCTCAGGCTAAGGGGTTAGAGCCCCGTTCAGAGGACTGTTCAGGCTGCAGGGCTGAGCATGAATGCAAAGATTGGAAGAACTAGTTTCTCTTCAGAGAGTTGACGGGGCTCCAGGGGCCTGTGAGAACTGTAATTTGCCAAGACAGTTCAGAGTGCTTCAATAAAGCAAGTGAGAAAGCACAGACTCCTGGCTTGGTTCACATCAAAGATACCACATTGTCAACTTTAAATTTATCTCTTAAAGAGCCGAGAGAAAAAAAATTAGGTAAAATGGCTGGAATGTGCAAGAAAGCCAGTATCCGTGAACAGCGAAGCCAAGAGGAGCCATCCCAAGGAGCGAAGAAAGTAGGTCTCAGATCTACCCCCGGCCTTCGTTTCAGAGAAGAGGTGTCATGCAGATGACATGGTGGGGGTGGCTCTTGGATTGATAGCCTAATTAATAGCGGGCACGGGGTCCAGAGAGCGTGATGGGGAAACACAAGCTTTGTCTTTTTCTTTCTCTTTGACATTGTCATGAGTTCTGAAGCCAAAAGCAAAATAAAACAAAACAAATTGTTTTCCTTTTCCTTGAAAAGCCAGCCATAATCAAAACCAAATTTACATCAGGCTCCCGAGGGAAGCCAAGCTATCTTGCTTGTCTTTGGATAGAAAATGATATCGCAGGCTCGTCACGGGAAAAGGCGGCTTAGGAACAGACAGACAAAAATGTGGTAAAGCACAAGGCTCTCATTTTTATTACCTGCCAGGCTGCTAATAAAAATCACATGTTATTTTTTCCGGGTCCCCCCTCCCCAATATCCGTGCTATTTGTCAATTGTGAAGAATGTGTCAATTCCATGGCTCTCTCTGCTTGTAAGCAAATACTCACCTTAGTTCTCAGTTTTCAGAGGAAAACCTCTGTCATTGTTTCCCCTTAGAGGGATCCCATGTGGCTTTGAGCGAGGCCCAAGCATCGATGTCTGTAGACTGACCTGGGGCATCTGCAGGAATCAGGGTGCCAGTGCTGTGTGCTGTGGACAGTAGTCCCCGGACACAGGGAGGGCAGTATTCCAGCCTGGGCATAGTGGCCACAGGAGTGAATGGCCACTATAAGTTCTCATGTGCCTGCTACAGGTGGAGTACCACAATGAGCCATGTGCTCCAAAGCTTGCTGCATACCTGCTGCAACCACATGGGACTCAGCCAGCCCTAGGACATGGCCACTATTCCTGGGACTTGTCACCTGGGAAACAACCCCAAAGATCTACATCCTAATCTTTGGATCCCCACAAATATGCATAGTTATGAAAAGAAGTTCTGTGCAGCATGAAGTATGGGGTCTGAAGGTTCAGTGGCCTGGGTTGACATTGTGGCCCTAAGTGTAGTCACAAATGTCACCTGAGGCAGGTCAGGCACATGAGGAAATCTGTGTATTGGCTGAGGCCTTGAGCCACCATGAGCTGGAGCAAGCAGGAGAGCTTTCCTCTGGAGCCTCTGGAGAGAATGACCTGCCTGCACTTCATTTCTGCCACCTTGACTAGCCCGGGATGCTGGTGCCAGGTCTCTGGGCTCAGGGACTATGAGAAATCACAGCCCTTTTACTTTAAGCTTGTGGGCCATGGTTCAGTTACAGGAATTACACTCATCTCCATCCTCTATGCTCAGAAGAGAGTGCATGCTGCCCAGACATACACACACAAACACACATGCATACATATTTGTATCCATGTACATGCTCACTGCGGGGCCTTGGTACAGGTTCCCTCTGCCTGAGACATGACTCGGGTCCACATGGCTTAAAACCATTGTGCCCTTGGAGTCACCTTCTCCCATGGTGACTCCATTTAAAGTGTTCACTTCCTCTTCCCACGCCTCCTGCATTTTTCCTTTCTGTTTTTTTTTTCCTCTGTAACTCTTTCTGAAGACCTTCTTCCCATCATATATGTGTTCGCCATGTCTCATTCCATGTTGTTACATATTGTCTTGTCCTGGGCAGAGGATCTCTGCTCTGAGCAGACCTTGGAAGGTACTGTCATGGGCCCAGGGGCACAGTTTCTGCTTTCACATATGCTGCACAATGTTGCTATGATCTGGAAGAAAAGGAGTGGGCAGGATCTGAGACACCCCTGGGTTTTTGCAAAGTTCTCTTAGGTGACCAAACACCCCGCACCACCAACCATCAGGTAAAGTCCAAGTTTGCTGTTTTAGCAGGTGTGCCGTTGGAAGGAAGTGTTCAGCAACATGACAGTGGCTGACTCTGGACTTTGGTCCTGCAAGATGAGTTGGGGCAGCATTGCTCCCCGAGCGTGTATGGTGCTCAGACTCAAAGCTCTCTGAATGTCAAGTCCTTTATCTATAAATGGGACGTGGCATTTTCCTCTTAAAGCCACCATAGAGGTCAGAAGTGATGAACCCGGCTCAGCAGATAATAGTAGCACTTGCCGTCAAACCTAATGATCTGAGTTCAATCCTCAGGACAGCAAAAGAGAGAACCAACTTCCGAAAGTTGCCCTCTGGCTTCCACATGTGCACACAAGCATACACACATAAGTAAATGCCAAAAAAGTGATATGTCTCCAGGCCAAGCAGAGAGCTTGGCAACAGCTGGTTTATTAGGTCTTGCTTGGTGATTGGAGTTGCTTTCTGACCTCTGTTAGTCCCATGCAGTCCTCACGAGTATCTGCCTCCCATTATACTTGAGGCAGATGAAAGGGATACACAGTTGCAGGCCCTGATCTCACCAAAGCCAGTGCCTTACTAAAAAACCAGACCCATGGTCTACACAGGTCTACAAAGAGACAAGAAGGATGCTAGGAGAGTGGCTGACAGGGGCAGAAGGTCCTTGCCCACCTCAGGCTTAAGCCATCTGCATTGCCAGGATCCTTCTGTACTCACTCTCCTGCCGGGACAGTCAACATTATCTGCCTCCTTGCCAAGCTTCTATCAACACAAGCCATGGGCCCAAATGGGATGTCAAATCTGCAACCCTTAACCCTCACAGATTCCCACCTAGACCTTCTGACCTCAGGGGAGACAGGTGACTTCAGTGATAGGGACACTAAACCATGGCTCTTCCTTAAAACAGAAGAGGTTCTGTAGAAAAACATGACCAGCAGGTGGTAAACAGGGCTGGGCACTTCATCAGAGCTTAGGGCAAGTCTCAGTGATGTCTGCTATGTTCCTGCACCCAGAAACCTTAGCCCCCAACTGGACATGGTCTTCCCAGTGGACATTGGATTCAACCTTGCTTGGGTGTCTCAGCAGGTGATGAACTCACCACCTCTTGAAGATGCTTCTTCAACAAGTGGACAGCTAGCTTTGCCTCACCAAAGATGCCCACACAGAAGGTTTAGCTGTGTCCTGGGAATGTGAATGCCATCCTTCTCTCCTGGACCTTGGTGCTTTGGTGTTAGGACACTATGGCTCTTGATTCTACCTTCTTTCTCATGACACTATAATTCTACTCATGTTGTTGGAAAAGCAAATAAATGCGGGCACTCTGGGCAGAGTTTCAGAGCAAGACAAGAGAGCCCTGGCCCTTCCGGATGGAACATTCTACCTACAGGAGTAAAGAATGCAAGGCTAATCGAACAGTTCTCAGGGGAGGGGAGGAGGGCTCAGGATCAGAACACAATCTTCATATCACCTGCCTAGAGTCCAGCTGTATGGCAGGTAGTCACCCACTGTAGGCATAATTCAGACATGACAGGACACCCTGGCAATCAAAACAGTTCCTTGTGGGGTCTTGCTTACTCAGCCGAGTGAATAAGTCCGAGCAGTAAATGCTGTAAAAAAAAAAATCACTTTTCTATTTCTGAGCATAACTGTCAGTGTGATGGGGTTTTAAGTGGTTTGTTGGACCTGCCCCGTGCACAGGAGAGAAAGCCACATGCTCGCGGGGCATCGATTCCCTTCTCTCCAGAAGAAACCTCGCCCACTGCACGGAATTGGCAGCTTTTCCTGCCAAGGTCTTCTTTCCTGACCATTAGTAAGCCACCTCCCATCACTGGCAAAAGCCACCAAAGAAAGCCCTGCCCTGCCCGTACCAGGTTACAAGAAAAGCGTATCTTCAGCACACTAATAGTCAACACACCCATTCCCACCAGCATGCCAGAATGCCTGGAGATAGGGTCCCCTGGGGCAGGTGTCATATCATCTCAGATGCAGTCACACTGGAGCAGGGTGGCCCAAACTCAACACAACTGGTCCTCACATACATGCACATGAATGGAGCTATCCCAGACAGGGAGTCAGTCTCCACCCTCACCTTGACCATGGGTGTCAGGGTGTCAGGTCACCTGTTCCATTGCTCTAGGAATTGGATGCACATTCCACAGGTCTAAAAGTTGGATGACTCATGTTAATAATCTAGACAGACATAAATGGTGACCACTTTTTTGTAGGTTTCTTAAAGAAGTAGCACTTCACACTGACAGAAACATGGGCAGCCTGGAGCTCAGAGTCTGAGGTTCTCTTTGAGCAGCATTTGGGCCCAAGTACCCGGTGCCTCAAAGTGTTCTTCCTCATGGCTGCTGTAGTATGCTGAGAATTGCCCCTGCAGGTGACCAGGCTCTCAGAGGACAGCTGTGATATATACATGGCAATCTGTTTACAAAAGAGGATCTTGGAGCTGTTGGATGATGCATCCCCTGGGGACCCTTTTGTCTAGCAACCATCCATATCAACAGCCATGTTGCAGCCCATCAGTGAAAGCACTGGCCCTGGGATGGGGCCTAAAGAGTGTTTTCTCCAGGAGACACTCAAATGCCCCTCTGTGTTACGGTATGACAACTGTTCCCTCCATCTAGAACACAAAGAGTTCACCACAGTTGGTGCAAGGTGTCTCACGGCTGTGGTCTTTACATTGTGGTGTTGGTGACCGCAGCCATGAGCCCTCAAAACAGCTGTCCTCTTCTTCTAGCTCAAAATTATCCAGCTCAGTCTCTATTGGTACCTCATCTTTCCAAGGACAGGGTTCTCATCCCTCTTTGGGGCTCTGTGACATACCGCTGCTCTCCTACCCTAGGCCCTCTACAGATACACCCTTCCTATATGTGTCGATGTCACGCCTCTTCCCAGGGCTCCAGGAAGTTTTGATCTCCTTCCTGGCTTCAAACTCCACTTGTTATGAGAACCCCGGATTTCTTCAGGCTGTGGAGAGGCTGGCGCCTCCGCACCCTCACAGCTGCCACATTGTTTGTTACAAAACAGCCTTTGAGTTTATATCCTGTGATGATTCATGGTTTTCACCAGTTAATGGAAACCAGGCTTCACCTCATTTGACATCTCTCTGCAGGGGTGTCCTGGGAGGGGATGGACTTGAAGGTTCTCAAAGAGCCAAGGAATAGGCATTAGGAGGTGCTCTGGCTAACAGCTCTGACCAGCAGTCACAACCCAGCTCTGCCACCTGCTGGTTCTGTGACCTCCAGAAAGCCACCTGACACATTGGCTGACTCAACTGTAGGATGAGGACATTGGACTCACCTCAGATCCTAGACAGAACCCAAGGATGGGTGCAGAAGTTGGCACCCAGCAAGTCAAAAGATCAAAGTCTGAGAGTTGACTGGTAGCGTCCAGCATCAAACAGGACCAAAGGCAGAGTGAAGACAGAGAGAAAAGCAGATCCCAGACAAACTCAAGGAAGAGCCATCTGAGGCAGGGTGTAGAGGGACTTGGCTGTCACTGGAGCCATATGGATTTGTACAGCCCCTCGGTATTGATGTGGTGAGAAAGAAGACCCTGGGAAAACATGGGTAGAGCAGTGTGCTGGGACCCCAAGATGCTTCAACTGGTCTCCACAGGTGTGACAGGGACACCTTAGCAGAAGCTCTATCAAGAAGGCAGATGGAAATCCCACACAGAATGTGGGTAGAGTGGTGAGGAGAAAGCTAGAGGCTTGCCAGGCTCTGTGGCTATCCAAGAGGAGGCAGGGTACAGAATGATGAATACACAGGAACCCGAGGTGACTCCATTTTGGTAAGGTCCCAGGCACTGTCAGGGGCTCAAGCTGGATACTTACCTGGTGGTTACCCCTGGTAAACCTTATATCCATAAAGTCCTGTGCCCAAGACCTTCATCCCAGGATGAGGCCAGAGGCTACTTAGAGTATTGTAAGATGGAGAGCCAGCCTGCCCCATCCAGACACTCATCTTGAGACTGTAGCACTGTTTTAGTCTTCCTGGCTGCATTGACTTCTGTCCAGGCTGGGACCTGACAGAGTGGACCAGTAACAGCCTGGCTTTTAAGCTGAGAAAAGCAGCTTCCAAGGGTTGCAGAGCTGTGGCTATGTGGGAAGGACAAGAGCCACATGACCTGGCACAAGAGTCAGGAGCCTCAACATTCTCTTTGTCATTATCCACCTGCATAGTAGGTCATCTGAGGGTTGTGGTGAAGGTGCCAGGTAGGCTAGTTGATGTGTAAGAGCCACGCTTCCTGACCTTGGACTTCCCCTGTCCCTGAGTTCCAGATCCATCCCTACTGCCCTCCTTAGAACATGAATGAAAATAAGTCTTCCCTCCAGTTTGGGGGGATAGCCTTGCCTACGTTATTTGTGCCAGTTCTAGAAGTACCAGACTCAATTTACCTTTAAAAAATAGGTAGAGCTAGGTGTGATGGTGCATGCCTTTAATCCTAGCACCAGAGAGGCAGACGTGGAAGCATCTCTAAGTTTGAGGCCAACCTAATCTGCAGAGTGAGTTTTAGGGCAGCCAGAACTACACAGAGAAATCCCATTTGAAAAAACCAAAAACAAAAGAAAAGAAAAAAAATGGGTAGATAACACAGGGAGTTAAGACCACTCTGTTTTGGGCTGGTTGGAAAATGTCCAGGAACCAAGGGCTGACTCTGGGGAGTGGGAGAGGTGGGGATCAGGACCTTCTATTTGGGCATGAGGATGGGGAGTTGGCTTGAAGACTCCTAAGTGGGGTCCTGGGGCTGAGATACAAGGAGTCCTGCCTCACTTTGGGCCTGGGTGGCACTTGGGAGGTCATACACACAGAGAGGGCCAAGGAGCTGGGTAAAAAATGCTGCTTGCCAGTTCCTGTGCATGGAACTTCACAGTACATGGAAGGCCGGAAGCTTAGCTTTCACACCTGACCAAAGGAAGGCCAGATTGGTGTTTTCTGGGAGGAAACCTTGAATATCCCATGACCTTCCATGCCTGGAAGGGGCCATGCTCATATCCGGGCTTTTGTCTGCCCTCACTAAGAAGGCAGTCAGTACCCACTCACTTAGGTCCAGGCCTGCTCCTTTAGGATGTCTACCCACCACTCACCTGCCAAGTTGCCTACAGTGGGGACTAAGACCAGAAAGGGATTTGGATTCCAGACATGCCCTCTGTCCAGCAGTGGGCACAATCGTTAAGACTTCCTGCAGGCATGTGTAGCATAATGGTGCCACCCAGTGGCCACCTCCAAAACGCATCCGTGGGCTATAGGCAGAAAAGCTGTCAGAAGTGGATAGGCGCCCTCTGTTGGTCAACAGGCTCATAGACCAGCTTCCTCCTTTCTCTTGCAGATGGAGTGAAGGGCCAGCACCTGTGATGTGCACCTCTCAGAGCTGATAATTTAATAGATAAAGCCGCAGACCCTGTCTTAGTTTCTTTTCCTGTTTCTGTGATGAAATGTCCTACAATAGAAACTTAATTGAGGGTTGATTTTGGCTCACAGTACCCAGGCACTGTTCATCCTGCTGGGGAAGTCTTGATGGCAGCTGGTCATATCACATTCACAGTCAGAAACCAGAGAAATGCATCCTGGTCCCCAATCCCCTTCCTCATTTTTTATGTCACCTAGGATCCAAGTCTAGGTAATGGTGCCACCTAACCACCTTAATTTAATCAAGATAATCCCAGAAGCATTGCCTGGATGCCAACCTAACCCAATTTATTCCTGAAGGCAAGACTGGAGTCTTGTCTCTCCTAGGTGTTTTTAGATTCTGTCAAGTTGACAGTTGACATGGTCGCCTCAAATGGAGAAGCATGAGGTGCCAGTCAGCCAGGCCTGAAACCACACTCAGACTCGATATCTAGAGTCCATTGTGGGCAGATAGAGGAAGTGACCATCTTTCAGAGGGAGAATTGCTGTGTGGAGACTGTCCACAGGAGTTCTCTTGAAAGAATGCAGACCAGCCAAGGAATCCGACCTTCCGATCTGAGGGCCAAGAGCTCATGGCTGGGATGGATGCACAAGTGTGTCCATGATGTCTCCGTTGAGGTCACTGGGAGCATCATCAAGGGCCAGCTGACAGTGCAGGTATCTGGAACAGAAACAGAGAAGCTGAGGAGAGACTGAGAGAGTCAGGGGTGTGGTGAAGAATGGGACCTGGGCAGGCAGAGAGGTGGGGGAAGGGAGCATCTGGGGCTTTGTGTTAAAGTCTGGTGTTGTTCGGTTGTGGAAGAAATGGGAGCCTCAAAAAATGCCTGGGCAAATCTGATAGAGTACAGAGGGGAGGTGCCTGGGGAAGGTGGAGTGTGAGACATTCCTAGACACACCTCACAGGAGGTGAGCAAAGGAGCCACAGTATTCAAAGGTGCATATGGGGGTGAGCAGGGCTTGGGAATGTAAGCCTGGGCTGTGTGGCATCATTAAGGAAAGACTAGCTGCAGAGGTCCCCAACATCACAGTCTTGCTGGGTCCCGCTGGGCCGAAGCTGGAGTGTGACCAGGCTGGTACCTTTTCTAGTGCAGAGATTACTGTGCCCTTGGTTCACAGCTGTCCTCTGTCTTCCTCATTCGGCTGACATGGGGCTGTCACCATCAGGTCCACCCACCAACACAGAGAACTCTTGCTTGTTAGAGACAGCTGACCAGAATAAGAGTCCCCTTTGCTGAGGTGGCCACAGGATCTGGGAGAGATTAGGATTCTGTTGAGAAGAGGCTGTGCCCTGCTCTGAGTTAGTCCTATTGTATAAAACAGTGTGATTTGGGGGAGGGGGTGAAGGGTGTGCCCTTCTGTGTGAGACTCCATTTTACAGGCAGCTTTTGACTGTTGTGAGACTTGGAAGATGATTGTGTGTCTGGGGGGCATGTGAGCAGCACCCTGTGCCCTGCACCACCAACACAGTACAGACTGATAAATAAATGACTTATTCCTGACTGCAAAAGGAGCTGCCATATATATTCCCTGGGATGAACTGAGACTGGGGGCGGGGGGTAGCATCTGGATGCATTAGAATCACACAGAGGAACCAGGTCCTAGAAATTATTGGCTGCACCAGACCAAGGAAAGGGCCTAACTCCTTCATCTGGACCTAGCCCTACTATGACAGTGGTTCTCATCAGCTACCATGCAGCCCACTTATGGGCTCTCAGCCCATTTTCTTGTTCACCTATTTGACCCATGGTCCATCTTTCTGCCTGTTCTTCCATTTGGACCTTGGCTCTGTCCCTTTGCTCGTGCAGCCTGGAGTGGACACCCCTGGGCCCCCTTCAGAGCAGCAGCTTCTCAGAAGCTGGTTTTCTTTCTTATCTCATATGTCCAGACCCCGTTTACATTTCTCTCAGCTCACTTCTGAAATCTCGAGCTTTGTATCATTCTATAACTCACGTGCATATAGAGAGACATGTTTTCCTATGTGCTGTGTGATGCAAGAGATAATATTAGTTATTCAGACCGGAGTGAAAGAAGCTGTATTGATCTCAGATAGATTAGCAAGAAAAGTCAGATTATCTGGTAAATTGCTGCTGTTGAGATTGCTGTGCCTCAGCATTTACTGTGTAATACTCCAGCTTGCTGTTTATGTTTCTGATGTAGTGGCAAAGAGCAGGCTCCTGTCTCTGCTGCTGCAATCATGTAGCTCAGCCCGACTGCCTCAGACCCTTGCCACCTGCTGTGCCTTTTGCTAGACTGTTTCTCTCACATTCCCAGCTTCTGCTACCATAAAAATTTCACTGTGCACACTTCATTCCTTCTGAAAGCCTTTCGCACACAGACCACACCCCTTTTATCTTGCCTGGCTGCTTTGCCTCTGAGTACCAGTCCCTGCACTATGCTGCAGAGTGTAGGTTTCATAGAGATGGGGGTGTTGTGAGCTGCAGCCTGAACCAAGGGACCTGAGCATGGGTGTGGGGACTTGCAGCTGATTCCTCACAGGGAAAACTTCAGCACAGACAGATATGCCTTCATCCTCAATAGCATCTTTGAACTTCATAGAGACCTTTGTGAATTAAGCGGACACCAAACCATGGCAGACCTGTGGGGAAGAGAGCTTGGGGTCTGCAGCAGGAACTTGAGGGCCAGAAACCAGGATCATGTGGTGCATTCACTCTGGAATTGGGCAGTGGATCTGGGTTGTTCCACTGCTGCTCAAAACCCTCAAGTGATCTGGGGACACAATGGCCGCCAGATGGATTCTATTGAATGGCAAAGGTGGGCTGCAGAAGACAGGGGAAGGCTTCACATATAAGGGGGTTTTGATATTTTTATGTGTGGGCCGTTTTTCAGTGAATACAAGGGGCTACCACAATTCATCAGCTGTCCCTACCTGGCCCCACTTGACCCTGGGGGATGCCAATGCACCATCCCGCTCTAAAAGCTCTCTTAGTGACTCTCATGGTTTAATCTTTGTTGGTGTGATAACTACCCCAATAACAGCGACTCAGGGAAGAAAGGATTTATTTAAGCCTGCAATCCTAGAGTTGCAGTCCATCACCTTGCAGAAATCAGAGAGGCAGGAGCTTGAAGCAGCTAGTCAGTCACATTCACAGTCCAGAGCAGGAGTCTGTACTCCCTCACTTGCATTTAGCTCCATTCCTCCTAACATAGTCTGCCTAGGGAACAATGCTGCCCACTGTGGTCTGTGTGCCCCCACATCAGTTAGCAATCACAGCAGGACAATGTAGACAGCCCCTCACTTGAGAGCCTTCTACAGGGAAGGCCAACTTCCATCACAATGGCAACTGAAGCTGACCACCACAGTGAACAATTGTGAGGGGTTTTGTTTATTTGTTTTTAATCTTTGGGTCTCAGTTTGATGACATCTGTTTCCAAACTCAGTCATTCCTCATTTCCACCTATTTAATTATGGCTTTTGAATTTAATTTTTTTTGTTTACTTATTTTGTGTGTGTGTGTGTGTGTGTGTGTGTGTGTGTGTGTGTGTGTGTACGCAGAGGTCAGAGGACAGCTTGTGGGATTTGGTTTTCTCCTTATGTGGATTCCAGGGAACCAAGAACCAATCAGTTTATCAGCCTCCATGACGAGTATCTCTAGCCCCTGAGCCAGGGAACCAATCAGTTTATCAGCCTCCATGACGGGCATCTCTAGCCCTTGAGCCATCTCTCTTGTCCACCATTGGTTTTTGAAACTGTGATTATGGATTAAGTGCCACACACAGGGACCTGGGCACTATCCAAGTCTCCTAGGGATAAGAACAGGAGAGCATGGCACAGACAGAGGCAGGGATGCGGACGGAAGAGTGAGGCCTTCCTGGAAGAGGCAAAAAGGCTGTTTCGATTGTTTTTCTCACCTCTTTGCCCAAATACTCCATGTCACAAAATTTAAGTGAGAAAGGATTCATTTGGGCTCTCGGTGTGTTAGGTAAGGCATGGCCACAGGTGCCACCCAGGGCTGTGGCTTGCAGGTACATGAGGCTGCTTGCTCACATTTGGGCAGGTTGGGAAGCAGAGAAGCGCTCAGCTAGCCTCCTTTCCTCTCCTGTTCTTCTGTCTGCAGCCTCAGCCTCAGGGACAGTGCTGCTGAGTCAAGTGGCTTTTCTCTGCTCAGTTTCATCTCTCTGGAAAAGCGACCTCACAGATAGATCCACCCAGAGATGTGCCTCACTGACCTCACTAGGTGTTTCTTATTCCAATCGTGATCATAGTAAAAAAAAAAAAAAAAAGAAAAGAAAAGAAAAGAAAAGACTTCACAGAGACTGAATAGGGACCCTGCTGGGTTGCCTAGAGCCTGGAATCTCTTTGGTCTATTTAGAAGTGTGGGCTAGGGACATCTTCCCTTGGTCTCTGGGCCAGTTGGATGGAAAGTGTCTTTGGGTCACTGGCCACAATCTTGAGGCCTTCTCTTACTTATCTGCAGGGCAGCGGGCGTCCTCCTGTGAGCCTCTTCCCTCACACACATGGACTCCACAGACAGGGTGGGTAGAGCACTCCAAGCTCCGATGTAAGTCTCCCAGATCTACTGCCCTAGTCCCCTCACCAAACTGTCTTTCCTACTTTTCTGTCCGTCTGTCCCACAAAAGGCCAATGGCTCTGGGCTTGAGGGAATAGCTCAAAAGAATTTCACAAATGGCTCAGAAATGTCCTAAGACTGGGTGCAGCACCAGGATCCATGGAGGCATGTGGGGTGGGAGAGGAGCTTGGCATTAGATGCACATTTCAGTCACTACAGAGGGCACTTGCAGGACCCTTGCATTCTGGGGCCATTCTGGACCAATCTCTGCACAGGTCTGTCTCCAGGGCCTGGCTTCACTCACTCTTTACGCTGCCTAGAGGGATACAAACTCACTGAGCGTGAAGATGTACAGCAGCAACCCTGGGCTTTTCCCTGAAGGCCACTAGGGATAGATGACTTATTTGAACAGCCCAGAGCCACAGCCCAGAGTCCTGCCGCTGGCTCCTTGTCCTGTCTTGTTTCCTTTCTTGACTCATTCTCAGCCTATCAGGACTTTTTTTTTTGGTTAGTTTGTTTGCTTGTTTGTAGTGCTGGATACAGGTGAGGCCAGCATTTTATCTTCACTCCTTGGCCCCGGTGCTCAGGGTTTGATAGGCAGCTGGCATGTGTTATCTGGGTCGCCCTTGTGTGGACTCAGAGATCTGGATCTTGGAGCTGGTGGCTTCTTATGCTGTGATCCAGCTCCCTCAATGTCTCTGTGGGGTCGTTTGAAATTCTGAAGGCAGGGTAACCCAGTGTTCACATGGGCCCTTGCCACATGGATCTTTCTGTTGTGCTAAGGACAGTTGGGGAGGTGGGATGGAGGGAGCTGGGGCCTCTGATTCAGTTCTGGCTGAAAGAACAGGCTTCTCCTCTATCCCCTCCAGATGCCAGGGGCCAACCGATCTCTGTAAACCCAAAGTAGCCCTTTCTGGCTAGGACTGTCATTTTGCAATCTGATACAGCAGGAGAAGAGGCTGGCTTTGCACCTCTAAGCAGACTCCCTGGGACAGCAGAGCAGGGCCATGGGACACCAGTGGAGTGTCTTCTCCCCTCCCTTCTAGACAGGGTTTAGCTCCCCTTCTGTTCAGTGATGTGGGTTAGTCCTTCCCTTCCTCCCCTGCAGGGGCCAAGGTCAGTTTCTCTGCTGTCTTCTACACAGGCCTGTGCTCTCTTCCAATGAATGCTGGGACATCCCCGTATGGCAGGAAAAAATTCCTGAGTGAAGCTTTCAGGTTCATAGAGGCCAAGCCTAGCCTGTTCCAGTGCTATCCAAGTTTCCTTTAAGAATCCTCTCTTCTGACATTTGCAGAGGGAAATGAAGAAGGCTTGAGAGGAGCCAGAAGGGGGCAGCAAAGTTCTCCCTCAAACAGGAGACTGTGTTAACTTTAGCCAACCTGAACCAGAGGAAGTCTGTGGATGGCATGAGTGTGCAGGTCTCAGAAAAAGGCCTGGAGGAGGAGAGGTACATGGATGCACAGAAGGTGAGCTAAACCAGATGGGATCCAGGCCTGCCTGCCTTTAGGGGTGTCTTATAGATACATAGAATATATAAAACAATATGTTACGATATAAAGAAGATATAGACTCTGTCATCTGTCCATCACTTCTACTACTCTGGAGAACTCCACTTAACACAACTGGTGTCACCATAGCTTTGGTGTTCCGTGTTCTGTGGAGGCTTGACTTTATTTACATAAAGCACCAGGGCATGTGAACCCAAAGCCAGCTCACTAGTAGAAGCCAGGGTTGGGGCTGGAGAGGCAGCTCAGCAGTCAAGAGCATCTACTTACTGCTCTTTCAGAGAACTGGAGCTCAGTTCTCAGCATCCTCATCAGAGAGTTCACAACCCAGTGCTGGGGGATCTGTCACCTCCTCCGCAGGCATCCTCTGACCTCTCCAGGTGCCTGTACTCACGTACCCCTTCCCCATTCACATGAAGTAAGGGCTGTGTTGGCTGTAGAGGACAGGAGGCCAAAGGGGAACCCAGAAAACTGGTCTCTTTATTTGTTCATTTCCCCTTTTCTAACATGGTGCTTACTGAACATTTTCATCCACACACAAGAAACAGAGAGAGAATGGGAAGTGGAGTGAAGCTATAAAATATTAAAGCCTGCCCCCCAGTGACATATTTCTTCCAGCAAGACTCCATTTCTTTAAGGTTGCAAAACCTCCCCAAATAGCACCACCAGCTGGGGGCTCATGTGCTCGAACACATGAGCCCACGGGGAACACTTCTCATTCAAATGATTGTAATCAACCTGCCAGTCAAGGGTAGATCTGGCCATTCTTGTGTCTTTTCATGTGCTTGCCAGCTGTGGACATGTGCACAAGGGCTGGTATGAGGTCCTTTACTGTTTTGGGGCTCTGTACCAGAGAGGGTGCCATTGCACAGGCCACCAGGCACACGGAGGCTTGTGTCACATTCATACTCTCCAAATTTCTGCTCCCTTTCCTTTGCAAATGCATAAGTAACCTTGATAGCCAGCAGAAGCTAGGTAGGTGGCCCTGAAGTCACCTCTACTATGACCAAACGTGGGCCAAGTGAGGCAAATCAGGAGCATCTTCACACAGCGCAGCCAGCAGGTGGTGATCTCTGTGTGCCCAGCTTTGTGCCAAGAGATAGTCAATATAAAATTCAATTCTCCTGAGCCTAGATAATGGTGGCTAATATCTCGCCTCCAGGAAAGCTGAGATTACTGGGGGGGGGGGGGGGGATAGATGACTCTGGGCTTGAGACAGGAAAGTTAATGTGTCCTCAGACACATTGTAGGTCAGAGAGCAGGGACAAAGTCAATCAAGGCATGCCCCAGAGCATTAGGACAAGCTGAGAGTCCACATTGCCAGAGCCAGAACAAAGAAAAACAAAGTGCCACAGGACTGCCACCCACCCAGAATATTTGAGAAAGTGCCACAAGCCCAGGCTGTGGTGAATGGCTGAGTTAATGAAAGGGAAAATGAGGCCACCTCCTACACAAAGCAATACCTCTTAAATGTCACCAGTGCCCTGTCCTTGAGGAGAGGACTTGACTCTCATCCTTGGTCATGGGTTGTACATAGCAACTTTCATCTAGATGAGCAAAAGGGGGTGCCATTATACCACTCACTAAGGCCATCTAACTCCATAGCCCCAGTGAGGAATCGGGCTGATGGGGAGCCCTAACGGAGCAACAGTTCTGCGTCTCTTCCTCCTCAGGAGCCCACAACCCCACCAGGAGGGACAGACTGGACTAGTTCCTCTGAGGGATGCCCTGTCCAGATGCCTCAGGCTGCCAAAGTCTGCTGAGACTGTCACCTCCAAGAGGAGCCAGTAGAAGCTAGGTAGGTGGCCCTGAAGTCACCTCTACTAAGTCACCTCTACTGGTGGCTGAGTACCAAGTGCAGTTCTAAGCCAGTAGGGCTGTAGCTAAGAATGGGCTCTGGGTGCAGTATAGACTTTTGCTCATAGTCAACATGGATATTGGTTCCTGAGCTCTGACAATATGGCTTCCTGTGAGTTACTAGAGTAGAGACACAGGGTCAGAAGGGCATTTGGAACTTTCTGCCTTATTTCTCTGCAGTTTTAGAAATGTTCAAAAACCAAGTTTGATCCAAAAGTCAGCTGTGTGCTGAGGCAGGGGGAAAGGCAGGGAGATTATGGGGGATGGGAAGGGAGTCTGCTGGAGGCCAAGTCAAGAATCCCAGAGCAGTTAACACCATTCATGGGAGGGCCACCGACAGGGGTGATATTCCTTTTGCAGAAAGTATTCAAATGAGCATCATAAATAGCAACGGGTGAGCCATGCTCAAAGCCTGAGTGCATATGACTGAGGATGACTTTCTCCATTCCTGGTTGGAAACCTCAGAGTTTCTGGGACTCTCATGATTGAGATCGGAATCTCCATTTACAGTAAAAGACACTTTTTAACTCTGGTGTAACACATGGCTTTATTTTATCAGGAGTTGCCTGATGATCTCATTCTCCAGAGAGAGAAGGGAGAAAAATGTCCCTGAGAAGTCTTTGAGACACCGATGCAGAAGCCGCTGAGTCTGCACACATGGCCAACCCTAAGTTGCTTAGGTGTGGCTCACTCTTGAGAAGTCCGTGCCTACATTGGCTGTGCGCTGTCCTTTCCCAGAGAACCCTTCTCTCCCCAGTGCTTGTGACCAAATCTGTTAAGGTCTCTCTTATTAAACCCAGACCTGCTTCACACTGCTCTGTCTTGAAATTCTTTTCTGTGGCAAAGTCAAGGATCCTGGAGTCATCTGAGTGGGGTTCTCTGGGAGATTAATAAGGGTGGGAGCAAGGGGCTGTGACTGTACCTACACTCCACCAAGGCTGGTCAGGTCGGTGCTGGTGCTGACAGGTTGCTGCCATTCTTCAGGGTAGAGGTGGGAGGTGAATGCAGGTACAGGATGAAAGGTACCGAGGTGGCCCTGGAGTCCCCTAACCAAGCATCTGGTATCACTCTAGGCTCTGTTTCTGGTTCCCAGGTAATCTCCCTGGCACCCCAATCTCTGGGTGGCTAGATCCACCTCCCACCACACCCCATTTCTGTCCATTTATCCTCCCATTCTCCTCTTCCCCCTCCATTCCTGACCCCCTCCCTCCTTTGTAGTCAGGACCTACTCAGTTTCTCAAGGTCACTCTCCCTGTCCCTTCTGGTTTTCCAGACATGCTGGATGTTCCCAGAGATGATTCTTGCTTAGATTGAGAACCATGGAGCTTCACTGCTGAGGACTCCAGAGTACCCTTGACACCCTACCCGAAGTCACCACTCCAAGCAGCACACACCCTCCTGCACGCACCCATGCTGTTGGTGTGGCTTCTGCTGGAATCTTTCAGTCAGATGTGTTAACTGTATATCATTATTAGGATGTGTGTATTTGGCTCTGCCCCAGCCCCACCTGGTTCAGAACATAGGGACCAGGGATAGAGAGGACCCCCAAATAACTCACAGAAAGGATTGGTCTCCTGGTGTTTATAAAAGAGTGGGCATAGACTGACTAGGAGGAGCTTCCTGCTTCTCCCATAGTTACATTGATCACCTTCTTTTGGGCTGGTTCTTGAAAGTTTCTACCCCACTCAGCACTGGTCACTTGAAATGGTGCCCACCTGAGGCTCCCAGCAAGGTATTCTCAATGGTGACCCAGGTGCCTGCCCACTGAAGCTCCCATTCAATTGGGAAGCGCAGTGAGTGGATGCCTTCTCAGCCCCAAACAGACCCCATTCATCTCTCATCCAGTGGGCTGCCTTTGCAGAACACACCACAGTCTCACTGCTCATGGCCAGTGTGACCTAGAGACCAGAGCCCTCCATGTATGGGAACCAGGGGAGGCTTAGGGTCAGCCTGGGAAGGTAGAGCTGATGCACTCAGGCCTGAAGCATAACCAAGTTCCAGGGAGGAGCTGGCAATCCCAGACAGCTTTCAGCAGTGGGAACAGCAGAGGAGATGTGGTGACCTCTGAATGCTTCGGGGCTGTACACCATACCAAGATGATGATGAGACACCAAGAGTTCAGAATCATAGGGACCTAACTCTGGGGTGGGCCCAGGCTGAATCCACGTACGGACTAGCCACACTGAGTTAGTCCCCTCCAGTCCGCTGAGGTTGAGAATATCAATCCTGCCTCGTGAAAGAGGGAATAGAGATACTGAAAAGTTCAATGAGAGTCACATGCAGCTCTTGGGAAATGGAGCTATGCCAATAAACTTTAAGATTTTCCTGAATAATGGGGAGCCATGGAAGACTATTTAGTGAGGGGACACATCATAATGAGTTTAGAGCACCGAGTCACTGCAGTTCAGGGCACAGGGAAGGCAGATTCCAGCCACTTACCAGTGAGGATAGGTGACCATGTTCCTTAAGCGAGGGGGCCACAGATGCCTCATGAACGGTGTGCAAGAGTGTCCATGTCCCTGAAGGCAGAGGCCCCTCCCCCTCCCCCACAGCATCCACTGGCACCCCTACTCTGCTCTGCTGATTCACTCTCAACACCTTATTCCTGCAGCCTTTTGGACCATCAGGTAAAACAGTCCATTCTAAGAACAGAAACTTCCTTCTGCTCTGGAGGGAGTCTGGGGCAACCAATGCTAATTAAAAAAGTTAATGTAATTAATACTGGCAGAGGAGCTGCTGCTAAAGTCCTCAATACTTTCCTTCCATCAATGGCTTCATGTTTTATGACCCTTTCAAAGTACTGCTTAGCTGTCCAGAGGTATTTCCAGGCCACAGCTTGCCTTTCCTGAGCCTGGCTTACTTGAGTGCATGGCTCCTGGGAGCCACAAGTGCATCTGCATGACTTGCAAGATTATCCCTGGGAGGTGCTTCCTGGCTCCCCGCCTCCCACCTTGGGAACCTTCTCCTCCTTCCTACCTTGTTATGGACAGCCTTGCTCTGTGGGCTGCACCCCCACACCGAGGCTGACAGAGCAGGCTGGCTTCTCTGGCTGTCTAGGCTATGTGACGAGGTCGGTCTTTGCTCTTTGGGTCTAATTCCCCTCTGTCCACAGAGTGAGACAATGTCCACTTCTGTCAGCTATAGGAAGCTCATCTGTGCTGAGAGAAAGACTCCAAATATGTAACATCTCAGGTGGGATGGGCACTTACTTCTTGTACATTGATTATCCGGTCCCATGGTACCATGCTCCTGCCGACTCTCGGGCCTTTACTGTCACCTGGTGGCTGCCTTGAGGGTCCTGCCACCACCTACCTTGGCTTGTGAAGAAGCAAATGGGGAAAACAGAGCAGGTCCCCTACTTTGGATTCCAGGTCCAGCATGGACACTTCTCATTACCCCACACCCCTTGCTGCTGGAGCTCAGCCTGGAGGCTGAAACTAACCACAAGGGGAGGCCAGAAAATGTCCTCCAGTTCCATTTTGAGAAAGGTGAGAAGAATGAAGGGCAGCTCACAGCCTCCGCTACTACCCGGGGCTGGTGTGAAAAGCCAAAGAAATGGAGTAAGTGATGCATAAGCCTTTTGTACTATGGTGTGGAAAAGAGTATTATGAGAAAGGACACTTACATGAGTGCTTAAGGATGAGTGGGAAGGGGAAGGTTATATAGATTCATGGGTGGTAGATAGATTGGATGGGGAGAGTGAATCGGTGGGTGAGTAGGCAGATAGATGAGTCCATGGCCTGATATGGAAATGCCCGTGAAATTCTCAAGTTTCTTACGACCATGGTGCTTTATTGATGTCGGAATGTCTTTCTGTATGCTGTGAATACCAATCTTTAAATAAAGGAGCTGTTTTGGCCCATGACAGGCACCATAGAAGAAGTAGGAGGAGAAATCAGAGCATAGGTAGGAGAAGCAGGGCAGAGTCAGACAGATCGAGACAGAAGCCCAAAGAAGAATCATGTAAGGAACACAGGTGAGCCACGGACCGTGTGGCAGACAGATTAATGAGAATGGGTTGAGTTAAGATAAAAGAGTTAGTTAGCAATGTGCCTAAGCCATAGACCAAACAGCATGAAGTAAATATAAGTGTCTGAATCATTTTTGGGGCCTAAGCAGCAGCGGGCAGCTAAGGGGTCTGGGGCAGCAGGTCTGTGGGTCTGGGACCTCTGGCTGCCCAGGACCAGAAACCTCACTGTAACACTTTTTCACAGCAATAGGAATCTTAACACAGATGACCAATGGTTAGGATTTGATGGGTGAGTGGAAGAATGGATGGATGCATGAGGTTGGCTGGTGAATGGAAGTGAAGCCTGAGAGAGGAACTCATGTCCAGACATAGCAGTCTGAGTTGGCTCCTGAAGCAATGACTGGCCCATAGAGGACAGTAGAGTCCCTGTGGTGTAACTTGAGAGGGTGAACTGTCTCTCGGGACTGAGAGGTTATGGCTTAGCCTGTTCAAGGTGCCCCCCCCCACACACACACTTGCTGTGACCATAGAGTGTTTCTTCTGTGGCAATGGTGTGACTCCATGGTCTTAGCACGCTCCTCTTAGAAATAGATTCTCCAAGGTGGAACCTGAGGTGTCTTGGAACTGAGCTGGAGGACAGCTCCTTCTGGGTCATGTCTTCTGACTGTCACAGGTAAAGATGGCCCTGAGATTTCGAACAGTTTAAAGAGGCCATGGTCTTGGCTCCCCAGTTTCAGAGCCATGCAAGGGCCATAATTTTATCTAGAAGAAAGAGGCAAGGTCAAGGGGTAATTAGAGTGAGGAGGGCAAAAGTAATGATTTCAGGCCCTTAACACTGCAGGAAGCCCTGAAGATCACACATCTTTTGTGTAGCCTCTTCTTACCAGCTGACGTCTTGAACCCAGAACCCCAAGGGACACATATGGCACCTGAGGCTGATGTTCCATCCAGAATTCCTCCTCCATAGGCCTGTTCAGCTCACCTTGCTCCTCCCTGTACCAGCCACTGGGCTACCCTCCTGCTTGTCTGCCTCTGCCTAGGTGCCCCAGGTTCCCCTTCTAACAGCCCAGAGCTCTTCCTGACAATTTGTGGTGATTCTAGACTAGGCTACACTACTGTAGCCAAGAGGGCCCAGGTAAAGGAAGGAGAGAATAGCTCCACTATCCCCTAGCCTCCCCACTGTCCCCTTCTGCTCCCACTGGGCTCCTGTATTACACACCCATTCTGTATACAAGGAAACAAATGGGAGACAAAGAAAATAGACTGGAGGGGCATAGCAGCTCAGGCATGGCCGGCCTTGGAGTCCCAGCTTAGGGGGCAGAACATGAGATAATCATGACGGTAGAAGGGTACAGCCCCTTGTATTCACCTCCGAAGTCCCATAGCTGTTCCTAGAAGACTGGGTGGAGGCTTATGCATTTTCTTTTTTGGTTGCCAAGGGAAATCTGTATAAATTAGAGGGATTGAGTGACCTGCTCAAGGTCACACAGGGAGAAAGTGTGACTGCAGGATGATCTTTTGGCTCCATGCCACTTGTAGCCTCAAATGTCTCCCCCATACTACCCAAGGATCTGGGGGATTCTCACAGCAGAGACGTGGAGCTTTCAGCCTCTACACTGGGCAAGTGGAATTTGCTTACCTGTTGCAGGGCTGGTGTGGGCACAGCTTGCTCCGTGATGGATTAATCAGAAAGGAGCTATTGATCTCTAGATAAGGCTTCATTACTCATTTTGGACCACATTGAGAGCTGAGTTACTGGGCCTGAGAAGTCCCTCCCTGTGTTCATGGAGAAGTGTCTTGTGTGCATGGAAGCAGGAAGGTCATGTGTCAAGGGCAGAAAGACCACTAGGCATCCTGAATCTAAAAATTAGTGTGGCCAGCTCTGTGGTCTGGGAAAATGGCTTCATTGCCAAGAGGGCAGTCTCCGAGATCTAAACTGAAGTAGATATTGGAAGCAGCTGGGCTGGGGCAGTCTGGTAAAACAGTAAGCTCCTCTTCCATGATCTCCAAGCAGCCACTGGCTGAGAAGGGAGTGTCTGTCAGGAAGACTGCCTTGGCAGAGGTTGACAGGGAGGTGGGAGATGAGGGAGGGGACCCTGTAGTGTTCAGAGAAAGTGATTTAGCCCAGCCAGGGTGGGTGGATGGATGTGGGGAAGTGGGTGGGATCCAGTAATCCTCTAGAGGCTGAATCAAGAAACCCAGAAGGGTGCTAGGGAGATTCCTCAGTGAATAACAAGCTTGCTCAATTAAATGAGGCTTCAAGCTCAGATCCCCAGCACTCAAGTGAAAAGCCAGAAGTGGTAGCGTGTACCTGTAACCCCTGGGCTGGAGGGAGCAGAGGCAAGAGGATTTCGTGTGCACAGTAGGCAGCTAGTCTAGCCAAAATGTTCCATTCAGTGAGAAACCCCATCCCAATACATACATGCAAGCATGCATACATACATACAAACATTCATACATAAGGTGGCTCAATAGGAAAAGTTCAAGCCTTGAGACCCAAGTTCAGTCTCTGGAAACCTCAAAAGAAGATGGATACAGTGGCCTATATCTCTAACACCAGCACTTCTGTAGTGAGAAGGGAGCCAGAGACAGGGGGATTGCTCAGAAGCTCCAAGGCCAGATAGCCTGGGGTAAGTAGTGTGGCAGAAACCACAAGAAAGACTTTATCTCAATAAATGGAAGGCAAGAACCAGTTCCTGAAAGGTGTCCTCTGACCCCAACATGTGCACCAAAGCATGTATGTGTCTGCACACACATGCATGCAAATTAACATAAAAGGCTGAATACATGAGAGGAAGTCATGTGACCTTTGCCACCTATACAAGAATGAATGCATATGAGCATACCTGCACATGCGTGTGCATACACATGCCTACATCATATGCATACCCATGAAGCCCAGAAGATGAGCTAGAGGAAGAAGAAAGAGAGGTAACAAGGTAAGCCACATGCCTGCTGGGATGGTGTTCTCTCCCTAATGTCTCCCTCCTAGGGCTAGATGCCCACTCCAAGAATTCCTTTTTTTTTTTTTTTTTTTTTTTTCTATTTGTTTTTTCAAGACAGGGTTTCTCTGTGTAACAGCCTTGACTATCCTGGAACTCACTCTGTAGATCAGGCTGGCCTAGAACTCACAGAGATCTGCTGCCCCTGCCTCCCGAGTGCTGGGATTAAAGGTGTGCACCACAGCCAGGCTATCAATTACTTAAGATTTCTGAAGCACTTTACCTTGTGTCCCAGAGAATGTTAGTCACATAGAGGTACATTAGACCAGGGCATTGGACCAGAGCTTGGTCCCCAGGATGGTGAGGATAATCACATGGTTGGAGGCACTGTGTTTTATGAGCAAGTGGAGGCAGGGAGGCTGAGCATGGGATGTGGCCCGTCTGGCTTCCCTCTCCCAGTGAGTCTGTTTCAAGTCTGGGCCTGCCCAGCTCCCATCCTAACTGCTGCTGATGTCACTATGGCCTACCCTCATGGGACACTGGAGGCAGGTCATTCACTTATTAGCCCTCTTGCAAAGCTTAGAGGTCTGGAGAGCTTGGGATTTAATTAAAGGAAGATTGATGTTGCCTTTTTAGGGCAAGCAGCTGACCACCATAGCTTGAGATCAGATGGCTTCACTGAGCATGCACAGTCCAGGGCTGGGCTGAGCCTGCTATGAGCTATGAGTGAGGTACCCAGAGCACAGAGGGCAGCTGGAACAGGATGGCTCTGGCAAGAGCCCTCTTTGGATGTCTCTTCCAACATGGGTTATCTTCAGGTGATCAGTTGAGCCTAGGACCACGTCATAGTGGGGAACTAAGGCCATGGAAGATAGGTCTTTGTGGGGGGGTCCCCACATGGTTCCAGGCAAAGATATACCTAGACAAAGGCCTCAACCCCTCACTGCTCCTTCCTTCCCTGTGCCTCTTTATTCTACTCAGCCAGCTTCTCGAGTTTTATTAAAAACAACAACAAAAAACCCCACAGGTAGGGACAGATGGAGTGCTAGCTTCTGCCAGATATTTGCTTCACCCAGTAACTGTTCAGTATGACTCTTCTGGTCAGTGTTTTGGGGAGAGCTTGTAGAGACCTCTGCAAGCAAGGGTGCTGCCTGGCCCACTTTGTGATGAAGAGTTGTGGGCCTTCCTAAAGGGATTTATCTGCCTGTCTATCATCTATCTATGTAACCTATCATCTGATGCCTACTATCTCTTCATCATCTATCTATAAAATCCATGTCTACCCTAGTATAGTGGCTCACACCTTTAATCCTAGCACTCAGGAAGCAGAAGCAGGTGGGTCTCTGTGAGTTCTAGGCCAACCTGGTCTACAAAATGAATTTCAGAACAGCCAGGGATCCACAGAGAAACCCTGTCTTGAAAACTAAAAATAAATAAATAAATAAATCCATTGTCGACTCACATACCTATCAACATGGCCATTAGCCATTACCTATTTATCTGTTTATCACCTGCTTACTGTAGGTAGGCAGACAGATAGATGATCTCCTGCCATCATGACCTTGGGAGGTTCAGAGCCTTATCTTGTATTGAGAGAGGATATCACACACATAGATTGTTTTCTGCATGTATAAATGGGCACTCTGAGGGCACGTCACTATGGTGGCCCTGGGTGAAGGATGGCTCATCTGAATCCAGTACAAACTATGAGGATTCAATCTTGTTCTGAACCACAGGAAGCTCTGACCATCCAGACCCAGAGCCTCGGCTTCCTCTTCCCATCTCAGCACCTGGCCTGGGCATGCAGACTGGCCTCAGACACAGCATCCTCATGGCTTCAAGGTGGCTACCACGGCAGATGTGTTAAAGATGGTGAGACCAGGTTAGGAGGAAGGAGGGCCAAGGAGGGAAGAAACTGTTTTCAGAGTCCATTCTGCTCACTCAGGTGAGCATTTCGTCCAATGGGCTTCACTTCTAATGTCACTGGTAGCCTTGTCAGAAAGAAGGAAGGGCTTGAGGCATGAGACTCCTGGGTTCCTGAAGGTTCTCGCTGTGCTAAGATCCTCTGATGCTGGCAAAGAGCTGGATTCAGATCCAAGAACAGCTCTGTGCATCCAGACACACGGTGGGCTGTGGGGGCAGGGAAGGCCCCGAGGCCAGTCAGTCTGCTGGTGAAAGGAAATGTACTTACAAGCAGATTTCCAGCAGCCGCTGGCAGTTTAATATCCAATGCCCAGGCAAGGGGCCGTGACTGAAGCAGGCTGCAGAGGGCAGGCGGTGCCCACAGCAGAGAGGAAATGAAAGGCCTACCTTGCTCCTGAACAATGCCACTAATCAGTTCCCGGATCAGGCTGAGTTCTGTTAGGCCACGGGTAGGCAAGGCCAGCAGGTGCAAGTGAGGCCATGGGACCCGAGAGAGGTGGCTGCAATGCGAGACCTCCCCATGGCCTGCAAGGCTTCGGTTTCTTCCTCTATGAAATGGAAGTGTAAGGGAGGGCTTGAGTCTGTTGTGTGGCTGAGTGTGCACAAGTGATATACATCGGACTCAGAGGAACCTGGCCTCTGTCACTTGGTGTTCCAACCCTGGGACTCTGCAGCCCTTATCAGGTTACTCCTACCCACCCCTCTTGTTTGCTCTGATCCCAAGGCTTTCTGAATCCCAGATGTCCCATCTTTCCACCCTCTAATACCCTCTGTGAGCCTTCTGGTGTCTATTGCCCACCACCAGCTAAGTTCCCAGGACCTTTGCTCTTAGCTGCACATCTGGTTATTTTGTCTCAATTTAAGCTTGTCTCAAAGCACTGCCCTTCAAGTGGAGCTCCTGGAATCTCCTCAGGGCTGGCAATCTCCAAATTCCCCTCTGCCAAGGTCTTCCATCTAACTGCAGGCCCCAGATACAGAGTTCTGGCCCTGGTGGTCATGGCAGAAACCTGGTCCAAATCTCCCTCCCCTGCCCTTTTCTCATTTCTCTCCAGACTCTTAAGCCATTTCTTGCTTTTATCAGAGTGCATGGACCTTTATGTTTTATTTTCAAACCTCCACTTGTCCACTGTGGAGGAAGCTTCCATGAAGTTATCTGCCTGTCCAGATGTGCCCTTTGCCTTTCCTGGAGCCTCTCGTATGCCATATCTTGATGGTGTCCTGAACGCTGCTAGCTGCAAAACTGCCTAGAGCTGGGGTGCAGATTCAGTGGCAAAGTGTGTGTGTGTGCTATGCTTAGCATGTTCGAGGCTCCTGGCTTTGTTCTGAGCACCACAGATAAGCCGGAACCCCTAAGAAATGCTATTGGTTTCTTCTCCACCCTCTATCTACCTCAACCTGTACTGGTCAGGAGTCCCCTCTGAAATTCTTCTATATCCACTGCACACTCTTGACCCTCCCATTTACAATCTGGTGTTAATGCTTTGTACCCCAGCCCTGCCCATAACCTCGCATCCTCCTACCCAGGTCCTCCCAGTCTTAGCTTCCAGATTCTGCTTGCTCTTATCTTTTTTAATTTAACTTTTATTGTTTTACGTTATATGTATTTGTGTATATGTTTGGGTATGTGTGCATGAGTGCAGGCATTCACGGAGACCAAAAGGAGGCATAAGATCTCCCTGGAGCTGGAGTTACAATGGATTGTGACCGTTGGAATTAAACCAGCAGCAAATGTTCTAAACCACCGAGCCACCTCTCCAGGCCCCCCCCCCCTTACTGGTCTGTGCTTCTCTGCACGTCTCCTACCAGATCTCTCACCCTGAAGGTGAGCTCTGGGCTTTGAGTTGAAGGGAACAGCCATTCATCTCAACAATTCAAACTGAGGAAATCCCTACCAGTTCAGGGGTTCCTCTGTACAAGTGCCTAAAAGACTAAAGGTGATGGTCATTTTCATTCACCAGAAGCCAAAAGAATCAAGTTCCAGAGCCACCCTATCCCTCCTGATGCCTCTGTAGACAAAGGTTGTCCTTAGTCTCAGGGTAGCTGGGCACAGCTAAACCCAGCCATGCCTTCTTATTCCTGACTTGGGAGTGCAGGTGTGCGGGGGTCCTCTGCATTCTGCTCTGTCCAGTTAGCAAATGAGGACATGCTGTCTGCAGGGATGTGAGGACCAATCAGTCTGTACATTATGTACTGAAATCTTGGGAGAGGGAGTCCTATCATTGCTTAATACTGCAGCAGGGAGGCCTAGAGGCAGGAAACAGCACTCTCTAACTACACTGTCCATTATACAGCCTGGGAAAGCAAAGCTGTTCTCTACTTTTCCCAAAAGAGGAGTCCTTGCCTCCCATGTTTGGCCCACATACCCAGCTCCCTCACCAGTTCCCCATCTCTAACACCTAAAGCTGAAGAAAGAGGTATGTAGCAGGTATGCTTATTTGGATTGTATCTCTACCAGCAACGCACAGGAGCCAAGCCATCCTTCAGCAGAACAGATGTATCAATGGGAGCCTCTCCAGCTGAGGGACTGATGGTCAGAGGCAGGTACTGAGGCTGGTCGGGCCATTGGGCAGGACTGTGGCACTAGATGACATTTGCTATAGTCACTCTGCCATGCTGAACCAAAAATTTCCTTAAATGTCTGAAAGGCCAAAGGGCAGTGCCCACTTCCTCTGATCCTGACACTCTTGCTCACAGAGTTTAGACCCCTTGTCTGAGCAGTACAAAAACTACCTACTGCAGAGCTGCATGGTGGAGGGTGCAGGGTGTAAGCTCAGGGGCACAGGATTGCAGAGACACAGGGTACAGAAAGCAGAAGACATGTTTCAAGGTCCACAGAGCAAATAGTACATTACAGGGTGCACAGAGCACAGTGTGAGGTGCGTGGTGCACAGTGGGTTACAGGATTCACGGTGCAGAAGTGCAAGGGTATAGAACACACAGTGTGAGGTGTAGGGTATTGTGGGAGTGGGTGTGAAGTATAGGGTGCAGTGGGTATGGGATGCAACGTGCACAGTGCAGGGGTGCAGGAGACATAATGTGGGGTGCAGGGTGCAGAGGCTCTTTGCTGACAGCCCCATATCCCTCCCACCCTCCACCCCCATCTTCTTCCCCAGTGACAGTGCCTGGCATCCCCTCCCCTCCCCACTTGCCAGCTAGTAGCTGTGCACTTAGGGGAGTGACATCACTTCTCTGAACTCAGTTTCTTGTCTAAAAGCAGTGATTACAGAGTCTGGCTCTCAGGCTGTCAGATTGCCTGTGGTTGTAATTAGATATTGATTCAGTAATTTGGGGAATTAATTCACTAAATCTGTACAGTCTCAATGTAGCCAAAATGAGGGGGCTTCTCATGCTTCCTCTGTCCTCGTGACAATGCATGGAGGGCAGGACCCCTAGCATCTCACTGCGGGACCTGCACCCTGTAAGTTCCAACGACCCCACTTCTGTTCCTGGTCTCTTTTATTATAGTCCCTCATCCTTAGAAGTTTCCTGTGTATCTCTTAGAGGAGCTGGGCTTGTCGCCTCAGGCTCTCACCCGGCCAGCTATCCAGAAACCCTCCTAGTGCTGGTCCTTCCCTGAGATGTGCCATATGAGTGAGGCTTCTCACATGGGGCTCCTTCCACACCACACAAGGAGCTCAGGTTGAGGCTGACAGGCAAGGGCTCCTGAGTTTTTGACGATGGCCTGGACAAGGTCATGGAATGGGAGGGAGAGGACTACCATTGGCCACTCTGCACCCACAAGATCCTAGGTTCCTGGATGGGGCATGTAGCACAGGGGTGATCCGCATACTGGGGCAGTGGGAGGGTCCTGCTAGTGACAGTTCTGCACCCCCACTCAGAACCCAGCTGGAGAGGAGGAAGGAGAGGTGGGAAGAGTCAGATATGCAGGGAAAGAGACAGAAAAGGGGAGAAGATGGAGAAAGGGCCTGGAGAAACTAATAGAGGGACACAGAGCAAATGGTGAACAGAAGAGAAAGAGACGCACAGTAAAGAGAAAGATACAGAGAGGCAGAGGAAGAGACACAGGGCACAGGGTCGCTGAACAGACATGGCTCAGGTCCCTTAGTGCCTCAGTTTCCCCTCTTTGGGGTCTCTAAGTCCCTCATGTCCTGCTTCCTAGTGGCTTGCCGAAAGTTTCCCTCATAGAAGGCTTCTCACCTCTCAACAGCCCAGGAAGAGTCTCTCACAGCGCAGCCCACCTCCTTAGAATACCACTAAGGTCCCGGCCACAGTCTGCAGCTGCCATGTTCTATACCTCTGCTTATTCAAAAGCCCTCCCTGCTTCACAGAGGGCAGATGGACACTGTGGCTAGGAAAGTCGGTGTTCACCAGGAAGAAAGCACAGATTAGCATGTGCCGGGGACTGGAGATGGAGAAGAGACCTGGTGATGTGCCTATGTTTTTTCCACTTGGGTCTCTGGGGGTGGGCTGAACCATCCTCTGAGATGGTGGAAGGGAAGCTCAGGCTAGTCCCTTAATCTGGGGACATATTGGGCAGTTGGGATATGGGACTCCCATTGGAGTTGTTGAGAGACTGCTGGCTGGAGAACATACGTCTGGAGACATGGACCGGCAGGGAGCCTTTCAGGAAGGGCACTGGGGGCTGCCTGGGTCAGAAGCTAGCATAACAGAAAGGAGGAATCCTAATGGGACCCAGACAACTACTATGTGGGGGAGCAGTGGATTTGGAGACTAACTCTCATAGAAGATCACAATTTCTTTTGGGATGTTCACCTCTCAAGTCTGACCCAGCTTTGGGAAGGACAGCTGAGATTCAGGCTACCTCCCTTCTCTGGATGTAGATGCCTTTCTGGGAAACCTCTTCTTACCCCTGCTCACTGTGGTGAGGATGAACAGGTGCCATGGGACACTTGCTACTTCTCTGCCCCATACTCGACTGACTAGTGGTATAGATAGACCACAGCCCTGGCCCACCTTGCCACCTTGCGTCTGAGTGCAGGAAGATGGAGAGGTGCATGGGAGCCCTTCCACAGACTACTTAGAACTCTGATCGTGGGACAGCATGGCCAGAGGTCAGGCCAGGATTCTGAAGATAAGGAAGCCATATGGGCCTTGGTGCCTATATTCTTCCAAGCTCAGTCCTGTAACTCGGGCCATCACTTGATACACTGGGATCAGAGCAGTTTCAGTCTCACAGTCTCACTGGGTCTGGACTCAAACCAGCTTCATTTGTTTTCTTGAAGTGGATTCTCCCTTGGCATGGCCCGCTCTCAGAGCCGCATACGTTCCCAGGGCCTCAGTTTCCCCGCCTGTAACAAGTGGTAGCTCCAGACATTTGCTGGGGGTCCTCTACTCTGCCACAGGAAGCAGGTGTGGGTGAGAAGCAGATGGGATAGGCTTCTTCTCTCACCCAGCGGAAGCCCAGATCTCCTGTAATTATCCCTGATTAAGATGCAAAGCTGGGGTGTAGCCTGACTGGGCTGGGCCTGCCTCTCTGAATCTGCAGAGAGCTACTCCAAGCAACTGCTTCACCCCAGCTTCTTCCGACTGGGCACATGATTCTATTTTGGTTTCTGTTTTATTTATTTATTTTTTTTTAATGAACTCAGCTCCAAGCCAGAAGCACAACTCTACACGCATTGCATGGCTGTCTCTTAGCAATAAGGGCCAGGCTCTGAGCAGCCAATGTGAGGTGTGCAGGCTGGAGATGGGATATGGCTCTGTGGAACCTGGGGAGAGGAGCCACACGACTCACAGAAGCAATGGTCTCTTCCTTTCCAGCTATGGGGGCTGAGGCTGCATCACCACAGAGCCATCAGGGCGGGAGTGAGCCCGGCCCTAAGCCTTTCCACCTCTTGGCTTCCCTCTTAGAGTCTGGGGTGCTGTGGCCAGACATCTGACTCAAAGACAGTGCACTCATGTTTGCTATTTGGGGAATATGCTAAATTATGAGAAAGGGGAAAAAATCATGTATGACCTATCTCTGGGACTGCCTTTGCAATGACTAGCTAATGATGTGTGATTTTCCACACATGTGAGCCCAGAAGCGATTCATATGAATGTGAGCACAGAGATCAGTGGACTGGAGGAACATGTGTGGTTTATAGCAGAGATCCCATGCAGTATGTCACCAAGTGGCCCATGACAGCATTGAGCTTCACTGTCCTGATCATGCTTGATAGAGAGACAGGTATTCAGTATGCTTTAGCTTGGAGTCTAGTGTACAATGGCCGAGACATCCTTCCAGCCTGAAGAAGGCATTCCTATGGAGAAGCAAATGTTCTGCCTCTCTGTCCACTTTGCTATACAAAGGACTGGCATCAAGTGAGTCTGGTAAAGGGCAGGCATAGTCCAGCCATCTCATATCTGCCAGTAGGTAGCTTGAAGGACCATGGTGAGAACCCAGCGGCTTGTTTGCTCCTGAGCTGGGCTGATCGACTTCATGCCCCTCCCTGGTGAAGCTCCCTTCCCTGCAGGGTCCTGTGTCTTCTAGTTGCCCAGATGGTCTAATCTTGGGGAGATGTGGCTAAGGACACCCCACACAGGACTCAGGGCTGAGAGGAGTCAGCTAATTCATCATGACCACCATAGGCAGAGCCCAGCTCCCTGCCATCTCAAACCTTCAGAACAGTGGAGGAACGAAGGACGGAGTAATGAACAGCCACCCTGTGCTTGTCACCCACTGGCCAGTGGTCTGCCGTAACCACAGCTGCCTCTGCACATTTCCAAAGCCAGAGTCCTGGAACTACGTCATCTGTGTCCCTAAGCACAGGACACTCTGCTACCCACTGCCTCTCTTGAGAAATTTAATTCAGTCCTCAGATGACGCCCACACCTAAAAAAATTTACACTGCTACTTTGCTGGTGTGATGGTCTCAGTGGCTGCGTTCCTTTAAATTTGCTGGTATGAGCTGGAGCCCAAGACTGCAGTGTTGTATGGTTAGGGGAGAGGAAGGGGTTCCTCCTGGGGTAGTTAGAGGTCAGATAGGAAAAGAAAGAGATGGGAGCCCCCACATTTCTTGTTGGCAAGGACTGGCTGTTGAAGAGCCAGGAAGGAGGTCTGTATTGGGGGTACCAGGGTGGAGGGCTCCTCTTGGACCTCTGCCTTCATTCTGGGTCTGAGACACGCAGGTCGGTGTCAGCAGCACCTAGCATGTGGTGCTGCAGCCCAAGCTGATTAATGATCTAATATTAGCCCTGATTCTACTTCTCCAATTGTCCCAAATTATATCTGTACCTGCTCTCTAATGAAGAACCTGAGGATTGTGCATTGTGTGTAGCTGTCAACCCTCCTCCCTCTGCTCCTCCTCCTGCTCCTTCCTCTTCTCCCTCCTCTTCCTCTTTCTGGCTTCCTCCCCTTCCTCTTTCCTCTTGGTCTCATTTATCTCTGGCTGACCTTGAACTTATTATGACCTTGAATTTCTGATATTCCTGACTACACTTCCTAGGATCGTTTGTGTGGCGCTTGGGGTCAAACCCAAGGCCTCACGCCTGCTGTCAGGCATTCTACCAACAGGTAGACTCTTAGTCTCTTTCATCTTCTTTCAGAAGAACAGTCTCCTTTCTTGGTTACTATGACACTTACGTGTCTGTACATATATTTGGACAGCATGGTTAGCTAAGCGTCATGGTTCTGCCTCCTCCCCCAGGCAACCAGTGGGATTGCAGAAGGGGTGCAGCCTGGACCCCAAAAGGCTGCTCTTAAGCTTCATAGCCAGGTGTCATCTTTGTCTCCAGAGTGAACAGGGCAATAGCTGCTTCTCCTCTGCTCACAGCAGCCCATGCTCAAACCACAGATCAAGAAAGAAGTTCAGACAAGCAGCTTCTAAGGCCAGCACTCTGGCCACTGTGTGTACCAGGACTGCAGGCTAATTGATGTGGGTATACACAGTATCCTAACTGCTTGATTGAAGGGCTTCTTTTTATCATCTTGGTCCATTTTAGAAGCAATGAACTGAACCCCAGAGAGGGAAATGTTTACTCAAGCTCACTGACAGATGCTAAGTGACTCCAGTGGAGGAGCCCTTTAGGGAATCAGGGCAAAGGAGTTCATGGCACAGGAAAGTGTGATGGCCATGGAGGAATGGCCTTAGGAAAAACTTCTGCCAGATGCCTACACCCAGACCAGGGAGAAAACAAGGAAGCTGGGCCCGCCTTAGGGGAGTACCTGTCTTGGGTGGTCAGGGAGACAAGGACCTGGGTGCCTGAATGCAATGACATTCCCTCTCTAAGCATCCACCTAAGAAACCATAAAGAAAAGCATACTCCAAAACACTGCAGGTGGGGCTGGAGACATTGATCAAGGGCAAGTAAGCATACACACACACACACACACACACACACACACACACACACACACACACACAGAGAGAGAGAGAGAGAGAGAGAGAGAAACCAGAGAAGAGAAAATTCAAGCCATACAGAGTTATAAACAATGATCAACAATGGTATGATGGAAAAACCATATCTGCAGCCAGCTGCAATAGTTCTACACATGCAGCCAAGACTCATGGAGCCCTAAACATGTGCACAGCATTCTACAGAGTCCTAAACATGCAGGCAAGCAGCCACAACCTCCCTAAACACATACACAGCAGGCCACTGGGCCCTAAACACACAGGCAGGCAGTCACGGAGCCCTAAACATAAACACAGAGGCTATAGAGCCTGAAGCACAAATCCTGTGGTGACCATGGGGCAGCTTGCTCAGGGTTCCTAGGCATCCTGTTGATGCAGCCCAACACGGAGGTAGCCCCACGTGTATTCTTTCATTTCAGACTGAGACGAGCAACTGTCACAAGGCAAAAGCTACTGGAGAAGTCACAACGCATTGCTGCAATCAATTTTGGCTGATTTATCACTTCTGAGTTGTTTCTGCTGACTTTATTGTCGGTGGTTCCCAAGCGGCTTTCTAATAATGATTAAATTGGTATAATAAACGTATTATATGCAAAAGAAAGAAAAAGAAGGCATGAAAATTTTTCTGTGAGAAATGTCTCAAAACGCTGGATCGAGACCTAGGAGACTATAGCAGCCCATAATGGGCACCTGTTTGTCTAGACAGAGAAGGCACATTTACATCCACAGCTTCCGCAGAAGCCTAGAGCAATGCAGACGCAGGACAGACAGCACAGAACATAGGTGGAGGAGTGGAAAGAATGTGGTGGGCAAAGACACTTGCTGCCAAGCCTGCTGAGCTGAGTTTGACTCCCTGGAACTTACATGATGGAATGGAGAGAGCCTCTGACCTCCACGTGCATGCCTGAGGACTTCACGGTCATCTTGACCTTGTTGATGAGGGAAAAGCCATGCAGAACCAAACTCTTGCATTACAGAGGGCCCTGTCCTTGAAATGAGCCAGCTAGAAGGGTGCTGGGGCTCATGGAAAGGCACTGCTGGACAACCTTTGAGACAGGCGTTTCATCAAGTAACACAGCACAGTCACATGCAAGACAGGTGGTCCTGGGTGGTATGTGAAACAACTTAGCCAGGCCATGGAGAGCAGACCCTTCTGAGCTACTGCTTGGTCATCACCAATATCCACCTGGCTCCTGGAGGCTCCATGACACAAATTAGGAGACAATGGCTTTACCTGTGTTCTTCAAGGAAAGACAGGCGTACTCTGTTCACATGCCTCAGGCTGACTGAGGTGTTCCTCTTTCTACCTTCCTCAACGGTCATTCTCCAGAACCACATGCAGCCAGTGCTCAGATGACTGGTCTTGTCATATCAGTCACCTAACCAGAGCACAGTCTGGAACCAGAGTAACCACTACTGCAAAAAAAAAAAAAAAAAAATGTGATTGGTATCTAATTGGTGTCAAAAAATTCAGCCATCAGGGTAGGTACGATAGACATGCCTGTCATCCCAAAACTCATAAGGATGAGACAGAGAATCTCCAGCTGCAGACCATCCTGGACTATATAGTGAATTTCTGAGAGAGAGAGAGAGAGAGAGAGAGAGAGAGAGAGAGAGAGAGAGAGAGAGAGAGAGAGAGAGAGAGAGAGATCCTGAATGAAGGAATGCCAACACTATAAATAAAGCCAAGTCTTTCCCTGGGCTGGTTTAGGCTCATTCCCTGCCTGGTTCCCTGCGTTTACTTCAAATTGTAATCTCTTGTTCGGTGAACTTTTAAACAGTAATTTTAAACACTCTCCTTAAGAGGTCTTCTAGGGACTGTGTACTGCCAATTTTCCCCCGCGTGTCCTGGTTTGTGCCATGGGTCTGTAGCCTTGGCCTTGCATCTGTCAATCAGTTCTATCTAGAGACTCCTGGTCAGCCATCTATAGCTCCTGTAGCCAGCAATGTGTGGTAATGGTCACAGGGCTGATCCTGCCTTCAGGACTGTTCTTGGTCCTGGCCCGGCTACTGCTGATGCTCAGTTCTGAGGAGTCACTGCTGCAACGTGAAGAGTAACAGGGACAGGAGGGCCGTGTGAACAGGGGAGAGATCATGACAAGGATGTGGCGCCATCGTGACTTCAGGAGGGCTGGGGAGCAGAAGCCTCACAGCTGGAAGAGCATGGCTGCTATCCCTGAGCTGCCCTGCCAAGGCTGAGAGGCGGGGCACTATGATGGGAGCTCTGTCAGGGTGTTCAGATCCTCTCCACCCTCCCTCACTTTCTTAATCAGTCTCAGGAGGGGGTTGCCAAGGATGTTCCTGTGTGGGCAGGCTTGTCCTCCATTCAATCTCAAGGTTCGTAAAAGTGTGCTGACCTTCATCGGAGGAACGTCAAGTGTTTGTCCCGTGCCCAAGAAATGGCCCCCAGGCCCTCTTCCCTTGGGACCCTAAGTGGGAAGCAGGGAAGCCCCAACCACAGACAGGTTTCCCTGGGCCCTGATGTGCAGTGATCTGTTCGGGTCTTCTTGTGGCTCTCCTGGGCTCTGCTTAGTTCATGGTCCTTGCTCTCCCCTGAGACTCTCCATGGTCACACCCCTTTCCCTGAACACCCTTCTCCCACACCCCTTCTAGCCTTGATGCACATTCCTATTGGCTTCTGAGCCACCCTGCTCGGTCAGGCCTGGGACCTCTCCAGTCCTCTGAGCTACTCACTCCTGTGATGGGTCTTGGACCACCATTCCCCCATTTCTCTTGTAACTCACCTTGCGTGGTTGCTAGGGATCAGACTGATTCTTATCAGTGCCCCCAGCACACTTGTATCCCGGTTCTAGGGACGCAGTCTGTGTGGCTTCTCAGAACTGGCTTCCATGAGGTTCAAGGTTCTGCTATTGCCAGTCAGGCCACTCTGTGGCCTGGAAAGACACTTTTCTTTTTTGCTTTCTGGAAAAGTCAAGCCAGCATTGCAGACACATGTCATGCCCCATGTGTTTGCAAGGTCCACATCCTGCATGAGGCTTACTTACAAGTGTCCCCTCCCAAGCTGAGCTAGATGTCCCCATCAGCTCTGTTCCACAGTGTCCACATGCTTCCTGGGTACATACCCCTTTAGCCACCATTGTGTCCTTCTTTCTTCCCACCTCCCCATCCCAAAAAACAGCATCAAAGCACCTCTCTGTTCTCTCAATGGTTTGAAATGGTGGATGCAGGTCATTCTTTCATTTTTATGTTTTTGGAAGATAGAATATATTCTTCCCTCATCCCCCTGTTCTTTATTTCTTTTCTTCTTCCCTTCCCCCATCAGTATTGGGAATGGAGCCCATAGCTCTCTCCCAGCCTGGTGAACCCTGTACCATCAAGTTCTGGGTAATATTTTTCTGGGTCTCAATTTTCTTACTTAAAAAAAAAAAAAACCTCTTTGGCCCAAAGTTACACTAAAATTGCCTCATCATTGCTAAATTTACTTCAGGGAAGTGTAAACTGAGGCCTCAATGAGATGCTAAATAGCTAGGCCATCTACTATCAAGGACAAACAAGCAAATAAGAAAAATAGAAAAAAAATTCTGAGATGTGAGGCACTGAGAGCCAGTACATTCTGGGAGTGGAGCATATAAAGTGGTCGGTCATCGGCTGTTGAAAACTGACCTTTCCTTAAAAGAAGGGAATATGCCTAGAATTCCCACATGTTCTTGTACTGTCAGTTCTGGATCTCAGCTTCAAAGTGCTGAGATCCAGAACACAGCCTGCCCCACCCCCACTTCTGGATATCAACCCCAAAGTGCTGAGATACAGCACACAGCCTGCCCCACCCCCACTTCTGGATATCAACCCCAAAGCGCTGAGATCCAGAACACAGCCCAGTAGTATATCCCCATCCACAGCAGTACGTTCACAATGGCCGGAAGGCAGAATGGGCCACAGCCATCACAGGCAAGGCACTGGAACAAACCAGAACATTCCAAAAGCCACGAGGAGAGAAAGAACAGCAGGTACCCAAGCAGAGAATGCAGAACTGGTGTTCATGGGGACAGGTTCAGTCCAGAGAGGTGGAAGTTCTGGAAATGGTGGCCACACAGCACAGAGGAAACACTCAGAATGGTTAAGATGACAACCTTATGCTGTGCATATTATACCATGACTTTACAGAACATAATCCCTTTGCTTCAGAAAGGCCATGGAGAGGCCTCCTGGGAGAGCTAAGGTCCAATTTCCTGACCAGGTGAGGGAAACACAGGTATGGTTAGTGCATTCAAGTTCTTGTATAAGAAAATTGAATAACAATGTCCTAGGGACAGTCGAGAGGCATCTATATATGCTAAAACAAGCGGAGCATGTCCAATTGTGATATCCAGAGCTGACCCACACAAACCACCAGAGTCCTGGCATGATGGGAAAACCTGAGCATGGACTGTGAGTCCATGGGAAAGCTTTCCTAACATTACATGGGAGGTTCACGCTGCTTTCACATCTTCTCTACAGAGGTGCACTGAGCCAAGTGTGGGTAGGATTATATCTGTAAATGTCATCTTACATCTGAGTAGATGAATGTCCCTGAGACATGGCAGGTTTATAGGTTGTCAGCTCTGAAACTGAGGTGATGTAGACATGAGGCATATAATTTTCTTTTGATGAGGCAAAGCTGAAAGACAGTAGTCAAATCTATGCAACCAGGTGAAGGATTCACCCCGACCCACATCAACAAAGATTGTAACCCTATCATCAAGTTGGGAGGTCTAGACAGCGGTCCCCCATAAGGGGCCTTGAGGGTAACACAGGCCAGGAACACCCTGTGCAGACACCTAGGAAGCTATTGAATGTTATCTGAAGCTGACCTGTGGTGACCTGTGATTCAGCCATCAGAAGCCCATGTCTTGGAGTTCTGTTCTCCAGGGATGCACACAGCACCCTAGACCTCTGAGTCTGCTCTCCCTCCACGCTGCAGGAGCTCCCAGGGAATCACGTAGATGAAAAGAGTTCACAGGGGAGGGGGAACCAGGAATGAGCTGCTGTCCCTGACCAGAGTCTGACCTCAGGCACACAGTTCAGAGCCTGCTCTGAGCCTGCACTCCAGGTCCTTCTTGTGGGAACACTGCTCAGATGCCTTCCTCAGGAGATCTTGGAGCTTTGAACATTGATCTCGGTGCTGCCACTGGCCGAGTTCTAGCTAGTGGTCACTGGTGTGGGAGGTCAGCCACCTCTAGGTGGTCAGGTTTTGGGATAACTACTCTGCTCCTAGAATAGGCACCAACCCACATGGCGTGACTTGTCTGTCCACCCTCATTCTGGCACTTAACACCTCAGAACCAGAGAAGCAAGGCTAGAATGTCAAGCTTGGGTGAGCTGAGGAAGCCCTCATGATGAGGAGGGGACGGTCTGGCCTATTTAGTGACAGCCTTCAGCAAGCCTGGGAATGTTGGTATAGTCTGAGGATGGGCTTAGGGAATGGAGTTGGAAGTGCCATCAAGCTGAACACTGAAATTCCATGGATGTCGAACAAAGCCACAATTTAGCATTGAGAGTTGGGCTGGGGAGAGATATTACCATGCTTTTAAATAAGCATAGAGGGGTCAAACGTGCCCCCTCCGTCTAGAAGCAGAGCCTAGCTTATTTTAAGGTATCAGCATCAGAACAAAGACATGGGGGCTAGGGAAGGTGTTATTATTTAGTAAATGGGTTCCAGAAGGCTGGTTCCTGGGACCTGGGTGGCCTGGAAGGCTGGAGGGCTGGGAGTCCCTAGAGTTTCACAGACTGACTTTCTGGGACTATTTGGGTATCAGAGGATGTTGGAGGTGCATGTACTTTGACGGTAGATTGGAGGACCTGCCTTACAAACCTTCTCTCCAGGCCTCAATTCCCTCACTTGGGAATGAAACTTTTGTGTGGTGACTGAACAGGCCACATATGATGCTCAGGGCCCAAGAGACAGGAGCTCCATAGAGGACAGAAGGGAGCTATGCTTCCCAGCGCCTTTTGTCATGAGGGCCACATGTACCTGAAGGGGAGAGCCTCGGCTTCTCCTCCTCTTCTTCTGTTTTTCTCACCTCATTACTCTTCCCTTCCTTGCCTTTCTTCACCCCTGCTTCTCCCACAGAGACTCTCCGACTCTCCAGAAGGTGGGAGCATATCTTTATCCTTACCCTCAGATCCCAAGCATGGAAAGTATCCATCTTCCTCCAGCCTGTCATCTCCTGCTATAGCCGAGAAAACTGAGGCAGAGAAACACAGGACCCAGGCCCTCCCTAGGCTCAGTTCAGGGCCAGAGCAGACGGCTTGGCGAGGTAAGGGAACTTCTGTGGCTAGAAGGATCTGAAGGACTTGGGGGCAGCTATCCTAGAAGCCCTTGGAAGATCTTCATCATTGCTAAAAATGTCCTTCCAAAGCCAAGCTTAGGGGCTGTGGGGAAGTGACTGGTAGTTTGGTTCCAGAGCACAATAGCTCTATAGGAGAGCTTAATGGGAGTGTGGGAGCCCTGGTGGGCTAAAACCCTTCCCTGATGAAGCATCTTGCTCATGTGAATGTCCCTTTCATGGGGCTAAAGTCTGCTCTGCTAGCACATTCCAGGAGATGCCTGATGAAGGGGATTGTGAGGAGGAGCAGAGTCCTAAGAAATCAGTCCAAGTAGTTTCTGGCTATCTCCACCCCACATCAGGTAAGAGACAAAAGCCAGAAGCTTGCCTAAGTCGCAAAGGAGCTGAGGGTAGAAAGCATTTGGGGGATGATGTTAAGCCACACTGGCCCCTCCAGTTTCCCTGTCTTCCTCAAGCTGCCTATAGAGTTCCTTGGGACCCGGTCTCCAGGACAATGCTAAGATCTCCTATAAAAGGCTCCTAGGTCTATGTTATGAGGTCCTGTATCAGCTTTCCAGAATGCCTTGTTGGGCCAGAAGGCAGTATGCCAAACAAAGAACACGGGCCAAGGGTTGGATTGCAACCAGTTTCCTGGGCAGTCCTGCACTCAATGTCCCTCCTGGTGGAATAGAAAGCTGAGATGTCTAGAGGAGGCAGAAGCCTGTGGGGTTGGGACATTAGCACACAGACCTTGAACACATAGGGCATGGAGGCTGGCCCTGTGGTTGAGCCTGGCTCCAGGCAGCCTCGGCTGATCCTACACTGCGCTCTGTGATTATTAGATGAGTTCAGTAGGTCCCAGAAGCCCATCCCTGAGTGCCTGACTTCTGCACCACAGAGGAACACTTTCTTAGGAGCTGCCAGGTCCCAAAGCCCAGAAGAGGGAAGGTGGAGACCAGACAGGGAGGGGCACTTGACCTGGGTTTCCTGCCTCTCCCCGGACAAAGGATATCACACAAAACACCTTGCCTCACACAGAGGGAAGGCACCCATTTCTACAGACTTGTCACAGCGGCACATAATTAGCTCTCACCATGGACGATGGGCAGACAGAAGGAAGGGCAAGACTGAGGGATGGTGGACCCTCAGAAAATTTATCTGGGGGTGGGGGCAGCATGTCAGCCACCTTGAGCAAGCAATGGGTAGGATTGGTAGACAGAGTGCAAAATAGTGCTCCTTAGAAATTCATAGCTGCCTCTTACCAACGTATATGACCTTATCTGAAGCCAGAGTTGTATTATTACTTTTCCATCACTGTGGTAAGACACCAAGACCAAGACAACTCAGAGAAGAGGTTTATTTGGGTTTATGGTTCCAGAGGGACAAGAGTCTGCCATGACAGGGAGACACAGCAGCAAGCTGCAGGCACGGCAGTGAGAGCAGGAAGCTGGGGGGGGGGGGGGCTCACCACTTCAATGGCAAGTAGGAAGCAGAGCATGCACAGGGATTGACATGAGGCTCTGAAACATCAGAGCGCATCCCCAGTGAAATGCTTCAAACAAGACCATACCTACTAAACCTGCCCAAACAGTTGACCAGGGATTAAATGCCTGAGACTGTGGGGAACATCTTATTCCAGTGACCACAAAAGCCTTGGCAGATGTGGACTAGTTACAGTGAGGTCAGAGTGGATGAAGGTGGGTCCAAGCTTAAGACAACTGACTGACCGGGTGGTCAAGAGAGGAGGACCTGGGAAGAGGAGGCAGTCACAAAGATGACAGCCGCTGGTTCAGAATGGCTAGCAACCACTAGAAGCTGAAACGACTTGAGAAAGGTCCTTCTCCAGCATCAACAAGATCAGTGTGGATATCTTCCTAGACTCCAGGCTGAAGGAGTATAAGGGAAGGGATGGCTATCTGAGCCCCTGGGCTGTAACGCTCTTCTTTATCCATAGGGACCTCACACAGAGGCAGTGATCCATCCACAGAGTCCATGGTCCCAAGACCGTGTAGGCAGCTGGAGGAAAAATAATGAATTCTCTACCTTCAGAAAACAGACCTGGCCACAGACTACTCTTTAGAAGTCAGGAAGCAGCCAGGGCCAGTGGACACTGGAGCTCAGGCCCTGGGGGATGGTTGGCCTGCATTCTGGTGCCCTCTTGTTCTGGGGAAGGCACAGAAGGTTTACTTAACAGGGTCTTGGGTTCTCTATCTGTAAAATGGGACCTCAGACAGGGCCACTAGGAGAAATGACAGCATGCCCTGAGACTGACCTACTTCTCCTTGAATGGCTGTCACCCGCTTCTCTCCAACAAGGACAAAATGGTAGAGTGTTTAAATGACACCTGCTCTCAAATGGTGTTATCATCATTATGACTGCGGCTGTCATCACCAGGGCTTGGCAGGTGTTTATCAACTTTTCCTGTCATCTTGCCACCTCAGGCAAAGGTCCAAGGCCTCAGAAGCAAACAGCAGGTGCCAAAGAGCAGTAACTGGGATTGAGTGGGCCGGAGCTGGCTCTATGCCAGCCTGCGCTTGTCTGTCCTGTTGCTGAGAGGCCAACTATCCAAGGTTTTCTGGTAGGACACAGCTATTGGGTGATACCTCCCTGCATCCTCTTCCTCGGAGGCGTGTCTGCTGTAACCTGACTCAGTGGTTTTACATAATAGTGTGGTCGGGAGAACTCAAGATGGAGGCTCTCTCTCTGGCATGTTGGCCAGAGAACCGGGCAGCCTACGTTCAGCGGGGGGTTGGCTGTGGGGACTCCTGAGCACCACAAGGGCTGGGAAGCATACCTTCCCTCATTTGCAGACTCGGCTAGTGCTCAGGTATTTGGCACTGCAGGATCACCTCTGAGACCCTCCCAATGATGAGAGAAGGGCAATGAATTTTCAACATGGAAGAGTCTCACCACAGCCCTTGACAGCAAGATTAGTGGGCTCCTGGGGCAGATGGTCCCCAGGGCAGCACGATGCCTCTGCTTCTGCTCACTTTTATAGGGACTCAATAATTGCTTCGGACGTAGCCCAAGGTGCTGAGTTCCCTGGGGCCAGATATAGATCCCTTTCAAAGGAACCCCCAAGGGCTCCTGGGATGACAAGGAGAAGGGTAAACTGCCTTTGATGGGGAGCTGAGATGCATAGAAGAGAATAGGAGAGGTGAGCATGGGTGTCCACACCTAGAGCCTTACTTGCCAAGCAGGGGCCCTCCCCTCTGTGACTGCCTCCTGGGACTGAGCATCTCCACAAGGCAGAGATGGCGGGAGGAGGAGGAAGAGGAGGAAGACAGTGCTACCTCCCAGTCCAAGGCTACTTCCCTCTAGACAGTGTCACCTAGGGCCAGCACCTCCCATTCTTGTGTTAGCACAGAATGCACTTGGGACCTAAGATGAGCAAGGGACTTGATCTCACCTAAAACAGATATCAGAGATTTGAGGTAGGTCCAAGGATCAGCCAGACTGAGAAAGCTGTGTTTCATAAGGATTGCGGTGTGTGTGTGTGTGTTGTCCTCATGTTTTCCTACGTGTACTTGGGCTGCTGTGACAAGGTGGATTCCTTGTCCATCTTTTCTCCTGTATTTTCAGGATTAATCTTGCCTTGGAGACAGAAGAGAGCTGGATTGCTTCTTGGCCTATGAGATTTGAGGTGAGCTTTGGAAAAAACCAAGATTACCAGGGATAGGAATTGCATAGTAGGCCAGATGTATGTGGTTGAGTTGGGATAGACACAAGCCAAGGAGTATGTGGGGAGTAGGCACAGTGGTCTGCACTTGGCTGTGATTCTTAGGCAGTGGGAGGACTGGACTCCGGATTCCTGGGGAACTCTTGGGCTCTCTCCTTCATAGCAACAAGAATGGGGATTGTTGGGCAGGGCGTGACTACCATCTCTGGATTCTCAGCTTTGGGAATACAACCGTGTCCTGAGCCCAAGAGTACCAATGGCTACCTTCTACAAGTTCCAGGGTCCCTGAGGCAGGGCACCTGCTGGCGCCCTGCAGGGCCTGCTCTAAGCTGGTGAATAATTCCTGCTGCTGTCAGGCACTTCCTTTGCTAGCCTTCAAATCACTTAAAAATAACTCGTGCAGGTGAGTCACTTGATCTGCCTCGTTGCCAGGAGCAGCCTGTCTGCTGGCATCTATGCATTGTAAGGCAGGGGGACTTCAGAGCAAGGGAGGTCACTGAGCCATACTCTGTCTCTGGAGGCTGATGGTCAGGGTAGCCTCAGGCACCAGTAAAGAGGGAGAGAGTAGCCATCCATCCACAAGGGTCTCTCTTCGTTCTAAATGGTTGTTATGGAGTTTCCAAAGATGCTTCAAAGCTGTCTGGACCTGGAATCCACCCTCAAAGGCAGGTCTCTGAACTATAGGGGATGTCCCAAAGTAATAGCTGTGCTCTGGATTGGATTTTTGACTTGCCTTCAGAGGCCACAGAAGCCAGCTCTCTAGGCTCATTCCTGCAGGGTTTACACTGATCTGCTTTTACTTCCTTCCCGGTTGATTCTGCCCTGACTCCAGGGTCAGGCTTTCCCCGTAGAGCATCATTTCTCTGTTATCTGTCACAGCAAGGTCAGCAGAGCCTGGGTACATCTTCCTCTCACTCAGCAGATGCCATCAAGGACAGTGTGTCAGTGAAGCTGAAGACAATCTGGCCCCGACAGAGAATCACTGTACAGAATAATGACCCTCAGATAGAATAGGTGGCCACAGACTCTTTGCTCTTCAATGACACATGTGTGGAAACACACCAAGAAAAAAATCAGAATGAAACACTGGGGAAGCAGCTGGTACTCCTACAGCCACATGCTCAACTGATGAAGCCTCCATGGCCAGGATCTGCCAGAACTAGCGTCTGAAGCCACAAAACTCAAGGCACATTTGTTATGCAGCACAACTCACGCTAACTAGCACATCCTGGGACTCTCTTCTGTTCTTGCAATTTTGATAAATTAATATGTTGAGGATCCATCCTGGGATCAGCTCTGAGGAACATGGCCATCACCTATGACTCTTCCATCCTTTTCTAGGGCAGTCTGGGATTTTCAGTCTGTCCACTATCTGCATTCTGCAGAGCTGAGCACACCCTCAGCATAGGGCAAGTTTTGTAGATGAGGCAAAGTTGGCCTATGGTAAAAGCAGTCAGGTTGGAAGCCATGCAGGGCTGGTCCACATCAGAAGCAGGAACCTGTTTCATCACAAGTAATGGGACGGTGGAAACAAAGAGAGCCACAGAACAGAGTGTAGGTCAGGCATGGAGCCAAGTGCAGGTAGAGCCATGCAGCAGAGTGCAGGGACAGGCATGCAGCTGAGTGCAGGGTCAGCCATGCAGCAGAGTGCAGGGAGTGCCATGCAGCAGAGTGCAGGGTCAGGCATGCAGCAGAGTGCAGGGACAGACATGCAGCTGAGTGCAGGGTCAGCCATGCAGCAGAGTGCAGAGAGAGCCATGCAGCAGAGTGCAGGGAGAGCCATGCAGCAGTGTGCAGGGTCAAGCATGCAGCAGAGGGCAGTGAAGCTTAGGTGGCCTTCTTGTCAGGAGAGACACTTGTGCTGTCTTTGAGTTATCGTACTATCGGTCAGAATTTTTGCAGGCGTCTCATGCTGGAGGAAGGGAAAGGCTGAGCCTGGTGTCAGTCAAGGGAGGAACTTTCTTCCCAGGAAGAGACTGCACACCTTTCTTTCTGTGTAGCATGAGATCACCGTGAAGAACAGAGTAGAGTGGAGAAGATAGGAAGTGACATGCTTTGACCAGGGTCACTTAACTTTTCATTATACCCCTTGGCTTTTACTTAAACCCATTTGCATGTCACTACCAAAGACAGACTTGTGCTTAATGGCCTCTTCTGGGACAAGCTTTTATAACCAGAGCTCCACTCCGTGATTGTCATATTCTGTTGCCATATTTGCTCACTCTGTGACTTTGGGAAACTCACCTGTCCTCTCAGCCTCCACTCCAAGGTGTGTTCAGAACTTATTTCTGTTTCATACCTCTCCGTGGGAAGCCACATGACCACAATGAACAAATGAGACCTGAGGTCAGATGAGTCAGAGCCCAGCCAGATCAAGGCACAGGGTCCTAGCCAGTGAGTCCATCATCCCGGCTCGGTCCAGTGAGGCAGCATGTGTGTGCTTCAGGCAAAGGTTGTAGGACTAGCTAGCTCTGTACCTCCCTCTTTCTCTTCACCACCAGCTGTGGCTCCTACACATCTGAGTCTGGGGTAATGCTTAGCAGCTGTACCTGAACAGGCCTCTGACCCCAGCCTAGCTGCTGCTGCACCTTGGTTCTTTGCTCAATCCCCTAGCCCTAGGCATGCTCTCACCTCAGCTGACATGGGGCTCCCTTTGCTTCTGCTCACCCACTCTGGAATATCAGTAGGACCCCATCCTTGTTAGGGAAGCTCCTGTTCCCAGGGGTGGTTATATGTGCTTCTAAGACAATCAGCAAGCTGGGGAGAACATGACCCACATACCCTAGCCTCTCTAACTGTGGATCCCTACATCACACACCAGGATGGGAAACACAGGCTGAGAAGTTAAGAACTCCCCTCCTTCCCCAGTCCAACTCAGGCAGGACAGAACTGGTACACACCAGGACTGTTGAAGCCTGAGCTGGAACTCTTGACCACATACATGGTGACAGTGGCCTTGTCCTTGGGCACACGCTGCACAGATACTTTAAGTGGTCAGCCTAAACTCATTCTATTACGGTTGCCTCTCCCGCTGGACTTTGTGTTTAAGTGTGGGCTAGGAATCCGCTGTCTCCACTTAAGAGAACCAACCCTTTTGTTCCCAGACCTGCAGTAGCTTTATCCAGCCTGCCAGCCCATCCATGCTATGGCCATCATCTCACCCCCCCCCCCCCAGTTAGGCCATCCTTGACCACCATCTCCTCACTGCAAAGCAGCCTACAAAACCACTGGTCCTGTGTTTGGGTGGCATCTGCAGCCTAGCCAGGAGAACCCAGGGCTCACACATCTGCAGAACCTACTCTCTGCTCTGGCTTCCTGCCTAGTCTTCTCCAGATAGTCCCACAGAAGCTGTGAGCAAGTAACAGAAATACTTTCCTGGCCTCCTCGGGGAAGCCCCCTCTCCTCCTGCACCCCCTGTACCCCTGCACTCTCCACAAACTCTGCCTGACTCCAAGGAGACCTAGAGGTTCTACAGGACCTAACTGGGGCTCTGCCCTTCCCCTTTCATACCACTTTATGATTCCTTGCTTGCATGCCATTCCACTGTGTTTCCACATGTCATTCCTCTGTCCAGCCCACTCCCTGATGCTGGCATGTCACGCATCATCACTTCTGTGAGTTTTCTCCAGAGATCCTTGGTGTCTAAGATGACCACTCTCCACTGTCGCTCTGCCACCCTCTCTCCTCTTGTTTGGGTCCTCTTTTCCTGCTCACAGCATAGCATTGTCAGGCTTCCAGACTGGAAAGGAAGTGCTGGGTGTGGGTAGCTCTCCCTGGGCAGCAGCACACAGCACGTGCTCAGCAAACAATCTCAAGGGAGCCCTGGCCATCCTGCCCATGGCTTCCTGCAGCTCTACTCCAGCCCGGTGCCGCCTTGAAAGCGTTTCATTTCACTCTTGAAATTTGTATCAAGGATAAATCTCCAGGGTCACAAAAAGATCAACGAAATTCGTTTTCAAGGACCCGGATTAAATTTAAACAGAAAAGCACTATTTATCCAACCCAGGAAAACATTTATATAAATGTGCTTACATAATGCATTAAAACACCAGGAAAAGCTACGTGTGCTGCAGCACCCGCTCCTCACGGGTGCACGCAGCATATGCTAAAGCCACTGAAATCCGGTCTGAGCCTTGCTCCCTCACAACTCCGAGATTAAATCTGCAGCTCTCCCCTGGAGAAACACCCTCCTTTATTTTTTTGGCATCCTAAGCGGCTGGCGGGGTCTGCAATTCTGTAGAGCAATGAACCATGACTTGGGAGCTCCGTGGGGCCTTCGGGGCAAACACTAACCCTCGGTTTCCTCCCACCCCGAGTCTGTTGGCCTCTGTGGAGCTGCGGGTCCCAGGGTCCATCCCATCAGCGGGGGGGGGGGGGGGGGGGGGGAGGGGGCGTTCTGCTGCCGCAGTGGACAGGGGGCTCCCTCGTCCTGTCTGGCAGGGGCGAAGTTGGTCCCTCCCACAGCGCCCAGCGCTCCTGCAGCGCTCCCATGGAAGCTTTTGTTCTCAGAATAGCATGTGACTGACAATTTATTCCTCCAGGTTGAAAAATAGTTAAGTCAACGAGACATTCTCAGAAAACCCACACTTGAATTGAGGAGTGGTGATTCAAAAGTTGGAAGAGAAAGCAGTTAGGATTTTAAGATGATGAGATGTGTAGGTTTTTTTTCTTTCTTTCTTTTTCTCCCAGCTAGGCTGCAGAGTATATTTGAGGTCAGTGACACTTGTTTTAAAGATACATCATGATACCTGTTGCAAATCCTTTGGTCAGCTTTTATTGAGGGGTGGGACAATTCTCAGCGGGGTGCATTGTCTCCCCAACGCTTCCCTAACTCTCTCTCTCTCTCTCTCTCTCTCTCTCTCTCTCTCCTCTCTCTCTCTCTCACACACACACACACACACACACACACACACACACACACACACACACACACACACACACGGGTGCAGACTCCTGGAACACTTGGTTCAAAACTTGTATTCCCCCCAAAACAGAGGGAATTGATCATTTAAAAACAACCCCCTGGGGTCATTGACACTCTATCTGAGCAGATAGCTGGATGAATTTAAACTGGTGACATTAATAGGGAGCCAGTGTCCAGACTAGGAAGTGATGGCCTGTGGCCCCTTGGGGTTGGTCATGCTGGTTTGCAGTGTTCTGGTTGGTTCTGAGTCCCTTTAGGACTCTGGATCTTGGTTAGGGTAGGTTAGCTGAGGCCAGTGGGAACTGGATCAGATCAAAGAGAAGCTAGTTTACTGAAGAAATGTGGGGTGGGGGAATGACACCTCACTCTTAGTGAGAGAATCAGATCTGAAGACTTGACCAGGTCTGCAAGTCTCTGCAGAGCCAACACACAGAGAATGACTTTACTGTAGCCCAGAGACGGTGCCAGGGCCACTTTTGAACTGTGGGGTGTGGGTGTCTCTGGTCTGGGTAATAGCACTGCCCAAGGCTCCTGCCTGGTGTCCCACCTGAGCCTAGCACCTACATCCCTGAAAATGATGTTGGCAGTCACTCCTAAGGCTGGCAAATGACCTGTCACTGCCTTGTCAGGCTAAGTGACGATACAAGGTTCCCACAGGAACACACATGGTGAAGCTGAGTGGCAATCCAAAGAGGCTGAGAAGCCAGTAAGGTTTCTAAGATAAGAGAACTGGGTAAGATATTCTGATATAATAATCCTCCAGCCGTGGGATTAATAACAAGGGAGTTGCCAAGCAGAGCGTGGGCAGTTGCTGGGTAGATGTCTTTGCAAGACTGTCGTCTGAGCCAGGTAGTACTGTGAGGCCGTGTTCTATAGCAAGGTCTCCTGTGACATCTACCTTCAGTCCCACAGGAGATCTCAGCTTCTCAGTGGCTGTGGTGACTCTATTTGGAGTTTGGTACCTCTCACAGCCCATGGTGGCCTTTTTCTGTGGCCTGGAATTTTCCTAGCGGGTGGCAGGGCTCAAAAAGAGAGAAAGAGCATTAATAGTCAATGCCCTGAGATGCCTAGGTAGAAGCTGTTCCTGATCTAGCCTGTAGCCTGGCAAGTTCCAGCATTGAGTTTCCTGGTCAAGCCAGCAAGGTTCTACTAGAGTTTAGGAGAGAGACTCCATCAGCTGGGGAGACTTCTCAATGTTGTGGCTATCAGCCACCAGGCTTAAGAGGGTTGCAGGGAGAGGGCCCAGGGACCCAGTCACATCACTCTGTGAGGGCTACCACAGCAGGATCCTCCAGACGGGGCTCAAGCTCTGGAGACTTAGCTGGAAACCCCAAACCAAGGCTTCTGCAAGGTGTTTCTGTCCCCTTGATTTACAGACCACCGTACCATGTGCTTTGATGGGCATTCTGTGTGTCTTGGTCCTGATCTCTTCTTATGGGGACCAGAGGCACACTGACAGTCACCAGTTTAGGATTATTACCTTATGACTGTGTACATGTGTGGGAGGGGGTCATAATTGCACCCATAGCACCAAGAGTCATTTTCTCTTGAGGAAAATGGGCCCATGTCACAAAGACCAGAGGAGACATGACCACGGAAGACTGGATGAGTCAACTGAGGTCCTTTGGTCTGGGTAAGTGTAAGTGGCATGAGAACAGGAGACTCAGGGGTGGAGGTACAGAAATAGGAGTCAGCAGCCTGTCAGGGCTGGCAGAGCACAGTGGGGAGGGGCCAGATGAGAAGCCAGCCTCAGAGCAGAGCTGATACCTCCGTTCCAGAGAACCTGGAAGGACCGAGGGACAGAAGGCACTGAGTCCTCTCAATGCACCTGCACCGCCCCCTCCCTCCCGTTGCCCTCATACCTGTGCCCTCCCTGCACACGTGTGCTTGTTTCTACCCCCCCACTCCTCCCCACCCCACACCTATGCCTGCTCCATTTGAGGTAGAAGTGACCTTAGTGGACCAGGGGAGAACCTTCTAGAACACATCCCATAGGAGGAACTAGGAAAGAGGTGGGAGGTCCTCAAAGCAAGTGCCACTGTCCCCCTGACTTTATTCACAAAACACAAAGGAAAAAATTGTTCAGATTTAAGGACTGCAGAGCTGTAAGCCCTGAGAAAAGGAGCTGGGTGTTCATACTCATGCCAAGAAGAGTAGAGAGTAGCGCTAGAGGTGTCCTTGTTGAGAGACAGGGTCTATCACTGGCTGCTCAGCAGACCACCTGAATGCAGGCTTGGGGTGTCCTGGGCACTTCCTCCCTTGTCTGTGCGGGAATGGAAACTTCAACAAGATACCATAGTGCGGACAGGGGCTGGTTGTGCAGAGGCTGCTCCAGGGACCAGAAACCAGTTCAGAATCCAGAGAAGCATGATGGTTGACACATCTAACCCCAGCACTCTAGAGGCAGAGGTAGGAGGGTTCTAGGTTCTGCCTGCCCTGTCAAAAGCAAACACAAAAAAAAGGAAGTGAAGGAATTCTTCACTGGTGCTGAGAATGGAGGAAACCCTGGACAGGTCAGTCTCTCCCCTTTCAGATTTTTCCTGGCCCTGGGAGGCTGGCTCCATCCGCACCCCCGCCCCCGGGAATAGCACATGCTGCTAACATCAGACCCCATTTCAGGCATGCCCCTCCTCTGTGTCCTGAGCACTGCCCAGATGGATGGGTTTTGGGACAAAGGATGCTGAGGGGTTCTATGTGTGTAATTGGGGACCCAGCTGATGTACCCATCCCAGAAACCTGTGGCCTTAAGAATTCCCATCTCCACCAAAGTCACCTGGTGTCACGCCATGAAATCTACTCTGTGGGCTTCACAGCCCCATGGGTTGATGGACCCTCCCCACCAGATGCATCCACAGTTCTGAGGAGAGAGAAAGCAGCGCATTAAGAAAAGAAATAAAAACAATAAATTGTACCAGCCAGGTTCCGCCACCAGTGAATTACTAGAGAAAAACAGTTGGAAGGGAAAACTGGCTGTCAGGGGCTTTGTGGATTAAAGCTTAGGCCCGCAGCCCTGCCCCCAAATGGCCCCCAGCGGGGATGCCAGTGACTGTGGCTGTGGCTCCCAGGAAGGACAGACAGATAGAGGGAGAGAAGACAGGAAGACCCTCCCCTCTCTCCCAGAGCAGAGACTGCCAGGGGCTCTGAAAGGCCTCAGAGGAGCTTCTTGTGGCAGCCGTGGGTGGATTTTCTAAAATCCACTGCTTGGAAAGCCTTTTGCTTCTTTCTGCTCATCCTTCCCTGTGGAGGCTGTGAATTGTAAGAGCACAAAGCCTTTACAGGTGTGTTGCTGGGTCCCTAAGAGCCCCGTTCAGCTCACTGCAGGCCTGGGTGGCTAGCAATTTGTAAGCAATGAGGGAGTTCCTCCAGTTTCTCCAGAAAACGGAGCTCAAAGACCATGCAACAGACTCAAGCCTCCTCCAGCTAGGGTTACATACAGTCCAGCCATTCCTTGTACTGGCTGATTTTATGCCAAGTTGACACATGCTAGAATCATCAGAGAGGAAGGAGCCTCACCTGAGGAAATGCCTCTAGCTGTAAGGTATTTTCTCAATTACGAATCAACGGGGGAGGGCCCAGCCCATGGTGAATGGTGGCATCTCGAGACTGCTGGTCCTGGGTTATAAGAAAGCAGGCTGACCAAGCCAGAGGAAGCAAGCCAGTAAGTACCACCCCTCCATGGCCTCTCTATCAGCTCCTGCCTCCAGGTTCCTGCCCTATTTGAGTACCTGTCTGGATTCCTTTGGTGCTGAACAGCAACATGGAAGTGTTACTAAATAAACCCTTTCCTCTCCAATTTATTTTTTGGTCATAGTGTTTTGTTGCAACAATAGAAACCCTAACTGAGACACGCCCCCCAAGCCCCACCAGCTTTGGTGGTCCCAGAAGAAAAAATAAAAATAACCATGACAATAAAAACGGTCCATTCTGGAGTGTTGTGGAATCAGAAGCAGTGATGCAAAAATGTGAAGTTTCTGGTAGACCTGACTTCACAAGGGAAGAGACTGCTTCATTGACATCCTTCTGTGGTGGTGATGATGGGTGATGAAAGGCACAGAATCACAGGCCAATGCCAGACCCTGAAGCCCCTCGGAGACCTCCAAACCCAAGCTCTTCATGGAAGGCTCACCCACCAACTACCCAGGTATGGCAACACTAGGGGATATGTAATATGATCCTGGATAACAAGGTCGTGTGTCCTGCCCCCACAAATCCCCGGTGCTGTGTACTTTGTGCTTGATTGACAATTGACTGGCAGTTCCCAGGTTCCTATTCCTTACTTTGTGTTGTGTCTACCACGCTACCTGTTCACTGCAATTCCAAAGTATATTCTGAAGCTGATTCTGTGATGCCTCTAGCTCTGTTCTTTTTTACTCAAGGTTGCTTTGGCTCTTTTGGGTCTTCTGGGTTCCATGTGAGGTTTTTTTCCTATTCATGTGAAGTTTGTCATTGTCAATTGAGTGTGGGTTGTATTGGTTATGTGGATGGTTCTGTGTACAGCAATATTAATTCTTCTAATTCAGCGAACACACAACCAAATAGCGAAAAAGCAAAATAAAATGTCTAAAAGACTGATTTTAAAATGAGCAAAAGAGGGTCTAGTGTTGCACGAATAAAGGAAACTCAGAGCCAGATCTCAGGGAAAGGCGGAGATATCAGAGAAGAAACACCACAGTCAGATCTCACCCAGCTGTCTTCCAGCTTCCTCAGCCTCGCTCCTCCAGGCTTCTTCTACCTGCTCTGTCTTTCTATGACTGCCTTAAAACACTTTCTTCGCTCAGTTAAGACACGGCATCACCACTGCCTGCCTGGGAACCTGGAACTCCTTCTGTAAACTAAGATGACTTCAACTCAGATGGGAATAAATGTGTAGGTCACTACTCCCGGGATATTCCCTGTTCTGGGACTGAAGATGTGAGTTACCACTGTCTGATCCTCCTAGATTGACTGTGGGTAGATCCCTCTGATATCTCTGACTGTTTTTATTATATTTTAAAATATCCCCACAGTCTGGAGTAATGGCCCATTGGTTATGAGTACTTGCTGCTCTTGCAGAAGACCCAAGTACTATTCCCAGCAACCTCACAGTGACTCCCAACTATCCGTAACACAAACTGGATGCAGGGACATCCAGTTCCCTCTTCTGGCCTTTTTGGGCACTGAACACACACGGTGTGCATAGAACGTTAGAAGAGGAGACCATTGAATTTCCAGTGTTTGAAAGTCAGAACTGTAAAACACAGGAGCCTAAGAAAATTTTGAATGAGCGCCATCAAAAAATGTCCAGACAGGATGACAGTTGCCTGAGGTTTTCCTCAGTCTGCTCCTACAAACACCTATTCTGGCCTTAGCTGGACCATCTGCAAGTGTGATTGATATAGGTGACTCCAACATTCCTCTTGTACTGTGTCTCTCTTCTGTCTCCTGAGATAAGTGTCCTCTTAGGGACACCTGCTGTGAGGGGCAGGCTAGGGGACCTTGCCTCCTGTCAGACATGTCAACCTCATATCAGCCAGGACTCCACTGGGGCACACGGATCGCTAATGCCTGAATGAATATACGCTCTAAGCATTCTCTGACAGAGCCCTCCCTTTGCTGTAAGGTTATGTGAGTGGTAACTCATGAACTTCATTGGGAAAAAGACCCCGTGGCCCCATCTGGACCCTTCTCACCCTGTTTACATACCTTGTCTCTGAAGTCCATGAAGGGTGTCCTCTGTGTATCTCACTCCCTATGACTATGAGACCCTTAGGCACAGGTGTGATACCTGCCCCTGACTCCTGAGCCAACCACAGGACACACAGCAGATGCTCATCCATGAAACTTACAGTAGGTGCCCGGTCCCACTGCACACAGTAGATGCTCAGTCCCACGACACATGCTGGGTGCTCAGCTACATATCACACATTGGGTACTTGGCCACAAGACACAGAACAACTGCTTTGCCACAGAACACAATGTGGATACTCAGCAACAGGGCACACAGTAGATGTTTTTCCACAGAGTACTGCCAGTGGCCCTGTCAGAGGAGCAGCAGGTAGAAAGTGAAGTTCAAGGTGTCAGCCCACCAGTAGGCAACTCCCTGATGGGTAAATCTCCCTTAGACAAGTCCCTGAGACCATAAACCCCAGAATATCTCTTGCTTCTGCTGGGCCTTTACATGTTTGCTGAGGCCATCTTTCTCTGGTACTGGCACGGTGTAAATTGGTGTGAGGAGATTCCCGCTGCCTATAATGTAGTGTGTCTATCTCATGGAAACATCAGTTCTACTGGGCATTTTTATCTGTGGATTATGATGGAGAAGATTTCTTCCTAAGATGTACTGTCTAAGTGATAATGTTAGTTTAAATAGAGTTTTAATAATTAAAACTATAAAGAAGGAAGTGTCACACTGCCACAACACATGGCTTTCTATTGAGGAGCTGTATAGACTGGCATAGGTTAATGCTTAAGAAAAACAACTGAGTCCCAGTTAGCCCAGCTAGCTTAAATTCTTTTAACCTTAATGGTGGAAGATGTTTGGAGTGCCTTCTAGCTAAACCAAAGCTTTGAAAATAACTTAAAGTTATTTAAGATGTTCTTGCCAAATAGCTTTGAGAGGAATAAAAGATCCAAGAAGATAATCTAAAATTTTAGAAAGGCACATAATTGGATGCAGAGCTCTTTAGGGTGAGGGAATATGAACAGAGCAGCCCCTTTATGACTATGATGCACCTTTCCTGCTAGAATTTGTTAATGACCAAAGGTGATGATTAATTTCTTAAGCCCGTTTTTGCTCTCAATCTATTGATATAAAAAACCATTGATGAAGCATGAATTCTAGTTGGTATCTAATGAAAACTCAGAGCCAGATGTGAGGGGAAAGCTGGAGTATCAAAGAGAGAAAACAGACCACAGTCAAATCTCATCCAGCTACCTTCTCAGGGTAAAGGCTATCTTCAAGAGTCTTTGCCTGGCTCGTTGCTTCTACAGAATAGCGCACTGTCTGCTAACACCTGCCTTAAATATCTTCTTCCCCCAGTTGTTTCACTTCCGGGTTCATTAGCAATAGACAGAGGCAGAAGCAGAAATCCATAGCTAAGCACCAGGTTGAGCTCCAGCTCCAGCTGGAGAGAGAGAGAGAGAGAGAGAGAGAGAGAGAGAGAGAGAGAGAGAGAGAGAGAGAGAGAGAGAGAGAGAGAGAGAGAGAGAGAGAGAGAAGTGTATATGAGCAAGGGACCAGGATCATGCAGAGGAGACCCACAGAGATGGCTGACTGGAGCTATAGGGAGCTCACTGATTCAAACAATCGCTGAGGAGCCTTCAGGGAAAGGTAGAGACTGTCAAATGGCGTGGGCAGTTTGTGGAGCCTCTTGGACTTTTCCTGTGCATGAACTGACATCTTGGAGCCCATTCCCTACAGAGGAATACCTAACCCAGCCTTAATACTGGGATGAGGGAATCGGATCTACCTCAACTGGATATGCCAGACTGAAATGACCTACCTTGGGACTCCTTGCCCTCCTTGGGGAATGGATAGGGGATGGGGTGGGGGGAGGGAGGGACTAGGAGGAGGTAAGGAAGGGAGAACACTGGTATACATGGGAAAAAAAAAACCTTTTTAAATAAAAAAGAAGGAAGCCATCAAGAGAGAATGTCTTTTTCCCTGACCCCCCTCAGATAGAAAAGTCTAGTAAGTGCCAACTCTGTAGATTTCCTTTTGAGAATTGAGCTTCTGGAGACTACCCCCTCCCCCACCCTGTAGAAATAGAGTACACAGTGGGTACTCTGTCATAGGGCTCATGATACTTGCTTAGCCATGGATGAGACTTATAATAGGTGCTCTCCTCAAGGGCACATAGTGTGTGCTCAGCAGATGGTGGTTTCAATAGAAATAAGCAGAAGCATCTTGGTTGGCTCCTAACAGCCCTTCAAATCAACAGGACTCTCTGTGGTTGCCATTAACTCTTTGGGACACATTCTGAGAGCAGAGGAACAAGGGGCCAGGGAGGTAAAAGGGCTTTGTCCTCAAGTTCAATTAGCTCACGCTCTGCTCAGTGGTCCTAATCACATTAATATCATTCTTCATCTGCATAATTGAAAATCACCACAGTTCTCTGGCCCCTGTGAGTGGCCACAGCTGCCTGAATCTCGGGGTGGTATATTCAGAACAGGCCTGGGTCAGGTCCACACTGCGATGGCTCCCTGGAGTTGCATCCTGGTCTCTTCTGCCTTGGTGTCTGCATCTGGAGGGCGAGGTCTGGTGGATAAAGGGCCCGGGATGGAGGGGTTCCATGCCTACCTGAGCAAAGCTGTCCCCAGAATACAGGCACCACCCACTGCAGCTGCTGTTGACAGTCAGATCCTTGACTTTCACCTCTGTTTCTCCATTTCTAAACAGATTCACAGTCTTGCCCTTATCGAAAGGTTCTAAGTCCCTGGATAGCATTGGGTACAGACCTAGCTCTCCAGGAGCCAGGGAGCCCAGCTTCCTAATCTCTTCTTTTACTTGGCCCCCCAATATCTGCTGTATATGGCCAACTCCTTCTACTTCCAAGGTTATGGTCTAGCATTTTCTAAAGACAAAATCACTGCCTGGAGGAGACTCTCCCACTTGAGAACGAAAGAGCACCTCAGCAATCTGTGTCTGAGGCTGACTGGTGAAGAGAGAAGAATAAAGCAGGCTACCTGGAAAAGGCTGTGTCTCAGTGTTGACATTGGAAGGGATAGCAGTAACCAGTCACCAAGTTTTACAGGCAGTCATGTAGCCTCCCAACATGACAGACATTTAGGAAGCTGTGCGCCAAAACAGTGGAGGTATTTTACAAAGCCACTCACCCACCCAGCCAGCATCCCAGAGACCACTTGCCATCATGATTTAGCCTTGGTAACCACATCAGAAAACTCTCCAATTTCTTCTGGGCCTTCACCAGGCTCAGCAAAAAACAGGTTTGCCTAGAAGCCAGAGAGCTGGCAGCTCCGGTCCCTGGCATCGATCTGGCCTACAACAGCTGCATATGAAATGGACGAATAATTTATAATCTGCCTAGTAGAGGCCACCATCCAAGCCCCTTACAGCAGGAGGACAGGCAGGCAAGAATCCAGGATCCTCTCCAAGCAGGAGCCGAAATCCAATTTCCATCCTGTCCTGGGGACTAAAAGCTCTCTGCCAACAGCCACACTGAGTTCACAGATCCAATTAGCCACTGCTTGAGTGACTTGCTAGGCACATGGGGCTGGCTGGACTTCCGAGTCGCATAGCCCCAGGCTGTGGCTCAGGATTTGGACAGTCCTGCTGTACCCTAATGCTCCCACTCTGTATCCAAGCCTCCTGCCTGGTCCATCATCATCGTCTTCTCTTTTATCTGCAAAAGGGCGGTTCTTTCAGCTGCCCAGCTGGCCATTCCATCCAGCTCTTATCCCCATCCTTCCTTTCCACATAATTAGAGCAATTCACCCTGTGGTCTCTGCTTTTGTCTGGCACCTTGGCCTCTGGGACTCAATGCATGTTCTTGGCTGCTAGGCTCCAGTGTCCACGTCCACATCATGTGTGCACTGGTAACACCCACCTCCACAGCTGCTCTACAGCTGCCAGCAGAGTCACTGGTCAGAATATCCTGGAAGGGTTTGAAACTTCTGGATCTTGCTGCTTCCTCCCTGGTTGGTGTTTCAGTCTTGCAAAGCCCATCCAACTCAGGGCTTCAAGGATGCATGACTCCCAAGTTCACAGTTGACAGTTCTCTTTGGCCAATAATACAAGCAGCCATGTGGAATACTGGCCACTCAGCCACAGTGCTGGCTGCTATCATGTGCACAGAGTTCCGTGAAGTTTTCCAGTCTTCTTCATTTAGGAAACTTGCATGTCCGCCCGGAATGGAGCCAGCCTGGGCCACACCTGGGCTCTGCTCCTGGCTCCCTCTCATTCCCTCGTAGAGTTCCTCCACCTGCTGCAGTCTACAGCATTCCCCATGTGACTGTGAGCACTGTCCCTGTCCCTAGTCCTCCCAGAGGAAGAGACCCCTCTCTACCCTGCACTCCATGCTTCTCATTTACTCACCCCTCCTGACTTCAGCACAGCTGAGGCCTGGAGGCCTGGGGTCTATCTAGCTCCTCTGATTTCTTGCTGTGTGTCCCAGACAGGGACTCCTTACGGCTATTAGAGTCTGACATGTAAAAACAGCTGTAAAGAACCAGTTTACCCAGGTCCAGTGACCCAGGAACAAGGTCACTTCTGGGTACTCAGCACCACTCCACATAAGAAGCACTGCCAAATGGTAAATTCCACAGGAGTCAGGAGTGCACTGGCCATGATAAACTGTGACAGCCAGGGTCATAGATAAGGGCAGTGGCCAGGCCTGGAGCTGGAAGGTGGCAGAATCAATAGTCATTGGGATGAGGGTGGGGGACTTCAACCTTGCTTTGATCCTGGTCCTGGGGACAGAATCTCTCCTTCTGCTATGAAGCATGACATGAGCCACGGGTATTTCTAAAGTACCTGTCACTAGGCTGAGAAAGTCCCTGGTCCCTGATTTGCTGATTTTTCCCCCCAGAGATAGAAAGGCCAGTGCCCTTTCTGTATTATTAAGAAGATGCTGTGGTTTTGTAATATAATCTGTCTACATGTGGTTCTCAACCTGTAGGTTGCAACCCCTTTGGGAATCAAATGACCCTTTCACAGGGGTCACCCAAGACCCTCTGAAAACACAGATACTTACAGTACAATTCACAACGATAGCAAAAGTATAGTTATGAAGTAGCAACAAAAATAATTTTATGGTTGGGGTCCCCACAACACAAGGGACCACATTAAAGGGTCGTAGCATCAGGAAGGTTAAGAACCATTATTTTACGTGGTGTCCAACACTGGTTGATTTGGGAGGTTAAACTGACCTTGCATTCTGGTGATAAATTCTCTTTGCAATGGTGGATTTAAATATTAGTGGATTTGACTTGCTGAAGTTTTCTTACGCCTACGTTAGTAACAGATACTGGCCTCTGCTTGCCTTTTCTCATGCTGTAACATCATGGGCATGCCCATTTTCTGGGCTCCTCTTCTTTTTTTGTTTGGTAAGATAAGTGCTCATTTTTATTTACCATCCAAACATGAGTAAATCCACCAGGGCCTGTGGTTTCTTTGTGAGAAGGTGCTGAGCTAAAAGTTTCTAAGACTTGTGTGGGACTCTTTAGGATCTTCACTTCCTCTTAAGCATTTGAACAGTTTTCTAGAGCATCCAAGAACAAAACACACAATGCAAAGTTGTTCGTGAGGTGCCTGAGCATCCTACAGCTCTGTCCTGTCATCACCTCTTCCCTCCTGGCAGTAATTTGTCCATTTTCTCTGTTTCTCCCCAGCAGACACCGGAGGCTTGTCTGGACTACTGATCTTCAAAGGCTGGTTTTGGTGATTTCTCTGCCATATTTCTGTTTTCTAGTTTATCGTTTGCTGTGTTTCCTTCTTCCTGATTCCTGCAGTGTCAGCTGGTTCTTATCTCATACTCCTGAGATAAAATCTCCTCCTCCGACAGGAACATTTTCCTTCTCCAGTCCAGGTGCACAGTGCTGAATTACCCTGTAATCTTTGCTTTAGCAGGGGCTCATGTCTGAAATGTGTCTTAATTTTTACTCAGTTACAATCTCTTGAAACTCCTTTTGATTTCCTCCCCTGGCCCCCATGGTTATTTACAAGTGTGTCATTTGGTTTCTGAGCATTTCGAGAGCCTTTATTTCCCCTCCCAGATATAATTCTAGTATTGATTTCTGTACTTCGTCATGATGTGATAAAGAAATGCCTGCTACATGTTCTGTATCTCTTTGAAGCACCTAGCTAGAGGTGTGACAGAACACTGGTATAGAATCTACAATGGGGGAGGGAATAGTGTTGGGACTCAGCAATAGGGCACCCACCTAGAAACCACCAGTGGGGGCTTTGGGGCATGGCTTAGCAGTAGAGTAGTTGCCTAACATGCATGAGACATTGGGTTGGTTCAGTCCCCAGCACCACAAAATAAATACAATCAATACATCTGTTTTACACTCAGAATATGCTCTTATACATTGTTGTTGAAAAGAGCATGGACTTTGCCAAGCTGGTTGAGGCTCTGAGGGTGTCAATGAGGCCACATCAGTCGCTACTGCCACTCACATCCCTTCTGCCCTGACTCACCTTTGTTTGCCGCCACACATTATCATGGAGAGCTGTTGAAATCTAGGCTGTTCTTGTGTGTTTTCTAAACCTCCTTTTGGTTCTGTCACTTCTTTCCATATTTATTTTCAAGCTCTGTTGTTCTGCCTGAGCATATTTGAGATTGTTATGTCTTCTCGCTGAATTGATCCTTAGATCACTATGAAATGATTCATGACTGTGATTCATCTTTTCATCTCTAATAGCATCTTTCCTCTGGGGCTTTAAAAATGGTTAAAATCACCCAAGGATTTGTACTTACTTGCTGCAGCCTCTGAGACCTCACAATGCAGAGCCAGACACCAGACACCACCTCACAGTGCAGAGCCAGACACCAGGAACCACCACACAGTGCAAACCTAGCTGCCAGGGGCCATCTACAGTTTAAAGCCAGATACCAAGGACCACTTCACAGTGCAAACCCAGTTTCCAGGGATCACCTCACAGGGCAGAGCCAGACACCAGGGATCACCTCACAGTACAGAGCAAGACACCAGGCACCTAACAGTGTAGATCCAGACACCAAGGACTACTTCACAGTGCAGAGCCAGACACCAGGAGCCACCTACAGTGTAGATCCAGACACCAGAGACCTCATAGTACAGAGACACCAGACACCACCTCACAGTGCAGAGCCAGACACCAGGGACCACCACACAGTGTAGAACCAGTGGAACATGAGAGCCAAGGCCCTCCATCCACACTCTTAGGAGAAGATCAAGAATTCCTTCACCAGTTCATTTAGATGAGAACAGAAGATGGATACCACTGATTTCCGCATGGCCTGGGGGTCCCTTATGCACATCTGTGCCCTTCTGTATGCTGATGGGCACTGGTCGAAATGAGAGTTCACACAGCCACTCAGTGATATATTTTGGGGGGCTGGTAGTGCAGAGATTTGTCCCTTGAAGTTATACAGAACATAAAGCCTGGTGACATGGAAGCATTCTATTCAGATGAGTAAGTACCAGACTGGGGCAAAGGATGGGATCCAGGACACCCTGATATGCCTTTCCTGAAGCTTGGGGGTGAAAGGTGCTAGTGTGGACTTGGATCAGGAACCTGGAGGTTAATTTCTATTTGCCAGGCCCCAACCCAGCCAGGGATACCCAGCTTCACTTGTGGGAGGGGGGGGGCAGGAGGGTTCAGAGAAACATATGTTCCACAGATTGAAGCCCCTGCTGGAACCAAACGTCTACTGCATTTGCTGAAATGCACTAGAGGTCCTGGCCTTCTACAGGGTGAGTGACAGGCCCAGTACCAGATATTAAAAGGGGGTCTGGTAGTGCCATGTCTCTGAGACAAGAAGGTACATGGAGTAGTTACTCAGGCAGGACACTTGACTGGGTGACGGTGGAAGATAGGACATTCAAAAAAGAAGAAGTGTGGTGTGTGTGTGTGTGTGTGTAGGGCCCCAGGACACTGGCTGCTGGGAAGGGTCTAGGAAGAGTCTAGGAAAGCTTTAGGATACTATGGTCCTTGCCCCCTCCCAGCCATACCCATTGTTGGTTTCATGCGTGAGATCAGACACACACTATCAGATGCCACACTAGAGTTTATTCAGGGGAGTTGCTGAGTGGGTACGAGAGAGAGAGACTTTCACATGGCGGCTCCTTTTAAGAGAAAAGGTGGGCACAGATTTACATAGCCATGACTAAGGGCATGCCCTCCCTACGTGGCATATTCTTCCAGCACCATGTTGGGTTTACCTGGTAGCCACGACATGCCAGGAATTCTTATCTCACCAGGTGCCATGTTGGGTTTACAATGTGGCTGCTATGTGCTGGGAATCCTTACACCCATGATGCCCACATTAGCCCTGCCTGGCACAAGCACTCATGACACTTCTGACCCTGAACACAGCCCCCATATGTCTCAGAGTGGAATTAGAAACCAATTGAAAATCCCCAACCTGAATCACATCTTACCGCAACTGCCTAAGTAATTAATAGTCACCTGATTTTACCTCTAGGGAGTCAAGGACCAAATTTTATCCACGTATATTCTCTGCTTCTTCAGCTGACCAGGAGCAAGAGCAGGTGTACAATCACTTACTTGTAGGTACCCACAACATCACCCCCAGTGAATGGCTGAGAAGAGCAGAATTGGGAAATGAAGACAAAGAGAAGACACATGGAGTCACTGTACCCATGCTCCCACTGCCCACACTCAGGAGCGCCCAGCTGTAGTTCATGTCAGCTGGTAGAGGCAAATTAATTTGGGCCCTTTGGAGAAATGGATGAGATCTTCCCCACTCTCCGGGCCCTATTTTTGACAACACAAACATTCTGCAGCTGACCAGAAGAGTATTCTTGTTTCAGTCTTTTAGGAAACAGAGAAACTTAAAATCCTTCCTTATTTTGTTTGGATGTGTAATTCAAGAAGGCTCTTATACTGATATGTCTAAGCTCAAGATTACACATGCACAGTAGCCTGTTTATGGCACACACATACACATACCCCAGAATGCAGTGTTCACTGCAAAGCAGACTGCATACATACCTCTGGTTTGGAAGCCTCTAGCCACCTCTTTTCTTGCTGTTATTCAGGGCTGTTCCAACTCACCAATTTAGACTAAGCTGGGATTTGAGGTAAAAAGGCTGTGTAGAAATGTGAGAGGGTTTCAGAAATGCACGCACAGAGGCCCTCAGGCCAGCAGGAGGGCAGGTAACACACTGCTGGCCTTTCTGCCACATCCTGTTCATTTTTCTGGTTGGTGTTGGCAGGGCAGGAGGATGCCTCTCATCTTTCACAATTGGCTGACACATTGGGGGCCCATCTATGAACAGGCATCTTCCTTTGAGGTTGATGGAAAGTCCTGGACCCAGGTCTGTATCTGGATAACTCTGAAGAATAGCAGTGTTTCTTCCCAAGCTGTGTCTACACAGGCCAGCTGTAGGCATCTGGCCCCATGAGGGATACCTTGTTCTCCTTGAGTTATACATCCAAACAAGATACAAGTCAGTAGAGCATAGGACTCTTAATTCCAGGGTCATGGGTTCATGCCCCACATTGGGAGCCATTTGTAGTATGAAGTTTCTGGCCTGTCCTTTCTGGCCTAGCCCCACAGTTTGGACCTGCTCCCAGCCCCACTGCTGCTTAGCCCCAAATAATCACACAAAGGCTTATAGTAATTTCATGCTGATTGTCCTATAGCTCAGATATATTGAGAACTATCTCATCTTAATTCAACCCATTTCCATTAATCTGTTTAGCCATGTGGCTTGGTACCTTTTCTCAGAGCAGCATCCTGGCTTCATTCCTCTGCATCTGCTGGCATCACTCTCTGACTCTTCCTCTGCCCCAAGTTTTCTTAGTTTGGTAGCCCCGCCCACACTTCCTGCCTGCCTTTTGGCTAATCAGTATTTTATTGAGCCAGTAGGAGGAACAAATATTTACAATGTACCAGAACATAACCCCATTACGCCTAAGTTTTAAATAAGATCTACCCACACTTTGTAAGGGAACACAATAGAAGCAACCCTGCTAGTGCAGGTGTGAATGAGCCAGGCTGGAAGATTTGAGTATGGGAGAGGTTCCCCATTACTCATGATGGCATGGAGGGATAAAGAAACCCTCTCCCCTGCCCACCAATTCCTGGGCCAGGTAGGAGAGCTGTCCCTGGGGCCATAAAAGTGAGAGAACTATCCTCTATCCTCACCAGCTCTAACACTTGGGAGAGCAGGCCCCACACCCCATCCCTGGGCAGCACAACAGATTCAACCCTGTTAGTAGAGGTGTGGGTGAGCCACCCCTAAAATTATGACCATGGGACAGCTGTCCCCATTTCCTATCTGGCAGACCAACCCTACAGCTTCCCAGGCCCAGACCCAGAGTCATGACTTGGCCTGCCCCATGCCATCTATGATCTGTTGGAGCACATGAAGGACCCTGGCACACAGGGCATCAAGAACACAAGGCACCAGTGCTGTGTCCAAGAAGAGTTCTAATGGGGACCACCACTGAATGTGTAGTGAATACCAGGGTCTTCGAACCAGACCAATGACTCTTTGCAATAAACACTTGCAAGTAGAGATGTATGGATAAAGGAGTATACAGCATGACGTGTTGGGTGACACTGCAGCTTCCATGATCAGATTTTTTTAAATGCCTTCCCTGTTTTTTCTTTTTCTTTTAAAATTTTTTCTTATTTTATTTTCTTCATTTTTTTTTTCTCTCTTGAATTGTGCTTTATTGGGGGGGCACAGAGGCAGAGGGCAGATGCAAAGGAATGAGGAATGAATGGGATCAAGATACATGATGTGAAAAACACATAAAATAGATAAATTTTATTAATAAACAACAAAAAGAAGACCTACTGAGTGCAGAGGTGGGGCAGAGGTTGGGGGCTGCCCTCGGGAGAGCAGCGGAAAATGAGTCTTCAGCACCACCATCTACGGACAGCTCCTACCATCTTTCTACCCCAGCTTCCCTCTCTCGCAAAAGGGCAGATGCCTCTCACTTTGCACTCCCTTGGATACCCCTCCCATCTCCATAAAGAGCCACCATCCCTGCTTCCTGGTGATAAGAGATGCCTTGGCTGAAATGGGGAGGTAGCATTAGCAGGTTGTCTGGACTCTGGGCCCCGGAAGTGTTCTTTGGCGCTAGGAGAGGTGTCAGGAAGCTGGGTAAAGGTGCAAGATCAGGGGTGTTCCCAGAGAGCAGAACAGCAAGACAACAGTAGGACACTTTGTGTGGTGTGCAGAGGGCCTTGCAGTACTGACCACTGGTCTGGAATCATGTGGTAGCAGAAGGCAATAAAAAGGGGCTGGAGAGGAAACTCAGGAATGAGAATTCAGGAAGGAGGACACAGGGTAAGGGTTAGGAGGAAGGGGTGATCCATGCCCATCAAAAGAGGGGTTGAGCACACGGAGAAAGGAGTGGAGGGGCACCTGACAAGGAAAGCTACTTTCTTCCCTGACAGAGTCAGGAAGGCAGATGAGGGACAGCAGCTAGAAAAGTGTCAGATAGATACACCAAGGACCAGATAGGAATCCACAGGCCAAGCAGAGGGACACAGGCTGGGGAAGCAGAAGCAAGGGATAGGTTAGCAAAGAGGTTTAGCACAGTTGATGAGACCCCATCGGAGCCTGGGTCTGGACTTCTGTGCCTGCCCTGATTTGGGAAATCCTAGCGGAAGCTTATGTGTGTCATCAGTGGGCTTTTTAAGGTCTGAGACTAGGTTTATATGTAAGGGGACTTAGGCTGGAGAGTCGGGCAGGAATGATGGTCACAGATGGGAAGCTGTGGGGCAGAGCAAGACTGGCAGAAGCCTGTGACAGAACCAGGGCCTTTGAGAGGAGACAGAGAGAGGAGAGTAGCATGATGGAGTAGAGCCAGAAAGAGAGGGGGAAGGGTAGACTGCTGCTTTACCCTCTAGGGATTCCTCTTTCCTTAGGAAACGAGGCTTTCAGAACTGAGAAGCAGAGAACGTGGGGGAGAGAAAAGGGTGAGGTGCTCTCCGTAGGTGAACAGTGCCCTGTCTGTACCAGGTAAGTGTGCATGTGCATGCATATGTGCCTGCATGCATGTGTGTGTGTGTGTGTGTGTGTGTGTGTGTGTGTGTGTGTGTGTGTGTGTGTGTGTGTGTGTGTGTGTAGGTGTAGGTGTAGGTGTTGAGTGGAGGCAATTATCAGGGTGTGCTCATAAAAAGAAAGAGGACCCAGATAAAGGGACCCAGATCTGGTGCCTGATGTCACACTGCCACTGCCTTCCAGAAGTCCATGGGACAGTCAAGTTCACAAGCACAATGGTTTTTGGTCAGGTGGTGGCTAGATCAGGCATGGCCATTGCCAGGATAAGGCAGACACATTGTGGTTTCTTCTTGACCCTGGTGTGACCGAGGGGCAGGACTCTGTTTTTTAGAGTCTGGTCACCTGGAGGCCCTGTAATGTGAAATTGTGAAGTTGTCAGAATGTGTTCACTCAAACTCTGCACACAGATATTTCCTGCCTATAACCTCCCAAACTCAGACTGAATCTGACATCCTTTAGCAGACAGGCAGGTAAGATAAGCAGAGAGGGGATTTAGAGGCAAAGATATGAAGAGAATATACTGCCAGTCTTAAGTAGAAACCAATGTGAAAAGGCCACAGAACATTCTAGAAATGGCAAGCTACAGAGGCAATAAAGAAGTGAGATGTGAAGGGATGGATAAATAAATGAACAGGCAATGCACAGGATTTTGGGCGATGACACTGTTCTGTATGACACCGGAAAGGAAGATTCATGTCGCTACATCTGTCTAAACTCACAGTGCGCTCAACATAAGCGCGTCATAGAAATGGTATCATGAACTTTCTAGGTTAGTTGCGTGTTAATATGGTTCATCACTACCAGCTCACATACCCTAGAGGCCAAGAGGTTAATAGGATCTCTTGAAGGGCTTCTCAGGGGCACAAGGAGATATCTGTTCCTGTCTTTTCATGAACATAAAACTTCCATGTGGCATAATCCCACAAGTTTAAAAGAAATGTAAAGGCCAGCTGTTTAGGGATAGCTGGGCTGAAGGTGGCTGAAATGGCATCGTCAAAATGGGTTGCTGACCCCAACTGCATTGTCTTCACTGGCCCAGCCTTCCTGCTTGTGATCAGAGATCCAGCTGTCCTCTGAGTGTGTGTGTGTGTGTGTGTGTGTGTGTGTGTGTGTGTGTGTGTGTGTGTGTGTGTGTGACGGGGGGGGGGGGGGGAGTGCTGCACTCTGGTGTGGGTAGCATAAACCCTTGGAGGCTGGCCAGGCAACTTGATCCGCAACCTCTACAGACATTTGCAGGAGACCCAGCCTGACCCCATGATTCTCCTACACACTGTGGCTGGGGTGAGTGAGCTGTACACAGTGGAATGCTTCTGTCCTCTATATAGATCAGCAAAGGGCTCCAAGGCAGCTCCTGAGCCCTTTCTGGTCCCATCTGTCCCCCATAAGTTCTCCTTCTGCTTGGACTTGCAGAAATTCACTTCCTAGACAGGCAACTGGTACATGGATTGCCTCAGTGCAAAGGGGCCAGGCACGAATGGGGCATGGCACAGTTGGACATTCATCCTGAATCCAGACTGGCTGAAATCTTTCCATGCCAGGATGTTTGGGTAGACATGCTCCAGGACATCTGGGTGGAGGAGGTCTAGGACACCTGGATGGAAGGATTCAGGATATCTGTGTGGAGACAGTCTAGATCACCCATGTGGAAGGAGTCCAGCACCAGTGTGAAGGGGGTCTAGGACACCTGTGTTAAGGGTTTCTATGACATCTGTGTGGAGTGGGGTCTGGGACACTTGAGTATGGGGGGGTCTATACTACCTACAGTTACTCTAAACTTCATCTCTTAACTCTGAAAGCCTCTTTGGGGTCTGAGGCGCTTAGCCTGGGTTCCGGGGCCTCTGCTCTTCCCCGAGAAGGAAGTCAGAAACCCTAGTGAAAGTATCAAGCAAGTGGGCCACAGGACTCCATGATCCTTGTGACCTCCCTGCTGACTAAGTGGTACTCTTCTCCCTCCCTCCTCGTCACATCCCCCCACCAGAGTCCTGTCATTAGAGCATAGACAGAGGTGACCCCTGCCCATTTGCAGCCCATGCCTAGCACAACTGACAGCATTCATGGAGATGACTGGGAATGAGATCAGCTTCTGAGCAAGGGCCAGCACCACCAGAGTCCATGAAGATGTGCATTCCAGCTGGGAGCAGGGCCCAGCAGGTGAAGCATCGTGGGCTCAGTCAGGCCCGAGTACTGGGCATCAGACCCTGGTCTCCCTCCTCTGGAAATGGCTTTTTCATCATTGCAGTAGGGTCTGCCTCTCCCTTATTGTGATGTTCTAGGTGCAGGCTTTTCTAGAATAGCTCACAGAGCTAAGACAACAGCAAGGCAGTCACAGAGACAGCATCTCGGTCTACAGAACCTTCCAGTGTCTGCATGCTCACAAGACTGGCTCCTTAAAGGGACATGTAGGGCCTGGGTCTCAACCCTGTGAGAACACAGATCCCAGGGCTGGTGCTCCGCAGCACCAAGGACCAGCCCCCACAGCACCCTCTGCCAAGCTTTGCTAGAAATCTCAAAGGTCAGCTGTTCTTGTATTTCCAGAACCTATTGATTTTGTCTGGGCTGGTAAAGCATCAGAAATGCTCTTACTGTTCATTTTTGTGACTGCAATGGAAGCCACACGCAGGCATAGTTTCTGTCCCCATCCATGGCATCTGTAAGACAACCTTGGGGTCAGTACAGTCATGGTGCTTGCCACATACATCTACCCCAGACTCCACCCCTCTACAATTTGCCTCCTGGACTCAACAGGGGACTTTAATCTTTAAAAAAGTTCAGCGTCCTTCCTCCATCCACTTTCCTTTCTTTTCAGGTGAAGCCTTGAACACGGTGGCACCTACCCCGGGCCTGCTCCATCTAGCCTCTCCCCACTCACATGGTCTGGAGCACAACTCACCTCCCTGCAATAAAAAGTGGTTTCTGGCAATAGACCTGGGCTAAGAAGGTAGTAGGAGAGATAATAATAAAAGGCTGGTGCTCCCGCAGCCCTGAAGAGCATCCTGGCTTTACTTACCGATTCCTGCACATGCCCAGTACACTAAGGAAGCACCAGGCTGGGTGACCAGTTCTCTACAGTTGTGGACTCATTCCTATGCCTGAGAAGGGTCAGGTCTGTACTTCTAGGGCCCTAGTTAGGAATCATGGTCTCAGCCTGTGTCATGAAATGTTTCCTTGGGTCAGCTGGATGTTCCGGATGAGGCTTACCCTTCTCCTCACACTTGCTTTTGTCGTAACTATGTCAAAGCTGGGGGCCGCTTGACAGCAGGCACATGGCCTGTTCTCTGAAAGGCAGCCCCTGCCACCAGCACAGGCCAGCATAGCAAACATTCATTGCCGGGGCAGATAAAACAGTTCCAACACTTCTTCATCGCCAGTCTCTGAAGCAAGTCCTGCAAGGGAGTGGGGGTGCACTGGGAAATAGGGAGCACCCTGTCACCAGGACCATTCAAGAGAGCCGGGATGTCCATTAATGAGAGCTCTGAAGGAAGAAGATATGACAGATGCCAACTTCTTAAAATGTCCTTGTAGGGGCCTGGAAAAGTGGCTCAGTGGTTAAGGACAAACTGCCCCTGAAGAGGATCCAAGTCAGATTCTCAATATCCATATTGGGTTGCTTACAACTGCTAGTAACTCAGCTCCAGGGATATCAGACTCCCTCTTCTGGGCCCTGTGGGCAGTACACTCTCTCACACAAGCCTATACACAGACAGGCTCACCTAAACACAATAAAAAATAAAATAAAATAAAAATCGTTTCCAAAATGTCCCTTCTTAGCTCAAAACGGCAAACAGCAGCAATAAAAGCCCATGTCTGGCACCTTGGGTTCCATCAGATCTGAGAGCTAGTGAGATTCAACTTTGCAAATCGACCAACCGCCACCCGCCTTCCAGTATGCACCTTCTCATGGAGCTCAAAATGAAAGCTGTTTATTAGAGCGACAGGTTTACTGGTGCACAGTGGGGACCGTGTGGGGCTCTTTCCCCATGAGAAGAAGAAATCATGGATCTGAGGAGGAAGAACCCTTTCAGGGGCCGACATTTTAGTGGTAACAGCTCTGGGACAAATTTTATTTGGGGATTTTTTTCCTCCCTGTGTCAGAAGCACAGGAGAAATAGCTCCAATGATCATGGCTGCTGTGCTTTAATGGCCCCACCAGGACGCAGCATTTGAAATTGCTCCCATTGCTTAGAGCTCAGGATTGGTGCAGGGAGCCAGGTGTCTCCAGGAGCTGGATATTTGCAGCCTAGTTTGGGGGCTGGTGCCATGTGGCCTAGAGGTCCTAGATTATGGACAGTGGGGGTCTCTGATAGGCCATGTGGTCAAGAGACCTGTCCAGAGCCAAGCAGAGCCTCAGTCTAATGGAGAATAAAAATAAGGCCCATCTTTGAAGAAAAGCCAGTTGAGAATAACAGGGCTGGGTGTGGGCCCTCAGTGGTCTGGGCAGAGGATATCACTGCCTAGAAGCCACCCAGCATGGGCTGAGGAAGAACATTCTGGATCTTTTGAAGTCATTGAGCAGATCTGGTTGTTATGTATCTCCATCCAAAATCAGACCCCCAAAGCAGCTCTCCCTCCCAAGTCACACTGCATTCTCTCTACCAATGACAGAATAAAGCCTGGTTGCAAAGGGACAAAAGTTCAGACCTCTGGCCTGGACAGTGCTGAGCCCGGGCAGAAGGAAGATAGTCCTATGGAGGGCAATGATGCCAGAGGCCACAAGAAACACAGATCGAGGCAGAAACCAGTCCTCAGCTTCCTAGCAGTCAGGGTGTTTACCCTCTGGACCTCTAGACCTGACCGTCTTCCTTCATATCCTGCTTTCCAGGTGTGAAAGGTCTCTCTCTGCTTCTTAGCCTGCCAAATCAGGTGGGATCGAACCTGGGCCCCTTTTCATGAGTGCTGGGCAGTAATATCAAGCTACAGATGGTCATCTGCCAGAAGCAGAAAGTGAGAGACTCAGGCATACCTGAAACAGGTGTACCTTTCCCATCCCAGCTTTCCTATCTTGGGATGCTGCATGTTGGGACCTTACACAGTAGTTGAGCATCTTGGGTTCATGACATGGTTCAGTGGTCAGTCCTACCATGGAGTACAGATAGCTTCTCAACCTTGCAAAGTCATCCAACAAACAGCAAATTCCCAGTCTGAAACAACTAGGTTCAGAAGCCCAAGAGGGGACAGCAAAAGGCTGTCACTCAGCCACTCACATCAACAACTGGCAAGTCCTTACCAGAGAGAGGGCTCAGAGAAGGGACAGGACAGAAGGAAGTGGCTGTGGGCCCAGAATGGCACCTGCTGGGCCACTCCTCTGGGCTGAACCTGGGCTGACAAGTGTTTGCTGAGAGAATTTATTGATGTCTGCCTTTAGAGAGAAAGGGGGCAGAGAGGGAGAGGCATGAGAGAGAGAGAGAGAGAGAGAGAGAGAGAGAGAGAGAGAGAGAGAGAGAGAGAGAGAGAGAGAGAGAGACTGCAGTTTCATAACTGCCTCAGTTCAGAAATGTTCATGTCAAACAGCACACGTGGGGTGACATATTGGGGCTTCCTGCCAATCTCTCCTTCCCCAGCCCCGAGTGCACATATGAGGTCTCAAGTGAGTGTCTGCTGTCTGTGACTGACATTGAAGTCTTTGGTCCAGCCTGAAAATCAGCTAGATGTTCACTGCATGGTCAGATCCTGACAGAGGAGGCCCAGCATACCGTCAGAATGAGGACAGACCAGTAGTCTCCTTCCCTGTCCTCCAGGCCCCAAACAGTCTCTTGTCTCCAGAGGCTACAGAGGTCCCCAGCTGCTGTGTTTTGGCTGAACTCTCAATGCAGAAGAGTATATTTCTCAGGGCCATATGCAGATTGTCAGTGAGGGAGGGGTAGGGTTGCCCCACTCAGGAGCAACTACTTCAGCCTACTTCAGTAGACTAGGCCCAGGTGCTCGTTTGCCCACAGGGTTGGATCCGGGGGATTCAGTTCTCATCTCGGCTTCCATGGGCGGTAAGATGCCCTTGGAGCTCTGCAAGGGTATACTAGGGGTGCCTGTTCTGCCCCACAGTCACTCAAGACAGAGCTGCTGGGGGAGGAATGTGCTGAGGTTGCAGAATGAGAGAGCACGCCTAGATGATCGGTCCCTGATACAGGATAGGCTGTATTGTTCTAGGCTCCATGATGGGTGGGGACCATTAGAGATTATAGAGCAGCAGGAATCACAGTACAACATGACACCTTAGTTCTCTGGGAGAAGAAAGGAAGTTCATGGTAGGCCAGCTTTCCTGGCCTCAAGCCCTCTCCTCTCTAGCTCACTGATGGTAGATAACAGAGCACCTAGATTGGGCTAGTAATTTTCCATCATTAGAGAGCAGATGACAGGCCTCTGGGGAGATCGGGTCAGTTTGAGAGGATCCCTCCTCCGTTCTAAGCAATGAGACTGAGGCACTTTTCCAGAACCTTCTGATTTGGATACCAGCCAGTTTCTCCCACCATCTGCAAGCCCAATGGGCAGGAATCTTGGCCAGGGCACCAAATTTTATAGCTGATAAAACTTTCCCACACCCACCAACACCACCACAAAGACACGCCCACTCTCCCTGTTGGATCCCCAGAGTACCTTCATTTACAGATGGACACATTCATTCATGCTGAGGGACATATGACGGCTATACTCTCTGCTTGTTTGCTATGAACCCCAAAGTTCTATAAAGATTAAAATCTCTTAAGCAAAATGACATGTAATAAAGTCAGAGATCACACAGCCCTTTCAGGCCAGGCTACTGCTTTTCCTGCATGTATGTATCTTCAGCGTGCTCCTCACTGCATTGCTCCTCACCCATGGCTTGCTAGTTTGGATGCACCAGTGTTTGATCCATTTATCAATCTATGAATCTGTGGGCTCTTTCCAGGTTTTCTCTACTAATATAAGGTTCTTATAAGCATCAAAAAGCAAAAAGCACAACAGAAAGCCCCGAAGGTGCTACAAAGCAGCATTCTACATGGCTGAGCAGGTACAAAAAGCAAATGCTTCTCCAGGGCACCCATGCTGCTTCCCTCACTGATGGGACTGCCTCTGGTAGACAGCACCCTAGTGTGGCCCTGATAACACCGAACACATGATGGCTACTTCCTCCCAAGGACATAGAATAGAAGCATTGAGGGAGTGGCTTCTGAAGGAACCAGGAAGTGAGTCCCAGCCTTAGTTCTGTGGACTTGCCTACAGTATCTGGACTTGTGCCTCTCAGTGAAGCCATCTCCACTGAGTGCTTCTGCCTCTCAATGGAACCATCTTATGTCCCAGGTTAGGGAGTTTGAATATGCTGTTTACCAAAGTGCCACTCCAAGGGTGTCAGCCTACCCCTGGAACACCACCTTCCTGTGTTCATGCCCCTCAACTCTGAGGCAGCATGATGGAGGGTACACTAGTTTATTGTCCTAATTTTCAAGTCATGTAAAATGTTGTCACTTGGCAACTGGGTGAGCTGGGCAAGTCAGACATACACCCTGGATGAGCCTCCTCTTAGGAGATAGTGGAATTAGTTCATGCTAGATGGTCCCAGCAAGTGGCCAGTGCCCTGGGCCCATCTCCTGCCACAGCAATCCAAAAAAACCCTGCCTCCCAACCTTGCACTATCTGGTCCATGTCTAGAGCTCAATTCTTCTCTGAACTTGAGGCTCAGGTTTGCTTCCTGGCCATGACAGAGGACATGCAAGGACAGGTGAACAAACATTATCAGAGTCAAAGAAGGCGGGGTGACATTATAAATGGGTACTTGCTTCTACCTGCAGAGATGTGGTTGGGCAAGGGCAATACCAGGACCTAGCTAGGCTCTATGGTCTGAAATGATGGTCATAGGGCCTTGACTAAGGGCTTGCTTATGAGTGAGCCTGATAGCCACACAATATACTCCCTAGCCTTCCGCAAGTTCAGAAGCCACTACTGAAGCCCATAACTCCCTCTTTTATAAAAAAAAAAAAAAAAAAAAAACCTTCAGGAGACCATGTCACTATGACCCAAGGTGCCCCATTTCCTGTGCCCAGGAGGGATCAGTGCCCATCTCCCACTGGACCTGAGCTGATTGTTCTCGGTCTCCTTGCTGCCTGCAGACTCTCAGTTGACACATGGAAATGGTCCATGGGCACAGTGTTGAGGAACATCGGTAAAAGAGAGAAGAAAAATGCACGGGAAATTTAGATGGACTTTCCGTTGTCCTAAGAACATACCCAGCTTCCTGTGAAAACCCAAGGGTATAATCTGGGAGACAGTGTTCCTCTTTGTTGAAACAGAGCACTTACCCAGCATGCACTCCTAGTAAGTTGGCTTTTTCAACAAGTGATTAACTACCATGATCGAAGTGACTTGGGCTAGGGAGCAACCTTGGCATGGAGACATCCAAGAGACCTCAGACAAGACTCTCCAAACATCAATTTCCTCATCTGACGCTTGATGTCTCAAGCTGTAGTTGTCCATATGTACAGGCACATGGGGACACCTTTGAGGTGCTGGAGGCTGTCTGAAGACAGAGCAGAAGCTTGAGAGAGTGGTCCCTCTATGGGTATTAATTCCCTAGTGGTCCGAGACCTGAAGTCTCTCCTCCATAGCTCCTCTAGGTGAATTGAAAGGTGAGGAGAAATCCCCCTTAGTTACAAGGTTCTGTTATGAACCCCAAGTCTGATGGCAGTTTTGGGGCAAGCCTGGACCTCTCACACATTCACAGATGATGTTCTGACATTTATAAAGAAGCTACTGGACACGGTCTCATTTGGAGCTTGGGGTGAGATGAAGTGGGATAGAACACCAGAAACCTGGGAAGTCAATATCCCAGGCCTGACTGGGTCTGACACAAAGCCAGGAGCAAAGCTGTCTGAGGACTTAGGCCCAGTCAAGCTCAGGCTCTGTAACTCACAATCGCCAAATTGTTGGTGACTCTAGGTCCTCACTCAAGCCTGAGGCAGGATAATGAGTTTTTCTTCTTAGCTTGATTGCTGAAGGAATGAAAACCAAGCCTCAGTGCAACCATGTCCCATTTCGGCATGGGTGACTCCAGGAACCCAAGTTACACTATATGGTCAGCTATAGAAACTTCCAAACCTATTCCTATGCTGAGTTATAAGGGTGGTGCCCTGCTTACCCCACCCCCCATCATCATTTGCACCCTGGTTCTGAAGTAGACACCTCTGAACATGCTCAATCAAGATGAATGGCTGTCACTCTTCTGCTCACTGCAGGCACAGCCTGGGACCCACATGGACTGGCCCTTTCCAGTACCCCTCTGCCAAGAGGGCAAACCTACCCTTGGCTGTCCAGCTGTGGCTGTCTAGCCAGGGCCTCTATTTAGCCATATCGAAAGTGAGATAACCACTCCATTGTTTGCCTCCTATTGAATCCTTACGGAGGCAAAAACAACAATCAATTTTGAATAACAGCTTCATTTGAACCAATTCAAATAGGGCTGATTTTGCTTCCAATTCGATTTGCGATGGCAGCACCCAGTAGGAAACCGGTAACTGAATTATTTTTCACCACAAACATTTTGGCATTTTAGATCCTGGGTGGGGTGATCTTAAAAGCTGCCTCATTGTTCAGAGTCGTTTCTAAGACGACGATGTGGCAAACATAAAGCAGGCTGTGTTCACATTGCCATGGGTGCCGACTTGCTGCTGCTCCCACAAAAGCATCGGGGGTCAGTCTGTGGATCAATTCACGGATAACGAAGCATTTGAATGGCATGTAGGTCTTGACCACTGACCAGGCCTGTTGGTCTCAACTTTACTGTGTTGTTTGATAAAGGAGTGGAGGAGATAGCCAGGCAGGGCAGCATGGGTTCTGTCCACCAAACACAACTTAAATGCTTCATTTCTCCAAGCTTATTGGCTCAACTCAAAACTGAAGCTGATGGGTGGCCAGGACAGTGTGTTGAGAGAGTGTTGGGGCATCGGGGTCACTGCTAGCATCTGGCTTCTCTCCTTGGAGCCCAGTTTTCATGTGTGTTAAACAGGCATTCCTGACAGGGTGTAAGAAGCAGACACAGAGGCATGATGGGCAGGGCACACAATGGGTCCCTTATGCCTGTCCTTTGTCACTGTTGTTTTTTAGATCCCCATGCTATGCTCTTGGTGAACTGGAGAGGGTCTGCAACAGACAGCCCGGGTGAGCATCTCTGTCCTCACACTCAGCAAGCAGGCCAGCTCCTGTGCTGCAGCCTCAGTGAGATGCTCCTTCTTCAGGAGTTATAGTCAGCAGGAGCTGATCAAATGGGGGAGAAACCCGCCCACCAATATCTGAACAGCCGGAGGCAGCAACCAGGCCTGCACTCAAAGTGGAAAATCCCCTGCAGCATCAGAGAGAAGTGGGCCAGACCCTGGGTCTCTTGATGCCGCAAGCTCTTCAGCCATTCGCTGTAACCACCTCAATGAGCAGCACAGACCTGATGTCTGCACCGGAAACAGGGGCAGTGGCTAGCTTAGCCTCAGAGAGTCTCTCTAGAGGTGAGGTGAGCCAGGTGGACCCTGGTAGACATAGGTGTGAGGGTAGGTGTGACATAGACTGAGCACCAGTTACCAGAGGTGGAGGGGGTGGGGGGGCAGGGTACACCCAGAGGTAACAGGGATGGGCAGGAAGGGGCATGAGAAGGGACTCTTCTGAGGTGGGTTTGTCCTGGGCCAAGGGATCCAGCTGCCACACCTTGTGCTGGCAGCCTTGGTGCCTTGGTGTTCCCAGGTTCATGTTGTTGTGGAAATGTAGCTACCCAGCCACAGTTTCAAGCATGGTTGCTGACCCTCAGTGTCCCTTGACTCTGACACTTAGGGCCTGTGGTTGCTGATGAAGACTGGACCTGATGAAGACTGGACCTGGAGCCTGCTGGGCTGATGCAGTGAACTGCATGCTTGGGTACCTGAGGCACCTGAAAACCCTCCTGGGAGCAGAATCTCCCCAGTTGAGGAGGTCATATGCTGCAGACTTCCTGGTCTCCAGCTTTTTCTGTCAACCCCACATCAATAACTGTGTGCATATCTTGTTTCTTTTTTTTTCTTTTTTTTTTTTTTTTTTCCTCCATGGCTGCCAGGCAGCTTTGGGGCTGGTTTGTGTTCAGACCTGAGGGCAGGATGCCTTCTACCCGGCTCACTACCCAGCATTCTCTCTGCCCTGAGTGGACTGATTCCTTATCTTGACCATAATGATTCCATTGTCCCTGGGCTTTTACTGTGAGCAGCCACAAATCCTCTTGGCTGGAAAGAAATACATTTTTGGTCTCCAGGGCTCGCTTTTGGCCCAGAGTCTGCAGCTGACCTGGCTTCCTAGGCTGACTTCAGACGACTGGGTTTCACCCTGCTGGAGGCACCTTGACCCTTCCACTCCCTGCTCTGCCTTGATGGGAAGTGTAGGAGGTGGGCAGGGGGGAATTGTGCCTTTATATTGCACTTGGTGCCAAGTGGGAGAAGGCCTAGTAGGAACCCTGGGTCCCTCCCAGACCCTCTTTTGGCAGCAGAGACAGGTTTTACCACTTCCTTTCTCTCTCCTTCAATTCCAAGGACCCTAACTATCATCCACGAAATCTCCTACCCCACACCCATGTACTTCCCCTGAGACACAGCCAGGGATGGGTGGCAGGTGTCCCCAGCTAATGAGAATGTATGGGCTGGACACAACGCTCTGGGGACCCTATCTCCTCCTCTGTTTCCTTACATATAGGTCTGTCAAAGGTCTGTGAAGCTGGCATTTAACTGGACAAAAGGTCCCAACTGCCCAACCAGACTCAAGACAGGCCTGCAGGCACCGGGTGTTTTGAAACAACAGTGTGCTGGACTATTTGAGCCTAGCCCATAGATTTGATATAAAAATACAGCCACTGCCAGGGCTCCAGGAAGGGTGACCTCTTGCCATCAGGTGTTACAGCAACGTGCCTCCCATCCTCCGCCCCCACCCTGGGGGGCTTCGGAGATCCGAGAGCAGCTTCTGTTAAGTATTAGCAATCCCGAGTTCTTTTGGATTCTGTCCTGAGCTGTAAGGGGATATCCGGATTATCTTTTCCTTCTCTCCACGTACTGAGCATCTGCATCCGGGTTAAGCATAATCACATGTGTCCATGCATACTGCAGGCTGGGGCAGGCAGGGGGACCTGAGCACCCTATACTTAGGACAGCACCCCGTGTTCAAGGCCTGCCCTCCTCCACCTTGCTGAGGTGACTTCCGTTCACTCTTCTGGAGGCTGAGCAGCCTCTATTGTGAGGCCCAGAGTCATGTCTGATGTCACCCATGGAGCTGGATTTAGGGCTCAGAATCTGGGATCTCTGCAGCTGGGCCTTCCAGAGACGTTTCTATTCCTCTTACCCACTAACTCAGGGACCTGGGCCATAGTCACCTCTAGGCCTCAATCTCCTCAACCATAGACAGAGCCTAACAACTTCGGCTTTGTAAAAGAGGTCTAGAAATAGAGGAGACCAATTAGCATCAGGACCATAGAGACCACAGCTACCACAGGAGTAGATAGAGCCATTGGCCCACTGCTCATGGGGGCCCCTCCTCTATACACTAGGGCTGCATGTGGGAACAATCAGGGCTCACAGCATCCCAGGGAGATGTGAGCATCCCAGGGAGATGTGAGCATCCCGCCTCATTCTCAGAAGAAGTGAGACACAAGCAAGGCCACATGTCCTGTATCAAGCTATCTGTTTAACCAGCTGCTTAGCTGCCTCTCCAGGCATTGACCCCAAGAGCATGACCAGCTGCCTCACTATGTGAGGTGCAAGCCAGAGCCTAGAGCATTATTCCTGAGCTTAGGAAATGAAAGAGTAGGTTTTGTTGATAGCCTCAGTGGAGGGAGCTCCAGCCATGTTCACAGAGCTAATCCCCAGGAGGCCTGGCTCTGGCATGGCCTCTACTGTACTCAGGGCCCTTAAAGCTCACAGATGATTAGTTCCAGGCCACCCCAGTCTGCACAACAGGATAGTTCTGGCTGCTGAGCCAACACATTTCTGTAGAACTCAACCTTCCCGAGACTCAAAGTTGCCTCCCCACCCCAAGCATAGGACGTTTCTACCTGGCACCCAGACTTTTTTCCGTCTTCTGTTATGTGTCTCCCCTCCTCCCCACAACCCCAGGATTCAGTTCCCTAAAACACAGTTGCCCTTTCTTACTCTGTGGGTCCATTCCCTACTACCTAAGGGTTAGTGAAGACATGCCTGGAAATCTTTATTTTATGGTGGGAATTTTGAGCCAGGGAACCCAAACCCTGCCTGGGTCTTATGGCTAGTTGTGTGCTTTGATTCCCAGACAGGTTTATTCACCTCTCTGAACTTCACAGAATGTTTCTATAGCAATATTCACAGAATCAAAAAAAAAAAAAAGCTACTCTGCTTAAGACACAAAGGTGTCTTGGGTTGGATTTGGTTACTGAGTACCCAGGACTGGGACTGCCTCTCTATCTCATCAATAATCTGGGCTCTATTCTCGGGTGCTCTGAGGTGCAGGCTCTACAGCAGCAATTCTGAGGCCCTGGGCCCAGGAGGAGGCCTTTCTATAAGTCTGTGGGAGAATCCTGGGGTACAATCCTCTCCCTAGAGGGACCAACTGTACCACTTTCCACGTATCACCCCCAGACCCCTGTGCACTTAGACCAGATTGGCAGCTCACAAAGTTCTCTCTTCATAGGACCGGAGAGACCTGAGGTCTCCCTGATCCGCCTTAGGTAGCCCATTCTGTTCATCTCACTACTCCAGGCTCAGTTTCCCCATTTGGGCCTAACATACTGTATCACCACATGGAGTGATGGCCTGACACTGTGGAATAAGCTGAGGATCTATAGTGGATGAAGAGGCCAAGCAGGGTGTGTGTGTGTGTGTGTGTGTGTGTGTGTGTGTGTGTGTGTGTGTGTGTGTGTGTATGTGTGTGCCCTTTCCCCATGAAATAGCTTTGGCAATTTGGCCGGAAAGAAGCTGCTCTGGTGTCTGACTCAGCGGGAATTTGGGGAGAACAGGACTGACTGATGAGGATGGGGACATCAGAGAGATACAGGCTAGGTGGTCACAGCAGGAATCCTGGCAAGAGCCCTCTAACCCACCCATCTGCAGTGAGCTGGCTATCAGGTGTAGAGGCAACCCCCCTCCCACTCAGGTTCTAACCTACCCTGGGGGCTGCCAGAACTTGCCACATGGGGCTACTAAAGAAGTCCCTGGCAGTCTCTAGACCCTCCCCTTCTAAACAGGTTCCCTTTGCCCTGGGACACAATGACCTTGGATCTGATTCAGAAGCAATACGTGGGGACTGTCCAGCTCACTCTGACCACCCAGCAACTAGGCTAAGGCATCTGGCCACAATTCCACCCCATGTGTGAAGGACTTCTTGGGATAGGTCTCACCCACCTTGCCCACTTAAAGAGGCAATTCAGAATATACTGGATTCCAGAACTACACAGATGCCTGAAGCAGAGCACTGGTGGGATGTGGGGAGCCCCCCCCCCCCATCTAAACTTGGAATCAGCTTGAGGATCTCCAATATTTTGCCTCTTGGCCACTTACAGAAAAGAAATTTGAGTATACACTTTGCATATGCCCCAAACATTTAACTATTTAAAGAAACCCCCTCACTTTCTGAAGAGAAGCAGTGAGCACCCCTCAGAGCACCCCTAGTGGAGTTCCCTCACACCCTAGCTTAAGGACTGACCAATGCACCTGCCACTTAGATTACAAAGGTTTATTTAGAAAATGGTTTGGTTGTTTTGGCTGTCATTGTTTTGGGCAAACAAATACTCTTAGTAATCAGAGATTGTCTGCACCCTCTCCTCCCCCAGAAAGACGCTTTTTAGGTCATATGAAGTCAGTCCTTGCTCACAGGGAACATTGAGAGTTGGGGGATGGGGGGGAACTTTCTTGCTGCAGCTGTCTGCCTTCTAAAATCCTAACTTCACACTCCACAGAAGCTCTCTGGGGAACTGGATTCACAACCTAGCCACAGCCACTCGCTGAGATGGGAAGGCAAAGGGGTCTGCCTTTCTCCTCCCCACTCCCGGAGGCCCAGTTGTCTCTCTCCCAGCTCCTGCCACATTCCACAAAGTGCCCAGAATTCCAGGCCACTCTGATTGGTCCATCTGCCTGCTGTTTCGAGCTGTCCAGGAGGTCAGTGTCAGGTGGCCTGAGGGTCACTGCCTGAAGCCCCTTCTCCTCCTTCGAAAGAGGATGTGCTTGAAAGAGCGCCTGAAGTCCTGATTGAAGACGGTGTAGATGACCGGGTTGAGCGAACTGTTGCAGTAGCCGATCCAGAAAAAAAACTTAAAGAGCGGTTCAGGCAACTGGCAGGCCTCGCGGCAGATGCCATACAGGCTATAGCTGAAGAAGAAGGGGAACCAGCACAGTACGAACACGCCCATGACCACCGCCAACACGAAGGTGAAGCGCTTCTCACGCGCCTGGGCCACCTTGCGGCGGCACACGCTGCTGCGCGCCCGGCGCCGGCGCGACAGGAAAAACTCGACGGAACGCGAGCTTGCTCGTGACAGGCGCCCACCGGGACCTGGGGACCGAGAAGCCGCCCGAACGCCTTGCTCGGCCGCCAACCCCGGTCCAGGTCCGTCTATGCTGCCCATGTCCCCCTCGGCGCCCTCTCTCCGCCGTCCTCCTCTGCGCAGAGCGCCCCTTCGCCTCCGCCTCTCCGCTGCGCTGCTCTCATCTGGCTCCACATCGGTGCGCGGGGGCGCGCAATGCCCATTCTCGCCCGCCGCCTTGCCCAGCCCATTCTCCGTGGTCGGGGACGCGCCGTCGGGGCCGGAGGGGGTACGTTTCTCGCTGAGCGTACGCGTGCGCAGCTTGGCCACGCGGTAGATGCGTGCATAGACCAGGCCCATGATGAGGCAGGGCGCGAAGAAGGATCCTATGCAGGAGGACAAGATGTACCAGGTCTCATCATTGAGGCCGCACTGCGGGTAGGCGGCGCCGTCGGGCCGGCGGTAGAACGAGACGAGAGGCGGGAAGGAGATGACAGCTGAGATGAGCCACACGGCCACGATGGTGGCCTTGACACGGCGCGGTGTGCGCTTCAGGTTGTACTCTACCGCTTGCGTCACCGACCAGTATCGGTCCAGGCTTATAGCACACAAGTGAACGATGGACGAGGTGCAGAAGAGCACGTCCAGTGCCAGGTATACACCACACCACACTTGCCCAAAGTACCAGTAGGCCATGAGCTCATTGGCCAGCGAAAAAGGCATGACCAGTGTGGCCACCAGGATGTCAGCTGAGGCCAGAGACACCAGGAAGAGGTTCTGCGGGGCGCGCAGCGCTCGGCTGGTCAGCACAGCGATCACCACGAGCACGTTGCCCACCACAGTGAAAACGATAAGGAAACCCACCACGGCTGCCAGTCCCGCCACGGCACCTGCGGAGTACTGGCCCGGCGGCGGCCCCCAGTCAGTCCCCGAGGCGTTGGCACCCCCGCCGCTACCCCAGTCGCCCGCGTCGCTCCCGTTGGGGCCCTCAGCCGCCGCCACCGCCAGCGCCGCGGCCAGCGCCGGGGACGCCATGGTCCTCCCGTGAGCTATGCGGTCCTGCCAGGAGCCGGGGCGCAGCCGCGGCAGCTCGGGCGCCCCCCAGCCAGGGTCGGCGTCCGCATCGCCGCCTGCTCCTCCAGCGTGCCTGCTGGGGGCCGCGAAGCCCCGCAGCCGGCCCTCGGCCGTGGTGGCCCGGCGGGCGGGCGGCGCTCCGGAGAGCGTGGCTGCCGGGCTCCCCGCAGCTGCCGCGCGTGTAAGTGCAGAGCTGGAGGTGCCCGGAAAGCGCGGCGACGCGGCGGTGGGGGGAAGGGGGTAGGTCCCGGGTCCTCGCGCGGCCCCGCCCTCGGCCTGGGTTCAGTGGAAGCGCCGGGGCCGCCAGCCCACGGAGATGCAGTGTCCAAGCTGGCGCACGCTAGCGACTCCACGGTCCGGGTACCCGACTGGGCTGGAGGCTGCAGGCGGCAGCACAGACAATCTGCTTCCCATCTTCCTGGCTGGGACTAGGCGAGCCAGGGCGCGGGCTGCCGCTCTTCCGGGCCCCCGCGCCCAACCTCCGACTGCAACTTTACTTTGCGGGGCTGGGCGCCTACACCCGCTGTCCTCCTGCTGCTCCGGGTGCGGGCGCCCCCCGTGGTCCGCGTTCTGCCGTGCGAGCGCCGCCTCGCCCTCCCCGCTTGCCGATGTAGCGTCTCCACCGCCGCCGCGGTGCGCTAGGCGCAAGTGCCGCCGCCCCGACTCGGCTTCCAACTTGAGTCCAGTTGTGCAGCGGGGAGGGCGCAACGGGGCGGGGCGGGACGCCCCGCAAGCCCGAGCCACAGGCCCGGGGGGGAGCGGGCCCGGAGCCGGAGCCCGCGGCCGCCTAGGCGAACCTGCCGGCGGCGCCGGGGAGGAGCCCGAGGCGGTGGCGCAAGGCGCGCACTCGACGAGGGCGCCCCCTCCAGGGCTCACTGCACCTTGCGGGGCCCGGCTGAGCGCGGGCTGGCCTGAGCGGTGAGTTCTAGAAGCCTGCTCTTTCTAAGACCTTAGTCTCCACCTCACTTGGTTAGGTTACAAGCTATGGAGCGCGCGGGCGCGCACACCCGCGTGCAACAAGGGGCTGGCTCCGCGGGGTGATTGGAGGGTGCGCGTGTAGAAGCATGACAGAGAACGCCGCACCGCCTGTGTGCATCATTTCTGTGGAGCTTAGGGTCCCTGCTCCCCTGCTGAGCCACCTCCACAGTCGGCCTCAGTTCCCTCCTCTGTGCACCTCCTAATGTTGCGGGATGGTGAATCATAACCACGGTCTCAGCGGGAGCCTGGATTAGGCTCTCAAGCTCGATACCAATATGGGCAATTGAAGTTTAATGCAGTGCGACCCTGTTTTTCAAAGCTGGAAGGAACGCCCAAGATCAAAGCGCATTTGATAAACTCCACACTGACCTGCCCCATGCTAGGCGATTCTGTAGGAGTGAGTTCAAAGAAGGGCAAGCAAATGTTGGGAAGATCTCGTGTGTCCGTTTCATATCACCCGTGGCCTGAGTTGCATGCTGGACAGGAGTAGGAAACTTCAGGTCTACTGAGGCAGAGCTTTAGGAAGGAGGTGGCCAAAGAAATAAACCGGAGTTCCCAGACTTAACATTTCTGTGCTAGGACTGAAGGAGAACTATTCTCCCCATCAAGGTTGGTCAGGGCCCCTCCCTGACAGACAGATGGGATAGGGAGGAGGAGCTGCCAACACACTGGGGGAGGGGGCGGCTCTGGTGCCCAGAAATTGAGAGGACCTTTGAACGATGACCTATAGTGCCTGGACTTGTACCTACTCTGGTGGCTGCTTCTCCCTCAGCTCAATAGGGGAGCCTTTGTCTTTGTTACTTGAAGACAGTGCAGCTTCCTTTGGAACACTGTAGCCCTAGAGGACCCACAGGGCAGGGGTGCTCAACTAGGATCAGACCAAAGCCAAACAGTTAAGACCATGAGCGTGTCCTGAGTTCTGTGCTCATGTAGGTCATGGTTTCTGATGCCCATCCTGGGAACATTCTCACTTAGGAGTAGCAAAGTGCCCTGTGCTGTCATCTGAGGAAGTGACTTGGGAGGAAGAGCCACCATGGTTATTAAAAAGGTTCTTCTTATCCTGAGACCCTAAGAGGGGCCACTGATCAGGACAACTTCAGCTGCTTTGTGCAGAAGCTTCTCTGCCACAACCCCATCATCAGCACACTTCAGTGAGAGGAGTGTGGTTATTGTGGTTATTGTTCCTGTCTGGCTAGGAAAACTTATGAGAGGAGGTGACAGCATGTATCACCTTTGCAGTATATGGAGGGGTTATTGGGAAGAAGCCTGTAGCCGGTGCTTCCTAGGGACTGAGGTAGTCCCTAATGTGTAGATGCTGCCTAGAAGAGAGTGCTCCTTAGGGATGTAGTGCTCCTTCCAATGGGAAGTGCTCCTTCCAATGGGAAGCTTTCTAGGTGAGAGTGACCCCTGGAGTGTTTGACTTGGTCCTGGAGATGAACCAAAGGAAGATGGGGAGGACAAGTAGGCACTGGGAGGTCATCTCTCCCTACAGGCAGCACTGTGAAGGTCCCGGAACAGAGAGGAGCCCTGTTGTAAGAAACAGCAGGGACTCAGGAAGTCTATCCCAGGCTCTGACTGTGCACAATCTCATGATTACAAGCGATGACTGTCCAGACACAGCCATACAAAGGCAGTGGGATCTGCCCTGGGAACAGTGTGTGGGGTCAGCCTGGCAAGGGCATGGGGGGGGGGGCTTGCCTGTGAGTGACCTGGGCCCCTGGGGATGCTGGCCACAGTTCCACTCTGGCTCAGTAGCCAGAAGTAAGAGTTAAGGAGCCTGTTCTTAGTCTTTGGTTTGGAAGCCCTGGCCTGCATTTGGGACAGATATTGAGGCCTCTGGGATGACAGGAACTTATAAAGAAGGTGGACATGCCCCTTTTCCCAGAGACAATTAGACCAGACAGTCTGCATCTGGTTGTTCTGTGGCAGGCAAGCAGTATGTGTCCCCTAAAGACGGTGTTCAAGAGCAACTGGTGGCAGGCCACACTGGCAGCAGTGAGTGTGTGTATCCACTATGTGGAGGCATGCTGGGAAGGTCATGGTGCATTTCAGAAGGAAAGCCATATAAAGTGAAGCATTCTGGGTATTCAGAGACATACTAATAAGTGATACCTAGAAGGATGGGGTTGGTTCAGTCAGGGCCGTATAGTGAGTGCCTGGATGTTGAGCCCTGGGCCCTCAATACCATGCCAGGCCTCTGCCAAGGGATTTGGCTGAATGTCTCTGAATAAAGCCTGGATGCAGTGCACATGCTGCAGAACATCCCTGGCAGGGCTGATAGGAGCTGGTCTCCTTAAATTACCCTACTTCGCTAATAGGTACGCATGAACACATAAATACATATATTCACATTCACATACCCACATAAGAATGTTTATTCAAGTGTGCACACATATACCCATTGCCTATAGATATGAATATCTATGAAGATGCATTTACATACATGTGTCTATGCATGTGCATCTGTTCATACATACATGTGTGCTTATATACAACTTACATGTGACATCCATATATTCACATCATGTGTGTAGTACATATATATCTTTATATGCTTCATAGTGTACCTGTGTATTTACCTCCCTACACACATGTATATGTGTTCTGCACCTGTAAGTACCAGTCAAAGGCATGTAGGCACATACATGTGTGCATGTGTACCCAAATGAGTATGTACACATAATGTATTTACATATTCACACATAAGCATGCATGCAAACAAGTATGTCCATGCACATATGATGTGTGTGCAGTCGTTCGTGTTGTATAAATCCTAATTGTTCTTATAAAAAAAAACAGAGTCAGATATTAGGGTAAAGCTAAAAGTTTAGAGAGACCGAAGAACAAATCACTAGAGAAACTTCTCACTATATTGAATCCTCAGGCCGAAGAGGCGGATCCTGTCTCCACAAGTCAGACTGAATCCTCTGAGTCCTCAGTTGAAAGAGAAGGGAAGTGAGCAGGGCACAAGGAAGGCCAAAACAGAAAGGTTGAATTGCCTCCTGCCACCTTATAGACCTTTTTCTGCCAGCACATATCACTTCCTCTTTCAGCCTTCTTAGTGCTGGGATTAAAGGAGTATGATCCTACCGCCTGGTTCTGTTTCTCTTTTGGACTGGATTAATCTCATGAAGTCCAGGCTGGCCTTGAATTTACAGAGATCCAAAACCATCTCTGCCTCTCAAGTGCCAGGATTAAAGGTGTGGACCACCATTGTCTGACTTCTGTGGATAACTGTGTTTGGCTCTGTCCTCTGACAAGATTTATTTCTAAGAGCCTACAATATATCACCACACAGTCACACCTTGACTCTGAAAAGAGTAGAGTCACCAAATGTGAGTTTAAGCTCCTGATCATGTCTTTCTTTGTTGCTGGGCAGCTGAGTGACCCTCCCCATTCCCAGGCCTCAGTTTCCCCCATCTGTGGAATGAACACATTGCACCACTGCCTCTAAGATCTGTGCTGGCTCTCAGACATTCCCTCTCCCTGAACACATGTATATGTGTTCTGCACCTGTAAGTACCAGTCATATCTGACCTGCCCATCTTTGTCTTTAGTTGGTGCCTGTAGGCATTGAGGAGAGCCAGGGTCAGGGAGACACCCTACTTCACTTAGCTCCCACTAGTGACAAAGTCATGGAAACAGATCTGGGTCTCTTGTCTCAAGACCGAGAGGATATGTTTTTCTTTGGAGTGGAGCTAAGGATTTTTCCTCCCATGTTTATATGCAATTTCAATTTTAAAGATGAGCCAGGGAAAACTGAAGTTTGCTTCCCTTCCTACCTCTCCCTGAAGGATTCCAGAAACCAATCTGTCTTGTCAGAATGTGGCAGGGATCCGGCAGCCGAGCTGGCTCCTGGCGCCCCAGCCTGCAGACTGAATCCATTGCATATTGATCATTGATTTGGCAAAGTCAAGTTCCAACAGAGCTGGCGAAGCCCTCTTGAGGGAGAAATGTTTGCAGGGCTGGCTGGGATTGGCATGGGGTGTAATAGAAAACAGAGGGTCAGCGTCTCTTACTGAGTACCCACCGTGAGCCTTGGCACTGGTCAGCTGGGGTTCGAGCTCCAGTCTACTTCTGCATCCCTGGCCATTTGCAGCCTTGCTGCCTCCAGTCTGCCAGCCTGAACTCCTGAAGCTGATATCAGCTTTGAGAGTCCCAGCTGCTCCCACTGCTGCCCCAGATGCCTGAGCGTGACGTTTGAGGGCCTCAGCCCCCAGTGCCCACATCTGTTAAGTCCCTCACTAGATCTTCAGACACAGCCTAAAATTGTCTGTGTGTAGCCCCGCAGATCATCAGAACAAGGGTGTTGTTTCCTCCTGTTCTCCTCCAGCCTTGGCCTTTAGAAACTGCTGAAACAGGGCCTGGTGCCTGGACCGTGTAGCCAATAGAGTTTAGAACATGACCTCAAAAAAACCACCTTTCTTTCACTGGCTGCTTTTCAGGCTGCCCAGAAAGTCTGTTAACCCCTGGTCCAAGGCCTGCAGGTGGGAGGCTGTGGGGTCCAAGCCAGCCAGTAAGAACTCCTTGACAAGTTAAAAAATGGAGAAGAAAGCCTGATGCTGTCCTTCATGTTTGGTCATGAATGTATGATGATGAGATGCCAAGAGATGCAGCAGCTGTCCTGTGACCTAAGATAAGGACGAGGATGAAAGTCACAGAGGAAAGAGTCTGTGCCCCCAATGACACTATTTTGGAGCCACCGTGAACTATCCTAGAGTCACCCTTGAGCCAGGTTTCCTGCTGTTGAGGCACAAACTAAATATGTCCTTTCTACTATGTACCCCAAACTGCCTGTGGTCAAGACCCTAGGACCTGTGAATATGTGGCAGGGAGAATGGATTATATTGGATACTCTGTACAGCAGCAACAGGAAATGAAGAGATACGATAGGGCAGGGATTTGTTTACTGTCCATTCTGGACACAGAGACTGTAACTCTTTTCTTTGTGCCTTGACTGCTGCTGGGTCTTCTGCCCCCATGAGCCTCAGGTTTCTACATGTGAACTCTTTCTTTGTGTCATCTAGCTGGCTTAAGAGCTTGACTTTGGTAATTTTTAAAAAACTAATAAAAAGGAACTAATATTTATAATTCCTGACATTTTTCAGGCTCTTAATAAACCATAGTTGATATTCACTGTCACCATCATTACCACCATTAGCACCACATTATTATCACCACCTCCACCGCCATCACCATCACCTCCACCACCATCACCACCACCTCCATCAGCATCACTACCACCTCCACCGCCATCACCATCACCTCCATCACCATCACCACCACCTCCACAGCCATCACCATCACCTCCATCACCATCACCACCACCTCCACAGCCATCACCACCTCCACCGCCATCACCACCATCACCATCACTGCCATCACCTCCACTGCCATAACCTCCACCGCCATCACCATCACCTCCATCACCATCACCACCACCTCCACAGCCATCATCACCTCCACCACCATCACCACCATCACCATCACTGCCATCACCTCCACTGCCATAACCTCCACTGCCATCACCATCACCACCATCACCATTACTGCCATCACTATCACCTCCACCACCTCCACCGCCATCACTATCACCTCCACAACCATCACCATCACCACCACCTCCACCGCTATTACCACCATCACCACCATCACCATTACTGCCATCACCATCACCTCCACCACTTCCACCGCCATCACTATCACTTCCACAACCATCACCTCCACCACCACCTCCACCACCATCACCACCATCTCCACCGCCATCACTGCCAGCACCAACACCACCATCACTATCACCACCACCATCACTACCATCATCATCCTGGATAATGTTGGGGTCTCCTTTTCAGTATTCCTCAGGGTTCCTTGGTCTATATCTGCTTGCAGATGACAGGGAATGCAACACTCTGGGAACTGCCCACTTGGGAGTTGAGGGACAGCTCTGCTAACTTTCAACACTGAGCACAACTTCTGTGCTTAAAGCCTCTTACACATGATTACAGGAGCCCAAGCGATAATGTAGCTGGCTTGGGACTAGAGGGACTTTCTAAGGAGGGGGTCTGCCTCAGTTCTGGCCTCCTTAGCTGAACAAAATGTTGGCAGCCCTCCCATACATTCTGTATGTTGTCCCTCACCACAACCAGACTGCTAGAGGCCTGGCCCTACAGGATGCATCCATGAAGTGAAGCCCCTTGATCCCCCTCCCACCTGCCAGATTTATCTCTTTGGGACTGTACAGATACCTAGGAGGAACCTCTGTTTCTCGTTCATATCATTATCCAAGAGTTAGGTGCTGTTCATGTCCCCTCTTCGCAGATATGTGCATAGTTAATTTTAACAGATATAACTCAGAATCACCTGGAAAGAGTGTCTTAGTAAGGAGTTATCTAGATCTGTTTGATGCATGGGCATATCTTTGAAGGATTATCTTGATTGATAATTGATGGAGGAAGACCCAGCCCACTGTGGGTGGCATCATTTCCTAGGCAGTGGTCTTAACACTATAAGAGAGGAGAAAGCTAGCTGAGAGCAAGCAAGCAAAGATAAATGTACTCTCTCTCTGCTGCGGTGTGATGTGACTAGCAGCTTGAGCTTCTTCCTGCCTTGACCTTCCCACAATGATGAACCGTAATTTAGGATTGTAAGCCAATACATTCTTCCTCTTTTAGTTGCTTTTTGCTGGGACGTTTTTTATCACAGCAATTGAAACAAAAGTAGGACCAAAGGGTTTGAAGGCAGATGTACTACCCAGTGGCGGAGAAGCACTCAGGTGGCAGAGGGCTCAGGCTGCTGGCCCTAAATGAGCACTAGCAGATACCTCCTGGTACCTTACCACTTCCACAGAAACTACTGTGGGGATCCTCTTTTGGTGCCAAGGACTTCTCCCTTCAGAATGGCCTCATATCACTTCTCATTGATGGGAGCTGTTGTTTTCCTGTGCTCCCTTTGGGATGGGTGTCCCAGTATACGTTGCCCTTTACACCAGTGCAGCAAGGAAATGAAGGAATCTCACACTACGAGTGAGGGTTCATTCATAGTTAAGACACTCAAGACCCAGAGAGTACTGAGCCCAACCTCACCGATGCCTCTTCCCACTTGCTGCCAAGTGCATAGAGTTTCACCGGGGCCACAGAGTGGCCTAGATCCCCAGTAGTGTCACAGGTGACTGAGTCAAGGCCACCTATTCTTGTGTCCGTCTGGCACCTGAGTTGGACACTTGTGGGTGAGGGTTGTGTGTGTAACATGGTGTGGAATCAGCCCACTCTCGTGGATCGTGCTGAACTCAGATGCCTTGCATCTCAGCTGCCCCCCTGGGAGGCCTGTTCCCAGCAGGCATGTTCATTAGGCTGTAGTGATTTCATGACACAGACTGACCATGTCTGTGGCAGACAAGAAGAGCTAAGAAGCTAGAGGGGCCCGGAGAGGCTCTTGTTTGGCTTGGCTGTGGGTTTTTTACAGTGGAAAATGCCAGCGTTCTTAATGTGTTCAGAAAAACAAGCCGAGAAGGCTCATGTTCACCCCGACCCTGTGCCTATGGCCATTTGCTAACGTGTGGAGACTCCAGCCACTGCCCTAACTGGCCTGACCATCCACAGGAGGACACCTCACTGGCCTGTTCACCTCACAGAGACCACCCAGGGGTCTCTGGCCCTGAACACCAGTTCAGAAAAATTGGTTTTTCTTCCCATGTTTTTCCATGTTTTTAGGAAGAAAGCATGGTTCATGTGTGTGCTAATTCTATTGGAGCTGTTTCCTGGGCAAGAAGAGCTGAGCATTGGAATCTAGTTGATTTACTTGTTGAAGTCACAAACACTTCAACAAGACAGAAGTCTTTTTTTTTTCTCCTGTGCACCAAAGTCTACATAGAGCTGGCACAAGGACCCTGGCCCTGCACAACAGCAGTCACACATGGAGGCCTTAGGTAGCCTTCTCAGCACTGATTAGGCCTTGTGTTCATGTTCCCAAAATGAGACAGGAAGCCACAGTCCTCCATCCACAGAGCAGCTGCACCTAGAAGTTGCCCATTGCTTTGACCCTAACATCCTATTGGTCAGAACTTGGTCATGTAGCCACACCTACTGCAAGGAAAGCTGAGAAATAAATCTTTTCATGGCAGCCATATTCCAAGATGAGTGTTCTGTCACTAAAGAAAAGCATTTTAGTGTTCTTGGCATTTGGGGCTGGAAGTCTCTTTTTTAGATTGGTGCTGTCTGGCGTATAGGGTATTAAATGGTTCCTTGACCAAAGCATGAGTGTGTCCCATGAGAAGGAACAGTTTTCTCTGAGCAAATATTTCCACTACAGCTAGGAGAGAGAGAGAGGGGGGGGAGGGGGAGGGGGAGGGGGAGGGGGAGGGGGAGGGAGAGAGCAGATATCTTCACATCCTTGCATTTATTTTGGGAAAGCAGAGCCCTTTGGATGTGACCAAGTTAAAGGTCATGTTGGATCAGGATGACCCTTGTTCCATACGACTAGTGTACTTACTACGTAAAAAGAGGGAGACACAGGTGAGGGACCACATGGAGAAAGGAGATGTGTGACTGACCCCAGGAATGTCTGGTCACTGAGAGCCGGGAGAGATCGAAGGACTTCCCAGAGCCTATGAAGAGTGTGACCCTGCATACATCTTGGCTTCAGACTTCTGGCTTCCAGGACTGTGGGGGATTTTTTGTGCATGTGCATGTGAGCATGGCGCAGCCATCTCTGGTGGATGTAGTCATTCCCCTTACGGTGAGAATCAGTGTTCCAGGAGTGCTGTGCTGTGTGGCAGCCATGAGGACTCAGAAGAAGCAGTACACAGAGCAGTCCCCTGAAGCTAACAGTGAGGGCTAGGGACAGAGTGAGGCCTAGAGAAGAGTGGGGTCACTTTTGGGTGCTGGTGACTGAAAGTACCCCTAGGTTTAGACCCAGACTAATCAACAGTGGGCATCTCCCTTGTCCCCATCCAAGACTAGAACTGCAGATCTTACCAGACTGGACTTTCTGTGACCTTCGCTACTTTGCCATATCCCAAGACTGTTAACTCAGTTGACAAATGAGAAGGCCTGTTACACTGTCTCCTAAGGCCCTCTGGGCTTGGGAAGTGCTAACCAGCAAGTCTTTAGATAAGCTTGAATTATAAGGTATTGTTATGCAGGAACACAGAGGCACAAAGATACCTTGGGGAGGGAACAAAGATATGTCAGGTGCTGGGATTATAAACAAACTATTTAAAAACCAAAGCCCCCCTCACCACTGTGCCCTGGGAGCAGAGTTTGACTTGAACAAAAGTCTTGTATCGACAGGACATGTTATAGTTCGATTTCTAGGAAAGAACATAATTAGATGTCTCATTCTAGATATTGTTTTAATTACAGCAGGGGGAAAAAATGCATTGCTCCCGCCAATGCCTCACTTGTGTTACCCAGAAGGTTCTCTGTGTCAGGCCAGCCGATACTCACAGGAAGTCTGTGTAGCCATGGACTTTGATGAGCCTGCCCTCCTGGGAAGTGACAGGTACCAGGGACTCTTTGGTGTAGACGGAACCTCTAGATTTGAGTGTTGAATATTTCCCATGTCCTAGCAGTGTGGATGCAAGGACAGTTGGTATCCAGAAAGGGACAGCATTTTCAGGGTCCCTCTTGGAAACGGGGGGAGGGGGGTCCTTGGACTCCTCTGTGTTCTGGAGACCTAGGTGTCATTCTACCCTGGCTTGCCAAGGCCTGGCCACAGAAACTGTGCTGAATTCAGTGCAGGTTTTCCCAGAGGGCCTTGTACCCTGCTGTTCTTACAGTTAGGTGTCCAATAGACGCTCAGCATTCCCCTGCAGCAGGCCTTGATGCCCGTGCCACCCCAGTCCTCTTGGCCTTGGTTTGTGTCCCAGTAGTTTCCTAACAATATTGTTCTGTCCTCACAGCCTACTTCCTCCCTCTCTCGGACTAGAAAGCCCTTCTGTCCCTCCTGGTAGAGCTGGCTGTCTCCTGGCTCTTCAGAATTCCTGAGAGGTGGCAATGCCTTACCATGGGGGGGCAGGGGCATTAGCTCCGCACTCCAATGCCTCTGTATATATGATAACGGTCGAGTCTGGCTCTCACTCAGAGTCCGGTTCATGTATTTGACTGTGGGACTCCAGCTATGGTCTTTGGGATATGTCTGTGCGGCGGTGGATGTCACAGAAGAACCAAGCCTCCATACTCATGGCCACTAACAGTTTCAATTGTAACCTAAATTCAGTGATAGATGCTGTCAGAGAGTGTCCCCAACCATGAAATCTTTACAAATGATTAGCCAGTGCAGATAATGGCAATGACGCTATGTGGTATATACAGGAAGACAGGCCCTCTGGAGATCACTGGGGAGGTCACTGCCTCTGCAGAGCAAGTGCAGCCTTCCCATTCACAGCCCAGCCATGACTAATTGTCCCAGAAAGAGAGGCAGAGCAGGCATGTCTAACACAATACAGGCAGCAGGTCCAAAGGATGGGTGAACTTGGGGATAGGTTTCTTACATCAGTTTCATGGGGAAAGAGCTGCCTTCTGTCTGTCCACTCAGCATTCGTCCAGGATTTAGGTATTCTGCCTCTGATGCTTCCCCATTGGTACTAGAATTGCTCTAGCTTTGGAGAGCCTGCACCCTTGCCTCATTAAGCCATTAGGAGGGTATCCATGGAAACCACATACTTGGGCACTCCACACAGATGAATATTTATTCAATTAACAAGCCTGGGGTGCCAAGAGGCCTTGGCTCCTGCATGCCTGACATGGGAGTTTGGTGGAGGAGGGTGTTGCTGCTTGTAAGGCCCAGTCTAGGCTAGGTCTTTATCTCCATGGTCTAATGAGTCACAGGCATCTCTGAGATAGGCCCCACTGTCCATGGGGTGCTAGACCTGAGAGCTGTGTGCAGCTAGAGTGGGATATGGATCCAAAAGATCTACTGTGTGTCAAGCTGGACTGCTGGGACCTCCAGAAGGCCCTTAGGCCCAACCTAGTACTGGTGTTCAAGCAGCGGTGGATCTAGTTAGAAAGAACAAGGAATTCTTGGTCTTCTGGTAGCTCTTTCCAACCACACGGGACCAAGGTCATTTGACCATCCCCTCCTTGTCTGTCCTCTGTTACTCCTTCCATGAGCTGTGTGAGCTCACTACCAGACCACATGCACACTGGTACCTCTCAAGGGTCAGTATCTTGCAGCTGAGGATGTAGTCTCCACCATCAGTAACTGACATACTCCTGAGAAACCATGAAACAGCCAGCCCAGTGGAGGACTGGGCTCTGTACCTGGGCACTGATCCTCCCCTGAAGCTGTTCAGATGCTACAACAGGTAGTTCTGTCTACTGGTTGGCATTTGATTATGTGTGCTTGTGGGTATATGCATGTGCATGCATGTGTTCATGTGTGTGCACATGCATGAGTGTGTGTGTGCATGCATGGATGTGCATGCATGTGTGCTCATGGGTGTTTGGATGTGTGTACATATGCCCATATGTATGTGTATGCATGTGTGAGTCTGTGTGTGTGTGCATGTATGAGTGTGAGTGTGAGTGATATGTGTGTCTGGGATGACTTTCAACAGACTGAAACAAGGCAAGTAGCTGGCTATAAAGACCTGACTTGGAGTAGGGTTTCTATGCATGGTCCCACACCAGGTCAGTGTGCTTTTCCTGATGGTCAAGCAATGGCCATCTTTCCCATTATTCCCTGCATGCTTCAGCACTGGCCAGTTTTAGAAAAACATTGTCATTTTGACACTGTCTATCTCCTAAGGTGTGGTACTAAAGGTTTTTAAAGACTAGGAAATTGAGTAGGAAGCAAATCTTTGAGAGTGAAGACATTCCCTCCATTGTAAGGCAGACCTGGGGTGTCCTACAGCAGAATTTGGGGTCCCATGAATTCCTGGCTTTGCTTCAGTTTCCTCACCTGTTAGTGGATGTGATGATACCCAGAGTCAAGGCTTTTATTTAGCCACAAAAATCACAAAGTAGATGTAACACCAGTGACACCAGCATGTATAGGGAGGACGTGTGGGTTCTCCGTGGTTCTTCAGGCATGTTAGGCAGGCAGAGCCCCTTGGGAGACTTTCAAACTCATCTCTAGGTTTCTCTGGAACCTGTGAATGGTTACTCTGAACCCCTCACCCCAAATCCTGCTTCACTCTCCCCAAGAAAGTCAGCTAAACCTGCAGTGTCTCCAAACAGAGCTCTCTCTTTTGGTGTCGTTATTAGGGACAAGCGATTCCTTAGGAAGGTGTCACAAAGCCTCCCTTCTGTGCACTGTCAGGATGAAACAGTAGAGAAGCATGGGCCCTCTCCCTCTCTCAAGGAGCCAAGAGGATGCTATGCTATGTTCATCACCTCCTTGGAGACCACAGCAACTCTCTGGAGACCCAAACTGAGTCCTAAAGAGCATGTGGGGTGACCGAGGAGCACAGGGGATGAGGCAGGCACATGTGCCTCTCACTCCATATTGGTTTCATTTTGGTGGTTATGATGAAATAATCAGACAAAACCAACTTACTGGAGAAAGAATTTATTTGGGTTCACAATCACATCACGGCTGGGAAGATGTGGCAGGCAGCAGGAGCTTCAGCAGACCCTTCACCTCTCATTCAGTCAAAGCAGAAAGAGGATCAGAAACAGAGTGAGCCTATAAAATGTCAACGTTCTCCCCCCACCCCCACCCAGACAAGCCTCCCCTCTCAAGGCTCTGGCCCCTAAAGATTTTATAACTTTCCCAAGGGGACCAAGGGAGCCTGTGGAGGACGTTTCCCACCCAAGCCACAGCTCTATCCTTTCACTCAACTCTGGACAGGCGCTGACAGGCACCCAGCCTCTCCCACCAAAAGCTGGAGCCCTGTGGTGCATCCAGAAATGAGGACTGACTTTAGCTCTCCCCACAGTATCTCTATTTTCTCACTGTAACAAGGGATAAAAATGCTGACCCCCTAGGAGTCAGCATCTCTCGTGGGCATCTTGAGGCCTCTGTGCCCCAGCCTCCCCTAGACCAAACCCTAGGACCCTGGAAAAGTTGTATTATCTGAATGAATCAATGCCAAGCACAGCAGGACAGTGGAAGTCTGAACGACCCAGATTCTGAGGCATGAATGTGACACCTTAGAGGAGTGTGACCCTGTCACATACCTCAGGCACTTACCCACAGAGGGCAATAGACCCTTCCCTGTGGCTGTGAGAAGTCAGGACTGAAGGAGGTATGACACCCAGGATACAACTGGAGATTTAGGAGTGAACAGATCTGGTCTCTTTTCTTTCTTGTCTCTGGGGCTGACTAAGGCCAGTGATTGGCTTCCAAGGGGAGGCAATCATCAGGAGGGGATGGGAGCCAGCTAGACTCACTTAGTCCACCCTTTCTGCTCCTCATAAGCCAAAGATGTGCACACATGGTTGCAGATCCAAGCTTGAAAACATACCCAGAACCTGACACCTCACCCCCAAGAGTCAGACCTTCAATTTAAGGTAGGCATGACTTGGCCATGAGTCATTAAGCTTCAGAGGAAGCCAGTGTCTAGGATCAAGCTTCATCCATTCCCCAAAGGAAAGACCCACACTCAAGGAGCCTTCTTAGGTAGAGGGTCAATTACTGTGAAAAAAACCCATGACCAAAGCAACTGTTTCAGCTTACAGCCCTCAGGTCACACTCCATCACTGAGGAGAGCCAGGGTAGGAACTGATGCAGAGGCCACCGAAGGGTGATGCTTACTGGCTTGCTCTACTTGGCTTTCTCAGCTTGCTTTCTTATAGAACCCATAACTACCAGCCCAGGGGTAGTTCCACCCACTATGGGCTAGGCCTTTCCACATCAAGAAATTGCCAAAGCACTTGCCTATCTGGCAACCTAGTAGGAACATTTTTCAGTTTCCTCTTCCCAAATGACTCTAGCTGGCCTCTGTCTTGAACACCACCCTCTGTTTTCCCGGAGGCTGGTTGAGGATCTGCTGTGGAGCCTTCAGAGGCTCTCAGGATGAACACAGCCTTCTATCTACACCCATAGTGCCAGATGAGGTGGGAGGCAAATGGGCAAATGAGGATTCCATATCTCACTCCTCACTTAAACAGTGGGGTGGCTCAGCAGGCCTTGAGATGTTATCGAGGCCTGGGCACTGCTCAACCTAGAACCCTGAGCCTGGGCCACCTTCCTGCTCTCACAGCTCTGTCTAGCCCCCTGTCAACTACTGTTTGTCTCCAGCCTAGGATAGTAACCAGCACACTGTTGGTCCTCACAGATGGATTGCTCAATAAATACCCTAGAACAGGCAACAGCAAACTGCAGGGTCAAGCCAGAGCCTGTCAGTTCCTTTTGTAAATAAAATTTTGTCAGTACATGGCAGCACATATTGGTTGTTTGCTTCATTGTCCCTGGCTGCCTCTCAGAGACGAGCGTGGAGCTGACAGGCTCATCAGAGATGCACTACAGCCAGTCTGATTGATTTTCTGTTGTCCCAAGTGTTTGCTGAGGCTGTACAGCACAGGGTGCTATAACAGGAGAGGGGAGGTAGTTGCTGCTTACCGGTTTCATGTCTCTAGCTCAAGGCACATCCGCACCTCAGTTTTCTGCCCAGTCAAACAAGGGTTTGGACCAAGTCTCTAAAGTTTCCTTTGAAGTGTAAACCCATAGTAGCTGTGTGTACAGGACTGAATTCTACCTCCATCATGATGTACTCTCTCTCACACCCTGCAGGCTATAGCTGACAATCAGAAAGTGAAGACTGGGAGAGCTGTGAGAAGCCTGGACCCCATTGCACATCGTTGGTGAGAAAGCCAGAGGGAGCAGGCCATGGGGAGCAGACAGAGAGGTTCTCAGAGCATTTAAATCAGGGTACAGACATCTTAGCCAGCAGAGGATTGTAAACTAAAACTGGCTTGTAATTCTATCTCACCATCAAGTGTCCACCATCAAGGCAGCAGATCATAAATGCTGGTGAGCATGTGAGGGAAGGGGAGCCCTCATTCACTGCTGGTGGGAGTGTAAACTTGTGCAGCCACTGTGGAAATCAGTGTGGGGATTTCTTCTAAAATGAAAAATGGAATTACCACGTGACCCAATTCTACCAGTCCTGGGCATCTGCCCGAAGGCTTCCAAGTTCACATATCATGGAGAGGCTCAACCATCCACATGTATTGCTGCTCTTGTCACAATAGCCAACTAATGGAAGTAGGATAGATGTCTATAAGCAGGACAATGAAAATATGGTGCTTATGCATGGGAGCATTTTATGTATTCATAAAGAAATCATGACATTTGCAGGAAAATGGACGGAACTGAAGATGAATATGTTAAATAATTGTTAAATAAAACAAGCCTGACTCAGAAAGACAAATAGCGCTTATGCTCTCTCATATGCCAACTCTTGATGTGTGTACATGCGCGTGTGTGTATGTGTGTGCATACGTGTGTGTATGTGTGTACATGTGTGTATGTGTGTACATGAGTGTGTGTATGTGTGTACATGAGTGTGTGTATGTGCGTACATGAGTTTGTATGTGTGTACATGCATGTGTGTGCATGTGTGTATGTGTGTACATGTGTGTGTGCATGTGTGTGTATTGTGTACATGCGTGTTGTATATGTGTGTACATATATATATGTGTACATGCATGTGTGTGTGCATGTGTGTGCGTGCATGTATGTGTGTACTTGTACATGTATGTGTGTGCATGCATATGTGCATGTGTGTTATGCAAGTGTGTACGTGCATGTGCGTGGAGGTTGGGAAAGTTTGATAGCCAGACATAGTAGAATGAGAGAATCGACTCTAGCAAGTTGTCCTTTGGTCTCCACACATGAATGCCATAAAACTGTCACATTTTCACACATGTATGCTGTGTGTATGTGTGTGTGATACATGTGACCTGTGTGTATGTATACCCGTGTGTATATGTGTGTGTAAGTGTGTGTATGTGTGCACATGTGTGTGAGCATGTGTGTATGTGTGTATAATGCATGTGACCTGTGCGTGTTTGCACATGTGCATGTGTGTGTGTTTGTGTTTGTGTGTGTGTGATGCATGTGACCTGAAAGCAGAAGGGGGACTAGTTTCAGGGAGGAAAGTAGCCAGAAAGAGGGATGAGGGGGAAAGGCTGGGGTGGGTGAAGAATAGTGTAGAAACATGTATGTGGAAATTCCATAATGAAACCCATTATGTATGCTGACTTTAAAGACCTGATAGTGCACATCCTTAGTCCCAGCACTTGAGAGGCAGAGGCAGGCGGATCTCTGAACCCGAGGTCTACATAGTGCATTCTGGGTCAGCCAGGGCTACAGAGTGGGACTCTGACTCAAAGTAAATAAATAAATAAATAAATAATAAAATAAATAAAAAGAAGTAGGGCTAAGGAGTGGTTTAGAGATGGAGCACCCACCCACCATGCTCAGGACCTTACGTTCCATCTCTGACACTCCAACAGACCAGCGGGCAAGCAAACAGAGTTGTTTTATCACCCAGAGTCTCACTTCTGAGCACATGCCCAGAAGGAGTGGGGACAGACACTGAGGGAGGCAGTGTCCCCTGAAGAATGGACAGATAGAAAACCATGCTCTCAACACAGGATATGACTGTATTTAGCGTTAAGCCACAATACTGATGGACCTGAGCTGAGTGCTGGAGGAGAGAGGTTGCTGCAGGCCCTAGAAGTTTTCACATGTCCAGAGCCGGGGGTTCACAGGACAATGGCATGGGCAGCATGTATTTTTCTATTCTAAAGCACTTTATGAGAAGATTGTTTGAAACTGCAGAAAATTACTAAAAATAATGCAAGAGCTCATGTGCGGTAAGTGGGGCTCACCTCCTTGCTTCCCCTACTCTGGCTTTCTTGTGCCGTCAGCACTCACCATCATGTGTTTGGGATGGTTTCCTCAACTATACAGGCTGTTGTAATTACCACAGTCCTTGACCCTAGGCAAGCCTTGTCTCCTGCACCTACAGCCACAGTCTCAGCATTAGTGTGCTCTAATCCACTTGTCACATCTTGGGTTAGCCAGCATTCCTTCACTCTTTGCTAGCAAGCCTCCCCCAGCTGTTACCTCCAGGCCAGGCCAGCCATTGCATTTCCTGTCTTTCCCCGAGAACATTCTGGCAGTCTGTCTTTTTGTGTTTTGAGTTAAAAAACAGCGTTGGAAAGTGCAGTGGGCCTGCTGGGTTTCCTAGGGAGGGTACTGAGGGTTCATCTTCTGCTGTGGTTCCTTTCCTGGCACAGGACTTGGCCACCCTCCTGCCATGCCATTTCCACCGGCCACATCCATCGATAGCTTTTGTTGATGTGGTTTTGATGAGCCAGTCAAGGGCTGTCTGATTTATCTGCTCTCGATTCCTGGAAACTTGTAAATGCCCCTGGCAGACAGGCTCTCACACAGGAGTCTGTTCCCCCTCACCACCTGTCCTCTAGTTAATGTCCCTCATGATGCTTTGATCCAGTCTGCTGTTGCAAAAGGTAGGTTTTCAAGCCAACATGTCCCTGTGTCCAGACACCACACAGCACACTCCAGAATCAGCAGTTCCTTGTCTCACCATCTTCTAACCTATCACCCATCATTTCTTCCCACATATCATCCATCATCACCCATCATCAATTTCTACCATTATCCATCATTCACTTCCCACCTATCACTCATCTGCCATCATCCATTTGAACACTATCTCTATCTCATATATATGTCCATCTACCTATTATCTGTCAATTTATCTATGATTACTATCACTTCTGTATTTATTATCAATCAATATGTATATCTATTGATTACTTATCTATAACACCTATCAGTCAATCACCTGCAATCATTTGTCTATACACATGTCTATCAACTATCTGCGTCAATATCTCTCCATTAGATCATCCGTCCATCTATTTATCTATCTACCTATATGTCATTTATCTATCCATCCATCCATTATCTAATCATTTATCTTCTACCTACTGTCTATAACCTCTCATGTCTATTACCTGCATGAGCCTGTGAATCTCCATCTCTCCAGTTTAAAACTCAGTGTCACCCTTCAGTATTTTGGTGCCATTTGGTCCACATTTGACTGGAGGAGCCACATCAAGCTGCTCCCATGTCTTTGTGATCCCTGTCTTATATGAAGTACTTCTGTACTTTCTGGCATAACAAGATGTTCCTGTCTAATTTTGTACATTTCTTGCCCCAGCCCTAAATCCAGCCATTTCTCCCAGGAACCCTGGCTCCTTTTAAAATTCCATTTTAGCAGGAAATGCTTCAGGAACTAAGGTCTAGGTGCCAGGATTAGACAGGGTTTTAAAGGGCCTTTAAAAAGAGAGAGAAGGTTCACCCAGACACTATACAGAGAGACATAAATATTGAATGAGCACATGTGTACACAGACACATCAGCACATGTACACACAAACATGCACCCACATCCATACTTACTGTCAATTCCAAAACACAGCTCCCACCTCAAAGAGGACACAAGCTCATTTACTTTAAAGTCAAATATGGGTGACCACATCTGGGAACGCATTCCATGCCCCAACTTGGAAGTAGTTTTGTGAAGTTTTTATAGTAACAGAACAAAGAAACTCATAACTCAAGGCACTTTTCAATACATTTGGTGGAAACATGAAGTGGGTGGGGTAAAGCGAAATGAGACATCGGAGGCCTCAGATGCTATCTGATGTCATTCTTAGCCTTTCGGTTGGCGGAAACTAGGATTCTGCTTGAACATTCCACAGAGTTTATCTGCTAGTCAAGGGATGATGGATCAGATACAGAGGTAGGAAAGAAGGCTATTAAAGGCATGGAAGGTAGCCCAAAATAAATTATAATTAGGCCCTGGACCTGCAGCATTCCAGTCTTCATGGTCACTGAAGTTCTAATCAGTTACTCAGCCTTTCAGAAGAGTCAGTGGGAGGTGTGGTTCTTTTAAGGAGCTCTCATGCACAGTACACACAGGTACACATAGATAGGCACACACAGTACACACAGGTACACAAAGCACAAACAGTATGCACAGTACACACGGGCACACATAGTACACATAGGCACACATAGCTACACACAGTACACACAGACACACATAGTGCACACAGCACAAACAATACACACAGGTACACACAGGCAAACACAGTGCACACAGACACACACAGTACACACAGATACACACAAGCACACTTAGGCACACACAAGCATACAGGCACACACACTACACACCCATGAACATGAGTGTTCAGTTGTAAATAAATCTTCAGTTCACCTTGATTCCGCTTTCTCCCTAAGGGTTTGCATCAGAATAATCCTCTTAATTCCTGTGGCAGGAACACATTTGTATGTCTGCAAGCCTAGAGGCATCTACCTATTGCTGGTGAGGTGTGGACCCCTGAAATAATGGAAAGTTCTGGACTGGGAAGATAAAGTAGTGGGTAAAGCACTTGCTAGGCAAACATGAGGATCTGAGTTCGATCCCCCAGAAACCATGAAAAAAGATGGACAGAGTGTCTTTAACCCTAGAGTGTAGGGTAGAGACTGAAGGATTCCTAAACCCCATTGGCCAATCAGCCTAGCCAAAAGGTGAATTCAATGGTTCAGTGGGGGAGGGTTACACTGTATCAAGTATGGTGAAGGTGAGGGGGGAGGGCTCGTGGTCAAAAGCACTTGCTGCTCTCCCAGAGGACCTGGGTTCAGTTTCCAACACTCACATAGCCATTTCCAACCATCTATAACCGAGTTCCAGGGAATCCAACATCCTCTCTGGCCTTCTCAGGCACCAAGTATGCATGTGATGAATAGACATACACGCAGGCGAAGTTTATACACATAAAATGAAACTAACAAAATAAATATTTAAAAATATAAAATTGAGAAAAAAAATACCCAATGCATGCTTCTGGACTCCACAGACATGTGCACACAAGTGCATATGCACACAAGAACACACACAAGCTTGCTCTCTCTCTCTCTCTCTCTCTCTCTCTCTCTCTCTCTCTCTCTCTCTCACACACACACACACACACACACACACACACACACACACACGAAGCTCTGAGTCCATTTGTCCCCCCCATCACTCCACCATCTACACTCTCTCTTCTCTTTCTGTCCCCAGCGCTGGGTGGGTACAGTCCCCTGCCTTGCTTGAGGTCCAGCTCACCTCCTCATTTCCACTGAGGCTGAATTCTCGAGACATATTTGATCTAATTTTGTCCACTTTATTCCCTCTTTATCATGCTTCTTATTCTATTTAGTTTACCATGTTGAACATAAGTTGAGTTTCCAAAGGTTAAAGTGCAGGGCAGGCAGGTAGAGCCTGCCCCTGAGAAGGAGGCAGCAATCCTGTGGAAAAGGTCTCCCGACTCACTCATTTGAGAGGCAAGCACATGGGAACCATACAAAATGGTTCCACTGCTCAGCATGGTGGAACTCACATGCCGCCCCACTGACCAGGCTGTGGTGACAGCTCTTTATTTATTTGGTGATGGTGTAACAAGATGTCTCCACTCCCAAACTGTAAGCAGTGGATGGTGTGTGTGTGTGTGTGTGTGTGTGTGTGTGTGTGTGTGTGTGTGTGATGACTCTAGCCCTTCAGCCATAGGAAACTGAACTCATGCCTTATCCTTACAAAAGGATTTCTAACATAGGGATCCAGGGCTCTGTTCTGTGTTCTTCAACTGGGGATGATGAGTTCTCAGACCTCTTTGAAATGTACTCTTGTGCTTGGTGGATCTAACTCTTCTTCCATAGGGCCATCCACCCATCCCACACCACTTCATGTGACAGACTTGCATGGCTGTGGTGATTTGGGGGTCCCCTTGCCCCAGCTCTCCTTGCTGGCATGCCTGGCACGCTGAACGTGTATCTCCCAGTTTGCCAGGTTGCTTTGCCACCACCCAGGACACTTTTCTTTCAGCCATTCACACACGCCCATGCTTATTTTCCCATGTGAACTGCTGTCTCAAGCCCAGCTCTGTCCAAACGAGAAGCCACTGGACTCTGCTAGGATCCCATTAGAGTCCTCTCAGTTGGACAGCTGACCCTTTCGCCTTGTGGGATCATCAGCACTGGGTCTTCTGTGTCTTTTTAGTGGCTTATGACTGCTCTGTGCAGCTGTGATCACATGCTTCAATGTATCACCACCAGCAGGGGACGGGTGTGGCTGGGTGCTGTTGAATCTCTGTGCCTTTTGATACCCACTCACTCCAAATCCTCCATTGTCTGGTGAATACATGGTTCACAGCAATCAGCAGGACAGTTTAACCTCAGCTCTTGCCTACTAGGCCTGTGGTGTACTGGCTGCTTCTCTGGGAAAGGTTGTTACCTCCTTGACATCTCCTTGTTGAGGACATCTCCTTGCCTCCAGGGCATCCTATCCTGCCTAGCTCTCTCACCCAGTTTTGTAATGTCATTATTGATTCTTTTCATGGGACCCACACCAGGAAGACAGCTAGTCCCCTAATCCTGCTGGCCTGTGCCCTCTGCCACCTAGCAGGACTCGACTAAGATCCTACCCTTTTCTTCTGAGACCTTTGCCCCTTTACTGCTCCTTCAATGAGGTAGATCCTGCTCCCAACCCTGAAAGTGACTTGAGACACCACTGCCATCCCAAGCAGCCATTTATACAGGCAAGAGTGATTCAGGATGGTTCAAGCCCCAGGCAGACATGGAGCTTCCATCCTGGATCTCAGCAGAGAGGGACACAGCTGGGCTGTTCTTGTCAAAGGGAACACAGGTCTCCATCAGAGGAGACAGAAAGACAGGTCTAGGGGACATGGCTAAGCCCAGGAAACAGCCATGCCTGAAGAAATGTGACAATATCAGCATCCATTTTCTCTTCTCTAAGAGATAAGCTCTGTTTTCTCTTGGGGCAGCTTGGTTGTGTTCCTGGCACTGTGGCAGAAGCTCCTGCCTTCCAGCCAGGCCTGCAGCAGGGAGGTCTGTCCTTTAGAGCGGGGAAGTGCTCTAGGGCTGAGCCAAGCTCCTTGCAAAGTCACCACCTCATGGTCTAGATGGTCTTATTCTGAAGGGCTCTGTCCCCAGTGTGGCCCCTGGAGGACATGGTGGGGCCTGACACAGCACAGGTACAGAAATGCAGCCCCAAGATTTTAGGGCCAAGCCCTTCCTGTGCTCACTAGTCTGCCCGAGTGTCCAGCATGTCTCTGCCACCAGTGTGAGCCAGCTAGAGGAAGAGCCTGAATTGTCTGCCACAACAGGGTGTTGTCTCTCTGGACAAGCCAAGGTCACACTTCCCTTCCATCCTCCTGTCTCATAGTCCTTGCACAGATTCTCAAAGTCCCATAAGCATCCCAGCTTTGCACTGGGCAAAACCAACACCTAGAGAGGTTGGCCAATTTGCTTGTGGTCATACGGAGAAGACTTGTGGCCTCCTCACAAGATAGGTCGCTGATAGAGAGAGAGAGAGGCCCCTTTGGTCTCAGCCAGAGAAGTTCCCTGATAGCTTAGAGTCCACCTTGGAGATGGTAAGAGGGGATAGGAGAGCATGGCAGTGGAGTGCAGCTAGGTTGGAGGGCTTTGTATGCCAAGTAGCTGACACTAATGTGACCATTGCTCCAGTTTGTAAGAGTTTCCGAGGGACATGTCTCCTTGGCTACCAACTAGCTGGACCTGGACAGCAAATGCAAATGTGGTTTTGCCCTTCACTCTTGAATGAGCTCAATCAACAGTCGCTATTATAAAGCTACTCACCTGGGGACTATTTGTCATGCAGCAGTAGCTAACTGAGACAGGGGGACTGCAGGGTGGAAGAAATGAACACAGCCCTGCAGGTTCAGCCAGTCTGAGATAGACAGGGCAGCGGGTGACTGGTGCTCCAGGTAAGTGTGGATGTTGCAGCTCAGCCCAGGTCACATCTTGCAAAAGCTCTGGATGGAGGGCCCTGCTTTTCTTTCAAAGCCTTCAATGGATTGGGTGGGATCCTGCTGTGCTACATTCTCTGCCATGAAGCAAAATACCTAAAGTAATGGACTTGAGCCTTTATGATGACTCACATTTCCCCAGTGTTTGGCCTTTCTTGGAGTTTTTATTTCTGTGATAGAACCAGTTAAATGGAGGAAAGACTGGGGTGAGAAGCTGCTCAGTGGCCAAGAGCGCTTGCTGCGGAAGCACCAGCACCCAGGAGGGTGGGGACAGGAGTGCAGGCGAGCTGGCTGCTAGCCCAGCTCCAGGACTGAGGAGAGTCCCTGCCTCACAAGAATAAGATGGGACATGACAGAGGAAGACACTCAGGGCCTCCCTCTGGCCTTGGCACATGGGTGCAAGGCTGTGTTCACACCCCACATAAGCACACACCTCATACACATGTATATTCCTCTCTCTCTCTCTCTCTCTCTCTCTCTCTCTCTCTCTCTCTCTCTCTCTCTCTCTCTCTCTTCTCTCTCATACATGCACACTCACCCAACTCACCTAGATGCACATATTCCCTACACATGCATACTACATACACAGGCATATACCCTATATACAAGCATATCACACACACCACACAAACACACACACACACACACAAATGCAATACTCCATACACACATGTCCTATGTATGCTCTCTCATACACACAGAGGCATATACCCCATACACATGCATGCTATATACATTTACACACATACATATACCAAGAGAGTCACATATATACACATATACTATGTACACTCATACAGAAATAAGCACATGTCCCCCCACATACTACACACACACAAACACAAGCACATACACACTGGAGCATACTTCACACACACCTATATTATGTACATTCACACACAGAGACACAAACCCAGTGCATACACACATGCACGCATGCGCGCACACACACACTGCACAAACACATGCATGTACACACACACAGACACACACACCAAGAAGTAAAAGTTGTTTATTTTTCTGTAGTCTCTGAGATTCTAGTGTACATCATGAAGGAGAGAGCATAGGGGTCAGAGCTGGCTCACAGCATGGCAGCCAGAGGATGGGGGGGGAGGCACAGGCAGGGTAAGAACAGAGGAGGAGGCACCTGTACACATAAGCTTTTGTATTTATTTTCCTCTTTATTTACCCCTTAATCCCCCCGGGATCCAGCTTGGGGAGGTCCCCCCCCACATTCACAGTAGAGGGAGGTTCCCCCCACACACATTCACAGTAGAGGGAGGTCCCCCCCCACATTCACAGTAGAGGGAGGTTCCCCCCACACATTCACAGTAGAGGGAGGTTCCCCCCCACACACATTCACAGTAGAGGGAGGTCCCCCCCCACATTCACAGTAGAGGGAGGTTCCCCCCACACATTCACAGTAGAGGGAGGTTCCCCCCACACATTCACAGTAGAGGGAGGTTCCCCCCCCCCACATTCACAGTAGAGGGAGGTTCCCCCCCACACACACACACACACATTCACAGTAGGTTTTTCTTCTTTGTCCCCCTCTGGAACTGTCCCCCAGACTTACCCAGAGGTACACTGTATCAATCCCCTCGACCTCTCAGTCCAATCAGATGGACAGTGGAGAATGCCAAAGTCAAGTCCCTGTCAATGTACACCTGTTTGCATTCTGTTGCTGTGGTGGAACACTCTGACCAAAAGCAGCGTGGCAAGGAAAGAGTTCACTTGGCCTATACTTCCACCAATGAAGGAAGCCAGGGCAGGGACTCAAAGTGGTGACCTAGAGGCAGAAACCTGAGAGGGAGGGATGTTGTAGTATGAGGTTTCTGACCTGGACTTTCCGGCCTAACCTCAAGGTTTAGGACCCGCAGACCCGCAGACCCGCAGACCCGCAGTCCCACAGAGACACACAGATGCTTTCAATAGTTTTCAGCTGATCAGCCTAAGGCCCAGACATATCACTTGCTAACTCTCTACCCTTCATCTAACCCATGATTCTTCCTGTTCAGCCATGCGGCTTGGTACCTTTCTTTAGAGCAGTATAGTTGTCCTCTGCTTCTTCCGGCTTCTCTCTGGCGTTCTGCTCTCCAGGCTTCCTGTTCTCAAGAGTTTTCTTAGTCTGGTAGCCCCGCCCACACTTCCTGACTGCCTTTGCTCAATCAGCACTTTTTATTAAACCAGTGGGTGGGACAATTATTTACCATGAAACAACACAATCCCCTACAGGATGTTGCTTGCTATCTTCCTCTCCAAGGCTGCTCAGCCTGATTTCTTACATACCCAGGACTTTCTGCCCAGGGATGGCACTATCCACAATAGGCTGGGCCCTCCTCATCAACCATTAATTTAAAAACATGCCCAAAAGATTCATACAGGCCAATCTAATGGCAGCATCTTTTTTGGACTGTGTGTGTGTGTGTGTGTGTGTGTGTGTGTGTGTGTGTGTGTGTGTGTGTGTGTGTGCGTGTGTGTGTGTATGCACATGCATATGCCTGTGCACATGCATGTGTCCATATGTGCATGCATGTGACTCGCTTTGTAGACCAGGCTGGCCTGAAAGTCACAGAGATCCACTTGCCTCTGCCTCCGAGTGCTGGGATTAAAGGCATGAGGCATCTTCTCTATTGAGGTTTTTCTCTGCCCAGATGACTCTAGCTTGTGTCAAATCAACCAAAAATAAACAGCTCAGACCCAACACATCTTTCTGAATCTTACCATTCCATCTTCCGTCCCTAGAAGACTCACGTCCATCTCAGGACGCAGAGTACATTCAGTCCATCTCCAAGAGTTCCCATGGTCTGAATAGTTCCAGCATTGGTCCAAAGTCCAAACTCACAGTCTCCTCTGAGCATCGAGCACATTCTTAGATGCTACAAAAGAATAAAATCGCATACCTCTAAGAATAAATCATATGAACATCTCCATTCTGAAAGGGATTAAACAGTCATAGAAAGAAGACAGGGCTCTCGCACTAATCTACGACACAGTGGGCAAAGACTGAACCCTATCTATTGATAAGGGTTACTATTGCTGCCATGAAACACTCATGATGGCAGCAAGTTGGGGAGGAAAGTATGTATCCAGCTTGTGCTTCCACATCGTAGTTCACCATCGAAAGAAGTCAGAACAGGATCCTAGAGGCAGGAGCTGATGCAAGAGCTGACTTATTCCTCATAGTCTGTCCAACCTGCTTCATTAGAGAACCCAGAAGCACCAGCCCAGGGACGGCACCACTCACAATGGCTGGGCCCTCCTCCATCAATCACTAATTAAGAAAATGCCCTACAGGCAGACATTATGAAGACATTTTCTTGAGGTTTTCTTCTCCCTTTGTTTATGTCAAGTTGGCATAAAACTGTCCAGCACACCCTTAGACCCATTGTCTGTCATGTTGGGCATGGTATGAGACCCAACACATACAGACTTTGCATCCTGTATGGATACAGGAAAGCCTGGATTGGCTACTGGTGGCTTCCCTTGACAGACATTAATCCTGACATCTGTAATTATCTGGAGGTGCCTGTTCCTTCCTCGGCTTCACATTCATGCTACCTTCTCAAGGGCTGCAACCTGCAACCTAGCATTGTCTAACCTCCGAGGCCTTTATTTTGAAACGACCCTGTATTGCTTGCAATCTGCATGCCTGCCAAGCCATCATTGAGTGGACAATGCCAAAGTCCTCTGCCCCTTTGGCTTCAGGGTGCTTCAGTGGCTGGATACAAGCAAATGTCCCTGGAGGCAGCCCTGGTGAGCAGGGCACACTGAAGTTCTTTACTCAAAGCAGTTTTTCAAATGACTTCAAATCTTTGATTCTGGTATGGGGTGGGAGTCTGTGGTCCAGCCATTTCTAGAGGTAGCCTCAGGATGCCATTCCTATTATCTCATCCTAAAGTTTTTGGATCATATTTAATGGCCCTAATCTTTTCAGTAGCCAGATTCCCCTTAGCCCCAAATTTATATGTGCTTCTTTCTGAGAAAATGACAAGTTTTTGACACTTAAAACTTATTTGTTTGTTTGTCTGGGTGTATATATATTCAGGTATGTTATGGTGTATTTGTGGTAATTATAGAACTACTTGTAGAAATTATTTTTTTTTTGCTTTTCATCATGCAGGTCCAGGGATCAAACTTGGTGTTTTAGTTTGGGTTTTGATTGCTGTGAAGAAACACGGTGACTATGGCAATCTTTACAAAGAAAGCACTTAATTGGGGTGACTCGCTATGGTTTCAGAGGGTTATCCCATTACCATCATGACTGGGAGCCTGGTGGTGTTCAGGCAGATGTGATGCTGGAGCTGAGGGTGCTACATCTTGCAGGCAACAGGAAGTTGACTGATAGTCACATTGAGTGAAACTTGAGAAAAGAGACCTCAAAGCCTGTCCTCAGAGTGACACACTTCCTCCAACAAGAGTGCACCTCCTAATAATGCCCCTCCCTTTGGGGGACATTTTATTTCAAACCATCAATTTTGGCAACAGGCACCTTTACCCACTGAGCCATCTTGCAAGGCCTTGAACTTTTATTTCCGGCTTTTGACCAATAATTCTCACTATCAGCTTGACTAGATCAGCTACCCATACCCTTCTGAGATTTTGGCACCCAGCAGAACCCTACTCCATAGGTTGGTTGACATGAAAGCCTGGCTGTGCTTCCATCATAGAGACCTGATCTCTGGGAAAGAGGTAACAAGAGCCATAGCCACCTTTACTGGGCATTCTAAAAAGCACTTTGCTACATTGTCCCTCACACCACCTCACCTCACAGGCTGGAGAACACACTAGCTGGATGTAGAGCCCACACGGGAACCAATAGAACCAGGACCCTGCACTCAGGCCCATTTCCCCCAGGTGGGATCTCTAGCAGGCTCTTTGCAGGGGTCAAGCTTGCGAGGCCCCAAATACAAGGGCTTTCACTTACATCTCCTGTTACAAGACATCTGGAGCATCTTCAAAGACTCATTTGGCTCTGCTGTGTGGGCTTTTTGCTACCCAGAGCTGGGTTTAGAGTCATCCACCTGTCTCTACAGCCACTTGTGACTGAGCAGGCCTGGACCCAAGTGCCTAGAAGTCCTGTGCCTCTTGCCTCCAATTTGCCTCACAGGACAACCTGCAGTTCCAGGTCAGTTGTGCCTCCTGGCTGTGTTTTATCACACAGCATCCCCTCCCGAAGTTCTCATGCTCAGCTGCCAAATTCCTGCCCCAAACAATACTTTTGAAGCTTTTAGAAAAAACAAGTATCTTACTTTAAAAATGTTTCCTTTGGCAAAGGAAGGGGGTTGCAGAAGGGTCTGTGGAGAGTAAGCCTGTTCTCTCTTCTCACAGGGCCCCAGATCCCTTGTTGACACTCTGTATGCAGCACAGCTCCTGGGGGTGACAGCAGGTGACTTTTGCTTCAGTCTTCTCCCTATGGCTTTAGGACAAGCTCTGCCCTGATTGGGGCAACAGCAGCTGAGCTCTCATGGTCCCCATTCTGCATTGAGCCTGTTCTGATCACATCTGAGCAGATACTCAGAGCCCTATCTTCCCACAGTGGTCAGACATCTTGGCCGCCACTCCAGTCACCCTCCAGTCACTTTTCCAACAAACACCATTTCAACCTGTTCAAGACCCCAGCCTCACCTCAGCCCAGAGGCCCTGAGGAAGAAGGCACCCCATCCAAGCTGAATAGATAACCCACAGAAGGCAGAGGACCCTTTGCTGAGTAGACATCTTTTTTTCCCCCAGGAGGATGCGGGTCCTCTTACTCAGAACCTACTGCTGTCACACACCTGGTAAGTCACTATGAGGCTGGTTAGCACTTTGACACTTTCCACTGCTGATAAGTGTCTCATGGGGCACAGGCTGATATGTACTGAGCATTCACTTTGTCTGGTTTATGGACTCGTTATTCAGTACTGCGTTTACTTTCAAACCAAGCCTTCCAATGTAGATTTTATGATCGACCCAAACCCACAAGCAAGCCCCTGAGTCTTGTTTGCAGACACACAGCAATGAAGAGTCATTGCTCCCATTGATAAAGGACAGCCCAGGATACTCCCTGCCTCCTCTAACATCTGCTGTGCCTAAGTGGAGAAACAGAGCTGTTTGCTGTTATTTGGGTTTGGTTTGTTTATTTCAATAATAATGGAGGGCACGCCATCAGCCTGAGTATCCGCAGAGGAGAGTTATCATCTTTTACAGATAGGCTGCTAAGGCAAGCTGGAATCAGAGATTTCGCTGGCTCTGTTGCCCTTTAATGAGGATGAAGCTCCGGCTACAAGCTCAGTCAGCCGTGGCCATGTCCTCTAGCAGAAGCTAGATGCCTCTCCTGGCCAAGGGGAAAGGCTCACTGTGTCCCAGGCAGCCCTTCCTCAGAGGTGAGTCCCCCATCTGTGGCCAAAGGCTATTCAAGCCTCCAGGCTCATACCCTCTCTTACTTTCTGTAACACTCTGTTGCCCTCAGAATGGAAACATCTTTCCAGGGATTCAGAGAGGGCAAAAAACAGCCCACCTGTAGCTGGTGTTTGAAGAGTTATGGGCGAAGTTTCCTTGGAAAGAATAATTGCTATTCTCTGCCTGGAGACCTACAATCTGGTGTGGCATAAACAGGTTCTTCTCACTGGCCCTGCTACAGCCCAGGCTGAGGTGCTGGCACTGGCTCAGAGCTTAGGTCAGACAAACATTCATCCAGGTGCCATCTACAGCAAGCACCTGGTGGATGTCAGAAGTCACTGTGCCAGGAGGAGCTCTGGAGACAGCTGGCTCTCTCCCTGACCTAAGCAGCCTGGTACCTCATCCAGCAGTGACCCTGGGAGTGTATGTCCTTGGGATTTAAATGCAGAGCACCAGAAAACATCAGTGGAGAGTTAAAGACTCTGGAATTCTGGGAGGGACCTCTGCACCAGGCCCTGGAGTCAGGACCCTTATGTTCATCAGCCTCATTTACCAGCAGCTCCATGCTTTCTAGAGAGAAGTGGACCCGGATCAAGGGCAGACAAGGAGATCTGGAGTGAGGCTCAGTCCATATGCTCCTTAGCCAGGTGTTCAAGACTCCAGCCTCACTTCTCCAGAGTTCATCCATTACCTCAGCCCAGAGGCCCTGAGGAAGAAGGTACCCCACCCCAGCTGAATAGACAGTTCACAGGAAGGCAGGGGACACCCCTGCTGAGCAAACAACCCCCCCCCAGAGGACATGGGCCATAGTATTGACCACAGAGCCACACACCCGCCTTGGTATCTTACTAGAGAGAAGGTCTGCTTATTTACAGGGCTCTGGGAGCCATTTATAGCAAGGGGGTGGGGGTCTGGCACCTGACCTCAAGGCCTACAAGAACTGAAGGTCCATTGAAAGGAGTTTACAGCTCCAGTCCCCAGTGAGGAGTGGGGATCCCAGAGCACACAGCTGGGCCTTTTCTCACACCATGCAAAACTGTGCTTTTAGTTTCCAGCTGCCTTAGGAAGCACATTGCCTGGGATTCTTTAGATAAAGGTCTGGGTGCACAAGAGTTCCGAGGCTTTGAGTATTCACCTACTGCCTGTCACCTGGGCATCCTGCCCCACGGTGTCCTGTCTTGCCTGGGCCTGAAGAAGAAGCTAAAAACAACGTTCAGTTCTCCTCACAGGTGGAGGTAATGGAATGATTAATTTTTCAGTGGCTTTAATGGGATATTATTTCCTTCTACTCCGAGATGAGTTTCATCAACACCAAAGCTTTGGTTTGGTTAAACAGCAATAGAAATGCAGGTGTTGGGTTACCAAGCAACAGCTGGCTTTCTCTGCAACAGAAAAGGGAAGACAGATGTGTCAAGAACTAGGGAATGGTGGATGGTTCTTTGGTCTCAGGGGAGATCAGGGCCCAGGATTTATTTGCTAGTCCTTACCACAGAAGGTGGCCAGTGAGAGATTGTGAGCACACGAGTGTGCATTGCTACAGAGTTTGCTTCACCTGTACCAGGGCAATCTAATTCTCTCTACTTACGATTCTTTTTCGCCTGAAAAATGTGTACAAGACCCTGGGTGTAAAGCTCTACAAAATAGGTGAATATCTCAAACAATTACTGATAATTCAGAGTTTTATTTTGAAACGATTCTTGGCTCATGTGTAATGTTACCACTTATTAATGATGAAGGTAGATTTGCACATTGGTGAAATAGATGTGTTTATCTATTTGCACTAAATCTTGGCTGGGTGTTTGATGCTGTAGGATGCAGAGCATCCTCGGGCTCTTCAGAGTTGATGGATACTTCGGTTTTGTCGCCATCGGTACCTGAAACTGAAGCTTCACATAAACACACACAGCACAGAACAGCAGGCATAGGTTTAGCACCAAAACTCCTGGAACCATACTTCATGAAATGCAAGTCAGTAGCCTAGATAATTGACTTGAAAAACAAACGCTCCAACACAGCGCAAACCCATGACATAAACAATGCCCACATGCTGAGGAATAACATTTAAAAATATTAAACTCTTTGTTTCTTGATACTAAACTATTAAGCTTCCATATGAGCAGAAAACTGTGTACATATGGTAAAATCACAGCAATCCACAGCACCCCAAAGTCTCAAAGTTGAGCCACAGTGCTTCAGGAAGGGTTCATTGGTGCTACATAGCCTGACTATGTTTGCAGTGTAAAGCACGTATATTCTGTCTCCAGAATCAAGGTAGCAGTGAAGGTGTATGAAACGGTGTGTGAGCATCACCGGGACACCTGACTCATCATTCATCTGATCTTTTAAAAACTGATTTTTGGTCACTGCATGTCCAGAAAACTTTTACTGAGGTCAGGTTTATTACACTCTCCCCGTTCAGTTACAAAGCCCTGTTTGGTATGGTGACCCACATGTAAAGAACTGTCCTCCAGACCATGGCCAGTGCCTCAGAAGCCCCAGAGACCAAAACTTTCCCAGCTCAGCATCATGATCCAGTGGGTTCCTACTCAGGGTTCTGAGTCTGGCTATTTCCCTCACTGGCCCAGAGAGGTTGATGAGGGTGATGTGATGGCCTGTCATTGTGAGTACCAGGAGGTGAAGAGGCAGGGCAGCTGAGGGAATGCAAGCCCAGCCTACAAACACCACAGCCTTGACCAGGCTGGCTATAGTGAGGCTACACAAGGGGTGCTGGCTGAGGCTCCTGGGAAGTTAGAGGGGAGTACCTCCAGTTAAGGATGACTATTATCGATATTATTACTATATTATCATCATTATATCGTCGTCATCACCATCACTAGCATCACCATTTTTATCATGTGTTTGCATGAGGCCCCAGGAAAAGCAGATACAAAGTTGGGCTGAAGCAATACAGAGAGAAGAGGTTGTTGCTGAAGGAGGACTTTGCCTCTCAGCTCAATCATCCTGGGCTCCCCAGAAAGTCAGTCTCAAAATGTCAACACTCTCATCTGAACCATGAAGGGTTAATCCTACCCCCAGACTCAGCAGGGAATCTATGGTAGACACCTAGGGTCTGGCTCAGCCCTCGGCTGACTAAAGAGGGTTCCAAAGCTTGGGGGTAGAAGGGTGAAGGGTGAACCAGGAGGCTGGTGGACTCAGTCCTGAGCTTGGTGGAGGGAGGAGCTGGGATGTCCTTCCCAGGTCCCTCCTTCCCCCATGGAGAAGACAGTGCCAGTCCACCCACACGGCACCATGGGGCTGGCTCACTGTGCAGAGATGGGGCCAGCTATCCCAGACTTGCTGAAGTCTGGTCCCACAGTGGGAAAGCTGACCTTGGAGCTGAGTAGGGTCTGGGGCTCTGAGTGACTGCCACCTGACTGTGACTCAACTTCATGATTCTTACCACCGGAATGGGGACCTGCAGACACAGTTCTCTATCATAACACAAAGATAAATTATTACTACTCTGAAAAAGACAAGGAAAACAAAAGTTGCTTGCCTCTTGCCCACACCTTGAGAAACCTTGGGAACATGTGGGGGCCTCATAGGCCTGTGACCTGAATCACAGGAGCATCAATGTCTTCATCTGGCTGCTCCTAGGAGGCTGCAAGTTTCTCAAAGACTCCAGGTAGAGTTAAATTATGTTGAAAACTGCCCAGAACCCTATCTCAGACTGGTGTTCCCATGGTGCCCACAGCAGCCACCTTTTCAAATGTTAGAGAGTGTGTATGTGACAAATATATATCGCCAGGGGTGGAAGCCGTTCCCCAGGTTAAGTCAAGGCATGAGCACCACACTGCAGTTGATAACCTACCTGTATGGCCCTTGCTCCAGGGGAAAGGCATGTGCCTGGCCCGTTTGCTCAGTTGGTGGGGAAGTTTGGATCTGCCTTGGAAGAAGTGAATGCACCTAATCCTCTTGGTCATGATCTAGCTTAAATGGCCCCAGGAGCTGCCCTGTGTCCCCAGCACAATGATTCCTATCAGCCATGCCTTGAGCCATGCCTAGGGCTGTTACTAGTAGCAATTGGAGGCCTTTGATGGCCAACACTGACTTCCTCTCCTTGGAGAAGATGGGGGAGAGGTCTCCAGCTAGGGAGACCTTCTTACTCCTTGTGTCTTAGAAACAAATTGCTAAAGAAAGGAACATCTTTGCTCCTCTGAGACCTGTAAGGAACAGGCTTCTGAAAGGGGCTATATTGGGTCTACTGTGACATGTAAAAGGGAACATCTCCCAGACAAAGATTTTTCCCCTCCCCCACCAAATCTCTTGGACAACCAAGGAGTGTCCTGGGGCTGGATCATAAAGTCAGGATAGTGTCAGGTTGGAACTGTGTGCTCTTGAACTTACTTCCACAAGTATAGAGCCTGTCGTGGTTCTCGGCGGGAAGTCGTTCAACTGGTCTGTGCCTCAGTTTCTCCTTGGCAGAGCAAGAATGAGGATTGTACTTATCCCTTGGGTTCTGATGATGAGACTGATGTTGGTTATCCCTCTGTTCCCCATTTATGCCATGTGTACCCATGTCTCCTTCCTCATTGAAGCGCTTGGCATCTAGAGAAGTTCCTTCTGGGAGGAAGCAAGAGAGACCAGGGAGGCTGGACTCAGTCTGCCAAAGCATCTCTGTCCAGCTTGCTGAGTCAGCCCTGGGGCACAGCCTCAGTGGCAGGTGGGTGTGCAAAGGCAGGCAGTAGGTCACCTCAAGGGGCATCTGCCACCACTATCATGGCCCCACTGGGCACATCAGCTACCCAGGAGCAGCCCAGAGCCAACATAGTAAGAAGTGTTCCGTCCTTCCTTATGGGCACTTGTCAGGCTCTCTTTAGCCTTGTGGCTCTGGAGATAGGCTGGTCTGAGCTGGGATGTGTGGGTTTTGCACACACCTTCAGCGTTGTTTCTCAGTTTCCTTTCCTAAGAAAAATCCATTCCAGGGTAGTATCTCTTCAAGGTGCTTTCCCTCTGACCCTTCCCAGCCTGGTCCAGGCTGATTGTCTTTCTACAGCTGCAAGAAGCTGAACCCCAGCATGCTCACATTTGCAGAGATGCTGCGATTCTGTCACTTAAAATAACGCTTCTAATTGGGCTCATCGCTCACTTTTTCCTACTGTCTTCACAAATTGCATTTAATTGTTTTCAGGTTGATTCTTTAAAAATAAATTGTTACCTAGAATCTCTGGAGCGCCTGCCCACACAGCGTCGGGCAGGGCGTCCCAGGGGCCTAGGAAGTTTATTTCTGCTGTGTGTGTCTTGGTGTGGGCGCTCTGCTCACACCTCTGAGGGGGCCGGGAATTTCTCTCAAAGTCCAGAGTCTTCATTGAATCAGATGAGTGGTGCGTGGCCCATGGAGATGATGCTGGTGACAGTGGCAGTAGTGCCATCAGGGATAGTGATGGGGAGGGGATGCTGAGCATAGCTTTTGAGCTGTGCATTTCACCTGATGCCTCTTCATTGTTCCCAAAGGGTCAATTATACCCCCTTCATCAAGGAGAGCAAGAAAACCACTCTCTCCTCCTCCCCCATTGGCCCCTTCCTCAGCACCTCAGCTGAGCCCTGCCAGGTGCCTGGCTCCCCTGCAGGCAGTTAAGGAGGCGGTATCCATGGCAACAGGGCCACCCGCCTCCTGGGCAGGGCCATCATCTTGCAGAAGCTTTCCTGGCACACTTCCAGGGCACAGTGCGCCCTGTCCACTGCTCAGATCCTGGATGCAGCCTCAGGCACCCATGGGAGCCCCCACCCTTGGGGTCCGTGGGAGGAATTTTAAACTCAAGTATTCTTCAAAAGCACCCATGTGGTTAGTTAAGCCTCCTAAGATAATTGCAGTCAAGCAATTACTTTAAAGACATTTGGGGGTGTTAAGATCCTGGCTCCTATTTTTCATGATAACAGTAAGTCCTTTTGTGCCTGAAGCCTGGTGGGTCTGTTCCCAACAGGTGCTCCTGGGAGAGGGGTGCATCATGCTCTCCTCATACAGACATGAGTGGCTCCCTCCCCCATGACCCCCCTCCTTTCCCAGCAGACCTCCAGCAAAGCAGTGGGAGAGTCAGCATTTTCTGAATCCCAGCCGAAGAAAGAACAAAGCAGCAAAGTAAAGTATTTTCACTCAGTGGTGGCATCTTCCTCAGCCAAGCCTGGCTGCCAGGAGCAACTGTACCCTGGTCCCTTTCCTGGCCACTCTCCCAGCCACATTGCAGTGGTGCAGAAGGCTGAGGTGCAGGTCCACAGGGGTTTGCTGCAGGGCATTCCTACAATCCTCCCTTCCTCTCTCTGAGTTCAACACGTCCATCCAGCTCACTCTATCTTCTCTGAGTCTCCTAAGGTATCTGCTCAAAGCCCACATTCCAGGAGCAGCAATGGATCTGAGTTGTCCCGAGCCCTTGTCAGAGAGTCTGTGGGGAGAAAAGACCCAGGGATGATACAGTGGGGTGACGCCATGAAGCCTTACAAAGAGGGTGGCTGAACCTCAGACCATTTCTCAGCAAAGGCCTTCCCCTCTGATGGGCACCACAGACGTGCCCTGGTGGGTGGGTGGGTGTAGATGGAAATGACAGAATGAGGACTTTGAGCTCCAGCCAACACCTCATCCTTCTGCTAGTCAGCCTAGGAGCTCTTGACATCACCTTCTATAAACCACCTGACCTGCCTGGGTGGCCTACTGCACCTGTGAGGTAGAAGATGTGGTATAGAGCTGAAGTGACCACACTACCTGACTACCCGTGCATCCCCACCCCACCCCCAGCTCCCGCTCAACTCCCTGTCATTCTAAATCTTCTCCACCTGACACAGCACCCCTCCTCACCTTCCTGTCCAGACCCCACCTCTGCCCCTCTGCCTATCCATCCTATCGGTTAATCTCCTGCCCCTTTACTGCAGTTCCCTCTTGGGATTTCAGCACCACCTCTGCCCCCTGGTGGGCAGAACCCCACTTCTGCCTAATGGCATAGGTGCTTTCTTCCCAAAGTCCCCAGGAGCCCTAACAGACCCTGGCCTGACTCCTTATAAACTGTCATGCTATACCACTGTCCCCACTCTGGGCACTACACATATTACAGGAGGTGGGACCTGTCCTCATGGCTGATGAATGGCTACCCAGTAGTCACAGGGCCCCTTCACTCTAAGCTGGCCTTGTAGGAGACATTACAAATTCACTTACATCCCCCAAGCATGGGCCCCCTTCTCACTCCTGGCCTATGAGACCTTTCCCTGGAACATGCTTTTCTTCCCTGTCATAGCAAAGCCCATGTCATCAGGACCTGAGTCTCCAGGGGATGTTACATTTGCCAGCTTGCTATGAACCATCGTACAGTAATAAAACCAGCAGGCCTGTGCAGGCCCCCAGGACAGGACAGGGGTCCCACTCCAGCTTTATCCCACCAAGTCCATGCCTCCCCAGAGCTGGGACCTCACATCTACAAAAAGGATCAAAGTCAACACAGAATGGGAACATAGGGACAGCAGTTCTCCCACACCTCTGTCCAAAATACTTATTTTTCTGTCCATTACCTGCTGCTAAATATAGTCCCAAAGTACTAGGGAAAAAGTCCAAAAAAAGTTCACAACATTTAAATCACAAACCACTCTGAGTAGCTTGTGCTGTCCTGCTTCATCCCTCTGAGATGTGACTCATCTCTCTGGGCAGTGTATTCACACAGTATGTGCGACCTGCCTGGAGTCACTTAACAGCCTTCCTGGCTACCAGACTAATGATGTCCCATATTTCAGTGCTTGTATCCAGTATCCCTGACCTTACTTAGGAATGGCTCCAAAGTAACACTAAGGTAACATACTGGGTGCTTTACTGCAACAGAGTGTTGTGACGGTTCTTAGTGTCAATATCTTACTCTTCCTAATTTATAATTTGCTATCAAAGGTAAAGGTACAGGAAGAACATGGCATATATAGGATTTGCCTATGGTTTCAGATACCCATGAGTTGAAACACGTGCCTACCAAAAAAGGGATGCCTATAGTAAACTCTGAGGGGTAAAATTGGCATCCCCTAATAGCATTTGGTATCTAACAGACCCATAGCTGTCAGCACTCAGTGGAAATTTTGTGCCTCTGACCTAAAACAGTCCACTCACAGACCCTAGCAAAATGACCAGATCATTTCAGAAAAAAGATGACCTTCTAATTAGTCAGAGCACTTTAAAATGGGGGGGGGGGGGGCAGATACAGGAAGGAAGGGGAGAAAGGGACAGAGGAGGAAAGAAGAAAGTGCATTACTCTTTTCATTGTTATGACAGAGTGTCCACTAAGAAGCACCTATCAGAAGGAGAGTAGATCCCGACTCCTGACTTGAGAGACGGCCCATCCTGTGGAGGAAGGCATGGCCATATGAGTGTAAGGTCAATGGGAAACAGATGGCCACATTAGGTCCCCAGTCAGAAGCAGTGAGATGAGGGACAGGACCCAATAAACTTTCTCCTTTGCCTTTTTAATCAGTCCAGGATCCCAGCCCTGGGGTGGTGCCACACACATTCAGGTGGGCCTTCCTTCCTCAGGTAACAACAGCTGTACTCATAATGTCATAGATGCTTCTCTCCTCCCCCCTCCCTCCCTCCCTCCCTCCCTCCCTCCCTCCCTCCCTCCCTCCCTTCCTTCCTTCCTTCCTTCCTTCCTTCCTCCTTTTGCATGTGTATGTGTGCACGTGTTTATGTGTATATGAGTGCCCATGTGTATACATGTGATGTGAAAATGTCTTTTTGTATGTTGCGAACATTAATCTTTAAATAAAGGAGCTGTTTTGGCCCTTGGTGAACACTGTATCCAGAGACAGCACAGGTAGGAGAAACAGGGCAGAGTCAGACATAGATTGAGTCAGATGCCCAAAGAAAAAACATATGAAAAACACAAGTGAGCCATGGACCATGTGGCAGACAGATTAATAAAAATGGGTTTAGTTAAGATAAAAGATAAAAACATGGCCAGATGGGGCTAAAAACATCATTGTAACACACATGCATGTGTAGGTCCAAAATTTACATCAAACGTCTTTCTTGAACTCTTTCCTATCTATTTATTGAGTCCCTTACCAACTTGCCTCAAGGATCCTCTGTCTCTCCCTCCTGAATGCTGGGTACAGGTGACTGCCATGCCTACCTGGTTTTATATGTGGGTTCTGAGGGTTTGAATGCAGGCTGCCACACTGGCATGGCCGTGCTGTGCCCATGCTGGGTGTTTCATATTCTAATCACGTTGATGACAAAGATTAACCACCATAAATCTATCCTGTGTCAACTCAACAACCAAACACAACCACTGTAAATGGCAAACAACATTCTGCCCCTGGTCCCCAAAGGGTCATGGCTATCTCATAATGCAAAACACGTTTAGTTCACCCACAAGAGCTCCTAAAGTAAACAATTCTGACATTGTTTAAAAAAAAAAACAAAAACAAAAACAAAAACAAAAAAAAAAAACCTCAGAATCTTTTCCAATACCCACAGGCATCTTTTAATGGTAAGTTTCTATAGAATAAAAAAAGTCAAATTGTATACCTACAGTGTGTAAACACAGGTTATTTCCATTCTGGAGTGGAGAAATTGGAGAGCAGCAAGAAAACGTAAGACCAATGCACAGACACGATCTATTTATGCCTCAATAAATAGAGCGAAGAGAGATCAAGAAAGAATTTGATGTGAATTTCCAACCTACACATACATATGTACACATAACATGCACACATGTACACGCACCAACCCTGCCGCTCCTGGCATCTAAGAATCTTAGTGACATTCTCTGGGTTCCAGTGATCTCAGGTTTTCTCTCTCTCTCTCTCTTTTCTTTCTCCCTCCCTCTTTCTCTCTCCCCTCCCCCTGTCTCTCCAGTTCACTCATGTCTGAAGCCTCGCTAAATGGCTAGTTCATGATCGTGGTATTTCCATTAGTCTGGTCTCTGACTGACACTTAGGCTTCACCTTCACAGCTTCACACAGAAGAGATTCCAATCCTGCCGTGTATTGTCTGCTCTCCTCGGTTTTCTGGACCTCGGTTCAAACCTTCCATGGCCTCCTCACTCTTAACTCTTGAGTGTCTGTAAAACAAGCAACACATGGATGCAGCCTGACTCTATCACAACTATCATGGACCCTGCACCTCTGTGGCTGAACCTGGGAAAAACTTCCCTACTTGGTTGTTTTCTAGCAAAGAACCCTTTGGTAGCATTCTCAGACTTTCTTGTTAAATAGTAATCTTAGGCATGCTTGTGTGTGTGTGTGCGTGTGCGTGCGTGTGTGTGCGTGCGTGTGCATATGTGTGTGTGTTGTTGGGATAAAATATTATGACAAAAGCAACTTGAGTTAGGAAGAATTCATTTCAGGTCACAGTTAGACGTTACATTCTATCTTCCTGGGGAAGTGAAGGCATTAGAAGCTTAAGAAGCTGGTCACATTATATCTATCATCAAAAGAAGAGGCCAGTGAATGTATGCATGGTACTCACTCAGCTGGATTTCTTCACTCTTATTCTGGATTCCAAGCCTAAGAATTGTAGCCACCCACAGGGTGAGAGTCTTTCCACCTCAATTAACATAATCAACATAATTGTTCACAAACATGACCAGAGGGTCATTTCCCAGTTAATTCTAAATTCTGCCAAGTTGACAATGAACACTAACCAAATTCACACAAATGAATTTGCATTTTTACAAGTTGGAATTTTTGGTGAGTGGGTTCTTGCCTTCAAGGTCTCTTCCTTACTGTTCTGGTGCAAAGTACAAGCCTTCTCACTGGTTATGCTAAGCTCTTGAAGCATATAGATATTTTGTTTATGGCTTCCTTGTATGCAACTTTAACTCAGTTCTTTTCCTCACAAAACCCGTAGGATTTTTTTTTCCTTGTTTTACTGCTTAATTTCCCGGGTTCCCTCACTATAGGTCTAGGCAAAAGCACTACTCAGTAACCATTGCATGGCCTGACATCTCTTGACATCTCCTCCAACAAACAAACTGATCTATTACTTTTGAATTTGGCCTTCCAGAACAAAGGAGAATTCAGCTAGACTGTTTATCAGAATGTAACATGAATGGCCTCACCTCCGGTTCCTGAAAGAGTCCGTATTCCCCTCAAAAAATATGAGCCAGAATGTCACTGTCTACATTTCTAACGGGAAAGTTTATGTCATTAACTTCCTGGATGTGTCTTAACTAAGTTAACAATCAAAATTAGCCATCACAGAAAGAAAGGGAAAGAGAGAGGGGGAGAGGGAGGGAGGTCTGTGGTCCCTTCAGAGGCATCAGCGTACTCTGATCTCAGAGGTGGTGCAGACATTCACCCATATATATTAAGTACCCTGCCATCTAAACAACAGGTCCCTCTTTCCAAACTACCATTTACTGACTTTTCCCCCCTTCATTTTATTATTTTTTATTTAAAAAAAAAGTCTTTTTTATCCATGTATACCCCTGCTCCCCCTCCCTTTCTCCTCCCAATCCCATCTAGTCAGCCTTCAGCCTCCCCACTCCCTATCCCCACATCCCCTTCCCCAAAAGAACAAGAGGTCCCAAGCTGGGTCAGCTCAGAGTGGCACACTCCCTCCAGGCAAGTCCCATTTCCTCATCCCAATATCAAGACTGGGTTAGGCACTCCTCTGCATGGAATGGGCTCCAAGGTGCCAGCCCACGCACAGGAACACAGTCTGATTCCACCCCTCGAGGCTCCACATACTGCCCATGCCAATCGACAGTTACCTACCCTTGGAGGGCCTAGCTCCTTTTACTGCCTTTTAAAGGAAGCTTCCAATTTCACGGTAAATAAAACGCTTTTAACTGAACTGTAGGCTGATTTTTGTGTTTATTAAATCAATGTGTGACTGTTCCAGAACCTTTTTTTTTTTTTTCTGACACGGAAAAACAAAAGCTCACTAGTGAATCATCTCCTTTTCTTCTTCCCTCCTTGGACTTCCCTTTGCCCCATGCTTTTACCTCCAGGCATCTGAGACAAGCATCCACAAGTGGGGCCGCAAGGGAACTGCTGAGGGGGATGAAATTCTATATCAATGATGGGGGGGGGGGGACTCTAGAAAAGCAACACACACACACTCAGTCAGTGTAACATTTTTTTAAAAAAATAGCAGGGCATGGTAGTGCATGCCTTTAATCCCAGCACTAAGAAGGCAGAGGCAAGAGAATACCTGTGAGTTTGAGGCCAGTCCGGTCTATAGAGTGAGTTCCAGGACAGCCAGAGCTACATACAAAGAACTTTGTCTCAAAAACAAAACCAACAAACAAAAGTAATACATGCTGTAGAGAAAAATTCAGACAGTATAGGCAAATGGAATAAAGGCAAGTAAAGATATTCCAAACCCTTCCATTACCCACAAGTACTAACTACTACTGGGACCAACAAATCTTCTGCAGCAGCCCATCTTTGGTGGGCACATCTGCCTCTCCTCTCACGGAGTCAAGCAGGTCCTGACTGTAAGTAAGCTCCAGGTCTGGTTTATGCCACCTCGCAGGTCTCAGATGACACTCCACATAAAGCTCCCCTGCCTTTTTATTTTATTTTGTGTGTGTGTGTATGTGTGTATGTATATGTAGTATGAATTGTGTACACACACTTATGCACACACACAGGTGTGAACACATGCGGAGACCAGAGACTGGCCCTGAATGTCTTCCTCAATTGCTTCCCACATTATTTTTGAGATAGGGTCTTTTGTTAAACGTGGAGCTCACTAGTCTAGTTAGGCTGGCTGTCCAGTGTGGTCCAGAGATTCATCTATCTCTGTCTACCCAACATTGAGATTACAGATATGTCCAGTCACATCGACTTTTAAAAACTATTTATCTATGTTTGTTTATTACTATATATGTAGACACACACACACAACCCCTGATGTACATGTGGAGGTCAGACAACTTTTGGAAATTGCTTCTCCTTCGACCTCTTTGAGACAGGATCTCTTGTTTCTGCTAGGCAAGCTGGCCCACAAAGTTCTGGGTAATTCTTCTGTTTCAGCCTCCCATCATGCAATAGGTCCCTTGGGATTACAGATGTGTACCATTACGTTCAGCTTTCTTATGTGGGTTCCAGGAACTGAACCCAGGACTTTAGGCTGACATGGAAAGTGTGTTGACTCACTGAGGAAACGTCCTGACTGGTCCCAGTGCTGGAGATCAAAGTCAGCTCTCCACACCTGCACAATAAGCTCTGTATTCACTGAGCTAGCCCCCGCCCCCCCAACCCACTATGTACATTTTAACTTGAATGAAATGCCTATCAAAAAGGATCTGAACTAGAGGTGGTCAATCCTAGGAACCATATGCTGAGAGCTTGAGCAAGTGAGGTTGTGAAGAAGGGAAAATTTAAAGAAATAACTAATACTCTTAGGAGGAGTCACAAAGCCACAGGTTCAAGGCCACAGAGTGCATGATTGTGAGGTTGCCACATGACACAGAGAATGATGCTTTCAGAATGGACCCAGCCTCTGACAGTTCCCTTGCTGGAGTAGAGGATGCTGAGGATGCTATGTGTCCTCCTGGGAATCACTCTAATCCAACTGCCCTAGTCCAGAGGGACACAGGAATTTCCAGAGGATGCAACACAGGTGGCTTTGGTTTGGAGTATAACTTGGGGACAATAATTCTCCACAGAGAAGGGGGTTTCCTTAGGGTAAAATGGGGTGAGCAGGACGGAAAAGGAATGGGAAGCCATCGCCAAGGCAGTGTCTCCAGGGAGACCATGACTGGGACAAACAGTCTCTTGTGACCGTTTCTGCAATGGACATAAAGAAGTGGAAATTCAGTGCTGTCCTTAGGGTCCCCCAGGAGTGGTGGGAGCAAGAAGGAGGCATACAAAGGTGACCACTTGACCATATTGAAGGAAGACAGACATGACAGAGACATAGTGGAGCCTCAATAAAGAGACTAAAAAGCCTCCATCAGTATATTGGTGCTTTGACTAATATTGAGCCGCAATTGGTCCTCAATGAAGCACCCCTATGGCGGGAGAAGGAGGAGGAGGTGGTGGGTTCAAAGGGAAGTTAGGCTCTGAGATTTTAAATACTGAAGTGCAAACATGGCTGAATGAACAGGCTGCTTAGAAACATGAAGGAAAATCTAGTCAAATAACACCAAACTAAAAACAGACTGGACAAGGTGGCTTCAGTACATACTGATCAAAGAGGGGAGAGGGAGTGGAAACCATGGCTGCTAGGAAGGCTTATGCACCAAGCATGTTGTTTTAATAAAGCAGAGACTCATCGTGCGTGAGTCTGCTGAGATGGCATGGTCAGAACAGCCTGCCCTTGGCAATGTGGTTTCCATGTTTTATGTGGAGTAGCATGGTACAGAAGGGCAAGTTCTTCCCTGAGACTCTGTCCAGCCAGCTCTCCCCTGGGGGTCAGTGTTCTCCATCCCGCCTCAGCCAATCAGTGTCCAGTAAGCACTGACAACCTGTGACCTGCAAATTAAGGCTCAGATGCTTCCCTAGCTCCTGCCACCAATTGAGACGGATGATGGGGTCAGCAGACAGAGCCAAAAAGGAGGCAGATAGAGCAGAGGATGGAGCTGGTTGGAGCTGTAGTTCGGAGCCAGCCAGACCAGAGCTGGTGAGCATCTGAGGACTCCTAGCCAGCAGGGAAGGATCCAGGTCTTGGGGCATTTGCTAATTGCCTCCAGCATCCAGACTCTAAAGTCTCTTTGTCTTCTCTGTGATTATTTCAGAAATGGAAATAGGAAAGCTATCGTGCAAATTGCTTTTCAGAACTTTCCAGAACCACCTCTTGGTCTCTGCCCAAGGGTAAGAAAAATGCTGCCTCGGGTCCCTGTGAGGCTTCTGCTATGATCAAAGGCAGAGGTTGCCTCCTTGGGAGTGCTAAAGGCTGACATGGCACTCCCAACACCCTGGTCAGTATCTGCTCTGTGTGCCAGGCCCTCATGCCACTCTGCTGTCTGAATATAAGGCCAATGGGAAGGTGAAGTCAGGTACAAATAGGGGTAGGGTGGAGGATGAGAGACTAACTACAAGACCATATTGTCTCAGTTACGGAGCCTGTGACAGCTTCTTCTGTCATGTGAGTTGGGAAGCCAGACCGGATGACAGGCTGACAGGGTTGTGAAGAGACGATTCCTTCTCTGTTTCTATGTCCTGTCTAGGTAGGTCCTCGGGCATCCAATGTGACAACCCCCTGGGCTGTCTTACTTACTGCGTCTGGAGGCTGAGAGCAAATGTCCCTGGGAATGTCCTTATTGATACACTATTGATAATGTTGGAAACAGCGGCAGAGTCTGCGCAAACGTCAATCACCATATCACTGGTGCGGGTCCTTAGATGGACCCGGGAGGCTCTAAGCTGCAGCAGGCCTTTGCCTGTACCTTTCTTCCATACTCCACTCTCGAGATCTCTTTGGCGGGAGGCTATTCCCAGCTGTTGTAACTTGGCCAGATGTTCTGACACATCCCATCTCAGATCCCCTTGTTCAGAGCAGTGGCTGGACAATGCTATCTCTCCTATCAGGGAGCTCAGGATGCAGTAGAGATGGGACCAAGGTGCCAGCTTCACAATATACCTCTTACCCTGGGTCTTCTTTAGTGGGCTGCAGAAGCCACCGTTACTGCTGCAGGTATACTTCAGTGTCTACCCCAGTTCCAGAGCAGGGCCCCAGCTGGACATAATGTCTGAATAAGGGACTCAGCCCTGAAGTGTGACCCTCTGGCCATCTCTACCACCACAGCCCAGGCCTGCTGCTTGTGTAGTTTGACCCACCAGAGATGAATGAGCCTGGCTGAAGGAAGACTGGAAGCCCCAGTTCATACCCAGGTGCCTGCCCTGGAGAGACTGTCCAGGAAACGGGAAGTTCGGGGGTGGAGGACCCAGAGCCACTGTCTTCAGGGTAACCTTGTTAGCCACCAGGCCCTCAATCTGCAGACCTGGTTTGTCAGGTTTCTTGCACTCCATATTGTGAGTGTATGTGCTGGGTATGCACATTGTATATGTGAAGATACATTGAGTTCCTGGTTACACAGATGAGCATGTGCATGGAGTGAGCATGTGTTGTGAGTTTGCATTGGACTGGCACATAAGTGCTCCTTTGTTGTATGCATAAGCATGCATGGTACGTGAATGTCGCGTGTGTGAGCCTGTGAGTGCATGGTACCATACACAACTGCTACAGACAGGAACTATCAGAGCTGGGCCAGCGAGTCTGGTCAGGATGGCATGACCTGAGTGGTCTTGGGGAGATCACTGCTCCCGATTGCTCATTCAAGTAATTGATAGGTATTGATCATGGGCCAAGAGCAGAGGCCACAGTGTCAGTAAAGGCAGAGCATTTTGCATAAGCTTACTCAATGCTCTGCCCTGAGGAGAGGAACACAGGGATTTGGGGTAGACCTGTGATTCTGTTGTGCAGGTGAGGCCACTTCCTAGAGCTAAGAGCACCCAATAGGAGCAGAATCTGGTTCTAAAAGAATATGCCTGCCACAGGTTAATACAGGCAGCAGTATTTAGCAGAAATTAGCCTGTAGGAGCTGTCTCCATACACTGGATCCTGGGCCACTCAGCCCTGCCCTGTTTTTGCCATTGCTGGCCAACAGGTATGTGTGACAATGTGGCCTGGAGATGACCCCTGCCTAGAGGACTCAGAAAGCAGGTTAACACTGGGATGGCAGCCTGTACCCACTGTCTAGGGAGACATCAGCACCCACAGATACAGGAGGAGGAATGTTTCTTAGCCCAGACTGACAAGCCTGCTTGACTAGAGCAACTTACAAGGACAGTGAAAGCACCCTGGGGCCTCTCTTCCACCTTTCCAGTCAGTTTTGGACTCGATCCCTTGCTGTCCTGATGTTATAACCACGTATCTCCTTAGCCCTTAATATTTGTCTCAGGCTCTGGACAGCCCATCTTAGATGAGCGTTGAGAGTAAGGCAGTCCAAGGAAAGGGGTAATGCACAGCTCCACACAGGAGCCGCAAGATGTTTAGCAGGCTTGTACCGCACAGGATGAAGGGATGGCACTGGCATTGTATCAACTGTCTAAGACGTGTACTGTTTTCCAGCTCACTGCAGCAGGTGCCAGGATATGCTGAGTGTGTCAAGTTCTGAAGTAACACAGTGGCCAGCGTTGCTCAGGGTGGCTGAGTATCAGGAGATGTTGTCTTGGCAGCACAGCCCACTGAGCTCTGGCTTCCTGGCTTCTAACAGGCTTCTGCTTAGCTCCACCACCGCAAGGAAAAGGCACTCTTGACCAAAGAAGAGAACCACAAAGTCAAGATAGGATGGCCAGGTCACCTCTCAGAGACATGCTCCCTACTTCCTGTGAGTCCAGACACTCGGCCATTTGCTTCTGATTTGCTGGGTAGTGTGTACGGGCCAGACTGCCCCAGGGTCCTCCTTACCTCTCTGTTGGTTTTCTTTGCTCCAAGTCAGGAAACCATGCTTTTATTTCTTTTTAAACAAGGCCAGTGAACTGGAAAGTGTGGAGTTCAAGTTTGGGTCAAAACAACCAAAATAGCCAGCTGTAGATGTGAGGCGGGCTCACATTTCCAGGAAATAATTGTAACCCCTCACATACAGAGACATCCATCCCCCCCACCCCCGCATAGACATGTGTGTACACACACTGCACACACATGTGCATGCACACATGCAGACATGTATGTATACTACATGCATTTCCACACACACACTTGAGGATATGCTTGTGTACACTGCACATATCCATACCTAACCACAAATTTATTTATGCATATACACATACACGCGTGTGTGAGCACACACATACACACACCTACACAGTCATATGTGTACATCACAGTGTTTACATATATATGCATACACACATTACACATATGAGTATACACCATACATACACATACACACAGACATGTGTGTACATATACAGGAAGGAATGTTGGGCAGCTCCAGTTGAGGCTTCCTACTGCATAGGAGGAAGGAGCAGGTAGTGGCCTGAGAGGGCATGTCTGTCTCTGGGGTCTGCTGTGGCTCTGGATCTCTCTACACTAAGGAAACGGCTGCTTCTGTTATTTGCTGAGAGTATGCCTAGGTCTGCAAAGATCCTCAATAAGTGCAGCCAGGGAAACTGAGGCAGAGGGACAAGTTAGGAAGGGGAAGCTCACAACAGTTCATGACCTGGTCTACTTCATATATCAACTTGGCAGGGTCACAGCCTTCCCGGATAATAAGGTCATTCTGGGGGTGTCAGGATGAGATTATCACTAAAAGGGGTGAACATTTAGCTATCTTAGGGTTAAAGAGTTTGAGTCTGCACCATGAGTAAGTCCACGTATCCAGGAGCAGGGGTCTCAAACCTCAGGAGGATGAGGATTCTGGGGTATGGCTTACTAAATGTTAAGATATTGTAACTCTCTAAAGTACTGCCATGGAGCAGAAAGAACAGGAATTCAGTTAGTCACAGAAGTCATTGTTCAGGTCCAGATCAGCCAGCCTTTTGCCTTTCATTGAGGCTGGCGTCTGGTTCTGTAGAACCTAGAATTTCAAAACAAACAGACCTGCTTTGACTTATTGCTTGAAATCTTTTAAATTTGCTGTTACTCGCACTGAGCACACGGGTAGGGCTCCCTGTGGGCTAGCTAGGCCCAAGAGCTCTCTCAGGGGCCACATAAAGCAGAGGTGGTCAGGAACTACAGTAGCTGGAGGATGGGCTACAATCTCAGTTCCAGTCTCCAGCTGGAGACTATTGCTCTGCCTGCCCTATTTCCTCATTATCACAGGAGCATCTTTCCCTCAGCCAATTATGTCTGAGGGAGTCAAGGAGAAAACTTCTAGCCCTTATCTTAGGCCCTGAAGACCCTCTGGGTTTTGAAGCCTATGTAGAAGTTTGTATTCACGTTGAGATGGAGAATGTACATTATCCGAAGGACACAGTTGAGGGGCAGAGTGCTGATCCCAGCCTGGGATTTTTCAGAAAGATGGGCTGGCTTGTCCTCTTGCAGTCACCAGCCCAGGTTGAGGTGGGAAGCAAGCATTCACTCTCAACCACAAATATGACCATGAATCTTTAGACCCAAAACTCAGAGTTCCTAGTGTGGCTTCTAGGACATATTGATGAGGACTTGTGCTCAAGTTTGCCGGGACTTCTAACTCCAAGGCCCCTAAAGAGTAGTCACAATATTTTCTGTCATTGCTCAAAAGTGGTTTGGGCATATCAGATGATGATACCCAAAACAGCTATGAAAGAAGGGGGTGTAAAAGTATCAGAGTTCCTACCCACCTAGTCATCCATTCATCCTAACTCTACTGCCCACCCATCCACCTACCACCTCTATCTGTCATCTACTCATGTACCCTCCCTTTACCCGCCCGCTCATCCATCCATTTATCTACCTACTTATCTTTCTGCCCATCTATCCACATACCAAATCATCTGCCTGTTCAGGTTCCATGTATCTATTTCTTCATTTATTCCTCCATCTACCTCCATTAACCTACTCATCCATTCATTCACTATCTGACAATTGACACATAGGTTCAGGAGCCCTACTATGGTCTGGGCCATACCACACCGTGAGGAAACACTTTCCAATCTACCTCATGGATCTGACTACTTTCACTGAGGCCACAGAAGTCATTGTTCTGGTCCAGATCAATTCCTCAGCCGTTTGCCTTTCACTGAGACTGGGAAGAAAACAGTCACAATTGAAAAAAAAAAAAAAATCAGTGCATGACCTAGAGGCACAATAGGTGATGACATCATGGTGGAGGACACAGGTGGGGGTCTCCGCTCTCCTTGGCCATTCGTTCTGTTCTTTTTCTTGACAGAACAAACAGTGCCAGGCACTGATAGGTCAGGCTGAACCTGCATGTGACTGCAGGTGCCCTGGCTCTGTGAGCAAGCTGCACCCCATGGCTTATTACACATGTAAACACTGGGAGGGCGACAAAACAATCCTGCAGGGACGCACATCTCCAAATTTCATTTTCTTTCTTTTCTCGGATGACAAATTCCAGTAACATGGCAGGCAAGTCTACTGTGGAGACCTAGAACTCACCCAAGGCTGACCAAGAACCCTGCCCCTCCTGAAAATTAAATACCTGCCCCTTGTAACCAAGCAGCGGTACTTGCAGAAGTACACCACACAAACTAGGACCCTGAGAAGATCCAGAACCTGCCTGGTCACCCAGAGGCTGCAGCCAAGGATCTGACTTTGAATGTGTTGGGAAGTGACAGAGCAAGGGCAGGTCAACAGGTTCAGTGAGTAACCCTGGGCATGTATCCACTCTAAGTCAGAGGCAGAGTCATGGTGTGTGGCCAGCATCTGCCCCCAGGACACTAACAAACAAGATCTGTTTCATCCAAATCTCCAAAATCTCATCACTGACAGGGAAACCAGAATCTTTCATGTCCTTCTTCAGACACTTTGGGAGTGAAACAGATACCTGACCTTCTGGCACCTTACACACACACACACACACACACACACACACACACACACACACACACACACTCCCCATCAGTCCCAGAGCAAGCACATTTCAGAGAAAGAAGACAAGAGAGGCGCTGTGGTGACCTGAGCTTTCCTGCACAGGCCCCAGAAGGATCTGAGAGCTCAGACTGAGAGTCTGGACCAGGCAGAAACTATGCCAGGGTGTAGTGGCCTTGTCATGGGAGACTGAGGGTGACAAAGGTCCCAGGAGAAAGTAAGTTACTCTCCTCCTTGTGGGTTTTCAGGGTATATTTTACCAGTTCAAAACTGGTTTGGGATCCCTGAGTGTCCACTGTGGACAGATGCTCCTAAAAGCAAGGGTGGCTCTGATCCCTGGCTAGCATAAAGTACTGGCAAGGGTGACACTAATCTCTAGAGACAGCCTGTGAGAGAGCCAGAGATTGCTGGAGCAATGTCAGGACATACCAGATTCTGGGTTGAGGTCTTATGTCTCCGTAGCGGCCACAGTGAAGCCCAGAAGTAGCCAACACTGGGTTCCTTTACCCTGGAATCACCACTGGCCATAACACTTGCAAAAGACTCCAAATTAGAGCCCACTCCCCACCCCCAACACACACATACATCCAAACCACCTTCTGAAGCCTAGCTGATTGCTCCCACCTTCCTCTCTGAATTGGACCATCTAGCACTTCCTGCCCAGCCTGGTCTCTGATTCCTGACACTCTCAAACCTCCACTGCTGGACAAAGAAGCAAACAGCTTCCCTGATGGATGTTGGAAAACTGCTTGGTTACAAGGGGCAGATATGGTCAAAGGAAATTCAGACTTGGGTGGAAGAAATCAGGGGATCGTGGGCATGCCAAGAGATTGGGACAGATAGGAGAACGTGGAGACTGCAGCAAGAGCTGTGGTGCTGCCATTCCATAGGATTGGGGCTAGTCCAGGGCATGGGCAAGTAGTGGGAGAAAGCAATACCAAGCAAGATGCCAATCTACACATGGTCCGCACTGACGCCACATGGTGTAAGCAGAAGAAAGGCAGGATTATAACACTCTGCACATGGGGGACCCCAGGGAAGGAGTCACTCACAGGACATATGCTGTACTTCCTAGTTAGGAGACATAAGGATGGGGCGTGTTTGCTCACCTCCTGCACTCAGCCAGTCCCTATTATCTGAGCATGGGTGCCACACTCACCGCTGAGGACTGAATGGTACAAGTGGGGGAGCCTAGCAAGAGAAAAGACATGCCTGAGGTTGCTGAGAGTAGGCCCCAAGCACACTGTACGAGCCCTAGCCTCAGGCGTCAGCACATAAAAGCTGGGCATCCTCAGAGGATCAGCACTGACTCTCTGAGCTGTAAGACGAACGTCACGGAGCCCTCCTGTAGTGTGGGCTCTTCACTTCCTTCTTCAGGCTGCTGTAACCAATTATTTAAGCCAGGCACCCCGAGACAGCATCTCTTCTCCCACAGCTCTAGAGCGAGAGCCCAGAGGACTGCTCTCCCTCCTCAGGCTCAGGAGAGAGGCTCTTCCCTGGCTTCTTCTACTTATAGGACTCCAGGTGTTCCTAACAGAAGGCCTTAGCACTTCCAGACCTGTCTCTGGGCCTCTGAAGGACACATGTTCCGGATTATGAGCCACTTGGGCAGCCCAGGAACACTGTGTCCAGAGACACAGTTTTATCACATCTTTCTCAGTTTACACACAGCAGCATTCTGCAGGACACCCCGTGTAGGCAGCTGGAAGTGTGAATGTCACAGCACATGGCTTCGGAACAATGTGCCAGCCTCACCAGACAGCAGCTTCTCACTCTTCCTGTCAAAGGCCCGGAAGTCCATCTCATCTCAAGATGTAAGTCTCTCAGAACTGAGACGTGACCCACAGGATCAGGCCACATTTTCTGGCTTTGATGTCCCAAGGGCCTCAGTGAGAAAGACTGCCGATGATGGCATTTTCTCCTGGCTGCTACAGTCAAGTGGCTGACTGGTCATCAGGGGTGTGTCCCTGTCCAATATCGTGTCTCCTAAAACTCAGGACAGTGGCCTGTGAAGAACTGTTGGGGAGGAACCCAAAGGTGTCAAGCATCTGGGCTGCGCAGGACAGAACAAGCCAACAGGCTTCCCTTTCCCTAATCCCTGTGCCCACCTGTACCTACCCATGTCACCCTAAGCTCTCTGCCTACCTGTATATGGCCAACTGACTCTGTGCCTACCTGTACCTGGTCATGGCCACCTGAGCCCTGTGTCCACCCACATCTAACAATATCCCCCTGATCCCTGTGCCCATTCACACCTACCCATGAGCCCTGTGCCCACTCATACCTGCCCATGGCCACCTGAGCCCTGTGCCCATCCGCATCTGCCCATTTGCCCCTGAGCTCTGTGCCCACTCATAGCTACCTATGGCCACCTGAGCCTTGTGCCACCCATACCTGTGCCCCCCCACACCTGTGCCCCCTTACCTGTGCCCACCCACACCTGTGTCCACCCACACCCATGCCTGCCCACACCTGTGCCCCCATACTTGTACCCCTGACACTTGTACCCCACACATCTGTGCCCCCACACTTATGCCCCACACATCTGTGCCACCCACACCTACTCATGCCACCCTGAGCCTTGTGCCAAGCATGTGATTTTCAAGGGGCAGTGAGGATGTTTGTAAGGGAAGGACCTCTGGAGGTGCTTCCTTTCAGTATGGGCTGCAGGACTATTAGCTAGCTCTCTACCCCTAGAAATGACGTATACCCTATGGTATGGATAACACTATGCTCCCAATTTCCAAGCTGAGGAAAGAAGATTTAGTGAAGGTAACCCACAAGGCCAAAATCACACAGCAGAGCAGAGGTTGCAGTCTTTCCTTCTGCATGCAAAGCCTCTTGTCTTAACTCCCTGGCCAGCTCTGTCTCCAGCATTTGGGGAAAGGCGGGGCTGCAGACAGCCCTGAAGTACCTTGGGAATTTGCAAAAAGTTCTGAAACTAGGTTAGGAAATAATAATTAGATACCTCCTGGGGTGGAGGACTAGGCTGAATAAAAATCCAGGTCAGGACGCCTAGGGATGCCTCTGTCTCTTCCCCTAAGATAAACACAGCCTGGGTCCCTGTCAACAGGACGGCCTACAGCCCTGGGGGTCAGGGGTGTGGAGTCCTAACCTGCAGAGTCCATTTCTCCCTCCCACCTGCCCAGGTCCTCTTCTGTGCTGCAGATCTGGTGTGGCCATGGAATAGGCCTCTTCCAAGCCTCACAGGCTCCCAGCTCAGCCAGCCAACACAGTCCACTGGAAACTTCTAGAAAAGGGACCCCTTTTTCCTTTGGGAAAGGGATCTCCTTTCCCAAAGTATGTTCCAGGTAGGCCGGAACTCCATCTCATACTTTCTAGTGCCTCTTTGTGCTGCTTTCTGACCACACTGTGGCCAGCTGGCCAAGCCACACAACGGAAGTGGTCATGACCACACAGCTCCACTGTGTGGCTCAGTGCCTTCCTATACAACACATGGGTTTCAAAGAAATCCCAGGACCCACTGGCCACAGCCTCTGAATGTCAAAACACCTCCTGTGGCACCCTCCAAACTCATTCCATTGTCATTCTAGAAGTATCTATGGCTATGAGCACCTTGCCATAGCTGACTGCAACAGTGGAGCCCTGACCAGCATCCATCCATGTCATATGCTGTCAACTGCTCCTGTGACACCTGTCACAAGTATCTCAGAGGTCTTCACTTTTGAGCATGGACCAATATAAGAAATGGTCACTTGTAAACACTGGAGCACCCAGGACCTTGGAAGAGAATAAGGGTATTCAGCAGTTTCCACATGGGTGACTGGGATGCAAACTAAATTGTGAGAGGGTGAGTGAGCAGGGAGGTGGGTGAGCAGATGGCTATATGGGTGGTTGATGTGTAGGTTTTCTTAATTTTTAGGATATGTTTTCTGTATTTGTAGGGACACAAGCGTGCACCAGTACAATGGTATGCATGTGTGTGTGTTCGTACATGTGCACACACAAACATGTAAACATACACATGGGCCACTAGTGTGGAGGTCAGAGGACAACTTCTAGAAGTTGTTCTAAAAGTTCCTTCCTCTAAATGGTTCCTTCTTCCTGTCATGTGGGTCCCAGGGATTGAACTGAGATTGCCAGGCTTGGTGGCAGGTACCTCTACCTGCTGAGCCATGTTGCTGGCCCCAAGTTCCTTTTTTTAAAAAAAAATAATAATAATAATAATATCATTATACCCTATTTTTGAGCATTCTATTTTAAGGCATGTATTTCTTTATTGTGGTGCACAGCTTTCCCTGGGAAGACATGAACAGACACCTATTTACAACAGATAAGGCACAGTGAAATGATTCCACCCAGATTTAGTTTGGTGAACCAGTGAGTTTTTTGGGGGATACCATGAGGGTCATAAGTGACCCAAAGGCAGCTGCATCACCAAAAAGCCCACTACAAAGAAAATTGTAAACATCCCAGGCAAACTTTTAAAAATTAAAATCTAAAAGAACTTAAGAACCAAGTCACAAAGCTGAATGCACATGCCTTTAATCCTAGCGCTCAGGAGACAGAGGCAGACAGATCTCTGAGTTTGAGGCCAGCCTGGTCTACTTAGTGAGTTCCAGGACAGTCAGGACTACACAGAGAAACTTTGTCTCAAAAAAACAAACCTAAACATAAGCCAGCCAACCAACCAAACAAACAAAAACAGTCTCTCTCACACACACAAATGAGAGTAGGGATGTTAGATGGGATCAGGGGTCAGTCATTTGGGGTTCCCCAGCCTCCAGGCAGCTAAAGATACAGAGCCGGCTTTCCTGAAAATCCCCAGAAGGTAGATGTGCCCTTGAAAAAGAACCAAAATCTCCTGGGGTTTTGTTTTTGTTTCTTTTTTTCTGGCTTGTTTTTGGTTTTTTAGGAAGTGTCTCTCTACAAAGCCCTGACTGTCTTGGGAACACTCTTCAAACCGGCCTGGTCTTGAACTCACAGAGACCCACCTGCCTCTGCCTTCAGGTTTTGGAGTTAAAGGTGGGTTGCCAACACGCCCAGTTCCATCCAGGCTGTTTAATATAGCATTGTTTTAGTGGCCAAACCACCATGTTTTGCTCTTATTTCTTCAGTCTATCTCCAAGAAGCTCACACTGCACTGCGTAAAGACTCTGTAACCAAGTCTTCGTATTTATTATCACTTAAAAGCCCCATAACGATGTGTAAGGTCTCCTAAGCAGAGAAGGTTCACACAGCCCTTTGGCTTTTTTAAAGGACACCCATGATTAATTTATTGGATCACTGACGTCTTCCCAAAGGGTGGCTCTTACATTTAGAAGAATTAGCTGAGAAAGCGAAAAGCTTTACTTCGTCTTGGCGGTTTATACGTCCGATTTGTTAGTCCCCAAACTGGAGGACCAGGGAACACAGAGCACAATGAAAATTCTGTGCAGCCGACCCGATTTTATAAGCAGATTTAAATATTTGTCCAGTAAAGTGAATTTCATAATCACATAACTTAGTTGGAATGTCCCAAATAAAATTAATTCTTTTAATAGAATTCCCCTTATAGCTACTGTGAGGGCTTTGTGATACTTCAGGCCAGTGGGAGGCGATCAGACTCAGCACCCAGACACATCTGTCTCCACATGTCAAAGAGTTTGAATAAAACACTGGCATCGGGTTTCACATGCCCTATTTGGTAAAGACAAACAAAGACCTTTTCCCATACACTAGATTTTTGTAAGTTTAAACTTTATGTTATAAAATCCAAAGTTAGGCCTTAGTTTGACTTCAGTATATTTACTTTTGTACTTAGAAAATGCTTAAACTTAGATTTTGAGATACTTTTGCAAAACGCTTTGTAATTAAACAATTATTTTATTAAGAAAAAAACTTGGCTTTACATTCGTATCAATAAGCTTGCATACTCATTTCTGTACAGATTATGATGTAAATAAGCATGTAATTATCATTTTTAGCTCCAAATAGTCTTCCTTAGCAAAGGACTTGTGAAGAAAGTGATTTTAACCCTTTTTTCTATATGTTGTTATTAGTGAAAAACAATTGTTGAGACCTCAAATATCTAATCAAAACTGGGACAAGAATCATCTGTGGTGTGAATGAATAACTTAGGAGGCTAACTTTATGAATAACTTGTATGAGGCTAACTTTAGGTTTCAAAAACCTCTAAGCAGGCAGCAAGGCCTTAGCTTTAAGATCAGCAGGGTTTTTTTTTCAATTGCAGAGTCCACAGCTGACTCTTACATGCCTGCCTTTCCACTGGTTGAAATAAGGACCCCAGAAAACAAACAGGCTTTTTTGAAGAGTCAGTATCAGAAGAGAAAGCTGCAGACAGACAATAGCTGAGTACATTAACACCCTGAATTCAAACCTGTCCCCAAAATGCTTATACAAATTTTAAATAGGTGTGCCAAGAATGGTAATTTTAGTACACAATAAGTTCAAAAGTGAAAACCAAAACAGCCCTAGAATTGCCACTTAATTATTTCTAAGAACTCTAAGAGTGGGTTGAATTGTAACCCATGCTGGCTTCGACACAATATGACAGCTTAAAAACAGTTCCACTAATTTAGAGCTGCTCTTCACAGCAACAAGGTAGGAAATTACACATCTTAGGCAAATCCTTCTCAAATGACAGCAAAAGCTTAGGAGATATAAAATTAAGATAACATCTTTTCTTGTTTTAACCAATTTAGTTTTTACGTGTATGAATCTTTTACCTGCACGTACACTGGTACACCATGTGTGTGCAGTGCCCACAGAGACCAGAAGAGGGAGTCAGATCCCGCAGAACTGGAGTTACAGATGTCTTTGAGTTCTGGGAACTGAACTGGGGTCCTGAGAAAGATCGACCAGTGCAGTGGGATTGTGTTCTGTTCCATTGTAAATAATTGTCCTGCCAAAGAAGAAAAAAGGGGATGTCCTGGTACATTGTAAATATTTGTCCCTCCTACTGGTTTGATAAAAAGCTGATTGGCCAGAGGCAGACAGAAAATGTGGGCGGGGCTACCTAAGAAAACTCTGGAAACAGGAAGAACAGAGCAGAGAGGCCAGAAAGACTCCAGGGAGACCAGCAGAGAAGCAGCAGATGCAGAGGACAACTATGCTGCTCTGAGAAAAGGTACTGAGCCACATGGCTGAACATGATGGGTTAGTTTAAGAGCAGGAGCTAGTTAGCAATATGCCAGAGCCATAGGCTGATCAGCATAAAATTAATACAAGCATCCGTGTGTTTCTGTGGGACAGCAGGTCAGAACCTCAGGGGTAGGCTGGAAAGGCAGGACCAAAAACTTCATACTATAGACCAGTATTCGTTCCCCCTGAGCCTCTTCTCCAGCCCCTTCCCCATTTTTAAAAGCTGGGCAGCAGAGAGGGAGATTCCCTCAAAAGTTAGAAATTTCTATGAAAGTCAGAAAACTCTGCTTTGAGATCAGCCAATGGGGTGGTCTGAAATCCCTCAGCAAATTCCAGTGGGCCTGAGGTGACTTGGGAAATTTCCTAATCAAAATTTTCAGCTCAGGTTTACCCAAGGCACATAGATAATGTGAGAACCATTCCTGTGATACAGAATCAAGGAGAGAATTAGAGAGCAGGGGGAGGAAGAGGCGTGATCAGAGGGTGATGAGAACAGGGGACTGAGCAAAATTTGGTGCCCCAGGACTCGTCTTGAGCCCTCATACAGCCTCTAAAACTTCTGCGTTTTTTAACACCCCTTTTTAATTTTTCAGTATATTCCCCAAACCCTCTTAATTTCCTCCTTGCATTTCTGTCTTTTTCCTATGTCCCTTGTGCTAGTCTTGGTGGTGGGGCCAGATGGGTGTGTGCTCTTAGGAGGGGTTCCCTCACTTCTTACCTCAAGGTTGGGCCCTGCCCAGGCTTTAGCCTGCTCATATGGGAACAGAAGAGGCTCGAGCTGCAGATTAATCAGCCCTTATGTGTGTCTTTCCAGGCAAGTCCAGGAGGCTCCTCTGACTCGGGGACAGAAAGGGGTGGCTTGTGTTGGCTTCTCTATGAGGGTACTGGACGTCCTGGATTTAGTCCACAGAGCTGTGCCCTAATGGATGGAGGGAGCTTTGACAGAGCCCTGAAGAACTTCACAGAAGGCAGGACTTCATTCCTAAGACTCAGTGTGAGGCCGCGGAGACTGCTCAGTGGATAAAGTCTCTTGCCACCAAGCCTGAGGACTTGAATTTGATTCCTGGTATCTACATGGTGGAGAGAACTGACTCCAGCTTCCCTCTGACCTTCACATATAGGTCGTGGCACAGGAGAGCGAGCACTATGCATACACACACACTCTCAAAATAAGTCCTCCTCCTCCTCCTCCTCCTCCTCCTCCTCCTCCTCCTCCTCCTCCTCCTCCTCCTCCTTCCTCTTAACTAAAAACTCAGTGTGGCCTGCTCTGAAGGAATGGCTCTGGTTTTGCTTTGGCCTCCTGTGACCAGCACCCACCATTGTTCCTCAGGACAGCATGGTTGTGACCCACTTTCTCCTCACATCAGGCCAGAATCTGCCTCCAGGCATTTCCCGCCCTGGCCCAGGCCTTTTCCTAACACCAGCTGTTTTGATTAAAGCTTCCTGCTGGGTCAGCAGATTTGCAAACCACAGGTTTCTTCAATTTCTTTGAAGAGAAAAAAAAAAGGAAAGGAAAATTATTTTCCAAAGTATTATCTTCCCTTCCCAATCAATCAAGGCAGCCAGGCCTGGCTGAGCCCCAGCACCTGTTGGACAGCCCATCTGGGGACTTATACCCCAGAAGGGTCTGGGGAGGTTTACTCTCATACCCTATGTCCCTACTGGCTCTCACTGACAGCCCAGGATGGTGTTTGGCCCAGTTAAATGGGCCAGGAAGTTAGCACCAACTCACCTCCCCCACCTTCTCCCCCGACTTTCTCCCCCCACCTCCCCCCCCCCAATAAACTGTCCCCTGATACCCACAGGAGCTGCACCTAAGGTGGACTGTCAGGGGCATGGAGTCACTGCCACCAGCTGATACCCCATCAGGTCCTTCCCTTAGGCTCAAGGCTTTAGACCCACTGAGAGGGGAACACCTGACCACGTAGCCTCTGTGACATGGGGCTCCTCCCTAGCTGCACTGAGAGATTGGGAGTTAGAACCCAAGCTCACAGAAACAAGGTTTCCAGCCCTCTATGGATCATCTCCTGGGTGTCTGTAGGGAAGGGATCACTGACAGCACAGGCAAAGGCTTTACCTTCAGGGAGATGTCTGGCCACCCTGGAAGGAAAGGGGTCAATAAAGACAGGGGTGACCCTTGCTGAGGCCTCTTTGGAATCTTTCATGGCTCCCACCCCCAGTGGGTTTGCTTACTTATTGAATGGATCCACAGCAGGAGTCAGCCTGCCCCACCCTTGACAGTTCTGCATAACCTGGCAGGCAGGGTTCCCAATCCACACTCACACACTCTCCCAGCCAGGTCCACCTGGGCTCCTTCATGATGCCAGGAAGACCTGGCCTTAGGGTCCCACCTGCACCCTGCCCCCCCCCACCCCACCAAGTCCTACTCCTTCATGGACCCTGCCCTCCTCCTTCCCCAGAGGTTGGGAGGAGCATCTGCTGTGGTCACACCTCTGTGCCCCTGGATCCTCTGGCTGTTGACTTCACTATCCCAGCCTTAACCACAACAGCAACCATCCTGGATTCCATCCCTGGTGTTGAGACTTCAGAGCTGCATGGCCAGTCACATGTCTGCTCTTAACTTTGCAGACAGACTCTACCTTCGGCTGCACTGGAGAGGTGCTGAAGAGATGCTGCCAGCTCCATCCACTCAAGTTTTGATCTCCAGGAAACCCAGCAATAGTCCCCAGAGCATGGGAAACACAGCAGGATCTCACCATCCTCGGCCACTCAGTCCCACCCCAACCCCAGGAACCAACAGTAGAGAGGTCCTCCCTTCCTCCAAAGCAAAGGGATGGGGAGCCTATGCACCCCAAATTTGCCTCAGTGTACTATACTCCTCTGTGACTTACGTAACACATTGGATTGGCTCCCCTCAGGTTGCCCAACTCCCCCTTAACTCTCATCACAGAAATCTCTCAGCTCCCACACAGCTGAGGGAGTTGGGCATAGCCCCTCTGCCTCATGCATGGCCACATCTCCTCACTCTCCCCAGAGAGGTCTGCCTGTCATCAACCCATGACCTTCCCTCTTATACCAGGGACACAGACTCTGAGTAAGCATGTGGCTACCTCAGTAGTCCACCCCATCCCCCATATCCTCTGTAGAAAGATGATCACAGCCCTCACTAGTCTCCTAGAACATATCAGCTACTCCGTGGAGGTGGAGGAAAAAATCACACACATCTCAGTGCTGTTCATAGGGCCCCCAGTCAGGTGGGATCTAAGGGCAGATGAGGGACCTGTAAGGGCTCAGGGGTACTCTGCAAATGCCTGGCTGGGACTAAGCTAGGCAAGTCACCATTGTTCCTATGACCTAAGCTTTGAGCTTCCAGAACCCATCACAGTCCTTGGCTCTTCATGATCTAAGACCTGAGCATTGCATGTGGGTAGGTGACAATGTTTGTTTTCATGGGGAGATTTGTATTCATGTACCTACTATCTGGTTTTTTTTTTTTTTTTCCTACATCTTACTGACATACCCTGTCTTCTTTAGAAGTAGACAGGTGATAAAGAGGACACCCGGAAGGAAGCCCCCACTAATGCCAGCAGCCTGCAGGCATGGCCTCACATGGCACAAGTCTATAACATTTATGATTCAGGAGGTGGATCTGATCTTGGATTTGAGGCAGTGTTACTCACAGGACCGAGGAAATCTTTGCTGGTGGCTGCAGCCCTGTGAGCAGGGGGTGGACAGGTAGCAAGCTGAGCTCAAGGGCACTGCCCATCCACTCTCAGGAGGGGCTGAAGCAGGTTGTCATTGAGAAGGGCTCAAGGACAAGGAACACATCCAGGGTAGCTTCCCCATGGCAGGGGAAGCCAGATACTGGGAGTGAAAGGGGTTTAGGACTACTGGTCCAATTGAGCAAAATAGGGAAGCTGGAATGACTTCCATTCTGTCTCTAGCTGTGACCTCCATGGTCACTAACCTCAAGAAATACTGTCATCTCAGGCATTGTATTGGCAAATTGGACCTCACCTACCTGCACAGCCTCCATTCCTGTATGCACAGCCTCTCTCACCTGCCTGCACAGCCTGCATCACCTGCCTGCACAGCCTCCATTCCTGTCTGCACAGCCTGCATCACCTGCCTGCACAGCCTCCATTCCTGTCTGCACAGCCTGCATCACCTGCCTGCACAGCCTCCCTCACCTGCCTGCACAGCCTGCATCACCTGTCTTCACAGCCTCCCTCACCTGCCTGCACAGCCTCCCTCACCTGCCTGCACAGCCTGCCTCACCTGCCTGCACAGCCTGCCTCACCTGCCTGCACAGCCTGCCTCACCTGCCTGCACAGCCTGCATCACCTGCCTGCACAGCCTCCCTCACCTGCCTGCACAGCCTGCATCACCTGCCTGCACAGCCTGCATCACCTGCCTGCACAGCCTGCATCACCTGCCTGCACAGCCTGCATCACCTGTCTTCACAGCCTGCGTCACCTGCATGCACTGCCTCCCTCACCTGCCTGCACAGCCTCCCTCACCTGTCTGCACAGCCTGCATCACCTGTCTTCACAGCCTGCATCACCTGCCTGCACAGCCTCCCTCACCTGTCTTCACAGCCTGTATCACTTGTCTGCACAGCCTCCCTTACCTGCCTGCATAGCCTGCATCACCTGCCTGCACAGCCTTCCTCACTTGTCTGCACAGCCTCCCTTACCTGCCTGCACAGCCTGTATCACCTGTCTGCACAGCCTGCATCACCTGCCTGCACAGCCTGCCTCACCTGCTTCATAGCCTTCCAGAGCTTGGTGTGGATGCTGACCACCGCAGAGCAATATGGAGCAAGAGAAAGCAAAGAGATGAGAAGCCAGTACAGTCACAAGCTGGAGGGCCTGGGGCCTGGCCCTGGGATGGACCAGGCTCCGAATAGCAGCAGTGGAGAGAATTATAGCACATTCCCACAGCATATCCTGGCACATCCTGGCACTGGGTGTGGTGTTCGGAGGAAAAATGGGCCCCCAAACAAGATTCATGGGCAAAGCCCAAGAATGAGGCTGCACTGATTAGACTGGCAAGACCATATGCTGGGATTTTCCTCAGATAGGGCCAGTACTGTGAGGCTGTTTGCAGCAGGGGAAGGGCAGTCTGTTGGGTAGGCTGGGGAGGCAGAACACCATTTTTGAGGTCATAGGTCTGTGAGGAGCAGTGCTGAAGAGCCCAGAGTAGGACAGACAGTATCCAGAGAGAAATGACCCAGAGGCTGGCTTCGTCTGGAGTATCTGTTGTTTGGTTTTTATGTTTGGGTTTCAGGGGGAGGGAGTCTTTTGTTTTTACTGAGATGAAGTTCACATTTGCTTATGCTTTTAATGACTGGTCGACGGACTGACCTGATTACTGACATTGAACTCAGGCATCATGTCCTCCAGTGAGCTGCTTCATATTATGGGCTGGAGAGATGCCTCAGCCATTATGAGTGCTTACTGCTCTCAGGGACCAGAGTTCAGACACCAACACCTACAACCAGGCAGCTCACAGATTCCTGTAACTCCAGTTCTAATGGATCTGATAACCCTTCTGGCCTCCATGATCAGATCATGTGCACACACACAGACACACAGACACACACACACCTTTTTTTTTCAAATTTCTGAGATAAAAAAAATAAAATAAACCTCACTACCAGTGGTATTTAGGATATGTGGTCCAGGCACCCACCTCCTCTGTCCTCTACCTTATTTTCATTTCTCCCAAAGGAAACCCCATGCCCACTAGACAGTAACTCTCCATTTCTCCTACCCAGCCCTGGCTGTCCTGGTCTACTGTCCATCCCTGTGGATTTGCCTGCTTTGGACACTTTACAGTAGTATCCCAGCACATGTAACCTCTTGCCCACTTACCTCACTTAGCATAAATGGTCTCAAGGTACAAACTGTCTTCTAAGATGAGGCAGAGATCCATCCTTCAGCTCATTGTGTGGACAGACCACAGCATTCACCTTATGATGGACATTTCTATTGTCTTCTCATTTTAGTGATTATATAAGGTGTGTCAGTGAACTTGGCTGTGCCTATAGTGGCTCCTGTATATTCTTGGGACAATCAGACAGGAGTGGGGTGTCTGGGTAGAATTTCAAAGATGGCGGTACTGACAGCTTGTCCTGAGGATGAGGAAGATGGATAAAGGAGGGAGCAGTGGAGGCCAGGCAGAGAGGCCTGGGGGGACCCAGCAAGTGAAAACCCAGGTTTGATGGGGGGGGGGTGGCGTGGTGGCATGGTGGCGTGGTGGCGTGGTGGCGTGGTGGCATGGTGGCCTAGAATAGCTTCCAAGATGGGACTGCCAGGCAGGCAGGAGGTGGTAGAAGGTGCCGAGGTCAGCCAATGAGATGAGACACCTGACCTAGGTGCACCTGTCCCCCCTCTGGACCCAGGGAGGTTCCACGGCAGGATTTGAACAGAAGGAAGCATCAGCAGGTGGGAAGGATTTGGTTCCCTCTGTGCCCCAAAGTCTGCCCCACACAGCTACCTACATCTAAGAGTCCTTCCCTTGGGGTACACCCTTCCTGCCTTTCAAACACCTCTTCCTCCTCCTAACTTCCCTGACCACAGCTTGTACTTAACCACTTTCTCTGCCCCTTTTCCCATTTGAGGCTCCTGCTCAAGGCTCTCTTGCTGATCTTGCTAGATATAGAGGAGGGTCTACAGAGCAAGACCCAGGCCTGGGGTGAGTAAACCAGTATGTTAGACCTTTCTTCTCACTGAGACACTATGCAGCCTCTCTCTTGGTACATGAAGCTCCAAGCTCCTGGAATCTTCTACACCCTGGGATATCCATTGCAAATTAGGCTTCGCTCTCAAAGCTTCTCACACAACCCATCCAGGGGCTATCTGCAGGGAATTAATTAGTACAATGGTTTTGGGGATTTTTTGTTTGTTTGTTTTTGTTTTTCCTGGAACCTTGGTGAAACCCCTCATGACTCCATAACTCTCACATTCACCAGCACTACATAATGACACCAAGATGAGCTAGACCCCTAGGAATATGGCTGCATGGCTTCTGAGTGTCTGTGGAGCTGAAATGGGGGAAGCACTTCCCCGGTGTATGCTTTAGGAAACCCTTATTTTTTCGAACAGAATATCCCAATAGTGCTATCTTTTCAAACATCCTTTTTTTCTATAAGATTTATTGTCATATGTATATGTGTATGTGTACAGGCCTGAGTATATTTGTGTATCAGATGTGTGTAAGTGCTTGAAGAGGTCAGAATAGGGTGTCAGATCCCCTGGATAGTTATGAGCCACCATGTGAGTGCTGGACATCAAACCCAGATCTTCTGTAAGAATAGTCACTGCTTTTAACCACTGAGCCATCTCTTCAGCCCCAGACTCTTCTTAAAGTCTTGAAACAGATTTACACATTCATACCCTGGAGCCCTCAGTGGCTCTCACTTCTTCCCTGTCATTCAACTGAACTATCTCTTTAACAACTAACAAAAATGCTGTGGTTTTGCCCACAGCTTTAACTGTGGACAAGTTGACCAAATTGCTCTGTTTCCTCACATTTCTGCTCCCCTTTTTTCACATCCCACTGTAAACCCAGCTAAAAGCAGCTGCCACTAACCATGCCACAGCCTGGGTATATGCAATCTGCAAATTTCCTCCACCAGTAATTTGTTACTTGTGAATTCAGCCTGACTCAGGTTTCAGGACATGGGTACCATATCTAGAGTACATAAATGCCTTCCAGCTTAGAGTCCCTGTGTGCACCAGAAAAATTTAGGATAACTTTGAGATCTTCCATATTCCTTCAGCCACTCAGTGACGGAGGCCTCTGAACACACATTCAGGCTCATGACAGTGGTACTCAACTCTTGGTATTGATTTTCCCATTATTACGTTTTCATTGCTGTGCAAAATGCAAGACAGATGCAGCTTGAGGGAGGAAAGGTAGACCTTGGCTCATGGTTTCAGAGGGGTTTGATGGCTCCATTGTGGCAGAAGCATGTGGCACAGGCTTTTCAAATCTTAGTGGACCCTGGCAAGAAGCAGGTTTAACTTCCAAAGATCCCCTGCTAATGGCTGACTACTTCTCCAGCTAGGCTCCACATCCTAAGGGTTCTGATACCTCCCCAAATTGCCTCATTGTGCATGGGCCTATGAGGGGCATTTCACACTCAAACTTTAACACCAGAAAGTCGAGTGGGAGGCTTGCCATGAAAGAGCTCTGAATTGGGAGGGTTGAATGGGAAAAACAGCTGGCCAGGCTCATCTGTGCGGGGAGGGCACAGCAGAGGATGGATTTACAAGTGAAATTCAACTGGTGCAGTGAGGTGATTCCTGGCAGTGGGATCAGACAGGTGTTACCCTTGTTAGGAAGTCTGAGTGGACAGAGTAGAGATAGGTAGGAAGACTGTGGAGATCTATGCCATATACATGGGGACTTCAGGATATACTCAAGAGACCTAGGAGATGAGAATCCCAGAGAAGTACCCAGAGATATAGGCATGAGAGCTGTATTCTTAAGGCTGGCTGGTGAGTAGTTGGTTTAGGGTGGGGTCAGGATTTTGGTCAGTCATCACCGTTACCAACCACAGCACTGCACAGCTCATCTCCTGAGAAGTGGAGATGGCCTGATTTGGGGCTGGACAGGGCAGTCAGAAGTGTAAGCTTTTGTCTGGTGGCCAGAAGCTCTACCTTTTGAAGTGAGGGACATAGCTGGAAAAAATCTGGTGTCAGGAGACAGGAAGAGTATTCAGAACAGGAATGCTGATGGATTAGGAGCCAAGGACATGGAGGGTGTGGAACATGAAAGCGAAGGTGTCCTTTCAGGGATGGCTGAGACAGGATTGGTTCAGTCAGGGACCGAAGTGAGCAGAGAGGCCTGTCCCCACATCCTTATCCCTCTCCACTCATGGGGGTGCTCATAGTTGCCCCCTCTACTGCTCAGGGTCTCCAGGGGTTCCTCATGACCTCAGCTTCACTTGACAGAGGGCCTGCCCTGTATTCTGCCCTCTCCACACCCAGGGACACAGGACAGTGAGATGTGGATGCAGTGTGCTCTGTGGCAGGCAATACCATGAGCTTTACAGGTGACCAGCAACATACCCTGGCCCCTACCCCTACCCGTGAGAACCCAATTGCCAGTAGCACTTCTCATTCCTAGTCACTGTAAACGTCCCCTGGGGTGGTAGGGCTTCTCCAGCTAAGAGCAAATCATTGGCTTGAGATGCAGGGCACAGTAAGCCATTATCCACTCCGGCTTTTCCCATTAGTCTACTCACTACCCAAAGAGACAGCGCTTAGCTGGGGACACCTGACCTAGCAGCAGAGATATCGCACCCCAAGGACTCGGCCCACTCAGCATAATGCTATAAAAACAAAAAAGAAACAAAACAAAAGGGCAGCATTCAAAAAGACTCCAGCTTGGAGAAAAGATCACATTTCCCAGAGTCCCTTTGTAAGAGCCAATGACCACCAACTGCTGAGTTGAGACAGACAGCCTCTCTGGTTAAACTGCCCGGGTCTCCTTCTTCAAGCTCACTCTGAGGAGACATTTCCAAGCTTGAATGTGGGATGGTGCTGAGGTTTTGATTTGCTGAGAATGACTATTGAGGCCAATTATACTTAATCACCACCGTGCCTGGCTGCTGAGTGGAGGCGGCCTTGGCCGTGTGTCTGTGGGTGGGGCACAGAGCAGAGGAGACACCTGCTGGAGTCCAAGTGAGGGGCAGGGACCAATCCAGGGCACTGGGAATCCGCACTAGTATCTCTGGACACTTTCTTCCTCTTTTAGAACCTCACCCTGGGGCCTTCTTCCCATTACAGTGACAGAAATTAGTGGCACCCCATGTGGTGGGTGATAAAAATAGTTATGTTTACAGATTACATGGCAGATGACACATGGTGTGTGGAAACACCTCACATTTACTTAGTCACGTAATGTTGACAACCCCTCCGCCAGACATTATAAGCAAGGAGAAGGTGGTGCCCAGAGTGCCCAGGCAGCCTGTGAATTTGGAGGCTGGGGCCTCCAGACTGACTCAGAGGGTATTTGGAAACACTTTAACTTGGACTCTGTCTAAAGGTGGAAGCCAGGCCAGCTGTGGCTTGTGAAAGGCTGGGCCCAGGGCAGGTGAGCACAGGGCTCTGGAGGCCAAGTTTAGGGCAGTGATTCTGCTGTTGTTCTGCTAGCCAAGAACCATTCAGAACTTGTGCCTACATGACCAGACATCCCTGTGTGCCTGTGACAAGGGTTCCTTGAGGTAAGGGGAGGATATGCCACAGTCAGGACAGAGCCTGTGGCCCTTGTGACTGGGCTACACCATAGGAGATGTAGAGTGATTGGGAGTTTGAGAAGTTCTTCCACCTGCCCAACCTCCATCAGGCATAGGGAGGCATCTCCTGCAAAGGTTTATTTTCACCCATGATGGGATAATTACAGGGAACAGAGGAAGAATCGAGTGGCAAGAATCACAGACTAGAGAAAACTCAGCCCACTTTCTCAGGTTCTTCTGAAATTATGAGCATCTTCTTGAGCGTGGCTGAGGCTTTCTATGACAACGGCCTACTGACACAGCAACTTCCAACCAGAAGTGCCCTCCCTCCCTTGTCTTTACTGGCCAGTGGTCCACATGCCCACCCTGACTCCACTGAGCTGTGACTCCATGGAGCCTCCTCTCCAGGACCCAATGGACTGTGACCTTTGCTATGAGAGTCTACTGCATGACCACCCTGATGTGATGGTGTCACCTCCCTTCCCCGACCCTCCACATGGAGGGATTTGTCTTCTCCTGTACCCCTATCTATTGTCCTCCAGGGACAGAATCCTCCCCCTCCCCAACCCACCCTTCTTTTGGCTATAGGTCTACAGGGTCCTCTGGAGAGCTGAGGGGATCTGAGGCTGAGAAGGATGTTCCAGTGTGGGAGATTATGTTGTTACATTGTAAATAATTGTCCCACCCACTGGTTTAATACAAAGCGCTGATTGGCCAAAGGCAGGCAGGAAGTATGGGCGGAGCTACCAGACTAAGAAAATTCTGAAAATTCAGAAAGCACAGAGCAGAATGCCAGAGAGAAGCTGGAGGAAGCAGAGGACAATTATGCCGCTGTGAGAAAAGGTACCGAGCCGCATGGCTGAACAGGATAAGAGTCATGGGTTAGATTAAGGGTACAGAGTTAGCAAATTATATGCCTGGGCCTTAGGCTGATCAGCTGAAAACTATTGAAAGCATCTGCGTGTCTCTGTGGGACTGCGGGTTCTAAACCTTGAGGTTAGGCCCGAAAGTCCCAGCCAGAAACCTCATACTACATTCCAGAAGGCAGCTTTCCCTATCCTGCCACCATAGAGGCAGACTGCTAAGTTGGGGATATCATTTCATTGCTCTCAGATGACCAGAAATGAGCTTCAAGGGGCCATGGAGGGGGCCTGAGTTCCAGAGTCAGCTGCCTCCACCCAACTCCTTGACCTCTTTTTTCCTCACAAAATGTAGTATTTACCTCAGTTTAAAGTCTACAGACAAATTTTCTAAGCCCCCCTCAGACAAGCCACACCACTCCCCCACCCCTGCCACGGCTCATGACAATGACGGTGCAGTGGTGCGGCCTACAAGGAAAGGATTACTGGTAGGAGGCACTGGCAGTCACTGATGCCTGTTGTTGATATGAGATCCTTCTCTATATGGAACACTAGGTCTCTCACAAGTGTTCTTCCCAGCACTGCAATGTCATGCAAATCAGTATCACCTCTAGGAGGAGCCCAGGGCCCTCCTAGCCACACCTTTGCAATTTGAGGACCACCTTGCCAAGCCAAGTGGAGGTAATCCAAGCAGGGCTTGGGGTGAGAAGAAGAAACAGTCACACGACTAGGCCAGTTGTCAGTGGAAGGCTCCCGAGTCTGCAGAAAGAAGGGGTGGGGGTGTGCTCGCCTCCTTAGGTGGCCAGCCAACCATATACTTTCTAGAGCAGGGACAATCCTAGGTCTTTTCCCCTGCATCACCAGCTGGGCCCGACCTGTCCTCTCTAGTGGATACTGACCACTCTGCTCCTGCACTGTCTGAAGCCCTTGCTCACTCAGTCTTGGTCCTGATGAGGCACAGGCCTCTCTGGGTGTACAAAAACTGCCTCCTGGGGACATGTGGGCCTCCTTGGGTGCTCTTTCAAGTTGACAAAGGGTCTGGTCACCTCCCGGGCTCTATAGAACTCTCCATACTGATGCTCCTCGGTCTCTGTCCCTCATGATGCTTCCTTGAGCTTCCCACATTAGAGACACGCCGACATAGTGCCATCCCCAGAAGGGACAAAGCAGAGACTGGTGTACAGAAGGAAAGAGACGTGTTGGGATGTGCTGTGAACCTGAGTGTTACCATGGAAACTACTCCACCATAGACAGGGGCAGCTCTCACTTTGTGAATTGGGCAGAGGTTCAGATTGAGCAAAGGTCATTCAAGGTCACTGTAAGGTCTCTACTGATTGTCATCTTGACAGGACATAGAATCTCTTGCGAGAGGAGCCACTGGGCTTGCCTGTGAGGAATTGTCTTGATGGCATTACTGAAAAGGATTCTCCTCTAATGAGGACCACACCGTTCTATGGCCTGGGTCCTGGGCTGAGTAAGGAAAAAGCAGCTGATCAGCAGTGACCACATTTTGCTACATGACTGACTGCAGTGTGAACAACCCTCCAGTCAGGGCTTCTGTGCTGTGACCTGCTGTGCCCTCAGACTGTGAGCTGAAGTGAATTCTTCCTTTCTTGAGAGTCCTTTGTTATGGTGATTTGCTGCAGTATAGGGGAGAATAACTAATAGTAGTCTCAAGAAAAGGATTCAGGAAGAGACAACTCCTGTACCCAAATCAAACATGTCAGATTCCCAGCCCCTGAATGGCACCTAGTTCATGGCTTAGAGAATGAAGTCAACCAGACAGAATCAGGAACTAAAACTGCCCTGACCCAAGAAGCTGTGTGGCTTTGTGCTTCTGAATTTCCCTCTCTGGGCCTGTCTCTTTTGTGCTGGAGCCTTCTGACTATCTGATGATGGTGCATCAGGTGGCATGAGTTTAGAGCCAGTAGCTGGTGTCCAAAGGTACCCACCCACATGGCCTCCTCCCCTAAGGGGTCACCCAAGACTCCATGTGGGAGAACAGGCAGCTGAGCAAGGAGTAGGGAGTACCAGAGGCATTATTGTTTCTATAGCAACCTAAGCTGCTACTTACCTTCTGCAGCAGGAGGTGGGGGGAGCACACTAGGGAGGGAGAGAACCAGTACCTTCTCATTCCTTCCCGGAGAGATGGGTGGAGGAATTATCTTGACTTACCCAGCATTCCTTTGCCTGCTGAGCACAAACTGTCTAGTGTCCACCCTACTTACAAGCTTCCAGAGTGCCCCCTCTCCTCCATCGTTATCCTCAATTTTCAAGGCCTCATGAGAGGCCAGGTGACTTACTGGGCATAGCCTCAGGGACTCACCAAGCACCTGCTCATAAATTAAAAAAAAAAAAAATTCTGGAGCTTCTAGGGCCAAGTGCATCTTTTAAAAAGGCTTAGGAGCCAGCCCCTCCTAAGCCCTCACTTGGGTGAATGAGTGGGCAGGTCCATAGGAGCTGAGGCTATGAGCTAGACCAGAGAACTGGCAGGGAAACAGTTGGCTGAGAGGCAGTGAGCTCCTCCTCCGTGGGAGCATTCAACAGATGTCAACTGGCTGCACAAAGCGATGGGACTTAGTGACTGAGGGCCAAGAGCCTTCTTCAGAGGCCTCCAAGGGGGGAGGGGTCATACTTTCAAAGGGCTAATAGCAGGAGTCCAGGTCCCCCGTAAAATGACTCACAAAGCAGGGCCAGAGGAAGGTCAATAGTACTTTCCTTTCAAGTACAGAATTTCTGGTGCCTGCTCCAGGGACAAAGGCTCCCAGCTCTTGCTGGCTTGCAATGGTACGTATGTGTGCATGCACCTTGCCTAGTATTTACACATCATGCATTTCTGTGCAGATGTACTCCATATCCACGGACCGACAGACCAGGCCGAGCCCCATGCCAACAGGAGATGCTGAGAAGCAGGGTTGCTTCAACTCCAGGCTTGAATCTGATGCTCCCATCTCAGCAGACTCCATCCAACCTAAAACAACTCCAATTCACTGTAGTTCAGCTCAGTTCAGTTCAGCTCAGTCCAAATCCAACTCGAGAGCAATCTGAATTTATTCAAGATCATTTTAGTTCAACCCAATCAGAATTCAGCTCACTCCTAACATATGTGCCAGACCTCAAGAACTGGCACCTTGGGCAAGAACCCCCAAACCTGGACAGACTGCTGTATCCTCCATCCATCTGTCTGACCACCTGTCGGCCTGTCTGTTTGCCCTGTCTGTCTACTCATCTGCCTGCCTGTCCATCTGCCTGAGCAGTAGCCCACCTGGATGTCCTTCCCAGAAGCATATTTACTCTTCCCCTTGCCTCCTCCCTCATTCTTCCACACCCCCACCTTCTCTAGTCCTTCAACACCCCTCTTCCTTCCCTCTTCCGTTGTGTGGCTCTGTCTGTCCTGGAACTCACTCTGCATATCAGGCTGGCCTCCAACTCACAGAGATCTGCCTGCCTCTGCCTCCTGAGTGCTGGGATTAGAGGTGTGTGCTACCTTCAACCAGTATCATTCTCTTTTTGAGGCAGGGTATCTCACCTGCCTGGAGTTCATCAATTAGTCTAGAGTGAACCCCAGGAATCCTGTCTCTACTTTCCCTTTCTGGATAACAAGCAAGAACCACCATACCTGGCTTTTGAAAATATGGGATCTGGTGTCAGGATTTGGTGGTGCACACCTTTAATCCCAGCCTTCCAGAGGAAGAGGCAGGCAGAACTCTATGAGTTTGAGGACAGCCTGGTCTACATAGTGAATTCTAGGATAGCAAAGACTACATAGAGAGAACATGTCTCAAAATAAATAAATAAACAAACACACCTAACATTTTAAAAATGGGTTCTGGGGTCCAACCCTGGTCTGGCAGTCAGAGCTATCACTCCAGCTCCAGCCATTTCCCTATTTCTCAGAATTTTTTTTTCTTTTTGATAGGAAGAGACTTTGATTGTTTGTTCTACTTCTCTGATGGATTCTCCAGGGTCTGAGAGCAGACCAGGCACTTTGGGGGATCTCGGTAAATATTTCCTAAGCTAACACATAAACAAACAAAACCCAAATCAGAGGATTTACTCTGCCCGACCACAGCCCCACAGCCATTACATAGTTATGATCTCGCTAGGACCCTGGATGCCTGGAACTTGCTATGTAGACCATGCTGGCCTCAAAGTCACAAAGATCCACCTGACTCTACCTCCCAAGTACTGGGATTATATGCCATCATATCGGGTTCAAAGCAGGTAGCTCTGAGCCGAAATAGAGAAGAAAATTCCAGAGAGGGACCCTGCCACTGTAGAGTGACCGTGCAAGTGGGGGATGGCTGCTGTGCCTGGAAAGAAACCCCATTGACACAAGATTGGTATATAACAGGTTTTTTTTTTAATTATTTAAGCACAAAGCTCTAATCTTACCAGACTGAAGTTGAAATTTAAAAAGACAAAAGTTCAAAATGTAGAAGCAATAAAGGTAACCATAATCTTCGAATGCGTAAAGATTCCATGACAAACCGCCAAACCGCTAACCCTGACAAAATGATTAATCAGTCCAGCTCCATTACAGCAATAACTTAAGTTCATTATTATCCATTATCCATTCTTGTTTCCAAATGCATACTGAAATATTTATAAATAAATGCAGAGCAATTGACATTTTAATGCAAAAGGGATTGAAGTTATGGTGGTAAAAACATGACACGAAAAAAAAAAACCCCTAAGCTGGTTTTATCTTTAGAGCTGTGGAGAGAGAGAAAAGGTACCCTCTTATTATAACTCAAATAACTTCCACAGGTACAGCAAGAGGATTGCTACCCTTAATATATAAAGAATTCTCACAAATCAACAAGAAGGATGAGAACAGAAACAGGAGTTATGGAGAAGAAAATGCAAAACATAAACAATTATCCATGGTTGACTCAAACACCATACAATTAAACACCATACAATTTGGCATCCGGTGAACTGTCATGGTAAACTTGCCAGCTGCAAAGGTACTTTAATGTTTTTTTTTTACATCTCAGCCACAATTTCCCCTCTCTCCTCTCCTTCCAGTTCCTCGCCCCACCCCCATCCCATACCCCATATCCACTCCTCCATTCTGTTTAGGAAAGAGCAGGCCTCCATTGAAAAAACACAGCATAGCAAACTGCAGTAAGACTAAGCCCCTCCCCATGGATTAGGGGCAAGGTGACCCAGTGTGAGGAACAGGGTCCTGAAAGCCAGCGAAAGAGTCCTAGACAGCCCTTGTTCCCACTGTTAGGAGTTCCACAAGACCAAGCTACACAGCTGTAACATATACGCAGAGGGCCTAGGTCAGTCTCTGTGAGCCCCCATGAGCCCATGTTGATTTTTTTTTTCTTGAGTCTTTTTGTGGTATCCTTGATTCTCTGGTTCCTGCAATTCTTTCTCCCCCTCTTCTGCAGGATTCTCGAACTCTACCTAATGTCTGGCTGTGGGTCTCTGCATCTGTTTCCTTCAGTTTCTGAGTGAAGCCTCTGATGATAATTGGGCTAGACACCAATCTGTGAGTATAGCAGGATATTGTTAGGTGTTATTACAGTGATATTTTTTTTTCAGACCTGTTTGGTTCTCCCCTAGGCCTCTGGGTCATCCAGCCTGTAGGTCCTAACACTACAGTCAGGGTCAGGAGTAGGCTTACTCTCCTGGCATGGATTTTATGCTAGACCAGTCACTGGATGGTCACTCTCAATCTCTAGAGCACCCTCACCCCAGCACATCCCATAGATAGGACACAAGGGTTATGTGACTGGCTTAGTGCCTCAGTCTCTCCACTGGAAGCCCTGTCTGGTCACAGGAGAAGGCCAGTTCAGGCTGCTTATCCCTATTGCTAGGACTCTTTGTAGATTCCTGGGAGATAGCATTGTGCCATGTTTCTACCAGACCCTGGAATGCCTTCCCTTCCCAGTGGTCTTTCAGTACCCCCCCCCTCGCTGCTCCTATTCCCATCCCCACAGCCCACTCACAAAATCTATTTTCTCTTCCCAGGGAGATCCAGGCATGCTACCTTGAATCCTCCTTGTTTCCCAGTCTTTCTGGGTCTGTGGATTGTAGCATGGTTATCCTTTACTTTACAGCTAATAATCCACTTGTAAGTGAGTACATACTATGTTTGTCTTTCTAGGAAAGGTTAGTCCTCTTAAGGGACGGGGAGGGCTGTGAGCATGATAGACTACAAGGGCTTTTATACAGTGCTGGGAATGTGGGTTACACAACGGAACACGCCGAGAGCCCCTCTTTCTAATAGGAATTGTTGAACAGCCACCATGTCCATTTTCATGTGAGCCTCTTGCTCAGTCATCAGAGCCATTGATCAGCAGAGGCACAGGGCCGTACGGAAGTAGAGTGGACAGCAGAGCTCAATGTTTGAATGTACAGCAAGGCCAAATCCCTAACCAGGGCAAGTGGTGGTGGCTGCAGATGCCTTGCTGGGTGGGTGCTGAGAGCCAGATTCCAGGGCTCTGGAGACAAAGCCAGCTAGTTGTTAATCATTCCAGAGGCAGTGTGTAAATACATCACTCTATCATTCAACTCCTTCTCAAGTGGGTCTCACACCTGTCCCTTTGTCCCCATGAGCAGTAATCAGCCAGAGTGGAAGCTTATAAGAGGTTTGTGAAGCTGCACAGGAGTCTTTACTGCAGCTTGGTCTCCTTGTGGTGGGGACTTCCGGGGGAGGGAGGAGTAGAGAGGCCACTGGCGTTGTTAACCACAACAGCTGGAGAAAGGCCACACACATAGCCCTGAAGCTCTACAGGAGAAAGAGATGCAAAGTCATATCCAGAGCTGGGCACACAGGAAATGAAGAATAGTACCCCATCTTCCTCCTGAGTCTGCATAGGCTGTGGCCCATAAGCGAGACTCTCCCTGACTAAGCTCAAGCTGCACTGTCAGAGTAACAGACCTCCATGGTGACCCTGCTGGGGAGACCTCACATGGCCCCAAATGCTGCATGTGACATCACCTACCTGTTACCCCAGTACTCTGGATTTGGGGCTGGCTGCATAGATGGGCCCTGAGCACATAAATGCTTGTGAGTTTGGAGGTTGCCAGCTTCATGGCAAGAGGAAATACATCCTCTCTCTCGGGAGATGACTCAGTCAGTAAATTACTTGCCACAAAAGCATGAGGACCTGAGTTAAATCCTCTGCACCCACATTAAAGACACACACCTGAAATCACAGCCCTGGGGAGGTAGGACAACCAGATCCATGGGGCTCCCTGGCCAGCCTGTTTAGTCTAGGCAGCCACCCCCTAGTGCTAGTTAGAGGCTCTGGCACAAAAAGCAGAGACCCAGCATCTGAGAACAGGTTGACTTCTGACCTCCTGTACGCATGCGTGCACGCGGGCATAGACACACACAACACACATACACACAGAGGGGGGAGAAGAAAGAGAAAGAGAGAGAGGAGAGAAAATTTCTAGGCAGTGGGGTCCTGCTGATGCTCCTTTGTGTGACACCCCAGTATTAAATAATCGATCATGTGCACAGCTCCCCTAGCCAGAAGGCCAGTGACTTCTGTTTCCCAGCAGTAATGAAACTCTTGACGTCCAATTTGGTGTGTTTACACAAGCCATCAGGATCACAGAGTGCTAGCCATTCTTCACAGCATCCAATGTTTCCAGAATCAAAGCTTGCAAACCAATAGGGCAGCTGTATCTAATTCAGCTACAACTTGGTGAGTTGGTGTGTGGTAGATTCCCCGTCAGGGAATATCTCCTAGGCAGAAGTGGGCAGTGTGAGCACAAGAACTTTTCAGGTGTGTTGTTCTGATAGCTCCACTCACTTGGGTCAACTTCAACTATAGCCTGTTATCTCCCAGCCTTGCAGGCCATGCTCACAACTCCTTCCAAGACAGAAACCCCCACCCTGCCTCTGCTTTCTCAATCAGCCTCAGGCATTGGCTCAGAAGATGCACTCCTTACCTGCGCCCTTCAGTCACAGCATCGGTACCCTATCAAGCTAATCCTCTCTGCCTCTCCCATTCCACTTCCATCCTAACCTTCTGCAGTCATGTCTCCAGGGTCCAAGGCACTCACTGCCCTGCTTGTGCATGCAGGCCAGAAGACATCTTTGGCTGTCATTCCTCAGGAGTCATCACTTGGATTTTTGAGACAGGGTCTCTCACTGAAACTGGAGCTTGCCAGTTAGTTGGCTTGTCAGGGAGCATCAAGGATTTCTGGGCTCTGCCTCTTCAGTCTGGGATTACTGATGCATACCACCAATCCCAGCCTGTATGCAGATCCTTGGGAGCAGAACCCAGGACCTCATGCTTGCACACCAACGGTTTTCCACCTGACCTATCTCCAAAGCCCCTTGCTTCCTTATTATAAATCACTCCATACCCTGCAGCATCATCCATAGCCACTGATTTTCCTGTGTGTTTTTGTTTTTTATAGAGGGGACTCTTCTCCAGTGGGAAAAGTCTGAGTTTCTGGTTTGCATTTGGGCTCCATATCTGTACCCACAGAGGCTGATTCTGAGGTGTGCTGACAGATTTTGATATGAATCTAGCTTCATAAAAATGTATTGGGTAGTTTTCCATAACCTTCTCTCTGGAAAAAATTTACAGAGCCCTGGTGATATTAGTGCTTTGAATGTTTGCAGCATTCTCTGGAAAACCACTAGCCCCCATGCTGTGGGAGGAAGGAACCAGGATCAAGAATTTTTCTCTTGCCTTGAGACAATCTTGATGAGGCACACTTTCCAAGGAAACCTCCAGCCTGTCTGAATTTTCTTTATTATAACTTTTGTGTCTGGTTTTTGTTCTCCTGTTTCTGTGTGCTAGTTTAGAATTTAAATTTGCTTTTCTTTGTTTAAATTAGTGCACGCTCTCTCTCTGTCTCTCTGTCTCTGTCTCTGTCTCTGCGTGTGTGTATTCACACATATACACACATAACTCTACATGAATTTTGCTACTAATTAAGCCTAAGATTACTTCTGGTCTGTCCCTCATTACCTCCTGGCCTTCACTCTCCAGACATCTGCTGACATTTGTGGCTGAGGACAGCCTTCCATTTCTTGCTGCAGGGTACAAAGGTTCAACACCAGCTTCAGCACAACCTTTCAGAGTCTTTCCAACTCAGGAAAACAAGTTGAGTATCCTTGTCCTCTACGGGAGTTCTTGCTCTAGACCATAAACCAGTGGTTGGTTGCCCCAGAACTTGAAAAGAGCAAGGGGCTCTGTGGCTCCTCAAGAGTGCATTCAAGTGTTAGGGTGTCTGTATCTCATGCAGATACTCACTGTGGGGTGTTCAATGGAAGTCAGTCAGCTTCTTCTTGGCCCCCGGGTGGGTAGACTCTGTTGCAAACTGGGTGTGAGAGAGGCTACTAATAGGCTCAACATCCTGGGCAGCCCCTGCCTAGGCCTATTTGGTGGTCACCATCACAATTGTATCACCGTTCACCAACTCTGACTGTCCTGTGTGGCTTGATTGCTGGGCAGCCGTATTGAAAGGCTAACTCTTCCATTCTCCCTCCACTATGGAAAGAGGAGGTGAAGCTGATATTGTAATGCTCCAGTCACAGAGATTCAAGGTCTATTGGGGACAGATACATGTTCAGGATCTGTACTGCTTGCTCTAAGCCAACCCTACTGCCACCATGGTTCTCTGTGGCCCCACAGATGACCTGTTTACAGCTGTGGTGACCTATTCAGCATCATTTGTGAAGGGACCTCACTTGACCCAGAAGGCAATGTGGCTCTGGCTCTGCCAGTGAATTTCCCTGTGTCAATGTATGCCTGACCTCCAGCTAGCCTAGAAAGGGCTTCCTGAGATTGGTCCTGAACTGTTAGGCATTGCCTATAGATGGGACATGCTTTAAATCCATGGCCAAGATCTGAGGGCACTTCCCCTGTTTGGATACTGGGACAGGCAAGAGCAGTTTCCTGTTAAGGATGTTTTCAGGCAGCCACCAAGGGTTGTAGGTCTGATGATCCGGCATCCATGGGACTCTTTCTACAGGAAGCTCTGGCAAATCCTCCTAGCCTTCAGTGCCCTCCAGCTCCCAAGCCAGGACTTGGATGGTTCTTATATCATGAAAGGAACACTGTGAGAATTCTCAGTGGACCATGGTCAGAAAGGACAAGAAAAGATGACAGTTACTCACAGCAAGTAGCCACAACAGCTCGGGTCTATAGGATGAAGAAGCCAGTGATTGATGTCTGTACTGGCTGGTTTCATGTGTCAACTTGACACATGCTAGAGTCGCCAGAGAGAAGGAGCCTAAATTGAGGAAATGTCTCCATGAGATCCAGTTGTAAGGCATTGTCTTAATTAGTGATCAATGGGGGAAGGCCCAGCCCATTGTGGGTGTCCTGGGTTCTATAAGAAAGCAGGCTGAGCAAGCCAGTAAGCAGCATCCCTCCATGGCCTCTGCATCAATTCCTGTCTCTAGGATCCTGCCCTGCTAGAGTCCCTGTCCGGACTTCGGGAATAAACACCAATGTGAAGTGTAAGCTGAATAAACCCTTCCCTCTCCAACTTCCTTTTGGTCATGGTGTTTTGCTGCAGTAATAGAAGCCCTAAGTGTCAAGGTTAAGGTGGGGAGTGGCGTGACATGAGGTAACTTTCCTGTGATCAGTACTACAGATGGCAGTTAGACATACTGGGCATGTATTTGCCAATGATTCTAGAGGGGAGGGGAGGGCGCAAATGATGAAATGGGGGAGTGAGCAGAACAGTGTCCTTTACTGCTTCTTCCAGTTTCCAGATGTTGTCAGCCACAATCCAACGCCGGCATCATCTCTACACGGCCTTCCACACAGCCTTCTCCTCTGCCACAGCCCTTCTCATGGGTCACAGTTTCTCTCCTGTCATAGTCCCAGCGTCATCTCCACGGAGACTGTGAGACCCAGGAGCACAGTGTCAGATGAAAGCGGGTTCAGCCTCTCCAGGACAGCAAGGAGCCTTGCAACAGTGTGCAGCTTTGAGGTGATACATGGAGGGGCCCATAGGCCCCACCCCCTCCTCTTTCCAGGAGTGGAAGCCTGACAGAAAGACTGGGAAAATTAAAGGGACGTGGCAAGAAAGAGACACCCACTCTAGCATCTAACAAAGAGTAGGAACTCCAGCCTCAAAAACATTACAATTGGCTACACAGAGTGTGTTTTCCTAAGAAAAATGAGGCTGTTAAAAGCAGGTGAACTGTGCCTACTCAGGGCCAGACTGTCCATGACCTTGGGTTTAGCTCTCTCAGCAGAAACCCTATCGATGCATCTCATCAAACCACCTTACAATATTATTTATGGAAACAAAATTTTGTAAAGAAATAGTATGACCAGCTCATATTTTTAAATTTTTGCTTTGTCTTTAAACCTTGCACATCACGTTCTTTGAGCAATGTAACACTGAAAGCCACAAAGTATCTTTAGCTGTTGCTAGGACACACAGGGGCATCTCTCTGCTGGGGAGCCCAAGCCTTAGTTTAGGTGCACACCATAGTGATTCCTTTAAAGGCCCTTCTCATGCCCCCCCCCCCAGTGTGTGTGTGTGTGTGTCTGTCTGTCTGCCTGTCTTCATGCACATGCTTAAATTTCAAGTGCCAGGGCTAAAGAGGCGGGTCAGTGGTTAGAAAGTCTGAATTCAGTTCCCAGCATCCTTCTCAAACAGCTCACCACAACTCTATGGGGACCTAACACCTCTGATTTCCATAGACGCCAGCACTTGTGTGCACAAACCCACATACCGACCTACACACAGAATTACAAATAAAATGAATATTTAAAAAAAACCTAAAACCTGGAGTGTGTGCAATGGTCAATATGGTGGACATGCACCAAACAAGGAAGAGGTCCCCGCCTTTGTATTCAAAAGTGGATGTAGGTGGCTAAGCCATGGTGGATACAAAGGCCCTCCTGATCCCAAGCAAGAGTCAGGCCAGCAGGGACAGAGACCTTCAAGGGTGAGGGGCAGTGGACAGGATCTAGCTGGCAGGGAGGTTTGTGGGTGGGCGTTAGAGGAATGGAGGGGGCTATCTCTGAGAAAACATGAAAGGGGTCACCAGAGCCAGGAAGGAACTGGCCTCTTTGAAATGGCACCAGGAGTTCATGCTGCAATAACATCAGATATCAAATACGCTCTGTTGACTCCATAAATGAAAAGTGCAGCTTTGAAAAACATGTTTCCCAGGCTGGTTACAAACTCAGAGTGATGGGCTGAGCTACAGGAAACTCCATAGCAGCACAGGAGCAGGTTAGAGATAGGAAAGTGGGGGGACATCAAGGGAGTGATGGGGGCCAAGGAACAGACAGTGCAGAGAGGAAAGAGAACAGAGGTTATTCTTAGAGGGCGAGAGTGAGAATGTCCTAGAAGAGCAGAGACGGGTCTGCCAATAGTTGGACTGAAAGGTAAAACATTAAAGCCTCCAAAGAGAGATATAAACAAAGAACCAAGATGTCTAGCGGTGAGCTGGGAGAAGCCAGGAAACAACAGATAAATGATTAAAAGTCAAAGGGAGCCAGGACCATCTCAGACTTTGGGATCAGCCAAAAACTGGGCAATAGCAACTGAGATGTGCATGCGGCCACAGCCCCTTTCATGATTGATGATCCACTAAACTGGGGTGAGAAGATTCCTATCCCCACTCCAGTGACCACGCTGGCTTGATGCCACTGTGAATTGCCCTGTGTTTCAGCATCCTCTGCCCTCTAGGGGAAGCTCCATAGAGGTGGGATCTCAGATGGCCATGGACCTTAAGCATGGCTCAGACCTAGAGAGTCTGATAGAAACATTGTCCTAAAACAACCCAAGTGAGGGACTGCTACAGGGTGGACCCAGGGCTTCGAAACACCAATTGATTATAGCCTACACCCCCCCAGGTGTCCATGTTTAAGGAGAGAGAGAGAGAGAGAGAGAGAGAGAGAGAGAGAGAGAGAGAGAGAGAGAGAGAGAGAGAGAGAGAGAGGAGAGAGAGAGAGAGAAGCAAGGCTTCCAGATCCAAGGCTGAGACACACATTTACACACACACACAAGCACGTGCACACACCATGAGGTGTCAGGTCTGAGGCTGACCCACCATGCCCTCACTGCGCCAGGGTGTCCCTTCTCCTCTCATGCATTATTCATGTTCTCTGCATCAAAACGGCTCATGGCAAACTTCTGTTCTCAGAAAACATTGTTCAAAAGGCTGGATTAGATAAAAAGTCTCTGGGCAGCCACTGTGAAAGTGATGTGTGTTTGTCTAAATTATTTAGAGGGAAGGATACAGACTTGAGGGCAAGAGGCCAGGATGTTCAGCTCTTGTTCTCATCAGCAGAGAGCCGTGAGTGGGAAAGCCCATGTACAGGCTTGAGGGGGTGCTCACCATGTAAAGATGTTCGTGACTACAGAGAAAGAGCCATCATGGCCCCCTGAGGCCCAGTAGCTGTAGCATAGGCAGGGAGGTCCCCAGTGGAGGCCACACTCAGTGGAGGTCCAGCCCTGTAGGAGGTCAGAGCTGCCTGTGAGAGGCCTTCCTGGATCCAGAGAGAGCTGAGCTTGGTCATGCAGTGAGCTGAGGGAGGTACCCTAGAGCTCTCGTGGAAAGACCATCTAAATGAGTGGGCTCTTCATGCTACAGATGCTATGATGAAGGACAGCCAAAACCCCTGGGGCTCCTGTCATAGGCTTAATCCTCCACATGGTCCTTTTACAGATGGGAACATTGTGATCCAGAGGGCTAAGTGGCTGGGAACTAGAAGAAAAGCGCTCGGTCTCTTCGGTTCATACTCACATCTGGAGGAAAGTACATAGTATCTTGCATCTGTACCCACCTCTTCCAACACCCAACACCCAGAACGTACTGAAGGTCAAGATAAATCAAACCTGGAACCAGGAAGTGAGACTGGGGCTTCACCAGGAGTTTTCTGGGGCCTACATGCTGACCCTGACTGGGGAAGGTTTTTTGGTACCCTACAAAGACCTGGACCCTGAGGCACGAGCTGAAGCAGCCTGAGATTTCCAATCTAGAGGGCTTGAGCTCTGTTATGTCAAGAGGCCAGGGACAAGGCTAGGATGCAGGTTGAGTGTGCCTACTCTGGACAGAGCCATGTAAAAACATGTTCTATGTAGTTGTAGGGTGGCAGAATCAAGCCTCTCTGTAGCTCAGAGGGCTAGGAGCACAGGTCAGTGGCAGAGCCCTCAACTACCATGTCTGAGACCCCGAGTTCAATTCCTACCACTGGGGGGTTGAGTTGTAGGCTGGGTTCAGAGAAAGCTGGGTATGGGGTACACACCCACAATCCCAGCAGTCAGGAGGACAAGGTGCAATGATTGTGAGTTCGAGGCTAGCTTGGCTTTCCCAGCAAGATTCTGTCTCAGACAAACAGCATAAAATGAATCACACTCTCCACCAAAACTAAAATCAAAATAGGAAGCTGCAGAGAGAACAGCATGGACATGGGCTAGACCCAACGTCAGTATGGATGTGGCTATGTGAAAGACACCAGGCTGAGACACGGAGACCCTGTAGGAGCCAGGTGATGGGAACTCAGGCTCCTCGCCTCCTTACCTCTCACCTGCTTACTTCCTCATGTCGTCAACGTGCTCCGTCACCCTCTTACTCCTTCATCTCACCTCTTCACATCTCGCCCTCCCCACCCCTCCTCTCTCTGCACCCTGTCCTCATCTCTTAAGCCTCTTCACCTTCTCACCCCACTTCCTAATGCCCTCCCCACCCTAGTCCCTCATTCCTCACCTTAAGGCAACTGCTTCCTGAAGATCCAGAGCTTCTCTGAAGAACAGGGATCACCTTTCAACCATAGCAGACCAACGCCCAGCTGGAAAGTCCTCACAGGAATGCTTAGGACAGGCCTGATGCCTCTAAGGAGGGAAAGAGAGCTTCAGGGTTCTCATTATGGCCTCTGTACAAATAAGAACCTGAGTCTCAGGCAGCTGGCTCAGGTTCTGGAGCATGAAGGTGACTTCACAGTGAATTTTATTTATTGATGTATTGATGTTTGAGGAAGCATTTCACTGCTTTGTTCCAACTGCCCTGGAACTTACTATATATGCCAAGCAGGCCTTTAAACTCACGGAGATTTGCTTGCCTCTGCCTCCTGGGTGCAGGGATTTCAAACATTCACTGCCACATTGGGTCCACAGTGAATTTTATGTGCCTTCTTACCCCTTGCTGCCTGGGTCCTGCCTCCATGGCTTTCTATTCCCTCAGCCCCCAGATGAACATAAATGTGTCTTCAGCTTCTTCCAAAGAGTTTGCTTTCTATGGTGTCACCATCCTGAGTCAATGTCACAGATAGTGAACAAGACAGCAACTTGTGCCCTGTGCTGTGCTGAGGAATAATCTGTGTTCACAGTGACCCAGCAGTGCGGTCTGTATGCCAGGAGAGGGTACCTTCCATGGGGTCATTGCAGCTCTACCACCTAGTTTCAGCACAGGCCGCATGTCCCTAATGCCTCAATATTGTAGGGAAGAGGCTAGTTTGAACCTGTGCAGTATCACTTACCTGAGCATAATCGGCACATTCCTATGTTTCCTCACCTATAGACTAAAAGTCACCGAGACAAGGCAAAACTCCTTTTTGCATCCTGTCACTCAGCCCAGACCCCTCCCTCAGGTGTCATGTGACTGGCCCTTTGTCTCCACCAATGAAGTCTCCCAGAACACACAAGCTGGACCGCACCAAGAGAGTGAACAAATCTGAACACTGCTTTTCCCCTCCGTGGAGACCCAGATGCCCTCGCTGAGCTGTACCCATGTGAGACACAGGAGAAGGTCACCTGGTGAAGGTCAGACAAGGAGTCTTCTATTTGCTGGTAATCAAGAGCAGGCTTTCTGCCCAGAGAGGTAGTGTAAGGTTTATAAAGCTAGAGACCACAATTACATCACTCCGGAGGCAGGCCAGGGGCAGAAGTTTCAACAGTTCAGTTGATCAAAACAATTTGTTTTACATTGTAAACAATGGGCTTCCTAAAGCTGCAGGTGGGGCTGCATGCAGCTAAACCAGGACAAAATGGAGCTACATGGGGCAATTCAGTTAACCTGCTCTGCCAAGGAGGAAAAGGAAGGAGTCAGTGCCACCCAGGCCCTTCTGTCTCCCAAACCTTATCTGGGCACAAACATCTTCCTAAGAGAAGACATGAAGGGTTCATGATAACCAAACTTATAGTCATGTTAGTTAGAGTTTAGGTATGCAAAGATATATTTCAAAGATCTACAGAATATGACATCTAAAATATTTGAAACTTTTCTGGACAGTGAGACATATCTGCTCTTGGCAGCACAAATCTACTTCAAGAAAATAATGGATATCCAAGAAACTTCATGTGGAGTTTACTTTCTTTGTGGCAGCAGTTGGCCACTGGACAAGAAACTGTTCTTGTATTGACTGCTTGACAATATGCTGTATAAAACGGACATGAAGGACCCATAGGAAAGTGAACTTTGGCAGAACAAGCCAAGATGATCCTTCAGGTTCCTGCTCTACAGAGAAAACTGCCAGACATCCTTCATGACACAAGGAGAAGTGATTGACAAACTATGCCAGAATGGGCAGAGCAGTCCTTCAGATTTCCTGCTTCACTGGAAGGTATACCAAAGACTCTAGACTTGCAGGATAAATATGGATGCCCCAACATTATAAAAGAACTTTGGGTGGCCGTCCAGGCAGACAGGTGTAGGGGGATTATGTTGTTCCATTGTAAATAATTGTCCTACCCACTGGTTTAATAAGCGTTGATTGGCCAAAGGCAGACAGGAAGTGTGGGTGGGGTTACCAGACTAGGAAAACTCTGGGAACTGGAAGAACAGAGCAGAATACCAGAGAGAAGCCAAAAGAAGCAGAGGACAACTATGCTGCTCTTAGGAAAGGTACAGAACCGCATGGCTGAACAGGATAAGAATCATGGGTTAGATTAAGGGTAAAGAGTTAACAAGTTATATACCTGGCCTTAGGCCAATCAACTGAAAACTATTGAAAGCATCTGTGTGTCTCTGCGGGTCTGTGGGTCTGTGGGTTTGTGGGCCTAAACCTTGAGGCTAGGCCCAAAAGTCCAGGCCAGAAACATCCTACTACAGACAGGTATCGTCTCTGTCATTTCTAGATTTTGGAAGTTGTTTGTACTTCCTGTTTACTCCAGTAATATGTCTTTCTGTGGTCTTTGATGTAGTTGAAGATTTGATAGTTGTAGGTATAGTTTTTCTTAGTTATTTTAAAAGATATATTAGATATGAAACTTTAGACTTACAAGGATAAGGTAGGTGATAGAATATTTTCTTTAATTTTGTTAAATAGACTAGATAATGTAACTATAATTCTTACTTGATAGCTATTTTTGTTATGTGTAATTTTGCTTTGTTAAAATTGAAACCTTCCTTTTTGATTAGACAGAAAAGGGCAAGTGATGTGGGATGTCTATATGCTGTGAATAAAGGACTGTTTTTGGCCCTTGGCAGGCACCGTAGAAGAATTAGGCAGGAAAATTGGAACATGGGTAGGAGAAGGAGGATGGAGTCGATTGAGACTTGATCTAGCTGCCCAAAGAAGCAACATGTAAGGTAACACAGGCGAGTCATGGGCCTCGTGGAAGGCCAGATTAATGAAAATGAGTTGAATTAAAATGCAAGAGCTAACTAACAATGTGCCCGAGCCATAGGCCAAACAGCATGAAAGTAATATAAGATCTGTGTTTCTTTGGGACTTTGGGATTGCTGGTCCAAAAAAGCAGTGGCAGCAGATCCAAACCATGGAACCAGGCAGGCCAGAAACCTCTTGTTACAAAACACATCTTAAAATAATATTCTACAACATGATGGTGTCACTTTCTCACTAGACCTAGGACGGGCCGCTTCCCTACTTCCTATCTCAGCTCCCTCTTAAGTACTAGGATGCTAACAAGAAAGCGTCAGACACCAGCCTTTGGGGATCTGTGTGCCCACCAGGCTTCCAAACCGATGGGAAAATACTTCCTGCTCCAGCTAGATTTTAATATTTAGATTGGGAGCCGGGCTTTTAATTTTTATTGGGGAAGAGATTTAATTCCCAGCCTTTTAGAAGTGTTCAAGAAAACAGAAACTGCCTCTCTTTACAGAGAATAGTGTACCTTGAATCAAAATGAGTGTCAATTATCTTAATGGCTGTTACATAAAGTGCCTGCTTAGTCATTTCTTCAACTATTTGTCTGAAATAGGGAATTTCTCCAACTCAAAGGGAAAACTGAAATGCATTTTCACTCCCAGAAAATCGGCAGAGCTAGAGTCCCAGGACATCCCAGGAACCACAGTGTGGATGGAACCATTCAAATGCTGTCCCTGTCTCCCTACTGCGCCTCAGTTTTGGGAATGACCATCCAAAGCAAGCAGTCCAATTGCATTAGGGAAGGAGATACCACAGCCTAAGGCTGACCAGCTCCTGACCCCCAAGCTCAACACCACAACCATGCAGAATCCTCTGGAATCTTAGTACTGCTAAGGTGGGGCAGCCTCCATTACCAGTGCCCATGCTTGCTTCGTGCATGGAATTTCATCACAGAACATGGTTTTGAATTCCATGCACGGAGACAGATGTGGGGCTTCAGTGATGAGGCTGTTTTGTGTGTGATGCCCTGATGGACGGGAATGAGGCTTAACTGGTATTTTGGCCAGCAGAATGAATAGCCAATTTGGTTCCCCTGCAGCTGTAGCAGCTGCCAGGAAGTCGGACAATGAAGTGCCCAAGTTTAAAATGGATAGAGCCATGGTTAGAGGGACAGCGGTCCCACAGGCAGTTACAGAGTCAGCCACAGCCTCCCAGGGTGACTCAAAGTTCAAAAACACAAATCCTTATCTTAAAGCACCTGGAGTCTCTCCAGTCCAAGGGAAGTGGTAGTTCTAGCCCTGACCTTCATTTGGCCAAGGTCTGCCTTGTGTCTGCTACCCATGTGTGCTGGGTTACTCCATAGCCCCAACTGGGCCTGGGGGGCTGCTCCACTCAGCCTACCTCTGAGCCTCTACTGCTCTGTGGACATATGATGCCCATAATGCCTGCTGGGAGAACTGAGTCAGTGACCCCAGTGACTACCAGCACATCGGGGCCAGGGCCCAGAAGCCTTCCACAGATGGATTCCACTGTCCACACACAGCCTTACCTGTCAGCCTGGCAGGAGACCTGGAAAGGATGGAAACCACAAATGGAACTCTGTGGTAGGACCACCGCAAGCAGAGCCACGGAAGGGCCAGGAGTCCAGACTGAGGGCTAGCTTCCAAAGATGAGCAAGGAGGTCTGGAGGGTCGGGTTCTTATCTGCTGCAATGCGGGGAGTGAATTACAAGTTACAGCCTCAGTGCAAGCCGAACTGAAAATCCCCAGAGCTTCATTCAGATCCTGGAGGAGAGGGTGTCCTGATGGGCCTAATAGAATAATAATAATAACACGGGAAGCCTGAAGAAGGGGTAAAACATGCCAGGCCTTTCTGGCAGCCTGTGCCTTTGGCTACAACCTAAAGGCAATGGAGGCCACAGAAGAAGTTTGAACAGGCAGTCCAGGGCAGCTTGACTATCCCACCAACAGTCACCGGAGGAAGAGGATGAAGTCCAAGATAGACTCAAGAATGCAAGACTTCAGCCTGGCATAGTGGTGCATGCCTTCCCAGAACTGGAAATACAGAGTCAGGAGGGTCTCTATGAGTTCAAGGCCAACCAGAGCTACATAGTAAGATCCTGTCTCAAAAACAAACAAAAAATGAAGAAGGAGAAATTTCATTGGTGGAGGGACTTTTATACTTTTATTATTGAACTGTTTTCACAGAGTTTGGTGGAACTCTGCCTTCCAACAGGTTCGAGGCACTGTCTCCTGGAGTCTAACAGGTGGAACCAGGGGCACCTCTTTCTAGCACACATTTTCAACTTGGCCTCTTACCAGATGCAATGGGATTGAGCCAGGAGATTCACAAAGCTTCCTGACCTGGTAAGATCCTTGATTCTTCAGCCCACCCACAGATGGCATCTAGGTTATGGGACACAGGGTCTGAGTGTTAGAATGTAAACCAAAGATATCTGCCCTTGGGTCCCCAAAACAGTGTAACTTCTGGACTCAAAACTGTACAAACGGTAGGTTTGTGTACATGTGCATGCAAATGTGTGATGTAAAACGTGAACTAAGCATGTGAGGACCTGGCATCCTCGGGGCTAGGAAGCCAACCTAACTTAACATGTAAAGTTCATCCCTGGCTTCTTACCCCCAACCGCTTGCTGTACCCCTTCTCCCTCCCAGAGATCCCCTCTATCCTCTTCCCTCCTTCCAGCCTCTAGCTCTCTCTTTTCCTTTCTCTGTCCATCATGCCTTCCCTTCCTACCTCTCTTCTTTTCCACCTTCAATCTTCAGTCAGATACTGCTGCATAACAAATACCTCACAGATTAAAATGCTAACCCTTTATTCAGAAAAAGTGGTCTTCCAAGATGGCCAAATGATAATTCAGGGCCCATGGAGAGATGATCGCCACATCCCTGTGACATCAAACCTCTTGCTTCTCAGTTTCCTGTGTGAATATTTTACTGAGACTGGAATTGGAGTCTCTTCCCATACCCTCACGCCTAGGCTGCCTCAGGTCTTGATCAGCAGCAGTACTCTGGGGCAATGTCCTCAGCAGACCTGTATCTGCTTGTCATTTCCAGGCCACTGTCTGCCCCATGAACTAAGCTGGTTGGTGAAAGCAGAGACGATCCACATGATCAGACTTACCAAATTCCTAGCAGAAACTCAAGTGACATCACCAAAAACCACTTTCTGTACATTAGATGGTGGACACCCTAGGAACCCAGCCAAGGAAGGACAGCCAGATAAGCCCATCTCTAAATAAACAGGTAAATGGATGGTGATGCATTACTAGGGCGGAAGGGTGAATAATGGATATATGGATGAGTGGATGGGACTTGGTGATTGGGTAAATGATGGATGAGTGGGAGTGGATGGATGATGGTTGAGTAGATGGTTAAGTGGGAAGATGCATTGTTTAGGGTAGGTGGAAAAATGAATGGATGAGTAGATGGGTGATTGTGAGTTGGTATATCAATGATAACCAAATTAGTGAGTGGATTGATGGGTGATGACTAGGTAGATGGAATGGTGGATGGATGATGGGCTAGTGAGATTGATTAAATGGTGAATGATAGATGTATGGGTAAATAGATGAGTAGGTGTATGTATAGATCATAGATGTGTATGGGTGAATGGAGGAGTGCTTGGTGGGTGGGTAGATGATAGATGAGGGATGATGGGTGGATGAGTGGGTTGATGGATGGATGATAGATGGATGGATGGGTGGATGGATAGATGGATGGATGGATGGATGGATGATAGGTACAAAGGATGTATGGAAAGATACATGATGGACTTATGGATGGATGATTGTTGAGGAGTTGATGAATCAGGGGTAGCTAGATGATAGATAGGTGGGTAGATTGATGGTGACTGGATGTATGACGTAAGAGGTAGATAGGCATGGGAAAGAGGGGGTTGGTGTTCACCCATGTTGGATGCCAGGGAATCTCAAGACTTGACATTGCCTTTCCTCTTTAAACCTTGCTTGAGCCACCTTCCTCCAGCAGCCACAATGTCACACATCATCATGATTCATTATTTTATCTTTTCCTTAATGTATAGAGGCACAAATACCTGCTAGGCGCTGCTGCTCAGGTCTGTCTGCTGTCAAAGCCCACAGGGAGCCTAGTTGTTTCTCCCTTCCTTCCCTAGCAGACACATCTGGCAGAGAGTGGATTTTGTCATTTTTCTTCACTTGGGTCTGTGTTCCTGGGTAATAACCAATGCTTACAGGAAAGCTGGAGTCCTCAGTAATGATACTGAAATCAGATCTCTGTGCATAGGCTGCACAACAGGCTGTGAAGGCCTTGCATGCTGATGAAGCCGCTGGCCTGAGCTGTCTGTCAGGCCAGAGGGGTTCCTGCCCAGCATCCTCAGGGCCTTGGTCTCTCATATTGTTTCATATCCACAGAAAAACTACAGTGAGTGGGTATTCCTTCCTAGGCCCTGTGATCAACCTGCCCTCATCCACATCCTGATTCAAACATCCATCAGCTTTGGGGTGATCCCAGGAGGAGAGAGACCAGAGGGTAGTCCTTAGGAACACTGTCTAAAAGAACAGGAAGGTGCAGACCCAGAGGAGAACCGCCCAGGCATAGCCATCCAGGACACCGCAGGGGAACTATGCTCAGGAATGACCGCATCTAGGGACAACTCTGCCCAGAGATGACCACTTGGGGCTGTCCTCACTCATGCTGCTGCTGCGTTTGGAGAATTTTCCAGCACATGAGGGCACCGAGTTTGCCACCATCCCCTCCCTACCATGGGTTTCTGTTCCTCTCCACATTTGGTATGCTCCATTCTCTGATCAAATCTGACCTCCGTTAGAGGGTCCCCAGCGTGTCTAGCAGCGCCCCTTGTAGGGAAGAGAATGAGGCAATCATGGCAGGCTGGCATTGAAATGCTGCCCCACATGCTAGGAAGCCAAACACCATCTCCCTGCTCTCTCCTTGACGGTCTTAGTTCCGTCCCTCGCTCTCTTCCTGATTGTGTTTTCAGCTTTTGTTCCGTTTAGAAAATGTTTTCAAAGACCCAGCTCTGGGCTTTCATTAGCGCCTCCTCGGGGCTTTCATTTTTGTGCTCGTTAACTCGGGTTTGGATAAACTTGCTTCCTTTGTTTCTGGGGTATGCCACTCCCTGTGTGCTGAGGGATTCTGGGCTCCTTCCTGCAATGCCTGGGGTGGGTAACGGAGAACAAAATCCATCTTATTTCTGGTCAGCCTGGTCTCTGATCTTCTGGCTGATAGCTGACACTCCCACAATGAATCACATCAACGTTCAGTTTCAAATACGTTTCCAAATCTTCGCTTTTAAGTTTTAAGCCTACATCATAACTCATGGGCCATCAAATCTCACATTGCTTAACCACTTGGGCTCTCTCTAATGATTTCTGTTCCTGCCTCATCGGAAAGTTGGGTGGGAGCCACTTTCCGATGGGAAACTCCCAAAAGGACAGTGATTGGCATCTCCCTAAACCAATGACAGCCACTTTTGGGAGTGGGTGGGAGTTTTAATAGAAGGTCACGCCCTTGTCCATGTTGGGGACAGAGTGAGGGGACAAGAAGGACAACGGTAGTGGGCTCTGGCTCCCTGATTTCTAAGGACTGGCTACCCTCTACCTCCCAGGTCATCTAGACCCTACCCCAGGGTGCATCACCTGGGTCTGCGATGTTGTCAGCCAACAAAATGCACCTACCGGGGCATGCTAGAACACACACAAAAAGCCCTCTCCACGTGTACCAAGGGAAGAAATGCCCTCAGCCCCAAGGCAAATGAGAAAGAGGCCCTTGAGGTCCTCAAGCAAGGCATGGTGACTCATATCTGTAATCCCAGCTGAGGCAGGGAAGTTTCCATGACTTTCAGGCCAGCCTAGACTAAAGATCAAGACCTGTCTCAAGACAAGCAAGCAGAGGGGGAAAAAAATAAAGTGGACCTCACTTAAAGGCCTCCAAACGTAGGCAGGGCAGTTTGGTCTAATGGAATTTTTAGATTCTCACCCTCCCTCCCCCCAGGGCTGTCCTCCACAGGGTTTGAAGGGACAGACATCATCGGTGCAGAAGGGAAGACAGACAAAATTGCTTGCTCTACTGAATCCTGGACACCGAGCTGGTAAGTTTGTGGCCAAGTCTAGGGAGTTTCAAAGCCTGACCTGGCTGATGATCCACAGATATGGCTGGATACAAGCATCCTCATCAGCCCAGGACATCAGCTCAATAAGCCCCTCCCCCAAGGTCAGGGCCACACCCTCTCTGCAGCTCACGGGATGCATGCTTGAGTTCCCCAAACTGCGGAAACAGTTGTATTCTCGCTTGCCTTTAAGAAGCTTGAGTTTAGGATGGAGCATCATGCCGCTGCTTTACATGGACAGGAGGCTCAGGGGCTCATTTGGGAGCCTGTTCATCAGGTGACAACAGCACCATGATGTCACTGCTGTGTTTCCAGGTCTGACATTTAAGCACTACATTTAGGCAGAAGGGCTTTGTAGACATCTAGGGCCTTCTTTCACCTTCTCGGGGCATAACAGTTTCTCAACGGTATCCCTTTTGTTTATGTCGTCTGTGAGATCAAGGTGATCCTCAGCTACATGGAGAATTTGACCAGCCTGGGCTACATGGGACCTTATTTCAAAAAGAAGGTGGGGAGAAGGGAGGGGGAGGGGAGGAGAGGAGGAGGGGAGGAAAAAGGAGAAAGGAGGGAAGGGTATAAAGGAGAGATAAAAACATACACAGAGAGAGAGAGAGAGAGAGAGAGAGAGAGAGAGAGAGAGAGGGGCTATTCTCACACTCCATGTCCCTTCTAAAGGACAAAATCCAAGATCAAAGAATGCCCCCTGAGTCTGGTGGCTGCAGAGCCCCAGGCTCTGCTGACATGGTCACAGGGTCCTCTCTTCCCATAAGGACGTTAGTCACTGGATAAGGGTCCCCTCCTCCTTATAACCTCATGTCAACTAATGTCATCTTCCGTGATTTTGCTTCCCCAAAAAGCCCATGCTCCGCTGTTCAAGGCTGAGGCCTTGAACACATCCTCTGAGCAAATGCTACCACACCACCTGTGCTTGGAGTCAGCCAGAGAGGTGAGCACATCGCTGAAGAGTGTTTCTGCAAGCTTTAAGTAGACCAGTGATAACTGTGAATGGTGTGGAGTGTGTGGACAGTGATAACTGTGAATGGTGTGGAGTGTGTGGACAGTGATAATTGTGAATGGTGTGGAGTGTGTGGAGCTGATGTCTGGGAAGAGTTCATCAAGCTAATGTGCGTTGCCTCCCAGACCTCTTATTTTCTGTGATCAGGACATCTGAAGTTCACTCTTTTAGCAATTTTGGACATAAGTTTCAGTTGGCCCTTCACACCTGCAGGGTCCACGCCAAGGGCTCAACCAGCCTTGGGTGGAGAGTACATGAGAAGAAATCACTTCTGCACTGAGCATATGGTCATTTTGCTTTATTTTTTCTCACTAGGCTCCAAATGGAGCCTTTACGAAGTAACATCCAGGGATGGTTTTAAGTCTATGGGAGGATGTGAGAAAAGGTGCCCAGCAATGCCTCACGGTGTTATTTAAGAGGCCTGAGCACTTGTATATTTTGCCATATGCCAAGTCCTAGAAGTATCCCCTATAAACACCAAGGGACTATGCACATTACTGAACTGGAGTCACCATCTTAGTTTCCAAAGGGGACTCAGACACAAGTGTCATGTTGCAGGAGCCACACTCATCTCTGTGTTTCTGCCCATGGAAATGCTGGGATCTGGGCACGGATCTGCAATGCTCTGTGGGTTGGTCGCTTCTCTGTGGAAGGAAAGTTGCAGGCACAGTGAATTAATGTGGGAGAGCAGCCTGCACAGAGCTGGGACATTTATGCTTTGGGCATTGCTTGGGGCCCAGCACTCAGGGCAGCTTGCCAAGTGCATTTGTCAGGGAAGAGGATGCTTGGCTTCTCAGAGGCTCTTGATGACCCAGAAGCATGCTGAGTCCCTGCCAACAATGAAGAGACAGGGAAAGAAGCCAAGGCCAACAGCCTGGCTGTGTAGAGAAGCCCTGACAGAGACTACCGTGACTAGAGGTCCTCAAGAGCAGCCTCTGTCTCCCTTCTAGCAGCCCCTGGAGTGGCTAGGGCCAAATACAGCAGGGATCTATGTAGCTGCACAGAGCCAAGAGGGCAGATCCCCACAGACCCTCTGGTCCCCAATGCCTAGGAACTTTGCATCCCCACACCTCCCAGTGGAGTGAAGGTTTGGATACAAACCCCTGGACACTTATCGGGTGCTATAGAAGGGATTGTGCCCCCTCTATATTTCATGTTGGAGGCCCAATACTAATATCAGTTGTTCCCTACTCTGCTAAAGTCCCTTCTGCTGCTTACTGGCCTCTTTCTACAAACATGCCTCAGGTCACAGGTTTCAACAGAACCCACATTATGACCAGAGACAAAACCCAGTATTACATAATTGAGTCACCTGGACTGGAAGTAGAGGAAACATGGAAAATCAGTGAGTGTTATCACCATAGAATAACAGTTCCTGTGCCCAGCACTACTGTAGAAACTTGGGTCAGGGAAGCAGAGTAAAAGACAGATTCAGGTGAGCCTGACAAAGGCTATCAGCCTCCAGGCAGATATCTGAGTGACAGATTAGAGGCAGGCTTGGTTTCTCTGTCTGGTACTAGGTGGGAGGCAGAGACAAGTGTGGGACGTCTGTTGAATGATGGTGCAGAGCTCTAGCTCCCTCGGATGTTACTTGCCCTTCTGCAGGGCTAGCTGAGGAAAACCTCTGGCTGTATGGAAGACTGGGCCAGATTCCCAGTAGGTGGTAATAAGTCATGGTCCAGGTGCTGTCTGACTGGCAAGGTTTCTGTCCCTCAACCCAGCTCCTGGCCCGGCTTCTCTCTCACAGGGTCTGCCCCTAGAAAGACGATGGGGAATTCAACTGAATAAGAAGGCAAATATGAGCTTCCCAAGAGAATTAAGGCTGGGATTCCATCCTCAGAGGTACTGTGTAGACCCAACACTCAGGACAGGCAGGTCATACCTACACTATCCTGGGACTCCCAGCCCTGGATCTCCAGCCCTAGGGAATCAACACCACAGGTGATACCTGAACAAATCCACTCCCCTCCTTTTCTAGGTCTCTACACGCAAAGAGATCTGTTTCCCACTTGAGGTAACAGTCTGATAGAGTGATAGGTCAGAGGAGTGTTCTCCAGACCACAGGATACAGGCTAGAACAAGGAAAGAACTGAAGGAAAGAATAGAGAGCTGATAAAAGGGTTTATAAGCACTTCGGGGACAGAGCAGGCGTTCCTAAGGGACATGAAGATGGGCTTTGAATGCCCCTGAAGAATCACAGAAAGCACCACTACCCCCCAATTGGGAATAATCAGGGTGCCTGAGCAGGGCCATGTCAGAATGAACTATGTGACAGAGATGGATCTGACACAGACAACAGGGGTTGAGAGCAGCAGGACCTGGCTGAGAAAAACCCCAAGGGACCTAGAGCTGGGCTGTGGGCTAGAGTCACAGAGCCAGGGAGGAAAAGGAGGCTGGGGTCAAGAATGGATGGAAGCCTCCGGAAGAGGGTTGGGGTAATTGACTGGCCGACTGGCATGTTCTAGTGTTATTTACTTGCTGTAATAAATAACATGGCCAAAAGCAACTTGGGGAGGAAAGGGCTTATTTGGCTTACGCTTCCAGGTCACAGTCCATCACTGAGGGAGGTCAGACCAGGAGCTCATTCACAGCCAGGGAAGTAACTAGAACAATGGAGAATGCTGCTTGCTGGCTTACTCCCAGATTCAAATTTAGCTAGCTTCCTTCTACAGCCCAGGACCACCAGCCTAGAGAATGGTGACACCCATAGTGGTCTGGGCTGTTCTACATCTCTATCTAATGAAAACAATCCCCACAGACATGCCCACGGGTCAGTCTGATCTATGCAACTCCTCAATCTAGGCTTTCCTCTCAGATGACTGGAGACCACCAGTTTATAACTTGTGGGCACAACCCCTTTGGGATCAAATGACCCTTTCACAGGAGTTCCCTTAGACCATTGGAAAACACAGATATTTACATTACAATTCATAACAGTAGCAGTTACAAAGTAGCAACAAAATAATTTTATGGTTGGGGGGTCACCACAACATGAGGTACTGTGTTAAAGGGTCATAGTATTAGGAAGGTACAGAACCACTGCTCCAGGCTATGTCTGCTCAACAAAGCTAACTATGTGAAGGAATACTTCAAGAGGGGCAGCATCCCCAAGGCAAGAGGGCAGCCAGGAACATGGAAAATCTACAGATGTGCTGTGAAAGTGGGGCATCCAGCAGGGGCTCGGGCAGGGAAGGACAGAGCAGCCTTTAAGGATGACAGAGAGATGGGCACAGAGAATAGGTGCCAAGAGGCTCTCTCACTGCCACACACTCTGGGTGAAGTCTGAGAGAGAGCTGAATGAGTGGATGAACGGAGGGGAGACAGGGTTTGAGGGCTGCTAAGGAAGGCGTGTCGGGCAGTTTGATAAGAGAATTTCTGTTTCTCCTTGTTCCCAAAGGAGAGGAGAGGGCAAACTAATACTAATGAGCAAAAATCCAGCAGTATACAAAGAAAGCTTAGTGCCCATAGAGATGGAAGGGAAAACTGGCTGAGGCTGGCTAAGGCAAGTGCCCCAAATACACACTGTGGGAGTTTTAACACACACGCGCGCGCGCACACCTCAAATGTGTGTACATGACTATGCATGTTTAATGGTACATGCAGACAGGCATCTACGTGCTCCCATAACACCATCGTATATGTGTGTGTCCACACACTTGCACACATGCATGCCTGCTGAAGCATATTGCTTCTGGCATCCTAGCACCAACCAATGATGAAAGCAACACCCTACTGAAGTTCCCAGAGCCTAAGGCAGGAGAAAGATGCCTTGCACTCTAGCTGGGGATAAGAGGGGATTCTGAGTAGGGAGAGTGGGGGCATCAAGGACTGAGCCAAGCAGGAACCCAGAGACACCATAATCCAAGGGAGTGCAGGATGTTGCACCGGCCCCTCCCCCACCCTCAGAACAGAGGATAAGAAACTGCTGGCAACCCCATGTGGGGCCCTGACTTAGGCCTATTCTGAGTTGGCCCCTCATCACTACTTGGGAATTCATGACGCACTGCCCTCCTAAGGGTGCCAGTGTGAACTTACTTGGTAGTTCAAGTGAGTTCGGCACGTTGTGGATTTTTTTTTTTTAAGAAGTTTTTAAAAAACATTTGAGGATGCCCAGGACAAATTCCCAAACTAATATCTAAGGTCTCAGTTTTCTCCTCAGTAAAATAGAGGGTAGATGATTTAGACTAACAATTTAGACATTCAATGTACCTCCTCAAGGAAGAAAAGTGAGCTCATTCTAACATGTGGAGAAGTCCATTGCCAGAAACTTGGGTGTTCAGTATTTTACAGAAACCAGAGTCAGTGAATCACGAGTGGGCAGCAGAAGGGGGCTTAAGAGAGGGAGATTCCAAGCTGGGTGGGGAAGCATACCTTTAGTCCCAGCACTCGGGAGGAAGAGGCAAACAGATCTCTCTGAGCTGTGAGTTCAAGGCCAGTCTGGTCTACAGAGTAAGTTCCAGGACAGCCAAAGCTACACAGGAAAAAGAAAAAAAGAAAAAAACCTGTCTCAAAAAAAAACAAACAAAACCAAACCCAGGAGCTACCAGCATCCCTAGCTCCCCTCATCAGGCAGCCCTCATAGATGAGACATGAGAGAGGACAGGCCAGGCTCTGCCTGACTCATTGCCTCCTGACTGCTCATTATCTTCCTCTTGGGATCTGACTTTGACCCTCTTGAGATGATATCAGAAGAGAGTAGCATCTTCATGGTGGTGACAAGGAAAGCAGCTGGAAATACCATGGGTTCTTGGCACCTAAACATTGTGGAATATTCCTTTACCCTGTGTGAATATATGCCACTGTTATTGGCTTAATAAAGGGCTAAATGACCAATAGCTAGGCAGGATTTGGGGGCCAGAGAGATTGCTAGGATGAAAGGCAGAGTCTGAGGAGCTGCCAGCCAGACACAGAGGAAGTAGAATGTGTACAAAATGAGGTAATGAGCCTTAACCCTCATGGCAACAAATACACAAACAGAAATTGGTTAATTTAAGTTGTAAGAGTTAGTGACAAGCGTAAGCTATTGGCCGAGCATTTATAATTAATAATAAGTCTCTATGTGGTTATTTGGGAGTGGCTATAGCTGATTGGCAGTCTGATGAAAAGCTCCCTCTAAAAGTATGGTGTAATGTACATTATATTTACATTCTATCAGTCACATCCTGTTTGAGCTCACTGAGGAACTGACTCTGAAAGCAGATTTGCTTCCCTACTCTCTTTTCCAGACCGAAGTATGTTTGTCTTCTCCCAGGTCCCTTGTCTGAGCATAGGCTTCCTCCCGGACTCTGTGGCATAGAAGGTAAATAATAGAAAACAGTAGGGGGTTAAAAAGTTATCCTTGTAGTACTTGGTTCTCAGTGGATGTCTTCATCAACCCCTCACCTCAGGCTTAGGGATCTGTGCAGAAAAATTGTGAGAGTCAGAGATGGTGGATGACTCTAGGGGAACAGTGTCTTCCAGACACCACAAGACTGGTGTTCATATGGACTCACAGAGACTGTGGCACAAGCTACAGAATTTCAAACCAGACAGTGTCCCACCACTGACAGGGGGACGTGGACATGGGGTCTCATCTCTAACCATGAAGCTATTTGCAATTGGTACCTGCTCAGAAAGCTTTCTCTAGCAGGCCCCATATCCAGGAATAGTTAGTTGGCCAACACAAAACAAACGCCAAAAATTTTTTTGTGGGTGTTTGTTTTCTTTTAGAAGTTTAAAGGAGGTGAGGAAGACCTGGGAGGGGTGGGAGGGGGTGAAAGACATAGTCAAGATATAGCATATGAAAAAATTAAACATGTTCAATTGTGACCATTGTTTATCCTGCAGCACAAAATATCTGAGATGGAAACAGAAGCCTGGAGGCACAACCTAGGGGAAAGTTCATCAGGACCCCCAGGTATTGCCTCAGAGTTCCCAGACACTCTCTTCTAGATAAAGTCTCCAAGTTAATGTGACCTTTGTTCTCTCAGGCAGGCTGGCCAGTCACCTGAGGGATGCTGTCATCCCCTGAGTTGATGTTTCTCTCTACCTGCTGCTTCTGTCTGTCTGCCAGTTGCTATCTGTTCTTTAACTTTTGTTTGCTAATTGCTTGATAAACTAACTCATTTATTCAAAGCTCAAAGTGTGGCAATGGGAGATCACCGAGAGCATACTGCCTTAGCTTAGTGCTGGGCACTCATTTGTCAGTTATCTGTCATGTCTGTGTGTTGGAGGGGAGACACACCCCCACAGCTCACACTTGCCACCCTTATTTGCACAAGAGGGTGCTGGTTTCAGGAAGTACTTAAGTATACACGTCCATCTGACTCAATAAAGCAGTAAGAACCTTAGGAGGTTTCTAACATGTGGCTACAAAAAAGCCTCTGCTTCCAGCAGGCTGCTCAGTTCTGTTCCTTTTCTATTCTCTGTGATGGGGTTAACGCTCCATATTCTTCCCATGGTTTGCACTGAGCTAGGACACAGGCCACTAAACATGAAGCAGAGGACTCAGCCACCACACACCATTCTAGTGTGCAAGAGGGTCAAGCCTGGCCAGGAGCCAGGGACTCCCTAGGATGTCCTGCCAGGACCTCGCACTGCCTGGCCAGCAGCACCAACCCAGAGGGGCCATCTGCTCAGCGAGAGCTGGGCACATGGCAAGAGCAGTCCTGAGAGGCTAGATGTGCTTTGCATGGGGATGTCCTCCGGTGATGTTAGCTTAAAGAGGGCAAGATTCAACCTGATTTATGTTGTCACTCCTCTGAGCCTGCAGCAGGAACCTGGATGTATGATTCCCTTGAGTGTGGCAATATGAACTGATAAATTTCAGGAAGTGTAGAAGGGGTCATTTTAGAGACTAGAGACAGAGCTGTGACTTCATCAGACATCTAAGTTCTGAACCTCACGGCTTCAGGCAAGAGTGTCTGCAACTGTGACCTCATCAGGCCTCACAGGGACAGGATCACAGCAGCCACAGAAGCTACCACCTCTAGTCAAAGGAGAAGTTCTTGACAGCATGAAATAATCACCACTTACAAGGCAAAGCTGTGCACGGGCCCAGCACAAACACGTGCCTGGCTCAGATTCGGTCTTCAATCCCATTTACGGAAGCGCTGGAGCCCAAAGGTTTTGTCGGGAGCCCTGGTCTCCTGGGAATCAAAAGAAACCACACCATAAGAGGAATTTCTGAGGGACCAGAAAATGTCAGGCGCTGGCACTTTCCCAGCTCTGTCTTCAAATACTCTGGGGGCGGAGCAGGCACCCAATGCCAAAGACAAGGACAATCATAGGACCTGGGAGAAAATGCTATGAACAACACGTTGGGAATCCACCTGCTTCCATGGGCCTTGGACATAATGTCCTCAAGGAAGCAAAGCCCAGAGCCTCCATCCAACCCTAATGCATAGCCATCCAATTTCTGAGAGAGTGTGCCCCAGCCATACAGCCTATTGGGCCTCAAGCAAGAAGAGCCATTTGGAAATGTAAGTGAAGATGGCTAGATGTCATCCTGGCTACTTTTCATATCGACTTGACACAAGCTAGAGACATTTGGGTAGTAAGAGACTCAGTTGAAAAAGGCCTCCATCAGATCAGCTTGTGGGAAAGCCTGTGAGACTTTTTTTTTGATTGATGACTGATGATGTAAGAGGCAGTGGCTTGGCAGGTGGTCCAGTAAACAGCACTCCTCCATGGTCTCTGCTTCGGTTCCTGCCTTAAGTTCCTGCCCCAGCATCTCTTCATGGTGGACTGTGAGCCGTAAGTGAAATAAAGCTTTTCTTTTTCTCCTGGTGTTGTCACAGCAGTAGAAAACCCAACAAAGACAGATGCAGAGAAACGGGAGAGGAAGGAGAAGCCACGCACCAGAGGGAGAGAAAAAAGATGACTTCAGAGGAGGCGTCTGTGAGGCACAGAAAAAGGTCATCCACAGTTCTCCTCGAAGAGAAACCAAAAAATGGCAAAGCCTCTCCACACGACTTAATGGGAGAGAGGCTCAGGCCAGCAGAGGAAAGAGAATAAGCAGAGGGAAGCATGGGCTCTCTCCAGGGACTCGTGGAGAACTCAGAGACCTCGAGACAGCAAAGGATAAACAAGCAGAAGGAACCTGGAGAGGAAAAACAGAGGCGGAGTCAGACAGAAGCCATGGAGAAATCTGCTGAGCGTGAGCAATATAAGGGAACCAGCATCAGAGTCACTTGGATGAGCAGAGGCTATTCCCTAGTGGCCTGTGCTCAGGCCTCAGAGTGATGTGGGGGAGGCATGGCATCCAGTAGCATAAGCTTCAGCAGAACAAAGAAAACCTAGACCAGAAAAGTAACCCTATGATACAAGCAAAGAAAAGTTTTTGAGGTGACTCAAGACTTCAGATCAAAAGGTGGAGAGCAGAAAGGGGTACTGACTTCAAATGGCAAGTGTGACCATTTCTGGACAGCAGGTTTAGGGGTGCTTGCCTTCTTCTTCAGTGTTCTTAATAGCTTGAGTTTTTACAAGCAATATGTTCTGATTTTAGAAAATAAAAGGAAATAGATGGAGCCAGTGATGGAATCCCAGAGCCAGTCTGCACCAGACAAGCTGGGGATCATAGTAGTACAAATGACCAGAGAAGTTAGGACTTTTACACCATCGTGGCATGAGCCCTAAGCCATCCTACCCTCTCGGGTGGAGCTCTGTGCCTTAAAACTAACCAGAGATGGGCCCGAAAACTAGTTAGGCTGCAGGACCCTGGAGAGCCCAGGCTCTGAGCTAACTAAGACATCTCATTCCTGTCAGCACAAGCTTGGCCATGTGCCATACTTGGGAACACTTTTGAAACACAACTCTTTGCCCTTCTAACTAGTGGTTCTCTCTCTCTCTCTCTCTCTCTCTCTCTCTCTCTCTCTCTCTCTCTCTCTGTGTGTGTGTGTGTGTGTGTGTGTGTGTGTGTGTGTGTGTATGTGTGTGTGTGAATAAAGTTGTGTCAAAATGCAGCCACAGTGATTCAGTAGGTGTGTGTGTATAGCTGTCTCCATATTATCTTGATAGAGTTAAGTAGTGGCTACAGAGACCAACTATTCTACAAAGCCTGAAGCATGTGTCATGTGAAGCTTTCAAACCCCTGGCAAACAGTTAGACATATAATGACAGGAGCAGGTGGTTTGGGCAATGTCCCCAATGACCCTATGGCATATCTCCTTATAGACACTTCTATGGAGTGACCCTTGTCTTGCCAAAGACTCTCGTAAAGCTCATGGATTTTCAAACCCAGCACTTGGCCATCCTAGTCTGCTCTCTGTTGCTGAGAACCTGGAACTAATAGGGGAGTCCAACTTCACAAAACATCAGCAGGTCCTGTACTTTCATAAATCAGGGAGCAAGTCTCTTGCGTCGGAGACCTCCCTTGTCTGCTTGCACACCAGTGTAAGTGGGCTTGTGGTGAGGTATGGTGAAGTATTGATTGGACAAACAGACAAATCAATGCACAGAAGGGTAATAAGAAAGAAATAGAGGAATGAAAGAAGATAACAGATTGAATAGATGGATGAATGATTATTGGATGGATTTGTAGGTGGGTGGATGGATGGATGGATGGATGGATGGATGGATGGATAGATGGGTTGATGGATGGGTGGGTAGATGGATGAATGGAGGGATGAGTGGATGGATGAGTGGGTAGATGGATGAATAGATGGATGGATGGGTGGGTAAATGGATGGATGGAGGGATGAGTGGGTAGATGGATGGGTAGATGGATGGAGAGCGGGTGGGTAGATGGATAGATGATGAGTGGGTAGATGGATGGATGGAGGGATGAGTGGATGAATGAGTGAGTAGATGGATGGATGGGTGGGTGGATAGATGGGTTGATGGATGGGTGGGTAGATGGATGGATGGAGGGATGAGTGGGTAGATGGATGGATGGAGGGTGAGTGGATAGATGGATGGAGGGATGAGGTAGATGGATGGATGGAGAATTGAGTGGGTAGATGGATGAAAAGAGGGATGAGCAAATAAATGGACGGAGGAATGAGTAGGTGGATGGATGGATGAATGGATGGATGGATGGATGAATGGATGGATGGGTAGATGGGTAGATGGATGGATGATGAGTGGGTAGATAAATGGATGGAGGGATGAGTGGGTAGATGGATGGATGAATGGATGAATGGATGAATGGATGAATGGATGGATGGGTAGATGGATGGATGATGAGTGGGTAGATAAATGGATGGAGGGATGAGTGGGTAGATGGATGGAGGGATGAGTGGGTAGATGGATGGATGGAAGGTGAGTGAATAGATGGATGGAGGGATGAGTGGGTAGATGAATGAATGGAGGGATGAGTGACTAGATGGATGGAGAGATGAGTGGGTAATTGGATGGATGACAAGAATGGAAGGATAGTTGGATGGATGGGTGTAGGGTGGACAGATATATGGATAGATCGATAGATAGATGATTAGATATCTGAGTGAATGACTAGATGAACAGATGGATGGATGAATGGGTTAATTGATTTATATATTTATGGATAGATTGGTGAATAGATGGTTAATGGATGAATGGATGGGTAATATAAATTCATGAATAACTGGATAGGTATATGGATGACTAGATAGCTGGATGAATAATGAACAATTGAGTGGCTGGGCAGATAGACAGGTAGATGTGGTGGGTAGGTTATTATATATAAATAGATTAATGACAGAATGGGCAACTGCATGGATGGATGGTCGATGGATGGATGAATGGATGGATGGTTGGGTGGATGATTGGATGGAGTATAGATGCATGGATGGATGGATGTCTGGCTGACATATGATGTCAGCCTTTGACATCCATGCGTGCAACCACAGGTGAATATGATTCACACAGAGAAAGAGAGAGAGAGACCCTTTTATTTTTTTTAAAAAAAAAATGGCTAACTGCTGCTGCTCCGGTATCCAAGACCAGGACATACCCAGGAGGAAAGAAGTCCAACACCAGCCTTCTCTCTGTGGTCTGAAGAGGCTGTATAGAAGGTCCTGGCTGATGACTGTTGTTCCTTTTGTAGATTCTTTTCTTTTGCTGACATACTTCAAAGTAAAAAACACAAACATGGCACAGCTCAAATCAAGCATCATAACTTAGGGGCACAGCGAGGAGGAGACAGCGAGGTTGGCGAAGGCTGCCTTTGCCCTCCTCCCATTCCTCTACCTCCAATACTTAGGACTAGAGATGAGTCATGGTGCTTATGGGGTGGCTAGACAGAGCCTCTGACAGAAACCAAAAGCCCTCAGGCATTCCTCCCATCAGCTGGGCCCACAGGCTATGCCACCTGACAGCCCCTGAGAGGTGACGGGCCTAGTTTGTTCTCATTCCCTGCCGGCATTCTCAAGGAGACCCTGAACTCCATGTTGCTGAGTTGTCTGAGGTCTCACCATCACTCATAATCATGATCTCACAGGTGACCAGGGTCCAGGCAGGTGAAGTATCTCATAGTACTGGAGCCCACCTCATGAGAGCCGCCAGGGAGGGCAGGCCTGCTCTGGAACCCACCTCTGAACCGTAGCCCACACAGGGTGCAAAATCCCAGGGCTGCTGAGGAAGGTTGGGACCTTTGTCCCACTTTCATTGACAGGTGTCTTTTGACCATGTGTCTGTGACCACCCAGCTTTCTCAGAGATGCAAAAGCCCTCCCAGTCTGTGCTGTGTGAGCCATCCCAGTGACTCTTTACTGGCCTGGCTCATTCTGCTTAACCCTCACTGTTTACTGTTTCAGTGGTCCCATCCTCCATGATCATGGTGACTGGTAGCTGGTTCAGTACCCCACTCAACCCTCATGAGACCCTGAAGAGCTCCAGCATCAGCATCATCAGAGGGTGGATCTCAGCATCAAGTTGGAGTCTCTCTTCAGGTCAGGTTCTGGAGATGGTGAAAAAAAAAAAAAAAAAAAAAAAAAAAAAGGCCCACATCTGGTCCCTGAGTAAACCTCCAAGGGAGAACATAGGCTCAAAGCCATGCTAGGTCCTCTGTGCTCAGAGGAAAACTAATGTCATAAGGTCGTAAAGCTGGTCCTAGTGTCCTGACTTAGGGTTGTGCTTGGGGTTACAAATGGGAGGATGACATCAGAGAGAATGTAGATACCAGGCCCTACTCAAGTGGCTCATTACTGGTCCCCAGGCTAGTGGCCTCTCCTGGTGTGATTGTGGACCTTACTCCTCCTGTCTTGTAGAACACAGCATGCAGGCATCACAAAAGCAATCAGGTTGAAGTCTGTGAAGAGGGCTGTGCTTCAGGAGTATAAAGGGCTGGCTGGGACATTTCCTGATGGCTGGCTGGCAGCCACTAGAGCCAGACCCACACCACCCTAGAGCTGGCTCTGAAATCTCCATGCTATACTTAGACAAGTTACTGTCCTCAGGAATGTTCCTGTTAGAAGGCATCTCCCTGGGGGATCTTTTCTCTCCCCTACTAGCTATAGGAAGATGGCCCTCAAAGCTGCCTGGGCAGCACAATGGGGACTCACATACTGTGGGGCCTCAGTTAACACAAATCTTCCCACAATGTTGGGGGCAAAATTTGAGGTGGAAGTGTGAGTGGCCATACCCCTGAGGGCTTCAGAGGACAATCCTCCCTGCCTCTTTCAGCTCCCAGAATGCAAGCATCCTCGGCTCTGGTCGCATTGCCTCTTATGAACACGTATATGCTTGCCCTCCCTCAACATCATTTTTGGACACCAGGGCCATGCCTATCTTAAAACTAAGTGCTACATAACCGTAATGAGCCCTTTCCAACAGGTCACACTCACAGGCTCAGTGCTACGACCTGGTGGCCTTTAGAGGTCAGGAGTAGGCTCCCTGCCTCACCCACAGGGAGTGATCCCACACGCCAAAGGCAAGAGCCACTCCTCAGTTCAGGGAATCAGGTCTATCATCTTACCTATTAACTTCTCTTTTTTTATATTGGAATTGGTGTCACACCCCACACATGCAGCAGTACCGGAGGCCAGCGAGTGAGAATACAGACTATCTCCCAACCCATGCCTCTGTTACTTAGGACAACAATCCATGACCAAGATAAACTAATTAATAAGACACTTGCTCAGTGAAGGATCCTCTCTAGGTATGCCTTACCACGCTCTGGATATATCAGCAACAAGACAGTCACCATTCCCACTTCACAGGTAGGAAACTGAGGCTGAAGGAGGTAGCTCACAGATGCCACCTGGTGGGGACAGGTTTCAAACCCCAGCCAGCCAGTTTCTACTCCTCTTGGGGCCAGCTGTGCCCATGAAAAAATCAGCTTACTCTCAACTCTTAAAATAACATAGCCGGTAGCTTCACAGGACCAGTGGACAATGTCCCCAGGAGGGAAACATCACTATTCCTATGCATCTCTCTCCCCTAGTGAAGTACCCACAGGAATCCCACTCATCTGGAATGGAGGGTGGTAAGCAGCCCAGCCCCTGACTGCCAGCCCTAGCTGCCTCCAGAACCCCAGACTCTGGCGGGAAGGCAGGAAGTTGGCACATTCCTATGGGCTCCCAAGCCAGCACGGGGGGGGGGGGGGGAGACACACCACTACTCCTCCTCCTTGAGGACAGACCAACTCTCTTATGTCAGGCTTTAAGGTTCAGCACCCACATCATCCAGAGACCCAGCCATCAGGGCACTGGCTTCACTCTGGAAACCGACCAACTCAAAACAAAATGACAAGGTGAATTCAAGTTAAATGGCTGCGCAGAGGAAATGCGCCCCACAGAAATAACCATTTTATTTTGTCGGTTTGAGGGGAAGCTGAGGCAATGGAATCAGGGCTGGTACAGCCACGGGTGCTGTGGCCTGCATCCCAGGATGACGGCAGGAGAGCCAGAGAAAGCTCGACATCAGAGCTTGTGGGTGAAAAGAGAGAAAAGCTAAGGCACAGGTGGGTATGGACGTCACAATCACAGGGCCAGGATCCAGAAACTAAGTCAGAACTGGAAAAGCCAAGGGCTGGAAGGCATCATACACCTCCACTGCATTAGCCAAATTAAGGAAGATCCTCCCCACCAGGGCCCCATTGTAAAGGACAGTACATGCCCATGTGAGAAAAGTTACAATTTCAGGAGGAGGCAGTGCTGTGCGAATGACCTGTAAAGGAGTAAGCATCCTCATGAAGCCCTTCCGTTCTCAGACCTTTGCCCTCCTCTTCCTCAGAGCTTCTCTAGTCCAGTTCTCTGTTCCAGACATAAGGACCTGGAAATCTCAGTAGATATGCTTGAATACGCTTACACCTATATCAATAGCCCTATCTTCACATCCTCTCAACATTCAGGGCCAGTGTGGGGTAGAGGTGCAGAGGGAACAGTCCCACCGACAGGGACCTGCCCCAGATGTTAGCTCTGCCATCCATGCCCAAAATGGGGGAGGAGGTGAAGGGAGAGAGGGCAGAAACCACAGCTCCAAAGGTCAGAGATGGTATGGAGACACTGGTCACAGAGACATAGTCTCTCCCTGCATAAGTCAGTTTCTGTTCCTGCTACAAAGCACCTGAGGCAGTCAAAAGCTTTATCTAGGCTCATGTTTAAGAGGTTCGTGGTCTGTTAGCTGAATGCTTTGGGCCTGTAAAAGTATAGTTTGTCATGGAGGAGCATATAGTTCAGGAGGTTGGTCACATCCTGGCAGCCAAGAAGCAGAGAAAAAAAAAGGTAAGGGTCCAAATATCCCTTCAAGTCCAGTGACCTGATTCCTTCCCACTAGATGCCATCACTTCCCAATAGTACCATGAGCTGGAAACCTGGCCTTTAACAAATGGCCTTTGGGGACATTATCCAAAGCACAGTGCTCTCTCTGTTACAGAGGCACCAATATACCAATATAGCTCTGCCCACATGTGCTCAGAAGGAGGGTGGACTTCCATCTTGGCCTCATGTCGATGCACAGTTGGATGAATATGCCACTGTGAGACCTTATAAACCCATACTTCTAGGAAAGAGTGATTTGAGAAAGGACCTCTATATATCACCCAGACTAGACTTGAACTCACAACCCTCCTGCCTCAGCCTTCCCCAATGCAGGCATACACCATCACACTTGAGTGGCTGGTAGAGTGAAAGCTTTGCTGAGCATCAGCCACCATGGGCCCAGGACTTAGGATGGAGGTTGGGGGTCTCTGGGTTCCCAAGCAGAGGGTGCAGGGCATGAGGAGCAGAGAGTTCTGGAGCATCTTAGGGAACCACCTCAGGACAAATGAAAAACTGAGCATCGAAGCTGCTGCCTCACATGGGTCCATTCTCACAGAAGGTAGGCAGTGGCTCCTGGAGGGGCTGTGAGCAAACACACTCAGAACAAACAGTATCTGACTTACAAAGAAACAAAATTCCAGCCACACCACATAGGCCACATGATTGGACAGCAGGGACATGATGCTAGGTGAAGCCATCCAATTATGAAGGTCAGATTCTGCAGGGGCCCACTTATAGGAGGTCCCCAGAGTTGCTGAACCCACAGAGTCATGGTATGGGCTTTTCTAAGAGAGCCCCACTTCCTTATCTTTACAAAGGTGATATATAGGATGATGATGGTCACGGTTCCCGTCAGAGTTATTGAGGAGCATAAATGAGATCGTGGGTGGATCTAGAAAGGCATTTGATCAGTCAGGGATGGTAAAGTAAACCTCTAGCTCTCTGGGATGCCAGAAGGTAGGATATCTCCACTGGAAACAAGGTTAACAGTCTTGTTCGACAATCCCAGAAATACCTACAGAATAAGTCCAGCCCAGGGTCCCATTTATCCAAATCATAAGTCTGCTTCCCTGCTGTTTTATCATAAAATATCTATCTAAGGAAGGAATGTCACCTCTCTGCCCACAGCCTTGACAACTATGCTGGAATTCTCAATTCTCAGATGAGACTTCAACAGGACCTAGGGTGACAGGGTCTTCTCCCTTCCCATGTCCCCACAATTCTCTCTGTCATTCTAGCCTACCTGAAAACCATGTGGTTCAGGAACTAAAGGGATGGTTCAGTGGTTAAGAGCAAATGCTGCTCTTGAAGAAGGACCTGAATTTGTCTCCCAACACCCATGTCAGGCAGATCACAACCACTCCAACACCCTCTTCTGCATGCCTTAGGAACCTGTAAACCCACACACACACAGAGAAACATAGTCATATACATCTACTCCTAATCAAAACTTAAAAATAAAATCTACTTTTAAAAAATTGACACACGATCCAGGTAGTAATGTGCAGGCCTTTAATCCCAGCACTCCGGAGGCAGTGGTAGGCAGATCTCTGAGTTCGAGGCTATCCTGGTCTACAGAGAAAGTTCCAGAATAACCAGGATGTAGTGATTTGAACAAGAACGCCCCCCCCCATGGATTCATATATTTGAACACTTGGACATGAGGGAGTGGCACTACTTGAGAGGGATTAGGAGACTATGTGGCCTTCTTGGGGGAAGTATGTCACTGGTAAGCAATGCCGTAATTAAATAATAATCTCGGTGTCAGGCACTGAATATCTCCTTATCGGTTATTGGTCCCAAAGTCACCACAAACAATGCAGGCTCTTGCTCATGCTTACTCACCATGGCTAAGACCTTATTACCGAAAACACTCTTTGGTGGCAGGACATAGAGAAATCAAGCCAGCGTTGACCCAAAAAACTCCCTCCCTACTGGCTAGCTTTCATGCTGCTGGAAGCTTTCTATGCAGACTATTGGGTGAGAAAAGTTATCAGTGGCCTTACCCAACATATAAATGCCACACTATTGACCTGATAGGCAAGATATGCCCTCTGGTGGCACGAGGTTATGGGAGTACTCAACAATGGTTTTCTGATTTGATCTGAAGCCTGTTTTTCCACAGGAGGGAATTCATCCTATTACTGTAAGCCAGGTCAGAGCTCATGACTGGGAAAGTCATACACCCTTGGTGGGGGAAAGGGGATCTATTCCTGTGGTTTTAACACATGGGTATGTTATCAAACTACCTTTTAAATATTTGTGCTTATGTCAATAGATGATTGCTGTTCTCACCCTTGGCCAGAGAAGCCTTTTTCTGCAGTACATAGCAGTTAATGCAGAAGTTGATGACAGATCAAGGTGCTGAGAAAAAAAACATTACTGAGCCCTAGATGGAGTATTTATAGCAATTACACCCCAAAAAGCTTGGTGAATACTAAAGAGAGGAACAGGAAGAATGTGAGGTCCAGAGGATGCAGAAGAGTGGCGTGCTGTCACTGGGGCAGGCACGGCCAAGGCACACAAGAACGCACTGTAGCTATGGTAACCTCCATGGTATCAAGTCAACATTCCAACAGCAGCAGGAACCGAACTCAGTGGGTTACCAAAAATGGGTAGAGGGCCTGAAGATGCCATAGAATGCGTTAGGAAGAAGTGTCAAGGGGTGTAAGGGTGGAATCGGGAGCAGTATAATCAATATATACATGTATAAAATTGTCAAAGAATAAATAAAAGAGAAGAAGAAGAATTATTAAAGGCCTAGAGAAATGGTTCAAGGTTAAGAGCCCAGGCTTCTCCCCCAGGTTCAGTTCCCAGCAGCCACATAGCTGACTGTTTACAACCATCTGTAACTTTAGGAACAGAGGATCCAATGTCCTTTCCTGGCATCTGCAGATACTGCCCGGCTGTATATGGTGCCCATGCATGCATTCAGACAACATTCCTTCACATAAAATAAAAATAAATAAATCTTCAAAAAGAAGAGGAGGAGGAGGAAGAGCTGGAGAGTGACATAGGAAAATACATAAAGTCAGCCTCTGCACACGTATGTGTGGGCACACACACGCAGAGGGAGAAGGAGAGAGAGAGAGCAAGAGAGAGAGTACAAACATTATTATCACAGCCTGTAGTGTCCTCAAACAACTCACATTGGCCATTTTTTCCAATAGCATCCAGAGTCTAGGCCACAATGCTCACATTGGATGAGACCCTTTAACCAGACAGTCTTCAGAGCAATGTCATGTCTGGTTGTTCAGCTGGCCTTGTGCCTCAGAGAGAGCATCCATCTCCTTGCTGGTAGTCCTCACTGCTGCACCTGTGCCAACTCTCCCAGTCACTAAACCACTGGCAAGCTGGGGCCCGCTCAGGAGCAATTACTGAACAAAATGTTTTCTTTATTTCCTTTTTTAAAAAGTTATGCAGAGCCACATAATGACCATTTTTATTGCCAAGACACTTGAGCGATGGCTTTCTGCAAGCTGGGGATGACAGCTGATACTTAGTGACGTGAGTCACGGGGTTGTTTTCGCATTGGAAAACCAATCATCCTCCTGGGGACAGAGAATCCGTCAAAAACAGCATCTGACAGACAGTGTTTGTCAAAGTCTGCCTCATGACATCTCATTATATTCTGCACCATGTCTCAAAACTGCCATATGCAGAAGACACAGGATGAGGTATAAGTACATAAAATGTACTAAAAGTATTCCTAAGATCAGAGACTTGGGGGAATTGCTTATATTGGCTCATGGTTTCAGAGATATCAGCCTGTGACCACTGACTCTACGCTGTGAGAGTGTCAGCCTGTGAACACTGAATCCACACTCTGGGGGTGTCAGCCTGTGACCACTGACTCCACGTTGTGGGAATGTCAGCCTGTCTGTGGCTCCATGCTGTGGGTCTGAGGTTAGCAGGACAGACTTGCCAGTCATGGTGGCCAGGGAACAGAGGCAGAGACAAGACTGCGTCAGGGCACACCTTATGGGACCTGTTTCCTCCAACTAGGCGCCACCTGCCAATAATACCACTGTTTTATGACCCCGTCAAAGGATTAATTTATCAACTGGCCAGAGTCCCCAGAATCCATTCACTTCCTCAAAATGCCCTGAGCCCAGGGGGACAACTCAATTCAAGCTGTTTAAAAATAAATAAATAAATAAAAATTTAAAAAGGCTGCACTGAGGTACCCAAACCTGCACTGATTCTTCTGCATTCTTCTGAAGTGAAGAATGTGTCCTGTGTCATTTCCTTTCCCATTGCCCTTCCTCCATGCCTTCCTTGCCTCCTCTTCCTCTCACTAACCTCATCCCCCCACCTCCCTCATCCCCCTTTATCCATAGTTTTCATGAGCATGTCTTTGTCTACTCTGATGTGTGATAGCACAGCCTGGGGCTGATCAACCTCAGACACTGATGTCTCAGGGGTCTGGTGTCTGGCATTAAGGCATTGGCAGATCCAGTCTGCTGAAGAACTTGTCATGTCCAGCTATCTTCCCATCATATTCTTACTAAGTACAGGAGTGGGAAGTTCTGGGGCTCCTTTATAAAGACTCTGATCCCATCCTGATGGTCCTACCTCATGGCCTTATTGCTCCCAATGTTCTCACCACATGGGTCTGGGTACACTGGCTCTCTGCAGCATTGTGAGTGTGTGTGGGTGCGCGAGCATGCGCATGCACGTGTGCGTGTGCGTGTGTGTGTGTGTGTGTGTGTGTGTGTGTGTGTGTGTGTGTATGCATGCACTGCAAAGACTATACCATTCCGTCTGAGCTGGCCATGGCAGAGCACACTGGTAGGCAGGTTATTGAATAGAATGAGTTTGAGGCCAGCCCGGGCTACATCTTTTCCTGCTTGGTGCTGGACACCCATAATCATCACTCGGCATTCAGGAGGTTAAAGAGGGAGGAATGGTATTAACTACTCTTATGTCAGCTTGACACAAGCTGGTGTCACCTGAGAGAAGGGAACCTCAATTGAGAAAAGGCCTCTAGAAGATTGGGTTGTAGGCAGGACAATAGAGCTTCTTAATTAGTCATTGATGGGGACGGCCCAGCCCATTGTGGGCGGTGCTATCACTAAGATGGTAGTTTTAGGTTCTATAAGAAAGTAGGTTGAACAAGCCAGAAAGAGCAAGCCAGTAAGCAGCAATTCTCCATGGCCTCTGCATCAGATCCTGCCTTGAGGTTCCTGTCTCGCTTCATTTCCTTCCCTGACTCCTTAATGAACTGTGATATGGAAGCATAAATTTAATAAACCTTTTCCTCCATAAGTTGATTTTGGCTATTATGTCTCATCATAGCTATAGTAACACTCTGACAGGAATTACTGTTGGGGTCAACCTGATCTACATAATGTGTTCCAGGACAGCCAGGGAAACATAAGGAGATTCTGAAGAAGAAAACAAAAAGCATAGCATGGGGGCACACACATTTAATTTCAGCACTGGGGAGGCAGAGGCCAGCAGATCTCTGAGATTCAAGGCCAGCCTGGTCTATGATGTGAATTCCAAGCCAGCCCTGGGTCCAGATTCCAGGCATGTTAGATCATAACTCACCCCAGGCCCGCTCTCCAGGGACTTGCCTTTGCCTAAAAAGGACCACTGCCCAAGGGAAGTTAGCTATCCCCGCTGGGCTAAACAGCCTTCCTGCAGAAATAAAGAGAGAAAGGGTGGACACTGTCTTCAAGGTACCCTACCCTCTTGAATGCAGGGACTCCTCTTGAGTTCTGGAGGGAACATGGTGAGCTCACGCTCCAGGAGACAGGCTCTGATTAGGCTCTCCTGCAGGCTGCTCCACTCTTCTTATTCTCTGGTTCTGAGTAAACTGATTCTGTGAGAATGGTGTGGAGATCACAAGGCTGCTGGGAGAGAGATAAAACAGAGATCAGAGTTGGGCTGTGTTGTGGTGTAATCAGTACATGGAGGAGACCTGGCCCCAGTATAGCTCCTGCTAGGCTTGCTAACAGTGTCAGGAAAGCAGTGTGTAGGTCTTGCAGAGGGCAACTGTGAATGTGGCCTTGGAGCCAATGAATTTCTCAAGCCTTCTATGCCCCAGGCTTTCCTGAGAGCCAGGACAGAACGTGTGTAAATTACCCCTTCTTCCCTCAGGGACCCTTCTGTTCTGGTCACCAGCTCTGAGCTCCATGCCCCCCGCTTTTCCAATACTCTGAATAAGTTCCCTGCTCCCCAGGTCCGGCCTGAACTCCAAGGACACATAACAGGTCACTGTCCCCACCCACTGTCACCCACCACCATGGCCACTGCTTTGACTCAGGAGCTCAAAGAGAAAGTTCATTTTCCCCTAGAACAAGCCCTATGCTTACATGGTGGTCATCAGACATGGTCCCTTTGAAGAAAGGCTGTCATCCTTGTCATGCCTGGAGTCTGGATATTCATGCTTCCATGGACCTGAGAAACTTGTTCTCAAGTGGCTGGGCCCACCCCAAAAAGTCCAGCTCTAGTTTGCAATAACTCCTAGGAACAATGAAGTTTTCAGCACCCGGCCCCCTCTGAATGGTCCATCTGCATCTAACTTTGGGTTCCACAGATGCCTTTAGCTCCAGTATTTTCCGTCAGTGTACACTGAATCCGAGGCAGAGTTATATGTTCTAGTGCAAATCGGACCCAAATGATTACAGCAAGGAAAGAACAGGCTTTTCAAAAATAGCAGTGGGTGAGAAGGACTGACAGATGCTGTGCATTTGACAGGGTGAATCATTCGGTGGCAGCTTGGTCCCCCAGGATGAGTGTGAGTCACACACATGAGGGGCTTCCTGCACTGAGTCCCAGGGGACAAGGTGGACACAGGTTAGCTTCAGAGTGAGTGGAAGCCATGGGAACTGGAGCCGATGCCCTGGACAAAGCTGAAGTATAGATTCTGTCAGAGCTTAGGGGCCAGGCAGGGCCAAGGTGACATTAAGGGGACCAAAGGACCAGGTTTGTACACTATGGAAGTGAAGCTATCTGCAGAAGGACAGAGAGCAGGACAAACAAGACAGAGCTGTCTCATTGAGTGTGGTGTCACAGACACTCGCTCATTCACGGACACCAGCTTCACTGGCTCTGCAGGGAAGGACACAGCCTCGGACAGAGCCCCTGGCTCTGACTGTTCCTGAACCTAGGATGATGACAGACAGCAGCAATCAGACAGGACCATTTTGTGGGAAGGCAGTGGGGACTGGCACGGGCAGGTGTTGGCTAGATCCCAGGGGCTCAGGAAACTCCAGCCTATCACATGCCTCATACAGCTGAACAAGAGTGGGTCCTGGCTGGGCCTGTCCCAGATTCCCATTTCTAGGCTTTATGGACAAATGCTTCAAACAAGAACTCAGCCCCATAGTTGTCAGAGAAGTTCAGATTGACATGGAGGAGAAAGCCCATGCCCCTTCTAAGGCTTGACAGGAACTTCCCGCCTCTTCAGCTCCTGGACTCCTGCTGGACCTTGGCTGAAGGCAGGTCACTTCAGAGACTGTGACCACACAACCTCACTGAGGAGAAAAAGTCTCTGATTACATGGCCTCCTCTATCTCTTCTCTTGTTATAGGATGTAGGATGAGCACCCATTGATCCAGGATCTTGAGATCTTTATAGGTTAGTCACATCTGCAAAGACCTTTTCTCCACAGTAAGGTCAGTGAGGATCTATAGGCCTCATGTGAACACGTCTTTGGGGCTACAGCTCAGCTCCTTCTGAAGTCTTGGCCTACCCAACCAGCTGAATTGCCCTAACACCAAAGGTGAGATTACTCAGACAAGTTCCTTAGAGTTGGTTTTAAGCCACTGTCCAGAACATCTTTGGGCCCAAGAAAAGGATTTGTCCATAAATGGCCTCCCATGTTAGTGAGAGCCCCTTTTGCCTGCCAAGGTTTGTGGGGCATCATGACAATGTCCGAAAGAAGTATTCAGGATTGGGGTCCTTACCAGTTGTGCAATGTTAACGGCAGTGTCTGCCTCCTCTGAGCCAGTTTGCCCCTCCATAAAGTAGCCTTTGTATCATGCAACCCCCGTACTAGGCAATAAGTAAAATAAGATCAAAGGCATAAATGCCTGAAGAGCAAGTGTGGAGAAACTGCCACCCAGAGTAAACAGGGTCTGGAGAAGCCTCTGAGCAGATGGGCACAGCCGTGGCTATGCCTAAGCTGACCTGGGAGGCAGAGGAAGAGAGTTGTTTTCTGTGGTTCCGGGAGGGGTCCAAGTGTTGGGCAAGGGTAACAGAGAAGGTTAGACAGCCTCTGGGGTGAGCTCTAGTGTGCAAAAGTGCATGTACACACACAAACACACAGAGAGTCATACATATATATGTGTGCATGCACACACAAGCATACATGCATGCATAGCACACAGAAAGAATACACACAAAGAGAAAGAAAACACAGAGTCGTTAATACACATACACAGTACATACACAGAGAGAAAACAGGCTCATTCTCTCTCACACATAGAACATACACAGAGAGATACAGGCTTACACATATTTGCATGCACACACAGACACACATGTATACATAAGCACACACAGAAAGAAAGCGTTGTATGTTTTTTCTCTCTCTGTTTATGAATTTGGATCTTCGCAGGCTGGCTGGTTCTCACCACTGAGGAAAGGAAGCGGGGACTGGCTTTGAGAGTCCAGTTCAGACTTGGGTGGCCTGTGTCCCAGAAGGAGGCGATGCATGGTTCTGACAGAAACTGTAAGCGTGAGTTGCACATCTGAAGAAGCAGAGGAGTATGTTGAAGGCTCACCCTCACCCATCACAGGAGGATGTCAAATATCACAGCAAAAATCTCCTTCCTCCAGAGCTAACGGGATAATTGTGTGGTCTAGAAATGTGCAGCTTTGAAAGGTACAGAAAGAAGGGCAGGTCAGCTGCTCATCTCATCACTGACAGGACACCTGACAGAAACAGCTGTGAGGAAGACGGGTTTTATTTTTGGTTTTCAGTTCAAGAAGGTCTCACACCATCACGATGCATGACATGAAGGCAGGAGTGTGAGGTTACAGGATAGTGATCAGAAAACTGATCGGTGGAACCTGCGGGGGGGGGGGGGGGCTGTAACCATGACAATAGCACATGAGTCCTCCAGCAAGGCCCCGTGTTCAACATTTCCCACAACCTCCCCAAACAACATCGCCAGCAATCAATGTCTGCACGTGAGGCTTCCAGGGAGCATTCTGCATTCAAACCATACAAAGGAATGTGCTTGTTCTGGGGATACTGTGGAATAGGCATGGGGTGTAAAGGAGCATCTTGACCTTCGTTTTGAGACATGAGTTGCTATTGGATAAAGCAAGAATGGTCTGTAACAGAAATACTGCCCATCCATGTCACCAGGGTTTCCTGGGGCCACAAGGAGGCTATACCTTCACCCTCCTGTGGTCTGTATCCTGGTCTGCTGACTTCCTCCTGTGGAAGGTGAGGCTACAAGATGGCCCAGGACCACAGCTTAATCCAGCGACCCAAACCTCTTCCCACAGGCACCCAAGAGCCACCCCAGGCTGAACATAGTGACCTGTTGGCCCAGCATCTGGGGAGGCTGACGCTCCCACTCAACACAGCAAAGCCATTTCAAATGTCTGACACAAACTACCTGAAGGCTGTCTTGACCTGACCATATCCTCTTCTGAGACTCTCCCAGCCCCACATCATCATCTCTGCCAGTCCTGTCCAGGCTGGCGCCATTTTCCAGCCCCTCAGCTTCTCACCACCCCTCAGCTTCTCCCCAGGCCCACAGCTTCTCCTCAGGCCCACAGCTTCTCCCTAGACCCGGGTCTGGAGAGGAGAGGTGGTTCTCTCCCAGAGCTTTCTCTTTAACCCCTCAGCTTCCTGGACCCACACCCTTCTGGCATCAGGCCATGCCTAACCAGGCCTCGCTGGTGCCCTTCTACCAGAGGCATCAGTCAAGATCATCGGGAGACACTGACCAGAGACACTGACCACTTCCCTCCCTTTCCCCACCTCCTGCTCCTGAAATGTGGAGGTGGATCCTTGACCCTCTATCAGTCTTTGCTGCACCTGGTCCACCTCCCAGGGCTTCACCTTAAGCCACACCAATTACGACTCAGAGCCTCAGTGGACTCATCACGATCCCCTAATCTCACTGGGGCCCAGGCCTGCACACAGCACCCCTGCCATGAAGCCCTACTGACACCACACTTCCCATTCTGTGTTATAACCATAACAACTTCCTGTGTCCCCGCCTGACTCTTGATGGCTGGTCTTCCCGGAATCTCCCAGACCAATGTGTCCCAGGACCCAGAGACTCTCTGCAAACTCTATACCCACTGTCACAAGGAACGTCCCCAAAGTGGGTTTAAACAGATGTGATGGGAATCTTGCTGAGGGTCAGTGTCCAAGTTACTACACCTTTCTTAACCTTTGTCTCCTCACCTCTAAAGTCAAGAAAAGAAACCAAAAGACAGACTGGTTCAGAAGATTCAGGAAGGCTCTGTGAGCAGAGATTAGGACAAACTGGAGCTCACTGGAGGGAGTTCCCTAGCTTTACAATCCAGTTGTGAGTGGAGACCTGACAGAACAGCTGTTGCTTCTGTAAGAGCCTTGACTCCCTGTCATCTTGTAAACACCTTGAGAGAGGACACGATGCCTTCCCTGGATACCACTCTCGAGGCTTCACGCAGCCTGGTGCATGGCAGAATCTCCAGAAACCTATGAGGAGCCACATGGAAACTGTTTCTCCATCTTTGATTCTCTAGAAAACAGTGGGTGGATTTGATTGGAAGTCAGTGGAAGCCCCCTGGTCTGGGGATGGTCTGGGTAATTTCCATCACCCAGACATGGCTGCTCAGAGGCTCTGCTGCCTCAGGGAGCTCTGGAGGCACTGTTGTTTGAGAACTGTGTTCATGTTCCCCGAGTTGTATTTATCACCTGAACTTGTACAGTCAGTAAGACATCAGTATTTTGGGGGTCTCACAGAGGCCCCTTGTCCCTGATTCTGGCTCTTAGCCTCTCCCTCCTTCCCCTTATGACATGGATTTTGTCACGCTGCCACGGAGCCATCCGATACTTTTGATGGTTTTTGCTTTGGGTCTGTTTGCTTTGCTTTGCTTCCTATTCTTGCTTCATGGTCCTGGCTCTTCTGATCCCACCAGACACAACCTGTTCATCTGCCTTCCTGCTCATCAAGGTACATGGGGACACATCTCCTTTCCTTTTTCCAATTTAGTTATTTATTTTATTCATTCATGTGTAAGAAGAGGAAAGGGGGAGAGAGTGAGTATGTGGAAATCAGAGGCCAATTTTCATGAATACATTCTCTGCTTCCACTGTGTCCTGGGGTCTAACTCAGGTCAGCAGGCATGGTGGCATTGCTTTTACCCACTGAGCCATCGGCTGGCCCTTAGCTTATCTTTTATTTATGTGTAGTGTGTGTCTTTGTATGTATAGATGCCGTGAGTATGCATGCAGGCACCTGTAGAAGCCAGAAAACGGATTTGTATCTCCTGGAACAGGAGTTACAGGCAGTTGTGAGTTGCAGGATTTGGGCACTGAGAACCAAATTCAGGTCCTCCAGAGGAGCAGCAGAAAGTGTTCTCACCCACTGAGCCATCTCTCCTGCACCCTCTCTTTTTCAAATACGAAGGTTTTAATGCAGCAGAATTCCCTGAGAACAGTGCTCAAACTTCAGTCTGTAAATTGCTAGCTGCTATTCAGTTCAAACCCCATTCTAATTTCCTCTTACTGACTCCACTATGGAAACCTTTTGTTTATCTAACAGATATTTAGGAATTTTCCCAACACCCTATGCTGGTAAAACCGATTTCTCACTTAGTCCCGCTTGAAATGACTTGAATAATTTTGAACCTCTGAGTCTTGCTTTGTGATTGGGGATCTGGTCTGTCATGGCCAGGGCTCTGCATGGCTGCTGAACAAAATGCCTTCACAGTCCCCAGGACTCTGTCCTTGGTGGTTTCCTATCACCTGTACTGTGTTTGGGAGACGAGCATTAAACCTTCGATTGTAGCTGCGTTGCTCCCCGTGCTGCTGAAGGCTCTGGTTGAACTAAAGCACATCAGGTCAGGACAGTTTCGCTCTTTGGTTAATTGGCCTGGATGTCATGGTGAGGCAAGCCCCGACCCTGCTGACGCCCTGTAGTCTGAGACCTTTGCTGTCTGGCACTGGTCTGCAGTCACTGGATCACAGCTCCACCCTTCACCACAGTCCTCAGTTCCCCAGAAGTAGCTTTGGTGACTGTCAGTGCTTTGACAGACTCTCACTGCTTGTTCACACTTAACAGTGACTACTGGCTGCTTCCAGCCACTGTCTTGCCAGCTCTTGCCCCCATCCCTGCCTTCTTTGGGGTGAGTTGAACTGTGGTTAGGCCCTGTCCTGTCTCTTCTGCTGGTCTATAAGCATGCTCATCCTGATCGGTGGCTAGGCAGCCTCTCTGGGCAGTGACCTGGTTCTCACTAGTCCCCGCCCTCCATGGCGGCTCTCCACGCTGAATGATGGCTGTGTCCTGAACACTAAAAGAAGAGTCCCTCTGGAACTGGACATTTGTTAGTTGTTCTGTTTTACTATCTTGGATGGAGGTGGAAATTTCTTAAATCCTTTCTTAAAATTGAACTTGAGTGAGCTGCCTGCCATCAGCATGGTCCTTAAGGACCACACACACATGCACACACACACACAAACGCACAGGCGCACACACACACTCACACATACACACACTCATTCACACATATACACACTCATTCACATATACACACACAAACGCACACACACTCACACACTCACATATACACACACAAACATAAACACACATACACAAATACACACACATACACACACTCACACATACACACACTCATTCACACATATACACACTCATTCACATATACACACACAAACGCACACACGCACACACACTCACACACTCACATATACACACACAAACATAAACACACATACACAAACACACACACATACACACATTCACACACACACTCATTCACACACATACACACACTCACATATACACACACAAACATAAACACACATACACAAATACACACACATACACACACTCACATATACACACACAAACATAAACACACATACACATACACACACATCCTCTTCCATCTCCCTTTTAGACCTCAGTCACTTGTGGGCACTTCCATGCTCCACATGGGTGTGAAGCCTTATTACTCTACCCTCTGCCCCTGCACCACACCAGACTCTTCACTGAAAATACGCCATGCCCACCACCAGGAGCAGGACACAGTGATGCTGAGACTCTGTGGGCTTATTTTGTCAAATTAGCTGAGCCATGTGATCTGGGGTCTTTCCTGGTGAGAAAAACAAACCTCGTAGGAAGCAAAGCATGCTGGGTTAAGTAGGCTCACAGGGGAGTCCCGGTGCTGGAGGGTATGACATGAGTGCTGGGGTCAAGGTGCAGGTGTGCAGAATGAGCCACACAGGTCCCAGCCAAGTGCCCAGAGAAGCTTCCTCCTCTGTATGGCATCACAAGGGGCCATCTCCCTGGGTTCCTCTGCTGTTCAAATAAGCTGGTGTGTGTTGGGGACCTCTCTCGAGTCTACTTGGCTTCAGCTCACTCGGCTTTTCCTGAGGCCTGCCCTGGACCTAGTGAACCGTCTTCTAGCATAAGCAATCATGCAGTAAGCAATCGGACATGAGAAGTGACGGGCTATGGAGGGCTTTGACAGGGAATATGAAAGCTCTGTAGAAAGGAGGGGACAGCCAATCTGAGCGACCAGGGAGCCTGCTTCAAGGGCTTGGGCACAGACTCTAAGGAAGCAGCTGTGATCATACCTGCCTGTCAGAAAAGCTGCATGGCGGCTTGTGAAGATGGGACAGGGGAGGGGGGTTACTTGGGGTGATGGCTGCTTGGAGGTGGGAATTTCTCCCAGGGGAACTGCGACAAGGATGGGCACTGACCTGGTTGCAGGCAGAGACTTCTTTCATAACAGCTGTGATACATGCGTGAGTGTGTATGTGTGTGTGAGTGTGAGTGCATATGTGTGTGAGAGTGTGTATGTGTGTATGTGTGTGAGTGTGTTTGTGTGTGAGAGTGTGTATGTGTGTGAGAGTGTGTGTGAGAGTATGTGTGTGAGTGTGTGTGTGTGTGTGTTATGTATATATCCTCTTCCTTGCCTTTGGTACAACACCCCTAAAGTCTTCACAATTTTCCAAAGATAAAAGAATATCTTGAGTATCAGTGAGGTGACTGATAGCTGGACTCTGTCTTTGGGATGTTGTTGGTCATGAGAAAGACCTGAGCAGGATCAGAAGACTAGATGTTGAACCCTCTTCCTCCTAGAGGCTGAGCAGACAAGTGTCGGGGTAGAATGGGTGGATCTCCCAGGTCACTGATGTACTCGGTGGTGCCTATGAAGTGAAATCACAGGAAAACACAAAGCAGTTTCCTGTGAGTTTCAGGCTGGCTGACCAGCTTGGTGATGTCTGGGATGAGTCCCAGGGTGGCTGTGACCTTACTCTCTGTTCATTTCCTTTGCAAGATCCTTAGCAGCCATGGGGTAAAAATAGGTAAAAATGTTTCCCTAGGGTTTGAGACCTGCTCTGTAAAATTAATCCTGGACAGGGAACCCCTATTTGTCAATTATTTATGATTTAGAAGAGACTGACCCTCATCCTGTGACGCTCAGCACAATCTCTGGTGGGCAGTGTTGGGACTACAATGGATGTGGGGCACCCCTGGGCAGTTGCTGGGCACAGTGGTTCAATAGTCAGGCAAGAATGGGAAGAGTGTCTTGGGTTTTTTCCTTGCCATTTGCAAGGGCCTGTGGTTCACCATTGCAGGGAAAAGTCTAGCTCCCACCATTGGCCTCTGTAACTCAGGTAATCCTTGGTCTTGTCCTGTACTGTGAGGTTCAGATCCTGGTTGCCGAGGATGTTTTGTTTGGGCCCGGGTTGAGTACGCCTTTCAGATTTATGGAGACAAGTTTGCAGACTAGAATTTCACAGCTTGTTCCTAGAAATAAATTTTTTTTTGGTTACATAACACCGTGTCGGCATTGTTAGACACAGGGAGCAACCTGCACCTCACTCTAGGCCTGCAAGTACACCCCTACACCCTAGACCCCATCTCCAACCTCTAAGATGGCTCCAGGGAAAGAGCCTGGTAGGTCCAGGCGTGTCTCAGTCAGAACTCAGAAGGGAACAGGAAGACCCCTGGGGAAGCAGAGACCAGCCCCTCACCTCTTCATCAGATGAGCTGGACCCTGTCCCTTTGGGTGTGAGAGGATAGGAAACTGTCCTGCAGGTGAGTGTTGTGCTCACTGGGAAGAGAGAGGGAGGAGGCAGGGTCTGCAGCACAGCTCTCAGCAGCCTTGCACCCCCTAGAGGAGGGCACTGCCTTGGTAGTAGGAGCCTCCTGAGTGCCTTTCAGAGTATTCTGTTTTCAACTCCAGCCTCTGAGACCAGCTCACCTAGGTCTCCCTAGCCAGTGCGGCTCTGATAACTTGAGAGGCAGGTGAGGCTCACAGATAAGTTTGTAGAAAAGGCTACATAGGGTCAAAGAGATAGTGAATTCTCCATTGTACCACCAAAGCCCTGCCTCCAAGTGTCTCCTTGTCCAGAAGCCTGACCCAATGGGTTAAGTCACGGGTGGACACTGTCTTCAGTCTTGAGAGAAACATGGAGATTCCAAGAGATCCACAGAGAATGTTTCAGGCCTAACCAGTGGTCTTCAGGCCACAGCACGGTCTTCAGTCTACCTGCTCTAGGCTGTCACAGTCCTGGTCTCTGAGTGCCTGTCCATCCATTACCCAGCCATTGGAGAAACCTCAGTTCAGGCTTAGGACACAGAGTGACAGTGTTGTGAGATACTTGACAGTGAGGTCCTAGAAGCCCACAGGTACCATAATGGCCACTATGGGGAACAAGCCACCACCAAATCCCACCATCCTAGATGAGAGATACATATGGATGCACCCATTAGAAGCTCTACTTAGCCCATCCCGCTGGTGAGTGTGAACCCTATATTCAGTGAGCAACAGTCCAGAGACACAAGATCGTGGGACACAAGAACCCCTGAATGAACATCCAGCAAGCCGTGACTAATACGCAATATGGCAGTGGTAGACTACCTTAGGCTGCAGGGACCAAAACAGCAGCAGAGAAACCAGGCCAGCACTGCCACCAGCAATCTGAAGGGGCCCCCTACTCCTCAGCAACCTCCACCCAGCTAAAGCTGGATTCTAGACTATGCTGCAGAGAAGAACTTCAGGACAAGCTTGGCAGAGTTCACTGAGTACCTAGAGCCATCTAAGAAAAGAACCACACAGTTCCACACAGGCATGGCTTCCTTGAGAGTTGTGCTTAGGTCCTTTGTGGAAGTTGGATATTCCACTTGGATATCTGTGGCTTTCTCTTCTATTCCTTAAAGCTCGTGATTTACAGTTTTAAAGATGAAGCAGAACTTGGAATTTATACAAAGGTTAAGTGAAAACGTACACGCTGGTTTGCTTATTTTTTTTTCTTGTCTTAAAAGTGTCTCGGGCTAATGAGATGGCTCATCCATTAAATGCACTTGCCACCAAGCAGAATGACCTGAGTTCAGTCATCAAGAACCATGTGATGGAAGGAGAGAAGCAGCTCCCCCAAGTGGTCCTCTGACTTCTACCCTTGTGACATGGCTAGTGTGCCATGGAACCTGTGTGTCAGTGCATACACATGCATGTGTACACACACACACACACACACACACACACACACACACACACACAAATTTAAAAATAATAATTTTCTTCATAATTAAGTTGCAAGGAAGTATTTATGAAAACCAGTGTTTGGACTTAGAGATGATAGGGTGGTACTAATGTAGTTAAACTCTAGGTTATAGTCACCTGGCCTTAAGTAGACACAGCTCAAGCTGAGACCATGTTGTACCCTGCTCTAGGTCACTCCTTATCACATGCAGCAGTGTCTTTCAGGTTGTGCCCTCCTCTGGGTGACTCCACTTTACAAAGAAACATCTGATCCCATTTTGAGAACCAGTGCAGAGTCAGGATAACTCTGTTCTTCATTCCCAGGTGTGGCTTACACTAGGTGTCCAGCATGACCCATGAGATACAGGCTGATACATGGTTTACTACTGTAAGCAGAAAGTATGTATCAGTTACTTGTCTGTTGCTATGACATAACACCTGACCAAAATAACTTAAGAAAAAAATTTGTTTTGGCTGCAGTTTCAGAGGATGGAAGCCCATCACAGGGGGAAGGCATGGCAGCAGGAAGTTGAACTGGGTGGACACATTTCATCTGCACACAGGAAGCAGAAAAATAAGTAGAGTGTGGCTATAAATCCCCAGAGCCCACCTCCAGCAGGGCTGCACTTCCTAAGGGTTCTATAACCTCCTGCTAACTAAGAACCAAGCTTTCAAATACATGGTCCTTAGGGGGACATTTATCATTCAAGCCACCACAAGGAGCCACCCAGAAACTTAGCGAAGTAGTTGGGATGGTATGAACACATGAGAGAATTGGATTCATTCAGTAAAATCAGGACTGAGATCTTATCAAACACCTCAGACCAGCTAACTCACCTGAACCCCATAAAGAGAAGAACATCTCATCTACCTGTCGTCTGAACACCCATTGCATGTGTCAAGGGACCAACAGGCCGAGAACATCGGATTGTTCCAGAGATTTCAGCTTCTCAGAGATCTTCCCACTGCAGCTTTTTTGAATTGCTATCGGTCTCTCTATTCGTCTTTTCAGACCTCAAATTGCCCCTCATCTCTACCCTCCTGTCCCCTGCATCTCTATCTGAGGCCCAGCATCCCTGCCTCCAGCAGATCTCTGCCTGGATTGTTAGTGTATTGTCTGACCCCAGCTGTGGCTGGCGACCTATCAGCTCTCTGCCTCTGAGGTTCCTTGGACCTCCAGGAACTCTCCCATAGTCTCCTTAACCCTTTGAGTCCATTCTGTAACCTATGCATGCATACGTACATAGATACATTTACTGTGTGATGTGTCGTGTGTGATCTGAGAATTCATATTAGTAATTAAGACTGGACAAAAAAAAACCATGTTCTCCTCAGTGATCAAGGAAAATGGAGACTGCTTGGTACATCAACACAGGAAACCTGGAAACTTGTGATCTTACTGTTATTCAATTGATTTTGACACTGAGGGAACACGGATGTGTCTTTATCTCTACCATCATGTACTCACCAAGGTTTTTGTTGTTCTTAACATGCTTGTCCGGTAGGTTTTTAGGAAAATGACCATTCCATATATCGGTAATCTTGGCCTTAATGAGTTGTATTGAAGTTCTTTGGTTCTCATTCAGCAAGAAAGGAGACCTTTCCCTTCCTGTGTTCCTGAAGAGCACGCTTGTGCCAGATCAGGGTCACCTCTGCTCTCAGAGCTGGCAAGGAGGAAGAGGGCCTTGGGGGAATCTCACAGTCTCATCCCCTCAGCCTGGACTGACCAGCAGTGGGAGCAGCATGCTGAGCCGAATGTAACCAGGAGAGCCACCTGACTCGGTGACAGCACGTGACAGGGTTGGGTGGCTGTTTCATGATTCCAGCTTCAGGAAATGAACCCCATTAAGCAAAGACAGAGCAGGTGCCAAGAGTGGCTTCCTGCCTAGAGCCCCATAATGAGCTGGACCCAAAGTTCCTCCCTGACCTTCAAGGTGATGACAGAGCCACCTGCTTTCTGGGGCGCCGAGGTGGCTTCCTTTTCCAGCCTTTGGGAGCCCCAGATGTTCCTGGCACCTAGCCACATCCCTCCCGTCTCTACCTCTGTCCGCACATGGCCTCCTACTTCTCTGTGACTCTAATTTTCTCTCCTGTGAGGACATCTACCACTGGATCAAGAGCCGGCACAAGACAGTGACTCATTTTTACTCATTTTATCTGCAAAGATTCTATTTCTTAAAGGGTCCAGTGAATTTAAGGGACAATGAATCTTAGGCCAAACTGGCCCCACCTCTCTGTACTTCTTATGTCTACTGAGAGCCGCAGGGCGCTACCACCATGCCCGGCAAGCAGGAACTCCGGGCAGAGGTCTTGGCAGGTCAGATAGTAGCCAGAGGCGTAGACTGCCTTCTGCTCTTCCTCTTTCTCTGTTCCTCACGCCTATGGAAAGTTCCAGGTGAGCAAGGATACCCTGGGGAAGCTGCTCTGAGAGCGGAGGGCAGGGAAGGAGCTTGCAGCCTGCTCTCTGTTCTCAGGAGGTTCACAGGAGTGGGGGTGGAACATCTGGGAAGAGAGAGACCATCTCCAAACCATGCAGAATCCTCCAAGGACCCATTGTTAAAGAGCAGCCACTTTCCTCTGGTTCCAGACTCAGCTTGATGATGTCAGGCACTCGGAGGCATGTTTATTTCCTCTGTCTAGACCACGGAGCCTTGAAGAACGGGCAGTGTCAAGGCTGGTGGCTGCCACGCACACCAGCTAAGTGTAGGGTACTTTCCCCTTACAGGTACATGGGGCAAGGTTCAGGAACTCCCATTACCGTGACCACGACTGACAGGAGTTCTCATCTGTCACCACACAAAGGAAGTTTCTGCTTCAATGAGTTATTCACTGTAGGACTTCTGACCTCATCAAGAGATATTGGTGCCATCGGCTTACTGTGGAAATTAACTGCTTGGTCTTACTGGTTTCTGCCCTAAATAAACACTAACCACTGGCTTGGGCCACAATCATGGTATGACCCAGATTTACGTGGGATCAGGACAAATGTCCCCACTCTTCCCAGTGGAGCCAACCACACCTCCTACAACCATGCTCCCCACATGATCACCCCCTTATGTTGAGGGCCAGCTCCTCTCAGACTCACACAGCCATACTCACAGGCCCACTTGTGCCCTGGCCCATCTCAGCTCTCCTTGGGACAGGCTTGCCTGTGTCGGATGGGACAGGAATCAACTGCTGACTAGGGACCCAGTCTCTGCTCCCTGAGCTCCACTTTTTCCCCCAGACCCTCCCCCCACTCCAGAAACCCAGAAACCTCCTGGCTTCAGGTAAAACTGCTTCCTAAGAGGTTGGATCACCTCTGATTGGTGACAAAAATGACTTCTGAGTGCTCCGGAGGGGTGGGGGGAGCACCCACTCAGAGAAGCAAAGCCAGGAAAGACAGCTACCTCAGCTGCTGCCCCTACCATCTCAGGAAGAGACAGTCAGGCTGCAGTGGCCTGCCTCCCATTCTCCCTGACCCAATGTCTCCAAGTCTGCTGGACCATGGCAGAGCTGTAGCCCCACCCCAGGCTGGATCCCAGTCCAACAGGGTGGCCCAACAATTCCATGCTGGAAAACCAACCCTCAACCCCACCCTCCTCCTCCCACAACCAAGACTCCCAAAGTAAGATGAGGCCATCCAAAGTCCCTGAGGCTTCTGGAAGCCATAAGACCCCACCTCATTTTGTTCTACCCTGCCAACCCCTCAAGGGACTTTAAACATGATTGTAGCTTAGTGAGTCTTACTTGGGCAAGGACTCTTCTCCCTAGATCCAGGAGCTGCCTGCTGGGAAACTATCTCCATCCCACCTCCACCCCTCACCCTGCCTCTTGTATCTCAGTTCTATACCCATGAGGGTCCCACTCTGAACCACTGCCTAGAAAAAATCCACACATCCCTAAGGGGATACCTCTGCCATTCAGGACTCCCAGACAAGCAAAGGGCAATCCACTTGCATACAGAAGAAAAAGCAAGGCAGCCACATGAGTGCTAGATGGAAAGTGAAGGGTCTCTAAGAGCCACAACTTGGGTGGACACTTCTTGGGCTCGTCTGACCAGGCCATAAAAACCCATCTTTCACAAAGCATGTTAGGTCTGGGAGTACTGATCTTTAAGAAGGCAGCTGAGGCACTTCAGGAGGGTCTTGGCAGATGTGTACAAGTTCTTGTCCTGACTTCCTAGACACTTGCACTTAGATGGGCTTCCTGCTCTGTGTGCCTCCGTATATGCTGAATGTGCCCTTCCGCATAGGGCCCTCAAAGGCTCTGGCCTCTGTGAACAGTTCCAAGCCTGCTGTCCTGTTCTCAGACCCCCTCCAGGAGACTTGACTTGTATCAGTAATGTTCACAGACCCTCCCATATTCCACCCCTTCCTCAAGGCTGGGCTTAGCCCTTTCTTTTCTTTTTAAAAAGTTTTAATTTTAATATTATGTGTATGGGCATATTGCCTACACATATATAAGTCTGTGCCTGGTACCCATGGAGGCCAGAAGAAGTCAGATCCCCTAGGACTGGAGTTATAGGGGGGTTGCAATTGCCATGTAGGTGCTGGAAACTAGACCCAGGTCCTGTGGAAGAGCAGCTGGTGTGCTGTGGGATGTCTTTCTGTATGCCATGAATTACCAATGGATAATAAAGGAACTGTTTTGGCCCATGGCAAAACAGCTTATAGACAGGCAGGCAATCCAAGAATAAATAAAGGAGGAGAGAGGATCAGGGAGGTACTGCAAGCTGCTGCCGAGAAAGATGTAAGCATGCAGGTAAGCCATGATCCACGTAAAACATAAATTAGTAAAAATGGGTTGAGATACAAGAGCTAGCTAGCAATAAACCTGAGCCATAGGCCAAATAGTTTATAACTAATATAAGCATCTGAGTCATTTCGGGGGCTAAGAGGCTGTGGGCGGGTCTGGTTTGCAAGTCCAGACCTTGGGGCTAGGACGGGCCAGAAGCTTCTTACTATACTGGTGCTTTTAATCTCCCCAGATCCCCAGCTTTTTTCCCTCATGGAGCCTCTGTCACAGCTCTGACTTCCTGGAATTGCCACAGCCCATGATGACCAGGCCACATCATCTAGATCTGTTTTTCTTTTCCAGCAGACTGTGGGATCTTGGGAAGTGGGGGTCGGGAACAGCCTCTCCCTGTACTCCTGAGTAGGCCTGTCCCAGGATGGGATTGGGAGGAACGCTATGGGGCTCATCTCACCACAGCTGTTGGGGATCCGCAGTTAAAACTGCATCTGGGGAGTAATTCTCTTTCTGCTCTGGCCCAGTTCTGTCTTTGGTGTCTGGGCAAAGCTGCTGAGTGATGTTCTGAAGACAGCTGTGGTAGCAGCCAGTAGCTGGCAACATGCAGGATCTCCTCCACATGCTGCCTGGTGGCACCTCCATGTTACAAGGCCCCTCCTCACACCCGCTGCCTTTGTCTGTGGCACCTTTACAGCCTGGGACAAGAGACCAGCTTGGCTGAACCCCTGTGTCCTTTGAGTAAAGACAACACTGTTGTTGGAGCCATAAGATAGTTCGTGTATTAGCATATGCCAAACTCAAGAGGGGATGCCAAAAATGGACTCCTTGGATCCAAACAGATGGTCCCTGGTTTGCTGCTTCCACCAGCTAAGTGGTTTGCCTGGAGGCAGCCATATCCCCCCAGCTGATCCTCAGCATTCCCATAACTAGCACTTTTCCAAACTGAGAGGATCCAAAGACAGCTCAGGAATAATCTAGAAACTAAATGAGCCAAGGTAGCTGAGAGGTTGTCCTGAAGCTGGGGTTGTGATAAGGACAGTAGTTCTCTATCCTTAGATACTTCTGGCCTCAAAGAGCACAAGGTAGACATAAGAGGCACATGTGTACTCTTGGACACAGGCACGATGTACTTGCACACATGCTCATTATATGCATACTGCCTTCTTCTGGCCTCCATGGGCACCTACACTCATGTGCTCACATCCACACTCATACAGACACATACATACATACACATAAATAAAAATAAGATAATAAAAAAAAATACCATGCCAAAGACATGGGAGGCTTCCCTACTTCTTGACCTTGTGAGTCTCTGACAAGGGCATAGGCTCCTTCTGGTGACAGATCCCTGCATGGAGCAGCAGAACACATGACCCTTTCAAAAGTTTCAACATGTGAAGCAGCAGGTGCTACAACTGGAGTCCAGTTCTGACTGGGAGGCAGAAGAAGCATTTCTACTGTGTTTGCCAGGCCAGCTTTTGGATGGGGAGTCTGTTGTGGGATTTTACTTTAACTGTGTGAGGATGTGTTACATTTGTTCTCATTGAGAAACAGTACTTTAACTATGCAAAGGTGTGTTGTAGAATATTACAGTAAGGTGTGTTATTTTGTTTGTGCTCTGGAACATTTGTTTAATGATGCAAAGATGTGTTACGTTTGTTTCATTAAATAAAATTCACCTGCAGTCAGGAGGCCCCGTCAGCAACTAGCTGACAGGAAGTGTTAGGAAGGAGCCACGTGGAGAAGGACTTTTAAGTTGAGGCTTTTTAGGGTGAGTGACTTGCTATTCAGCCTCTCTGAGGAGCAGAATTCCACCTCAACTTTTAAGTCTTGAATTCTTTAGAGGGACAGAGATTTAGGTAAGTTTCCTTTACAGATTTGAAAGAGTCAGTGCCTGAGGGAACAGAATTCAGCTGGTAGTAGCTACAGTTCATAAAGAGGACAAAAGTGTGTTGCATTGATTTATGCTGCATTTGTTTAATTATGTAAAGATGTGTTGCTGTTTCACCTTGCCTGCCTAAGGCACCTGAATGGTCTAATAAAAAGCTGAATGGCCATTAGCTAGGCAGGAGAGGGGTAGGCAGAGCTGGAGGGCACAGAGAGTAAATAAGACGAGGAATCTAGGCTCAAAGAAAAGAGCAAGCCAGACACCCACCAGACAGAAGACAGGCATGGAAGAAGCAGAAATGGGGGGGGGGGGCACCAAGGAAAAAATGTAGATAAAGAGAAATGGGTTAAATTGAGTTATAAGAGCAAATGGGACAAGCCTAAGCTACAGCCGAGCCTTTATAACTACTAGAATTTTACATAGCTCCTGTGTAATATTAAGTGTCTGTGTCTTGATTTGGGAGCTAGTTGGCAGCCCAAAGAGAAGCCTGCTACAGGAGTCAAGACCAAAGAAAGGCCACTGAGGCAGGAAGAGGTGGGCCCAAGCTGAAGCTTCACTCTTGGGAAAGTACAGGTTGCCATAGAAGCGAAGCTTGGTGGAGGCTGAGGCGCAGGCCTATTATCAGTGGCTCCACTGCATAATAAGTGCTTATAGCTCCTTCCATATCACTAGCCAAGGACAGGACCAGGTCAGTTCCCCCTCTGTGGCTGGTAGACAGGTGAGACACCTATTTGCTCCTTGGCCCATGTTCTTCATGATTGAAGCAGTTCTGGGTCCAGAATGTGCCCTCTTCCCCCAGGAACATGAAGAGTTCTCTGGCAAAAGACCTGGATACAAGAAAGATGATATCTACCTGTATGTCACCTGCCCTACCAGCCTGGATAAGGTTGGACTTTATCCTAGGGGCAGCAAGAATCCATTAGCAAGCGTCGTGGGGAAAGGGTGGCAAAGCAGAAAGCCAGGGACCAGCAGCAACTTCAATCTTCATCCTGGAGGGAGATAAGGGAAGCTTGGATCAGGGTGATGGGCTGAGGGATGAGCATAAAGAGAGATGCTTAGTTAGAAGTTGGGGCTTCTGTATTAGAGAATAGCTGGAGACCGTAATAGTACAGGCAAGGCCTCTTGTTTGGAGAGGTCATCAAGTGGGGAGAGGCTACGTTTGCCTATGAACCAATACAGCTCAGCAAGCTCATTGTGGATTCCTTCCAGACCCACACAGGGTCATTCCTGGTAGGAGAATCCATAGAACATGGACTACTGGTTTGACAGAGATCAGTGTGAGGAGAATAAAATGCGTAGGTGGGTGGAGAGTGGACAGATAGAAGTGTGGTGAATGGAGGTAGATGATGGGCGGATAGAAGTGGACAGATGGGATGATGAATAGTGAGTGAGAGGCTAGATGGAAAGGAGGGCAGGAGAGTGGGTGGGAGGTTGAAAGGATCGTATATAAATGATTAGTGGCTGATATGTGAGGAAACACTTGGCAGTGAGTCCCTTAAAGACCAAAACTGAGTTTCATCTGCCCATGTTACCTCAGTGTGGCCGATGAGCAGGGGCAAGTCCAGGTAGCTCTGCTAGGGCTGCTCGGCTGTCGGAAACACCCCCTGGGGGACAGCTAAAGGAGTTAGGATGGGTGGCTGAATTTCACCTGCCCATGTATTTCTGTGTTACAGTGTGGGTGAGTATGTGTGAGTGTGTAAGTCTGTGCTAGTGTGTCTTCATGTGCATATAAACATATTTGTGTGCCTTGCCCAAGTGTGTGCCTATAACTGCGCATAGTGTGTGTGTATGTGTGTGTATGTGTGTATGTGTGTTTGTGTGTGTGTATACCTGTGTCTGGATGTCTCTCTGTCTACATGTGTCTCTCTGTCCATCTGTGTCTATTGTATCTGTTATCTTCCTATCCCATGGCTGGGATATCTGCTGTGTTCCTTGAAGGTTTCTGCCAGTGCTCAGTAATGATAAATGTTTAACAATTGTCTCAGAGCAAGGGCTGGGGAGCCCTGTGGCTGTAGTTGCTGATTTCCATGAAATCAATCACCCAACACTCTCCACTCCACTCAGAAGGCAGGATTGGTGGTCATAGTAGGTCCTATCCAGCTCAGGTTACTTTGGCCTTGGTTAGCTTCTTGTCTGACAGTACTGTGTCACCCCATTCTCCATTGGCTTCCTGCCCAAGCAGCTCCTCCAACAGCCTCAAGCCTGTCCTAACTGTGCAGTCAAAACCAGTCTACACAGTTTTTTCCACCCTGTCCCATTTAGTAGGCTGGAGAACCCTAGGTGAGTCTTCAAGGACAGAGCACAGCTCCGCAGAAGGACGAGGGGCTCCTGAGGATGGCACATGCTGGCTGCAGCCCTGGAGGAGGGTGTCACCCTGGCCAGCTCCCCCATCTGGCAGCAGCATTTCCCATGAAGTACCCAGAAAGCAGGATTCCCGAAATGGTGCCACCATTCATTCATCCATTCTGAAACCCAAGTTGTTTCTCTCCTGGGTCCTGCAAGATGCAGAGCTGCAGAAACAATGGCACAGCCTCACACAGAAAGACAGCCTTGGCTTTGACTACCCCATCCACATGAGAACAGTAGGCTCTCTGTCCTTTGACCACACAGATAAGGAACGTGCCCACTCTCAGCAGGGAGGCAGGTGGACCAGGCACAAATGGAGGAGGGGCCTCTCCTACACATCCAGCCTCCTCTTTTGGGCTAGCATCCCACCATCTGTACTCACTTAGCTGCCAGCTCTGCGGCCTTAGCCTATCTCGGTGAACTTCATCCTGTCCTCCCTACCCATTCCCACCTTCAGTAGCCTCCTTTTCCACTGGGGTGCCTTCCCATAGCCCTTCATGGCTCCCCAGACCTGGAGACATAAGCTTCTCTCCTGGGCCCAGGCTGACTCAGCCCTCCCTGCCCAGGCTCTGGAGACACTGGCTCTTCTATTCTACGGGTCTCCCTGGCCAGATTCATCTGGATAAAGCAGTTGTCATCCTGTTTCACACAGTTCAGCATGTCCAGGAAGTATTGAAGAAGCCAAGGATCACACTCCAACAACCAGGCATCCCATAAGCAAGGCCAGGCTGGAAGTGGTCATGGGCACAAAGGAGGATGGAGGGCACAGAGGAAGGGGGAAAGCTTATGAGATGGAGGTTGGAGAAGAGGTGGAAGTCACCTGGGGTGTTTCAATGTTGCAGTTGAAGGAAACCTCACTTGGAAGATGGATGTAAGCAGACCTAAGAGGAGATGAAGCCAGCACAAGCCAAAGGATGGGGGACTAGTGTCTCAGGCTGTTAGTACAAAGAACTAGGCCAGAACTTTTCAAAAGAAATCACCAAAGAGTCAGCAAGTCAGAGGTGAGTGATGAAGTCTGCAGAGGGAGGTCATGCTTAGGAGATGCCTGCCAGCTGAGAGGCTTGTTGAGTACCTGAGAAAACTCAGCAGACATTTTGATTGACTCGCTCACTCACCTCCTCCCCTCTGTCATTCAGTCCCTTACTTACTGCTCCTTGTGATCCTGACTCCCTTCTCTGTCCCTCTGAACACTAGAGACATGGCAGACATGGGTCTAGATGTATTTTGAAAGCATCTCTGTTCTGAGGGTGGGGTGAGGTGCCTCTAAAGCAGCTGTAGCTTCCATCACTGCTGGGCCCCTGAGCACAGAACTGCTGTAACATTACATCTTGCAAAGTATGCCTTGGGCACCTGTGTCACTCAGATGCACAAACCCCAGTAGGGGATCTGGACTCAAGGGGTGGAAATGGGGACAGTTAGATTTTACCTATACCCTTCCTAGTCTGAAGCTGAGCCTCTGCCCTTCCCCTGCTGAAGCTGATGCTTTGAAATGGTAGGGATGGGAGGGTGTACTCAGGGTCTCTGTGAATTATGGAGTGTGATAGAGCATTGTGTTAGCTGGGATCATGCTACCAGCAGGGTGACGTTGGCCATTCAGTGAGATGCTTCCCAGGGTGTTCTAGTACAAGCCCTCTAGGAACCTTCTCGGGGACAAGGCCTAAGGCAGGGCTATGGAGGATAGGGACAGCCTGAGATCTTCACAGAGACTAGGAAGACGAAGATCAGGTGAAGAGAGATAGACTGGGAGGGCTCTAGTGCTTCCATTGCTCTCCCAGGAGGTCCATAGATCCTGGAATATCCAGCTACCCTACCAGGCCTCTGTGGTGAAATCGTTGATTCCTGGCCTCCTATTCTTCATTGGCTTGCTGGGTGTGGTCAACATGCCCGTTGTCCCCACATGGTCTCTTGTGCTGGACAATGAGGGGTTTGGAGGCCATGTTGTAGGTTTCTCTGAGCTGCGGTCTCAATCCTGCAGATGTCACAGTGAGTCTGGGGATGAAAGTACAAGTGACATTCCGATGGCCAATGTACTCTGTCACCACTCCAAACGCATTACTACACCTTGAGTAGTCATATAGAGGGCGGGCTCCTTCTGGCTTCAGCTTCTGGCCTGCCTGGTGTCTAGAACCTCTTGCTGAGACAAACTCAACTGTGGCCCATGTGGCCACCTTTGCTTTCCTGTTGGGTGGAGGCCAGGTCACCTAGCCCCTTCCCACTTGCCTTGGCTGTGAGACTGGCCCAATCCCTGCCTAAAATCTGGCCTAGACAGACCTGCCTTCAGGCATCTATCAAGGGTCTGCCAGGCTCTGCTGGACCCACCTGTCTGGCAAGTCACAGATTTAGTGGTTAGCAAATATCTAGTGCAGTAGGCCAGGCAGGCAGGCCGAATGCCATCACCATATGTGTGGGGTCAGACTAGGGACACAGGAAGATTAATCTGAAGCAAGTATCCTCAGAATCTCTAGTATCCCTCAGATACCTGAAGGGGGAATAGAAGGTTTGGGACAAACGGTGGAGAGGGTACTCAACCCACCCAGGGGAGGTGTGTTCTTTGACCCCTGGCTAAAGGAGAGTCAATCTCTGAGTTTCGCTACACCTAGACTGTCTTTCCAATTGTCCTTGATTGGTGTCACCAGACTGAGGAAAAGAATTATATACCCCAGTGTCCTCTGCTAACCCAGGAAATGGATTGGGCCAGCATGGTCTGGGCTAAAGAAACATGGATAAGTGGATGAGTGAATAGTAAGTGGATGAGAGAATGAATGAGCACCTGAGTAAGAGAGCGAGCCAGTTCAGATGAGATAACAGATTGTCTGTTCAGAGATGCAGAACCAGCTCTGGGTGACCCACCAGGCTCAGTCAGGAGGCTGTCTATGTTCCGCCCATACAGCCTTCATCACTGGCCTGGTGCCAACTGAGGGCTTAGCCCCTGGATCCCTCTATTACTATTATTTTGTGCAGATCAGCAGAAAACTGGGGGGGAGGGTGGGATGCAGGAGACTACAGCCTCTAGAGGACTCTGAAGAATTTGACCTAGGGGGCCCCACTTTGACCTTCTACACAAATCTCCACACATATTCTGATTTCTTCTCCCATAGAATCCTCCCTCGGTCTGGAGGAACTTCAGACTTCAGCACAAAGGGCCATCTCTCCCAGGAAACCTTCCCTGACTGCCTGTCCACATGGGGTTGCTTGTACAGCTGTGTCTAACACCCACCCCAGCAAAAGCCCTTCCAATGACAGTTGCTCATTTATTGCACACGGAGTACCATGCATGCCTCTGCCTCCTGGCCACACCCTGTGCACAACAAGCTGGCACCCTGCTGGTGGCCCTGCTGGGTTTGTCCTGTTCTGAATAGCTCCCATCTTTGGATGGCTGTAACTTTCCAAGCCCAACCCTCAGCCAAAAACCTTTCATTAGCTCTGTTTGTTTGGGCTGTTATTTTGCCCTTTTAAAGTGAAAATAGTATATTTTTAACATATGGATGCTGTTTTCTTTTTAAGATGGTGTAAAAATAAAAAAAAAGTTCCGGCCTGCTTCTTTTCTTGGCCTGTGTGGTGTCTGAGCAGACTTCTTCACCAGACACCCTGGGCTCTTTCAACCCTACCCCCCCCACACCCCACCCCCACCCACAGCACCCACTGGCTTCTCAGAGAAGAGCAAGCTGCTTCGGTGAAGAAGGAGGTGGGCTGAAGCTCTGGAAATAAACCAAAGGGGCCCAGGAGAAGCCCAGGGACAGAGGCCTATGAGCACAGAGCCTACAGGAACAGTCCTGCCTCTGCCCTCAAAATCACAGGGCAGGGGCAAAGAGGGCAGTTCCTGAGCTCAGCCCTGAAGGTTGAGCGGCATTTTTGGGCCAGCCCAAAGTGGGGACAGTACCTCCAGTGGTGCCAAGCATGGCGGAGCATGCGTGTAGTGTCAGCCTTTGGGAGGCAGAGGAAGGAGTTTGAAGCCAGCTGGGATACTAGTAACAAAGCAAAAGGACCCTGATGGGGCTGAGAGACAAAACATCCAGGCCAGAGTAAGAGCCATGGTCATGCACACACACACATGAGCCACACATAGCCAATGGGGAGTGCCTGATTTTTAGGGTGGCACTCACCTGGGAACACAGAGGGTAAGTGCTCCACAAAGTGACTACAGCAGAAGCACAGATATGTCTTGATATTAACATCTCCAATTCCCCTGAAGATACTGACCTCAGTAGAAGAGACCACACCAAGGACAGCCATAGCCATGTTACTAGGGACAATGGGTAATGCCTCCGCTGTCCTTCAGCAGATGACCAAGATTGAGCCACACAATGAAACTCTTAGAGCAGAAGGGACATCAGCTCTCTGTGTGCCCTCACACTATGTTCTCTGGGATGCTGTTCAGAGAAAAGCATAAGGCACAGACTGAGGTGTGCAGAATGCCACCATCTGAGAGCACACATACCTGACAGACGACTTCTATTATGGCAGGCATTGGTGGCACCACCCAAACACAGCCATAACACCTGACAGCACATTTCAGGTAGTAGAGACTACGTTCATGTTCTACCATTTTCTGCCCAGAAGAATTCTAAAACATTAGAAATGAAGGTGGTTCCAGGGAGGCATGGTGGTACTGGTGAATAGAACATGGGGGACTAATGCAGCTGAAACCCATGTGCAGAAACCCCAAGAAGGAGGAACTGAACAGCTTGGGGATTCTGATATGTATACAAGGGCCCCCAAAGCCCTCTACACAAATCTGCCTGGGCAAGGGAACATGGGAGTGGATCTCTGTGAGTCCTTGGAGCCGGGGGCCAGTCTAGAAACTGCACAGCACTGAGAGACACTTGCACCCTGGCCAGTTAGCCTCCAGGTACTCATCAGAAAGGCCAGGCATGAGGAAGAGGCCACTGAGGCCACAGAGCAAGAAACATACCGGTTCCTCCCCCTAGGAAGCTGCTTAGCAAGGTTCCAAAGGGCAACACTGACCCAAGGGCAAACAACTGCCAGCAGAAAAATCCACTGCAGCCATGCCCGGTCTACAAGGCAGCATCCCCCAGCCCAGCCAGAGTAAAGACCAACTGTGAAGAACCAGAAACTGTGAGCAAGCCTGAGAGGTGAGCTGCCCAAGAGGGACACTCAGAGATGTGGGAAGCGACTTCTCCAGAGAAGCTCAACACAGAGCAGTTTTTCAAAGAATTCAGAAAACCAGATGGTCACAATGAGAGAGCAGATGGAGACTGTCAGCAGAGAAATGCACTGCCCCAAAGAACAAAATAGGAATTCTAACCTGCAAAGTTCAGTATCTAGAATGGAAATACCACTGGGTGGGCTGCAAACAGCAGACAGTAGGGCTGGAGCACAGTGGCAGCAGAGGGCCTGCTTAGAGTACGTGAAGCCACAAAGCCGGGGCCTGGTTCCACAACACTGGAAGAGAAAAAAAAGAGAAAAGCAGTTGAACTCAGAGACAGGGCAGTGCAAACAACTCCATCTTAGAGATTCAGAGAAAAAGACAAGTGTATTGTGGGACTGACCTCTGAACAGAATATGGCTATCCCTGATCGGCATCTAGCCCTCATGGAAATGACGGAGGGCTTAGCAGGTAGCACACAAGGCTATGTGTGAGGTCTTGCTCCTCCCAGAAAACACAAGCAGTAAGCTGGTGGGGAGACTTTTCTTAAGTAGTGTGAGTAGTACAGTACATATGAGGAGGTCAGGGGACAAATTTGGGGGTTTGATTTTCTCCTTCCACTGTGTGAATCCTGGAGATTAAAGTCAGGTCATCAAGCCAACACATGTGTCATTGGTGTCCCAGAAGGAGAAACAGAGAAGGGATAAAAAGAAATAAAAGGAACCATGACTAACGTTTACTACGTTGGTGACAGACACCAGATCACAGAGCCAAGAAACCCAGAGAATCCCAACAAAGACAAGATACCAAGAAAACAGTAGCATGCTTGCACACATCTTCAAGCCACTGAAAACCAGAGACAGAAAACCTTCAAGGCAGACAGGAAAAAAAAGGTCATGTTATCAACACGGAAACAAAAGCAAGGCATTACAGATGTCTCATCTCTCACCGTACAAGCAAATACAGAAGAGAAACCGGCTTTCTCCAACAAAAGCTCGGGGTGATCATGATCTGAAGACCCACTGAAGGGGAATGTTGAAGGGAAGCACTAGGAACTGAAGATATTGGAGATGGAATCATGGAAGTAAAACTGTTCAACACTTTATTAACTGCTTTGAGGAATACCTGACTATTCGGGATATGTGTTTACAGCAGAGGTCAGACTATATGCTAGAAACAGCATGTGGACAGTGGGAAGGAAGCCTTATGCTAGCAACAGCATGTGGACAGTGGGAAAGAAGAGATATGATACTCTTTGATTATCTGCATGGGATCTGCACAAAACAGGCCTTTTACTAGCCAGTTGACGCCCTGTTGCTTTTTGGGACCTGCCAAATCCCGTTGGAGCAGGCATGGAGAACAGTGCCTCAGACTCCGGGAGCAAGAAGTGAGTTGAAACAAGCAAGCTTAGTTTATTGAGGAAGGGGCAAGCCTTATATACCCTCCACCCAGCTAGGGGGAAGGGCTGTGATTTGCTGCCATCTGCTGCTGCATCTCTTGCTGGTCCAGGTCACTTTACATCAGACTCTGCCTTTGTTGCCAAGGCCCCCAGGCAAACCTCAGGCTGGCTTATAAAAAGAAAAGTGCCCATTTAAGAATCCCTTAGCTTTCTGGCATGGCTTTTTTAAAAAGTGCTATAAGCACATGCATTAAAGTGCCAATTGTAACCAGTTTAAACTGGCTAAGGCCTACTGACCCTCCAACCTGTAAAAGCCTCTAGGGGCTATACATTCCATAAGGCCCCACCCCTGCATGAGGGTTTATAGCAGCTTATGGTTAATGGTGGAAGGAGACATTTTATATATATAATGGTGTAGCTACTGGCAAGGTGTCCATGCTCCTTAGGGAAGGGAACAAGAAAGTAGAAGGAATTCAACTTAGGAACAAGGAGACAAGAATGTGCAGAGGGTGGGGGAGCCATCAAAATACATTGCTAAATGTATGAAAATGTCACAATGAACACCACTGTTTTGAATAATTAATGTATGATAATTAAAGCATTTTAAGTAAGCGTCATTGGAGAAAAGGAACTAATTTTAATCTGAAGCTTTCTATCTGGAAAGAAGGAGGCTATTCTCACTTAAAAGGCAATAGGTGATCAGTGGCCAGTGTGTGTCTGACTTGGGAACATGTCAGACCCTTATAATCCAGAGGAATACAATTCATTGTCAACCCACTTCAGTGTGGAAATGGCTTTGGGTTCTATGGGACATAATCTTGCTTTTGACAGAGGTGAACTGAAGGGTTAGGGTATCAAGTGGCACAGTGCCTGATACTTATGGTGACATGCTCTGCAAGACCTTGGGGAAGGAAAGGGTTTTCACTAGCTGAACCTGGGGGTGAGGGTAAGGTCGGCATTGTATTATTCTTTCATGTGTTCTACCAGCATGACAATTTTCATAATTAAGAAAAATCCTCTAATTTCCCGCAGATCAGATTTCCAGGAGGCGCAGCCATCTGGCACATAGGCATATGCCCAAAAGCAAGCAAGAGGACTTCTGAGCAGCCAGCCATGACACCACAGAGCCCAGCAGGCTGCGAGCCCGTGACGGGCACTTATTGATGGAACCCAGCCTCCACCCCTCTTCCATCTGCTCTGACTTCCACTAAGAGATCTGTGTAGCTTGGGAGAGGCTGACTCCACCCCAGCTAGGACATTTGGAGTCACCCCACACACACACTCAAGGACACCGTGTACTCTAAGCCAACCCAGTCATTTATGAGTGAGCATGAATGAAGCTACTATGACTAGACAGGTGCCGGCAAACAGCCAGGGATCACAGGGGCCTAAGACAAAGCCAACTCCCAAGAAAGTGGAACCCAAGGATACAGGATTGGTTCTTGGGCACTTTGGAAGTTCTGAGCATGCTTCACCTAAAATCAGCATCAAGCCACTTATTAATCTGTGGTAGAAGTTGACAGTCACTAAATGATGAAATGAGGCCTATGATTCTGTAGGAGGTGCCTGCCACTCCTCACTGGCAGACTCAAAGCAGGTCTCAAGACTGTATTACATGTACACACACACACACAATTTTAAAAAAATGGCTATTCTGAAATAACTTCCTAAGATTTAGGAGTGTCGATCCTGCAAAGGAAGAGTTGAAAGGGCAGCTGTAAGCAGGCACGCCACCAACAGCATCCAACAGCAAGCACTGACGGCACGCGAGCAGATGGACTCCTGGTGAGGGAGGGATCCCAGATGCTCAGCCACATGCAGAACTGGGGAAATGCAAATTAAAGCCACAACAAGACGCCTCTTTACGCCCACTGGCTGGCAGAACCCCCAAACCAGGATAATATCAAGTGCTGGCAAAGAGATTCAACACTAAGAATGCTTCCATGCTGCTGGGGTAGGGAGGGGTGTATGGAATACACTAAGACAACAACAATGCACGTGTAAGGGCATATGCATCCATGTCATGTGGATTATAAAGCAGTACACGTGTTTATACACAGATGTGCAAGTCTATGTATATGTTATACATATCTTGACATGTATAAAACATACTGATATGGCTACACACAAGATTGCTTATGTTGTATATATGGACGTGTCTGCACATGTGTGTATTAACACATGGATATGTATATGGATCGTGGTATGTGTAAACAAGACATGGGCATGTGTACATGCAAGTATACTCATAGGTATGCATGTATGTGTATGCACAGATACGTCTCTGTACAGATGTGGCAAAGCTTCAGCATCTGTGAATCTGCTTGGAGGATGCGCAAGAGACCTCTATTCTAATTTTCCAATTTTTCTGATGGCTTGAACATTATTGCAGAAGATGTGGGAAAGCAAAGTCAAAGAGAGAGAGGGGCTGGCTATGCACAGACTCAGAGAAGAAACTACAAAAGGCAGAACCTTAGTCTCACGCCTGTGTCTGCCCATGCACTGGGTACAATGGACCAATCACTCTCTTCAAACCAGCACAGGGGCCAGCAAGCTGGGTGGGCGGGTAAAGCCCTTGTCACACAAGCCTGATGACCTAGACTCAACTCCTGAAACCTATGATAGAAGGAAAAACTGTGTGCCGTGGAAGTTACACACACACACATGCACATGCACCACACACACATACCACACACATACATATATACACACACACATAAATATATATACACACATCACACACTCCACACACCATACACACACCACACCACACACACATCACACCACACACACATACCACACACACACACCACATCACACAACACACACACCATACTACACACATACACACACACCACACCATACAGACACCACACATACACATCACACCACACACATACACACATGCATCACACCACACACACACCACACACATACACACACATACCACACACACACCACACCACACATACACATCATACCACACATATACACACACTATCCCACACCACACACACATATATACAACCCACACACAAACACACACACATACCACACACACATACACACACACATACACATACACATACATGCCACACACACACATACACATACATACCACACACACACACACACACACACACACACACACACACATTCTTAAGGCCTCTGTCAGGTCTGGCTTGCAGTACAGGCCTGATGATCTGATTTCCATCCCAGAACCCATGTGAAAGTGGGAGGAGAGCTGAGCAGGGTGGCACATACCTTTAATACCAGAACTCAAAAGGCAGAGCTGGGACAATCTCTGCAACTCCCCAGACCAGTCTGGTCTACACAGTGAGAGGGACCCTGTCTCAAAGCAACCAACAAAGCAGAAGGAGAGACAAGCCAACTCCACCAAATTATTCTTCAACCTACACACATGAATGTCACATGCCCCCATCATACATCATACACAAGTGTTCACAAGCATGCACACACACACAATAAAAATAAGTCAAAGTGGTTGGGTGTGTGTGTGTGTGTGTGTGTGTGTGTGTGTGTGTGTGTGTGTGTGTGTGTGTGTTTTAAGAATAGTGGCTGTGGTCCTCTGCAGCTGTCAGGGAGAGGTGCACTGGTGGACAGATTCCTCCCAGGTAACATATTTGGGACAGTTTTCTCTACAGTGACTAAAACTTCCAAGCCAGTAAGTTCATAAGCTATGACATCTCAGAAATCAGTCCCACTGACTCTGGAAAGGCCTGAGTCAAAGGTAAAAAGGGGGAGAGAGAGATGCATGATACAGCCTGGTCTCTTTTGCCTGAAGAGTTACCTGGGAGTGTCTGTGCATTGGAGATTGTCAGCAGGTAATATGAGTATACCTGGAAATCCTGCAGAGGGGACACACTCAGAAGTACACCTCACCCAAGGTCATTTCTGGGCCCTCTAGATTCTTCAGCCTGCCAGCATTCATGCACAACAGAGGCTCTGTGGTGCTCCGAGCTCATGATCCCCTCACTCCAGCCCTGGTCTGGCCTGTGCCTCTTTGGTCCCCGGTAAGAAGCGGTGGAGAGTAACCTCTCCTTGCTAGTCACTGTAGAAAGGAACATGAAACGTTCAATGGGTACAATACAGGAACATGTGCTTCAAAAAAAGAAATCTAAATGGAAAAGAAGCAAAAGCAAAGATGTGGAAGCTCGTTAGTTCTTGAGAATGTGCAAGCCAGAACCACAGCCAGCTCTCAGCCACAGCCACAAGATGGTCCAAACTGTTCAAACCTGGGGCCAGAGCTCAGAGGTAGAGCACTTGCTCAGCACGTGTGACAACGTGGGTTTAACTCCCAACACCTAAAAGAAATTTTAAAAAGGCGTTGAAAGCATCATAGTATTTTATGATAACCTCAGTATTCAGCATCACACCAAGCTATCAATGCTGTATAAGTGGAAGCTTTTTTGTTTTTTAAGATTTGTTTTACTACGTGCATAGGCACACATAAGTGCAGGTGCCCACAGAGGAATCAGACACCAGTCCCCTGATGGAGCTGGAGTTGCAGGCAGTGAGCCTACCTGATATATGAGTATTGGGAACTAAACTTGGGTCATCCTCTTAACCATTGATCAATCTCTCAAGCCCAAGAAGTGAAACATTTCTAAATTTTGTTCCAAATATAATTTGGATTCACACACCTATCCACCAGAAAGAACTAAGAAAGGAAAAAGCATTGCATTGGTTCTCTAAGGCTGCAAAATTCTGGTGTCGCCAGCTGGGGGCTGGTAGTATTCCCACTCACTACACATGGGTTGGCATGGTCTACTTAAGGGCCATGCTCATGGAACTTCAGATCATAGAACTGGATCTGGTGCCTTCTGCCTCATACAGAATAGTATCCTGTTCCTTTCACATGCACCTGCAAGCCCCAGGAGTCCAATTGGTCCTCATGTTAAGCAAAGTCCTACATGACCATAATGATCTTCCTTGAAAGCCCAGAGGCCAGAGGTTGTAAGAAGACATCTATTGGGCACTACACATCTCAAGGCTGAATTGGAATCTGTGAATAAACCATATAAGATCATACTGTGTGATTCTTGGGTAGATGATTGGAGGGGGTGGATGGGAAGTGGAGAGGCAAATGGTGGATAGAGATAGAGGAGTGAGTGGGTAGATGGGTGAACTTTGTAAAAGTGAGGGTAATGGATGGATGGATGGATGGATGGATGGATGGATGGATGGATGGATGGATGGATGGACGGGTGGATGGATGGATGGGTGGATGAGTGGGTGGATGGATGGGTGGATGGGTGGGTGGATGGGTGGATGGGTGGGTGGATGGGTGGGTGGATGGGTGGATGAATGGGTGGGTGGACAGATGGGTGGGTGGATGAATGGATGGATGGATGGGTGGGTAGATGGGTGGGTGGGTGGATGGGTGGATGGATGAGTAGGTGGGTGGGTGGGTGGGTGGATGAGTAGGTGGGTGGGTGGATGTTTGGGTGGATGGGTGAGTAGGTGGGTGGGTGGGTGGATGGGTGGATGAGTGGGTGGGTGGATAGATGGATGAAAATTGGAAAAGAGATTGGTGGGTGGGTGGGCAGAGAAATGAATGGATGAGTAGATAAGTGGGAAATTGCACTAGTGGTAGGTAGGTTGGTGGTGGATGGATGATGTCTGAGTGGATGGTAAAAAAAAATAAATAAATAAACAGTTTAGAAGACTAACATCCTCAAAGAACACTCTCCAAGGCCCTGAGTACCTCAAAAATGCTTTCTAACTCTTCCTTCTCTACTCAGTTTCCCCATCTGCTTCCCCAGGGTGCCAAATCATTTGGCCTGGTTAACTGAGCCTGTTTCCACTCTCCAGCCCAAGCTTAGGTGCCTGGAGGCACTCTCTGAGACAGTTGGCTTCTACCACTTGATGCCAAGGTCACCAGACCCTGGCTGGCACAGTCCTCTTGGGACAAGCTCAGACTGAGAGAAATCCTGGGTCCTGCTGCTGGTTGCCATGGAAACCCCTCATCTCTTGTTTTCTTCTCCAACTGATTAAGGAAGGAGACTTGTAAAATGACAGCACGTTACTGGGCCTTGTCTCAAGCCAGCTCTGATTTATCCCTGACATTTCCCAAGAGCCAACTAACCTTTCTGCCACAAATAGACTGATGTAGGTTCCTCAAGGCAGCCTAGCAGGGACCAAGTCCTGTCTCAGAGGAGTTGGAGACCCAAGGGACAGAGAAAAAGGGATCTGCGTAAGGATAATAAACAGGCCAGAGAACAAGTTGTCCTGTGGGGCCAGGCCACTACTCTGTGGCACTATTGATGAGCAGCCTTTTCCTTCTGGCCTCTCCTGGCTCAGCCCTGAGGACCCTCACAGGCCACAGATGTCTGCCTCCATCTCTGCTTCCCTGATGGTTGGGGTCAGAGAGCTGGAGCTTGTCCAACCTCATATTGAGATCTGAGGCCTGCTTCATCCCCACCTCCTCACACACAGCAAATGAGGCTCCTCCACAGGGCTCACATCCAGCTACTCTGGGGCACTGAGGGAAGGACAATGTTGGGAGGGGCCTCTCCTCAGCCGTGTCCTTCAGCCCACTTCTTTAGCCATTGTCTCTCATGATTGCACCTCAGTGAGGAGACAGAAGGCTGTCCCTCTCAGGTATGAGGCAAATTGAATATAGATTGCCCTATTGAGCTGGCTGGTTGTCAGTTTGACATACACTACAGTCATTTGGTAAGAAGTTCTCAACTGAGAAAATGCCTGAATCAGATTGGCCTGTGGACAAGATGCTGGTGAGTTTCCTTGATTGATGATTGATGTGTAAGGGCCCAGTTCACTGTGGGTGACATCATCCCTGGGAAGGTGGTCCTGGGTGCTATAAGAAAGCAAGCTGAGCAAGCCATGAGGAACAAGCCAGTAAACAGAACCCTCCATGGCTCCTGCTTCAGTTCCTGCCTCCAAGTCCCTGCCCTGACTTCCTTCAGTGACATATTATGATTTGAGAGTTGTAAGATGAGATAACTCATTCCCCCTCACAATTTGCTTCCCTCGAGGGGCTGCATCAAGTCCACCTGGTGCAGGCTCACTGGGATGGGGTGCTGGGCATCATGGACGGCAACAGTGCTGTGGCAAGAACAGGCCCTGGAGACTTCAACAAGGCACCAGAAGAAAGCAGGGAACAGCATTCCCAGCTATCTTTGGGCCCAAGGACAAACAGGAGAGCTGCCCAGAAATCTGGAGAGGCCCAAGGGGTGACGAGGACGCTGGGGAATCTATGGTGTCACTAGAGACACTGCCCCATGGGACAAATGCTCCCAATGCTGCAGTCTCATCCAGAGATTTCTCCAGAAAATGGCCCTTCTGTGGCTTTGATTAAAGGGTCAGAAAATAAGGACACGGTCCCAGATAACCCATTTTCATACTTTGGCGTTTTCCCTTCTCCCAGTGTAAATCAGGAATTTGTCGTGGGAAAAGCAGACGTGGAAGAATGAGTTGAGCAGAGGCTGCGCCTCCCTCCCAGACCCTGGTTTCAGAATCCAGATAAAGAACTGTCACCCCGAAAGGCCCAGCTCATGGTCTGCCAAACAGCCTTCATCTGGGCCTGCTGAGGGGAAAGAGAACCTAAGGTCTCAAACAGGACACCAGAGGGAGGCCTCTGCCAGAAGAGGGCAGTGCTGAGACAAAAGTGAGAGCCTCCAGAAGCAGCCTGCACTGTGTAGCCAGCTGCCTTACCAAGGCCAGAGCTGAAGAGAGGCAGGAACTGAGGGACAGAGGAGAGGAAGGGGTGTGGGGGTGCTTCCCAAGTAGTGAGTGAATGAATAATGAATACAAAAGGAAAGAGATGGTCCCACAGCCCAGCCTAGCAACTCTCTTGGTTGAATCCAACCATGTTTATTCTCGCCAGATGCATACTTCAGTCCTTGAGGGGGTCTTGAGCTACCTGGTCTTGGTTTTGCCGATAAGGAAGCAAGGCTCAAGGCACCTACAGAAACGGTGATGCTAATAAGGTCTGGATTCTGGTATCCTCATCCAGAACCACCTCTAGTGCCCATTCAGCATCCCCTACCCCACCCTCTATTTGGCCCTCACCCCAGCATCTGGGATCCCCAGCTCTCAGATCCAGGCAGGCAAGTTGACAGTCCCCTAGAAGTGCCTGTCACCCCTATTTTCTATGGTAGAGAACATCCTAGACCCTGCTATGTCCAAAGATGGCTCGACAAGGCTACAGGGTATCTGCAAGTCAAGTCTCAGATGGGTCCTGATGGGTCCTGAGCATCTCAGGGAAGGGCTGCCTCAATGTACCTGCCCACATATGTTTTCTGTGGCTAGAGGTCTAAAATTATGGGTCCCTAGGAGTGGACTATCTCCCCTCCAAAATGTACCCTTTCCACACTAGGGCCTTCCTATCTTAGTCCCCTGTGACGCTCAGCTTTCTGTCATTATAAAGAATTATCTGAACTAGGAATGTGAGTCAGCAATTAAGGCACTTGCCCCACAGCTGTGAGGACCTGAGATTGAATCCCCAGAATGCATATAAAAGCAAGCCCAATAGCACGTTTATAATCCCAGCATTCCTGCCAAGAGATTGGAGCAAATAGAATTCCTGGGAGCTCAGAGATCAGCTAGCTCAATTTATGCAGCTTCAAACAAGAGACCTTGTCTCAAACAGGCAGAAATCAAGGACCAGCAATGGAGGTTTTCCTCTGACCTCCGGGCGCATGTGCCATGGTACACATTGCGCGCGCGCGCACACACACATACACACTCACACACGTGCACACAGGTACACACAGATTTAAAAAAAAAAAAAAGAAAAAAAAATTACTTAAAATAACCAACTTAAAACTAGGAAAGTTTTCAATTTAAATTTTTTTTAAAAAAAAAAAAAACAGATAAGTTTTCAGCATGTGGTTGTGACGAGGAAGCTTGTGAGGGTGGCCTTGTGGTCCCTCATGGTCACTATTCTAGACACTTTTCTCATTCCTGTAACTGAATACGGGAACAGCTTAAGGGAGGGACCATTTATTCTGCTCACGGTTTCAGTACACAGACAGGCGGCTCAGTGTTTCTCAGTGTTGAGGTAGAGCATCATGGTAGCAGGAATATGCAGAGGGCATCTTACAGGGACCGGGGGAGATATAACCACCACAGTCCTACATCCTCCAGGTACGTCCTCCTGAGTGAGGAGCCCTTCCCTTCCCACCTCCTGTTCACCTCCAAAGTGTGAATTATTTCCTTCAAGGAATTAATCCATTGATTAAATCAGATCCCTCACAGTCTGGGGACAGAGTCACTCAGAGACTGCTCTAAGATAAAACCATCACAGCCAGGAAAGGGGGCTTGGTCCCAGTACCCCCTTCAAGGACACCCAGTGAGTTAACCTCCTGCAGACCCATTTCTTAGAGTTGCTGCTTTCCAGCGGCACTGCTTTGAGGGCCACGACTTTGTCATGTGGCCTGTGGGAGAACCAACATCCAATAATAGCACTACACAGCCTCAGAGCCTAGGACTGAGGTAGCATATAACCAGGTACTTTACAGATGGATAGAACAGCAAAGGTGGACAGGAAGCCCCCCAGCTGGGTGGAAGCTGCTCCTCCACTGGGTGTGGTAAGGCACCCAGGTACCTGGGAAGCATGAGGTAGAAAGAGCACATGGCCCGGGCCTGAGACACATATTGAAGGCCTATTTCAGAAAATAAAAAGTGGAGTCTTGGGCATAGAGTGTGCACAGCATGTGTGAGGTTCTGGGCCCCATCCCTGCCACCAAGCAGAAGGAAAATCTGTGTTCTTTCATCCTGGATGGAAGCTTGGCCTGTGCCCACTTTAGCTAGTCATGGTAACTGTGGTCCCACAAAAGCATGGGTGCTAAGCACTTGCGCCCAGGGTTGATTGTCCCTTGCTTTGCAGAGCCTGGGACACCACCCTCTGTGAGAGGGTGCTAAGGCTGGTCCTGCAGGGAGAGACTCCAGCCAAGTTATCTGCTTCTCACCACTTGACACAGGGCCCGAGACAAGAAGCCATGGAGATCAACCATGTCCAGCCGAGCCACCAGCTGCCTCTGAGCACCGGCCAGCCAGACAAGCTGCCCACTTGATCAAACCATGGAGAGGGGCGTTCCAGGTTACCAAGCCTCCTGAGCATCCTCAGATTGAGTCAAAGCCAATTGGCATAGACTCCCTTTCTCCCTAGCTGTCCACACAGGAGCTGGTCTGAATGGCAAAGCATTTACGAGCAAGGATAGACACTTCAGGGTAGTGGATGGACATTTTCACTTCTTCATCTCCTCCCCTCCTCATCTCCCTTCCTTCCCTCCCGACCCTCTATCTCCCCATCTGATCTCACACACATACACCCTCCACCAAGTCTCTGCTCCTCATCCCACCCCCAGCCTACCCATCTCATCTCCCCTCCCCCACCTCCTGGTCTACTCTTCCCCTCCACCCACCCTTTCCCATCTTCTCTCCTCCCCTGGCTTCCCCTCCATGCCTCCCCTTCGGGGCAGAGTGGCCACCCCACACTCTGCTGCCACATCCCCTCACTGAAAGCCCAGTTGCCAGGTTACTCAGCAAAAGAGTCCCACGCTATGACACAAACATGCTGCCACTTGACGTCCGCCATGTCTTCCCAACCAAGGACAGATGGTGTAGTGATTTTTCATTTCCCGGCTCTTCGATGAAAGCGCTGAAGAGGGAAGCAGTGGGAACAGCAGGTGGGGAGGGAAGGGCCCCCCCACTCAGCCGTGCTGGCATGCTGCACATTCAGAAGTGGTAGGAGGCAGCTGGAGCCAAGAGAAACACACGTGGGCACAGGGTCTTGGGACAGGCAAACCTGGGCTGCTGCCTGTCTTTCTAGGGTTCAGTCCCCGCACATAGCCATCACTCAGGCTACCAACCCTGACTGCTGTCCTAGACCTTCGTCAGGTAGGGTGAACACATAGAGACACTTGACAGAAAGGAGTGTCCTCTTTACACAGCCTCAACCCCAGGAGCACTCCTATCCCCCCCCCCCCCCCAATCCTCACAGCAGTACTTCTGTCCCTAGGCTTCCCAGGCTCAGGCCCCAGAGTCAGCACCTACAGAGCTTCAAGTGTTTAAGCATTGATTTATACATTACAATCGAGACACAAGCTGAGAATGGAGCTGCCAGCAACCTTCCACCCTTGCTTTACAAATATAATGCAGTTGGCCCTCCCTGATACAAGTTCTGGATCCAGATTCAGCTGGCTGAGATCTAAAACTTTATAAAAAGATAAAATGTACTCCAAGGTCAAACATTTGGGGATGCCCCCACTTGTAACACTCCTAAAAATCACAGCACCACTGTTTACTCAATGCTGCTGTCACATTAGGTCCCTAGGAGATGGCTTAGAGTCTGAATGAATGTGGGTTTATGCAGACAGGACATTATCTCTTCAGAGGGCTTGGGGTCTGTGGATTTTGGTTTCTGTGGAGGATCCTGGACCTTGTGACTCCTGAGAAGGGACTATGAAGCTGCTAAGTCAGTGCAACACAGATAGAAGGACACCATAGAAAACAGACATTCAAGAGACTGGAGAGATGGGTCAGGGGTTAAGATCTGTGGCTACTCTTCCAGAGGACCAGGGTTCAATTCCCAGCACCCACATGGCAGCTCAGAACTGTCTGGGCTCCAGTTCCAGGGGATCTGACACCACCCTCACATGGACACATGGAAGCAAACACCAGTGCACACAAAGTAAAATACAAAAAACAAAAAACAAAAAACAGGCATTCAGACTTCTTAAATATCCCTTACGGCTACAAGTGTGAATGAATAATGTGTATATGTATGTGTGTATATTACACATAAATGCATGTGCTTGTGTGTACTACACATTCATGAGTGTGTGCTAGTGTACATAGCATGTTCGCGTATATAGAATACACTAGTATGTATTTGGATATTTTGATCCAAGATCCAACAAAGAACACATGCTGCATGGTGGCCAGGGCTTGTGGGGTTCTCCTTACACTAGAATACATCGTCTCCAGTGACACTGACAGCTTCAAGAGAGACCATTCTGGAGGGTTCTGACCCGCATGGGATTCAAGTTAGATATTTGGAGAGCCACCAGGAAGAGCCATGTGTTCATGTCAGCTTATCACACAGAGACACTTGACATCTGTCTGGCCTGTGTGAGGGATGCTAACTAAATGGTCTCCTCTAGGTATGTGTTTCTCCACTGTAGAGGTCCCCATACCCTTCATGATTCTGCCACAAGTTCCTAGCCTGATGGCTGTCATTACTGAAGAGTCTCTTAGCTCTCACAAAGGGGTTTCTAGGTTTTTTAGGTTGATTTCAATAGCTCCTACCCAGGGAATGAAAGCAAAATGGGATTCCCAGAAAAAAACGCACAGAAAACCAACAACTCCCTCATGGAGGTACATGAGTGTCTCTTTGGCTCTGGAAGCTCTAAAAGGAAAAAAGGCACTTTAGGGAATTCTGGCCACAAGCCTGGGTCTGCAGAGAGGGGCACAATTCATACTTGCTGGGTGACCCCAAACACCAAGCCTCAAAGCTCAGCTTACAGAAGCCTTGACAACACAGATTTCTGGCCAAAGCAAAAGCAGTTTCCAGAGAAAAATATTTGAGACTCTGATCTTTAAAATTCTCACAGTCAGAAGTCCAAGGGATGGACTCACTGTGAGAAGCCACAAAGAGAAATCTCAATATAAGACTATAGAACCAGACCCGCAGATGGGACATGCATAGACTAAGAAAATTAGTCCATTTGATTTGTTTAAAGAATTAAAAATATATATTAAATATACAGACTATTTGAAACTCCTCAGCAGGTTTAAAGGAAGACCAGAAGCTGAAATTAGAAATTCAAATGGGTGAAGTAGAAAATAAAAGCCAGCTGTAGAGAGAGAATTCAAGAACTGGGGGCCAGACCTGAAGAAATCACTTGGTGGGGAGGGGGCAGAGGGATGAAAAAGAGAGACCTACCAAGGACTAATCTGAGGGGACTCTCCCTAAGGAGTTCTACCGGGGATGCTCGTTCACAGACAGGCCTTTGTAAGGAGACCCTCTGAGTAGTTTGAGTGTGAAACGTCTCCCACAGACTCAGCTATGTGAACACTGGGCCCCCAGTTAATGGTACTGTTTTGGGGTGTAGTGGAACCTTTAAGAGATGGAGCCTCATTATGAGTTACGAGAGGTCACTTACTGTGAGTCACTAGGAGTATTCATTAGGTTTCACAGCCTGACTCCACTTTCTATTTTGCTTCCTGACTGAAGACACAATTTGGCCAGCCACCTCACACTCCTGCTCATAGGTCTTCTTTGCCATCTCCCTTCAGAAACTGGGAACCAAGATCAACCCTTTCTTACATTGTTTGCCAAAAACAACGAGAAAAGAAACCAACACACTCTCTGAGAATCTCTCCCTTAAGGAGAGCTCCCCTGGAGAGAACTCTATTAAAGAGACCTTCTCTGAGGAGACCCAACATAAGGATCCTTGGAAAGAAAGTCCCCCATTGAGATCCATTCAAAAAGATAAACAAAGGACAAATCTCCTTGTGGAATATTAACTGGGCAAAAGTGTATTACATTTGTTTATGATGAGGAATATTACATTAACTGTGCAAAGGTGAGTTACATTTGTTATGCTGCATTTGTTTAATTGTGTAAAGATGTGTTGCTGTTTCACCTTGCCTGCCTAAGACACCTGATTGGTCTAATAAAAAGCTAAAAGGCCAATAGCTAGGCAGGAGAGGGATAGGCAGGGCTGGTGGGCAGAGAGAGTAAATAGGAGAAATCTAGGCTTGGGAGAGAGAAAAGGAAGAAAGTGAGGAACGTGCCTGGGCCCAGAAGCCAGGCAAGCCACCAGCCAGAAGCAAGAAAGTAAGACATATAGAAAGCAAGAAAGGTAAAAATCTCTCAGGCAAAACGTAAAGAGAAACAGGTTAATTTCAGTTAAAAGAACTAGCTAGAAACAAGCCTAAACTAGGCCGAGCATTTATAACTAATAAAAGGTCTTTGTTTTGGGCTGTGGAAGCTGGTTCATGGCCCAAAAGAAGGCCTGGTACACCTCCGTAAGGAGGACCTTCCTGGAAACAACCAACTAGAATCTCTAACTGATGAGAGTTCCCTAAGGCTCTCCTTCAGAGAATACCTTCCCAAGGAAAAAAATCCCTGAAGAACTCCACCCTCCATGGTAAGACCTTCCTCCCACCAGGCTTCCCCGATGATGCTCAAGATATGCCTCAGGAGAACTGACTAGAATTCTCAGTCTGACAAGACCTTAACAAGTCTTGGGAGGGAAGACCTGCTCTTAGGAGGGTTATATGAGGCCTACCTGCGGATCCCTGTGAGAAGATTCATGATGGACTTGAGTACATAATATCCTTCCTTGGCTCAAATGTTGAATGCTTGGTGCCCAACTAGGCCAACACTATTCTGAATAATTCTGGAAACTTCACAAGGTGGGACCTAGCCAAAGAAGTAGGACTCTCTCTCTCTCTCTCTCTCTCTCTCTCTCTCTCTCTCTCTCTCTCTCTCTCTCTCTCTCTCTCTCTCTCCCATCCCTCCCTCCTTCCCTCTTTCTCTCTGTGTGTATCTGTGTGCCTATATCACTCTGGTCTTTGAGTGTTTGACTCTGTGAACATCTGTGTGTCTGTCTGTGGTATCTCCTTCTTATCCATCATGAAGTAAACAGCTTTCTTCTTTATACACTTATACACTTTATACCTGATACACTACATGATATTCTGCTACAGAATAAAAATAGAATCTCTGCAGCCTTCTCTTCTTTTAAGTGGTCAGGTGTTCATGTCACCTTGGCGAGAAAAGCTAACACTGAAAACTGGTGCCCACGAATTGGGATCATTTCTGTGACTAAACCTGAAGACACGGTTTGTAAGCCTTTGGAGCTGATGTCTTGAAGAATATGGAAGTGTTCAGAGATGCAGGCTAGGGAAGCCCTGCAATGCTGGGGACACGGCTTCCTGGGTGATTCTGGTGGGAGCTCAGAAGAGAAGGATGCTATAGAACTGTAGACTGGGCCTAGAGAGATGGCCCAGATGTTAGAGGCACTTACAGAACATTCATATGGTATCTCACAACTGTCTGTAACTCCAGTTCCAGGGGATCCAATGTCCTCTTTTGGCCTCCGCAGGCACAGGCACACATGTAACACACATATATACAGAAAAAGTACTTATACATATAAAACAAAATAAAATAAAGTGTTAAAGAAAAGAATTTATCTACATATCCCTGTGTCTTGGACAGAGAAAATTTCAAGACAGCATATCATGAAGCTGTTTTTTGGTTTGGCTTGGTTTGGTTGTTTTATTTTTTAGGCACCCAAAATGTAAGTTTTTGGATCATGGAAACATCTACCTAGATTTCAAAGGTTGGAGAAGCTTGGCACTGTGTAGAAAGGGCAGGCTCACAGCAGACATCCCCTGGAGTGTGGCAGGAAGTCACAAAACTAAACTTTTAGGCTGGTAGAAATGCTGGGAACGTGGGATGTCTGTTAAGAACCAGGACAACTAGTGGATCCAGCCCAGAAGAGAGGCTGTGTGGGTGCAAACCTCCAGGCCAGCAGAACAGGGCTGCCCCTGCCTATTAGAATAAGCATTCACAATACAGAGATCCTGGGCATGGGTAGCCAGAGAGATGTTCACCCTGCTGGGCTTCAGTATTGCTTTGGCTCTTTTGAGACAGGGACATTTACTCTATTGCATACTGGAAATATGCAGCTTGTGGGATTTACATATAATTATAGGCATTCACAGCGCCCTGGTTTGGCTTTCTACTACCATGATAAACACCATGACAAAAAGCATCTAGGAGAGGAAAGGGATCATTTGTCTGACACATCATACACAGCCGACCACTGAAGGTAATCACGGCAGGAACTCAAACAGGAGCAGAGGCAGGAGCCATGGAGGAAAGTTGTTGAATGGCCTGTTCCTAAGCCCATGTACAAATACCTTCCTTATATCACCCAGGACCACCTGCCTAGGAGAGACACTGCCCACAGTGGGCCCTCCCATATCAATCATTAATCAATAAGATGCCCCCACAGACTTACCTATAAGGTCGATCTGATGGAAAAATCCCTCATTAATTATTTTCTCTTCCTAGATAACTCATTCTAACTTCATCAAGTCAACAAAAAAACAACCAAGCGCACACAGGTTTTTTTGTTTTGTTTTGTTTATTTGCCTTGATTCTGACAGGAAACTTTGAACTTAAACTTTTGTACTATGTTGGGAACTTTTAAGATTTCAGATCTCAGGGTCTAAAGAGATGCTCAGTCTTAAGAGCACTTGCTGTTCTTCCAAAGGACCCAAGTTCAGTTCCCAGCACCCATATCTAGTGCCTCTCAACCTTTTATAACTCCAGCTCTAGGGCAGCTCCAACAGAGAGAACATGCCCATCATCCAAGTCATGCCACTTATCTGTCAGTCCCCATGCCCACCCCCAACCCCCTGTAGATCTGAGAGTCACTCTGACTTCCCATCTTAGACGGTGTGGCCTCTTCTGCAACTTTATGCAGTCAGTGTCTCATGGACCTGTCTTATCCTGGCACGTAGGGGCCAGCTAACACCATACAGCAGCACACTGTAGTAGTTTGGTCTTGTAAGGACTCAGAGAATTCCTATTAATTATGAAAGCTCAGCCTTAGCTTAGACTTGTTCCTAACTAGTTCTTATAACTTAAATTAGGCCATATTTTTAAAATCTACATTCTTCCACACAGTTCATTACTTCATCTCCATACTGCCCATCTTGCTTCTTCTGAGTCTGGCTGGTGTCTTTGCCTTTCTCCTTCCCAGAGTTCTCTGTCTGCCCGGAAGTCCCGCCTATACTCTTCTGCCTAGCTATTGGCTGCCCAGCTTTTTATTACACCAATCACAACAATACATCATCATAGAATATACAAATATCCCACCGCAGCTGTAACTCAGGAGATGAGGCCTGAAGACTGACTGAGTCCTTCCAATTTGTAGTTATAACCTGTCCCTAGACATCAGCATAACTGATAACATGTTAGAGGCACCAAAGTACCATTCTGACATAAAAGCCCAGCAACCTGTCAACCTGAGAACAAAGACAAAATCCACCACAGTTCATAGTTTGGGGACAGTCCCTAATATACTAACCTTGTTTGGGATTTCTGTAGGTTCACTTCTTGCTAATTGAGGTACATCAACCAGGATTTATTTTTTTGCATAAAAATCCAAGAATGGTAAGGCTTGTGGCCACACAACTTGGGCAAGTTTCCTGTGCAGCCCACTGGCCAGTGAATCAAACATTTTATCACCTTGCCCTAGGAGAACCCACTGTCTAAACTGCAGTCCCACATCCTGAGGTTCACAGGATGTACACACCAGGCACTTGAGATTTTGATATGTATTATCAATCCATGGCACAACAGCTGGATTGTAAATGCTAAAGACCTAATTCCCTGGGCATTACACCCCAAACTGAGCTTTATGTAAGGAAACAAAGCAAGTTAGTATCAGACTCCTGTTCAGTAGCCGTCAATACTAGAAAGAAAAGAACCTTGAGCCCTAGTGTCTGGTCCTGTGAGTGTGGCCTTCTTTAGAGGGAGGAGCACTGCAGATATAATTGGGTTAAGATGCAGTCACCTTCCATGTGGTGGGTCCTAGCTGATACACCTGTCATCCCACTGAGAAGAGTCACAGACACAAGGAGACAGGCGTGAGGCAGCAAGGTAGGTTAGAACTGATAAGCAATAGGACCCAGGAAAAATGCACACAGCACTGGGCACCTCCAGCTAGACAACACAGCCCTGCTGGTATTTGGTGGTGGAGCTGTGGCCCCCAAAGGAGGAAGGGATAGAGTTCTGTTCTTTTAAGTGCCCTGTTGTAGGACTCAGTTAAGGTGGGCCCAGAAAATCAGCACAGTCCTCATGGGAAGAAGGTGAGGTTCTTACCCGTCTCTCCTGCTCAGTTGTCCTCAGGCACAAAGGCTGCTGGGAGGGCTTTGTGTGTGAGGGCATGCAAAAAATTAAGCCCTGATGCTCAAGCATGTTCCCTGTCGTCATGCTGAAGAGGAGCCCTCCTACCACCCAGAGCATAGTGGAGAGTTTAGAAAGGATTGGTAGAAATCATTAAATGTAATTAATTACACACCAAAAATTATCAAAAATAGGGATGTGGCTGCTGCTCTAACCTGGCTGTAGAGTGCTTGCCCAGCATACATGAGGCCCTGAGTTTGATCTCCAACACCAGAAAAAACATACTATGGAAATAAAAGTAAATATGAAATAAAAGAACATAACAGAAAGTGAATAAAAATGTTTCCTGGTCCCATGATACAGGAATTGATAACAAGACAGAGAAACACAGAAGGTGGTGGGACACATTTAGCTGCTGGGGTTCCATGATGACTGACAATAATTAAACAACATGGGCAAATGGAGGAGTCCAGATGGCCAGTTTACAGCACAGCCCCAGCACTGCAGACAAAGGGGACTAGTGGAGGGGAAAGGGGCTCAGAGTAACAACTGAACTCCCCGCCCAACACACATGGACATGTACACGGTGCCTCGCCGGGTAAGCCTGGGACAGAATTAAATGACTGCCCGAAGAACAGTAGGCAGGCACAGCCAAGCTAGGAGATGCACTTGGCAGCCTAGGACTTTACCTATAAGTACCAAACACGCACACCCCTCTCCAACAATGCACCCAGCATCAAACTTCATGCACATTTGTCTCTAAATAATGGAAAAGGTTTCTCTCTTTCCTAATAACCATCAAACTTGGGCAGTCTATTAAACATATTCCCAACACGGCCAGTAGGAATGTGGCAGGGCCAATCTGGCCTGAAGTGGTTTTGAGCACACGTGCAGCCAGACGAACTGTCCTTGAAGTAAACTTTTAGGAAAAGGCCCCTATTTCCCAACTTGTGTAAGCCTGAAGTCAGAGGGCTTGAGGAAAAACATGGGTGCAGTGAGCAAAATCAAAACAGAGCACTGCTTCCCTTATACCTCTTGGCAGCCAAACGCCTCCTTCTGAACTTCAAAAAAGGGGGCCCTACAACAATAATCAAGGGCCTTGAGTACTCTCTCCATGTGGCCCTTGTCCCTCTTGATATAAATAATTACCTTTTTAAAGTTGTAATTTATTCCTGTCTATGTGTCTGTATGTGTGTGTGCCATTTATGCAGTGTCTGAAGAAATCAGAAAGCGCGTCAGATTCCTGGGAGCTGGGGTTTGTTACACCCCTGTGATCAGCCCAGTGTTGCGGCTGGGAATTAGACTTTTATCTTCTACAAGAGTGGCAAGCTCTCCTCATCACTGAGTCAGCTCTCCAGGTCAAGCGTGAAGGACTGTAGCCATGTAGCCATCTTGCTAAGCTTTTCCTTCCAGATTTTCATCTGGGCGTGCCTGCATACATATGTGCGTGCATGGGGGGTGGGGGCCATGTGATTTCTTTCTGATCTGTACTGCTTTGCTATGAATACAGCTTCCTTGCCACTTTGCAGTCTGTATGAGCTTTTGTTTCAATTCTTTGAATAAGAGCACAAATCCTAGAAACAGACACTCATACTCAGACCACCAGTTGTAAATAGTGCTTCAATCAGTAACATGGCCATGGACAAAGACCTGTAGCAGCCAGTGCACAGCCCCAGTTGCCACCAATGACATCCTTCCCCAAGCCAATTTAAATTCCTTGACCTTCATCTTTCTATAAATGATATTCAGACAAATAACGTTGAGAGACCCATGGGAACTGAAGAACCAGACTATCTCTTACATAGAACCCTAGCACCATTACACATTCAGGACTCCAAATCTAGAGTCAGAGACCTGAGAAGAACCAGGCCTCATCCCTGTCTCTGTCCTCAGACTGTCTCTGCCAGGCCAGCTGGATAACCTCAGAGGCAACACTTCCTCTCCAGGGATGGCACGCTGCAAAGCCTGAGGAGCTTGGTGTATAAGGCTCTAGGTCCCTACCACCAGGATCCAGAGATTAGACCTACGCTCAGTAAGTGGAAAATGTTATGGCTGGGCATAGCTGACTCGTCATACTGAATCTCTCCAAGGACAACAGTTTCCAGCTCATTTCAGAGTAGCCGCTCAGGAAATCCTTGATGACAGAGAGCTGGCTGGCAGTCCCAAAGCACAGAAGGGATGGGAGGCGGGGACGGTGGCAGATTCTAGATCAGGGATTCCTGAGACACACCTGATGCCCACACCCAGCTGCCTTCGCTTTAGACAGACTCAGACCACAGGAAAGCTACCACTCAGCCTGGGATTGATATCAAGTAGAGAGATTCAAAAGCTTAAAGAAATACAGGCAGGGGGCTGGAGAGGTGGCACATTAAGTTAAGAGCACCAGTTCCTTTTCCAGAGGACCGAGGTTCGATTCCCAGCAGCCACATAGTTTCTAATGTTAAGAAAGAATTTGTGCAGACTGTCCCCTTTCTCTGATAAGCAAAAAGAATGTGCCCAAGGTTCCAAAACCACCCTGCTGTTAAAAATGTATCAGTACAACCTTATCTGCTTCCTATGACTATTGTGGCCACCAGTTTCTCAAGGCTACATGGCCACCCTGTTCTTGAAAGAATCACAAAGTTGCTATGGACACCTGCTTCTCAAGGCTACCCCTACCCCTTATGCTTATAAGCTTCTTTGTTCCTTACCCTATAAAAAGCCTACTTAATTTTAGTTCGGGGGCTCTCTGTTCCTTGATGACACTGAGCCCCATGCGCACGGTAATTGAGTAAAACTTGCCCTTTGCTTTTGCATAAGAATGTGTCCTCTCTGGCCTCTGCAGGCACAGTGGTGCACAGACACATACACATAGCCAAAACACCCACTCATGTGAAAAATTTTGGAAAAATGAAAAAAGAAAGAAACACAGCTAGAATAAGAAAGGATCCAGAAGGTTCTAAGGGTGAGAAGAGGGGCCCAGTTTACTCCTCTTCTTGCCCATCTCCTGAGGGAATTTGGGGGTAGGTCCTCTGGACTCTGCCTTCAGAGAGGTGCCAGTGGAAGTCTGTTCCCCTATCTCTGTCCCTGTCCCTTCCCAGGCTGACTGTTTATTATCAAAGCCATGGGGACTCTCTTGCAGTCAGCTCATATGGCCATCTAAGATACAAGTGCGCACTAGACAAACTTCAGTTTTTGTTCTTATGAAAAAGCATTAGTCATCTAGAAAGAAAAAGACCCACTGTCTCTCTGATAAAGTCTATCTGGCAAAAGCCACAGGTAATAATCACAGTTAATGAGAAAATGTCGAAAGCTCCCAGGGTGAGATTGGCAGTCAAAGACAGCACCCAGTGTCAACCTGAACATGTCTCAGAGAGCTCGGGGAGCCAGTCAGGGAGAGTCTGGGAAGAAAGCAACAAAAACCACTTATTGAAAGCCCAGGTGACTGAGAGAGCAAAAGAGCCCGAGGAATCCACAGGAGATTAAAAGGAGAGATTAAGAGCCAAGGTTGTGGACAAGGTGACCGTTGGAGCTTTCTGCTCCTCAAACTGGGCTGGCCAGGACTCCACCCTGGTGCTCAGCATGTCCCACAGACTGTAGCACTGTAGTTACCTAAAACCTCAGTCAGAGGAAGAGAAGCGGGTGCAGGAAAAGAAGAAGCAGGCAGAATAAACTGAATGGATGGAAGACCGCTGGCAGAGGCCAGAGGTGACAGGCTAGTAGCCGGAGGCACCAGGAAGCCTGCTTTTCCTCAGCTCCTGACAAGGAATAAAGCTTTGTTGTCATGGGAAGAGGTGTGTGTGTGTTGGGGGAGGGGTGCGGCAGGAATTTAGGAGTGCTGAGAAGGTAGAAACAGGCCCTGGGCTCATTGTCCAGTCCAGCTACCCTACAAGTTCCAGGCCAAGTAAGAGATGCTGTCTCAAAACACAAGGTGGTTGAATCCCAAGGAACAACACTCTAATCTGGGCTTGGTGGGGCACAGCTAATTTTAGTACTCAGAGGCAGAGGCAAGCACATAGCAAGCACAAGTTTGATGGGCATAGTGTGACTCTGTGTAAATGAATAAATAAATAGCTTTTTAAATGAGAAAAAAATAATTGAAATACAACAGATAGTGGAGGGTAATAAATACTTCAGAGAAAATAGCAGCTTTCTTGATATTTTACTGCAATAAATCCTCTAGAGATACTGGCAGGGTGGGGCAGTTTGCAGAATGAGCAAGTGGCCAGGGAGGGCTGCATTGAAGGAGACAATTTGGAGACTCAAGACAGCCAAGACCTTCTAGAAGTGATAAAGACCAGGTATGCTCTGTTGGATATGAAGCTGTGTTTACAAACCCTTGCTAATCAAGACAGTGTGGAACTGAGTGGAGAAGCCTGCAACACCAGACTAGGGGAGGCCAGCCCTTGCTCAGGACAACTAAGGCATGCACATTTTGGCCCAGAATGGACTCAGCAGGTGGTGACTAAGGACAATAGGTCTCTGATATGAGGGGAAAGTGAAGTTGTTCCCTGTCCCTGGAAACCAGCATCAGAGACATTAAGATTGGGCATGAAAGGCAGAGCCATAGTGCTTTTAGAGGACAATACAGAAACTTGTTCATGACCTTGAACCTGCAAAGATTTCTTAAAAAGCTGGGCATGGAGGCCCACACCTTTAATCCCAGCACCCAGGAGGCAGAAGCAGGTGGGTTGCTGAGAGTTCAAGGCCAGTCTGGTCTATATAGCCAGGGCTATGTAGAAAGACCCTGACTCAAAAAGCCCAAAAAGGTTGGGGGAGGGGGGCAGGGGGGGGAAGGAAGATTAGGAAAAATGCAAGAAACACCAACAGCTAGGGAAATGCTGATGACATCAATATGTTAAAATACTTAGGTTGGAGGTAAAGCTCTTCATATGTGAGGGGCTCAGAGCTCAATCCGCTGTACTGTGGGGGAGGGGGGTTCGGTCCTGCATCCAAAGGACTCTTGATCGTGATTAGAGTGACCTTCCTTCCAGTAGGGAGCAGATACCTGCACCAATGAGACTGCAGTAACACCAGTGTCCACTGAGAGCAGAACTTCCCTGAGGTGATGGCAAGAGGCAGGAATAACGGTAGTGACCTGAAGCTTTGCTGGGGAACCTGGCAACCTCTCTAACCTAACCAGAGGCTGCAGAACAGGGCCACACTATTGTCACAGTCAATTTGGAAATCAACAGTTACAGATTAAAGCTGCAGCAGATATGACTCCAGATTATTGGGCAGGGACAATCAGTCAGTATCAGGGTGGACAAGAGATCATCCATGCTCCCCATACCCTCAAGACAGGTCTGAACTATCTCTCTGGGCTAAGGAAATGCAAGCTAATGACCCAGAAATTCCATTCCTAAGTCAACACATATTCCAGACGAATGCAAACTCATCTCATGCATGCCTGTCCTTCTCAGCACTGCTGACAAGTGACATAGGTCCCCAAAGGTCAGACACAAGCCCAAAGCCCACTGTGAGCAGAGTGGATAGTGGATAAATGAGCGTAGTAGGTTCACACAAAGGAATCTCACCTAGCCGGGAAATGTGTAAACCAGAGTGATGTGACAGGAGTTTCACAGACAGGACATAGACAGAGGATATGTATATCTGAAAGAGTATATGCAGTGTAATTGTAAATATTATGTTCAAAAGCTGTAAGCAACATTGTAAAACTACAAAGAAACACAGGGAAGTGATTGCTCCAAAGGGAAAGGGGGAGGGGGTATACAGTGGGAGGGGCCCCAGGGAGTCAGTAATGTTCTGATAGGCAGATGCCCTAGGACTAGTGACCCATATACTTCCCCATGTGTCAGATTTTGCTCTACATGTTTTCCATGTCCTGAACATGAGTGTTCTATACTGTCCTTTAAGCCAGGGCCTAGGTTACCTCTCCAGTCCCTTACATCTGATCTTGATCTGGTGGGAACCAGTTTGGGGGCTGGAGGATGCATATATGCTGGAAGATGTATATATGCTGGAGGATGCATATATGCCCCTCAACCCCCCACTTCCACCCCACACTTGTTGAGTAAGTGAATGATGGAGGGGAAAGTGGCTGAGAATTCCTGTCAGGGCCACTTTTGGACCAAATCTTGAGTGAAAACTGTCTTTCCACATGAGACACCTCTGCAACCCATTAAGAGGCTCTGGGTGGACTATCCCAGCCTTTGCTCTGCTGCTGTCCAGATGTGGAAGTAGCCCTCTGAGTGTCAAGCTCAGGCTCTCTGTAACCTCACTGAGGAGACCCCAATGTGTCTTGTGCACCCCTGTGGCAGGAAGAAGACTCTAACAGTCTCAGACCTCTTAGTAATTGCTTTCCATTCTCAAAGCTGACCCTCGGTGGCCACTTGCTCAACACCCCTGCCAGGTGTCCCATCACATTCCTGCTTAGGATTTCTGCTATGCATGAGAGTCCCAGGACAGACCAAGCTACTGGGAGTCTGGCCAGGGACCTATGCCCCCCTGCACCTCAGCACTTGAAGGTCCTTAATTCCTGCCCCAAACTGTGAGCCAACCTAGAAGTGTATTCTGTTAGTATTATATCGTGTCTTCTCATTTACCCGGGAGCCTTTCAGTAGAGTCCTGTTTGTATTAGAAAGAAGCAATGTTAATGATGTTTCAGTTTGTAACCAAGTCACACCTGCATGCCCAGCAGGTCTGTGAGCTGTTTTCTCATCCGTACCTTGTAGGTGACCTCAGAGCAGAGCTGGGAGGCAGGCCCACCCATATGAAAGGTGAGGTGTGAGTTGCCACAGGGTGGTCAGTACAACAGCACTTCCAATTCCTGGTGCAGGATCCCCTGTAGGGAAGCAGGTTACAGGTCATGGAGTGATACAATCCTCTGTGCCTAATGTCAGTGACTTCTCGGATGCTTTTTGTATTTTTATACACTGGCCTTGGCAAATGAGCCTGCCTGACACTCAGGAATGGCCAGGAATGTTTGTCTAATACAAAGCAGGGAACCATAGAAGGGCCTTTAAAATAGAGAGCCTGGCACAGCTGGTAAAGTGCTTGCCATGAAAATTTAATGACCTATGTTCAATCCCTGGAGTCCACAGATAACTATACAAAGTTATCGTCTTGTCTCTACAGGTGCAGCCTGGCACACAGAGGCCCACACATACACATCATAACACACAATAATAATAATAATAATAATAATAATAATAATAATAATAATAACTAAAAGAAATGGGGATCTTGACCTAGGATGTGCCTCAGTTGGTAGAGTGTGACCGGCACATTGAAAGCCTTGGGCTCCATGTCTAGTATCATATAAAACCAAAGGTGGTACATGCCTGTAATCCCAGCACTCCAGAAATTCAAGGTCATCCTCAGCTATACAGAGGGGTTTAAGGTAGTTTGGGCTGGAGTTCCAATCAACCACAACCAAAATATAAGAATTAAAAAAAAAAGAAAGAAAGAAGAAGAAGTATGAGGGTCCAGGTAGGAGCGAGAGGCAGGGAGGGAGGCGGGAAAGGATGAGGGAACCACAGAGTCTTCAGCCTCCAGCCTGGAGAAGATTGCTGGTATGGGTTCAGATCTTACCTGACTCTGGAGAAATAGTCTCACCCCCCCCACACACACACACATCTTTAATTACATCTGTGAATATGTAAAATGGAGTGTGGGCAAGCCCTTGCCAGATGTTCCTGAGCAGAGCACCGGACATTGCTGCCTCTTTGAACTCCAACCTGTGCAAGTAGAAGACCCCATCATGATTCCCCTATAGTATGACCTTCCTAGGGCCTCCTAGTCACTCTTGTTATCTGAAAAGGAGCCTGCACTGTCTGTCATAGTGACTGGTATCACAAAGAGGCCCTTCCTTTGCTGAGCCTTGGCTACTTGGGACAGGAAGCTAGCCCTGATGGAGGACAAATTTCCCAAGGGAACAGTGGTAGGCAGCTGGGCCCCCCACCCACCCAGGGCCCTGCCAGTAGGGAGCAGCCAGAGCCAATGTAACTGCAGCTTTGGAAATCAGGCTCACACAGAAAAGACCTAAATAGCTGTCTCTTCCGAGGAGGCTGGGAGCGGGGGAAGGAGAACTCTCACAGAAACGTCAACTTTTTTAAAAATATGTTTTCAGTAATTGCTGTTCTGTGTCAAGTTTCAGCCTGGTGGGAGTTTCCTGTCAGAATTACTAAGTAGGTGTTCCTAACAGACAAGATAATCACTCCTGTGTAGGGGTGAGATGCTGAGCACTGATCCGGATCTCATGCCCAGGTAAGGTGCCTCCTGGGTCGGCTAGAACCCGGGGCTCTGGGCCGGGGGAGGTGCCTGTGCAGGGGCAAAGGAGGCAGGGATTCTGAGGGCAACTACCCACCAAAAATGGAGTCCCTTCAGGACTGCCTTGCCTGTCTCCTCAGCATCCTAGAGGAGGGACACGCTCTGAGAGGCCTGGAAGGGCCTTCTCTCCCCACCTCAGCCCCAGCTCCTCTCAGCAGCAGCAGAGTTCACCTGGGTGATCTCTGAGGTTGAAGGAGTCATCCACTCTAGTCCTCCCTCTTACTGTATCTGGGCACTTTGGGATTTTGTTGTTCTGTCTTGCTTAGATTTATTTTTATATGTATAAATGTGTTTGCCTGCTGCCCAAAGAAGTCAGAAGATGTCATAAATCTCCTGGAACCTAAATTACAGATGGTTTTGAGCTACTATATGGGTGCTGGGAATTGAACCCTGGTCCTCTGCAAAAACATCCAGTGCTTTTAAACACTTAGCCATCTCTCCAGCCTAGGGGATTTGGGGGGGGGGTGTTTGCTTGTTTGTTTTGCTTTTGTTTGGGATATAGGATCTTACTGCTTGGCCAGGAGCTCACTATGTAGATCAGGCTGGCCTTAGGTTCACAGAAATCACCTCTTGATGCCTCTGGAGTGCTGGTATTAAAGGCATGCACCACCATGCCCAGCATGGCAAGTTGTTTTTTGAGAAAAGGAAGCATACTCTGTGACAGAACTTGGAACAAGAGAGAAATTATCATTTGTCCTGTCATGTCCTATTTACCTATCTACCTACCTACCCAACTACCTACCAGCTACCTACCCACCCACTTAAGGACCCATCTATGTATCTACTTATCACCTGTTCCTCTATCTAACCACCTACCTATCCATTTATCCACCCATCTACCTACTTACTACACATTCACCCACTCATCCATCATCCACCATCTATCCATCCATCCATCTACCCATTCATGCATGAATCCATCCATATGTTCATCTATCTACTCATCTGTTCATCCATCCATCATCTACCCATCTACCCATCCATCCACTCATCCATCTACCCATTCATGCATGAATTCATCCATGCATTCATCTATCTACTCATCTATGTACCAAGCATTCATCTCTCTACTCCTCTCTCAAGTATCTCTCCACTTATGCATTCATTTATATCTACTCATCCATACACTCATTTATCCCTCATATCCAGGAGGATCCCAGCAGGGAATCCTGAGCAGGGTTATATAGCTAGCCTATCAACGACTTCCCCTGCCTGTGGGAGGCAGTCTTGGAAACTGTAGTGAAGGGGAAGAGCTTGGCCCTAAACCACCACCTGGTGTGTATCTGCCTAAGACCAGAGCAAGGGCAAGATGAACCTCTGTCCTGTGGGTCCTTCATGCATTGCCAGGCTTGTTACAATTACATTAATCAGAGCAAAGAAGCAAGGATAGTACATTAAACTTTAACAACCGAGCAGCTGGGAGTCTGTGCTTTTTGTCAAGATGGAGAACTAGGGACTGACCTTACACTCTTGTCTAAACCAAATGGGAAAAAAATAACTCAAGTAACTGCCCTTAAGATCTTGGACAACTGGGAGGTAGAGAAGGGTGGATCTCTGTGAGTTCAAGGCTACGTGGTATACATAATTGAGTTCCAGGACTACTGAGTGGCATCCTGTTTCATTAAAAAAACAAAACAAAACAAAACAAAAAACCAAGAAATAAACAACAACAAAAACACTCCCCAAAAAACAGGGCTCCAAATAAAATCCCTGTCTCCTATCTAAAGGGGAAATACTTGAGACCAGAATAATGGTGAACACCTTTAATCCCAGCACTTTGGAGGTGAAGGCAGACTGGTCTTTAAGAGTTTGAGGGCAGCCTGGTATACATAGTGAATTCCAGGATAGCCAGAGCTACATAGTGAAACCCTATTCAAAAAATACAAAACAAAACAAAAATCTCAGAAAATGCCAATGTCAGCAGATCACCAGAGTTCTAGGCGTTCTGAACACAAGATGCAGTTGAAAACTTAGGTGTGTGGGGGGAGCACTGATTTCCCCCCAAGATTCCCTCTCTTTGTTCTCTGCCTCTCCCCCCATTGGAGACTCTTTCAAGTCATCCTCACCGGATGACTCTTCTGCCTGTCCCTCCTGGGCCCCAAACTGTGCTGGTCCCCAAACTGTGCTGGGTTTTTCAGCACTAGGCTGTCTTCAGCTAGGCCACGCCCCAATAGGTTGGCCACGCCTCATTATGTCCACTGGATTTTCTTCTGTGCTGCCCGTGGGAAGAGGCTAGGTAGGGGCACAAAGCCTTTCAATCGGAAACCGGGTAAAGGGGAAGTGTCTGGGAGGTGTCCCAAAGACTAAGCTGAGATAGCTACTCCCGGGTTTAATTGTAAAATCTCCTCCCGCCGCGTTCTTGCGTGATTACATGAAGAGTGAGGCTCTGCATGAGGCCGCAGATGAGACGGAGCAGCCCCAGTTCGGCCGCAGGGCCCGACTTTGCCTGCTTTCCCTCCTTGGAGGAGGCCAGAAGACCCAGCCGGTGGGCTCTGCAGGCTGCAGCCCCAGGCGGAGAGCATGGAAATGCCCTGGGACCATCGCTTTCTGCAGGCGGTGGACGGGGCGAAGCCAGTAGACAAGGTCAGAGGCCCAGAGGTGGGCGGGACTTGGAGATGGGCGGGATTGGGCGAAGAAGAGAGGCGGAGTCTGGAGGTGGGCCTGTTCGGTGGGCGGGCCTACAGGTAGGCGGGGCTACACAATAAGGCCTGTCAGTCTGCGAGCCTCCGGTTCTGCAGAGGAAGATGGCGACGCGAAGAGTGAGGGTCCCTACGCTGCCTAGGCTCCAGCTGTGGGTGCTGTTCCTGCCGCTGCTGCTCGTGCCCCAGCCCATCGCCGGCCATGGCGGCAAGTACTCGCGGGAGAAGAACGAGCCCGAGATGGCCAAGCGCGAGCCCGGGGAGGAGTTCCGCATGGAGAAGCTGAACCAGCTATGGGAGAAGGCCCAGCGGGTGAGCGGGGGCCCGGGAAGATTCAAGGGGCTGGGGGTGAGGAGCTGTTTGTGAGCAAAGGAGAGCAGAGTCCCCTGGTCAAGGGGCCGATGTGGCCTCTGGGCTGGCGGCAGGGCTACCCTTTGTACTGCCTCCCCCAAGCACCAGGTGAACCACACTGACCTTGCTATAAGGAGAGACCCAAAGGCCCAAGAGGAGCTTGATGCTGATCATAGGGGGCTGTGGTTGCTTTTAGTGTATCTAGGGAGTCCCAAAGAATGAGTGATGGCTACCCTTCCTAGCTGTTCACTCCAGATCGCTCTGTTCTGAAAGCCAATTTTCTAAAGAGCCAGTTATTTAGATGGAGGTAGCTGGGTGCTTTCTACAGGGGTCTGGCTTGTGAGCCTTTTATCTGTATTTCCCCCTATGGAAAAAAAGAAATGCAGATCACTGAGATGACATTACAGGTACAGAAGAAGTCTCAGGTGCTAGCCAACCAGCCCAGCTGGTTAATTTGGATGAACCTTTTCCCAAGGGGGTGAGGGGTGACTCTAGACAATAGGTAGACACTACATCAGACCTGGAGAATGCCTAAATCAAATTTAGCTGGTATCATCTTTATCTGGTTCTCATCTTTTGGAATGGGGATAGCCATAGCCTGAGGGCTGGCCTGGAACTTGCATCCCCTCCCTGACTGAGATCTTTTGTTTTGGTATTTACAAATAGGCTCTCAGTATCTTCCTCTCTAGCTTTAGAGGATCTGCCCTTTAGCCCTGCAGCTAGAACATTCCTGAGTTTGGGTGGGTAGTAAATAATTTGCAAACTAAGAATGAGTTTTAAAATAAGACTCTGGGGAAACTTTGACCCTGGAAGGATTAGGATGGAAGGTAATTGAGAGGTTGGTTTCCAGGGCTAGGTGAGTGCTGTCTCTTCCACCACTGCCATGGGGACCAGCTTAGTCCCCAGCCAGTGTCTTTGAGGTACTCCTACAAGAGGGGGGCCAATGTGCAGTCTCCAGCCTGCAAAGGTTTGGGACAAGCTTGTCTCCTGATGGAGCCGTTCAGTTTCCTGGAGAAACAGGTCAGGAGCAGAGCAGGGAATGGATCTGAGAAGAGCATCAGCTGTGGGAACCTTTTAGAGTAAAAAGCCCACTCTCCCTGATGGCTGTCTCAAGTGCCCACTGATGTTCATTGTGAGGAACACTGTGTTCCCCTGGGGTTACCCAGGATGAGTAGTCTGATAAGAGCCAATGGCTGCTGGGAAAATGCAGCCCAGTGCCCATAGATTCTGGGATCCCCTTTTGCTTTTGCTTAAGGTAGCCCCAAGTCCTCCTCCACCTACATGTCCTTGTGATTTCTCAGACCTACTGTGCCAGGTCACCTGTCCTCACTGCTGTATCCACTGATCTGCTTCAGCATCAGACTGTGTCTCTCCTTGCTGGGGTGGATTCTCTTCTCAGCCTTGGGCTGCATGTTCTTCCTGTCATCTAGCCTTAAAGTTCTGCTAAACGGGGACAGTCTTCCAGGTGGCTTCCTGTCTAGGATGTCTGGAGTCTATACCCCACTTCCAAAGAGCTTCAGTCTTAAGGGCACAGGTTGAGTATCCTGCTTTTCCTTCCAGACCTGGAGGCTTTCAGCCGGGTCCTGCCTCTTCTTAGGGAAGGTTCTTTTTGGTTTTTCAAGACAGTTTCTCTATGTAGCTTTGGAGCCTGTCCTGGAACTCTGTAGAACTCTGTAGACCATGCTGGCCTTGAACTCCACACATCCACCTGTCTCTGCCTCCTGAGTGCTGGGATTAGCACCAGAGATTCTTATCTTTCAAGTGTAAACATTTGGAATAGGCCTTCTGTTCCTTCAGAATGAGATAGTTATCAGTGCTGTCATCTCCCACCCCACCCTACCCCCAGAGCTCTAGGTAGACTGGACACTTACCTAGGCCCTTCTTTGTTTTACAAATAAACTAGTGGAAATATAGTTTATCTTGTATGGAGCCAAAGGAAAGGTGTGGCAGAGCTATTAGCCTCACCCCATTTCCATCCCACCTTTAGAAGAACTGAGGTCTGTCCACTGATCTGTTTCAGTATCAGACTTTATCTCTCCTGATTGTCTATAGTTCCTTGTCACTGCTAGGACCCCAGAGAGTGGGGTAGGCTATGAAAAGGTTCTGCAGAGCATGGAACCTGGCTCCATCTTGTGAGATTGAATAATTTGAAACTTTTGGTTCATTGCTTCACGCCAGCCTAGCCCTTTATGCCCCAACTCTGGTGTTACCTAGTTCCTGTTTCATAGATAGGCTTAGGGTGAGCTGTGAGCTGTTCAGTGGGGGACTTGGCACATCCATCCTGACTCAGTGCTGTGACATGCCTAGTGTGTTGCAAGAAGACTTGAGCAGTGTGGAGAGCAGAGGACTGCCCTTGGAGTTGGGAGTAGGTTGTTACATACTCCCAAAGACCCAGTTTTTCATTCGAATTCAGATGATAGCGGTTGATTTCTCAGGTCCCCTAGGAGTGCAGTCCCTACTTGTGATTTTTGGTTTTTTTTGAGACAGGATCTCTCTGGAAGTATGCCTAGTATGCACAAGACCCTGGATTCTGGTCCTAGTACCTCAAAAAAAGGGGAGGGACAGAAGTTTTCTATAAACTCAGTCTTCTATGCTGTGGTGGTTTTCTTTTCTTCTCACACAAATAAGGCTTGTAAAAAATATCCTCATTTCTTCCTAAGTCCAGTCCTTCACTGGCGTCTCCTTTATCCAGGACATAGTTCCAGTTATCATAACGTGAATGTGTGGTGCCCTGTTGCAGGCGGCTGTTGACAGCCATGGGCTTCTTAGCAGCCCTGGGATTCCCAGACATTGCCTAGGCTGTGTCTCTAGCTGGGTTCCTGACATAGAACGTCAGCCTTTGAAGTCCTTGTGTGTCTTGTCAGCAACCTCTAGCCCTGTCCACTCTGCAGCCCTAATTACCTCCGCCCCCAGGTCTTGTTGCCCGTACCTGTCACACAGTGGTTTATTACAGCTGCTCCTTTCTTCTTGGGCAGCTTCACCTGTCTCCTGTGAAGATGGCTGAGCTCCACTCTGACCTGAAAATACAGGAAAGGGATGAACTGAACTGGAAGAAGCTGAAGGCAGAAGGCTTGGACAGAGATGGGGAGAAAGAAGCAAAGCTGGTCCACAACCTCAATGGTACCTTTCTGTTCTCATGGTGTGCGGGGTGGGGGGGAGATACTGGGACAGCCTGAGAGATGGCTCATCTGAGGACAGATGCCCTGGGTCATGGTCAGAAGTCTCTGTTGCTTTCTGAATGATGGGAGGGAGGCAGGGTTGGAGCCCAGGCATCCAAAGGCTCTGGAGCTGTTTGTCTAGGAACAGGATATAGGATGCTGTCAGCCAGATGAGGAAGCACATCTGATCTCAGAAAGGATTATGCTGGCAAGGCAGGGTTGAACACTCCTTGTTTTGGACATTGAAGATGGACAGAGCTCTCACATGCCCTGTGCAGTGTGCATACTTAAACGTACACCTGCATCCTTAGGTCTAAAGGATGGGTGTGACTGCCCCACTTGGATTGTCTCTGCCACCCTCCCAATACCCTCATCCCGCAGCCAGACAGTAATAGGAAAGGTTGGGTGCAGGACACAGCACATAGACTGATCACCAACCCTTCTACATGACCTGGTCAGTGAGGTTCCCCCCCAGCTCTGCCACCCCACCCACTATATCTCCGTTCCTTGAGCTAACACTACTTCCCACATGACCTGGGCATTGCTGTCTCTCATGGCAATCCCAAACTGAATGGAATACCCACTGTGAGACACCACTGAAGTGCAGTGTGGGTGGAGTTAATGTCATAAGCAACTAAACTGTGCCCAGGGATCATACAGGTGTCTTCTTCAAAACTGGCCCTCAGACTCCCTACCTTAAGCCTGGTGTTGATGTGGTTCCCCCAGGAGATGGGGGCCAGGAGCTGCCAGAAAGAAGTAGGCAGCTCTGTAGAGATGGGGTTGTTCAGCGTTAGAGGAATGCAGACTTCCCAAGGAAGTGGGCTAATGACCATCCCATCCCTAGCCAGTGTCCTGGGCGGGGAGTCGTTTCTTCCAGCTTCACAGAGTCTAGCCCCCAACTCAAGTAGGACAAGGTTGCTTGAGCGGTGCCTTCCTTTCTCTGGTGCCGGTAGCCTGGCAACAGACTAACTAGGATCTGGAGCTGACACCCAAAGCTGGTCTTCTAAGCACTTGCTTGGTAGACTGGTGTTTATTGATGCTGGCCACCCTCTGGCTGTGGTCCATGCTGGCCCCTCCCTTCATCGCTCAACTCCTTGTCAGTGCTGGTCCCACCCCTTGGGGACCAAAGTACAGGGTACAGACCCGGAACCTGGGGGTAAAAACAGACATTTCTGGTAATCACATAAGGAGTTAGGCACCTATCTATAACCAGTTCTACCCTGGGCCATGCCAGATCTTTAAGGCCTAGTCTCATAGAAGCAGCCTCATCTAGACCCTCATCTTGTGCAAAACCCTGTATGAGATCACTCCTATAGGGACAGTACACCTGCTGGTCTATTCATGGGCATGCCCACTATCAGCCCCAGCCAGGGCTACCTCACTACTGATTGGGCCTGGACACTGCAGGGAACTATGAGAACTCTAACAATGCAGCTTTCTGGGATTCCATTTCATACAGAACTCAATGCTCCAGGATCCAGAGTCTCACTCGGTTTTCCTTTTGAACAGTCTTGAGCAGCTTGTTTATGGGCCCCAAGTCTGATAGAGCTTGTATTTCCCTCTGCCCAAGCTCCCATCCTACCCCTACCCAGCTCAGACACCAGGTTGACCCAGGTTGAGGGTGACTGACAAGCTCTTTCACATGGTGGCAACAATGAGCAGCTCAGGCTGGGCAGAAAAGCTGCAGAGGCAATGCCAAGCATTGGCTCTCTGTGGCCAAGGGGTATCTGAGCATGCTGACTTTACTATGTTGCTTGGAGTGCTCCCAAACTCTAAGACAACGTAACCCTCTAACTAAACAGGCATTATGAGTTGCTGCCTATGGCATCAAGTGCCAGGGTAGACTGGCTGGCAGGGGCATGGAAGTTAGAGGTCAGCTGACCAACTTTCCCTGTTATGTGTTGGTGACGAAAGGTGCCAAATCCTCCAGAGTGAGGGAGCTGTGCTGTGGGCATGCATAGAGCCTGGGCATCTCAGAGGCCAGGCGCCTACTGGCCAGCCTCTCCTAGCCTTCACCCTGACCCCAGGAGACTGTTCTGGGCTGGTTTGGCATATGCCAGAAATGGGAGCATCAAGATGTCCTAAAACTCTACATATCAGGCCACACTCCCCCTGCCCGTGAGCTCCTGATTTAGGAGGACTCAAGCAGGGCATGTCTGTGATGGAGCCCAGGGTGTCTGGGAATCCCTGGTCATGTCCTGACCCGGTGCATGTTTTTCCAGATCTTGTATGGTCACTAAGAGGGGTGAAAAGAACTTTTCTAGAAAATGAGAAGCAGACACTCACCTATGGGCCTCTGCGGCCTCTCCTGCATGTCCGATAAAAATCAAATACCCCCTCTTTAGTCATCTTGGCCAGGTACGGACTGGATGGGAGGAAGGACACCCAGACGGTGCACAGCAATGCGCTCGATGATGACAGCCAGGACGAGCTGGGGGACCCCAGGCTGGAAAAGTTGTGGCATAAGGTACCACTCACCTCTTCCCCCCTTTTTCTTCTGAACTTGTGCTGATATTCATAGAGTTAAGATGTGGGGCTGTGGGGTTCTCTCTATGTCTTGCTGCCTGTTCTATGGTGAAGCCTGTTGTGTAGGAACCAACTCAGGCTGCTGGCTTCTCCATGAGACATGATCTGTGCTCATCTTCCTTCCTGTGAAGTGTGCTGTCCTGGTTGGTCAACAGGAACTCTACACTGCTCCTAGCTGTCAGGACTGCAGGCATTAGACAGGCTTGTCACACACAGTTTGTGGCCAAACCACACGGGTGTGTCAGGTCAGGTGGCTGTTTATTTTGTCTCTGGTTCTAGCCTGTGGACTTAGGAAGGAGGCCCTCAGATGTTGGTGTGAGCTATTGGTGTGGTGATTGGGAAGGTAGGCAGTGCTAGATCTGGCCTGTCTTTGTTTTGGGGTGCAGACCTAAGCAGAGAGCACAGGTATGGGGTGGGCATTGAAATATGGCAGTGGTTCAGCACCACAGGCTTACTTTGTTCTGCTCATCTGGTCCTTGCTAGACCACGGAGACGGCCCTGCTGTCCTCACCATCCACACAGCCATAAGAGTTAAGCAAATGTAGGGAACTTCCTCAGGGTCCTTCCTCTTCTGGCCAGCCCTGTCAAATCTGGGAAATGAAGAAAAAGGGACACTGCCCATTTCCTTCCCAATGGCAATTTGGTTTCTGTTTTCTGGTCCACACACCTAGCAGAGGGTCACCAGACTTGCAGAGGGTGAGAATAGCCCAAGCTATTGATGTAGATCCTACCAACAGGCACCTCAACTCCTTGGGGCATGCTGCTGACAGGACAGGTGTGGTCACTCCAGGCTGTCTCCCCTTAGGCAAGGACATCAGGGAAATTCTCCAGTGAAGAGCTGGACAAGCTGTGGTGGGAGTTTCTTCACCACAAGGAGAAGATCCATGAGTACAACGTGCTGCTAGACACACTGAGCAGAGCTGAAGGTATCTCCCACGGTTCCCAGGGGTTGTGGGAAGGGAACGGGACACAGGTTTCTACCCATGTTCAGGAGTGTGAACAGGTTTTGTATCAGTTGTGTTCAGCTGCACAGATGAAAGGTTGCTTCTGGGGTGACTGAAGTACCCTGACATAGCAAGCCACCTCTCTAAGACAAGCCAGCCACTATCACTTCTGACTGGTATGACCTTGCCAAGTAGGGGGCCTAGGAAAGTCAGAGCCCTTGAGAGCCACAGAGGTCCCTGGGACAGGCCTTTAGGTACAGATGCTGAGGCGTCCACCCACCCTTAGATGTTTGTGTGAGAAAGTACATCCATCAGCCAGCACAGCACTGAGGGTTGCAGAGGCATGGCCAGTGGATGGATTCAGGGTCATCTTGGCCACTAGGACCCCCAGTCCGTGTTGAACATTCTGCATCTTGTCCCACAGAAGGTTATGAGAACCTCATCAGTCCCTCTGACATGAGCCACATCAAGATTGACGCCCTGAGCAGTAAGCACACTGAACTCAAGGACAGATTGAGGAGTATCAACCAGGGCCTAGACCGCCTAAGGAAGGTCAGCCACCAGGGCTACAGTCCCACCACTGGTAAGCCCTTGCCTCATGCGCTGTTTATTTCTGCTGATGCCTGATGGGGGAGTTATCTGCTTCTGTTTGAGACAGACTGACAGACACATGCTTAAGGGACAGATGCATGCATAGATTCAGGAGTACCCAGGAGACTCCGTCAAACTCAGTCCTTGTTTGTTGGTGTGCCTGTCCCGGGCCTCGCTTCCTGGAGCTGTAATATGTATGTCTGGGCTGGGAACTGGAGGGATGGCTCAGTGATCAGGAGCACTGGTCTCTTCCAAAGTACTTGTTCTATCCCTGACATGGACGTGGCCGTTCACAACCCTCTGTAACTCCAGTCCCAGGTAGTCCAATGCCCTCTTCTAGCCTCCATAGGCACTGTGTTTATGATACATAGACATGTGCACATAAAACACACACACATAAAATAAAAATAAAGGGATTTTTTGTTGTTGTTTTAATTCTGGGCCAGCCCTTAGTCCTGTTGCCAAAATTTGTTTGAAGTAGTAGCAGAGTAGCCCAGCTGTCTCTTCAATCTTAAAGAGGACAGCCTCTCCATCCCTTGCCAGTGGAGGCTGGCTTTGCCATCCATCTCACACTGGTCTTTGGTCCTTATATCAAGCAGGGTAGCAGTTTCTTCTGCAGGAACTCCCACCCTCTTGGGACTTACAAAAGGGTTAGGGCCAGGTTTGCTGTCCACCCAGGCAGTGGGTACCTAGTTTCATCCCTAATTATAGGAGCAGTAAGCAGCAATAGAAAACGCCCTACTTGGACAGTCTCAGATAGCATGGACCCAGGCAGAACCTCTTCCTTCTGGAACAGCACCTGCAAGGCCTTGCAGGCATGGTGTGCTCATGTGGGGCTGGGCTTGAAGCCTGCTATGAAGTCACAGCACCCTATTCTAACACTCTTGCTGTGGAGGTGACTGATCTACCTTGTAGCCCAGCTGTGAAGTACTGTTGTTGACTATATAAGAGAGTCAGGCAATGATCAATGTGCTGGGTGTCACCTTTCTCTAACCACAATCCTGCCTTGTAGATGGAATTTTTTTCTTTGGGCCACAAATCAGTACCCAATTAAAGACACAGAAACTTATTAATTCTGAATGCTCAGCCCTAGCTTAGGCTTGTCCCATCAGCTCTTTTAACTTAACCTATTTCTATTCATCTATGTTTTGCCCTGGGGCTTTTTATGTTTCTTCCATGTCTGGCCTCTGGCCATCTTTCTTTTTCCTTTTCCCCATCCCAGCCTAAACTCCCAGAAGTCCCACCAATTCCTCCTCCCTCACTATTGGCCATTCAGCTCTTCATTAGACCAATCAAGTGCCTTAGGCAGGCAAGAGGAAACAGCAACATATCTTTACATAGTTAAATATTCTGTAACACTTCCCTCCATGGGCCATCATCTAGGGAGCTGTATCCAGACAACCTTTCACTTTCCCCCTGGCCTGCCTGTTCCTAACCCCTACAGTCACAGAAAAATCAGGGTTCCCTTGAGTCCTAGATAGGAAGAACCAGGGAGCTTTGCTGAATAGCTGTCTGTTTAGCCCAGAGGTGGGTTGAATGGCCAAATCTCGGTCTTAACTCAGTGATACCCAGCCCTCCCCAATGTCCATCTAGTCTTCATGGCCCTATCACACCCCTGCTCTCAGCCCAGAGGCAACCAGGGGCATACTAATGGTTCTGGCCAGGTACAGCAAGGGATTCTGAGTCCAGGGGATATGACCCCTTCACTTTAGGCCCTTTAGGTTACAATATGGCTACATCTAAGCTGGTGTGAGCACAGACCAGGTACTTAGTGCTCCCAGGATGCAACGCACACGGTATTCCTAGGGTGACAGGCCATGTGGGCCCCCAGCACCAGTGTGTGTCCTGACATAGTACCTACCCAGACAGATAACCCTTGATCTCCTGCAGAGTTTGAAGAGCCCCGAGTGATAGATCTGTGGGACCTGGCTCAGACCGCCAACTTCACCGAGAAGGAACTGGAGTCATTCCGGGTAAGGAAGCTGGGGGCAAAGCTGTGTCTCCTTCTACTGTGGCCTCTGTCTCTTGCCGTCTCCAATGGGATCAGACTCTGTTCTTTTTCCTTATACCTCAGTGCCTTTGTGTTTTTAAACCCTTTTCCTTCCTGCCACTGGCCCCTGCAACCTGGGCATCCTGGTTGGCAGCAAAGTGGTAGGAGGTGGGCACACACCTCCCATGCTGCCTGGCATTGTGCTGTGAGGTGTGAAGTGTGGGTAGAGCTTCAGGAGGCTGATGGGTGGAGTATCCTAGGCGGGAATGTTGATAGTTGCTGTTTAGGGAATGTTGATAGTTGCTGTTTAGGTTAGGATGGGACATACTCGAGATCTGTATGATTTGAGGCACCCAAGTCCGAAGCTCCTCCGGTGTGTCTGTCCCCAAGGAGCCCCAGGGGTGGGGCTTCTAGAGGGCTGCCACTGATTTCCCAGTCAGTACTGGACCCATGGGATACAACGGAGCAGGCAGGGAGGTGCCAGTAGCAGATAGTCTATAAAAATCAAAGGAGTCCTTAGGAGGCAGAGCAATGAAGTGGGTGTGAGCCTCTCCTCAGGGGGCTTGGGTTTTTGTGGCCCTGGGAAGAGACCTTGAATCTCAAGATCCAGGCTACTTCGGTCACCATCTTCTGAAGGCAGACAGATGAGTAGCTACCAGGAACTGGGTGATAGGCCTGTTGGGAAGGAGGGAGCAAAGAGAGCACAGTACTGTAGTAAAGCTAATCCCTGGGCATCATCCTGTACATAGGACCAGGAAGGAGCTGAATGCCCAGTAGGCAGGACTGTTATCACTAGAGAGAGTGGGAACAGAGTCAACATAGGAAAGAAATCCAGAGATGAGAGTACAAGGTCCCTGCCATCTCCAGGTTCTGGTGAACAACCTCCGTCTAGAGATTCTTAGCAGTAAGCATGTGGCAGTTCTCATGTGTGCAGCCTGGTGGTTGCCGGCAGTGGTCAGAACCATTGCTAGACAAGAGACAGGCACCTCGGGTCCAATGGAGGAAACTAAGCTGTTGACACCTTCTAGGACGAGCTCAAGCACTTTGAGGCCAAAATTGAAAAGCATAACCACTACCAGAAGCAGCTGGAGATTTCCCACCAGAAACTGAAGCATGTGGAGAGCATTGGTGACCCCGAGCACATCAGCCGTAACAAGGAGAAGTACGTGCTGCTGGAGGAGAAGACCAAGGAGCTGGGCTACAAGGTGGGACATGCCATCGCTACCACTGTCCCTGTCAGCTCTACACTTGAATGTCAGACACATGACCTCCTGACTCAGGGAAACACTCTGAGCGGCCAGGTGCTCAGTGTGGCTAATGTTGGCACTGCCAACAGACATGATACCCGTAGACATGTAGGGCAGCAAGCATTGTGACAGGCAGGGGCAGGGAGCTGTTTTCTGGCCTGCTGAGGTGTTGGCAGTCCCCACAGACTCATTGAAGCCCTGAGGAACCAGCATCTTGGGGCTATAGCCAACATGGAGAGTCCCTCCTATACCTCTCAAGTTGAGCCATAGAGTACGTTAGACAAGCAAAAATAAGATCTGAGAAGTGGCACAGACATGCCAACAGAAGGGTAGTACAGCTTCTAGCTATGTATAGCAAAATAGCGGAAGCCCAAAGCTCAGGGACTCAGGCTACCAAGGTAATTACTGTAAGGATCTGGGGATGTTTCACAAGGTTAAAATCCAAGCACATTCTCAGCTGCCTCTGGTCACCAAGGGACTTGTAACAATGCGTGAGGAGCTCTGGACAATAGCCTGGGGATGCTGGAGCCCCAAGGTATGCTCACAGCCACCACTTTGAGAGAACTCATAAAACCCACAGATCAAGCCTGGTCCTAGCCTGGCAAGCCACTAAGGTTCTTTGTGTCCTGTGGTGTTAAGGGATCAGAAATGGCGTTCTCTGTCCCCTTGCAGGCATCCTGCAATGTGAGGAAGGGTCATTGTCTTCATGGCCTATCATACGGTCTCCTTAAAATAATAGGGCAGACAGATTCCACAGTGCCATTGTCTTCTGAGGTGATCTGCTTCTGGTTGTTTATTTTTTAGTATTGTGTTTTTGAGTCTTACTTGTGACATGTTCCAGATGGCCTGTTTAGTATTGACTTCCAACTGTCTTCTGTGAACTCATGAAATGGCAGGCTTGCCATGCTGTCCCCACTGACAGGTGTCCCTTCCACAGGTGAAGAAGCATCTACAGGACCTGTCCAGCAGGGTCTCAAGAGCTCGGCACAATGAGCTCTGAGGACCAAGAGCTACCAACAGCAGTTCAGAGGGGCTCTTGAAAACACTGATCCGTCAGCCTGTCATCTGCATGCCTAGAGCTGTAGTAACTGGTATGCCTGACCACAGTTGGCATGGCAAGGAGGAGCCTTGGACACAACCAGTATGATCCTGCTGTGGTTGGCGAGGACTTTTCTTTCAAGCAAGTATGGCCATCACCACCCTGGTTGAGGGTCTTGAGTACAGCTACTGGTGAGATACAACTGTTCTCTATGCTGAAGCAACACTGTTTACATTGAAATGACAAAAATCTGTCACTGGGAATGGAATGTACGGAGTCCTTAAATACATGGCAGAATTTTGAGCCATCCAGTCCTTGCCTGATGTCTCGATGGATGGGTCCACTTGAGTCAGAGCCAGCACCGTGGCAGAGTAAGTTACCGTTGAAAGAGGAAGGGTGAGCTAGTCCACCACTTGAAGCATCTCCGAGGCCCCTGTCCTCTCTCATGGTCCCCAGACAACTGATGTTCCCACTTCACTCACCTCCCAGGGATTAGTTTTAAGTCCCAGATATTTTTAAATCAAGAGCCCATTAAAGGTGAGATTTCAGGGAAAGGGTGGCAAAAGTAAAATCAGGTGTGTGTGCGGAGGGGAACATTATCTGCCTCCCATAATACCCTGGTGAGCTTCCATGTCCAGACTCAGCATCTGATCCCTCACACAGGAGAGTAACCAAAAGGACCTGTGACCCCTGAAGCTGATCCTGGAAGATCAGATCTTTAGGTTTGTTAGCATCTGGATCTCAGCCCAAAAGCTGGAATTAACCATCCTATAATCCCAGCACTTGAAAGGCAGGGAGAGAGGACAGCCAGAGTGAGCTGGCTGGCTGTATCAGCCAGTTTGCAAGAGTAGACACACTCAGTTCTGATATGTTCCACCCACACTTAGTGTACACCTATACACAAGTGAACACACATAGACACCCATACATGTACAAAACTTTCAGGGCAGCATGCAAGAAGCCTGTTGGTTAAGAACAGTGCAAGGAACAGCAGAGCACAGTGGCTCCCTCACCCACGTAATGTGTGCCACTGTCCAGGCCAGCTAGGATGTGTCTGCCCTTTTCAGAGCCAGAATCTGCCCAGAGCTCTCAGCCATGTTTGAGGCCCAGAGAAGTACCTATTTCAGGCTTTCAGTTCTGTTTTTCTGGTTCAGCCCAAGACATAACACTCAGGTACCCACCAAGGGTTTCCTGTACCACACACAGCTCAGGAACCTGGAATGAAGCTGGGCTCCTGAAGACCAGGCAGGCTCAGAGTCAACTGCAGGGGAATGCCTGGTATCGGAGACTTAAGAGAAGGAGATAGGCCTTCACTCAGGTTTCTGTCCCTAGAGCCAGAGGCCATGGCTGCATTCCCTACTTAGAAATAAGTGTGCTGGAATGTTTGTAGCAGCTCATTGAGCCATCTCAGTGTGAGTGATGTGGAGCCCATTGCAGATGCTGCTCCTCAGAGCTGACCTCTAGGTATGGAATCCAGAGGCTACTCCTGTCTAATTAAGGAGTCAGACCTACAAACTGCTCCCTGAGTGAGTGTGAGTCATGGCAAGGAAACCTCAGGCTACTAACAGATGAGGTGATTCTGGCTGGCAGTGCTCTGCCACCTAGCAAAAGTGACTGAAAGTCTTCAGGCTGACAGGTTAAGGAAGGCATTTGCTGTCAAGGCTGGTGACCTAAGTTCAGTCCCTAGGATTATCACGTGGTTATGTAGGTTGTCCTCTGACTATGTGTGTGCTGTGACACACATGCTCACACATTAAATATTTTTCAGAGTACTCTTTCTGAGAAAATGGCCCGTGTCCCTATTTTCCAACCCAAAGGAAGGTCCCATGAGCCTAGGGTAACTCAATGTGAAGTACAAGACAGTTAGGCCCAGGAGTGAGCTCAGGAGTAGCAGAAAGGAGCCAGCAAGTAAGGGGTGGCATTGAGGATGGGTAACCTGTGATAAGGCAAACGGGTGTGGACATCTGAATGGCACCTCTAGATTCAAGACAGATGTCTGCATTAAAAAGAATGTCTTCACAGTAAAGGGAGCTGGAGCCACTTGTCTCATTAGGGGAAGTCAAAAATCATGCATAATGCATAATGCAAAACATCTCATGAGCTGGATGTAGTGTCAATACCTGTAATCACTGTGGAAGTGGAGGCAGAAGGGTCAGGCGTTGAAGGTTTTCCTGGTCATGTGAGACCTTATGTCCAGAAAGAGTATTTGCAGCACATTGGAAAGGGCTCGCCTAAACTGCAGAGGGTTGTCCAGCCCGTTCTTTTAATGAGCAGAAGGATCAATCAGTGATGTGCCACTGTATCCTCTGAAATGGCCGAGCTCACGAGGCCCTAGTGCCTCTGTGTGTGTGTGTGTGTGTGTGTGTGTGTGTGTGTGTGTCTGTGTCTGTGTCTGTGTGTGTCTGTGTGTGTGTGTGTGTGTGTGTGTGTGTGTGTGGTGAAATGTACAATGAGGAAACTTGAACACCACTCTACCATACTAACACTAGCATGAATGCATGTCCTAAGATAAGAATGTCGTAGCAAGTTTACTCACAGCTGTCACAGTGTCCCAGCTGATTGAACAGGAGTGTTAGGAGCATAATGTATGGTGTGTTTGTGTGCTGGGACAGTATTTAAATGAGTGGCTTGCCAACATGACATGTGTGAATCTCAGCACTTTTTCTGAGATAACAGAACTGAACGCAAGACAAAATCTCTGGAGAGGGGTGCCAAAGCATCAGTTAGCTCCTGAAAGGTTAAGTCAAGAAAGCATGGGACCCAGCCCAAGAAAGGGTGCCTAAAGGCTGCAAGATACCAACAGCCACTAATAAACTATCCCCTGACTGGGATAGTTCAGAAGCTTCAGGAAGATAGTAACAAAGGGTTACAGCCTGTGTTGGGTCATTCTGAGATGAGATTACACAACTGAAGGAGAGTGACCATGTATGAACAGTGAGTCACAGAAAATGGCATTCCAAGTTCAGCAAGGAGGAAGCAGAGTGGCTTGGGCCATCACCCTGGTGTTCTCAATCATACTTGGTAAGCACAAGGGTGGTCTGACCAGTGCTGCATGCAGCAGGCACAGAGGATGTGTGCATGTAGGTGACACAGAATGGATGTGTAGGGCTTGACAAGTGTCACAGATACATGAAGGAGGCTGGACAGCGTTGGTATCTTTAGTAACAAGTCTAGATTGAGGTGCCAGCATGTGGTTCAGCAGGTGCAGAGTGCTTGACTGGTTTGGTCCCTAGTCACATAAACAGTATGGTGAGCCAGCCTGTAATCCTGGTATTTGGGAGATGGGGGCAGGACAATCAGAAGTTCAGGGCATCCTTGGCTACACAGTGAATTCAAGGCTGGCCTGAGCTATCTGAGATCCTCTCAACAACAGAAATTAGATGTATCTGACTTGAGCATCTCTGATTAAAAAAAAAAAAAAATAACAAGTGCCATCTATGGTGCCTTAATAAACAAACAGCCGAAATGGGGGGGGAACCCCTAAAAACACAGGCCATGAAGAGAGGCCATTCTGAGGCCACAGAGCTGTTGGAGTGCCTGAGAATATTCCGCTATAAAAATAGAATTCAGACAACACTGGCACATGCCCTAAGGACAGAAGATATGTCTACCCAGTCCTCAGACACTCATAACTCATAATAGGAATAAAAATCTGACAGAAAGCAAAGATGTCCACATGATCATCTTGGCAGAAAGTGTACAACCCACCAAGAGGCAGCATGTTGCAGCTGGACAAGCCACCTGAGCCTCCACACCCATGAGCAATGCCCAATGGCCCACCAAGGTCCATATGCACAGTTGGTTACCAGATACAGTAGCAGCATGACTTCACAATGATGGACAGCAGATGGGCCAGGGTGGCAGTATGGATTCTCAGTGTATTGAGAGGAGTTAGGCAGTGCCTATTTAGAACGCCATTTGTATAAAATAAAAATGTTGGCATATGTGTATGGTGTGTATATATGTATGTGTATATGTTTACATGTGTGAGCAAACATGGAAACTGCATTACCATATGTGTGTGCATGTAAGTGGAGGCTCAAAGTTAATATAAGGTATTTTTCTCAATAATACTAAACTTTGAGTCTCTGACTGAGCCTAGAATTCAACAATCCTGCCATATCTAGTTTAGTCAGCTCCCCTGTAGGAAAGGGCTGGGATGATAGGAGGGCTGCCTCACCTGCCTGAATTTTTGTGAGTCCTGGGAATCTGAATCTTTGCTTCTCATGTTTGCTCTACAAGATTCTTGACTGGTCTACAACTCATCAGTTTATCCAGGCTGGCCCAAGTTCCTGGCAATCACTCTGTGACTGCTTCCCATGATCTGATACCACTGGTGGACCCGCTTCACTCAGTTCCTAATTGTTTAACTCCCTTGAGACAGTCATATGAGGAGCTGTGGGCACTGGTGCCCTTGGGTTAGCCAATGGACATATGTGGGCGGCATGCACTACCTGCTCGTTGAGCTGGATCCAGAGTGCCCAACGGCTCTGGATACCCTACTTTGGAAGGAGATCAAGTGACTCTACTGTGGCCTCAATGGGATATGGCTGTGACCTCAGTGGGCTCTCTTGGCTAGAGGTCACCTGTTATCAGAGCAGAGCAATCCCACCAAAGGTAGCCTCACCCTTCTCTGGACAATCCTAGCCTGGTATGGACTCAAAGGAGGGACCCTCCCTGCTGCCATGGCTTCCCAAGCCTCCCTTCACTCTTCAGATGTACAGCTCTAGTGTGTGCCCAAGGTTCCCTGGTAGGAAAGACATGGCCCAAGTCACGCAGACTCACCAGTCCTGGATGAAATGTCCCTCATACCACATTGCCTTTCTCACCACAAAACTAGCCCTAGTCTAGAGGGGCAGGCTCCAAGGCCTATTCTCTAGATAAAGCACCTGCCCTGGCTGCCCCGGTGACCTAGGGATGACATTTTTCTTTCTTTACATAGTCACATTCTACCAGTCAGCAGAGGAAATACTAGGCTAATGTTTTAGTACCTGCCAACACCAGGAGCCCCACAAAGGGACAGGCTGCTCCTGATCCCACCCCCTACCACCACAGCCAACCATAGACCTACAGGACTCCTGGTGAACTCCTTGGAGGCAGAAAGAAAAACAAGATGTGATGGATTGAGATTGAATCCTGAGGGAAGGCTTTGCGGAAGCTTCTCTCCACTGGGCTAAGGCGGGGCAGAAGACCCGCTACCCCAGAAACTCAGTTCATGTGCTGCCCCAAACAGGGACATCTGTAAATGCCAACATAGTACCACCACATACCCCATCCCTGAACCCTTTGGTCCAGCAGCAAGATGTTGGTTCCATCCAGTTCAGGGCAGAAATCACATTTTAAAGACCTCACAGCTTTGGAAAATAACATGGATTGTTAAAAATATAACAGTAGAGATTTAAAACAATTTACCAAACTGACTGGAATAGGTCCCAGCAAGATGAAAAAGAACAGTCCTGTTCCCACATGGCCTTCACCTCAAGGTACAGGGCCAGGCTTAAAAGTGACATGGCAGGAGGAGGCAGGTAGGGAAAGCTGCAGGATGCCAGCAGCAGAGGCAGTAAATGGTGTGGCAGTTGCAAGTCACAGGTCCCTCCGCAATACAGAACTGGTTCCAAATATCCTGTTAGTACAAGCTGTCATCGTGGCCACTTTATCCAGGATGGGTAATGCAGCGTGTGCTCCAGGCTTGGGAGACTGTTTCCAGTTTCCACTAGTATCCTAAGGGCTGTAGCTGTGCTGTTGTGGCAGGTATTGAGGCTACCAACATCTGGAGATAGGTCCCTTGGTGGCCCCATAGCCTAGGAGAATTTGTTCAGGCCAAAAGAAGGGTTAGTCTTGGGCACCAGTAAGGCAAGAGAAGAGGCTGCTACATGGCTTCTACATATTGGAATGAACTCATATGGCACAGGCCCAGAACCTTCGACAGCTCATTCCAATGCACAAAGAACCACCACTAAGACTCAGTTTCAATCACTGACCACCAGAGTACACGGACAGGCCAGGGTCCCTAACCACAAGGGCCATTATCTACAAAAGGGGATTGTCCGGTCACGTCAGATGGTCCAGCTGGCCAAGTGCCCAGCCAGCCCCAACCTGAGCTGCAGCCTCAGGACCCTTTCTTCCGCTGTTCCAACTCTGGTAATCGTTCCTCCCGAGTTTGTGCATGCCGGACCCCCACACGATGTGCTGTCTCTGTAGCTGTGATGTCAATCTGGGCATAGCCGGAGGAGCTGGCTCCTGAAAGCAACCCACTGTGAGTGGACTCAGCAGGAATAGCCCCCAGCCCAGCTACCCCTGGCCTGGTTTTCAGGGGTCTCAGGTGATAGGGCCAGTGGATACTTTCATCCACCTCCACTCCTGCCCATTCCAGTAACCATGTCAGGACCTGGGCAGCCACTTTGGGGACAGGGCTGCTTGGAAAAAAGGTCACTTGCAAGCGATGAGGAAGGGCTCCCTAGAAAGGGCTGTGACTAGGGCTCAGGCTCAAGGCTAAGGTCACAACTTCCCTCTGAGGTCTCCCTGTGGGAACTTACCTCGCACACTCCCACTGGCCCCTGGTAACTCCAGGCCCATATAGTGTAGCTGCAGTCGGGAGGTGGGGCTGATGGGGATGTTCACATAGGTAGGCATCTCACTTCGTGATCTTTCAGGCCCTGGGCTGTCAGCCATGGGCCCTGGAGATCCTGTGGAGAAAAGGCCTATGAATCCCTGAGATGTAGCTGGGATCTGTACAGCCACCCCATCCCCAAGGTCACTCAACAAAGAACTTCCCCACCCTTAATGGCCCAGTTTCTTCCTCCCACCTTTCTACCTGGAGACCCTCCCCAGTTCTCCATTTCCCACTTGGCTATGACTCTAGGACTCATACCCTGCCCCCTCCCCACTCCAGGCTCTCACCTCCACAGATCCCACAAGGCCTCTTCTCTGTCCTGTCAAACCTCATCTTACATCCGCAGGCACCCTTTAGAACAATGCCTCCTCCTCTCCTGCTTCTCCAGGGCCACCATGTCCCTACAGTCCCTGTCTGACCCTCTTCTCTGTCCTGGGTTTTCCACCTGCTATAGACCACTGCTGGAGTAATCTCCACAAGCATGGGCAATTCCCACCAGGACCCCTCCATTGATCATAGCCAACACCTCCATCTCCGTCCCCAGAAAAGCAGCCCCCACCCCCCAGGACACCTCAGCAGTTTGAATTTTCTTCTAGGAATCCACACCTTGCCCCTGACCCATTTCCTAGCAGTTAAATATCAGCATGTGCAAAGTCCATGGTGCTAACTGCCAAGGAGGAATGGATCCACCATGCCCAGCTGGAGGTGCTCAGGGTAGATTCACCTCAGACCCCAGCCCCTTCCGTGCAGGCCCAGGGACCCTTCACACAGTTGACAAAGTCAAGACCTTCTCCAGAGGCACTCTTATAATTCTGTCCCTATGGGGTGGGAACAATCACAGAATGGAACACAATGTACCCATTCAGAATGATAGGCAAAGCTGGCCATTTCTTTAACTTCCATCCCAAGTGCCAGCAGCGTAGACATAGATCAGCTGGTTAAGGCCTTGCCTCATAGCACGTCAAGCTCACAGACCCCTCTTCAGGGCTGGGGTTCGGGTTAGGGACACTGAGAGCCCCACAGGAAAGTTTGTTTCTGCGCCCCATACCCAGAAAGAGGCCTGGCACTGCCTGTCTGCCCCAGGATCCTGACCACCTAGCTACATTCCTGACACAGCTCTCTCTGAAAGTTTCAGTCAGTGCCTTTTCCAACCTCCCCCTTCCTGCCCCTAACATGGCTAATGCAGAATGTAGCAACAGTTTGCTCTTCACAGAGAGACCAAGGCAGAGAGACTACAAATTCCCAAGTCACACAACCATCAGCCAGTACATTCAGATGAGACCCCCAGGGTTGGAGGGTGGTGTCACCTCTGACTGTCCACTGAAGCAACAAGCAGCTCTGTCCTCATCCCCCAGACTTAGGGACCCTACAGCAGATTCCTATGTCCTTGGAGGTCTTGAGGTCCTGTACTGTCCAAGCTATTGTGAGGCTCAGCATCTGCACAGGACTAAGTGGGGCGTCCATTAATTAGTTGGCCTCCGATCAGGGAGCTGGCTTTGCTGGCTCACAGAACATCCTGTCTTAGCCCTTGGCAAGCAAAGGCAGGCTCAATGTTTTCAATCCCCAGAAAATCTCTGATCTGAAGCAAAGGATTTCTGAGAATCTGATGCATTTGTAGCACAGAGAATCCATCATAGCAGAAGAAAACCGCCCCACAGAGACTTAGCTAGGAGGGACGAGAGAAAGCTATGCCAGCCTGCCTTGTCCATCCAGGCAGCAAGGCGGAGCCCACAGCAGCCATCCCCAGGGTGGAGAAGAAGGGTGGCTAAGTGAAGGAGGAGAAGGGGTAGATGAGCCAGGGCTGGGGTCTGGGGTCTGGAGATGCAGGACCTCAGCACTGAGCTGTTGAAGGCCAAAGGGGGATGTGGGGCTAGGCTTCATGCCTTAGGGGGCTTGGGCATGTTCCCTGAGTCTGGACACTCTGGGGTTGGATCCCTGTTTTCTAAGATGTCTGGATAGGTGAGTTGAAGAGGGAGCAGAGAGACATGGGAGAAACCTGAAACCAAAACTCAGGGACATAGATGAAAAGTTCACAGCCAAATGACATCCAAAGTCAAAGGCCAGAGGGGTGCTGTCGAGACTCCATGAAGTGCCTCCTCTCCAGTTAAACTCACTATCCTCCCAAAGGGAGGTAACCAGCTGGTCAGGAAGGTGTGGGTTCACTATGTCCTATGTCCTTCCTGGGACTTTAATTCAGTTTTAGCTTTGGCAGTATCATCTCAAGACTCAAATACCTACTAGAACAAAACAGACAACGGGGTATTATGGCCTGATGTTTGCCCTCCCACAGCCGCAGGCTGATCACCATCCAACTACAACCAGACACATCTCTGTTCCTAGTCCGGTCCAGGGCAAACTCACATGTCCCTCATCAGAGTCCGGATCCTACCTTCCTTGTCACCCCACCCTTGCTCTCAGAGGAAGAGGGCCCTGTCCTCAAGTGGTACCTTCTCCACCTCTGCCTCTTTAGTCCTGGGGTATCCATTATACAAAGTAAAGCACTGGCATCCCTGGTGAGTTGGTAGTAGAGGGGAGGCCTAAACAATGAGGGCCACCCCTGCTACTCCATGATATCAAGGAAAATCTTGGACCACAGGCATCACATGAACCCAGCAATCAGGCTGAGCATCCCAGACAGAAAACCCCAGCAACAGATAGGATTGGGCTTTCCTGTTGGCCAGTATGCTGACCCTGCCTGCCCGTGTCCCCACCCACTGCTTTCTACCCCATTGTCTCCTTGGGTCTGATTGGACGCTATCTTACCTATAGGGCTTGGCCTTCCAAAGGTATCACTCACCTCTGGAGAAAAGAACCATGGTTCTGTCTCCATGAGGAGACAAGGAAAGAGGTACCTCTGGCCTCCATCCACCTGGCCCAAAGCTAGGCCCCTGGGACCTATAACCTCTCCTAACCCTCCCAGGTTGGGCTATCACCCTCCAGCCTTCATCCTCTGACAGCCAGGCTTCTTCCAAGAATTCTCCCTGCTGGCTGAGTACTCTGACATTCCTACCCTTCCACAAACTTGTCCCAAAGAGCTAGAACTTCCAGGGGCCACTGCCCCCTCTCTGTTCGCTATCTGGTACACACTTAAAGCTTGGGGCCAACCCCATCAAATCTGACATCTGAGCTACAGACCATGGTCCACCTGTCCACCAGCCACCTAGTCATGCCCCAGAGTCATGCACCTGTCTTTAACCTCACCCTACTCACTTATTTCAGGCTCCCTAAATACCACTGTCAACCTACTGCCCATACCCTTCCCATCCAACAGGGCTGTTCCTTAATTCTAAACTCCCCATTCTTGTACTGTGAGTGCTGAGGTTCAAAGCCAGGTGCCTACCTGGATATGTCACAGTGGGTCCAGGGGATGAAGTAGCCATGACCTAGACCAAAGACAATAGGAATTAGTGTGAATATCTCACTTACCCTTTACCCTGCCCTCCTGAGCACCCCCCAAAAAATAGAATGGTAACTCCAAAAATGACATATGTCTGAATATCTGGACAACCTACAGTCTGGAGGAACATAGCTTTATCCTCCAGCCCCTTTTGTTCTTAGACTCCACAGACCTGATCACCAATGGTTCAACATGACAGTCAAGGAGACAGCTAAGGCCGGTGGGTGTTCTAAGGAAGCTTACAAATAAGGGTCCCCAGGCTACTCCCTTCTAGCTATGGTTACCCAGATTACTGCTCATCCGTGCTTATGGCTCAGCTAGACTCCACTGCCCATCACCTGAGTAGTACATGATTGCTGAACAGCATGGCTAGGTGGCCCATAGTGACCAGTGGTACTCTCTGGCTCTGGCATGCTGTTCCATACCTTACAGAGCATTTGTGGGAACCCACCAGTGAGACAGTCACCAACCCCAGAATGAGTCCTGAGCCTCTGCTTTAGGCAGAACCGGATCAAGGAGGAAATGTAACATGAGAAGAAACAGCTTAGAGGAGCTACATGGGGGTGGGGGGGTGGAGAATGAAGGCCACAGCTGGGCGCATTTGCCATCTCATGCACAGATCGCCCCACTCCAGCTGGGAGAAAGTAGATGCTGAACCTGCCCAGGGCTCCAAACATCACCAGCATCTATTGTAAAAGGACCTGTTCTGTGAAGGTAGCAGAGTCCCACAATCTCAGCAACTCTGAAGAAGCAACTTAAGGCCTCATGGGGAGGAGGGGCAGAAAATTGACACCCAACACTGTTCAAGCCAGTCTTGAGAGTAATAGTCACATGCCCAGGGTACAGACGGGAATACCCCTGAGTGACCATGCAGATTTGACTGTATGACCATTTATAACAGAGCCCTACCCAGCCTTGGGGACTCAAGCAGGCACAAAGCAGCCCCTAGGACAAAGGTTGGACACCCTAGAGCCAATCACATACAAGCCCCAGAGGGTGCATTTTGTCACTAAACAAGAGGTCAAGCCCTCAACCGTCCCCACAAAGGTCAACTGCTCAGGGAAGGCCATGGACACAGGATCAACACTAGACCCTAGCATGAGTGAACCACATGGGACAAGCACATGATCAGCTTAGGCCCTTGTACAGGCTGTGTGTGAGGAGGCAAGGTCTGAGACCAGCATCTACCTACCTGCAGGCCTCCCATCCTACCAGCCACTCCATCTCATGAAGAGGAATCATGGCTGGTGACCCTGGGTTGCATATGGGACCCTAATAACTGAGGCTTTTGCAAACTGCTGGGGGTTTTAGTGTCTTGAGGGATGGACTGGAACAGGAGAAGAGCTTGGGATGGCCTTCCCTTGGAGACTTTCCACTTGCTGTCCATCTTCTCCCAATGTGTCATGGTGTTCCCTTCCTGAAGTGAGGACTTCTTGCACACAAGCCAACCCCCACCCACCCAAGTCCAGGACCCAGGCCATCTTGCTTCAGACATCCAGGCTCCTATTGCATGGATCCAACCTTACCAGATCTGCCCACCTGAGCATCCCTCTGCCTGTTGCAGGAAGACCCATGGAAGAGAAGAGAATAGGAGCCCCCGCCAGAGCAGTGCCTGCCCCTCTGGCAGGCCACCCCCTGGCTCCCTGGCCCCAGGAATCTGAATTCTCAGTCCTTTTTGAGGAGGAATGCCTGGCTCCCTCTAGTGAACTCACATGTGCTGGATCTCATCAGACCCCTGGGCCAGCCCATGAGGTGAGGACGGTAACCCATCAATAGAGGAGGAAACTGAGGCTCACAGAGGTACGGTGACTTTCAGGGTCACCCAGTCAGTGGGTAGTGAATGTGGCCAAGCCCCCAAAGCCTGCTCTTCCCTACACAGCAGCTTGGGGGAGCCAGGCTCCCAACTTTCAGCATGGCTGACAGAAAGGATGGAATCAGGCAGTCAGGGAGATGCTGCTCCCTGAAGCTCTCTCTGCCCAGGGGAAATGAAATGTGTTGGGTTGGGTTAGGGGTTGGGTGAGTCTGAGCTCAGAGCAAGTCTTGCATGGGAGATGAAACATGTAACACTATGCATGGGCAGCCCTGAACCCGAGTCTAAACAACCACTGCTGACTGCAATGTGGTTTGCACAAGTCACACATAATACACACACTACATAATCCCCACCACCAACACAACACACACACAGGGCTATCCAAAGCCACCTGTTCTCATTCCCACATCCACAACACCCAGACCTCAGGCTGACGGCCAGGCCCCTGGAGTTTTCTCAGTCCCAGGCCTGGAGGGAAGGTCGGCCCAAATGGAATAAGACAAGGCAGTAAGAAAAGATATCTTTATTTCCAGTCTGAGAATGTATTACAAACAGATTTTAAAAATGCGATAGAGCAACATGATAGGCCGACAGAGCAGGTACAGATGGAGGCATTTACAGCTGAGTTGGCCTGCCAGATTGGAAGTGCAGGTGCCAATGAAGGTACTCATTAAAAGGTGGGCACAGCCACACCGACCCTCTGACACTGAGAAACAGAGTACCTCTGCTCCGTGCAAGGGAACACACACTCCCAGGTGGGAGACACCCGAACACAGAGCCAGGGTGACTTGTGGGTAGGGACAGAGCCCTCCAAATGCCAGTGGAGCCCCCAATTTCTTCCACATGGTCCTGGCCACCAGCTTCCTGGTCCCAGCAAGGAGGCACAGCGGAACACAGCTCAGAGGTTCTGCAAGAGCTCCCCCCTCCCAGCAAACTGATCTTGGGAACCTGGGAAAAACTCAGCCTCTGGGATGCTGCATACTCTTATGAGGCAGCCCGCCTTTTAGAACCCTCCAGGAGCCCCAGGAGCAGGCTGAATTGCAAGTGAGGAAGGGAGTCAAAGTCACAGACCCCTAAAGTCATGGAGCCTCCTGAGCGTCAGTTTCCTCTCTGTGGGATGGGACACCGACCCCACCTGTGGGTGCTGCAGGATGACATGTAAATCAGATCACATATAGACTGTGCCCGTATAGTCCGGCTCACAGAGCAGAGCAGCAGCTGTAGATTTGATTTGGGGTAGGAAGTGTATCTGTATACTGCAGAAATGACCAAGAACAGAGGGTCAGTTATCCAGGAAGAGGGCAGTGGACCAGCCTTATTATCACTGAGAATTGACCCCAGCCATGGAGGTCTTCTGCTCCCAGCCCTACATGGCGGGAGCCCATGGGCATAGTACCCCCATGCCAGATCCACAAGGTGAGACGATGTGGGAGAAGCTGGATCAGTGGCTCTCCTGACCCCAACATGCCCAGCCTCCGTCACTAACAGCCATAGTCCCAGCTAGGGTAGGACAGCCCTGCAGTTGTCATCCTGCCCCTGAAGCCCTTGCTACAGGTCTGGTGGCTTCTCAAAACAGCACAGAGCAACCCCTCTGCAAAGAGGCTAGGGCCCCTCCCTAGCCACATGGAGGGGCCATATCCGGCCCTTGGCAGTGGTGGCCAGCGTGCTATCTCAGGGAGGGGGCTTTACCTTGAGTCCGCCACAGACTGAACATGTCAAAAAGAGAGCTGGAAGTGGCCCTGCATGGGGGCTGCCTGCTTCCCAGGACTCGCCAGGGGATGGACTAGGCAATGTGGCTTCACTGCCCGGGCCTTCTGTTGTCTGTCCCTGTCCTCCAGATCCTAGGCAACCGGAGGGACACCCCGCGGGAGGTGTCTGACCACCCAAGTCTGTGGCTGAACTGTGGTCAGAGGTGCCCTGAGAGGCTGGGCGTGGGTCTTTGGGGGCTTGGCGCAGGCTTCGAGGTGTGTCATAGTGATGTCGTAATGAGGTGGGCACCTGGTACTCAGCCACACCAGGTGGGCAGGAACACAGTTTGGGTTCAGGTACGCTGGCTCCAGGAGGCAGACTAAGTAGAGAACCGAACTCCTCTCCAGCCCGCCACACGTCCAGGCTGCTGCCAGCATAGGATGAGAAGCTGCCCGAGTAGGAAGAGTGGCTGCCCGTAGCAATGCCACTGTCGGAGGAGCTCTGGCGGCCAACCTCCTGTAACTGTCGGGGCCGCAGTGGCTTGAGGGGTGGCCTTGAGGCTCCCAGCATGGCTTCTCCCGGACCCTGGGCAGCCACGAGCCCTGGCCCTTCCTGTGATGTGCTGGCTGAGGATGAAGACTGTTCTGGCCATGCCGTGAGCCGGCTGCTGGCACTGATGTCTGAGTGGCTGGCCTCGGACGAGGCACTGGACAAGCTTCGATCATCCCCTGAGACAAAGCAGAAACTGAGGCTGCTGGAGAGGTCCAAGCAGATGAAGGGTGGTATCCAGTCAGCATGCTATGACAGACCACTTCTTCCTAGCCCTACACGGGACTGCAAGACAGCCCATTCCTCATCCAACCCCTGGCCCTCTTTCTAGAACTCCTGTTCTCTCCTCCCCCAGATACTTTCTTGATATCCATCTGAGACCCTCCATCTGAACATCACCCTCACCTCTTCAGTGGCCCTGAGGCAGGTGCCTGATTACAGTCCCTTCTCCTCTCCCAATCCAATTATGACTACCATCCTGGCCACCTTCTATCCATCCAAGACCTGAGGCAGCCCACCCTCCTTCACTATTCAGGTATGCTCACATACTGGACTGCTCCTTCCTCTGACCCCATACTGCCTCCTCTCCTCACGGGTCTGTGAGCTCTGAGAACAAGAGCACACCTAGGAACAAATTCTGCCCATCACCCTCTCTGCCTTGCCTTCCTCTTGTGTGCAGGTGGGTGCTGGGGGGGAGATGCTGTCTTTGCTTTGCCTCTCAACTCGCCTCGCCTAGCTTGCAGGGCTCCCTCAGCAGATACCAGAGGCAAACCCTCCAAGGAGACGTGGAAGCTTATTGCACACTTGAGAGTCCCTGCTCCTAGATGGACGAACTAGGAAGAGAGAAAGCCACTGTCCCTCTGTGCCCCACTGGGAGTGGTGAGAGGCATCAGACAGTACGTCTCTGGCCTAGGAAGAACTGGTACAGGCTGCTGGTCAAGCCAGCCTCCATCCCTCAGCCACAGCTGCTCCTGGCTGAACCTCCAGGTTCTTCCATCCACGTTCCCATTGACAGTACAGAACCATCTACTCCTGGGAAGCCAGCTCAGTTGGTTCCTGAGCATTTTGTCAGAAAACAGACAGTAAAACTAAACTGCAGGAGGCTTGAGCTTTGCCTAGACCACATAGCTGGGCCATAGCTGGGTGGGAGGGAATTCAAAGCCAGGTCACACTTCCCATTACATCAGCTGTTGGCAATTGGTGTTTATAGGATAGTGAGTGAATGGATGAAGGGAAAATAAATGAATGGATAGGAGAAAGAAGAGAGTGAAAGGGAAGGGGATCAACAAGTGGCTAAATGGATGGTTGACAAAGGAATGAATGAGTAGGAGGAATAATGGATGGATGGACGTGTGGATAAATGGATAAATAGGTGGGTGGGTGGGTGGATGGCAGGATGAATGGATGGATGGCAAAATAGATGTGTGAATTGATGGATGGATGGGTGGGTGATGGCTAGGTAGGTGGATGGACGGGTGGGTGGATAGATAATGATGGATGGATGGATGGATCAATGGATAGCTAGATGGATGGATGGATGGATGGATGGATGGATGAATGGATAGCTGGATGGATGGATGGATGGATGGATGGATGGATGGATGGATAGCTGGATGGATGGATGGATGGATGGATGGATGGATGGATGGATGGATGGATGGGTCAATGGATAGCTGGATGGGTGGATGGATGGATGGATGGATGGATGGATCAATGGACGGATGGGTGGATGAGTAGATGAAGAAAGAATGAACAAGAGGGGGAAGGCATACTTAGATGGATGACAGCTACCTGCACAGATCAGAAGAATCATGGTATGTACACAAGGAGACTCCCACAGCCCATGCAAGGAGATTGCTTTCCAGCCTGGAGTGAGATGAGAGACTAGAGAGAGGTCCCTGCAGCCCAGACAAAACCAACCACTGACTCTACCTCCACTGCCTGGCCTGCCAGAATGTGAAAGCAGGCTAAGACGCTTCTCCAGCTGCAAGGCTTCCAGCGCTTCTTGGGCAACACGCTCCTCTGAGGCTGAGGGCCCCCCAGGGCTCAGGTCTGTGCAGAGAAAAGGATCAGTGAGGCAACCCTGCACTCCACCCCTACACCACCCCTGAATTACACCCCTACACCACCCCTGAATTACAGCCCTACACCACCCCTGCACTTCACCCTTAGACCACCCTTGCACTCCATCTCTACACCACCTCTGCACTACACCCCTACGCCACCCCTGAACTACACCTCTACACCACCCTTCACTATACCCCTACACCACCAGGACACCTGGTGAGTCTAGAACCTTCCGAGCTAAGGCACCTGAGCTGGCCCCTAGGAGACCTAGCTAGCCCCTGCACCTTGGCCCAGCTGTGAGGCATCAAACACAGGATATCCAATCCAGCCACTCAGAACCCCTAGATGCCCAGCCTAGATCTCTCTCTGTGAGCAAGTCCCCATCTGCCCAGCCCATGTTCTTGTCCCTGTGGACATGCCCCTGAACTACCCAGCCTAAGTCTCTGACCCTGAAGTTGGTCCCCTATTTGTCCAGCACAGGTACTATTTGTGTATAAACCCAAGATCAGGTCCTTGTCCCAAGGATAGGCCCACATCTACCCAGCCTGGGTCCCTGTCCTGTGACAACCCTCACTAAGACAAATAGATTCCTCTTCCCCATCCCCACCAAGTATGAGCCTCTCTTGTTAATAACCAAGTATGAGCCTCTCTTGTTAATAATCACAGCTCCCCTGATCTAGAAGAGGTTTACCCAGCTCTAGCTCACCACAGCCACTTCTCAGGAGTTCCACTTTGATCTGAATAAAATGCCTCCAAAGTCCTGTTACTGCCTACAGCTCCCAGGTTGGGTGGGAACTTTACCTGGCCCCTCACCATCTGTCATCTCTGAGCCATACCACTGTAGGTGACAGAGGGCAGGAGGGTTGCCACCCTAACTTCCTCAGGCATTCTCCCCTGATTTGCTGGGTGCTCATGCAAGGTATTCCCCTTGCCCATATCCATACTCTCTGTATGAAGCCCTTGACAATGTCAATATTTGGCCAAAGGGCAGCCAGGCTGTAAGCAGTGAGGCCCTGTGCATGTTCCCTGCACAGCCACTGATATGTAGAAAGTCTGCCCTGTAAGGGGAGCCTCTAGTCACCCTTTCTAGCTCACAGAGCCTCCTTCCTGCAGAAATGCCAAGAGGGGGCGTGTCTGTGATATTGGCACCTTGTTGCCACTGGCTTCTCAGCTATGAATGATGTCTCCAGTAGTGCCCCGCCCCAATTAGAAAGGGCCACTAAAGCATCATGAATATTGTCCTCAGAGCAAGAGTTCCCAGCATCCTCAATCCTTCCTTTCTATGTTGCCCTCTCTGTGTGTGTCTTTGTGTGGAGGGTGGAGGCCTCAGTGGGTCTGCTTCCAGTGAGAGTTCACATAATAGCATACCTAGACAGTGTGGTGCATCCCAGGAGCCCCTCACAGCTGTGGGACTTCAATGCCATACCATCTACAGAGTCCTTATCTCCCATAACCCCTCCCCACATAGGTCAATGCTATAAGACTCCACAATCGCCCTAGCTGGATGCTGACTATGATCCATAGAGTTGGAATGCCGGGTGACCCAAGGCCCCACATACCTAGGCAGGACATCTAGGGTACAACGCCTGCAGACCCAGGCCCTGGTAGTGGCCTTGTCTGAGCACACCCAGATGATCTAACAAGAATAGTTGTGGAGCAGGTCTGGGTACCCCAGCCATCCACCAACAGTCAACCAATGGCCCTATCTGGGGACAGTCCACTTCCTGCCTGTGTTGGGACACAACCAGTTTCCAAGATAAGTCCCCTATGCCATTCTCTGCCTAGTGTTGTGTCCCGTACTCCTTTCACTGGTCCTTCCACACTCTGACATCCAGGTGGCCCACCGGCATTTCCCCTTCACATCTAAGCCTGCAACTGCAAAGTACAAAAATACCAGCAGGGGGCGCTACATGAGGGCTCTCCAACAGCTGTGGCTTACCTGGGTCAACCAGAAGGCCACAGGCCCTGGTGTACCAATGGTCCATTTCCGTGGAGGAGGGGCAAGTGCAGGAGGACCAGGCCTGAGACATGCCAGCAGATCCCCTTAGGAGCCTCAGGCTACATAGTGGCTAGAGTGCTATATAGTCCCAGGTCAGTGGGCTTTAGGGTGATTAGTTGTGGATAGGAAAGGGCAGGCTACTTCACTGGGTTGATGGAGCAGGTTACCAGTCCCTGGACCACCAAGTGCACCTTTCTGGCCACATTCCCACACACACCTGGGAGAACTGGCCGAAGCCCAAATGGGCCTTTGGTCGGGGAGATGCCTCGAACAATGCAGTCAAACAGGAAGCTGATCTGCTCTCCCTCAGTTGAGGACAAGAAGAAAACTCCAGCCCCTGAAGAAGAAGGACAGAGAGACACAGGGGTCAGCCAGACCCACCAGGGGTTGGAGAGACATCCAGAATAGGCCCAGGGTTCTGGGGTTGGGGTGCAAGAAACCTAAGCAATCTCTAACCCAAATCCAAGTGACCTTGTACAACTTTATAAAACCACACCCCCAGAGCCCCAGAGCCCTTGTGCCCCCCATTCTGCTGCATAGGGAGCCCATAAATGCTTCACATACAAAACCAGCCATTCCTTGGGCTCCAGATCCATACCACCACATCCTTCCTCAACTGGCCCAAAGGAGTAACTTTTTCCACCTACAACAACATGTGTCCAGGGAGCTCAGTTGGGTGCCATCTCCTTAGCAATGCCTAGGGACTGGCAGGGAAACACGCCAAAATGCCAAGCTGGCCTGAATACTGGTCCCACATCTCATGAAGGTAACCTGTCCTGACTGTTCTGTCCCAAGACTACTCTCCTAAAAGAATGTTTACCAACCCACTGCATACACTTTCTGTGTGGAGACATGCAGGCTAGGCCACCCTCTGCCCTCCAGGTTCCCTCCAGTCATCCCAAGGCTCTTCCCCAGCTTGTGCTAATGACAAGGGAGACATTTCTGGGAGATTTCCTTTTGTCTCCAGGAGTTCAGACTGCCACCTCAGTATGGCCATCACTGACTCAGACCCTCACCCAGGGCTGTGCCAAGTCACCTATGAATGTTTGTCCCATTGTGGCACGGTACGGTACGCCCATAACATAAATGATCAGCTGTTACTCTGACCAGTACGGTGTGCCCCCCATACTGAGTGACCTATCCTTTTCTTAGAGGTCAAAGGGTAAAGCTGAACCCCTGAGGTAACGCATGTATCCAGGGCTGACAGAACCTGCCCCTTCCTGTCCACTTAGCAGAAGGAAGGAATGGTGTGCAATCAGCCCAGAGTCACTTGGGCAGAGGGACCACATAGGTACTCAGAGCCTCTGTGCCCAGAGAAGCCCAGAGCAATGAGTCAGCAGGGAGGGCACCCTGAGGCCATCTGCCAAAAGGCACCAGGCCGGCCCTCCTGCTGGGCCGTGCCTCCACCAAGGGTGAATGAAATCCCTCCCTGGCTGAGTGAATGAGAGAGCAGCCAGGTTGGCTGTGCCCACCTGCTGAGCCAAGGCCACGGGGCTGGATCCTCAGGGCTGGATACTCATATGTCACCACACAAGAATCTCTGCTCCAGGCCTCTGCCATTGCCCAAAGAAAGTCAGGCAGGGTCCTGTGAAGGATTCTCAGGGACAAAAAGGCAGTGACAGCTAGTTCTCTATAGCTGGGGAGAGGGGTAAGATCTGAGACGTCCCCTCACTAAAAAATGCTGCCTTTCGGCCACGTTCCATCTTGGTTGACCATAAAGCTGTGGATTCCAGGGACTCAGCCCATACCAAGATGTATAGACATGGCCACCTAATACACACAGGGAATGATGGCACCTGTGATTGCTGAAGCTTCATGTTGTCTTCAACAATATTGTATAGCAATGTCATTCTTGTTTTAGAGACAGGCAAACAGAACTAACAGCAGGCAAGAATGTCCATGATCCCAGGCAAGAGATAGACTCAAGCCTAGGGCACGGGCCACTGGGACATTGCCCAGCACTACAGAACTGGTTCTATACTGGGAAGACGTGGACCAAAAGCAAAGGTGAGACACGGAGCACAAGTGGACAGATACCCTGAAACCCACCCAGGAGGACACCTCCAGAGGCTCACTGGCTTAGAAAGGCCCTGGTGAATCTAGTAGATGGCTTATGCAAGCCAAGAACTCTGCTGGGCCTTGGTTAAGTGAAGTATGCTCATCTGCTGGCCAGTTCACAAAGCATCCTGTGCTTGCTCCCTGTCCCCATCTACCACCCCACCCACTGTAGGGCTCAGTCTCTCATGAAGGGCCAGGCCTCTAATCCTGAGCTTACAAGCAGCTGGCAAAGCTATAGGACAATCAGTCCTCCGACTATAAAAAACCACATTACCAAAGGGAGTGGAGCTGGCCCTGCATTCCACCACGGCGGTGTCTGCGAAGTATCATGCTCCCCCAAGAGATGAAATCAGCCTGGGAGCCCAGCGGCTACCAACCCGGGCCCTAAAAGCCCATATGGCATCCCTGCTATCCACTCTATCTACAACTCTGAAGAGCACCCATCTTTAAGGGCCCATTAACTGGGGCCCTCAGAGTCCAGAGACGAGGCTAGGATACATTTCTATCTCCAACCCTGTCCCCTCTATCCTTTCTACCTGCTCAAGGATCTCTAACCATGCCTGCAGTAACCTAGCATGCCTCCACATGGGAGATGTCCATCCATACTCCTTAGCCTGTGACAATGCCCTTTAAGATATCCTCTTTTGTTAAGTTGTTCCAAGCCCTGACCCTTACCCTCATCTAAGGAAGCCAGATGTTCATTCTGAGTTGCTTTCACTTCAGAGACAGACCTTGTAATGCTTACTCTCCTTCACATCCCTTGTCTGCTGCACTAGACCCTAGACCAAACACCGTGTGACAGTGGCCTCATGGTTTCCCAAAGGACCTGCTGCCAGAGGGGTCATTCTTAGGTAAGAGTAAAAAGACACCTCCAGAGACTTCTCTGTGTTGCTTATTGGCTTGTATGTCCTAAGAAAGCATAGAGCATAGGTTCCCTGTCATGTAACTGCCCACCCAGGAGGCTAGGTCACCTTCCTTCACCACCCCAGGGCCAGCCTGAGTCTCCTCTGAATAGTATAAAGTAACAAAGGTAAGATTCTGCTCTTCCAGTTCTAAGATGAGGCCACTAAGGGAGCCTGGCATCACCCACATGGGTCCTTTTGGAACAATCCACCACAATGAAAACCCCAGCTAGAAAAGGAGGTCCCAAGAGGAACTGTGGCCACCCTACCAAGCACAGGCCCTGCCACCATCCTGACTTTCATTGTTCAAGTGACCCAGTCTGTGTCTAGCGGGGCAAAGATAAGCCACCTCATTGATCCCAGCCCAGAACTCTAAGCAGTAGAGGGAACACTAACTTGAGATGTTTACTACATGGCAATGGGTAATACACGGACCTGGAGATGAGGAGCCAGGACCTCTTGGGATGTAGCAGCTTTTGCTCTAGTGGAGAAGGTCCTTGACATCACTATGACAATAACCTTTAGATATACACATAATTCAAAATGTCTCAGGCTTGGTCCAGCAGGGATCAGCATCTTCCTAAACAGAGAGACATCAGCTAAAGACACTATCAGCTTGTCACTGGGTACCCTTGACAGCACCATCATCAACCCATAGAATATTCTGCGGGTCAGATAAGGCCACTCCTTCACGATTCTTATTCCTCTCTCGCACCCACTTTGGGCCTTGCAGGCTCCTGATAGAGACTCTGACTCTTCTATCTCTTGAAGATCAAGCTGAGGTCCTGGACCTCAGGAGGAGAGTGAGCAGCCAGATCCAGGTTGGCCATTGAGGGCTAACTTCCAAACCCTCAGGAAGGAAGAACACCCCCCCCCCCCAGGCCCAAGTACAGGCACACTGTAGGTGACAGGGCTACCTCAGGAAGGACCTGCATTATGAGAGTTGAACTTGCTCTCCTGTCCACATGATGAAGTCAAAGCCCTGGGCTCCACCACACATATTTTTAAAAACTTCAGTCACACACCATCACTAGCATCCCCAAAGAGTGAAGTTTCCGACTAAGAGCCTAATTTCTCCTGTGTAGCAGCCTGAACTGGGACATGAAGTCTTCATGTATCTCAAGAGGTCACATGGCCTGTCTCAGAGGTCAGAGGACACTGTGTCTCTCCTTTCTAATAGTTTGAGGTAAATCAGCCCCCAAAGGACACAGATGGTAGCTGCTGACAGCTGGCAGTATCTGAATTATCTAGCAGCTGGTCTCGCTCTCTGGCTCCCAGCTTGGTGCCCACTCTGCCCAAGAAGGCCTTTTGTTCCTCAAGAGAAAGAAGAGCTGGCACGTGGCGGATGGAGGCCTGGGGTAAGCAGCCAGCCCCACCCTGCCTCAGGAACAGCTGCACAGACCAACAGCAATTCATAAGCTGGGTCATTTCTGTCACTGCCTCCACATGGCCGCAAGTACCCATGGCAGCTCATGCCTCAGTCTCCTCTTCACCAAAATTGAGCTAGAGTGGAGGCTCCAGGAGGTGGGACCCCATGAGCTAGAGAATGTGTGGTTCTTCTTAGTGTCCTACAGGGTAGCTCTCAGGAAGCCCACGATGGCCAGCCTGGACCTTGTGTGACAGCAGATGCTGCCCTGATGAGGCCTGGACTCATTCTGTATGCAGATGTCACTCTATGACTGCTTGACTACAAACGGAGAGCTAAACTCAAATCCAGAACCTGCAAAGCCAGAAGAGACATGACCACAGGCCTGGAGAATTGTGACAGGTGGCCAAAGGGGCCTGACTCAGTACTAGCCGCTGAATGAAGGTCCTCTCTGGAGGCCACAGAGAAGTCCCTACAAATTGCAGCATCTCTTGAATGTCACTCCATCACTACTGAGTCAAAGGGCCTTTGTAGCGGATGTCTCCTGTCTGGGTTGCCTGATGCTCATCAACACAGCACTAGGAAGGCACTGGGCCCTGATTCTGCTGCCCCCACCTCAACAAGAGGTCCTGCTTCTCCTACAGTCACTGTGCAGATAGCATTCCTGAAAACCACTAACCACCTTGCTATAGCTACTGTGCAGCAGAAGCTTTCTGTTGGTGTCTGGAGAGAAACCAAAATCTTCTAGGCCCCTCTGGCCGTTACAGACTGTACCATGGGACCTGTTGGTGTCATTCCCAAGTGCCCAGAAATTTGCTCTAGAGGCCCAGGCTGGGTCAGCTCTCCAGTCCCTGTGTGTCCCTTTCTCTTGCCCAGGATTCCATGTCTCTGTGAGAACCCAAGAGATTATATTTCACTTCCGTGTGTTAGAATCCTACATGGCTATTTGCTTCAAACCTATGTTTGTCAAATACCACCAAGGGGGCCTACAACCTGTCTCCAGTGGCCATGATTGTGAGTGAAGGGATTCTGGGGCCAAGAATGATGGCAAGAGGAACAGTCCTGAGATGTACTTCCTGGGGACTCTAAGGAGATTCCATAGGTGAAGGGCCAGGAGGACAGTTACTGGAGAGAGACACCAAGATGATCTGGCCCAGACTGGGGGACAGACTG